>CM059420.1:6087500-7370000 GCA_030378225.1 Knoxia roxburghii | reverse complement strand
TTCATACAAACTCTAAAAAATCCTTTATAAAAAAAAATATTACTATCCCTTATATTTATATTTAGAAATAAAATAATAAAAATTCAATGTAAAAATTAATTTTAATTTAAAAAATTACTGAGTTATCGTGTCTTTAAGAATCAAATTCCCTAATCATGGAATGGCATATCTGTGTTGAAAAATGTAATGCAGCACAGAAAGACCTTACAAGGCACACACAAGTGGAAGAAAACCTTACAGGAATCAACACTATGTGCTGGGGTGGAAAAATGTGTACTGCACTTCATCCATTTCAACAGCTGACGTGGGAGTTGACACGTCATCTCACCACGTGATGCAAGCCGTTGAAATAAGTGAACCAATCCAGCTAAGCCAACTCAGCATGGATGGTCACAGCTTCACTTATTTTCTGTTAATATCTGTACATACTTCTAGAATAGAGTAGCAGCTGTAAACGTTATATAGCAGAAGGGAATTGTATAAAAATGGAGGAAGTTGTATAGACTATTCACATAGTTTTCAGTTTTTCAATAAAAGCATCCACAATTTGCTCCCAAAATAAATTAATAAATAGGATTAACAGTATCATATCAACTTTCCGCTAACCTCTTATTTTATTAATCTTTTTTCTTCAATAATTTTATATTATAATAGGTTAATGAATGGACCCACTATAATATTATATTTATTTCACTTATAATATAAATATTATAATTAATAGTTAAATTTATTTTATTAAATACAAATGAAAAATCATATAACATAAGAAATATAAATAATTATTGCATAAAATATTAACTAAAAATAAAAAACCAAACGTGCATAAAAATACATAAATTGCAATTACTAGAACTTGAATATTAAATATATTACATTATATTAAAGCTATTCTTTTCACAAAGACGCCCACCACGTCTCAGAACACTAGCACCACGTCAAAAATAACTAGCACCACGTCCAAAAACGTCTACATCCATGCCTGTGAATTTAAGTTATTTTTTCACAAAGACAGCCCACCACATCTCAGAACACTAGCACCACGTCAAAAACAATTAGCACCACGTCCAGAAACGTCTACATCCATGCATGTAAATTTAAGTTATTTTTTCACAAAGACAGTCCACCACGTCTCAGAACACTAGCACCACATCCAGAAACGTCTACATCCATGCATATGAATTTAAGCTATTTTTTTCACAAAGACAGCCCACCACGTCTCAGAACACTAGAACCACGTCAAAAACAACTAGCACCACGTCTAGAAACGTCTACATCTATGTGTGTGAATTTAAATTAATTTTTTTCACAAAGACATAAAGTGCAAAATATAAAATATAATACATGACCAAAATGAAAAATAATTTATAACATAAAAGTTTTAAATAAATAGTACATCAAATAAATAGTACATAAAATTTGTAAATAAAGAGTACATCAAATTTCAAATTAAACCATTAAATTACATGCAACTAGATAGATAAAATTTCACAAAATCTTATATTTTTATCTTCATAATGTCCCTTATAAAGTTGCATTAATTTAAAAAAAATAAAAAAATAATAAATGATATGGTGGGCATGGAGCTCACCATATCACCTTTCTACACAATTATCCACAGGACAACCGTGTAATTACAATACACCCTCTACAATAATACAATGAAATTAATAGATGGGGTTCACCATCTTACTAACCCAAAAAATACACAATTGTGGATGCTCTAAGAAAATTAGGAAGGTTCCACAGACCTTTGCCCTCATGGTTTCGTTTCTATAGCTTTAGCTTTCTTTTGAATCTGCCGCCTGCTTTATTAGTATTGGAGTTGTGGCACATGTGAAATTCTGCAATCTTTGATGAATGTCGCCTAGATTTCTTGGGTTTGACCGGTAAGAGCATCCACAATGGCGTATATTGGAGAGGATAATAATGTGGGACCCACTCCATTATATCCCATTGGATGGACAATAACCATTGTAGAAGGTTGGGGGTAATTATGCAATAGTCTGCAGAAAATGGAGAGAGAGAATGACATAGTGGGCCATTTTGCCCACCATGTCACTATTTTCGTTTTTTTTTTTTTTTCAAATTAAGCCCTTTCAACTTTTTTCAATAGCTCTTTCACAGTTTTTTTAACGGCTATATCACTTTTTTTTAAAATTTTTTTATTCTCATTTGTTCTTTCTCTTGTTCTATAAATACCTCCCCCACTTTTATACAAATCTTTCCTACAATTCCATCCTCTATGTTCTCCTTCTACAATTTCATCCTATCATCTTCATTTTCTATTATCTCTCATATTTTCTCATTTTAGTTTCAATATCTCTATTATGGATGAAAATAATAATTAGAAAATTTTAATTAATTCTTCAAATTTAGAAGATTCTTCATCCACACCATAACCACCCAATAATCCATATGAATTTTTTTTTTAAATATGCAAAATTATACATATCCTCCCAATTTCTTCAACCATTTCTCAAATGTACCACCAAATTTTTCATTTCAATTCCCTTCATTTCTAAATCCATATTATTTTAATCCAACCCGTGGTTCTCCCTATACCCCCGAAAACATGAATGTCGGTTCCAATCCAACAACTCCTACTCTGGGGACATCCAATTCTTCTCCTCAAATTCTAACATTTTCAACGCAACCCGATACCGAAGGTATTACCCTCAGTGATAGTGAAGATGATCATGACAAAAGGTCAAAGTAGAGCATTGATGAAGATGTGGTGCTTGCAAAAGCTTATTTGACAATATCAAATGACAACATCGAGCACCTTCTGGAAGAGAATCACCAACTACTACAATGATAATCGAACTCGTGGAATAAGAAGGGCATACGTGCAATGCAAATCACATTGGTTTTGGGTCCAAAAAAAGGTAAATGAATTTAACCAACATTATAATACGTTATGTGGAGAAAATCGCAGCGGGTGGAATGAAGGAATTTTGAAAGAAGCTGCTTGTAAACTTTATTATGAGCAAAATAATCACCATTTTCAACTTTATCCTACATTTTTCATCTCTTATAAACTTCTATCTATATACCAATTCTTCCTTGCACTCTTTCCCCTACAAACAACAACATCTACTCACTTCAAAATGTCTTAATCTTCAAATAATAGTGATATTAGCAATGAATTCAACAAAATGGTCGAAGAGGTGCTCAACGATGATAGTGAAGACTAAATTTTGATGTGGTTGATTCAAAAGAGTCTAAATAAAGCCGGGAGTTCTAGATCTCATACTCGAAAGCATTTCAAAAGAGATCGTTACGAAGCACATGCTCGACGATTACTTCTCCGACGATCCACTATATCCTGCAAATATTTTCCATCGAGATTTCGGATGAGATGGGAGCTATTAATGAGAATTGTCCATGACCTTGAAAATTATTCTGAAATTTTCAATGGAGGGTTCATGCAGCCAAAAAAAAAAAAAAAGACTTTGTCCTATTCAAAAAACGACAGCCGCTATTAGATAGCTAGCCTATGAATAGCCGGCTGATTTATGCAACGAATACATAAAGCCTGGTGAAACTACTGCTATAAAGTGTTTGTCAAACTTTTGTCGATGCATTCGTGAACTTTACGGAGAGCAATACTTGAGAAGACCAAATTCTGAGGATGTTGAACGTTTGCTACATAGCGTCACGGCTTTCCTGGTATGCTTTGGAGCATTGATTGCATGCATTGGAAGTGGAAAAATTGCCCAGTTGCATGGAAAGGTCAATTCACACGAGGTGATAAAGGTTGTTCTATAATCATACTAGTAGCAGTTGCATCAGCTGACCTCTGGATATGGCATGCTTTTTTCGGCGTTGCAGAGTCTAACAATGACATCAACATGCTCAACCAATCCCCGGTATTTAATGACATTTTGCATGAATATGCTTCCCACGTACAATTGACAGTAAATGGCACGATGTACAACAGAGGTTATTTCTTCGCCGATGGCATATATCCCGAATGGGCTACTTTTGTGAAGAGTTTCTCGTCTCCACTAGATCCAAAAAGATGCAAGTTTAAACAAATGCAAGAAGCAGCGAGAAAAGATGTTGAACGAACATTTGGAGTACTCCAATCTCGGTGGGGTATTATACGTGATCCAGCTCGCTCGTGGAGCAGATCAAAATTGAAGGATATAACTTATGCATGTATCATATTGCATAATATGATTATAGAAGATGAGAGGGATACAACAACAAATTAGTATGATGAGGACGATGCAAATCCTACGAACGAGGTAATACAAGGTGCCCCCAAGATTTTCATCGTTATGTTCACCGGTTCACAGAATTACAAGACCGTACGGTGCATCAACAACTTCAATCGGATTTAGTCCAACATATTTGGGAACGTTTTGGAAATAACAACGGTGAAAATTAATGTAATATGTTTAATATTCAAATCCCAGTAATTGCAATTTATGTATTTTTTGTAATATTTATATGCACTTTTGGTTTATTTTTTAATGATATTTTATGCAATAATTATTTATATATTTTTATGTTATATTATTCTTCATGTGTATTTAGTAAATTTAAATATTGATATAATTATAAATATTTATATTGTGAGTTAAATAAATATAATATGATAGTGAGATCCATTTATATGCTATTATAGTATAAAACCATTGGAGAAGGAAAGTTAATAAAATGAGAGATTAGTGTAAAACTGATGTAACAGTTCGATTGGAGATGCTTTAAGGTACGTGATTTGCTGCTTTCTTTCCCTCGGTGTAAGACCTCCCCTCGACAAAAGTTTTACAGGGCTGTGGTATGGCGCTCGTACACCTCACCTCAAGTGGTTACAAATGTAGATGGTTCCATCCAGGCTTAAATCTGGTAAGGCTGGTTATGGATTTGTAATTCACTCCCAGTTTGGAGACGTTGTGTTTGCTGAGACTTGCTTCCTGGGCTCTGTCTCCTCAGTCCAGTTAGAAGTTAGTGGACAACTTGCTGCTATAAGATTTTGCAAGCATAAGGACCTGGGTGGTGTTCAATTTTTAATTGATAATTCCTTTTTAGTGTCCATGGTGAAAACAAATAAAGATTTTTTATGGAAGGAATACTTATTATTGGTAGAGATTTGCGATTATATGAGATCTTCCTTATCGGTGCTGGAACAGATCTACATAGAAGAAAATATGGCTGCTTGGATCAAGTGCGTTTTTTGAGTCTTTTTTGTTATTAAGATCTACTCCTTCAAGGTTCCGAGGTTTGGTGACCTTGGATGCTAATTCGGTTGCTGGAATTCGACTCGGGGTAGCTAGGTAGATAGAGTTCATTTTGGTATAGTTTTTTGTGTCTGTATAGATTTTTAGATAATTTGACTTTTGTAAAGAAATATAGAAAAGTATAGGGCTTTTGTACAGGGGGTAAAAGAGGTGTCTTGTATCTTTTATTTACCTCCATAAATTAAATAATAGTATATTCAAACTCGCCAATCTACCTCGCCCTATAAAATTATTGAGACTATTTTTTAGTAAGTAAAAAATTTAAGTGAATTAATATCAATAAATTCACCATTGATTTTTTTATAATATTTGCATGTTATCACATTATTCACTATATTACTCAACCAAATGAATCAGAAATCAGAAAAATCAGGAAATCAGAAAAATCAAGAAATCAAGTCAAAAGATGACAGTTGCCATTCACAAGAATCTCGAGCCTTGCTTTTTCCACTAATTTAATTGGTTAAATTAATGAAGCCGACGCCACCCCTAATTCTTGTCAACCCCGTCACATCTTTCACAATCTCACTCAATCTATAGATTGTAGGCCCGTGATTCAGAGATACTATTAAGAATTAATCGCAGCAATCCCAGTTGGTCAAATCGCTCTTTCTATCACTGCACCACAAGAATCCCCTTTTTTTTTTTTTTTTTTTTGAGTTATAAGTTTCGCAACCTCATCTTCAACACTCCCACAAGGCGAGGCCAAAAACCGCTTTGGCCAGCTGAATTTGACAGCAGCTTAGAAGGGTTGGCATCTTTTTCTTCAAGCTCAAAGATTGAATTTTGTTCACTTGAGTAGCACAACTCGATGTTGCGGACAGAACCATCTTTTTGTATATACAATACTAATGATGGGGTGGAAGAAATAACTGGAGGGAATGAAGATTTGGAGGGAAAAGATTTGGTGAAGAAAGGTGGAGTTACTGCTCTCGGAACTAATGAATTTAGCTTCGGACAGATGACCTTGATTGATGAAGATGGTGACGATGAAGAAGGAAAGGAAGAGACTTTGAGTGAGTTTAAGGATCTGGAAATTGCAGGATATGGGAGAGATGATGGTGCTTTGGACTCTGAGCATGTAGGATTACATTTGAATGGTAATCTTGAGGAGTATTATGAGAGGATGATTAGAAAGGATCCATCCAACTCTTTGTTCCTGAGGAAATATGCTCAACTTCTGCAGGTCAGTTGTTTCTACCTGAAGTATTTCGTCACTAATGTTCTTCTAATGTATTTTGTATTCTGAGCTTCTAAATTCTGTTTTCTTTTGTAAGCTTCAATGGTAGAATTTGTTAATTAGGGGTCTTCATATCATAGCCAAAGAAAGTACGAGTCTTGTAGCATTAACCGGCCACCACTCAGAGTTTTAGCTGATAGATAGCAAGTTGAATTTTCTTGGCAAGATGGGAAGTATTTCCAGTCTTCTTTCTTGTTAATTAACAAGTTGGATCCCCTTTCGGGCTTAGGGGATTGTTTGGATTGTAGATGGGGGTTGGTTTCTCAATTCCAATCTGCTGGGGTGTATTTGGTATCTTCAAACAAAGTTTTGCAATGACCAAGAGGATGTTTCAGCTTTACTTAGGAAGTCACTGTTTGCATGCAGTCGGGCTGGAAATGGAACTCCTATTTGATTTCCAAATACTATACAAAATGCATTCCCAACTTTGTCTACCATAGGAAACGAAGTAGTTTTTGAAGTGTGGGCAATGGGTATATGGATTTGAGTGGGTTACTAAAATCTCTGCTCTTGCGTTTCTTTCATATGTCGAGTTTCAGCTAATTCTTTATTTAGAGAGTTATACTTGGCTGCAAAGTATAGCCTTTACCGTTAAGAATGCATCAATAGTGTGAAGTTTGAACCTCAACCAAAGAGAAGAGCCCTCAGTTTCAACAGAAGAATCCATAGTGTCTTTGATGGAGGAATCTGATTCACCATCAAGCCTGTTTTGATAAAAAAAGACATTTTATTTGTCTGTGGAAGGGAAAGAAAGTGACGGTAACCAGAAACAAAAGAAAAAAATGAAGAAGAAGAAAGCTACAAAAGCTAGGAATATAATTTACATTGAGTATGATACACTAATTCTTGGAAGCAGCTGTTCTTCCTGCTGTCCTATTGCTATGTTATGGAAGCTATTTGTCCTCAAATAAAAGCTGAAAGGGAACTAAGATTCATCACAAAACTTTAACCTTATAAGCTGTGTGATTTTCCTGGACTTCTAGTGTTTTGATTTTTTTGTTCTGATATGGTTTCTTTTCCCCTGAATATACACATTTTATATGACAGTCCAAAGGGGATTTTTCCGGAGCTGAGGACTTCTACCTTCGTGCTGCACTTGCAGATCCTAATGATGGGGAAATCCTACTTCAGTATGCTCAACTAATATGGGAACTCCATCATGACAGAGAGAAAGCCTTAAAGTACTTTAAAAGGGCTGCCCGTGCTGCTCCAGAAGATAGGTATATGATCGTTAAAGAATCAGTTACGCAGAAATTTGAAATTGATGTGCTTTTTTAACTTGAGTACATATGGTATGTGGATATGCATTCTGTATGCTGTGCTGAATGTTGCTAATACAAGTTGTTCTCCAAGAAGTTAATGCCTCATTGAACCTTTGAATTTCTTTCTGTAGATCATTATGTTTGTAGTACGTGCACTGCATACAATTTTACTGAGTTAACCATGTCGTCCTAAACTGATCATCATGTTATCCATGTAATGCCCAACCAATCTCCATCGTTCTTGTAGTCTTCTTCCGCGACCAAGGTCACTAATGTGTTTTGAACTCTCGACCACCTCTTTGCAGTCATGTTCTGGCTGCGTATGCTAGTTTTCTCTGGGATATAGATGATGATGAAGTAGGAAGCAGCTCATCAGATGAGAACAGACAGGTTTCTTCATGTAATGGCAGTTGCTCTTCAAAATGTCGAGTCATAGCAGTAAAAGTATTAACTCTTGTTCTTTGGATGTCAGGGAGAAGACTTGGCTGGTTTTCAAAGTATGGTTGGTTCTTCTGATTGTATGACAGCAGACTGTGGTGACAGTATTGATGAGGAGGCCCGTTATAAAAGGATGATTGAGGAGAATCCTTCTAACCCTTTGATCCTGGAGGATTATGCACGGTTTTTATGTGAGGTTATCACTAAAATTTTTCCTTTTCTTCCCCACCTTATGAATCTAGGTTGGTGAATGGAAAGAAAGTTATTCTTAAAGTTCAAATCATGCATTTATTTGATCTAGCCCTGGCCTCTAGTCTATGCCATAGAGGATAAGATCACTGTGTTCAACTCTGGATCTTTGGATCTCAATTGAATCATCAAAATTTTCTTCTAGTTTTTATCCACTTGATTTAATTGAAACTTTTGTGGCTTAAAGCACGTATCAGTTTCAGAATCTGGACAATTAATACATATATTTGAGATCACATTGTCCTTTAATTTTGAGAAAGATTTGTAGATGTTGCTCGTCCATATGTTTTTCTTGCAAAACATCTAAATTTATTTCTTTAACTTGTCTAAGATTTCATTCTTCAACTCATTGTTCTTCTCCGAATGATTTATATTTCGCTTGCAGACTAGGGGAGACCTTCAAGCAGCTGAAGAATACTATTGGCGTGCAATTCAACTTGATCCGACTGATGGAGAAGTGATTATGCTCTATGCCCAGTTGATATGGCAACTTCGTTCTGACAGACATGAAGCCTTACCTTACTTCAAACGAGCTGCTGAAGCTGCACCAGGGAACAGGTTAAAGGATGATGTTTTGGTTATTTCTTGTATGAAATGGGTTTTAACTTTAGCTCATGTTATGTGGAAGAAAGAATGCTAGATGCATTTGGTAATCCTAAAGAGCAATACATCTTAGCGGTAAAACTTGTTTACTGCTTAATGTAGCCTTTTTCGCATAACATGTTGGCTCCTTGTGTTGTGTTTTTTTGGCTTTCAGCAATGTGCTTGCAGCATATGCTAGATTTCTCTGGGAAACAGAAGATGAAGAAGAAGAAGAAGAAGAAGAAGAAGAAGAAGAAGAAGAAGAAGATGCTTTGAAGTCCTAGTTCTCTGGGTTCTTTCCTTTTCTTCCTGTTTGTCCATCATGATCTGGTTTGAAGATAGACTTGTTTTTAGTTGGCGCTTTCAATAATCTTTGGAAGCCAATAGTGAAAAGGAGTTACTAATGGCAGCAGAAATAAGAAATGTTCTAAGCAAGATTCATATACTAGCAAAACAAATGTAAATTGCCATGGCTGCTGCAGGAATAGGTATATATATAACTATATTTAAAAATAAAGTGACGATTCATATTACTATTTAGTTTAATATTTAGTTCATGAGTCGTTGGTTAACGTCTCAAAGCACCTTTTCCTTTCTCTCTGGAATCAGAATTCTTATTATAATTGCTTTACCAGCAGTAATATTGATAAGCAGGGCTCGTTGCACGAAGTGAAGACAGTCAAAAAAAGAAAAAATCTGGGTGGGAAAGAAAGAACTAACTGGGGAAGAAAAAGCCAAAATGCAGCTAGTTTTGATCTATAGCAATGACTTATTTTGGATATTAGAATATGAAGTATAAAAAGAAACGAACCAGAAAAGCACAAGGAAAAGGTAACACATATTTGAAGTCCACACTTGACATCACATCTGATTAGTCTTGTTATGCTATTAGAAGGAGATATCAACTGATTAAATAAACCCCAAAAAAATATTGCTATGATTTCTTCCAGCGTATCTAATTGAAAGTTACTAAAAATATACTTCATCTTGAAAACTATGAAGATCTCTATGAAGGTGAAACTGCAACGCCAAAATAGACTCAAAACTTTTCACCCTTTAATAATAAATAACTTGTTAATTATTCTGAAAAATTCTGCTCGTTTCTTGACCCATGTTGACCGCTGGAAACTACTCTTTCTTGTCGAGCTCCTTGTCTGTAGAAGCCATTTGCTCTCGGTCGATTGTAATCCCGATCGTTTTCTTGACTGCTTGTTCTGCCAAAACCCCGACCACCAAACCGTCCCCTTGTTCCATCCATCTGGTAGCTAATCCTGCCTCTACCCCTTCCTCCTGTACACAGAGATCAGATGTAGCTAAGGTTATATCCAATGCATTCACTGAAAGGAGAAACACTTTTGTTTCTGAATGTCATAAGATCAAATCCAACATAATTCTCTTGGCGACAGATGCAGGTTCTACTCTAAATGGGTAAACCTCTGGGAAAGCAGACATCAAGTTGGAATCAAAGTTATTAGAACAGAAAGAAGACCATATGATTGATTCCCCAGAAACATCCACAGTCAACTACCGTCATCCATAAGAATATCTTTTACTCTTGATATGCATGGAAATGTTACAGAACTTACATAGTTTTATCCCACAAAAGTTTCTTTCAACATTCTAATGAATGCAAGGGAAAGACAAGACTACAAGACATGAAAATCCAATCTTGGAAAGGTATAATAGCCAATAAATGTGTGAATTCTTTTCCACAAAAATAACAAAGCCACCGAGAAATTTGATATTTTGAAGACATTATAGATTTGGTAGGGTAAAGAGAGATCAAAATACATACTACTTCCTCGAATGGGGATCCCTCTGTTAGGTCTTCGACCTTCAATGTATAGCTGGTGTCCACCAATCTGCACTGTAGATGCCTGCACAGAAAATTTCTTAATAAGATTCTAGTATCGGACCAAAAGATCTCCTTAATCAATATCTTAAACAGAACAGACCTTAATCGCATTCTGCACACCAGTAATATCTTCATATTCCACAAATGCATAGCAAATATCAATATCCTGCAGGAAGTCCAGAAAATGTTTACAATTCAATTTGCTGAAGTTGAGGTAAAACTCTGACCAGGTAATTGAACAGGAAAGTAGAAAAGAACACACCTTCCGCGTTCTGATGGCTACACCATCACGCTTAAGCTTGCCGAATTTCTTGAATTCTTCCTCAATTTCTGATGGAGCCATCGTCGTTGGCACATTTCTTACATATACGGATTTCACTTCAACTGCAGATAATAAAGACATCATTTGGCAGGGACTAATGATCAGGGAAGTAGTCATTCAAACATATTTCACAAAACAGTGAACATGTAACCCATCCATGAGAACTCAAAATATGAAGCAGCAGTCACCTTCATCTTCAAAAGCAGAGGTTTCTTCAAAATTCTCCATTCCAGACCTTTCAACGGTATTTGATGATGCAATGGATGGCTGACTAGGAGGCTCAGGTGCCTGGTGCCACTCCGGGGATGAAGCCTTGTTAAAGGACTGAGGCGGAACTGTTTGAGATGTTTGCCCTTTTGCAAGCTGTGAATTCAGTCAGAATTAGCATAAGAGCTAAAGTGAACATAGCAGACAGGAATGCATGAAGTAAATTGTGAAAATTAAAGCTAAAGCTGTAGCATACAATTGAAGCATAAGTGTGCTTCTGGGGCTCCCCAGTGGGTTCCTCAACAGGCAAAGATAAATGATCTTGCACAGGATTCACTGCAGTTTGAAGTGAACCATTTGATTGAACAGCAAAATTATCTTCAAGAATTTTGTCAGCTTCAGAGACAGCCTGTAGCCTTTCATCTGGATAATTGTAGTCATCAATGGGACCATTTTCTTCAACTGTTGAAGTAGCCACATATTCCCTTCCCTGAATATCTCCATCCAAAACATAATTGGATACTGCAGAAGTCATTATCAGACCAACATGAGTAAGATGTCCCGACTCTGATAGACAAATAAGTAGCAATTGGAAACCACTTTGCATTCCTTTATATTCCATTAAGCTAAACAATCATACCTTGGTCTCGAATTGCAGTTGAAGCATTAAGGTTTGCATCCAGATTGCTCTGAGTCAAATAGGCAGCTGGATGCTGGACATTGTGTTCCTCATTAACAAAATGAAAAATATCATTGAGAACAAAATAACCCTTTTCCTGCGGGGCAAGAAAAAAGGTTTGCACAAATTTCCTCCTATCATTGAAATCTTTTGTATGCACAGAACCTGAAACCATCACCAAAACTCCACCACTCCAGGACTCCAACGAATGTGCCGTCTTAATTTCTATTGCTGTATAACTGAGTGACATAATAAGTGCATGGATATGCTGCCAAAAAAAAAAAAGGAGCATAATGAGAAAAACTTGTTCTCAACAAGTTAAAGTAGAGGAGTCCCTGAAACCACCCCACGGGGAGGATAAGAACATATACTAATCATTAATATTGTAATTCCAGCACTAAAAGTAGAAGTTAGAGAGCCACAGGTAAGGGCTTTCTGATGCTCTTGGATATTGCCATGTGATTGCTCTCAGATACAGCCATGCTATTGCTATTAGATATTAATGTTGAGAAAGAATCTAGTTATTAATGCTCTGAACTATGCAAGTGAAATACATCTGACATAAAGTAACAAGCATTACTAATTTATTACTAAATGCCCTCAGTGCCATAAATGAGCAGACAGGAATGAACAGCTAATATCCCGCTCAATATGCTACATTCACAAAACACCCACAATGCAACAAAACAAAAGCGAAATGAGATCATATTATCAAACTCTGATGGTTTTGACTAGGATAAAAGCAGCAAGTATTCACCCTTGAAGACGACAATCAAAAGGATGGCTAACCATAAACAAAAAACCAACCAATCGTCCACACATATGATTTTGGGGCAAAAAAAAGGCCACATTTCACCCAATTTTATATATGGGTATGTTCTTCCTAATCTAGCAACAAGGAGTTGAATATACCAGCATCGTAGTGGCGGTCTCCCTGCTGTTTCCATCAATCCTAAGCATAGTGCTGGCATCACTGTAAAACTGGTGAACAAATTCTGGCTGTTGCTGCAGTACCTGATAGTACTGCCCCACAAAGTACGTCCCAACCTAAAATCCAAATCCAAAAATAAACAAATCTCGAAAAAAAAAAAAAAAAGAATTCAATAACAAAAACCCCATCACAAAACCCTCTGCCACGGGGTAAACCAGGTAAGTAAGACAGTCTCTTTACACACAACCCACAATAGCAAGTAAGCATGAAAAGGATGTAACACATGTAAACTCCATTGAACAATGCTCAAAGATTGTAAACATCCTATATAACCATATCAATAAAGTCTGGGATTAGCATGCAGCTCATACAGATACCTAGAAACACAAACACAGTGAAGGGGGGATGGGAGGTTAACCTGAGCGGCAGTAACGGGCAAGTGAAAGGGAGACGCCATATGGGATTGAAACAAATCCAATCCCCCAAAAGAATCACAAGAACCCGAAGAAAAAACAAATAAAACCCTAGATCTGCAAATGCCGATTGAAACAAGATCTGGAAAAATCCCCCCAAAATCAGAAACCCTAGCTAAAACTCCCGCATTTCCAGTTCCACAATCTCAATACCGACTCGTCCTCTCCGCAAGCAATTGGTATGTTCGAGAAGCTTGGCACTGCGGTTTTTTGCTCGGTTCGTTTCACTGCGTGACTGTGTGAAGAACTACGAAGAGGAGGGTGATGGCTAATACTTATATATATATATACTTACTTTGTGCGTCACGGACACCACTGATTTGAGCTGCTGCGGCTTTTTGTTTTTTTTTGCAACTTTTTTTTTTTTTTTTTTTAGGCGGATGGGGTTCTTTTGAAAAAATATAATAAAAAAATAAATAAACCACATAGACGCGTAAAATGGCTGTTTCTTTCTTCAGACCTCGTATTACTTTTACTTTGCATTGCCTTCCCTAAATGTTTAATTATTATAAATTTGGCCTCTAGACTTCTATTTTCTTCTCCTAGAGGTCCTAGGGCAATAATATGAATTTGCCCCCCATAAATAGGCATACTCTTAGACATTGGGTCCACAATCCTATAGTTTGAAATTGTGGGTTTAACAAATAATTAAGTAGCAATTTAATGGTCTTTGAAGTGCTTAAATATCTTTTGAAAAAAATAATTAGATTAGTAGTAATTAATATAATGTAAATAAATACATTGTTAAAATTGAGATAAGAGCACCCATCAAGGGTGCCAAGTAGGTTCAATGTCAGAGATTGAACACCCTGTCTTTAATATAAGTACGGTTCAATTTATTTTGAACGGTGCAATTTTATTTTGAACAGCTCAGGTAACAGTTTTTTTTTATTTTTTTTCTTCCTCCAACCGTAACATGATATATAAGATGAATGTGGAAAATGAGTTACAATGACTAACTAGGAGGGCCATGTAATTTGATTAATTTTGTTGAAAAATTCTTCAAAATTGGAGTAATTTGCCACAACAAAAATATATTGAAGCATTTTGTTTTTCTATTGAAATGGCTAAAGCGAATTCACTATTTACATGTTTTCCATAATTTTCAAGATAATTTTTTGTATTTTTAAAATACATTTTTATATTTTCAATATAAATATTATATTCAAAATAGCATAAAAAACACGAATTTTTTACCAAATTAATCCCCTAAATAAATTTGTGGACAAAAAAATAAAAAAATGGGAAGGTGTGGCCTAGAGGCCTATCGAATTTTGAAAATCCGAAATACTTCAAAATCGAATTTTAGAAATCTGAATTTATAAACTTTCGGATTTTGAAAATCTGAAATATCAATAACCCTAATTAAATTAAAAATTAATAAGGGAGATTAATTAGATTAATTAAATTCGGATATCAAAAATCCGAAATCAATTGAATTCAGATTTCCAAAATCCGAATCAAAACATTGTTGAACGGATTTTTTCAACAAAGAAAGTCCACCACGTTTCAGAACAACTAGAACCACGTCAAAAAACAACTAGGACCAGGTCCAGAAACGTCTACATCCATGCATGTGAATTTAAGCTATTTTTTTTACAAAGACAGTCCACCACGTCTCAGAATACTAGAACCACGTCTCAGAACACTAGAACCACGTCTCAGAACACTAGCACCACATCCATAAACGTCTACATCCATGTGTGTTAATTTAAACTGATTTTTTTCACAAAGACAGTCCACCACGTCTATTAACACTAGAACCACGTCAAAAACAACTAGGACCACGTCCAGAAACGTCTACATCCATGCATGCGAATTTAAACTATTTTTTTCACAAAGACATTCCACCACGTCTCAGAACACTAGAACCACGTCTCAGAACACTAGCACCTCGTCCAGAAATGTCTACATCCATGCATGTGAATTTAAGCTATTTTTTTCACAAAGACAGTTCACCACGTCTCAGAACACTAGCACCATGTCCATAAACGTCTACATCCATGTGTGTGAATTTAAACTAATTTTTTTCACAAAGACAGTCCTCCACGTCTATTAACACTAGAACCACGTCAAAAACAACTAGGACCACGTCCAGAAACGTCTACATCCATGCATGTGAATTTAAGCTATTTTTTTCACAAAGACAGTCCACCACATCTCAGAACACTAGAACCACGTCTCAGAACACTAGCACCATGTCCAGAAACGTCTACATCCATGCATGTGAATTTAAGCTATTTTTTTCACAAAAACAGTCGACCACGTCTTAGAACACTAGAACCACGTCACAAAACACTAGCACCGCGTCCATAAACGTCTACATTCATGTGTGTGAATTTAAACTGATTTTTTTCATAAAGATAGTCCACCACGTCAATTAATACTAGAACCACGTCAAAAAATAACTAGGACCACGTCCAGAAACGTCTACATTCATTCTTTAGAATTTAAACTATTTTTTTACAAAGAAAGTCCACCACGTCTCAGAATAACATGCATCACGTCAAAAACAACTACGACCACGTTCAGAAACGTCTACATCCATTCATTAGAATTTAAACTGATTTTTTCAACAAAGACATTCCACCACATCTCGGAACAACATGCACCACGTCAAAAAAACTAGGACCACGTCCAGAATCGTCTACATCCATGCATGTGAATTTAAACTATTTTTTTCACAAAGACAGTCCACCACGTCTCAGAACACTAGCACCACGTCCATAAACGTCTACATCCATGTGTGTGAATTTAAACTGATTTTTTTCACAAAGACAGTCCACCACGTCAAAAACAACATGAACCACGTCAAATTAAATTAGGACCACGTCCAAAAACGTCTTGTAAAATATGAATTTCAAAACATACAATGAAAAAATAAAAATTCGGCGAGGGAATAATTCTGCGAGGTAGAAGAAAGAAGAAAGAAGAAGAAAAAAGGGGGGGTGGGGTTTTATAATTCGGATTTGCAAAATCTGAATTGAAGGAATTTGGATTTTGCAAATCTGAATTTTGGTGGAATTTGGCGGGATTTGGACGAAAAAAATCCGGTTTCGGATTTTCAAAATCTGAGACCGGATTGGATGGATATCCGAATTAATACTAATTCGGATTTCACAAATCTGAATTATTATTAATTCGGATATGTGAAATCCGAATTAAATAATTAATTCGGATTTACCAAATCTGAATTAATTAAATTCGGGATTTTATTTTCTGAATTAAATTAAATTCGAATTTTCATTGTACGAATAAAAAAAAATCACAATTCTACATATTCCATATACCAAAACATCAATCAATAACTCATCAAAACACAAATATGAACTTCAAAATCACAATTCTACCAATTCCATATAACAAAACATCAACAACTCATCACAACACAAATATGAACTTCAAAACACAAGCCTATCTATTCCATATACCAAAACATCAATAACTCATCAAAACACATATATGAACTTCAAAATCACAATTCTACCTATTCCATATACCAAAACATCAATAATTCATCAAAACACAGATATGAACTTCAAAACACAATTTTATCTATTCCATATACCAAAACATCAATAACTCATCAAAACACAAATATGAACTTCAAAACACAATTCTATCTATTTCATATACTAAAACGTCAATAACTCATCAAAACACATATATAAACTTCAAAACACAATTCTATCTATTTCATATACCAAAACATCAATAACTCATCAAAACACATATATGAACTTCAAAATCACAATTCTACCTATTCCATATACCAAAACATCAATAACTCATCAAAATACAAATATGAAGTTCAAAATCACAATTCTACCTATTCCATATACCAAAACATCAATAACTTATTAAAACACATATATAAACTTCAAAACACAATTCTACCTATTTCATATACCAAAACATCAATAACTCATCAAAACACAGATATGAACTTCAAAACACAATTCTATCTATTCCATATACCAAAAATTAATAACTCATCAAAACACAAATATGAACCACGTCTTAGAACACTAGAACCACGTCACAAAACACTAGCACCGCGTCCATAAACGTCTACATTCATGTGTGTGAATTTAAACTGATTTTTTTCATAAAGATAGTCCACCACGTCAATTAATACTAGAACCACGTCAAAAAATAACTAGGACCACGTCCAGAAACGTCTACATTCATTCTTTAGAATTTAAACTATTTTTTTACAAAGAAAGTCCACCACGTCTCAGAATAACATGCATCACGTCAAAAACAACTACGACCACGTTCAGAAACGTCTACATCCATTCATTAGAATTTAAACTGATTTTTTCAACAAAGACATTCCACCACATCTCGGAACAACATGCACCACGTCAAAAAAACTAGGACCACGTCCAGAATCGTCTACATCCATGCATGTGAATTTAAACTATTTTTTTCACAAAGACAGTCCACCACGTCTCAGAACACTAGCACCACGTCCATAAACGTCTACATCCATGTGTGTGAATTTAAACTGATTTTTTTCACAAAGACAGTCCACCACGTCAAAAACAACATGAACCACGTCAAATTAAATTAGGACCACGTCCAAAAACGTCTTGTAAAATATGAATTTCAAAACATACAATGAAAAAATAAAAATTCGGCGAGGGAATAATTCTGCGAGGTAGAAGAAAGAAGAAAGAAGAAGAAAAAAGGGGGGGTGGGGTTTTATAATTCGGATTTGCAAAATCTGAATTGAAGGAATTTGGATTTTGCAAATCTGAATTTTGGTGGAATTTGGCGGGATTTGGACGAAAAAAATCCGGTTTCGGATTTTCAAAATCTGAGACCGGATTGGATGGATATCCGAATTAATACTAATTCGGATTTCACAAATCTGAATTATTATTAATTCGGATATGTGAAATCCGAATTAAATAATTAATTCGGATTTACCAAATCTGAATTAATTAAATTCGGGATTTTATTTTCTGAATTAAATTAAATTCGAATTTTCATTGTACGAATAAAAAAAAATCACAATTCTACATATTCCATATACCAAAACATCAATCAATAACTCATCAAAACACAAATATGAACTTCAAAATCACAATTCTACCAATTCCATATAACAAAACATCAACAACTCATCACAACACAAATATGAACTTCAAAACACAAGCCTATCTATTCCATATACCAAAACATCAATAACTCATCAAAACACATATATGAACTTCAAAATCACAATTCTACCTATTCCATATACCAAAACATCAATAATTCATCAAAACACAGATATGAACTTCAAAACACAATTTTATCTATTCCATATACCAAAACATCAATAACTCATCAAAACACAAATATGAACTTCAAAACACAATTCTATCTATTTCATATACTAAAACGTCAATAACTCATCAAAACACATATATAAACTTCAAAACACAATTCTATCTATTTCATATACCAAAACATCAATAACTCATCAAAACACATATATGAACTTCAAAATCACAATTCTACCTATTCCATATACCAAAACATCAATAACTCATCAAAATACAAATATGAAGTTCAAAATCACAATTCTACCTATTCCATATACCAAAACATCAATAACTTATTAAAACACATATATAAACTTCAAAACACAATTCTACCTATTTCATATACCAAAACATCAATAACTCATCAAAACACAGATATGAACTTCAAAACACAATTCTATCTATTCCATATACCAAAAATTAATAACTCATCAAAACACAAATATGAACCACGTCTTAGAACACTAGAACCACGTCACAAAACACTAGCACCGCGTCCATAAACGTCTACATTCATGTGTGTGAATTTAAACTGATTTTTTTCATAAAGATAGTCCACCACGTCAATTAATACTAGAACCACGTCAAAAAATAACTAGGACCACGTCCAGAAACGTCTACATTCATTCTTTAGAATTTAAACTATTTTTTTTACAAAGAAAGTCCACCACGTCTCAGAATAACATGCATCACGTCAAAAACAACTACGACCACGTTCAGAAACGTCTACATCCATTCATTAGAATTTAAACTGATTTTTTCAACAAAGACATTCCACCACATCTCGGAACAACATGCACCACGTCAAAAAAACTAGGACCACGTCCAGAATCGTCTACATCCATGCATGTGAATTTAAACTATTTTTTTCACAAAGACAGTCCACCACGTCTCAGAACACTAGCACCACGTCCATAAACGTCTACATCCATGTGTGTGAATTTAAACTGATTTTTTTCACAAAGACAGTCCACCACGTCAAAAACAACATGAACCACGTCAAATTAAATTAGGACCACGTCCAAAAACGTCTTGTAAAATATGAATTTCAAAACATACAATGAAAAAATAAAAATTCGGCGAGGGAATAATTCTGCGAGGTAGAAGAAAGAAGAAAGAAGAAGAAAAAAGGGGGGGTGGGGTTTTATAATTCGGATTTGCAAAATCTGAATTGAAGGAATTTGGATTTTGCAAATCTGAATTTTGGTGGAATTTGGCGGGATTTGGACGAAAAAAATCCGGTTTCGGATTTTCAAAATCTGAGACCGGATTGGATGGATATCCGAATTAATACTAATTCGGATTTCACAAATCTGAATTATTATTAATTCGGATATGTGAAATCCGAATTAAATAATTAATTCGGATTTACCAAATCTGAATTAATTAAATTCGGGATTTTATTTTCTGAATTAAATTAAATTCGAATTTTCATTGTACGAATAAAAAAAAATCACAATTCTACATATTCCATATACCAAAACATCAATCAATAACTCATCAAAACACAAATATGAACTTCAAAATCACAATTCTACCAATTCCATATAACAAAACATCAACAACTCATCACAACACAAATATGAACTTCAAAACACAAGCCTATCTATTCCATATACCAAAACATCAATAACTCATCAAAACACATATATGAACTTCAAAATCACAATTCTACCTATTCCATATACCAAAACATCAATAATTCATCAAAACACAGATATGAACTTCAAAACACAATTTTATCTATTCCATATACCAAAACATCAATAACTCATCAAAACACAAATATGAACTTCAAAACACAATTCTATCTATTTCATATACTAAAACGTCAATAACTCATCAAAACACATATATAAACTTCAAAACACAATTCTATCTATTTCATATACCAAAACATCAATAACTCATCAAAACACATATATGAACTTCAAAATCACAATTCTACCTATTCCATATACCAAAACATCAATAACTCATCAAAATACAAATATGAAGTTCAAAATCACAATTCTACCTATTCCATATACCAAAACATCAATAACTTATTAAAACACATATATAAACTTCAAAACACAATTCTACCTATTTCATATACCAAAACATCAATAACTCATCAAAACACAGATATGAACTTCAAAACACAATTCTATCTATTCCATATACCAAAAATTAATAACTCATCAAAACACAAATATGAACCACGTCTTAGAACACTAGAACCACGTCACAAAACACTAGCACCGCGTCCATAAACGTCTACATTCATGTGTGTGAATTTAAACTGATTTTTTTCATAAAGATAGTCCACCACGTCAATTAATACTAGAACCACGTCAAAAAATAACTAGGACCACGTCCAGAAACGTCTACATTCATTCTTTAGAATTTAAACTATTTTTTTTACAAAGAAAGTCCACCACGTCTCAGAATAACATGCATCACGTCAAAAACAACTACGACCACGTTCAGAAACGTCTACATCCATTCATTAGAATTTAAACTGATTTTTTCAACAAAGACATTCCACCACATCTCGGAACAACATGCACCACGTCAAAAAAACTAGGACCACGTCCAGAATCGTCTACATCCATGCATGTGAATTTAAACTATTTTTTTCACAAAGACAGTCCACCACGTCTCAGAACACTAGCACCACGTCCATAAACGTCTACATCCATGTGTGTGAATTTAAACTGATTTTTTTCACAAAGACAGTCCACCACGTCAAAAACAACATGAACCACGTCAAATTAAATTAGGACCACGTCCAAAAACGTCTTGTAAAATATGAATTTCAAAACATACAATGAAAAAATAAAAATTCGGCGAGGGAATAATTCTGCGAGGTAGAAGAAAGAAGAAAGAAGAAGAAAAAAGGGGGGGTGGGGTTTTATAATTCGGATTTGCAAAATCTGAATTGAAGGAATTTGGATTTTGCAAATCTGAATTTTGGTGGAATTTGGCGGGATTTGGACGAAAAAAATCCGGTTTCGGATTTTCAAAATCTGAGACCGGATTGGATGGATATCCGAATTAATACTAATTCGGATTTCACAAATCTGAATTATTATTAATTCGGATATGTGAAATCCGAATTAAATAATTAATTCGGATTTACCAAATCTGAATTAATTAAATTCGGGATTTTATTTTCTGAATTAAATTAAATTCGAATTTTCATTGTACGAATAAAAAAAATCACAATTCTACATATTCCATATACCAAAACATCAATCAATAACTCATCAAAACACAAATATGAACTTCAAAATCACAATTCTACCAATTCCATATAACAAAACATCAACAACTCATCACAACACAAATATGAACTTCAAAACACAAGCCTATCTATTCCATATACCAAAACATCAATAACTCATCAAAACACATATATGAACTTCAAAATCACAATTCTACCTATTCCATATACCAAAACATCAATAATTCATCAAAACACAGATATGAACTTCAAAACACAATTTTATCTATTCCATATACCAAAACATCAATAACTCATCAAAACACAAATATGAACTTCAAAACACAATTCTATCTATTTCATATACTAAAACGTCAATAACTCATCAAAACACATATATAAACTTCAAAACACAATTCTATCTATTTCATATACCAAAACATCAATAACTCATCAAAACACATATATGAACTTCAAAATCACAATTCTACCTATTCCATATACCAAAACATCAATAACTCATCAAAATACAAATATGAAGTTCAAAATCACAATTCTACCTATTCCATATACCAAAACATCAATAACTTATTAAAACACATATATAAACTTCAAAACACAATTCTACCTATTTCATATACCAAAACATCAATAACTCATCAAAACACAGATATGAACTTCAAAACACAATTCTATCTATTCCATATACCAAAAATTAATAACTCATCAAAACACAAATATGAACCACGTCTTAGAACACTAGAACCACGTCACAAAACACTAGCACCGCGTCCATAAACGTCTACATTCATGTGTGTGAATTTAAACTGATTTTTTTCATAAAGATAGTCCACCACGTCAATTAATACTAGAACCACGTCAAAAAATAACTAGGACCACGTCCAGAAACGTCTACATTCATTCTTTAGAATTTAAACTATTTTTTTTACAAAGAAAGTCCACCACGTCTCAGAATAACATGCATCACGTCAAAAACAACTACGACCACGTTCAGAAACGTCTACATCCATTCATTAGAATTTAAACTGATTTTTTCAACAAAGACATTCCACCACATCTCGGAACAACATGCACCACGTCAAAAAAACTAGGACCACGTCCAGAATCGTCTACATCCATGCATGTGAATTTAAACTATTTTTTTCACAAAGACAGTCCACCACGTCTCAGAACACTAGCACCACGTCCATAAACGTCTACATCCATGTGTGTGAATTTAAACTGATTTTTTTCACAAAGACAGTCCACCACGTCAAAAACAACATGAACCACGTCAAATTAAATTAGGACCACGTCCAAAAACGTCTTGTAAAATATGAATTTCAAAACATACAATGAAAAAATAAAAATTCGGCGAGGGAATAATTCTGCGAGGTAGAAGAAAGAAGAAAGAAGAAGAAAAAAGGGGGGGTGGGGTTTTATAATTCGGATTTGCAAAATCTGAATTGAAGGAATTTGGATTTTGCAAATCTGAATTTTGGTGGAATTTGGCGGGATTTGGACGAAAAAAATCCGGTTTCGGATTTTCAAAATCTGAGACCGGATTGGATGGATATCCGAATTAATACTAATTCGGATTTCACAAATCTGAATTATTATTAATTCGGATATGTGAAATCCGAATTAAATAATTAATTCGGATTTACCAAATCTGAATTAATTAAATTCGGGATTTTATTTTCTGAATTAAATTAAATTCGAATTTTCATTGTACGAATAAAAAAAAATCACAATTCTACATATTCCATATACCAAAACATCAATCAATAACTCATCAAAACACAAATATGAACTTCAAAATCACAATTCTACCAATTCCATATAACAAAACATCAACAACTCATCACAACACAAATATGAACTTCAAAACACAAGCCTATCTATTCCATATACCAAAACATCAATAACTCATCAAAACACATATATGAACTTCAAAATCACAATTCTACCTATTCCATATACCAAAACATCAATAATTCATCAAAACACAGATATGAACTTCAAAACACAATTTTATCTATTCCATATACCAAAACATCAATAACTCATCAAAACACAAATATGAACTTCAAAACACAATTCTATCTATTTCATATACTAAAACGTCAATAACTCATCAAAACACATATATAAACTTCAAAACACAATTCTATCTATTTCATATACCAAAACATCAATAACTCATCAAAACACATATATGAACTTCAAAATCACAATTCTACCTATTCCATATACCAAAACATCAATAACTCATCAAAATACAAATATGAAGTTCAAAATCACAATTCTACCTATTCCATATACCAAAACATCAATAACTTATTAAAACACATATATAAACTTCAAAACACAATTCTACCTATTTCATATACCAAAACATCAATAACTCATCAAAACACAGATATGAACTTCAAAACACAATTCTATCTATTCCATATACCAAAAATTAATAACTCATCAAAACACAAATATGAACCACGTCTTAGAACACTAGAACCACGTCACAAAACACTAGCACCGCGTCCATAAACGTCTACATTCATGTGTGTGAATTTAAACTGATTTTTTTCATAAAGATAGTCCACCACGTCAATTAATACTAGAACCACGTCAAAAAATAACTAGGACCACGTCCAGAAACGTCTACATTCATTCTTTAGAATTTAAACTATTTTTTTTACAAAGAAAGTCCACCACGTCTCAGAATAACATGCATCACGTCAAAAACAACTACGACCACGTTCAGAAACGTCTACATCCATTCATTAGAATTTAAACTGATTTTTTCAACAAAGACATTCCACCACATCTCGGAACAACATGCACCACGTCAAAAAAACTAGGACCACGTCCAGAATCGTCTACATCCATGCATGTGAATTTAAACTATTTTTTTCACAAAGACAGTCCACCACGTCTCAGAACACTAGCACCACGTCCATAAACGTCTACATCCATGTGTGTGAATTTAAACTGATTTTTTTCACAAAGACAGTCCACCACGTCAAAAACAACATGAACCACGTCAAATTAAATTAGGACCACGTCCAAAAACGTCTTGTAAAATATGAATTTCAAAACATACAATGAAAAAATAAAAATTCGGCGAGGGAATAATTCTGCGAGGTAGAAGAAAGAAGAAAGAAGAAGAAAAAAGGGGGGGTGGGGTTTTATAATTCGGATTTGCAAAATCTGAATTGAAGGAATTTGGATTTTGCAAATCTGAATTTTGGTGGAATTTGGCGGGATTTGGACGAAAAAAATCCGGTTTCGGATTTTCAAAATCTGAGACCGGATTGGATGGATATCCGAATTAATACTAATTCGGATTTCACAAATCTGAATTATTATTAATTCGGATATGTGAAATCCGAATTAAATAATTAATTCGGATTTACCAAATCTGAATTAATTAAATTCGGGATTTTATTTTCTGAATTAAATTAAATTCGAATTTTCATTGTACGAATAAAAAAAAATCACAATTCTACATATTCCATATACCAAAACATCAATCAATAACTCATCAAAACACAAATATGAACTTCAAAATCACAATTCTACCAATTCCATATAACAAAACATCAACAACTCATCACAACACAAATATGAACTTCAAAACACAAGCCTATCTATTCCATATACCAAAACATCAATAACTCATCAAAACACATATATGAACTTCAAAATCACAATTCTACCTATTCCATATACCAAAACATCAATAATTCATCAAAACACAGATATGAACTTCAAAACACAATTTTATCTATTCCATATACCAAAACATCAATAACTCATCAAAACACAAATATGAACTTCAAAACACAATTCTATCTATTTCATATACTAAAACGTCAATAACTCATCAAAACACATATATAAACTTCAAAACACAATTCTATCTATTTCATATACCAAAACATCAATAACTCATCAAAACACATATATGAACTTCAAAATCACAATTCTACCTATTCCATATACCAAAACATCAATAACTCATCAAAATACAAATATGAAGTTCAAAATCACAATTCTACCTATTCCATATACCAAAACATCAATAACTTATTAAAACACATATATAAACTTCAAAACACAATTCTACCTATTTCATATACCAAAACATCAATAACTCATCAAAACACAGATATGAACTTCAAAACACAATTCTATCTATTCCATATACCAAAAATTAATAACTCATCAAAACACAAATATGAACCACGTCTTAGAACACTAGAACCACGTCACAAAACACTAGCACCGCGTCCATAAACGTCTACATTCATGTGTGTGAATTTAAACTGATTTTTTTCATAAAGATAGTCCACCACGTCAATTAATACTAGAACCACGTCAAAAAATAACTAGGACCACGTCCAGAAACGTCTACATTCATTCTTTAGAATTTAAACTATTTTTTTACAAAGAAAGTCCACCACGTCTCAGAATAACATGCATCACGTCAAAAACAACTACGACCACGTTCAGAAACGTCTACATCCATTCATTAGAATTTAAACTGATTTTTTCAACAAAGACATTCCACCACATCTCGGAACAACATGCACCACGTCAAAAAAACTAGGACCACGTCCAGAATCGTCTACATCCATGCATGTGAATTTAAACTATTTTTTTCACAAAGACAGTCCACCACGTCTCAGAACACTAGCACCACGTCCATAAACGTCTACATCCATGTGTGTGAATTTAAACTGATTTTTTTCACAAAGACAGTCCACCACGTCAAAAACAACATGAACCACGTCAAATTAAATTAGGACCACGTCCAAAAACGTCTTGTAAAATATGAATTTCAAAACATACAATGAAAAAATAAAAATTCGGCGAGGGAATAATTCTGCGAGGTAGAAGAAAGAAGAAAGAAGAAGAAAAAAGGGGGGGTGGGGTTTTATAATTCGGATTTGCAAAATCTGAATTGAAGGAATTTGGATTTTGCAAATCTGAATTTTGGTGGAATTTGGCGGGATTTGGACGAAAAAAATCCGGTTTCGGATTTTCAAAATCTGAGACCGGATTGGATGGATATCCGAATTAATACTAATTCGGATTTCACAAATCTGAATTATTATTAATTCGGATATGTGAAATCCGAATTAAATAATTAATTCGGATTTACCAAATCTGAATTAATTAAATTCGGGATTTTATTTTCTGAATTAAATTAAATTCGAATTTTCATTGTACGAATAAAAAAAAATCACAATTCTACATATTCCATATACCAAAACATCAATCAATAACTCATCAAAACACAAATATGAACTTCAAAATCACAATTCTACCAATTCCATATAACAAAACATCAACAACTCATCACAACACAAATATGAACTTCAAAACACAAGCCTATCTATTCCATATACCAAAACATCAATAACTCATCAAAACACATATATGAACTTCAAAATCACAATTCTACCTATTCCATATACCAAAACATCAATAATTCATCAAAACACAGATATGAACTTCAAAACACAATTTTATCTATTCCATATACCAAAACATCAATAACTCATCAAAACACAAATATGAACTTCAAAACACAATTCTATCTATTTCATATACTAAAACGTCAATAACTCATCAAAACACATATATAAACTTCAAAACACAATTCTATCTATTTCATATACCAAAACATCAATAACTCATCAAAACACATATATGAACTTCAAAATCACAATTCTACCTATTCCATATACCAAAACATCAATAACTCATCAAAATACAAATATGAAGTTCAAAATCACAATTCTACCTATTCCATATACCAAAACATCAATAACTTATTAAAACACATATATAAACTTCAAAACACAATTCTACCTATTTCATATACCAAAACATCAATAACTCATCAAAACACAGATATGAACTTCAAAACACAATTCTATCTATTCCATATACCAAAAATTAATAACTCATCAAAACACAAATATGAATTTCAAAATCTCAATTCTACCTATTCCATATACCAAAAATAGCTTAAATTCACATGCATGGATGTAGACGTTTCTGGACGTGGTGCTAGTTGTTTTTGACGTGGTGCTAGTGTTCTGAGACGTGATGGACTGTCTTTGTGAGAAAAAACAGTTTAAATTCACACACATGGATGTAGACGTATATGAAAGTGGTGCTAGTTGTTTTTGACGTGATGCTAGTGTTATGAGACGTGGTGGGATGTCTTTGTGAAAAAAATCAGTTTAAATTCACATGCATGGATATAGACGTTTATGGACATGGTGCTATTTTTGACGTGGTGCTAGTTGTTCTGAGACGTGTTGGGTTGTCTTTGTGAAAAAAATAGCTTAAATTCACATGCATGGATGTAGACGTTTCTGGACGTGGTTCTGGTTGTTTTTGATGTGGTGCAAGTTTTTCTGGACGTGGTACTTTTTTTTTTCCCCAGAAATCGGATTTTCAAAATCCGAATTATTTTTGGATTAAGAAATCGTATTTGTGAAATCCGAATCTCAAATTGATTAAGAGACTCAGATTTTACAAATCCGAGAGGCCTAAAAATGGCAATACTTATATAGTACAACTAAGTGTACTATAAAAATCTGTACACATAGTAAAAACTACTATAGGAAACATCATTAATGACCTCAATTTAAGAAGAGGAAAATTGAGAAACATCATTTAATGACATGTTTTATATACAAAAACTACTATGGGTACCATCCTACTTGTACACCTAGTTGTAGGAAAAAAATTACCTAAAAATGGTCCACACATTTCATATTCTAAATATTTTTGTCCACATCCCCAAATTTTGTATTAATTTGGCCCGGGCCCCTAAAAAACACTACCTATAGTTTATATTAATAATTGGGCCACTGTTACTGTTGTTATATTTTATGAGGTCATTAACTGTTTCCTATGTCATATACAATCTCATTCTCATGTATCAAAATCGAACTCATGTCATTTGCAGTCTCATTATCACGTCAAGGAATAAAAATCCCTAAACGGTATATATAAAGTATATGAAAATATATACTTTCTCCTCCTAAAATAATAATTATATTTTTTATAATATTTCAATAAATAATATTATTTTTATGGGACGAAAAGGTGTATATTTTTCAAACTAATACTATCTCCACATCCTGTAAAAATATTCAAATATTTATAGTAATTTAATTTATAAAACTAAACTAATCAAATTTGTACCATTTAACCATTTATAAAATATATTATATGAAGGTAGCATTTCACATGACGCGGACGTAGATTTTGAATTTTTGGAGGACGGAACTGCAACGGTATGAAAGACTAACATCAGCTGGAATTCGACCAGAACAAAAGAAAATTCCGGCTGTTTCAGCGATCGGCGCCCTCGAAACCATAATATAGCCTGCCCCTGCTATTTCATATATATATTTTGATATAAAAGTGACTCGAAATCAAAACTTATTATCTTATGTGGAAAACGCCTACCATTGGGCTACATCCCTCTTGTCATCTCATATTAGTAATGGTTTCAAGTTTTAAGATTTACTAATGAAAATTTTAAAATACAACTATTTTGACTCGACGGATAAAAGTAATAAAAGGGTATATTCTTCCATCTAAAAGATAAAAAATATAACTTGCTTGCATCAATAAGAAAAGCCATGTACAAATGTTTGAAACTAGGCCACTGGCATAAGGTCATCATTAGCATTAAAAATGGTAAAGAATGCAAGTTGTAAAATCTTACACATTGCAATCTGCAAGGCCACTGGTAAAGTGAGAACGTGAGATGTATCTATAACATGGCTGACATTGTCAAATGAAGATAGAATTAAATTTAAGCTTGCATCCCTGAATAATTCCTAAGTAATTTTGCTACCAAATGGCACTATATATCCTTGGAATTTGATCTCTTTTTTTGTAGCAGTTGGTGAAAGAAACATGTAATGATCATCTAATTACTTCTCATGAACAATGGGGGATTGTTGATGAATGCATTCCAGGAGCTGAATCTGCACTTCTTTTGGCTTTCCCTCAAGTTTCAACTTTCAAACCTTCAATCTGTTCACGTCCTGATTGATCAGATTACTTCAGTTCTTTCTTCCTTCAGCCAAGCTCACCCTCATATTTCTTCCTTCCAGTTCCTGAAATGCAACAATATCAGAAGCCTCATTTTCAGCTTAATGAAAGAGGAATCACAAGATCTAGTAAGATGCACACGCACCACTCCATTGAGGAGATTGAGGGCAGCTTCCATTTCAGCTCTGGTTTCGTAGCAAACGAAACCATAGCCTCTTGACCGTCCTGTTTCGCCGTCATATAGCACCCTTGCTCCAACTACATTTCCATATTCTTGAAATGCTTCTGTCAAGCTTTGAGAAGTGACTGACCAGGATAAGTTCCCAACAAACAGTTTGTGTTCAGTTTCTGGATATAATGGCTCTTTTGGTTTAGGCTTGTCGGAGAAATTCACCCGTAAAGTTCGACCACCATACTCCTGAAACAGTACTATATATGTCAATAAGGCAGCATCTCAGAGATCTTCTCATTTTCAGGGACCTAATGACATAGCCAGAGAGAAATGTTACCCTTGCATCAAGATTTTCAATGACTAAATTGCAATCTTCAACTGTGCTCATCGTCACGAATGCGAATCCTCTACTTCTTCCTGTTTGTCGGTCATATAGAACCTACACAACAAAATCCTACATATTCAAAATATGGCAATAAGGAGAACCATTGCTAGACTAATATAGTTATCGAACCCTCTTCAAATAAACTGCAATTTGGACATGGCCCGATATGCAACTTAAGTTTGTCAATCATAGTTAGTTTGTCATTTTGCTCCATTTGTTTTTCCTATGCTAAGAACTCTATCAAGGAATAGGATGCCATTCGTATGCAAGACTTATGTTCTTTACATGAGTCGATCAAATTTGGATAACCTTAGATGTTGTTTGTACTAAATGAATCATGGTACTACTGAGTCCTCGCCATATAGCCCTGAGCAGTTTTGCTAGAATTTTCCCAACAACAAAAACAATATAGTTAATCTTAGATAAACCAATGAATCATTGCAGAAGATGGGAACTACAGTCAAACAATTCCATAACATTTTCCAGCATATATATATATATTCATAAAAAATTAGTAAATTTTCATCATCCAAGGAATCAAGCACAGCAGCAATCACCTAGCAAATTAGCTCTATCTTTCGAAAATCGACAGACTGTAACATCTACCTCAATTAGTTCTGGACTGGCGTAATCCTGGATGATGCCTGCAAGCTGTGCACTATCGACGTTGTAAGGCAAGTTCCCAAAATAAAGTTTAGTATTTACATCAGAACTCTCTGCTTCTTCTGCCACCACCGCAGCTTCTTCACTTGCCACTTCCTTCTGATCTTCCTGAACCTCTTCATCTATCTCAGCCACCGCAGTCTCTTCCGGATCCAATACAGCAGCTTCTTCTTGAGCCACTGCGGCGGCTATCTTGGAACCCCTGCATTTATTCGAAATTAAGGGTCCGACCAAGATCGACTGAATGCCAAGAGAATGTGATGTACATATACATTCCATCCGCAACATTCTTGAGGATACAAGTTTCAGGGGTGGGTCAGAGAGCCAGTTTTTGGGGCGGATACAGTTGAGGCCTTGCATAGATGTAGTAAAAGAAGAGGCAACAGCTGCAGCAGCAGTGGCAGCCATTTTTAGGCCTGACAAGATGGACTGAAATTGATTTTCTTCAGTTCAAAGTGAAGTGTAAGTAGAATTGCAATGGGATCACATTCAGAGGAAGAGTAATGAATGAAGGAAGAATGAGTATGGGCTCCCCTGTTGGAGATGCTGAGTTGGGAAGATGATGGCCAATGAGATTGGAAGATATACTAAATGGGGATAAGATTATAGGCTTAGAGCTGAGGTTCCAGAGTTCCCAGGTGTAATTCAGGCTTCACTTTTGTGGTGCTTTTGTAGTTTTTAAAACTTGGTCCCTAATAGTCAAAAAAATAAATAATTTAGGATCTTTATTAAGTGTCACACCCTCTAACTTTCTAAGTAAAAAATGTCAACCATGGGATCAACAGGATGAGAGTTGCTAGATTTAGAACCTTTTAGAGGACTGTTTTCTAGATTCGAAAATAAAATACGAGAGGAGTGGCTCGACTTTTCCAAATACCTACCACCGACCTTCTCCTTTCTAATGAGTCCGAGTGAATCCCTAGTCTAAGGAGCTCGAAATCCATCATTGGCTAAGGCCAAAGAAGTCAAATAAAAGTGAAACCCTCATAAAACATTTCCTTCTATCATCTCCTACTTATCAGAAAATAGAAAAATATATTAATAAAAATAAGTGAAAATGAGGGTGCCGATAGGGGTGAGTATTTGGACGGTTTAGATTTATATGGCTTATTCGGTTTGGATTTTTCAGTTTTTCGAGACTAACCTCATCCGCCCACAAACCGCACCGCATAAGATATGAACCGAACCAAATAAGCATATTCGGTTTTCGGTTTTCGGTTTGGTTATCCAATTAACCCAAATAAGTATATTCGGATCTGAGTCAAATATCCAATCCAATTAACCCAAATATAATCCTACAAAGTTATCTTCAATAACAATCCATCCAATATATATAGCATACAATCCCAAATAATAAACATCCACAATAAAATTATAATCCAAAATAAACTAAATTCATCATACACATAAATATTAAACTTCCATAAGCATAATAAATGTAAAATTTCAAGGAATTAAAATGCCACTAGTGCATAAGAAAAAAAACCTAATTTAATTACATTATAGTCCTTTATCTTATTCGGTTTTCGGTCGGGCCCCAAATAAAAAAAACAAACTTCACAACCGCCCAATTAACCAATTTACTTAATCGGTTATCCACCCGTAACCCGAATAACCCGAATAAGCCGCACCAAATAACCCGAATCACTTCGGTTTGGGCGGGTTATTCGGGTCAACCCGAATAATGCACACTCCTAGGTGCCGATTTCATTTTAAACCCAACATTTCTAAAGGCGTTCATAAGGAAACTTATGAGCGCCATCAAAATTAAACTTCAGAAGCGTGATCACCTGTACTATAAAATTACCCCTTAACGTGCCGGGCCTCTCGTAACGTACCTATTTCCGGGCAACGTTCTTTCTTGGTTCTTTTGCACTTTTTGCAGTGCCCCTAATGGGCTATGTTTCTCAATTGCCACCACCTTCACGCTCTCAAACTCATTTATACATCGTTGCCGAAATCCGCAGTCAGGATTCAACGTGTATCCACATTGCCCAACTTGAAGCCCCTCAACTCAAAGCTCTCCTGTTACATGAGAAATGGGCTTGTAGAAGAAGCCCAGAAGTTGTTCGACGAAATGCCTCAAAAGAACACAGTTACTTGGAATGCCATTATTAGGGGATACTTTCAAAATGGGATTTTTGATAGAGCGATAAGCTTGTATAGTCAAATGCCTGCTCGTGATATATTTTCCTATAATACCATGATTTCTGGTCTAATGCATTGTGGGGATGTCAAAGGAGCTAAGAAGGTTTTTGAATGTATGGGAGATAGAGATGTTGTAACATGGAACTCTATGATTTCTGGGTATGTGGACCATGGGATGGTGGGCAATGCGGTTCAATTATTTAATGATATGCCTGTGAGAGATGTGGTATCTTGGAATTTAGTGATGGCTGCCTTGGTGAAGATCAAGGAGGTTGATCTGGCTGAACATTTCTTTAGGGAAATCACTTCTCCAGATGTTGCGTCCTGGACAATTATGATAAATGGGCATTTAAGTGTGGGACGTATTGTTGAAGCTAGACAATATTTTGATAATATGCCAGTGAGAGATGCCCAAGCTTGGGAGACTATGATTGTTGGATATTTGGAAAATGGATACGTTGAAATTGCAGAAGCGCTGTTTCATAAGATGCCTAACAAGGATTCCAATTCCTGGAATCAAATAATTAGTGCTTTGGTAAGGGGCGGGCGGATAACTGATGCTATGAAGATCTTCTGTGAAATGCCTCAGAAAAACGAAAGGGTATGGAATCTAATCCTGTTGGGCATGATAAGGAATGGATTGGTGAATGAGGCTCATGCATTTCTGGAGAAATACTGCCTTTGCGATGCAGCATCATGGACAAACACAATCATTGGTTATTTTGAATTAGGAGAGGTCGAGAATGCCACAAAGCTTTTTGAATTGATGCCCATTTGTGATACAACAGCATGGAATGCTACAATATTTGGCCTTGGAGAAAATGATTTCTTCGAAGATAGTGCAAGATTGTTTATTAGAATGAAGGAAGAAGGGCAGAGCCCAGATCAAGCTACATTTACAAGTATATTTGTACTATGTTCAAGTATGGCATCTTTAAATCTTGGCAAGCAGATGCATACACTTGCTATTAAAGCTGGATTAGATCATTTCACTTCAGTAGGTAATGCAATGATTAATATGTATTTTAGATGTGGAAACATGGAATCTGCATTATTTCAGTTCTCAATAATGTCATCCCATGATGTAATATCTTGGAACTCTGTAATCTGTGGGTTAGCTTACCATGGTAAAGGTGAAAAGGCCTTGGCTATGTTTGAGGATATGCGATTGACACATGTGAATCCCAACCAAATAACCTTTGTTGGTGTACTGTCTGCCTGTAGCCATGCAGGACTGATAGAACAAGGTAAAAGTTACTTCAATTCAATGAAAAGTGAGTACTCTTTGCAGCCTCTTGCCGAGCATTATACTTGTATAGTTGATCTCTTGGGTAGATTTGGACTTATAGACGATGCCATGAACATTTTGAACCAAATGAGAGCAGATGGATTTGAGGTGCCAGCAAGTGTTTGGGGAGCCTTGCTTGGATCATGTAGAGTACATAAGAACTTGAGGGTGGGTGCAATTGCTGGGGAGAGGATTTTGGAGTTAGAGCCATTCAACTCTGGCATGTATATGATGTTAGCTGAAATATTCCTTGCTGGCGGGAGAAGAAAAGATGCCGAAAAGACATGGGTTCGAATGAAACATGAGGGGGTGAAGAAGCAACCTGGTTGTAGTTGGATTGAGTCAAAGAACAGCAGTCACATATTTCTTTCAGGAGATTGGGCACACCCTGAGTTTTTGGATATTGCTTGTATTTTAGAGTTAGTGTATGTGGAAATGGATGATAGAACTTATACTCCTGAAGATCTTTTACTTGTTATTGAAAAGGAAGTGTCATAAAAGTTGATGATACTTCAATTTGTTGAGCAATTATACGGGCGAAACCATAGAAGATACCTTATGTCCATTTGTAACCTTTGTTAGGACAGGGGCATATTCATAGCAAAATTCTTACCCAATTGCTCAAGACAGTTAGGAATTCCCATGTACTCTAGAGACACTAGATTCCCAGCAGAAATCTTCGATGTCTTCTAACCCCAGGAAGTGCTTTGCTCAAGGACTTGAGGGATGGGTTAACAATTAGAGTGCGTTTGACGCGTGGGAATTGGAATAAAGCAATCGGAATTTGATAACTCAATAATCATTAAAGAAATTTGATTGTCTTTGACTTGTCTGGTAAATTAACAGAATATTCATTAAAGGAATTTGATTGTTGATATGCCACAGCTATACTTTTTACCTTCTTCCACTTCCTACATTGAGGTGAATCATTCTCAGGCATTACACAACTCCCATCTATAAAGCTTAATTTGCTTTTTTGCTTCGAGAGCAATGATTATTGTCGTTCTCCATATCAAGAAATTGCTATCAGTTAAAGGTTGAGATACAATCTGCATACCCCAATGGTCTGATCCATGCAACTGCACTTGTTCTTCAACCTCATCATCGCTTAACATCTTTGGTCCAGAAAGTAACTCTTCTAGATCAAGTTCTTCATCCCGATGGATTTCCTCCATCAAATCGATTGAAATCATTTAGATTTCAGTAAGCAAAGTGAATAACAAGCTGAAACCAAGGTTTGATACCATATAGAAAGTACAGAAAAACCCTAATTGCTGCTGAATAATGAAGATGAAGTAAAATGGAAGAACCGTAAATGGGAAAATGGGAAAATTGTGAATTGTACGTATTACTGCTGCCAAGATGTACATATATATTCAATGATCTGGTAACTGCCTTCTAAAGGAAGAGAACTACTAATTAATTAACTACAAAGAAAAGCTATAATCAATCCTAACTAATTTTTGTACAGCTCTCCATGCAAATTATAATGAAAAACTGCTGAATCTTCTAGATGCTCAAGCTCATCAATCGTGCAACTTGAATCCAACAATGTTGGAACTTCCAACTCAGTACATTTGCAGCTCAAATCCAAGGATCTTGGAGCTGCCACCTCAGTTGAGCTGCATCTCAAATTCGAGACTATTGAAGATGCGTCAACAGATATCAATTTTAAAATATAAACAAATGCACAGTGGAGTAGTGTTTTTGTAACTGTAATAATTCTATTATATAGGAGACATATTACAAATATTGAAATCAGATGACGAGGATCATAGCACCAACATGGAATCAAACTTGAATCACGGGGTAGATGGTTCTAGTTCTTTGAAGAATGATTTGAATTCTTGAACTTGAGCCCATCATCACATTTGGGCTCCGGTACAAAGCCACTGTGTAATGATCTGAAAATTTAATCATAATTTTTATAAGATAATTTCTGGGGAAAAACATAAAATTTTTTATTTAATATTTTTCTTTTTGTATAGTATACCAGTCTGTTTAATTCTTACCTTGAGGGTTAAACAAGGTATGAAACAAAGTTAAGGAAATTCTGTGGGAATCAAGTTCACTCTTTTCATTTAGATCAAAATCTTCATTGCTTCGTTCTCAAGTGAAAGAAAAGCTGAAAATTCAAGGAATGCAAATAACTAATGAATTGGAATACTTTAGGAATAATTTGTCTCTTTTCATTTGAATCAAAATATTCTTTTCTTGTTCTCGAGTTAAAGAAAATGTGAAAATTGAAGGACAATAAAGTGGAATACTAACCACTAAATTGTTTTGCGACTTTCTTGTTGTTGTTCTTATTTAAGCAACACAAATACATATTTGAATTTGCTTATTCACAAACTTCTTTGTACCAATACATGCAATACAACCTACAAACTATAATACAAGTTTCAAAAAAAATGTCAAGTTTTGCAGAGCCTGTTGTCTATTTTCTCTTAGAAAATATCAGCAAATTGTTGATTGAAGAAGCCCAATTTCTAGGCGGTGTGAGCGAGCAAGCACAACAGCTTCAATCAAAGCTGAGGCTACTGCTGTCACTGTTAAGGGATGCTGATTCAAAACAAGATCAGGATACTCTACTTCAGGAGTGGATTTCTCAAAGCAAAGATGTTGCTTATGATGCAGAAAATGTCCTTGAGGACTTTGCCTTCAAGGTGGCATCCAGAAAGGGAAAAGGCAACATTACAGATATGTTGATGAGATTCTCATGTATCATGAGTGAATGCTACATGCGTCACAGTGCAGGAGCAGAGATTCAAAATCTTCATAGCAGAATCTCTGATATCACTGAAAGTTTTTATAAATATGGGATCAGAAATACAATGGAGAAGGAAGGTACAAGCTCAAGGCATCAACAGTTGATCAGGAGGACGTATTCTCATGTTGAAGTGGATGATTTTGTTGGATTGGGAAATGATGTGGAGTTGCTGGTGCAGAAATTGACCAATAATCATGAGGTAAATACTTATAATGTTGTCTCCATTTGTGGGATGGGAGGTTTGGGGAAGACAACAATTGCTAGAAAGGTATACAACCACCCAGCTGTAAGGCATCATTTTGATGCTTTTGCCTGGGTTTGCATGTCACAGCAGTGGGAAACAAAAGATGTCTTGCAAGGAATATTAATCAAAATAAGCCCAGAGAGAAGAAAAGAAATTATGAAGTGTACGGAGGTTGAGCTAACCGGACAGCTTTATAGGATTCTCAAGGACAAAAAATGTCTGATAGTTGTTGATGACATTTGGTCGACAGATGCTTGGGAGTGCATGAAAAATGCTTTCCCAAGTAGAGACAGATCAAAAAGCACAATTTTGCTTACTACTCGAAATGAAAGTGTGGCGATCCACATAGACCCAAATGGTTTTCATCATAAACCTCGGTTTCTGGACGATGATGAAAGTTGGGAGTTGCTCAAAAAGAAAGCCTTATGGGACGCTCTTGGTCAAGGTATGTAACTTTTCTACTGAATATAGCCTTTTGATTTCTTTCTATGATTATATAGCAATTACCTCCTTCATCACAAAGAAATAATCTTTTGTTACGCATCCTTCATCAGAAAGATATTTTAAAAAATACATTGAAAGTTTTCTAGTTTCACTCTTTCTGTTAGTAATCAAGTTATATGGAAACATCCTACTTAGGCATGAAAAACAAAGGCAAAAACGTAACTTTTGATTGCCTTATTCACAGCTTATGAATTTTTTTTTTTTTTTTTTTGTAATCGCATGCCATAAATCCCTATGTAGGCCTTGAAGATATTGGTGAATTTAAAGAATTGGGAAAAGAGATGGCTAAGAGTTGTAGAGGACTTCCTCTAGCAGTTGTTGTTCTTGGAGGCATTCTAGCAACAAAGTGTGAGTTAAATGAGTGGAGATTTGTTTCCAAAAACATCAAATCTTTTCTAGAAAAGGGTGATGGAGACATTGGAGAAAAGGGAGAGTTTAAATCTGTTCAGAAGATATTAGCTTTAAGTTACAATGATTTGCCGTTTCATTTAAAGCCCTGTTTTCTGTATTTGAGCATATTCCCAGAAGATGATGAGATTGAAACAGAGAGATTGTATCAATTGTGGATGGCTGAAGGGATGGTTTCTAAAGGACATCAAAGAGAAGGAGAATCAATGATGGATGTTGCAGAACATTACTTGGGTGAATTAGTAAAACGTTGCATGATCCAGGTGAGTTTAAATGCAAAGGAGGGACCTGCATTGAGAAAGTTCAAATCATGTCGCCTTCATGACCTTATGAGAGTTCTGTGCATAGCCAAGGCAAGAGATGAGAATTTTGTAAAGTTTGTTGATTATCGACGAGGAAACAATCCAGAAGAGTTGGTGGATTCAAACTCTTCAACAACTAAATGTCATAGATGTCTCATGTTGTTTAACAAACAAGACAGGCTTAAGTATCTTCCACCAAAGAGACAAGGGGATAAGCATATTAGATCCCTGATAGTTCGCAGATTGGGAGAGGTTGAGGATATTGGTCATTTGCCAACTAAACGATTTAACCATCTGAAGATGCTGAGAGCTTTGACCATTGAAGGGTTTCACCCAGTTGAACCGGGGGAGTTGTGCGACATAATTAACAACATAATCCAATCATTCAAATTGGAGATAGGCAACCTTATCCATTTGCGTTACCTTTGTCTGAGTAACTCCATTTTCCTCATGTTGCCTTCCTCATTAGGCAACTTGGTACATTTGGAAACCCTTGATCTACGTTACTCTAATATACTGCTGATAAGGAATGTCATAACCAAACTCAAACGTTTAAGGTATTTATACTTTCCAGATCGTGAGGATGTGAGTATGAATTTCTGGTTGAGTAAGGTAAGACTGTTTGACTTGACTCAGTTAGAGGTGCTAGAGAACATCACTGCTGAACGTTGTGAATTTAAAGATTTAAGGACCTTACGTAATCTCCAGGTGCTAAATGTAATGGTACGCAGTGACAAAGAGTTTGAAGAAATCGCCCATTTTACCTCCATTTCACCATGCCTAAAGCTGCTAACTTTGATTCTAGCTCGAGAGATGAGTGAAGATTTTGGCTTCACTTCTGAGAAGCGCCCTTCTCTTCTTGACAAGTTGTTTGGCAGCCATCTCTCACACTTGAAATTAAACGGTTCCTTGCTAGTATTTCCAGAGAACCAATCCTACTTCTTTAGAAACTTGGTTGAACTGGAACTTGAGAATTCTTATATTGAAGTTAACTTGATGGAAACACTGGAAAAGCTGCCCAATTTACAAAGCCTCTGGTTGAGGACTAGAGCCTTTGATGGAACAGAAATGACTTGCTCTAGCCTTGGGTTTCCTCAACTTAAATTTCTTTTACTCCATGGTTTGTATCGACTGAGGGAATGGAGGGTGGAAAATGGGGCAATGCCCAATCTTTCTTGTCTTCAAATCCTTCAATGTCGAGATTTGAAGATGATCCCAGATGGTTTACGATTCCTGACAAAGCTTAAAGAATTGGAGATAAGAGGCATGCCAGAAAGCTTTTGTGACAGGATTAGGACTAAAAATCGTAAGGAAGGAGAAGACTTTGACAAAGTACGTCATGTGCCTGTCCTTGTGATAACCTTCTATAGGGATATTTTTGAGTTTTGATTTCCTATGGGGAAAAGCAATCAGGTACATTCTTCATCAGGTCATTTCACTTTTCCTAATATTTGGGTTGCCAATATGGTGGTTGTTAATACCTTTCTTGAATCTTTGATTCTAATTTCTGGAATAATTTGCTTTTCTTACTCTCTCAATATGAGCATTAATTGACTCCCACTTGTACATAACTTTACTTCTTTCTGTAATGTTGCTTTCAGTGTTGTATGCATTTGGTATTGCTTCCCTCCAAGACAGCTTTCAGCTTCATTTGTTCACTGCTCGTTGATCTGTAGCCTCTTTTCAAGATGAATGTGGGATCAACCAAATTTGACGAGCTCTTCGATGATCATGAATTTTTATTCCAACCGAGATTCAGTCAATGTCCACCCTCCATACGGCTGTAGCTCCGCCCCTGAAAATTTAAAGTCTGCCTCCGCCTCTGGATCTAATTTGATTGAACTCATTTTCATTTGCAGCAGAGGAAATCTGAAGAAGGAAATAATCAATGCGTCCTTTTCCTCTTCTGCCTTCTTTTCTTGCTGGAAACTATATTACTATATTTCTCCAATGCTGATATTGTTTGGCTTCTACCTAAGTTATGTAATTTTTTTTATTAACTGTTCTTGTTTTCATACCAATTAAAATATAAATAAATACACATCGAAAAAATGTTTTTCTGTAATAATAATAGTTGTATCATATTTTAACTCATAAGTCACAGCTTTACAATTATAGGGCAGCCATACTTTAAAGATATTAATCTAATATAAAACCTAAACATAATATTTAAACACATATACATTTCCAGCACAAATCCAGCTCCAAACCATGCCATCTAATGTACAACATGTTCATTCCAACATTAACTAACTAAAACATGAGCTAAACAATGCATGCATGTCTTACCAATTCACTCAATTACTCAATACAAGCTTCCTTGGCATTACAACTTAGCATTTAGCTTCATATTTCAGGGAATTACATACTATACAACTTAATCCCATTAGCAGCTAGCCTTACCTCACTTTGGAGTCACTCAAAGGACCTTGAACCTATAGTAAGATTAGGTACTGCCCTGCTGCTGAAAATTTTCTACCTATTAGAGATAATCAACAATAGTTATTCAGTTGTCAACCATCGAATTCAGCACCTTAATACCTAGTTGAAGAATTTCCTACCTTGATTGAGGACAGTGGCGGATTGATAAATTTTGATATGAGTGTTAATTTGACAGAAAAAATAAAGAATGAATGATGGAGAAGAAAATGAAGAAAGAGAATTCTAAGAGGGGATGACGAACCACCGGACTCCATGCTGGTTCCGCCACTGATTGATTGAGGATGAATCAAACAAGCTTGAGAGTTCCTTCTTCAAATCCCTTATAATTCGGCCAAGCTCTGCTGTCATGGATTTTCAAAATCAATTCCAACTACCTACTGGACTTCTAGCTAGCGAAAATCAATTTTAAAGCTAAGCTACAACTAGAATTCTCAAGGTTGACCGAAGCTTACCTTAAGGAGTTCAAAGTTTGAAAACTAAAATTCACCCCTTTGAGTCCGAGCTGGAGCTACCTATTGCTTGAAGGAGGCTTAGGGAGTTGATTACCACGGCTGGAAACCACTAGAGGGTTGCCGGAGCCGGAGTTGAAGCCGAAGACTGAAGTCCCTCGATTTGAAGACACGAATGTTGGCAGCTAGAAATTGAAGCTCGAGCTGGAATTTAAGCTTCCCTTACTCCATGATCCAGCTTCCCTTACGCCTTTCTCCTATATTTTTTGGAAAAATAGAATTGATAGTTCGAATGTAGAGTTATCCGATAAAACATTAGTTTTATGTGATTAATTAAATAAGCTAAATAATAAATATTATATTTTTTAAATATAAGAGAGTAAAAAAATTATTTAAAATTATAAGAGATTTAAAAATTTGTCAACATAATATAAACTCTAGTCTATTTTAAAATCAAATTTAACTTATAATTTATTAACTACATCATCATTATTAATCAGTTGTTTTATAGTAATTTTAAAACTATATTATAATATGTCCTTTTGACAATTAACAAAACTATATTAGTTAGAAGAAAAATAATAAATATTAAAGGGATACCAATATTAAATGACACAAGATTATTTCTATTAAAGTACAAGAAACACATGAAAGAAAGGAATATCACTGTTTCTACCTCCAGTTGCTTCTGCAATGCTGCTCCAGCTTGTTAACTCACGTGTTATTTCACTAGTTCCTATGATTGACAAGTTTGGAATTTCCTTGGCCTGGACAATGCAGTTCTCTCTTTTGAACAACCATCTGCCTCGTTTTGGATGAGAGAAATTATCTCATCCATGCCATCTTCAACTGCAGATATTGTAGTCACAAGTCCTAAACTTCCTTCCTCATCTCTGCAACTAGATCCTCTTCGAGTTAAGAAGCCAAGAGAAGTTCGGGTTTACTGGGATGGCACCATTTACCAAGTGCGAGGCGGTGTAGAGATTGGCGTTTGCATTACCTCGGAGGAAGGCAATCACATTCACAGCTTCGGAAAATTCTTCCCTCGAATTACTAACCGCTATATGGCTGAGTGCTTGGCGTTAAGGGAGGCTCTGTTCCTGGCAAAGCGTCTTGATTTACAAGAATGCTCCTTCTTCCTTGGTGATTCTTCTACGACAATCTTGACACTTCTCCAACTTGAAGAATGTCAACATAGTTGTTTCACAATAGTTGAGAATTGCAAACGTGTCTTACTTCCATGAGTAATTCTTGTATTTTGTGGCTTCCCCGTACCCAAAACATCCTAACTCTGAGATTGCACAATTTGTTAAGAAATTTATAAACTCTAGCAGGAAGTGGATTGTGCAACCTAACTTCTTGTATCAATTGTCACTGGACAATTTCTAGTAAATCTAAAGCAAATGTCTTTCCTTCAGAAAAAAAAAAAAAAAAAAAAACCAACATTTGGGGCAAAATATATCTTACACCTAGGAGTAATACTCCTAGATGTGTTGGCCAAATAGAAATAACCCATTTAATGCATTGCCCTCCTAAATTTGCCTCATTTTCTCCACTAAGTAATGCTCACTTGCCATTTGTCAAAAGGGTACATTATAATTGTCCCCCTAAGTGTACCATATAAGTATTGAACATTTGGACTATAGGTGAATGCTCTTGCTCAAGGTATGAATGCTCCTTTATAATGTTTTCTTTAAGATTATTATAAAAAAATTACTAGTTTCCGCTCTAACTCTTACTCTCTAGCGTCCTAATTTAGATTAAAATACCCCTATAATACCTCTCTCTTCCCTCATTCTTTAAATAAAGGATAATTTTGTCCGCTCCAAAAATTTAAGGCGGTAAATAAGTAACCCCTTTATTCTAAATGCTGATATCTTAATAAATCATATCTAATCTTCAAGCAAATGCATAAATTTGGGAAAGCTCTAAAGGTTCAGACCTTTGCTTGCTCTTAATGTGATCTTTCCTTGGCATGCTCGATGCTTATAAACTAGCATCACCAACAAAGTTTTCTGATTTCCTTCTTTCTGTTACTATGGAAACATCCTACTTAGGCATGAAAAACAAAGGCAAAAAAGTAACTTTTGATTGCCTTATTCACTGCTTATGAATTGCTTTTTGTAATCGCAATGCAGACATCCCTCCTATGTAGGCATTGGTGAATTTAAAGGATTAGGAAAAGAGATCAGAATCATTTCGATTTTGTTGGGTAATTCCTATAAAATTGAAGAGTTCAGTTCAATTGCCACCAAAATCAGCACTAAGTTTATAAGTTTATTGCTGCATTATCATATCAATGCATTCTCTATCTCTTCACTCTCTCCCGCCCCGCCACTTTCACCAACGTCCAACAGAACTGAAAGAAGCCTCACCCCAACAAATCCAAGAGCTAAAGCAATCAGCCTATTGCGAAGTACAGTTGTTTCAGCATCGCCTTCTGACCTGAAGAACCAAACCCAGAAGGAGAAGAAGAAGCAGGGTGATGATGATTACAATGCCACCCTTGAAGCCCTCAACTCCAAAGGCCGATTCCCCCGTAAATCCCTCGGTCAAGTAAGTAAAAATGGCTTCTTTTTCTCTTTTGGGATGGTTTGAAGTGGTTGAGACATTTTGTGGAACGGCAATAGGGTGATGTAGTTGGGAATTTTGTGCCTAATTGCAGCATGACATGTTGAATGGTGAGATAAATGAGGAATTAGTGAGTGCGGCTGCTGTGAAAGAGGGGGATGTGGTGCTTGAAATCGGACCAGGGACGGGTTCCCTTACCAATGTTCTTGTTAATGCTGGAGCAACTGTTCTTGCCATTGAGAAGGTCTCTTTTCCTTGTTATTAATTATTATAATTCATCTAGAAATATATGTTCCTTGTATGTCGAACTATTCGTTTCAAAGTTTTGTTTTATGTTTTATTGTAACATCTCATTTTGAGTTTTGATTTGTTCCCTTCCTTGGATGTGTGATATTCAGAAATGGTCAATTTGATAAACTTAATTGAGCACATGATAGTAAGGATCTTTATGAATTCACTTTCTTGAGATCCTCTTTTGAAGAGTCAATAAGTTAAGAAGGTTGCTGCTGAAGATAAGGAAACCTAGACTGTTTGATTTAAGATTAATGCAGTTGACTATGTAAAGTTGAATTTAAGGCTCTATAAGTGAGGATTGAGAGGATTTATCTGTCATCCAACAGATAGTGAGTAGATCAAGTAGTCTGAACTCAAAAAGTTAGCAGCAAATGCAATTTTTGGAGATATGTATATAAAGAACTTGGTATTGATAAACTGAAGTGAAGTTTACAATGTGATGTAGTTAAAGTTCTTCCCTACCTAGTTGTGGGACTCATTTCTGTGCTTTTATTCTTTCTTAGGACCCTTATATGGCAGCAATTGTGAAGGAACGCTTTGCTGGTACAAATCTGGTGAAGGTGATAATCTTGCCGCTAATTAGTCCAGCAGTATATTCACTCATTTGTTTCTATTTTCAGGAAAAACGCTTGAAATTATCTTTTTGTTGTTATAGCTGTGATTTTGTCTTGTCATACATTTTCCATGTGTAACTGGATTCTTAATTCTGTTGCATACTTAAAATTTCTCAATGTTTGCTGTGATTTTAATGTCCAGAAAGCAATGGTTCTTTCTTATTTTATTGTTGTAACCTACAGGTTCTGCAAGAAGATTTCACAAGATGTCATCTACATTCCCATATGTCATCAATTTTGCAAGGTAGAAGTTATGCAGATACAAAATCACAACCTGCAAAGGTTAGAATGCAAATCATTGCCGATCTTTCATTTGAGAGTTGATTTTGTGAATTTTCATGTTCCTGAGATGCCATTGGCTTCTGTCTGTAAATCAGTCTACATTTAAGTATGAGACATTCGAAAAATAAACCTTTTGTGTGCCTAGTTGTTTTGAGTGACTTTATGTTCTATATAACCAGAAAACGAGACTCATAAATATGTGCAATCAATAATGTATTTCACTGTGTCCTTGAACTGTTAAACAGCCAGGCTTGAAGCCTGAATCTACTTTCTGCTTGGTCTGATTCTAAAGGTTGTGTGTATTGCTTGAACTTGCTCCACCTCATGTTTGTATGCAAGCGAGGCTTTTAAAACTTAGCTTTTCCTTTGGGGAGCTTGAGTTGATTTTTCTTTCCTTTACTTTCATCACGCAATTACAGGTAGTTGCCAACATACCGTTCAATATAAGTACAGATGTGGTGAAACAACTTCTTCCAATGGGCGACATCTTCTCAGAAGTTGTTCTCCTACTCCAGGTTCATTCGCTCGCTTTGATGTTACATTTTGCTATTCTAAATGCAGATGGTTCAATAATTTTTTTGCTGATAATCAAACCAAGGGTTGTAATTTCAATAACAGATAATATGATTGGCATTTGATCTCTTGAGCACTTAAGTGGCATCAAATCTTTCAATGCTTAAATGTTTGAGGTTACTCATTATGTCTTCATACAACTAAGGTTTTGCAGAGTGAAAACTATCCAAACAGCTCATGTGAGATGTTTCGTATTAATGCTTTCCTCCCTGATGCGCCATTTGAGAAAAAACTAGATATTAAATGGCAGAGTTGAGGTCTGATGACCATGTTGTGAGCAGAGCTGAGGCATATTACGTTGAATATTTTTACATTTTTTTGGGGTTAAAACTTTTCATAATCTCCAGGATGAAACAGCCCTGCGCTTGGTGGATCCTTCCTTGAGGTCATCAGAATATCGACCTATAAATATTTTTGTCGACTTTTATTCAGGTAATTGAGAAGCAAGACGGACAAAGAATGACTAAGATGTCCATAGGTTTGCTGTGAATGTGATAGATATGGATGCAGACTTTTAAAACTTTAGATTCACTGCTTAGGATGAATTTATTGTCTTGTTCTTTATATGCAGTCCTGCACTTGGTAAATATAACCTACTTTGCAATATGGATTCTTCTGTGGCTGTTTATTACTTATTATAACTCCAGTCTTTTGGTATCTTATTCTTATCAGATCCTGAATACAAATTGAAGGTTCCAAGAACAAACTTCTTTCCACAACCAAAGGTTAGTGATTTACTAGCCTAGATGTAACCGAACATAATTGTCACCTCTCTGTGTGTTGTCTGAAGAGTTTGCCATTTTGATACATGCCAATTAATACTTAAAGGCCATATGGCTTATTTATCAGATAAATACCTCTGTGGGCTGTGGCTATACAATTTTCTTTTTTTTCCCCATTTTTGTATTAGCTACTGATGCAATAACTGTAATGCTTGTCCAGGTGGATGCAGCAGTTGTCGCCTTCCGGCTGAAGCAAACCGTTGATCATCAAAGCTTCTTCTCAATGGTTCTCACTGCTGCTATTATTCTTCAGACTACTGATACTTTCCTTTTTGTTGTGTTCAATTTTCAATGAGCAATGACTTCATACATCTTGCTGATAATTTCTGGACAACCCTAACCTCCTGAATTGTCTCTCCTTTGATCCATCCTAAATTGAAGAACATGCTTCCATGATTTTTTGCTGAACTGAGGGGACCTTTTTTCTTCTTTTCTCAAAACACATCTGCATCAACATCTTCTAACTTGAATCAGTTCATGAGTTCAGATTTCTTTCTGGCTAATATACCTATATCATAACGATTTCAGGTGAATTGCGCATTTAATGGAAAGCGGAAAATGTTACACAAAACGCTGCAGCACTTTTGTCCTTCCACTGAGATAGAAGCAGCTCTAGGAGAAGTTGGTTTTCCTGCTACAGTAGGTTTTATGAATGAATATTTATAAGTAATCTGACAAAATCCAGCTTTTGGGCTGTACTGACCCTTTCAGTCATCAAAATGCAGTCAAGACCAGAGGAGCTTGCTCTAGAAGATTTTGTAAATCTGCACAACTTGATTTTCAAAGCCTAGGCTATCCACATTCTTGAACAGCAGAGTCTTCACAGATTCTAATCTACCCAGATAGGACATATCAAAAGCTCAGAACACAACTCAAGGAAAAGCTTGCTCTAGCCTTGGGTTTCCTCAACTTAAATTTCTTTTACTTGATGTTTTGTATCGACTGAGGGAGTGGAGGGTGGAAAATGGGGCAATGCCCAATCTTTCTTGTCTTCCTATGGAAAAGCAATCAGGTATATCCTTGTACCTTCTTCATCAGGTCATAACACGTTTCCTAAAATTTTGGTTGCCAATATGGTGATTGTTAATTCCTTTCTTGAATCTTTGATTCTAATTTCTGGAATAATTTGCTTTTCTTACTCTCTCAATATGAGCATTAATTGACTCCCACTTGTACATAACTTGACTCCTTTCTGTAATGTTGCTTTCCGTGTTGTATGCATTTGGTATTTCTTCCCTCCAAGACAGCTTTCAGCTTCATTTGTTCATCACTAGTTGACTGTAGCCTCTTTTGAAGATGAATGTGGGATTAACCAAATTTGATGAGCTCTTCGATGATCATGTATAATTGACTTTTTGGCCATGAACCTTCCATTCTGTATAATTGGCTGCAGTCATCTAGTCAGTGACGGCACTATATGGTGGCGAGGAGGACGACTGCCTCCAAAATGGTCAAAATTTTCTCAAATAGGATTATTCTGATCGAGCTTTGGTCAATGTTCACCTTCTATGCCGCTGTATTTCTATCCCCCGAAAATTTAAAATCTGCGTCTGCCATAACATCTAGTTTTCATTCGCAGCAGAGGACATCTGAACAAGGAAATAAGAAAACCTCCACCATGCTCTCGAATTCAATGCGTCCTTTTCCTTCTTCTGCCTTCTTTTCTTGCTGGAAATTATATTTCTCCAACTCTGATATTGTTTGGCTTCTACCTAAGTTAGATGTAATTTTTTTATTAACTGTTCTTGTTTTCATACCAATTAAAATATAAATAAATACACACCGAAATAATGTTTTTCTGTAATAATAATAGTTGTATTATATATGACACCTATTACAAATATTGAGATCAAATCTATGAAGAATAAAGCTACGGGGAATTAGTTTTATAGATTCCCACGTGGTTAAATGATGAAAAAAGAAAAGAGATCAAATCGACCATTTAAACCAAAACGAAAGTATTAAAAAGTAAAGCACTTTTTCAGAGTTAAGAATTCAACACACATTTAACCTAAAATAAACTGCATTTGATTTACCTTTAAAAAAAAAATTTATTGTAGCTTTGAATATTTAAATATTCTGGAACATAAATTGTTGACAACACTTTTAGTTTCTAATTGATCCATAAGAACTTCAGCATTGATAAAGACTAGACTAATCACTCAATTATAGTCCGTCAATTCAAAATTAAATTGGTTTTGGCATTTGAAAATATTCCAATTTTATGATTTAAGTTCGTCTCTAGTCCAAATTTTGGTTTTTCTTAGGAAAGACAATTGCTTAGATTTACTGGAAAATTAGTCAAGATGACAATTGATACAAGATGTTAGGTTTCACAATCCACTCCCTGCTAGAGTTTACAAATTTCTTAGCAAATTATGTAATCTCATGAGTTACAGTATTTTGGGTACAAGAAAGTCACGAAATACAAGCGTTACCCATGGAAGTAAAGACAAATTTGTAATTCTCAACTATTGTGAAACAACTATGTTGACATTCTTCAAGTTGGAGAACTGTTAGAATTGCCGCAGAAGAATGACCAAGGAATGAGCATTCTTGTAAATCGAGACATTTTGCGAGGAACAGAACCTCCTTTAACGCCAAACACTCAACCATATAATTCGAAGTGTGAATGTGAGTACCTTCCTCAAAGGTAATGCAAATGCCAATCCCTACACCGCCTCACACTTGGAAAATAACACCATCTAGTAAATCTGAACTTCTCTTGACTTCCTAACTCGAAGAGGATCTAGTTGTAAAGATGAGGAAGGAAGTTCAGGACTTGTGTTGATTTGATGGAAGGAGTAAAGCAAGGCTGAGGCAATTGTGGTTATCAAAAAAGGATGAGCATCACTATGGTGGAAAATCTTTTGGTTTCACACAAACCAGATAGCATCAGCAGTTGTGACTACAATTTATGCAGTTGAAGGTGGCATGGATGAGATAATTTCTCTCATTCAAAACGAGGCAGAGGGTTGCTCAAAAGAGTGAACTGCATTGTCCAGGCCAAGGACATTCCAAACTTGTCGATCATATGAACAAGTGAATAACACAGGGAAATTATACAATACAACTAGGGCGGTCCAAAAATTGTGGTTCAGTTCTCTTCGAACCGAACCGAACTTAGTTCGATTTTTGGGATATAGGGTTGGTTCGGTTTCGGTTAAAAACCAAACCGTAATTTTTGCCCACTCTTAAATTTTATAACAACAAACGGATCAAACCGACCTATCTAGACTTGAACCGAACGACTCACCGATTCGGGCTGGTTGACCCAGTTTTACCTGGGTCTCTCTTTTTTTTTTTTTTTTGAAATTTTACTTTTTCGTTCATTTTAATATAAAAGTATTATTATTTTCACATTTACACCATTTTAATCAGACATAATCGGTTTAACCAATAATCTTTACTGGATTCCACGATCTCAAAATTTGTACGCTCATGGTTTGGTGAGTTTTGCTAAAAGCAGTGCAGCCACCGTGCAGGAATGACCTTGTGTGCTAGATTTCCTTAAACAATTGTCGCTGGACGATTTCCATTAATTAAATAAAATGTTCCTTTATTCTTAAAAAAATATTGATTTAAGAGTGGTATTATATCACACCCCCTTTTGTTTTTATTCATTGCCCTTTTTTTTTTTCAAAAAAGTTCTTAATTTTTTTAAGTATCGTCATCCTTAATTCTTATCTTCCGCTTCCTTAATGCTTATCTCTCGTCTTCCCATTATTACTTAACTGCCCTTAATCAATTTACTAAAAATTTTATAAATCCGTTATTAATTTACCAAAAATTTATAAGATGAGTTGAACTACAAATGAATTTTGTAATGATATTTTTTTTTTTTTTGTAAATTGATATTTTTTAGGTAATTGATTAAGGACTTTGATTGGAAATTGGAAACTCCATTAATTAAGATTGGGTTTCAAAGATATGGGGGTCAGATCGGGAAAATCCCAAAAAAAAGGGACTGGACTGAAATAAATTGATTTGGGGGATGTGGACAAAAAAATAGGTTTTCGGATTTGCAAAATCCAAAAATCTTAATCATTTTAAGATTCGGATTTTGCAAATCCGATTCCTTAATTAATTAATAAAATTGGATTTGTAAAATTCGATTTTGCAAAATAATAATATAATATTCTAATTTAATTTTGAAAAGTTTTGGAAATGTGGAGGAAAAAATCGGATTTTGTAAATCCGAATTGTACATATTCGAATTTAGAAAATCCGAATTCACGTAATTCGGATTTACAAAATCCGAATTCATGTAATTTGGATTTAGTCAATCCGATTTTTATAAATTCGGATTTATGAAATTCGAATTAGTAGAATAATAAAAAATATCAGAGTAATTATTGAAAAAGTTTGAAAATAAAATTAAAAAAATAAACCGGATTTGGACTAATTCGGATTTCATTAATCCGAATTTTTTAAAGTTTGGATTATTGAAATCCGAATTAGTCCAAATTCGAATTTTAAGAATCCGAATTTGTATAATTTCGGATTTACAAAATTCGAAATTATATGGGACTATAAGTACCAAAAACCCTAGCCCTTTGCAGCATTTTTCTCACTCTTCTCTTCATCTTCTTCCCTAAAATTTTCCTTCTCTACTTCGCGCCTGCACTATTCATCAAAAAATCTTGAATTTCGGCTTCAATTTTTTCGAAGACTACGTCACGTTGTGATATCGTGGTGAGGTAAGTGACGATTTACGTATTTTATGGTTGATATTTCATTATTGATACAATTTTGATGTGATTATATGATATTTTGAGTAATGGTGTATGTAGTTGAGAAAATGTGATTAGGAAATATATGTATTAGTACCATAGGACTATGATTTGTGTAAAAATTGAGAATTTTTTAATAAGTAGTCATGCATTAGTAGTGTAATTATGTTAATTAAGATTTTAAATATGATTATGGCCAATTGTGGGTTGTTTATAATGTTGTGAGTTGTTTATAATGTTGTGGGTTATTGTCTATAATGTTGTGTTTTTTTTATAATGATGTGGTTTATAAATTTTATTGATAATAAATTTTGATTAAGAAAATCAAAGATTAATTGTGATAATGACATTTTTACGATTGACAAGTATAATGGCATTTAATTGTCTGTATATGTTTAATTTCTATTGGACATCTACGTTTGATTTTGATAACGCTCCGAATCCGGATCATACAATAGTCGTTAATCGTAGGTTGTCAAAGGATGATTTAGTAGAAAGCATTTGCAATGTAATTGGTGTGTCAATGAATTCTTGCAAAATCACACTTGCAACATTTTTTGAAGTAGATGGGACTAAGAGATAAACAGTAATTACTTCTGATGTTGTGTTGGATTTCTTTTATAATTTCGAGCATGGAGTTTTATTTATGTGTACGTCGGGATTGAGGAAATTCAGTCTTCAAAAAGAGTTGATAGGCGAAATGTTGCTTCGAGTTCTTCCCATGGTGGAGAAGGTCAATTTGATTATGGATTCCGGTATGATTTTGAAGAGAAGCCCGGGGACATGGATTATAACATTGATGATGATGTCGATGCTCACCATAGATCCGAGAGTGATTTTTGTTCTGACTCAACGGAGTTCAGTTCTGAGAAAAGTTTGGATGAGTGTAGCACATCTGAAAAGGGACATTTCGTCTACTCTGATGTGGGACACCAAGATCCATACGCCATTGATCGGGATGAATATGCGTTGCCCCGATATAAAGACAATCCTGAGACTATAGGCCTTGGAACTATCTTCAAAAACAAGGAAGAAGCATAACGGGCCACATCCGCATGGAACGTGGCAAGACTTAGGGAATATGTCAATGTCGAGACCAATAAAACCACGTGGTGCATGGAATGCAAAAGTCGGCGATTTGGCACACCTAAGGTTATTCCCCATGTGCTTGGAAAATTCAAGTGTCGAAAAAAACTCGTTCTCACAGGCGATGGGAAGTGGTTATTTGGTGTCCAAGTCACAATTACGTTGGAATAGCCATGGGAAATGACCACCATAATATGACATCGTCCACAATAGCGTCTCTCATAATGAAGAAAATTGAACAAAATTCGAAGTATCCAGTATCCGCTATTAAAATTGACGTCAAAACCCAATTAAAAGTTGACGTCAAGGAGAAGAAAGCATGACATGCGAGACAGAAAGCCATCAAGTTGGTATATGGTAATTGGGTCACGGATTTTGTTGAGTTACCGAGGAAAGTTTTAAATGTATATGATTTTTTGTAAATTTGAATTGAATTATTGTTTACATGATGATTGGTTTATAACTGTGTTAATGGTTGGTTTATGTAGCTTTGTTGAAGCCTTACAATCGTCGAATCTAGGGACGATTGTAGAATGAGAATATCAAGGAGGGTCGAGTGAAATGGCCAATTCAAAATGGCATTTCAAATATTTGTTTTGGGCATTCGGTCCAGCTCGACGTACGTTTGAGAGATATTGTCCACCGGTGGTTACTATCGACGGGACACATTTGCGTGACGGATATAAGGAGAAGTTGCTGGTTGCCATCACAATTACCGCTGCACATCGTCTTCTTCCACTCGTGTATGCATTGGTTAACGTTGGAGCTTTTTCATCAGAAACCTCATTCATCATGTCTTTGCTCAGCGTGCGACGTGTGTGCTATCCGATCGATGTGCTGGGATACTCGCCGCATTTAGAGACATTAAGGAATGGGAAGAAGGTATTACAGGTCACCACAGATTTTGCCTACGACACCTTGGAAGCAATCTAATAACGCATTTTTGCGGCAATAGATTGAATAGTTTGTGTTGGGAAATGGGGGAAAGCTGTCAACCTCGGAAGTTTGATAGAGTTGGTGCGGAGCTGTTTGAGTACAGTCCAGACGCCTATCGGTATTTGTAGGAAATTGGTGAAGATAAATGGAGTCTGGCACACGACGGATTCTATCGCTGGGGTAACTTAATGACGAATATGTCAAAAAGTTATAACAGTGCGTTGAATGACGTCCGTTGTCTTCCAATTAGAGCAATCATTGAGTCAACCTTCCAGAAAAAAAAAGAGATATTCCGCCAGGAAAATGAAAAGTCTCGTAAATGCAACACTCAATTTCCTCCTCTGTTGTGGGAAATATTCAAGGATTACGAGATACGAGCTGGGGGACATCAGGTTGAACCTTATGACTGGACGAATAAAATTTTCAGGGTTAGTACATTTGTGCGTTATGATGGTAAAAGAGGAAACATTCACACGATTGATTATCAAGCGCGCACTTGTACGTGTCATAAGTGGCAAACCTATAGGTTTCCGTCTTCCCATGCCTTGGCGGTGTGTCGTTCTTTTGGTAATAATGCATTCAATCTTGTGGATCCTTGCTTACGGTCAGAAATTTGAAGAGTCAATTTGGGAATGGAATTTTCATCCCAATCCCGCCGAAAGAGCAATGGCGAAGAGACATTGCATGGAAGGTGATTCCAGATTACCAAAGACTCGTCATTCATAATGCACCGTCGAGAAGGAGACAGAAGCGAAGATTTACAATGCAAATGGATCGACGTGGACGACGAAGCCGAGGCGAATGCACAAGGTGTGACAGTACGGCCCATCGAGCTAGAATGTGTCCCGTATCTCATCCTAGAGCAGACTGAACAAGGTTTGGTAGTATTATGAACCCAAACCCCCAAAAACCCAAGTCCACTAGTGAGGCCCTACCAAAGAGACCCGTTGGTTGACATAGATAGGCCCATGACAAGATCAAGGAGGAAAACTGCCACACAAGCTCTCAATGCCTTAGCCCATGAGATCTACAAACAAGAGCTTGTCATTCAAGACATGTACCCATTAAAGGATGTGATAGTATTGAGCATTGATCCTTAGCCTTTATTCAAGCCCATGTTATTTTTTTCTTGTTCTATTAAGTAATAAATTAGGCCCAAGTGTTAGGCCTTAATACGAATATTAGTTATATTAGGAGTAGGCCAAATAAATGAGGTGAAACACAGCCCACGAAGACATTGGAAGGCTACAAGAAACTTCTAGAAGATTCAAGAAAGGAATAAGTAATCAGCCTTAATTCTTCAAAAATAAAACAAGGCAGATTGAAGGAAGATTAAGGATGATTGAAGATTCTACCAAAAATGTAGTCTAGGGTTTTGTAACCTAAAGACTCACTTCTACTCCTATAAATAAAGGAGAAGTTCAGCCTTTGTAAGCATGATTTGAATAGAAGAAATTGAGTTCTCTCATTTTGAATCATCCCTCTTAGCATTTATCAAAAGTTAGGGTAGTTAGCTTTTGTGGTTGCCTACTTAGGCTCTTCCTTTTGAAGGCCTCATCCCACTACCACCATATTTCCACACTTTGAGAATAACACTAGATTAGGGACCTTGATCCTTCATACAATACTCCGCCATCATCCAAATCCGAGCCTCCATATAAGCCTTCATACAAACAAACCTTTGCCGGATTTGGATAGTTTTGGAAGGATCACAACAGGTAGTCCCTATGACGCAAATGGCATTATTTGATGTTCTTATGGTGTAATGTTTAGTTATTTGTGTATTGATTTTTGTAATAGGTACAATGGCATTATTTGATGTTCATTTCGTGTTTTGGTTAGTTATTGTAATTTGGTTATGTAATAGGTACAATTGTATTATTTGATGTTCCTGTGATGTTTTGGTTATGTAATAGGTACAATTGCATTATTTGATGTTCATATGGTGTTTTGGTTAGTTATTATTGTTTTGGTTATGTAATAGGTACAATTGCATTATTTGATATTCATGTGGTGTTTTGGTTATGTAATAGGTACAATTGCATTATTTCATATTCATGTGGTGTTTTGGTTATGTAATAGGTACAATTGCATTATTTGATGTTCATATGGAGTTTTGGTTAGTTATTGTTGTTTTGGTTATGTAATATGTACAATTGCATTATTTGATGTTCATATGGTGTTTTGGTTAGTTATTGTTGTTTTGGTTATGTAATAGGTACAATTGCATTATTTGATGTTATTATGCTGTTTTGGTTATGTAATAGGTACAATTGCATTATTTGATGTTCATATGCTGTTTTGGTTATGTAATAGGTACAATTGCATTTTCATGTAATTGGAATATGTTAATAGGTCTGAAAATAATTAAAGTAATAGTCAAATTCGGATTCATGAAATCCGAATTTACATAAATTTGGATTCAAGAAATCCGAATCTTAATAAATTTATTTTGTCCAAACAGAATGAAATGGCCAATTTCGGATTTTCAAAATCTAAAATTGGCCAATTGATTATGCCCCAGATTTTTTTTTGCCAATTTTGGATATTGCAAATCCGAAAACAGAATGAAATGGCTAATTTTGGATTTTCAAAATCCGAAATTGGCCAATTTCGGACGAAAAATAATGGGGTACCTAAATCTGAAACTAATCCGAATTTACCTAGTTTCAAAATCCAAAACTAGGCTGGGGTATAAAAGGGAGCAGCAGCCCTTTTTTACCCCCTTCTTCCCCAATTTTTCCCCAAAACGTTTTTTAAAACCCTAACCCCCAATTTTTCATTCCGCCCAAGTAAAACACCTTTTCTAAATTCTAAACCGATTAAAATCTTCCCTACAACATAAGAAACAAAACCATCAAAGCCAATCCCAATTTGGGTCTCATTTTTTTTCTCCCTAAATAATTTTAGACCCATCATCTTTTCATCGATTCCGCCCAACCAAACCATTTTTTAGTTGAATTCTCACCATAAAAACGTTCCCCTCACGTTATAGAACAAAATCCATTGTTTTTTTTTATCATTTCGTTCACTCACCGCTGGACTGCCGTCGAAAAGTCGACGGAACGTCAATCTCTAAGCAAATTTAGTGGTAAATTTTCTATTTACTATTATATTATGGTTATTGGTATATTTTATTTATTTATTAGTAATTTAACATTGTGCATATTAAAATTGTGTTAGTAATAATTATATATGTCGGTTTATTGGATTTTATTTATGCATTATTATGAATTATGGCCTTGCCGACGCATATTTGAACTGTATGATTTTACGTGGTTGGTTGATTGAATTTTGTTTGTGGATTGAATTATTAGTTATTATTTATTTGTGGATTGAATTTGTTGGATTGATGATTGTATTATTATTTCACTGTTTTTGGTATTTGGAAATGTTCATTTTACTGTCGTTATGCTGTCGAAATTTATTTTGAAAATTGGGTATCCAATTTGCATGGCATGTGTTGTTTTAGATACAATGGCTTTATCAAGCCAAAGCAGTCAACAATGCAAGTTTCTCAATCCAGGTCCCATCGAACCTGAGCTACTTTATCTCCAGGGTAGACATCGATCATTGCAAGTGTACAATGATTCCCCAGGGTTTCAAAGAAAAACCCTCAAATGTAGACGCTGTGATGGTGGTATGTGGGAGTGTTTGTCACATGAACTGCCCCAAGTGCAGGATGAGCTTGACAAGTTTGGATTTGGTGTGGTCACTCGTGTGGGGTCGATTCAAATCGATCATGCCCTTATAACGGCATTGGTGGAGAGATGGCGACCGGAGACTCACACGTTCCACTTTCAATTCGACGAGGCCACTGTCACCCTGCAAGATGTTCAAGTCTTTTTTGGTATTTGGACAGACGGTCCAGCTGTTACGGGTACTTTTCCTGAGAGGACGACCCAAGAATGGATAGCTTAATGTGGGCGTCTGTTGGGTTTTTATCCGGAGCCAGAGCATTTGAGGAGCAGCATATTGCATCTCAGCCGTCTATTCCGTGAGATTTTGGATCCAGTCCCACCAAGGGTTGCTAGGGAGCATTATTTACGACGGACTAGGTGCTACGTTCTGTACCTCGTATATGGTATGATCTTTACAGACAAGGCAAACAACTACGTACCTCTACACTGACTTGTAAATATAGAGTTCCAAGAGAGGTGTACAACACTTAGTTGGGGTTCGGTGACCCTCGCCAGTTTATACCGCGGCCTATGCAAAGCTTGTGTGCACGACGCCAAGGACATAACCGGTTGTCTGCTCCTCCTACAGGTAAACATATTTACTATTATTTTGAAAATGTATATGTTTAATGTTAATTTTTTTCCTTGTTTTTATTATTGAATATGTTATATAGCTTCATATTATAAGTATATCATTTTAAATGCAAATTTCATTTGTTTATATAGGTATGAGCTTGGGACCGTATTCCTCGCATCAGCCCGCGGAGAGTGGCAGATACTGACAGACCCAAAGTGGGTCACCCATTGGCACAACGGTGGGACGTCCATTTCAGATATGATGACGTCCTTTCTCATGTCTTGCCTACGTACAGAGATCAGTTAAACAGTCTCCGAGATGATGACGTGAGTTGAATTATTATTAACTTAAGTCATTTTAATACTATACATTTATATATACCAATCTTTTTATAAGTTTGAGAATTTTTTTTTCTAGTTCAAATGGCTGCCTTACGCTGAGGACAGTATCCTCCAATATCTCTCCAATTTCTGCCGAGATGACCCTGATTGTTGGATGTCCCAAACTTTCCTGATTTTTTGGGAGTGCCATGAGCCTAATGAGGTTGATAGGGTTCTTCGCCAATTTAGGTTCCGTCAGTTTATTCCTGGGAACCCTTAAATTTATCCATTGACGGAGGAGAAATATAATGCTATGCATGCCAAGGGAAGGCAAGGCAATGGGTACATCGACTACGGCAGTGACGGTGGCTCGTACATGAGGGGTTGGGAGAATAGGAGGTTTTTAATTATGGGTGAATTTGTACCAGAGGTTCCTCCAACGGCAGACGATGCGTACTGTACATGGTATAACCTCCATGCGGTCAACCTAATTAATGATCCAAGCATTAATTTTGTGGTGGGATACTGAGGTGCTTCTGCCCGAGAGAGACTATATGTGAGTTTTCAATATAATAGCTTATATGTGATTTTTACATCTTTTCCAATTTTATCTAATTATTTTTTATAACTATTGTATTTATTTCAATTATTTGTAGATGGAGGTGGTGAGTGAAGCATACAATAGGGGCATGGAATTCCAAGCGAATTACATTGGTGATGACCCGACATCATGCAGTATGTCGAAGATATGACCACCTCTTTCCACAGTGCCCTCACATTTGGTGGCGATACTTTGGAGCCAGTCCAGGCAGCCAAATACTCACTGATGTTCAACCTATATTCTCTCAGACCCCACGTTCGAGTCGCGAGTGAGGAACATTCCTCCTAGGGGAGGAGGCAGAAAAAAGAGGGCAGTCGTAGGAGAGCATTTGGATGTGGAAAAATTAGGGGCAGAATAAGAAGAAGAGGATGATGAGGAGGGCGAGAATGATGGAGATTCCCCACTGTCACATGGTGGAGGTGGAGCTGGAGGTTCACAGGGTGTTAGTTTGAGTATAGACCCTATAGCTAGGAGAATTGGTAAAAGAAATTTGCCTCCACTTAGAAAATATGGATTTACTTATATATATATATTTTTTATTTTTTCGTTGGATGTTTTGATATTTTCATTTTATAATATTTATCATATTTAAACTCTTTAGATTTTTGTTTATATATCATGGTCCAATTAAATATAATGTTCTTTCGAAATGTATTTACATTTAAACTAACTTTTTTTTTTCTAACATGTATAAATTTTTTTTATAATAGTTCTATTAAATTCGAATTTACAAAATTCGAATTTACCAAATCCGAATTTTAGTCTAATTGACCAAAATTCGAATTTTGTATATCCGAATAATTTCTTAAAAATTATTGAATTTTATAAATTTTTTTATTTAATTTTCTTTTTCTTTTTTGAAATTCGGATACAAAGTGCTTAATTATTTTTTGGTAATGATTCGGAAATTCAAATTTCAAAAATTTCAAAATTTGTAAACCTCATTTTCGTCTACTTTTTTAAATTCTCTATTTTTCCGTCCACAATTTGTTTTTAGGATTTTTCCGGTCAAAAATTCCAAAGATATCCTCGTTTAATATTTTTGTTTTTGTATATAAGTGAAATCAAATTCCGCTGCTAGGAAAATTGAGAGAGGAAGATCCTCTTGTATCGGTGGTTTCTGCTAAAAATGTTGCGTCAATTTGCGAATCGCCTTTTGGGAGGGTTTTCCTCCTCCTCCGCACCGTTGTCGTCTCCCTCCACCGGTGCGTTGCTACAGCTCCGTAGGCTCTACCACAAGAGAGTCGTGGATCATTACGAACACCCTAGGAACGTTGGAGCTTTTGACAAGAATGATCCAAATGTCGGCACGGGGCTCGTTGGTGCTCCTGCGTGCGGCGATGTTATGAAACTTCAAATTAGAGTCGACGATGAGACAGGAAAGATTGTAGATGCTTGCTTCAAGACTTTTGGATGTGGCTCCGCTATCGCTTCTTCCTCTGTAGCCACTGAATGGGTGAAGGGGAAGCAAAACATCTGTCTCTTCCTCCAGTCAAATTGCATTGCAGTATGCTTGCTGAGGATGCAATCAAAGCAGCTGTCAAGGCCTACGAGGCAAAGCGTGCGCAAAAGTGAATCAGAGCGATGAAGCTCAACGATTTCTTGAAATTTTCCTTTTTCAGAGGAACTGTATCACCGCTTCTGCTTTTCTTGTATGTATACAACTACTACTACTATTGTTGAATATACCAGTCTGTTTAATTCTTAGCTTGAGGGTTAAAGAGGTATCAAACAAAGTTAAGGAAATTCTGTGGGAATCAACTTCACTCTTCATTTAGATCAAAATGTTCATTTCTTTCTTCTCAAGTTAAAGAAAAGGTGGAAATTCAAGGAATGCTAAGAACTAGTGAATTGGAATTGGAATACTCTAGGAATAAGTTGTCTCTTTTCATTTGAAGCAAAATGTTCATTTCTTGTTCTCAAGTTAAAGAAAAGGTGAAAATTGAAGGAATAAAGTGTACTAGTGAATTGAAATATTAACCAGTGAATTGTTTTGCGAATTTCATAACCTAGGAATGGAGTGTTCTTGTTCAAATTTGAACTTAAACACTGTTTGTGCTATTGATTTTCCATTATTACAAACATGAGTATAATTACAGGAAGGACAGAATAGTTGTTATCTTGAGAGTTTAAGAAGGTATAAAATAAAGTTAAGGAAATTCTGTAGGAATGAAGTTTAGGAAAGGTGAAAATTGAAGGGAATAAAGCGCAATAGTTAATTGTTAACTATTGCATAGGAACATTTCAAACCAACATATGGAATCGTTTCGCAAGTTTCATGATCAAGGAATGGAGTGTTGTTGTTCTTATTTAAGCAACACAAATACATATTTGAATTTGCTTATTCACAAACTTCTTTGTACAAATACATGCAATACAACCTACAAACTATAATACAAGTTTCAAAAAAAAATGTCAAGTTTTGCAGAGCCTGTTGTCTCTTTTCTCTTAGAAAATATCAGCAAATTGTTGATTGAAGAAACCCAATTTCTAGGCGGAGTGAGCGAGCAAGCACAACAGCTTCAATCAAAGCTGAGGCTACTGCTGTCACTGTTAAGGGATGCTGATTCAAAACAAGATCAGGATACTCTACTTCAGGAGTGGATTTCTCAAAGCAAAGATGTTGCTTATGATGCAGGAAATGTCCTTGAGGACTTTGCCTTCAAGGTGGCATCCAGAAGGGGAAAAGGCAACATTACAGATATGTTGATGAGATTCTCATGCATCATGAGTGAATTCCACATGCGTCACAGTGTAGGCAACATTACAATTTTCTTTTTTTTCCCCATTTTTGTATTAGCTACTGATGCAATAACTGTAATGCTTGTCCAGGTGGATGCAGCAGTTGTCGCCTTCCGGCTGAAGCAAACCGTTGATTATCCACAAGTTTCATCCTCAAAAAGCTTCTTCTCAATGGTTCTCACTGCTGCTATTATTCTTCAGACTACTGATACTTTTCTTTTTGTTGTGTTCAATTTTCAATGAGCAATGACTTCATACATCTTGCTGATAAAACCTCCTGAATTGTCTCTCCTTTGATCCATCCTAAATTGAAGAACATGCTTCCATGATTTTTTGCTGAACTGAGGGGACCTTTTTTCTTCTTTTCTCAAAACACATCTGCATCAACATCTTCTATCTTGAATCAGTTCATGAGTTCAGAAGTTTTCTTTCTGGCTAATATACCTATATCATAACGATTTCAGTCATCAAAATGCAGTCAAGACCAGAGGAGCTTGCTCTAGAAGATTTTGTAAATCTGCACAACTTGATTTTCAAAGCCTAGGCTATCCACATTCTTGAACAGCAGAGTCTTCACAGATTCTAATCTACCCAGATAGGACATATCAAAAGCTCAGAACACAACTCAAGGAAAAGCTTGAGCATAGCCAAACCGGTTTCCTGAGAGCAGCCTTCGCCGTTTATCAGTTTTAGAAGGAATGACGATAACTGGACGACTACGAACACGCGGCTGTGCGTACCCTTTTCGAGTATCAAACAAGAAATCACCATTTCCAAGCCAAAGGTTAAGGTTCCAGGGGAGCTTAGAGTGCTGAAGCTAGGAACTCTCTTGGATGGATCATGCTGCTTGGTCGTTGAATTTAGGAACTTTGTCAGATCACCATTGCTTATGCTTAAATGTTGTATGTATAGGAATTTAATGTTATCATCCAATATATCATTCTTTTATTGCACAACATGATTTAATCTACTGGAATAATGATTATTCAGAGTAAATTTGCAACATAAATTCATAGATGAGAAGAAGTTTTGCAGACATTTTGTTTTGATTGATACATAAGATCCTTTCTTGTGTGGCAAGGCTTTCAATTTGAAGTTGTTTCTTTATGATCTTCCTTCTGATCTTCCTGAACCTCTTCATCTATCTCAGCCACCGCAGTCTCTTCCGGATCCAATACAGCAGCTTCTTCTTGAGCCACTGCGGCCGCTATCTTTGAACCCCTGCATTTATTCGAAATTAAGGGTCCGACCAAGATCGACTGAATGCCACGAGAATGTGATGTACATATACATTCCATCCACAACATTCTTGAGGATACAAGTTTCAGGGGTGGGTCAGAGAGCCAGTTTTTGGGGCGGATACAGTTGAGGCCTTGCATAGATGTAGTAAAAGAAGAGGCAACAGCTGCAGCAGCAGTGGCAGCCATTTTTAGGCATGACAAGATGGACTGAAATTGATTTTCTTCAGTTCAAAGTGAAGTGTAATTAGGATTGCAATGGGATCACATTCAGAGGGGGAAGAGTTGAGAATGAATGAAGGAAGAATGAGTATGGGCTCCCCTGTTGGAGATGCTGAGTTGGGAAGTTGATGGCCAATGAGATTGGAAGATATACTAAATTGCTATTTGTAGCACCAATATACTAATTGTAGCACAAAAAAAGTAATAAAATTTCAAAAATGTCCTTCATATATTAAGAAACTTTACACTTTAAAACTTAAAAAAACATCTCAAAAAATTCAAAACCACCATAAAAATCTTACAATACCCTTTCAAATCTTTCAAAAACCTTTCCAAAATCGTAGAAAAATATACAAACACGGATTTTCTTCAAGTGGGGATAAAATCTACTTCAAATTCACGCAAAAATGGTAAGTTTTTTATATTTTTTTATTGCTTTTAGTTTGCTGACATAAAAAATGCACATGTTTTACTATTTTCATTGACACAATTGCCTTCAATTGGCGAGAATCGCAATGAAAATCACATGTGTTTTGCGATTTTTTGTGTGACTCGCGATTTGTGCGGAGGAAATTTTATGGGAAAATAGCCAATGCTATGCAATTTTCATAAAAATAATCGCAAGTTGCTTGCGATTTTTTCAGTGAAAATGCGATTTTCCACTTCTAACTCCCACATTGCTGGTGATTTTTTATATAAACTGATTTTTTATTTATACACGCCCAAACACGTCTACATCCATTCATGTGAACTTAAACTGATTTTCTTTACAAAGAAAGTATACCACGTGTCAAAACACTAGCACCACGTCTAAAAACACAATCACTACGTACAAAAACGTCTACATCCAGACATGTGAATTTAACCTGATTTTTCACAAAACATCTCAACTCGTCTCAGAACAACTAGAACCACGTCCAAAAACATCCACGTCCATTCATGTGAACTTAAACAGATTTTTTTCACAAATACAGTCTACCACGTCTCCAAACACAAGAACCACGTCTAAAAAAACTAGAACCACGTCCAAAAATGTCTACATCTATTCATGTGAACTTAAACTGATTTTTTTCACAAACACAGTCTACCACGTCTCCAAACACAAGAACCACGTCTAAAAAAACTAGAATCACGTCCAAAAACGTCTACATATATTCGTGTGAACTTAAACTGATTTTTTTCACAAAGACAGTCTACCACGTCTCAAAAAACTAGAACCACGTCTAAAAACACTAGAACCACGTCCAAAAACGTCTACATCCATTCATGTGAACTTAAACTGATTTTTTTTCATAAAGACAGTCTACCACGTCTCAAAACACTAGAACCACGTCTAAAAACACCAACAACACGTCCAAAAACTTCTACATCCAGACATGTGAATTTAAACTGATTTTTTCACAAAACATCTTAACTCGTTTCAGAACAATTAGAACCACCTTCAAAAACGTCTACATCCATTCATGTGAACTTAAACTGATTTTCTTCACAAAGACAGTCTACCACGTCTCAAAACACTAGAACCACGTCTAAAAACACTAGCTCCACCTCAAAAAACATCTACATCCAGACATGTGAATTTAAACTGATTTTTCACAAAACATCTCAACTCGTCTCAGAACAACTAGCACCACGTCCAAAAATGTCTACATCCATTCATGTGAATTTAAACTGATTTTTTTCAGAAAAACAGTCTACCACGTCTCAAAACACTAGAACCTTGTCTAAAAACACTAACACCACGTCCAAAAATGTCTACATCCATGTGTGAATTAAAATCGCACCAAATTTGTGCTTCTTCAGATAAAAATCGCTCCTAATGCGCGATCGAGGAATGAAAAATAGCTACACTTATCCAATTTTGCAAAAAAAAATCGCACCTGATATGCGATTTTCACCCATTTCATCGGATAAGTGTGACGATTTTTTGCACACCAGACGCGATTTGTCAGCGATTTTTGTCCTTCGTATTGCAATGTTTGTGCTATTTTTTAGTCAATTATCGCAAAGCATGTGCGATTTTTCATTGCAATTTGCACTTTCCAGCTTTTAAGGTCATTTTAGGTATTTCATCAATTTTTTGTACTACAAATAGTAAATTTGTGCTACAAATAGTTTTCCAGAGGTGTAATTCAGGCTTCACTTTTGGGGTGCATTTGTAGTTTTTAAAACTTGGGGCCCATAATCGTCGAAAAAAATGACCTCATGACGTCTCTTTTAAGTGTCGTGTGATTCGAACTCAGGACTTATTTTCCTAAATGAGAAATATTAACCACTAAATGATCTACTACTTATCAGAAAATAGAGATATTTAGAAGGAAAGTATACTTATAAACTTTAGTGAAAGAGGGTGCAGATTTCATTTTAAACCCAACATTTCTAAAGGCGTGATTTCATAAGGAAACTTATGAGCGCCATCAAAATTAAACTTCAGAAGCGTGATCACCTGCACTATATCTCGTAACGTACCTATTTCCGGGCAACGTTCTTTCTTGTTCTTTTGCAGTTTTTGCAGTGCCCCTAATGGGCTATGTTTCTCAATTGCCACCACCTTCACGCTCTCAAACTCATTTATACATCGTTGCCAAAATCCGCAGTCAGGATTCAATGTGTATCCACATTGCCCAACTTAAAGCCCCTCAACTCAAAGCTCTCCTGTTACATAAAAAATGGGCTTGTAGAAGAAGCCCAGAAGTTGTTTGACGAAATGCCTCAAAAGAGCACAGTTACTTGGAATGCCATGATTAGGGGATACTTTCAAAATGGGATTTTTGATAGAGCGATAAGCTTGTATAGTCAAATGCCTGCTCGTGATATATTTTCCTATAATACCATGATTTCTGGTCTAATGCATTGTGGAGATGCCAAAGGAACTAAGAAGGTTTTTGAGTGTATGGGAGATAGAGATGTTGTAACATGGAACTCTATGATTTCTGGGTATGTGGACCATGGGATGGTGGGCAATGCGGCTCAATTATTTAATGAGATACCTGTGAGAGATGTGGTATCTTGGAATTTAGTGATGGCTGCCTTGGTGAAGATCAATGAGGTTGATCTGGCTGAACATTTCTTTAGGGAAATCACTTCTCCAGAGGTTGCGTCCTGGACAATTATGATAAATGGGCATTTAAGTGTGGGAAGTATTGTTGAAGCTAGACAATATTTTGATAATATGCCAGTGAGAGATGCCCAAGCTTGGGAGACTATGATTGTTGGATATTTGGAGAATGGATACGTTGAAATTGCAGAAGCTCTGTTTCATAAGATGCCTAACAAGGATACCAGTTCCTGGAATCAGATAATTAGTGCTTTGATAAGGGGCGGGCGGATAACTGATGCTATGAAGCTCTTCTATGAAATGCCTCGGAAAAACGAAAGGGTATGGAATCTAATCCTGTTGGGCATGACAAGGAATGGATTGGTGAAAGAGGCTCATGCATTTCTGGAGAAATACTGCCTTTGCGATGCAGCAGCATGGACAAACACAATCATTGGTTATTTTGAATTAGGAGAGGTCGAGAATGCCACAAAGCTTTTTGAATTGATGCCCATTCGTGATACAACAGCATGGAATGCTACAATATTTGGCCTTGGAGAAAATGATTTCTTCGAAGATAGTGCAAGATTGTTTATTAGGATGAAGGAAGAAGGGCAGAGCCCAGATCAAGCTACATTTACAAGTATATTTGTACTGTGTTCAAGTATGGCATCTTTAAATCTTAGCAAGCAGACGCATACACTTGCTATTAAAGATGGATTAGATCATTTCACTTCAGTAGGTAATGCAATGATTAATATGTATTTTAGATGTGGAAACATGGAATCTGCATTATTTCAGTTCTCAATAATGTCATCCCATGATGTAATATCTTGGAACTCTGTAATCTGTGGGTTAGCTTACCATGGTAAAGGTGAAAAGGCCTTGGCTATGTTTGAGGATATGCGATTGACACATGTGAATCCCAACCAAATAACCTTTGTTGGTGTACTGTCTGCCTGTAACCATGCAGGACTGATAGAACAAGGTAAAAGTTACTTCAATGCAATGAAAAGTGAGTACTCTTTGCAGCCCCTTGCCGAGCATTATACTTGTATAGTTGATCTCTTGGGTAGATTTGGACTTATAGGCGATGTCATGAACATTTTGAACCAAATGAGAGCAGATGGATTTGAGGTGCCAGCTAGTGTTTGGGGAGCCTTGCTTGGATCATGTAGAGTACATAAGAACTTGAGGGTGGGTGCAATTGCTGAGGAGAGGATTTTGGAGTTAGAGCCATTCAACTCTAGCATGTATATGATGTTAGCTGAAATATTCCTTGCTGGCGGGAGAAGAAAAGATGCCGAAAAGACATGGGTTCGAATGAAACATGAGGGGGTGAAGAAGCAACCTGGTTGTAGTTGGATTGAGTCAAAGAACATCAGTCACATATTTCTTTCAGGAGATCGGGCACACCCTGAGTTTTTGGATATTGCTTGTATTTTAGAGTTAGTGTATGTGGAAATGGTTGATAGAACTTATACTCCTGAAGATCTTTTACTTGTTATTGAAAAGGAAGTGTCATAAAATTTGTTGATACTTCAATTTGTTGAGCAATTATATGGGCGAAACCATAGAAGATACCTTATGTCCATTTGTAACCTTTGATAGGACAGGGGCATATTCATAGCAAAATTCTTGCCCAACTGCTCAAGACAGTTAGGAATTCCCATGTACTCTAGAGACACTAGATTCCCAGCAGAAATCTTCGATGTCTTCTAACCCCAGGAAGTGCTTTGCTCAAGGACTTGAGGGATGGGTTAACAATTAGAGTGCGTTTGATGCGTGAGAATTGGAATAAAGCAATCGGAATTTGATAATTCAATAACCATTAAAGGAATTTGATTGTCTTTTACTTGTCTGGTAAATTAGAAGAATATTCATTAAAGGAATTTGATCGCTGATATGTCACAACTATACTTTTTACCTTCTTCCACTTCCTACATTGAGGTGAATCATTCTTAGGCATTACACAACTCCCATCTATAAAGCTTAATTTGCTTTTTTGCTTCGAGAGCAATGATTATTGTCGTTCTCCATATCAAGAAATTGCTATCAGTTAAAGGTTGAGATACAATCTGCATACCCCAATGGTCTGATCCATGCAACTGCACTTGTTCTTCAACCTCATAATCGCTTAACATCTTTGGTCCAAAAAGTAACTCTTCTAGATCAGGTTCTTCGTCCCAATGGATCTCCTCCATCAAATCGATTGAAATCATTTAGATTTCAGTAAGCAAAGTGAATAACAAGCTGAAACCAACCTTTGTTACCATATAGAAAGTACAGAAAAACCCTAATTGCTGCTGAATAATGAAGATGAAGTAAAATGGAAGAACCGTAAATGGGAAAATGGGAAAATTGTGAATTGTTTGTATTACTGCTGCCAAGATGTACATATATATTCAATGATCTGGTAATGCCTTCTAAAGGAAGAGAACTACTAATTAATTAACTACAAAGAAAAGCTATAATCAATCCTAACTAATTTTTGTACAGCTCTCCATGCAAATTAGATAATGATCAACTACTGAATCTTCTAGATGCTCAAGCTCATCAATCGTGCAACTTGAATCCAACAATGTTGGAACTTCCAACTCAGTACATTTGCAACTCAAATCCAACGATCTTGGAGCTGCCACCTCAGCTGAGCTGCATCTCAAATTCGAGCCTATTGAAGATGCAGAAGTTGTTACTTCAGGACTGTTTGCTCTTGAATATGTCAAGAGATATCCATTTTAAAATATAAACAAATGCATAGTGGAGTAGTGTTTTTGTAACAGTAATAATTCTATTATATAGGAGACATATTACAAATATTGAAATCAGATGATGAGGATCACAGCACCAACATGGAATCAAACTTGAATCATGGGGTAGATGGTTCTAGTTCTTTGAAGAATGATTTGAATTCTTGAACTTGAGCGCATATCTCTTTATTTTCTCTTTATTATTATTTTTTTCTTATTCTATTTTGTTTGAAATTTGATATTCGAATTTAAAATATCAAAATTACAAACATTCCTATTACCTCCCCAAATTCTCAATACAAATTGATAAGAATTTCAAAGATGGATAATTGATAATTGAAACGATACTTAATTATTCAATAAATAAAATATCATATAAGAATTTTATTTCATGAATGACTCATTTCAAATATTAAGTTTAAATAAGTCGTATTTTGCTTAACTCAATAAATAGAGCCAAATGCGTTTCCAGCCTAGTATCGCTAAGCTAGGAAAGAAGGAGACTTATCTTCTTATGACATGTAACTTTCAAAAACAACCAAAGCTACTATACTACAAAGCTTCATTCTTGTGCTTTAGAATAAAAGCAATACAAAGAGGTTAGACAAAAAAAAAAAAAAAAAAAAAATAAATAATAATAATAATAATAATAATAAGTAATTTAATAATTGAATTGATTTATAATCGAAATATTTTAAATTCGAATTATCAACGATTGATGAGAATAAAAATTTATTTTAAAAAAGTTAGACAAAAAGCTGATGTGTTCATCCTATAAAAATAATTTAATTTTTAAACATTTAGTATTAATATATATAATTTATAATTAAAATATCTTATTTAAAAAATTAATTATTTTTATGAAATATAGGTAAGATATTTATGAGGCTGCCGTGCATGCAGGTTGATTTCCATTCCAACGAATGTAACGCGCATTTGAGAAGAATTTGATACAAATTCCATTCAGCTTTTCAGGTCAGTCCAACCGACGACTTGAGATCCAGACCCCTCACTCACACTAATAAGTCCAGTCCACTGTCCACGGTCCACACTCCCATTTCCTTCTGGGCCCATCGTCGTCCCCAACTTTCCAATCCCATCTCCTTCTGGGCCCATCTCCATTAACATTCATCATCATCATCAACCAATACTTACCCTCACTCTATTCTATTATTTTCTTTTCATTGTTTGAATTCTTTGTACCAATACATACAATACAACCTATAAACTATAATACAAGTATGTTGTTTAACAGACAAGACAGGCTTAAGTATGTTCCACCAAAGAGACAAGGGTATAAGCACATTAGATCCGTAATAGTTCGCAGATTGGAAGAGTTAATATCTGGGCTTAATAAAGAGAAAGCTGATTATAAAAGCAAAGGAAAAGTCAAAATTATATGATGGAACATAAAGAAAAGATGAAGACATAAAGGAATGAAGGATAGTGACTTAAAGCTAAAGAAGACTTAAAGTAAAGCTGAAGAAGACTTAAAGTCATGCTTTTATAAAGCAAATGATTATGTAAGCAGTGACCTCATAGGATTAATAATGTAATGGACTTCAAATTAAAATTTTCAAGTCCGAAATAGTTAGTTTTAGTTACTATAAATAGATTAGTTTGTAATAGCAGAAGGGCATCCCTCAGAGAATTCGGAATCCTTCGGAGCATTCTTCTGAAAATCCTTCTGAATACCTTTCTTTTCTCTCTTTGTAAAAAATTCTCAAATATTAATATTACTCCAGTTGGATTGTTATAAGCTTATATTGGAGGTTCTAGTATTCTTATATATATCTATTGGTACATCTACCAAGTATGTTTCTTTTATTCTTTTATTTTTCCTTAATATTAAGATGAGAGACTAAAAGCCTCATGGTTAGAATAAAAGTTAAGTAACTATGTAAATTCATAGTTTAGATCCTTTATTGTGAATTCGCCAGTATGATGATATTTAATTAAGAATAAGGTTAGAATTAATAGTCTGCCTATAGGTTTAAAGAAGAAGGGTGTTGCCGTTAGCCAAGATGTGAAAAAGGCGTTAGGCATTAAACCCAGATTGCTTGAATAAATCTATAGTGTCAGATTAGTAAAATTCTGTAATTCTGTAATAAGGTTCCTTGATTTTCTTACTTCTTTATCATCATGCTGACCGCCTCTCAATAATGGTAAAAAAGGTGAAAATTCAAAGAATGCAAAGAACTAGTGAATTGGAATACTCTAGGAATAAGTGGTCTCTTTTCATTTGAATCAAAATATTCTTTTCTTGTTCTCGAGTTAAAGAAAAGGTGAAAATTGAAGGACAATAAAGTGGAATACTAACCACTAAATTGCTTTGGATGGGAGTGTTGTTGTTCCTATTTAAGCAACACAAGACACTTGTTTGTACCAATACATGCAATACAACCTAGAAACTATAATTCAAGTTTCAAAAAAAAATGGCAAGTTTTGCAGAGCCTGTTGTCTCTTTTCTCTTAGAAAATATCAGCAAATTGTTGATTGAAGAAGCCCAATTTCTAAGCGGCGTGAGCGAGCAAGCACAACAGCTTCAATCAAAGCTGAGGCTACTGCTGTCACTATTGAGGGATGCTGATTCAAAACAAGATCAGGATAGTCTACTTCAGGAGTGGATTTCTCAAAGCAAAGATGTTGCTTATGATGCAGAAAATGTCCTTGAGGACTTTGCCTTCAAGGTGGCATCCAGAAGGGGAAAAGGCAAAATTACAGATATGTTGATGAGGTACTCTTGTATCGTGAGTGAATTCCACATGCGTCACAAAGCGGGATCAGAGATTCAAAATCTTCATAGCAGAATCTCCGATGTCACCGATAGTTTTTATAAATATGGGATCAGAAATACAATGGAGAAGGAAGGTTCAAGCTCAAGGCATCAACAGTTGATAAGGAGGACGTATTCTCATGTGGAAGAGGATGATTTTGTTGGATTGGGAAATGATGTGGAGTTGCTGGTGCAGAAATTGACCAATGATGCTTATAATGTTGTCTCCATTTGTGGGATGGGAGGTCTAGGAAAGACAACAATTGCTAGAAAGGTACACAACCACCCAACTGTGAGGCATCATTTCCATGCTTTTGCCTGGGTTTGCATATCACAGCAGTGGCAAACCAAAGATATCTTGCAAGGAATATTAATCAAAACAAGCCCAGAGAGAAGAGAAGAAATTCTCAAGTATAGAGAGGATGAGCTACCCGGAAAGCTTTGTAGGATTCTCGAGGACAGAAAATGTCTGATAGTTGTTGATGACATTTGGTCCACAGATGCTTGGGAGTGCATGAAATATGCTTTCCCAAGTAGAGACAGATCAAAAAGCACAATTTTGCTTACTACTCGAAATGAAAGTGTGGCGATCCGCATAGACCCAAATGGTTTTCGTCATAAACCTCGGTTTCTGGACGATGATGAAAGTTGGGAGTTGCTCAAAAAGAAAGCCTTAAGGGACGCTCTTGGTCAAGGTATGTAACTTTTCTACTGAATATAGCCTTTTGATTTCTTTCTATGATTATATAGCAATTACCTCCTTCATCACAAAGAAATAATCTTTTGTTACGCATCCTTCATCAGAAAGATATTTTAAAAAATACATTGAAAGTTTTCTAGTTTCACTCTTTCCGTTAGTAATCAAGTTATATGGAAACATCCTAGTTAGGCATGAAAAACAAAGGCAAAAACGTAACTTTTGATTGCCTTATTCACAGCTTATGAATTTTTTTTTTTTTGTAATCGCATGCCATAAATCCTATGTAGGCCTTGAAGATATTGGTGAATTTAAAGAATTGGGAAAAGAGATGGCTAAGAGTTGTAGAGGACTTCCTCTAGCAGTTGTTGTTCTTGGAGGCATTCTAGCAACAAAGTGTGAGTTAAATGAGTGGAGATTTGTTTACAAAAACATCAAATCTTTTCTAGAAAAGGGTGATGGAGAAATTGGAGAAAAGGGAGAGGTTAAATCTGTTCAGAAGATATTAGCTTTAAGTTACAATGATTTGCCGTTTCATTTAAAGCCCTGTTTTCTGTATTTGAGCATATTCCCAGAAGATGATGAGATTGAAACAGAGAGATTGTATCAATTGTGGATGGCTGAAGGGATGGTTTCTGAAGGACATCAAAGAGGAGGAGAATCAATGATGGATGTTGCAGACCGTTACTTGGGTGAATTAGTAAAACGTTGCATGATCCAGGTGAGTTTAAATGCAAAGGAGGGACCTGCATTGAGAAAGTTCAAATCATGTAGTCTTCATGACCTTATGAGAGATCTGTGCTTAGCCAAGGCAAGAGATGAGAATTTTGTAAAGGTTGTTGATTATCGACAAGGAAACAATCCAGAGTTGGTGGATTCAAACTCTTCAACAACTAAATGTCATAGATGTCTCGTGTTGTTTAACAAACAAGACAGGCTTAAGTATCTTCCACCAAAGAGACAAGGGTATGAGCACATTAGATCCCTAATAGTTCGCAGATTGGGAGAGGTTGAGGATACTGGTCCTTTGCCAAGTAATCGATTTAACAAACTAAAGATGCTGAGAGCTTTGACCATTCAAGGGTTTCACCAAATTTCCACCGAGGAGTTGTGCGACTTTATTAACGACATAATCCAATTATTCAAATTGGAGATAGGCAACCTTATCCATTTGCGTTACCTTTGTCTGTGGGAGTCCTCATTCTTCATGTTGCCTTCCTCATTAGGCAACTTGGTACATTTGGAAACCCTTGATCTACGTAAGTGTGGCATAGACCTGCTGATGAATGTCATAACCAAACTCAAACATTTAAGGTATTTATACTTTCCAGGTGGTACTTATGTTATGGGTACGAATTCCTGGTTGAGTAAGGTAAGACTGTTTGACTTGACTCAGTTAGAGGTGCTAGAGAACATCACTGCTGAACGTTGTGAATTTAAAGATTTAAGGACCTTACGTAATCTCCAGGTGCTAAAAGTAAAGGTATGGGATGAGGAAGAGTTTGAAGAAATCGCCCATTTTACCTCCATTTCACCATGCCTAAAGCTGCTAACTTTGAAAGTACCTCATAATTTTGGCTTCACTTCTGAGAGGCACCCTTCTCTTCTTGACAAGTTGTTTGGCAGCCATCTCTCACACTTGAAATTAAAGGGTTACTTGCAAGTATTTCCAGAGTACCAATCCTACTTCTTTAGAAACTTGGTTGAACTGGAACTTGTGGATTCTCGTATCAAAGTTAACTTGATGGAAACACTGGAAAAGCTGCCCAATTTACAAAGCCTCTGGTTGAGGACGTTAGCCTTTTATGGAACAGAAATGACTTGCTCTAGCCTTGGGTTTCCTCAACTTAAATTTCTTTTACTTGATGTGTTGTATCCACTGAGTGAATGGAGGGTGGAAAATGGGGCAATGCCCAATCTTTCTTGTCTTCAAATCCTTGAATGTCGAAATTTGAAGATGATCCCAGATGGTTTACGATTCCTGACAAAGCTTAAAGAATTGGAGATAAGAAACATGCCAGAAAGCTTCTGTGACAGGATTAGGACTAAAAATGGTAAGGAAGGAGAAGACTTTGACAAAGTACGTCATGTGCCTGTCCTTGTGATAACCGCCGCCTATAGCGATCTTTCTGAATATAGCTATATATATGCTTTTCCTACTCTATTTGAGCAGACTCCAACCTGTCCATAACTTGACTTGTTTCTGTAATGTTGCTTTCAGTGTTGTATGAATTTGGTATTTGCTTCCCTCCAAGACAGCTTTCAGCTTCATTTGTTCCTCGCTAAGTTGATCTGTGGCCTCTTTTCAAGATGAATTTGGGATTAACCAAATGTGACGAGCTCTTGGATCATGTATGATTGGGTTTTTTGGGTATGAACCTTTCATTCTGTATAATTGGCTGCAGTCATCTAGTTTAATTGAACTCTGAAGAAAAATTTACGACGTAAGCGTATTTTCATAGCTTTAACTGTGTTACATATGATCTCTATATAAAGAGATATTTACAGTAATTAAGATACAGTAACTACGATGCTATACAGACGTTACAAAATAGTTACAAACTAGTTGGAGATTATCTATTATCTACCAATATTATCTCCTACAATCTCTATTCACCAAATCTTAATCTTTATCGTATCATATGTTCAACAAACTCATTGTCATTTGCAGCAGAGGAAATCTGAACAAGGAAACAAGAAAACCTCCAACATGCTCTCCAATTCAATGCGTCATTTCCAGCACAAATCCAGCTCCAAACCATACCATCTAATGTCCAACATGTTCATTCCAACATTAACTAACTAAAACATGACCTAAACAATGCATGCATGTCTTACCAATTCACTCAATTACTCAATACAAGCTTCCTTGGCATTACAACTTAGCATTTAGCTTCATATTTCAGGGATTTACATACTATACAACTTAATCCCATTAGCAGCTAGCCTTACCTCACTTTGGAGTCACTCAAAGGACCTTGAACCTATAGTAAGATTAGGTACTGCCCTGCTGCTGAAAATTTTCTACCTATTAGAGATAATCAACTATAGTCATTCAGTTGTCAACCATCGAATTCAGCACCTTAATACCTAGTTGAAGAATTTCCTACCTTGATTGAGGACAGTGGCGGATTGATAAATTTTGATATGAGAGTGTTAATTTGAGAGAAAAATAAAGAATGAATGATGGAGAAGAAAATGAAGAAAGAGAATTCTAAGAGGGGATGACGAACCCATACTGGTTCCGCCACTGGTTGATTGAGGATGAATCAAACAAGCTTGAGAGTTCCTTCTTCAAATCCCTTATAATTCGGCCAAGCCCTGCTGTCATGGATTTTCAAAAATCAATTCCAACTACCTACTGGACTTGAGAGTTCCTTGTTGCATTTAATTATTATAATTCATCTAGAAACATCTCATTTTGAGTTTTGATTTGTTCCCTTCCTTGGATGTGTGATATTCAGAAATGGGCAATTTGATAAGCTTAATTGAGCACATGATAGTAAGGATCTTTATGAATTCACTTTCTTGAGATCCTCTTTTGAAGAGTCAATAAGTTAAGAAGGTTGCTGCTGAAGATAAGGGAACCTAGACTCTTTGATTTAAGATTAATGCAGTTGACTATGTAAAGTTGAATTTAAGGCTCTATAAGTGAGGATTGAGAGGATTGATCAAGTAGTCTGAACTCAAAAAGTTAGCAGCAAATGCAATTTTTGGAGATATGTATATAAAGAACTTGGTATTGATAAACTGAAGTGAAGTTTACAATGTGATGTAGTTAAAGTTCTTCCCTACCTAGTTGTGGGACTCATTTCTGTGCTTTTATTCTTTCTTAGGACCCTTATATGGCAGCAATTGTGAAGGAACGCTTTGCTGGTACAAATCTGGTGAAGGTGATAATCTTGCCGCTAATTAGTCCAGCATGATATTCACTCATTTGTTTCTATTTTCAGGAAAAAGTACAAATCTGGTGAAGGTGATAATCTTGCCGCTAATTAGTCCAGCAGTATATTCACTCATTTGTTTCTATTTTCAGGAAAAACGAATGAAATTATCTTTTAGTTGTTATAGCTGTGATTTTGTCATGTCATACATTTTCCATGTGTAACTGGATTCTCAATTCTGTTGCATACTTAAAATTTCTCAATGTTTGCTGTGATTTTAATGTCCAGAAAGCAATGGTTCTTTCTTATTTTATTGTTGTAACCTACAGGTTCTGCAAGAAGATTTCACAAGATGTCATCTACATTCCCATATGTCATCAATTTTGCAAGGTAGAAGTTATGCAGATACAAAATCACAACCTGCAAAGGTTTGAATGCATATCATTGGCGATCTTTCATTTGAGAGTTGATTTTGTGAATTTTCATGTTCCTGAGATGCCATTGGCTTCTGTCTGCAAATCAGTCTACATTTAAGTATGAGACATTCGAAAAATAGACCTTTTGTGTGCCTAGTTGTTTTGAGTGACTTTATGTTCTATATAACCAGAAAACGAGACTCATAAATATGTACAATCAATAATGTATTTCACTGTGTCTTTGAACTGTTAAACAACCAGGCTTGAAGCCTGAATCTTCTTTCTGCTTGGTCTGATTCTAAAGGTTGTGTGTATTGCTGGAACTTGCTCCACCTCATGTTTGTATGCAAACGAGACTTTTAAAACTTAGCTTTTCCTTTGTGGAGCTTGAGTTGATTTTTTCTTTCCTTTACTTTCATCACGCAATTACAGGTAATTGCCAACATACCGTTCAGTATAAGTACAGATGTGGTGAAACAACTTCTTCCAATGGGCGACATCTTCTCAGAAGTTGTTCTCCTACTCCAGGTTCATTCGCTCGCTTTGATGTTACATTTTGTTATTCTAAATGCAGATGGTTCAATAATTTTTTTGCTGATAATCAAACCAAGGGTTGTAATTTCAATAACAGATAATATGATTGGCATTTGATGACTTGAGCACTTAAGTGGCATCAAATCTTTCAATGCTTAAATGTTTGAGGTTACTCATTATGTCTTCATACAACTAAGGTTTTGCCGAGTGAAAACTATCCAAACAGCTCATGCGAGATGTTTCGTATTAATGCTTTCCTCCCTGATGCGCCATTTGAGAAAAACCTAGATATTAAATGGCAGAGTTGAGGCCTGATGACCATGTTGTGAGCAGAGCTGAGGCATATTGCTTTGGATATTTTTACATTTTTTTGGGGTTAAAACTTTTCATAATCTCCGGGATGAAACAGCCCTGCGCTTGGTGGATCCTTCCTTGAGGTCATCAGAATATCGACCTATAAATATTTTTGTCGACTTTTATTCAGGTAATTGAGAAGCAAGACGGACAAAGAATGGCTAAGATGTCCATAGGTTTGCTGTGAATGTGATAGATATGGATGCAGACTTTTAAAACTTTAGATTCACTGCTTAGGATGAACTTATTGTCTTAGTCTTTATATGCAGTCCTGCACTTGGTAAATATAACCTACTTTGCAATATGGATTCTTCTGTGGTTGTTTATTACTTATTATAACTCCAGTCTTTTGGTATCTTATTCTTATCAGATCCTGAATACAAATTGAAGGTTCCAAGAACAAACTTCTTTCCACAACCAAAGGTTAGTGATTTACTAGCCTAGATGTAACCGAACATAATTGTCACCTCTCTCTGTGTTGTCTGAAGAGTTTGCCATTTTGATACATGCCAATTAATACTTAAAGGCCATATGGCTTATTTGTCAGATAAATACCTCTGTGGGCTGTGGCTATACAATTTTCTTTTTTTTCCCCATTTTTGTATTAGCTACTGATGCAATAACTGTAATGCTTGTCCAGGTGGATGCAGCAGTTGTCGCCTTCCGGCTGAAGCAAACCATTGATTATCCACAAGTTTCATCCACAAAAAGCTTCTTCTCAATGGTTCTCACTGCTGCTATTATTCTTCAGACTACTGATACTTTCCTTTTCGTTGTGTTCAATTTTCAATGAGCAATGACTTCATACATCTTGCTGATAATTTCTGGACAACCCTAACCTCCTGAATTGTGTCTCCTTTGATCCATCCTAAATTGAAGAACATGCTTCCATGATTTTTTGCTGAACTGGGGGGACCTTTTTTCTTCTTTTCTCAAAACACATCTGCATCAACATCTTCTATCTTGAATCAGTTCATGAGTTCAGAAGTTTTCTTTCTGGCTAATATACCTATATCATAACGATTTCAGGTGAATTGCGCATTTAATGGAAAGCGGAAAATGTTATGCAAAACGCTGCAGCACTTTTGTCCTTCCACTGAGATAGAAGCAGCTCTAGGAGAAGTTGGTTTTCCTGCTACTGTAGGTTTTATGAATGAATATTTATAAGTAATCTGACAAAATCCAGCTTTTGGGCTGTACTGACCCTTTCAGTCATCAAAATGCAGTCAAGACCAGAGGAGCTCTGCACAACTTGATTTTCAAAGCCTAGGCTATCCACATTCTTGAACAGCAGAGTCTTCACAGATTCTAATCTACCCAGATAGGACATATCAAAAGCTCAGAACACAACTCAAGGAAAAGCTTGAGCATAGCCAAACCGGTTTCCTGAGAGCAGCCTTCGCCGTTTATCAGTTTTAGAAGGAATGACGATAACTGGACGACTACGAACACGCGGCTGTGCGTACCCTTTTCGAGTATCAAACAAGAAATCACCATTTCCAAGCCAAAGGTTAAGGTTCCAGGGGAGCTTAGAGTGCTGAAGCTAGGAACTCACTTGGATGGATCATGCTGCTTGGTCGTTGAATTTAGGAACTTTGTCAGATCACCATTGCTTATGCTTAAATGTTGTATGTATAGGAATTTAATGTTATCATCCAATATATCATTCTTTTATTGCACAACATGATTTAATCTACTGGAATAATGATTATTCAGAGTAAATTTGCAACATAAATTCATAGATGAACACTTCTGTTCTTCACAAGTGACGCTTCTGGAGAATTGTTCGTGTGGGAAATGATAGGACATCCCCAAAGTTGATGAGAAGACGTTTTTTGCAGACATTTTGTTTTGATTGATACATAAGATCCTTTCTTGTGTGGCAAGGCTTTCTATTTGAAGTTGTTTGTTTATGATCTTCCTTCTGATCTTCCTGAACCTCTTCATCTATCTTAGCCACCGCAGTCTCTTCCGGATCCAATACAGCAGCTTCTTCTTGAGCCATTGCGGCCGCTATCTTGGAACCCCTGCATTTATTCGAAATTAAGGGTCCGACCAAGATCGACTGAATGCCAAGAGAATGTGATGTACATATACATTCCATCCGCAACATTCTTGAGGATACAAGTTTCAGGGGAGGGTCAGAGAGCCAGTTTTTGGGGCGGATACAGTTGAGGCCTTGCATAGATGTAGTAAAAGAAGAGGCAACAGCTGCAGCAGCAGTGGCAGCCATTTTTAGGCCTGACAAGATGGACTGAAATTGATTAAGGACTTTGATTGGAAATTGGAAACTCCATTAATTAAGATTGGGTTTCAAAGATATGGGCCAGATCGGGAAAATCCCAAAATATAGGGATTGGACTGAAATAAATTGATTGGGGGGATGTGGAAAAAAAACAGGTTTTCGGATTTGCAAAATCTGAAAATCTTAATCATTTTAATATTCGGATTTTGCAAATCCGATTCCTTAATTAATTAATAAAATCGGATTTGTAAAATTCGATTTTGCAGAATAATAATATAATATTCTAATTTAATTTTGAAAAGTATTGGAAATTTGGAGGAAAAAATGCAAAGAAAAAATCGGATTTTGTAAATCCGAATTGTACATATTCGGATTTAGAAAATCCGAATTCACGTAATTCGGATTTAGAAAATTCGAATTCAGGTAATTTGGATTTAGTCAATCCAATTTTTATAAATTCGGATTTATGAAATTCGAATTAATAGAATAATAAAAAATATCAGAGTAATTATTGAAAAAGTTTAAAAATAAAATTAAAAAAATAAACCGGATTTGGACTAATTCGGATTTCATTAATCCGAATTTTTTAAAGTTTGGATTATTGAAATCCGAATTAGTCTCAATTCGAATTTTAATAATCCGAATTTGTATAATTTTGGATTTACAAAATTCGAAATTATATGGGACTATAAGTTCTAAAAGCCCTAGCCCTTTGCAGCATTTTTCTCACTCTTCTCTTCATCTTCTTCCCTAAAATTTTCCTTCTCTACTTCGCGCCTGCACTATTCATCAAAAAATCTTGAATTTCGGCTTCAATTTTTTCGAAGACTACGTCACGTTGTGATATCGTGGTGAGGTAAGTGACGATTTACGTATTTTATGGTTGATATTTCATTATTGATACAATTTTGATGTGATTATATGATATTTTAAGTAATGGTGTATGTAGTTGAAGAAATGTGATTAGGAAATATATGTATTAGTACCATAGGACTATGATTTGTGTAAAAATTGTGATTTTTTTAATAAGTAGTCATGCATTAGTAGTGTAATTATGTTAATTACGATTTTAAATATGATTATGGCCAATTGTGGGTTGTTTATAATGTTGTGAGTTGTTTATAATGTTGTGGGTCGTTGTTTATAATGTTGTGGGTTATTGTCTATAATGTTGTGTTTTTTTTTTTATAATGTTGTGGTTTATAAATTTTAATGATAATAAATTTTGATTAAGAAAATCGAAGATTAATTGTGACAATGACATTTTTACGATTGATAAGTATAATGACATTTAATGGTCTGTATATGTTTAATTTCTATTGGACATCTACGTTTGATTTTGATAACTCTCCGAATCCGGATCATACAATAGTCGTTAATCGTAGATTGTCAAGGGATGATTTGGTATAAAGCATTTGCAATGTAATTGGGGTGTTAATGAATTCTTGCAAAATCACACTTGCAACATTTTTTGAAGTAGATGGGACTAAGAGACAAGCAGTAATTACTTCTGATGTTGTGTTGGATTTTTTATATAATTTTCGAGCATGGAGTTTTATTTATGTGTACGTCGGGATTGAGGAAATTCAGTCTTCAAAAAGAGTTGATAGGAGAAATGTTGCTTCGAGTTCTTCCCATGGTGGAGAAGGTCAATTTGATTATAGATTCCGGTATGATTTTGAAGAGGAGCCCGGAGACATGGATTATAACATTGATGATGATGTCGATGCTCACCATAGATCCGAGAGTGATTTTTGTTCTGACTCAATGGAGTTCAGTTCTGAGGAAAGTTTGGATGAGTGTAGCACATCTGAAAAGGGACATTTCGTCTACTCTGATGTGGGACACCAAGATCCATACGCCATTGATCGGGATAAATATCCGTTGCCCCAATATAAAGGCAATCCTGAGACTATAGGCATTGGAATTGTCTTCAATAACAAGGAAGAAGCACAACGGGCCATATCCGCATGGAACGTGGCAAAACTTAGGGAATATGTCAATGTCGAGACCAATAAAACCACGTGGTGCGTGGAATGCAAAAGTCGGCGATTTGGCACACCCAAGGTTATTCCCCATGTGCTTGGAAAATCCGAGTGTCGAAAAAACTCGTACTCACGGGCAATGGGAAGTGGTTATTTGGTGTCCAAGTCACAATTACATTGGAATGGCCATGGGAAATGACCACCATAATATGACATCGTCCACAATGGCGCCTCTCATAATGAAGAAAATTGAACAAAATCCGAAGTATCCAGTAGCCGCTATTAAAATTGACGTCAAAACCCAATTAAAAGTTGACGTCAAGGAGAAGAAAGCATGTCATGTGAGACAGAAAGCCATCGAGATGGTATATGGTAATTGGGTCACGAATTTTGCTGAGTTACCGAGGAAAGTTTTAAATGTATATGATTTTTTGTAAATTTGATTTGAATTATTGTTTACATGATGATTGGGTTATAACTGTGTTAATGGTTGGTTTATGTAGCTTTGTTGAAGGCTTACAATTGTCGAATCTTGGGACGATTGTAGAATGAGAATATCAAGGAGGGTCGAGTGAAATGGCCAATTCAAAATGGCATTTTAAATATTTGTTTTGGGCATTTGGTCCAGCTCGACATACGTTTGGGAGATATTGTCCACCGGTGGTTAGTATCGACGAGACACATTTGCGTGGTGGATATAAAGAGAAGTTGCTGGTTGTCATCACAATTATCGCTGCACGTCGTCTTCTTCCACTCGTGTATGCATTGGTTAACGATGAAACTACTGAAAGTTTGAGCTTTTTCATCAGAAACCTCATTCATCATGTCTTTGCTCAGCGTGCGACGTGTGTGCTATCCGATCGATGTGCTGGGATACTCGCCGCATTTAGAGACATTGAGGAATGGGAAGAAGGTATTACGGGTAACCACAGATTTTGCCTACGACACTTTCGAAACAATCTAATAACATATTTTTGCGGCAATAGATTGAATAGTTTGTGTTGGGAAATGAGGGAAAACTGCCAACCTCGGAAGTTTGATAGAGTTGGTGCGGAGCTATTTGAGTACAGTCCAGACGCCTATCGGTATTTGCAGGAAATTGGTGAAGATAAATGGAGTCTGGCACACGACAGATTCTATCGCTGGGGTAACTTAATGACTATATGTCCAAAAGTTACAACAGTGCGTTGAAAGACGTCCATTGTCTTCCAATTAGAGCAATCATTGAGTCAACCTTCCAGAAAAGAAAAGAGATATTCCGCCAGGAAAATGAAAAGTCTCGTAAATGCAACACTCAATTTCCTCCTCTGTTGTAGGAAATATTCAAGGATTACGAGATACGAGCTGGGGGACATCAGGTTGAACCTTATGACTGGACGAATAAAATTTTCAGGGTTAGTACATTTGTGCGTTATGATAGTAAAGGAGGAAATATTCACACGGTTGATTATCAAGCGAGCACTTGTACGTGTCATAAGTGGCAAACCTATAGGTTTCCGTCTTCCTATGCCTTGGCGGTGTGTCGTTCTTTTGGTAATAATGCATTCTATCTTGTGGATCCCTTGCTTACGGTCAGAAATTTGAAGAGGCAATTTGGGAATGGCATTTTCATCCCAATCCCGCCGAAAGAGCAATGGCGAAGAGACATTGCATGGAAGGTGATTCTAGATTACCAAAGACTCGTCATTCATAATACACCGCTGAGAAGGAGACAGAAGCGGAGATTTACAATGCAAATGGATCGACTTGGACGACGAAGCCGATGCGAATGCACAAGGTGTGGTAGTACGGCCCATCGAGCTAGAATGTGTCCCGTATCTCATCCTAGAGCAAACCGAACAAGGTTTGGTAGTGTTATGAACCCAAACCCACAAAACTCAAGTCCACTAGTGAGGCCCTATCAAAGAGACCCGTTGGTTGACATAGATGGGCCAATGACAAGATCAAGGAGGAAAAAGGCCACACAAGCTCTCAATGCCTTAGCCCATGAGATCTACAAATAAGAGCTTGTCCTTCAAGACAAGTACTCATTAAAGGATGTGATAGTATTGAGCATTGATCCTTAGCCTTTATTCAAGCCCATGTTATTTTTTTCTTGTTCTATTAAGTAATAAATTAGGCCCAAGTGTTAGGCCTTAATAAGAATATTAGTTGTATTAGGAGTAGACCAAATAAACGAGGTGAAGCACAGCCCATGAAGATATTGGAAGGCTACAAGAAACTTCTAGAAGATTCAAGAAAGGAATAAGTAATCAGCCTTAATTTTTCAAAAAAAAAAAAAAAAAAAGGCAGATTGAAGAATGATTAGGCAGATTGAAGGAAGATTAAGGATGATTGAAGATTCTATCATAAATGTAGGCTAGGGTTTTGTAACCTAAAGGCTCACTTCTACTCCTATAAATAAAGGAGAAGTTCAGCCTTTGTAAGCATGATTTGAATAGAAGAAATTGAGTTCTCTCATTTTGAATCATCCCTCTTAGCATTTATCAAAAGTTAGGGTAGTTAGCTTTTGTCTTTGCCTACTTAGGCTTTTCCTTTTGAAGGCCTCATCCCACTACCACCATATTTCCACACTTTGAGAATAGCACTAGATTAGGGACCTTGATCCCTCATACAATACTCCGCCATCATCCAAATCCGAGCCTCTATATAAGCCTTCATACAAACAAACCTCTGCCGGATTTTGATAGTTTGGAAGGATCACAACAGGTAGTCTCTATGACGCAAATGACATTATTTGATGTTCTTATGGTGTAATGTTTAGTTATTTGTGTATTGATTTTTGTAATAGGTACAATGGCATTATTTGATGTTCATTTCGTGTTTTGGTTAGTTATTGTAATTTTGGTTATGTAATAGGTACAATTATATTATTTGATGTTCCTGTGGCGTTTTCGTTATGTAATAGGTACAATTGCATTATTTGATGTTCATGTGGTGTTTTGGTTATGTAATAGGTACAATTGCATTATTTGATGTTCATATGGTGTTTTGGTTAGTTATTGTTGTTTTGGTTATGTAATAGGTACAATTGCATTATTTGATGTTATTATGCTGTTTTGGTTATGTAATAGGTACAATTGCATTATTTGATGTTCATATCCTGGTTTTGGTTATGTAATAGATAGAATTGCATTTTCATGTAATTGGAATATGTTAATAGGTCCGAAAATAATTAAAGTAATAGTCAAATTCGGATTCTCGGAATTTACATAAATTCAGATTCAAGAAATCCGAATCTTAATAAATTTATTTTGTCCAAACAGAATGAAATGGCCAATTGCGGATTTTCAATATCTAAAATTGGCCAATTGATTCTGCCCGAGATTTCTTTTTGCCAATTTTGGATATTGCAAATCCGAAAACAGAATGAAATGGCTAATTTTGGATTTCCAAAATCCGAAATTGGCAAGTTTCGGATTTTGAAGTTTCGGATTTTGGAAATCCGAAACTTGCCATTTCATTCTGTTGCCAAATTTCGGACAAAAAATAATGGGGTACCCAAATATGAAACTAATCTGAATTTACCTAGTTTCAAAATCCAAAACTAGGCTGGGGTATAAAAGGGAGCAGCAGCCCTTTTTTACCCCCTTCTTCCCCAATTTTTCCCCAAAACATTTTTTAAAACCTAACCCCCAATTTTTCATTCCGCCCAAGTAAAACACCATTTCTAAATTATAAACCGATTAAAATCTTCCCTACAACATAAGAAACAAAACCATCAAAGCCAATCCCAATTTGGGTCTCATTTTTTTTCTCCCTAAATAATTTTAGACCCATCATTTTTTCATCGATTCCGGCCAACCAAACCATTTTTTAGTTGAATTCTCACCATAAAAACGTTCCCCTCACGGTATAGAACAAAATCCACTATTTTTTTTATCATTTCGTTCACTCCACCGCCGGACCGCCGCCAGAAAGTCGACAGAACGTCAATCTCTAAGCAAATTTAGTGGTAAATTTTCTATTTACTATTATATATTATGGTTATTAGTAGATTTTATTTATTTATTAGTAATTCAACATTGTGCATATTAAAATTGTGTTAGTAATAATTATATATGTCGGTTTATCAGATTTTATTTATGCATTATTATGAATTATGGCCTTGCCGGCGCATATTTGAACTATATGATTTTACGTAATTGGTTGATTGAATTTTGTTTGTGGATTGAATTATTAGTTATTATTTATTTGTGGATTGAATTTGCTGGATTGATGATTGTATTATTATTTCACTGTTTTGGGTATTTGGAAATGTTCATTTTACTGCCGTTATGCTGTCGAAATTTATTTTGAATATTGGGTATCCAATTTGCATGGCATGTGTTGTTTTAGGTACAACGGCTTCATCGAGCCAAAGCAGTCAACAACACAAGTTTCTCAATCCAGATCCCATCGAACCTGAGCTATTTTATCTCCAGGGTAGACATCGATCATTACAAGTGTACAATGATGCCCCAGGGTTTCGAAGAAAAACCCTCAAATGTAGACGCTGTGATGGTGGTATGTGGGAGTATTTGTCACATGAACTGCCCCAAGTGCAGGATGAGCTTGACAAGTTTGGATTTAGTGTGGTCACTCGTGTGGGGTCGATTCAACTCGACCATGCCCTTATAACGGCATTGGTGGAGAGATGGAGACCGGAAACTCACACGTTCCACTTTCAATTCGACGAGGCCACTGTCACCCTGCAAGATGTTCAAGTCTTTTTTGGTATTCGAACAGACGGTCCAGCTGTTACGGGTACTTTTCCTGAGAGGACGACCCATGAATGGATAGCTGAATGTGGGCACCTGTTGGGTTTTTATCCGGAGCCAAAGCATTTGAGGAGCAGCACATTGCATCTCAGCCGTCAATTCCGTGAGATTTTGGATCCAGTCCCACAAAGGGTTGCTAGGGAGATTTGCCACATATAGGATCTGGGTTTGTACCTGCTCGATTTACCACGCAACAAAAAATTCTAATAAAAGCGGAACCATAGAATAATACCTTTGAAGCGTGACTTGGGTGATTCTCCTGTATGCCTCAAGACTATGACTTCTTGTTGTGTGGGCAACAATCCATAAGCCAATTGATCAACTATCACCACAACTCCACCCGCCAGAAAAATCCAGCACCTCCACACCTAGCACGTACTGCAAACGCACTGTCCGGAGAGAGAGAAAACAATAATCGGGGCTAGCAAAAGAGCCCAAAATTTTGACCACTTGAAGGGAATAAACCAGCCGCCTATTGCTTTAAAATTCGTTTTTGAGAGAGAGAGAGAATTTTCTCTCTCTAGAATTTTATCTCTCTAGATTCTTGAATTATGAATCTCTTGAATTGTGTCTCCTGAATAATTGATCCCTTGTCTATTTATAGAGTTACAAGAGAGACCCCAAGTTGGAATAGGATTGGTCTTCCTACTGGGATTCTGTTTCCTTCAATCCTGTTCCTGGACTGATACACTTCAATCCTGTTCTTGGACTGATACACTTCCAACTGTCACAGGAAATTACTTCCCAATCCAGTTCCTGGGATGAATCACTCCCAACTGACACAGGGATTCACTTAACCCAATCCAGTTCCTGGGGTGATTCACAACCAACTGACACAAGGATTAATTAATTTTTCAATTAATTAAATCTACCTTTGTCAACAACCCAGTACATAATTAATCGTACCACTAACGGATTAATTATAGCACTACCAACCTACACCAGAATTACTTCCGGAATAACTTAATTAAATTATATTCATAATCTCCCCACATCAAAGATATAGTGCTCGTTAATATCATTAATTTACTGAAAAATTAATTCATCAACTTCTTAATATTCCGAGACTAGTACGACTCGACCTTCTTACTATACCGGACATAAGTCCACTGGCCAGATTTAGTATAATAAACATTTTGAGCTCATCTCGGGAGCACCGTCACCCTGGATGCACCGGTACATGGTTTCCTTTCGACAAGCAGCAGCACACCAAGTAACTAAACACGCGCACCCAACCTACCGAGATCATTGGCCACATCTGACCTCACCCATTTGGCAGATCAAAGTACACTATGTCTAATCCTCATGCCCATTCGAGTCTAGGGATTAAGAGATAGAATACAAGGATCGATTTGCCTATTAAATCAGTGTAAGACAAATCATTCCTAAAGGTCAAGTTCAATACGCCCCGGACATATCTACATGATTCAATTAGTCTAGACAAACCAATTATCCGAATCACGTAATAACCTAAACCGACAGTTTGTCCAAAGCTGTCTCGGTTATGAACCTCATTTATATACTATGTCTTTCGACCAACGGTGAGATCTACTATGTCACACAAGACACCTCATCACCTACTTACATAGTATAAATGAACATAAATATGCACAACAAGATATAACTGAAACACAAATCGATATATTAATCTGGGAAACTGTACAATACAAGCATAGCTTATGTATTCTACTCCAACAATCTCCCACTAATACTTAAGCTGTGTTTTAAGTATACAACTACATACAATCCTATACAATCTGCTGCTATCTATCTAGAAAAACTATCATGGCTCTCCTAGATATCTGATCCCCATGCCCTCCACGTGAGCCTAAAAGACTTTAAAGGTCAATTTCTTTGTGAATGGATCTACAAGGTTATCCTCTGATGCTATCTTAGCCACGACTACATCTTCACTCTTCACGATGTCTCGTATCAGGTGGTACTTGCGCTGTATGTGTTTACTCGCCTTGTGGGCTCGTGGTTCCTTCGAGTTTGCTACTGCACCGTTGTTATCACAATAAACCGTGATAGACTTCTGCAAACCAGGAATCACATTTAAGTCCACTAGGAAGTTCTTGAGCCATACTGCTTCTTTCGCTGCCTCTGATGCGGCAACGTACTCAGCCTCCATGGTAGAGTCCGCCACGCATTTCTGCTTGACACTCCGCCAAACTATGGCTCCACCTCCTAGAGTAAACACATACCCTGAGGTAGACTTGCTCTTGTCCCTATCGCCTTGGAAATCTAAATCTGTGTAACCTCGGGGTTCCAGCTCAGGCGCTTGATAGACCAGAACTTGGTCCCTCATTCTGCGCAAATACTTAAGAATGCATTTTACTGCCTCCCAATGAGCTTTCCCAGGGTTACTCTGATATCTGCTCACCATGCCAACGACATAACAGATATCAGGCCTCGTACACAACATGGCATACATGAGACTTCCTACTGCCGAAGCATACGGAACTGTCTTCATGGCATCTATCTCCTCAACAGTCTTAGGGGACTGTTCCTTAGATAGATACACTCCATGTCTGAAAGGTAGAAAACCATTCTTGGAGTTCTGCATGTTAAAACGGGCCAGAATCGTATCTATGTATGAAGCTTGAGAGAGCGTTACTGAATGTTTCCTACGATCTCGAATAATCTTGATCCCAAGGATATGCCCCGCTTCCCCTAAGTCCTTCATATCAAACTGCTTGGACAGCCATGCCTTTACGTCTGATAACACTTTCTTGTTGTTGCCAATCAATAGAATGTCATCTACGTAAAGCACAAGAAACACCACTGAGTTTCCATCACTTCTGCGGTATACACATTGCTCATCCGGACACTGAGTAAATCTGAAGGACTGGATTACCTCATCAAACCGAATGTTCCAAGATCTGGATGCCTGTTTAAGTCCGTAAATGGACCTCTTAAGCCTGCAAACCTTATGCTCTTGGCCTTTTTTAATGAATCCCTCTGGTTGCTGCATAAAGATGGTTTCCTTAAGACTTCCGTTTAGGAAAGCTGTCTTGACATCCATCTGCCAAATCTCATAGTCTAAATGAGCAGCTATGACCAAGAGAATCCGGATCGACTTAAGCATGGCTACCGGGGAGAAGGTTTCCTCATAATCGATTCCTTCTTTCTGAGTATACCCCTTCGCCACCAGCCTAGCTTTAAAGGTTTCCACCTTCCCGTCAGGTCCTCTCTTACGTTTGTAGACCCACTTGCATCCAATGGGTTTAAACCCATCAGGTAGGTCTACAAGCTCCCTGACTTGATTGTGGTCCATTGACCCCATCTCGGATATCATTGCCTTACGCCAAGATTCTGCATCTTTATCTCGGAGCGCCTCATTGTAGTTTTCTGGGTCCGGTTCAGGCGCACCTGGGACTAGGTCTGAGGCCTCTCCCATGCCGATGAACCTATCGGGCTGTCTCACAACCCTCTCACTACGATGAGGCACCACCTGTGTAGGCTCATCATCTGTGATCTCATGTGTAGTGTGTGGTGTATCTACTTGTGCCGGTGCATCAGGATTAGTAGTTTGTCGTCTAAGCTCTTCTGTACTATCTTACTTTTGGGCTTGTGGTCTAAAACATAGTCCTCTTCTAAAAATCTAGCGTTGGTACTAACCACCACCTTCTGATCTTTAGGACTATAGAATAGACCACCTTTCGTTCCTATAGGATATCCTACAAATAACATTAATTCTGTTCTTGCATCTAACTTGGCCGTATCTGCCTTAAGCACATGTGCTGGGCATCCCCAAATTCTGAGATGTCTTAGACTGGGCTTACGCCCATTCCACAACTCTACTGGGGTTGAAGGCACGGTCTGAGACGGTACAAGATTTAGAATATACATTGCTGTTTCCAAGGCATATCCCCAGAACGAACTTGGCAAATCACTATAGCTTATCATGGACCTAACCATTTCCATAAGAGTTCGATTTCTTCTTTCCGCTACACCATTCTGCTGTGGCGTGCCAGGTGCAGACAACTGAGACTGAATTCCTACCTCTGTGAGGTAATCTCAAAATTCATGGGACAGGTACTCCCCACCACGATCTGAACGCAGTGTCTTGATACTCTTACCATGATGCTTTTCCACATCTGCCCGAAACTCTTTGAACTTGCCAAAACATTCGGACTTGTGGCGCATTAAGTAAATGTACCCGTACCTAGAGTAGTCATCCGTGAATGTCACGAAATACTCAAATCCCCCTCGTGCCTGGACCGTCATAGGTCCACACAAGTCAGAATGAATCAACTCTAATACTTCCTTAGCTCTATAACCTTTTGCCTTAAAAGGTCTCTTGGTCATCTTACCTTCCAAGCAAGATTCGCAGGTTGCATAACTGTCAATATCTAATGAACCTAAAGGTCCATCATTGACCAACCTCTAAATCCTACTAAGGTTTATATAACCTAGCCTGAGATGCCAAAGATAGGTTTGATTCATTTCAGAAGGCGTCTTTCTCTTATTAACGTTAGATACTGAGCTATCTATTTCTATGTTTTGCGCAACAAGGGAGTTAGAATTAACCACAAATAAATTGTCCACCAATGACCCAGAACAAACAAGTTTTCCATTTCTTCTAATAAATACAGACTCATCAGAAAAAATGAACTTGTAACCATTCTTCAAGAGTTTAGAAACTGAAATCAAGTTCTTTCTAAACACGCAGTGTGGACGTTTACGCTAACCCGCATTCGTTTGAGAAGAACCATGTTCATTAACTACACTATCTGACCAATGATCTTTTGATCAATGTAGTTAATAGTCGGTGCTTTCAGCCGTACAAATAAGCAGCATAACCTCGCGGGAGGAATACTGCAGATCGTACACTAAGTGTGTGCCATTACGTGACTTCTAAGTTTGTTACCTCAGGATAGTGCACCTCAGATAGAGAGGGTGTCGCATTTCTCCTAGTTCAACTCGCTCTAGTCATCTTACTCAGAAGTTCATAGTCTAGCGATCTCGGGGCTGGACTCATCCGAATGGAGAAAGGCCCTAATGCCAACGCGCAAGCCCACCCACATCGCATATGAACCCGTAATGGTGGCCATGGGGATATTAAACCAACCCGCTCCCACTTAGATTTTCAAATTGAGGGTTTTTCCGGTTTTAACATGCAATTAACTAACCTAAGTTATGTGCAACCATAAAACCAGACATGCTTTAATTCATGCATCTAAAATACAGCAAAAAAATAAAGCATAAAAATTAAAACAATAAATACGGGAAATAAATTCGAAAAATAAATTCCCGACTATTATGATTTTAATTGCTTCCATCTTCTGCCTTGATCTCGTGTCTCGTCACGTCACTCGATAGAGAGAGTCTTGAATTACAAAAAATGAAAACTGGAGGAAAAACGGGCCAACAACGGCCCGAACAGCCCAAACGGGCCGCCCGGGCCGCAGCACGGCCCGAAGGCCGCGATGCCCGCGCGCACCGACCGCACGGGCATTGCGCGCGGCCCAGCGCGCGCGCCCGCACGGCCCGGGCGGGATGCGCTGCTGCTGCCTGCTGCTGCGTTTTTCACCTGCCGGTCGGCGCGAGTGCTGCCGGCGATCGATGCCGGCGTCGCCTCTTGCCGCTAACTCCTCCTTCACTTTTTCCCACGCTATTTGGTCTTCTTGCAATTCGTTCTGGAATTTCCTGGGTTTCTTCAAATTCATGATAACCCAAAACCCATGAATCCAAGTCGCCCACCATAACGCCTTCGATTACAAAAAAACAATTTTCCTACTACAAGGCTTTCTAGGAAAATTAAAGAATCGAAATTACATAGAAAAAATCCTACTACAGATTTAATCTAATCCTACACGGCTTCCAGCACGTGGTTATACTATTACAAACATTCATAATAAAATGAAATCCGGACATGTCCCGGAGTTTAACTAAAAACCATACAAACGTAACCATAATAGTCGGGATTCTAAACCACCTGCAAAACAAAACCATGTAATAAATCGAACAAGCACAGAACCCCCTAAACCAGGCTCTGATACCAATTGAAAGATTTGCCACATATAGGATCTGGGTTTGTACCTGCTCGATTTACCACGCAACAAAAAATTCTAATAAAAGCGGAACCATAGAATAATACCTTTGAAGCGTGACTTGGGTGATTCTCCTGTATGCCTCAAGACTATGACTTCTTGTTGTGTGGGTAACAATCCAGAAGCCAATTGATCAACTATCACCATAACTCCACCCGCCAGAAAAATCCAGCACCTCCGCACCTAGCACGTTTTGCAAACGCACTGCCCGGAGAGAGAGAAAACAATACTCAGGGCTAGCAAAAGAGGACCAAAATTTTGGCCACTTGAAGGGAGTAAACCAGCCGCCTATTGCTTTAAAATTCGTTTTTTGAGAGAGAGAGAGAATTTTCTCTCTCTAGAATTTTATCTCTCTAGATTCTTGAATTATGAATCTCTTGAATTGTGTCTCCTGAATAATTGATCCCTTGTCTATTTATAGAGTTACAAGAGAGACCCCAAGTTGGAATAGGATTGGTCTTCCTACTGAGATTCTGTTTCCTTCAATCCTGTTCCTGGACTGATACACTTCAATCCTATTCCTGGACTGATACACTTCCAACTGTCACAAGAAATTACTTCCAAATCCAGTTCCTGGGATGAATCACTCCCAACTGACACAGGGATTCACTTAACCCAATCCAGTTCCTGGGGTGATTCACAACCAACTGACACAAAGATTAATTAATTTCTCAATTAATTAAATCTACCTTTGTCAATAACCCAGTACATAATTAATCGTACCCCTAACGGATTAATTATGGCACTACCAACCTACACCAGAATTGCTTCCGGAACAACTTAATTAAATTATATTCATAATCTCCCCACATCAAAGATATAGTGCTCGTTAATATCATTAATTTACTGAAAAATTAATTCATCAACTACTTAATATTCCGAGACTAGTAGTACTCGACCTTCTTACTATACCGGACATAAGTCCACTGGCCAGATTTAGTATAATAAACATTTCGAGCTCATCTCGGGAGCACCATCACCCCGAATGCCCCGGTACATGGTTTCCTTTCGACAAGCAGCAGCACACCAAGTAACTAAACACGCGCACCCAACCCACCGAGATTATTGGCCACATCTGACCTTACCCATTTGGCATATCAAAGTACACTATGTCTAATCCTCATGCCCACTCGAGTCTAGGTATTAAGAGATAGAATACAAGGATCGATTTGTCTATTAAATCAGTGCACGAAAAATCATTCCTAAAGGTCAAGTTCAATACGCCCCGGGCATATCTACATGATTCAATTAGTCTAGACAAACCAATTATCCGAATCACGTAATAACCTAAACCGACTGTTTGTCCAAAGCTGTCTCGGTTATGAAACTCATTTATATACTATGTCTTTCGACCAATGGTGAGATCTACTGTGTCACACAAGACACCTCATCACCTACTTACATAGTATAAATGGACATAAATATGCACAACAAGATATAACTGAAACACAAATCGATATATTAATCTGGGAAACTGTACAATACAAGCATAGCTTATGTATTCTACTCCAACAGTACCTCTACACTGGCTTGTAAATAAAGAGTTCCAAGAGAGGTGTACAGCACTTAGTTCGGTGACCCTCGCCAGTTTATACTGCGGCCTATGCAAGGCTTGTGTGCACGACGCCAAGGACATAACCGGTTGTCTGCTCCTCCTACAGGTAAACAGATTTACTATTATTTTGAAAATGTATATGTTTAACGTTAATTTTTTTTCCTTGTTTTTATTATTGAATATGTTATATAGCTTCATATTATAAGTTTTTCATTTTAAATGCAAATTTCATTTGTTTATATAGGTATGAGCTTGGGAGTGTATTCCTCGCATCAGCCCGCGGAGAGTGGCAGATACTGACAGACCCAAAGTGGGTCACCCATTGGCACAACGGTGGGACGTCCGTTTCAGATATGATGATGTCCCTTCTCATGTCTTGCCTACGTACAGAGATCAGTTAAACAATCTGCCGAGATGACCCCGATTGTTGGATGTCCCAAACTTTCCTGATTTTTTAGGAGTGCCATGAGCTTAATGAGGCTGATAGGGTTCTTTGCCAATATAGGTTCCGTCAGTTTATTCCTGGGAACCCTTAAATTTATCCATTTACGGAGGAGAAATATAATGCCATGCATGCCAAGGGAAGGCAAGACAAGGGGTACATCGACTACGGCAGTGACAGTGGCTCGTACATGAGGGATTGGGAGAATAGGAGGTTTTTAATTATGGGTGAATTTGTACCAGAGGTTCCTCCAACGGCAGACGATGCGTACCGTACATGGTATAACCTCCATGCGGTCAAACTAATTAATGATCCAAGCATTGATTTTGTGGAGGGATATCGAGGTGCTTCTGCCCGAGAGAGACTATATGTGAGTTTTCAATATAATAGCTTATATGTAATTTTTACATCTTTTTCAATTTTATCTAATTATTTTTTATAACTATTGTATTTATTTCAATTATTTGTAGATGGAGGTGGTGAGTGACGCATACAATAGGGGCATGAAATTCCAAGCGAATTACATTGGTGATGACCCCGACATCATGCAGTATGTCGAAGATATGACCACCTCTTTCCACATCGCCCTCACATTTGGTGGCGGTACTTTGGAGCCAGTCCAGGCAGCCAAATACTCACTGATGTTCAACCTATATTCTCTCAGACCCCACGTCCGAGTCGTCGAGTGAGGAACATTCCTCCTAGGGGAGGAGGCAGAAAAAAGAGGGCAGTCGTAGGAGAGCATTTGGATGTGGAAAATTTAGGGGCAGAAGAAGAAGAAAAGGATGATGAGGAGAGCGAGGATGATGGAGATTCTTCGCCGCCACATGGTGGAGGTGGAACTGGAGGTTCACGGGGTGTTAGTTCGTATATAGACCCTACAACTAGGAGAATTGATAAAAGAAATGTGTCCCCACCTAGAAAATATAGATTTAGGATCTTACTATTTGTAGCTCAAATTTACTATTTGTAGCTCAAAAAAAAAAGTGAAATGACAAAACTGCCCCTAACATATGAATAAGGTATATACTTCATGCAATACAAAATACATATCAAAACAGACAAAACTCCTTCAAAAATCAAACAAAACCATTCGAAATCATTCCAAAAAACGTTCATCCAAATTGAGGAACGATTTTCTGGCGAAAGTATCTGTTAAAAACAATGAATTACAACAAATTAAAATTATTTGTATAAATGTATGTTAATGAATCAAAATATCATAAAATAAAATACATAATGTAAATCTTACTGAAGTTCTGCAGATAATGTGTTCGAATCTACTTCAGATGTCTCAATCGTCAACCGCTTCCAGAAATCGTGCACCATTTCCACGGTGATCGTGTCGTGCGATTCCCTCAACTTCCATATGTCACAGGCACAAGGGATCCCATGCGTGGCCTTGCAGACACATCCACATCTCTCGAACAAATCATTACCCAACTTGGTAATCTTTTCAACTTGTTCGCTGATTAACTCCAAACAATAGTGAGAGACATGGCCATTCAATAATTCATACGGGAAACACAACATAGCTGTTGCTTTCTTGGAAATGCATGCCTCAAGGGTTTCCCTAAAATTACATCAATAAAGTCAAAGGTACGTAAATTAAATAAATACCGAAAAAGGCGAATTAATCTAATTAATAAATGTACCTTATCTGTGATAACTGGTAATTGACGTGGTCGTCAATCACCCCAAATAGCGTGTCAAGTGAATGTGTGCCAGCATTCATCCAATCCTTCAGTGCGGCATGCGTACTCTCCACTCTGTTACTGCTAGTATTGCCAAAGTGCAGAATCTTGTTTGTCCAAGCCCTACAAAACATCTCTTTATAGGACAGCCAAGTCCTCTCCAGGTAGACAACAACAGATCCAGCAACTACAGAATAACCACTCTTCAACCGCTGCAGTAACACTTCATACTCTTCAACTGTTGCCGCATTAACAATTCCCTTCCAAAGCTTTTTTATTGCTTTTTTCCTATCACCCTCACCAACAAGCTTTCGCAACTGATTATCAACATCGCGGTCGATATGCCACAAACACAGCAGGTGGTGTGATCCAGGAAAATGATCCCTTATAGGATCCATCAAACTCATTTCGCGATCAGAAACAATAACGCTAGGTACATTTTCAGCATCCAACAACCCTCTCAATTGTTCAAAAACCCAATCATAACTAATTCTTTTCTCATCTCTCAAAAGGGCACATGCAATATTAAAATTCTTGTTGGAAGGAGTCATACCTATAATCTGAAAGAGTGGCATCTTGTACTTGTTCGTCTTGTATGTCGCGTCCACCACAATCACCCAATATTTGGATGGAAATTGGATGGGCAATGAATGCATGTGTGATAACACCTGTGCCCTCTTCTGTCAAAACTTTTACAAAGTAATGCTTCTCCTCGGCGTAATGAACAAATTGCTGCGCAATATTTCTACCCTCGAACTTTGCTCTCCTGTCATCAGCTTTAAGATTGTTTAGCTGCCTCACTGTCACATTATCTTCAGGATACGTCTCGGCAAGATGATTCCTAATCAATTTTGGCTTCATATTTGCATTGTTCAAAGTCCTAGCAACCTCCCTTGCGCCAGCACTCATGCGGCTAAGCTGCCTGTGACCCTCTGGATACACTATAGCAGTGTGATTGTGCATTGAATTCGGACCTGGTGTGACTCTGACCCACCAACCATTATCCTTCACCACCTTGCAATATAACTTGAACCTGCACTTACATCCTCGCCGGCTAGTGTTCTTCCTCTCTTGTGGGAGAGGCCCTTGTTCAACCGGATCTTTGAATCTATTGCAACGATATGTGACTGAGTTTCCATTGTTACCCCACCCCACTTTAATCAGCTCGAAGCGAAATGTAAGAGCCAACTCCGAATAATACGTATATGCTTGTTCTTCAGTTGGAAAAAAACCAGGACACTGAAACTCGAGACTCAAATCCCTCTGAATGTCTGGTAATCCATTTGGATCCTGCGACATTCATCAAATTAATACCAAAAATAAGTAATTACATATACAATTAAAAGATATAAGTTCCAAGGAAAAATCGCATGTAATTGGCGAAGTATCAGGAAAAAATCGCCCAGCTTAGGTGATTTTTTGTGGAAAGTTCGCCAATTGCATGTGAAAATGGGGATAAATTTCGCCTGCAATGTGCGAATTTTGCTGAAAAATTCGCCTGCACTGTGCGAATTTTTCAGCAAAATTCGCCTGCACTGTGCGAATTTTGCTGAAAAATTCGCCTGCACTGTGCGAATTTTTCTGCAAAATTCGCCTGCAGTGGGCGAATTTTGTCAGAAAATTCGCCTGCATTGTGCGAATTTTTCAGCAAAATTCGCACATTGCAGGCGAATTTTCTCCCGATTTTCACATGCAATTGGCGAACTTTCCACAAAAAATCACCTAAGCTGGGCGATTTTTTCCTGATACTTCGCCAATTACATGCGATTTTTCCATCAAATTTCGCAAAACATGTGCGATTTTTACACCAGTATGAAAAAAACTATACAAAAGTGTTAAATTCGTACCATATTTGCGTATATTTTGGAGTAGACGCTGTCCCAAACTAACCAAAATATTTGCGGATGACTACTCTAGGTACGGGTACATTTACTTAATGCGCTCGCGAGAGAGGTTTAAGACGCAGTAATTCATCCAGGAGATCTTCTCAAAGATCGTTGCCATTCGATGAAGGTAATCTATGTTTTGTTCTGTTTGTGAATTTATATTGATTGGTTACGATATTTTTTTTTTTTTTTTGTTATAAGCCCAAAAATTACTATTACGTGTTTATATTCCAATTTGTAGGTAGAGCGGACAGTGAGAGTATCCCAATGATTCCACATTATGTCCATCCTTTCTGCAATGCCATTACGGACGTAGAGTCGGATGGCAATTGCGGATTTCGCGCCGTTGCACTCGGACTGCATGGCAATGAGAATGATTGGGAGACTGTACGAACTGCCTCTATTGGAGAGATTCTCATGCATCCGGATACTTACAGCCGCCTCCTCGGTGCATGTCTACCACAGGCTCTAGTTGAGGCAAACGCAGATCCTATTGCTTGGGCAATTGGTCGATTGAATCATTTTACATCACCATGCCCCTTTGCTGGCTGGATGAGCACCCCAACGGATTTGTTTGCTATCGCCAATTATGCAAACGCCTTGGTAATCCACCTCAGTCATGCTCGCGGTTGCTGTTTCTCCATTCTCCCTTTGCGGCCCCACCGTGGTGTCGCCAGACCATCTCGACAGATAGCCATTGCGCACGTACATGGTAATCATTTCGTTCATGTCAGTTTGACGGGTGATTGTCCTGTACCATCATTGGCATTGGTGTGGAGGCATCACTGTGATGCGGCTATGGCTCGTTTTGCAGCAGAAGATGAATTTAAAAATAGGCTGGACCATTGGGACTTGATTTGTGGACCATGATTTTTGTAGCCATTTAACTTTGTTTTGAAAATTACATTGTTCTGTTAATAATCATCATTTTTTTTTAGTTTCCCGATTTTAATTTCATAAGTGCACAAAAAATGAGTAAACATGTAACATATAACGCAACAGAATCCTAATAGTATCACAAAATAAATAGAATAACAATATAACATAGTAATTATACTACAATCAACCAGCCAAATGCCATCTATCTAGCTCCGCCCTCAACCTAGCCTCCATTTCTTCCGTCTCGGGTAACCCACTACGTCTGATGATCTCTAAGGCGTCCTCACCGTAATTTCGCCACCGGCTGACCCACTACAAAGACAATACATTGCATTGATTACTTTCACTTATTCGATAACAATATAACATTATACTTTTATCAAATTATATAACGAAGAAACACTTACATATTCAGTGTTGGTTCGCGGCGGAACTCCACCATCATCAGCTGGGGGGCCATCGATGAACAGGTATGGGTGGGAGTGCTGACGATACCATGTAAGGTAATCGTGGGTGACTGCGCCGGGAACGTCAGCAGGCTGGAAGTCATCGGGACGTATACACGCCATACGTGGTGCCCGCCATATGCTCTTGGCGAACGCCAAGTCATAAACCACAGTGTACCCACCACTGTACGGCCGAAACGCCGTCTTCGGAAGGAGGATGTCGGCTGGGATATCCTGCACGTATCCCAACTGTCGGACGCACCTATCTGGCATGTACGGCTCGACCTCACCACCACATGCGATCAACCCCCTGTACATGGTGATCGGGGTGCGTACGTGCGGAAAATGACCGTATGGGGTCCATGTCACCTGTAATATATAAAATTAATGTCATATATGTGCAGCAATTACATATTTACAATTTATTATAAACATTTTATTACTAAAATCGGCAAATATATGTTGACATACCTCCTCCGGACGCAAGTGGTCAAGGGCATGCCGGTACCTCTGCAGTCGGGAAATGCTGGCCTGACGGGGTCCAGTGGTCCACAAAGCAGCGCGCGGGGTGTGGGGATCATCAGGCATCGGCACTGAATGCGGTCTGAACGCTGGGAAGTGCTCGTATATCCATGCCTGCAGTAGGGTCATACAACCCGCCATCCCGCTGCAAGATCCTCTACTAGCCTTACCTAGATGTCTATACAAGTAGGCTAGTGTAGATGTACCCCAAGCATTCTGATGCACAGTCTGCAATTGTCCCCGAATGTGCACAAGGTGTTGTGGTTTAATCCTATTGGCACTCTTGTCCACAAAAAGAGTAGAACCAATAGTCAACCACAACCAAGCCTCCAAAGCTCGCGGCATGTCCGTACCTAAAGCTGACCCCCTCCTGATCACGTAGTCCACTAGAACGCCACCATCGTTGTGGCTCGCCACCCAATCCGCGTCCCTCTCGGACACATGAAACAAATCTACGCACAGGCTCCATAGCACTGACTTGTCAGTGATGTCAGCAACCATGGGACCATCCACAGGGATACGAAGTATCTCCCACACGTCGTGTAGGAGTATACTCATCTCACCGACAGGGAGATGAAACGTGTTCGTATCCGGCTGCCACCGCTCAATAAATGCAATAAGCAGTGGGGTATCGATGGACGTGTGCATAGTGTACGGCAAGTGTGCTAAACCAGTGGAGCGCAACATCATGTGCGAATTTTAGGGTGAAATTCAATAATTTAACTGAAATTTTACGCTTTTTACCTGTCCAAACAATCCTTTCCCCTTCCCGGGACGCTGTGGTGGTTGAGATCCGCCGGCATCCATTACGTGCGATTTTTTTGGAAAATTTGTTTCGTTGGTCTGAGAGAGTTTGGTTAGAAAATCTGAAATGACTTATGATTTTGTAAGGTTTGCAGACATATATAAAAGCGAAATTTCATTGAAAATTCGCCTAACACAGGCGAAATTTCCACGAAAATTCGCCTGTGTTAGGCGAAATTTCCATGAAAATTCGCCTGTGTTAGGCGAAATTTCAAGGAAATTTCGTCCCACTTATGCGAAATTTCCTGGAAATTTCGCCTGACACAGGCGAAATTTCATGGAAATTTCGCATAAGTGGGGCGAAATTTCCTTGAAATTTCGCCTAACACAGGCGAATTTTCATCAGTTTTTCGCAAATTAGGTCCGATTTTTTATGTTTATTTCGCACATTGGGTCCGATTTTTCATTACATTTTCACATTTTCTATTTTAAGGGCAATTTTGTCATTTCATCAATTTTTTTGAGCTACAAATAGCAAAACTGAGCTACAAATAGCAGCCCAGTAGATTTACTTAGATTTTTTGTCTTTCCGTTGGATGTTTTGATATTTTCATTTTATAATATTTATCATATTTAAACTCTTTAGATTTTTGTTTATATATTATGGTCAAATTAAATATAATGTTCTTTCAAAATGTATTTACATTTAAACCAACTTTTTTTTTTTCTAACATGTATAATTTTTTTTATAATAGTTCTATTAAATTCGGATTTACATCAAAATCCAGATTTTGTAAATCCGAATAATTTCTTAAAAATTATTGAATTTCATAAAATTTCTTTTTTTTAATTTTTATTTTTGAAATTCGGATACAAAGTGCTTAATTATTTTTTGGTAATGATTCGGAAATCCAAATTTCAAAAATTTCAAAATTTGTAAACCTCATTTTCGTCTACTTTTTTAAATTCTCTATTTTTCCGTCCACAATTTGTTTTTGAGGATTTTGTTCCAAAGATATCCTCGTTTAATATTTTTGTTTTTGTAGATAAGTGAAATCAAATTCCGGTGCTAGAAAATTGATAGAGGAAGATCCTCTGTATCGGTGGTTTCTGCTAAAAATGTTGCGTCAATTTGCGAATCGCCTTTTGGGAGGGTTTTCCTCCTCCTCCGCACCGTTATCGTCTCCCTCCACCGGTGCGTTGCTACAGCTACGTAGGCTTTACCACGAGAGAGTCGTGGATCATTACGAACACCCTAGGAACGTTGGAGCTTTTGACAAGAATATGATCCAAATGTCGGCACGGGGCTCGTTGGTGCTCCTGCGTGCGGCGATGTTATGAAACTTCAAATTAGAGTCGACGATGAGACAGGAAAGATTGTAGATGCTTGCTTCAAGACTTTTGGATGTGGCTCCGCTATCGCTTCTTCCTCTGTAGCCACTGAATGGGTGAAGGGGAAGCAAATGGAGGAAGTCCTTACCATCAAGAATACAGAAATAGCAAAACATCTGTCTCTTCCTCCAGTCAAATTGCATTGCAGTATGCTTGCTGAGGATGCAATCAAAGCAGCTGTCAAGGCCTACGAGGCAACGCGTGCGCAAAAGTGAATCACAGCGATGAAGCTCCAACGATTTCTTGAAATTTTCCTTTTTCAGAGGAACTGTATCACCGCTTCTGCTTTTCTTGTATGTATACAACTACTACTACTATTGTTGAATATACCAGTCTGTTTAATTCTTACCTTGAGGGATAAAGAAGGTATGAAATAAAGTTAAGGAAATTCTGTGGGAATCAAGTCCACTCTTTTCATTTAGATCAAAATCTTCATTGCTTCTTTCTCAAGTGAAAGAAAAGGTGAAAATTCAAGGAATGCAAAGAACTAGTGAATTGGAATACTCTAGGAATAAGTTGTCTCTTTTCATTTGAATCGAAATATTCATTTCTTGTTCTCGAGTTAAAGAAAAGGTGAAAATTGAAGGAATAAAGTGTACTAGTGAATTGAAATATTAACCAGTGAATTGTTTTGCGAATTTCATAACCTAGGAATGGAGTGTTCTTGTTCAAATTTGAACTTAAACACTGTTTGTGCTATTGATTTTCCATTATTACAAACATGGGTATAATTACAGGAAGGACAGAATAGTTGTTATCTTGAGAGTTTAAGAAGGTATAAAATAAAGGAAATTCTGTAGGAATGAAGTTATAGGAAAGGTGAAAGGAATAAAGCGCAATAGTTAATTGTTAACTATTGCATAGGAACATTTCGAACCAACATATGGAATCGTTTCGCAAGTTTCATGATCAAGGAATGGAGTGTTGTTGTTCTTATTTAAGCAACACAAATACATATTTGAATTTGCTTATTCACAAACTTCTTTGTACCCCTACATACAATACAACCTACAAACTATAATACAAGTTTCAAAAAAAAATGTCAAGTTTTGCAGAGCCTGTTGTCTCTTTTCTCTTAGAAAATATCAGCAAATTGTTGATTGAAGAAGCCCAATTTCTAGGCGGTGTGAGCGAGCAAGCACAACAGCTTCAATCAAAGCTGAGGCTACTGCTGTCACTGTTAAGGGATGCTGATTCAAAACAAGATCAGGATAGTCTATTTCAGGAGTGGATTTCTCAAAGCAAAGATGTTGCTTATGATGCAGAAAATGTCCTTGAGGACTTTGCCTTCAAGGTGGCATCCAGAAGGGGAAAAGGCAACATTACAGATATGTTGATGAGATTCTCATGTATCATGAGTGAATGCTACATGCGTCACAGTGTAGGAGCAGAGATTCAAAATCTTCATAGCAGAATCTCCGATATCACTGAAAGTTTTTATAAATATGGGATCAGAAATTCAATGGAGAAGGAAGGTTCAAGCTCAAGGCATCAACAGTTGATAAGGAGGACGTATTCTCATGTTGAAGAGGATGATTTTGTTGGATTGGGAAATGATGTGGAGTTGCTGGTGCAGAAATTGACCAATGATGCTTATAATGTTGTCTCCATTTGTGGGATGGGAGGTCTAGGAAAGACAACAATTGCTAGAAAGGTATACAACCACCCAACTGTGAGGCATCATTTCCATGCTTTTGCCTGGGTTTGCATATCACAGCAGTGGCAAACCAAAGATATCTTGCAAGGAATATTAATCAAAATAAGCCCAGCAGAGAGAAGAGAAGAAATTCTCAAGTATAGAGAGGATGAGCTACCCGGAAAGCTTTATAGGATTCTCGAGGACAGAAAATGTCTGATAGTTGTTGATGACATTTGGTCCACAGATGCTTGGGAGTGCATGAAAGATGCTTTCCCAAGTAGAGCCAGATCAAAAAGCACAATTTTGCTTACTACTCGAAATGAAAGTGTGACGATCCACATAGACCCAAATGGTTTTCATCATAAACCTCGGTTTCTGGAGGATGATGAAAGTTGGGAGTTGCTCAAAAAGAAAGCCTTAAGGGACGCTCTTGGTCAAGGTATGTAACTTTTCTACTGAATATAGCCTTTTGATTTCTTTCTATGATTATATAGCAATTACCTCCTTCGTCACAAAGAAATAATCTTTTGTTACGCATCCTTCATCAGAAAGATATTTAAAAAAATACATTGAAAGTTTTCTAGTTTCACTCTTTCCGTTAGTAATCAAGTTATATGGAAACATCCTACTTAGGCATGAAAAACAAAGGCAAAAATGTAACGTTTGATTGCCTTATTCACAGCTTATGAATTTTTTTTTTTTTTTTTTTTGTAATCGCATGCCATAAATCCCTATGTAGGCCTTGAAGATATTGGTGAATTTAAAGAATTGGGAAAAGAGATGGCTAAGAGTTGTAGAGGACTTCCACTAGCAGTTGTTGTTCTTGGAGGCATTCTAGCAACAAAGTGTGAGTTAAATGAGTGGAGATTTGTTTACAAAAACATCAAATCTTTTCTAGAAAAGGGTGATGGAGACATTGGAGAAAAGGGAGAGTTTAAATCTGTTCAGAAGATATTAGCTTTAAGTTACAATGATTTGCCGTTTCATATAAAGCCCTGTTTTCTGTATTTGAGCATATTCCCAGAAGATGATGAGATTGAAACAGAGAGATTGTATCAATTGTGGATGGCTGAAGGGATGGTTTCTAAAGGACATCAAAGAGAAGGAGAATCAAAGATGGATGTTGCAGAACATTACTTGGGTGAATTAGTAAAACGTTGCATGATCCACGTGAGTTTAAATGCAAAGGTGGGACCTGCATTGAGAAAGTTCAAATCATGTCGTCTTCATGACCTTATGAGAGATCTGTGCTTAGCCAAGGCAAGAGATGAGAATTTTGTAAAGGTTGTTGATTATGGACGAGGAAACAATCCAGAGTTGGTGGATTCAAACTCTTCAACAACTAAATGTCATAGATGTCTCATGTTGTTTAACAGACAAGATAGGCTTAAGTATCTTCCACCAAAGAGACAAGGGTATAAGCACATTAGATCCCTAATAGTTCGCAGATTGGGAGAGTTAGAGGATATTGGTCGTTTGCCAACTAAACGATTTAACCATCTGAAGATGCTGAGAGCTTTGACCATTGAAGGGTTTAACCTAGGTTTCCCCAGGGAGTTGTGCGTCATAATTAAGGACATAATCCAATTATTCAAATTGGAGATAGGCAACCTCATCCATTTGCGTTACCTTTGTCTGAGTAACTGCGGTTTCGCCATGTTGCCTTCCTCATCAGGCAACTTGGTACATTTGGAAACCCTTGATCTACGTAACCATAACATAATGCTGATAAGGAATGTCATAACCAAACTCAAACGTTTAAGGTATTTATACTTTCCAGTTGATGATATGGTTATGAATTCCTGGTTGGGTAAGGTAAGCCTGTTTGACTTGACTCAGTTAGAGGTGCTAGAGAACATCACTGCTAAACGTTGTGAATTTAAAGATTTAAGGACCTTACGTAATCTCCAGGTGCTAAAAGTAATGGTACGCAGTGACAAAGAGTTTGAAGAAATCGCCCATTTTACCTCCATTTCACCATGCCTAAAGCTGCTAACTTTGATTCTAGATCCAAAGATGCGTGAAGATTTTGGCTTCACTTCTGAGAAGCGCCCTTCTCTTCTTGACAAGTTGTTTGGCAGCCATCTCTCACACTTGAAATTAGATGGTTACTTGCTAGTATTTCCAGAGTACCAATCCTACTTCTTTAGAAACTTGGTTGAACTGGAACTTGAGAATTCTTATATTGAAGTTAACTTGATGGAAACACTGGAAAAGCTGCCCAATTTACAAAGCCTCTGGTTGAGGACTAGAGCCTTTGATGGAACAGAAATGACTTGCTCTAGCCTTGGGTTTCCTCAACTTAAATTTCTTTTACTCCATGGTTTGTATCGACTGAGGGAATGGAGGGTGGAAAATGGGGCAATGCCCAATCTTTCTTGTCTTCAAATCCTTCAATGTCAAGATTTGAAGATGATCCCAGATGGTTTACGATTCCTGACAAAGCTTAAAGAATTGGAGATAAGAGGCATGCCAGAAAGCTTTTGTGACAGGATTAGGACTAAAAATGGTAAGGAAGGAGAAGACTTTGACAAAGTACGTCATGTGCCTGTCCTTGTGATAACCAGCTCCAAGTAAGAGTTTTGACTTCCTATGGAAAAGCAATCAGGTATATCCTTGTATCTTCTTCATCAGGTCGTAACACTTTTCCTAATATTTTGGTTGCCAATGTGGTGGTTGTTAATTCCTTTCTTTGCATCTTTGATTCTAATTTCTGGAATAATTTGCTTTTCTTACTCTCTCAATATGAGCATTAATTGACTCCAACATGTCCATAACTTGACTTGTTTCTGTAATGTTGCTTTCAGTGTTGTATGAATTTGGTATTTGCTTCCCTCCAAGACAGCTTTCAGCTTCATTTGTTCATCGCTAAGTTGATCTGTGGCCTCTTTTCAAGATGAATTTGGGATTAACCAAATGTGACGAGCTCTTGGATCATGTATGATTGGGTTTTTTGGGCATGAACCTTTCATTCTGTATAATTGGCTGCAGTCATCTAGTTTGATTGAACTCATTGTCATTTGCAGCAGAGGACCTCTGAACAAGGAAACAAGAAAATCTCCAACATGCTCTCCAATTCAATGCGTCATTTTCCTTCTTCTGCCTTCTTTTTCTTGCTGGAAACTATATTTCTCCAACGCTGATATTGTTTGGCTTCTACCTAAGTTAGATGTAATTTTTTTATTAAATGTTCTTGTTTTCATACCAATTAAAATATAAATAAATACACACCGAAATAATGTTTTTCTGTAATAATAATAGAGTTGTATTATATATGAGACCTATTACAAATATTGAGATCAAATCTATGAAGAATAAAGCTATGGGGAATTAGTTTTATCGATTCTCACGTGGTTAAATGATGAAAAAAGAAAAGAGATCAAATCGACCATTTAAACCAAAACGAAAGTATTAAAAAGTAAAGCACTTTTTCATAGTTAAGAATTCAACACACATTTAACCTAAAATAAACTGCATTTGATTTACCTTTAAAAAAAATTTTATAGTAGCTTTGAATATTTAAATATTCTGGAACATAAATTGTTGACAACACTTTTAGTTTCTAATTGATCCATAAGCACTTGAGCATTGATAAAGACTAGACTAATCACTCAATTATAGTCCGTCAATTCAAAATTAAATTGGTTTTGCATTTAAAAATATTCCAATTTTATGATTTAAGTTCGTCTCTAGTCCAAATTTTGGTTTTTCTTAGGAAAGACAATTGCATTAGATTTACTAAAAAATTAGTCAAGATGACAATTGATACAAGAAGTTAGGTTTTACAATCCACTCCCTGCTAGAGTTTACAAATTTCTTAGCAAATTGTGTAATCTCATGAGTTATAGTATTTTGGGTACAAGAAAGTCACATAGTACACCGCAAATTATATCCTGTACCTAGTGGTACATGTACCTAATAACACATCACCACTCTCACTATAAGAGAGTGAGATACACGCTCGTATCTTCTTCTTCTTCTCCAAGAACCCAATTCATTCTTTTTCAAAAATCACTTTTTCTTCTTCAAAAATCAGTTATTCTTCTTCGCCGTACTCCATTCGAAACCGCATTTAATCAAAATTTTCATCCAAACACAAATTTAACGGAGATTGACGATTATTTTTTCCGAAGAACAACACCAAATACAACGGAAAAATTACTTCTTCTTAAAAAATCACTTCTTCCTGTTCAAAAATCTCTTCTTCTTCTTCAAAAATCTCTTTTTCTTCTTCAAAAATAAATTATTCTTCTTAAAAAATCACCACATTATAAAGTATGAATTGTATTTGATGGATTTACGGAACCTTATTTTCGCGATTTAATGTTGGGTAATGTATTAATGATGTTATATTCGTGTTTTCTTATTCAAATAATGCTCTGTTATTCTGAAATATGATATATAAATGGTTTCTTTGAGGTATTAGCACTTTCATGTGAAATTGGTTGCTTCTGATTCTTCCCCGCTTATGGGACGTAACTAGACGTTGTGGGACGTTGCAGGACATAACGGGATGTTGCTGCTTTGTATTTTTGGACGTTGCGGGACGTAACTAGACGTTGTGGGACGTTGCTGCTTTGTATTTTAGAACGTTGCTGGACGTAGCTTTGTATTTTAAGTATGTTTTAGTTCTATTGTATGATTTCTTTTATATTCTTGATCTGATATCTATTGTCTGTTGATCTGATGTCAAGTATTCGCTGATCTGATGTCTATATAATCCTGATGTGATCTCCCTTGTTAAGTATGTTTTAGTTCTACTATATGATTTCTTTTATGTATTTGATCTGATATCTATTGTTTGTTGATCTGAGGTCAAGTATTCGCTGATCTGATGTCTATATAATCCTGATGTGATCTTCCTTGTTAAGTATGTTTTTGTTCTACTGTATGATTTCTTTTATATTCTTGATCTGATATCTATAGTCTGTTGATCTGATGTCAAGTATTCGCTGATCTGATGTCTATATAATCCTGATCTGATCTCCCTTGTTAAGTATGTTTTTTGGACGTTGCGGCAGTTGATGTGATAGTTGTTTTTTGGACGTTGCGGCAGTTGTTCTGAGACGTTGTTGACTCAGCGAAGACGTTGTTCACTCAGCGCGGGAAAAAAAAAAGGCGCGCGCGTAAGCGAAACTTACTATATTTAGTAAGTGTACAGCTATCATGCTAAAAATTACTATATATAGTAATAGGTACATGTACCATGGTACAGGATATACGAACTGAAGAGTTACCCATAGAAGTAAAGACAAATTTGTAATCCTCAACTATTGTAAAACAACTATGTTGACATTCTTCAAGTTGGAGAACTGTTAGAATTGCCGCAGAAGAATGACCAAGGAATGAGCATTCTTGTAAATCAAAACATTTTGCGAGGAACAGAGCCTCCCTTAACGCCAAATACTCATCCATATAGGGGTTAGTAATTCGAGGGAAAAATTTTCTAAAAGTGTGAATGTGAGTACCTTCCTCAAAGGTAATGCAAATGCCAATCCCTACACCGCCTCGCACTTGGAAAATAACACCATCCAGTAAATCTGAACTTCTCTTGGCTTCTTAACTCGAAGACGATCTAGTTGTAGAGATGAGGAAGGAAGTTCAGGACTTGTGTTGATTTGATGGAAGGAGTAAAGCAAGGCTGAGGCAGTTGCGGTTATCAAAAAAGCATGAGCATCACTATGGTGGAAAATCTTTTGGTTTCACACAAACCGTATAGCATCAGCAGTTGTGACTACAATTTATGCAGTTGAAGGTGGCATGGATGAGATAATTTCTCTTATCCAAAACGAGGCAGAGGGTTGCTCAAAAGAGAGAACTGCATTGTCCAGGCCAAGGACATTCCAAACTTGTCGATCATATGAACAAGTGAATAACACAGGGAAATTATACCATACACCTAGGGCGGTCCAAAAATTGTGGTTCGGTTCGCTTCGAACCGAACCAACCTTAGTTGCCAACATACCGTTCAATATAAGTACAGATGTGGTGAAACAACTTCTTCCAATGGGCGACATCTTGGCAGAAGTTGTTCTCCTACTCCAGGTTCATTCGCTCGCTTTGATGTTACATTTTGCTATTCTAAATGCAGATGGTTCAATAATTTTTTTGCTGATAATCAAACCAAGGGTTGTAATTTCAAAAACAGATAATATGATTGGCATTTGATGACTTGAGCACTTAAGTGGCATCAAATCTTTCAATGCTTAAATGTTTGAGGTTACTCATTATGTCTTCATACAACTAAGGTTTTGCAGAGTGAAAACTATCCAAACAGCTCATGCGAGATGTTTCGTATTAATGCTTTCCTCCCTGATGCGCCATTTGAGAAAAAACTAGTTATTAAATGGCAGAGTTGAGGTCTGATGACCATGTTGTGAGCAGAGCTGAGGCATATTACTTTGAATATTTTTACATTTTTTTGGGGTTAAAACTTTTCTTAATCTCCAGGATGAAACAGCCCTGCGCTTGGTGGATCCTTCCTTAAGGACATCAGAATATCGACCTATAAATATTTTTGTCGACTTTTATTCAGGTAATTGAGAAGCAAGACGGACAAAGAATGGCTAAGATGTCCATAGGTTTGCTGTGAATGTGATAGATATGGATGCAGACTTTTAAAACTTTAGATTCACCGCTTAGGATGAACTTATTGTCTTAGTCTTTATCTGCAGTCCTGCACTTGGTAAATATAACCTACTTTGCAATATCGATTCTTCTGTGGCTGTTTATTACTTATTATAACTCCAATCTTTTGGTATCTTATTCTTATCAGATCCTGAATACAAATTGAAGGTTCCAAGAACAAACTTCTTTCCACAACCAAAGGTTAGTGATTTACTAGCCTAGATGTAACCGAACATAATTGTCACCTCTCTCTGTGTTGTCTGAAGAGTTTGCCATTTTGATACATGCCAATTAATACTTAAAGGCCATATGGCTATACAATTTTCTTTTTTTTTCCCCATTTTTGTATTAGCTACTGATGCAATAACTTTAATGCTTGTCCAGGTGGATGCAGCAGTTGTCGCCTTCCGGCTGAAGCAAACCGTTGATTATCCACCTTCTCAATGGTTCTCACTGCTGCTATTATTCTTCAGACTACTGATACTTTCCTTTTCGTTGTGTTCAATTTTCAATGAGCAATGACTTCATACATCTTGCTGATAATTTCTGGACAACCCTAACCTCCTGAATTGTCTCTCCTTTGATCCATCCTAAATTGAAGAACATGCTTCCATGATTTTTTGCTGAACTGGGGGGACCTTTTTTCTTCTTTTCTCAAAACACATCTGCATCAACATCTTCTATCTTGAATCAGTTCATGAGTTCAGAAGTTTTCTTTCTGGCTAATATACCTATATCATAACGATTTCAGGTGAATTGCACATTTAATGGAAAGCGGAAAATGTTATGCAAAACGCTGCAGCACTTTTGTCCTTCCACTGAGATAGAAGCAGCTCTAGGAGAAGTTGGTTTTCCTGCTACTGTAGGTTTTATGAATGAATATTTATAAGTAATCTGACAAAATCCAGCTTTTGGGCTGTACTGACCCTTTCAGTCATCAAAATGCAGTCAAGACCAGAGGAGGTCTGCACAACTTGATTTTCAAAGCCTAGGCTATCCACATTCTTGAACAGCAGAGTCTTCACAGATTCTAATCTACCCAGATAGGACATATCAAAAGCTCAGAACACAACTCAAGTAAAAGCTTGAGCATAGCCAAACCGGTTTCCTGAGAGCAGCCTTCGCCGTTTATCAGTTTTAGAAGGAATGACGATAACTGGACGACTACGAACTCGCGGCTGTGCGTACCCTTTTCGAGTATCAAACAAGAAATCACCATTTCCAAGCCAAAGGTTAAGGTTCCAGGGGAGCTTAGAGTGCTGAAGCTAGGAACTCACTTGGATGGATCATGCTGCTTGGTCGTTGAATTTAGGAACGTTGTCAGATCACCATTGCTTATGCTTAAATGTTGTATGTATAGGAATTTAATGTTAACATCCAATATATCATTCTTTTATTGCACAACATGATTTAATCTACTGGAATAATGATTATTCTGAGTAAATTTGCAACATAAATTCATAGATGAGAAGAAGTTTTGCAGACATTTTGTTTTGATTGATACATAAGATCCTTTCTTGTGTGGCAAGGCTTTCTATTTGAAGTAGTTTCTTTATGATCTTCCTGAACCTCTTCATCTATCTCAGCCACCGCAGTCTCTTCGGGATCCAATACCGCAGCTTCTTCTTGAACCACTGCGGCGGATATCTTGGAACCCCTGCATTTATTCGAAATAAAGGGTCCGACCAAGATCGACTGAATGCCAAGAGAATGTGATGTACATATACATTCCATCCGCAACATTCTTGAGGATACAAGTTTCAGGGGTGGGTCAGAGAGCCAGTTTTTGGGGCGGATACAGTTGAGGCCTTGCATAGATGTAGTAAAAGAAGAGGCAACAGCTGCAGCAGCAGTGGCAGCCATTTTTAGGGCTGACAAGATGGACTGAAATTGATTTTCTTCAGTTCAAAGTGAAGTGTAATTAGGATTGCAATGGGATCACATTCAGAGGAGGAAGAGTTGAGAATGAATGAAGAATGAGTATGGGCTCCCCTGTTGGAGATGCTGAGTTGGGAAGATGATGGCCAATGAGATTGGAAGATATACTAAATTGCTATTTGTAGCACAAATATACTAATTATAGTACAAAAAAAGTAATAAAATTCCAAAAATATCCTTCATGTATTAAGAAGTTATACACTTGAAAATTTAAAAAAACATTTCCAAAAATTCAAAACCCCCTAAAAAATCTTACAATACCCTTCTAAATCTTTCAAAAAACTTTTCAAAATCGTAGAAAAATATACAAACACTGATTTCCTTCGAGTGAGGATAATATCTACTTCAAATTCACGCAAAAATGGTAAGTTTTTTATATTTTTTTATTGCTTTTAGTTTGCTGACATAAAAAATCGCAAATGTTTTACTATTTTTATTGACACAATTGCCTTCAATTGGCGAGAATCTCAATGAAAATCACATGTGTTTTGCAATTTTTTATGTGACGCGCAGTTTGTGCGGGAAAATTTTTATGGGAAAATAGCCAATGCTATGCGATTTTCATAAAAATAATCGCAAGTTGATTGCGATTTTTTCAGTGAAAATGCGATTTTCCACTTCCCACATTGCTGGTATTTTTTATATAAACTAATTTTAAACTAATTTTTAAACTGATTTTTTATTTAAACACGTCCAAACACGTCTACATCCATTCATGTGAACTTAAACTGATTTTCTTCACAAAGAAAGTATACCACGTCTCAAAACACTAGCACCATGTACAAAAACGTCTACATCTAGACATGTAAATTTAACCTGATTTTTCACAAAACATCTCAACTCGTCTCAGAGAACCACGTCCATTCATGTGAACTTAAACTGATTTTTTTCACGAAGACAGTCTACCACGTCTCAAAACACTAGAACCAAGTCTCAAAACACTAGAACCACGTCCAAAAACGTCCACGTCCATTCATGTGAACTTAAACTGATTTTTTTCACAAAGACAGTCTACCACGTCTCAAAAAACTAGAACCACGTCTAAAAACACTAGAACCACTTCCAAAAACATCTACATTCATTCATGTGAACTTAAACTGATTTTTTTCACGAAGACAGTCTACCACGTCTCAAAACACTACAACCACGTCTCAAAACACTACAACCACGTCCAAAAACGTCTACATCAATTCATGTGAACTTAAACTGATTTTTTTCACAAAGACAGTCTACCACGTCTCAAAACACTAGAACCACGTCTAAAAACATTAGAATCACGTCCAAAAACGTCTACATCCATTCATGTGAACTTAAACTGATTTTTTTCAAAAAGACAATCTACCACGTCTCAAAAAACTATAACCACGTCTAAAAACACTATAACCACGTCCAAAAACGTCTACATCCATTCATGTGAACTTAAACTGATTTTTTTCACAAAGATAGTCTACCACGTCTCAAAACATTAAAACCACGTCTAAAAACACTAGAACCACGTCCAAAAATGTCTGCATCCATTCATGTGAACTTAAACTGATTTTTTTCACAAAGACAGTCTACCACGTCTCAAAAAACTAGAACCACGTCTAAAAACACTAGAACCACGTCCAAAAACGTCTACATTCATTCATATGAACTTAAACTGATTTTTTTCACAAAGACAGTCTACCACGTCTCAAAACACTAGAACCACGTCTAAAAATACCAGCACCACGTCCAAAAAGTCTACATCCAGACATGTGAATTTAAACTGATTTTTTCACAAAACATCTCAACTCGTCTCAAAACAACTAGAACCACGTCAAAAAATGTCTACATCCATTAATGTGAACTTAAACTGATTTTCTTCACAAAGACAGTCTACCACGTCTCAAAACACTAGCACCACGTCAAAAAAATCTGCATCCAGACATGTGAATTTAAACTGATTTTTCACAAAACATCTCAACTCGTCTCAGAACAACTAGCACCACGTTCAAAAACGTTTACATCCATTCATGTGAACTTAAATGGATTTTTTTCACAAAGACAGTCTACCACGTCTCAAAACACTAGAACCTTGTCTAAAAACACTAGCACCACGTCCAAAAACGTCTACATCCATGTGTGAATTAAAACCGCACCAAATTTGCGCTTCTTCAGATAAAAATCGCTCCTAATGCGCGATCGGAGAATGAAAAATAGCCACACTTATCCGATTTTGCAAAAAATAAAAAATAAAATCGCACCTGATATGCGATTTTCACCCATTTCATCGGATAAGTGTGGCATTTTTTGCACACCAGACGCGCGTCGTGAGCGATTTTTGTCCTTCGTATTGCAATGACCTTGGGGCCCCTAATCGTCAAAAAAGACCTCATGACCTCTCTTTTAAGTGTCTTGTGATTCGAACTCAAGACTTATTTTCCTAAATGAGAAATGTCAACCACTAAATCATCTACTACTTATCAGAAAATAGAGATATTTAGAAGGAAAATATACTTATAAACTTGAGTGAAAGAGGATGCAGATTTCATTTTAAACCCAACATTTCTAAAGGCGTGATTTCATAAGGAAACTTATGAGCGCCATCAAAATTAAACTTCAGAAGCGTGATCACCTGTACTATATCTCGTAACGTACCTTTTTCCGGGCAACGTTCTTTCTTGTTCTTTTGCAGTTTTTGCAGTGCCCCGAATGGGCTATGTTTCTCAATTGCCACCACCTTCACGCTCTCAAACTCATTTATACATCGTTGCCAAAATCCGCAGTCAGGATTCAATGTGTATCCACATTGCCCAACTTAAAGCCCCTCAACTCAAAGCTCTCCTGTTACATGAGAAATGGGCTTGTAGAAGAAGCCCAGAAGTTGTTCGACGAAATGCCTCAAAAGAGCACAGTTACTTGGAATGCCATGATTAGGGGATACTTTCAAAATGGGATTTTTGATAGAGCGATAAGCTTGTATAGTCAAATGCCTGCTCGTGATATATTTTCCTATAATACCATGATTTCTGGTCTAATGCATTGTGGGGATGTCAAAGGAGCTAAGAAGGTTTTTGAGTGTATGGGAGATAGAGATGTTGTAACATGGAACTCTATGATTTCTGGGTATGTGGACCATGGGATGGTGGGCAATGCGGCTCAATTATTTAATGAGATGCCTGTGAGAGATGTGGTATCTTGGAATTTAGTGATGGCTGCCTTGGTGAAGATCAAGGAGGTTGATCTGGCTGAACATTTCTTTAGGGAAATCACTTCTCCAGATGTTGTGTCCTGGACAATTATGATAAATGGGCATTTAAGTGTGGGAAGTATTGTTGAAGCTAGACAGTATTTTGATAATATGCCAGTGAGAGATGCCCAAGCTTGGGAGACTATGATTGTTGGATATTTGGAGAATGGATACGTTGAAATTGCAGAAGCTCTGTTTCATAAGATGCCTAACAAGGATACCAGTTCCTGGAATCAGATAATTAGTGCTTTGGTAAGGGGCGGGCGGATAACTGATGCTATGAAGCTCTTCTGTGAAATGCCTCGGAAAAACGAAAGGGTATGGAATCTAATCCTGTTGGGCATGATAAGGAATGGATTGGTGAAAGAGGCTCATGCATTTCTGGAGAAATACTGCCTTTGCGATGCAGCATCGTGGACAAACACAATCATTGGTTATTTTGAATTAGGAGAGGTCGAGAATGCCACAAAGCTTTTTGAATTGATGCCCATTCGTGATACAACAGCATGGAATGCTACAATATTTGGCCTTGGAGAAAATGATTTCTTCGAAGATAGTGCAAGATTGTTTATTAGGATGAAGGAAGAAGGGCAGAGCCCAGATCAAGCTACATTTACAAGTATATTTGTACTGTGTTCAAGTATGGCATCTTTAAATCTTGGCAAGCAGACGCATACACTTGCTATTAAAGCTGGATTAGATCATTTCACTTCAGTAGGTAATGCAATGATTAATATGTACTTTAGATGTGGAAACATGGAATCTGCATTATTTCAGTTCTCAATAATGTCATCCCATGATGTAATATCTTGGAACTCTGTAATCTGTGGGTTAGCTTACCATGGTAAAGGTGAAAAGGCCTTGGCTATGTTTGAGGATATGCGATTGACACATGTGAATCCCAACCAAATAACCTTTGTTGGTGTACTGTCTGCCTGTAGCCATGCAGGACTGATAGAACAAGGTAAAAGTTACTTCAATGCAATGAAAAGTGAGTACTCTTTGCAGCCCCTTGCCGAGCATTATACTTGTATAGTTGATCTCTTGGGTAGATTTGGACTTATAGGCGATGCCATGAACATTTTGAACCAAATGAGAGCAGATGGATTTGTGGTGCCAGCAAGTGTTTGGGGAGCCTTGCTTGGAGCATGTAGAGTACATAAGAACTTGAGGGTGGGTGCAATTGCTGGGGAGAGGATTTTGGAGTTAGAGCCATTCAACTCTGGCATGTATATGATGTTAGCTGAAATATTCCTTGCTGGCGGGAGAAGAAAAGATGCCGAAAAGACATGGGTTCGAATGAAACATGAGGGGGTGAAGAAGCAACCTGGTTGTAGTTGGATTGAGTCAAAGAACAGCAGTCACATATTTCTTTCAGGAGATCGGGCACACCCTGAGTTTTTGGATATTGCTTGTATTTTAGAGTTAGTGTATGTGGAAATGGATGATAGAACTTCTACTCCTGAAGATCTTTTACTTGTTATTGAAAAGGAAGTGTCATAAAAGTTGTTGATACTTCAATTTGTTAAGCAATTATACGGGCGAAACCATAGAAGATACCTTATGTCCATTTGTAACCTTTGATAGGACAGGGGCATATTCATAGCAAAATTCTTACCCAACTGGTGAAGGTGATAATCTTTCCGCTAATTAGTCCTGCAGTATATTCACTCATTTGTTTCTATTTTCAGGAAAAAGTACAAATCTGGTGAAGGTGATAATCTTGCCGCTAATTAGTCCAGCAGTATATTCACTTATTTGTTTCTATTTTCAGGAAAAACGCATGAAATTATCTTTTTGTTGTTATAGCTGTGATTTTTTCATGTCATACATTTTCCATGTGTAACTGGATTCTTAATTCTGTTGCATACTTAAAATTTCTCAATGTTTGCTGTGATTTTAATGTCCAGAAAGCAATGGTTCTTTCTTATTTTATTGTTGTAACCTAAAGGTTCTGCAAGAAGATTTCACAAGATGTCATCTACATTCCCATATGCCATCAATTTTGCAAGGTAGAAGTTATGCAGATACAAAATCACAACCCGCAAAGGTTAGAATGCAAATCATTGCCGATCTTCAATTTGAGAGTTGATTTTGTGAATTTTCATGTTCCTGAGATGCCATTGGCTTCTGTCTGCAAATCAGTCTACATTTAAGTATGAGATATTCGAAAAATAAACCTTTTGTGTGCCTAGTTGGTTTGAGTGACTTTATGTTCTATATAACCAGAAAACGAGACTCATAAATATGTGCAATCAATAATGTATTTCACTGTGTCTTTGAACTGTTAAACAGCCAGGCTTGAAGCCTGAATCTACTTTCTGCTTGGTCTGATTCTAAAGGTTGTGTGTATTGCTTGAACTTGCTCCACCTCATGTTTGTATGCAAACGAGACTTTTAAAACTTAGCTTTTCCTTTGGGGAGCTTGAGTTGATTTTTCTTTCCTTTACTTTCATCACGCAATTACAGGTAGTTGCCAACATACCGTTCAATATAAGTACAGTGTGGTGAAACAACTTCTTCCAATGGGTGACATCTTCTCAGAAGTTGTTCTCCTACTCCAGGTTCATTTGCTCGCTTTGATGTTACATTTTGCTATTCTTAATGCAGATAGTTCAATAATTTTTTTGCTGATAATCAAACCAAGGGTTGTAATTTCAATAACAGATAATATGATTGGCATTTGATGACTTGAGCACTTAAGTGGCATCAAATCTTTCAATGCTTAAATGTTTGAGGTTACTCATTATGTCTTCATACAACTAATGTTGTGCAGAGTGAAAACTATCCAGACAGCTCATGCGAGATATTTCGTATTAATGCTTTCCTCCCTGATGCGCCATTTGAGAAAAAACTAGATATTAAATGGCAGAGTTGAGGCCTGATGACCATGTTGTGAGCAGAGCTGAGGCATATTACTTTGAATATTTTTACATTTTTTTGGGGTTAAAACTTTTCATAATCTCCACGATGAAACAGCCCTGCGCTTGGTGGATCCTTCCTTGAGGCCATCAGAATATCGACCTATAAATATTTTTGTTGACTTTTATTCAGGTAATTGAGAAGCAAGACGGAGAAAGAATGGCTAAGATGTCCATAGGTTTGCTGTGAATGTGATAGATATGGATGCAGACTTTTAAAACTTTAGATTCACTGCTTAGGATGAACTTATTGTCTTAGTCTTTATATGCAGTCCTGCACTTGGTAAATATAACCTACTTTGCAATATGGATTCTTCTGTGGCTGTTTATTACTTATTATAACTCCAGTCTTTTGGTATCTTATTCTTATCAGATCCTGAATACAAATTGAAGGTTCCAAGAACAAACGTCTTTCCACCACCAAAGGTTAGTGATTTACTAGCCTAGATGTAACCGAACATAATTGTCACCTCTCTCTGTGTTGTCTGAAGAGTTTGCCATTTTGATACATGCCAATTAATTATTTATCAGATAAATACCTCTGTGGGCTGTGGCTATACAATTTTCTTTTTTTTCCCCATTTTTGTATTAGCTACTGATGCAATAACTGTAATGCTTGTCCAGGTGGATGCAGCAGTTGTCGCCTTCCGGCTGAAGCAAACCGTTGATTATCCACAAGTTTCATCCACAAAAAGCTTCTTCTCAATGGTTCTCACTGCTGCTATTATTCTTCAGACTACTGATACTTTCCTTTTCGTTGTGTTCAATTTTCAATGAGCAATGACTTCATACATCTTGCTGATAATTTCTGGACAACCCTAACCTCCTGAATTGTCTCTCCATTGATCCATCCTAAATTGAAGAACATGCTTCCATGATTTTTTGCTGAACTGAGGGGACCTTTTTCTTCTTTTCTCAAAACACATCTGCATCAACATCTTCTATCTTGAATCAGTTCATGAGGTCAGAAGTTTTCTTTCTGGCTAATATACCTATATCATAACGATTTCAGGTGAATTGCGCATTTAATGGAAAGCGGAAAATGTTACGCAAAACGCTGCAGCACTTTTGTCCTTCCACTGAGATAGAAGCAGCTCTAGGAGAAGTTGGTTTTCCTGCTACTGTAGGTTTTATGAATGAATATTTATAAGTAATCTGACAAAATCCAGCTTTTGGGCTGTACTGACCCTTTCAGTCATCAAAATGCAGTCAAGACCAGAGGAGCTTGCTCTAGAAGATTTTGTAAATCTGCACAACTTGATTTTCAAAGCCTAGGCTATCCACATTCTTGAACAGCAGAGTCTTCGCAGATTCTAATCTACCCAGATAGGACATATCAAAAGCTCAGAACACAACTCAAGGAAAAGCTTGAGCATAGCCAAACCGGTTTCCTGAGAGCAGCCTTCGCCGTTTATCAGTTTTAGAAGGAATGACGATAACTGGACGACTACGAACATGCGGCTGTGCGTACCCTTTCTTTGAGTATCAAACAAGAAATCACCATTTCCAAGCCAAAGGTTAAGGTTCCAGGGGAGCTTAGAGTGCTGAAGCTAGGAACTCACTTGGATGGATCATGCTGCTTGGTCGTTGAATTTAGGAACTTTGTCAGATCACCATTGCTTATGCTTAAATGTTGTATGTATACGAATTTAATGTTATCATCCAATATATCATTCTTTTATTTTAATCTGCTGGAATAATGATTATTCAGAGTAAATTTGCAACATAAATTCATAGATGAACACTTCTGTTCTTCACCGGTGGCGCTTCTGGAGAATTGTTCGTGTGGGAAATGATAGGAGGACAGCCAAAGGAATCAGGGACCCAAAGTTGATGAGAAGAAGTTTTGCAGACATTTTGTTTTGATTGATTCATAAGATCCTTTCTTGTGTGTGGCAAGGCTTTCTATTTAAAGTAGTTTCTTTATATAGAAGAGCTTTTTTTTTTTTTTTTCTCTTTTGTAACAGTCCGATGCAAAGCCACTCGGGCGGCGGGGTAAGACCCTTATATTCAGTTAAATTGAGAGTACCATGAGGAGCAGAAACTGCCACATGGTACTATTACACTCATTGGTCCACCCTGTCAGACTATACAAAAGGTTGCTTACTTCGAGGTCCCTAACTATACTGACCCAATGATCAAAAGAATTACTAGTCTAGTTCTAACTAACTAGAGACAGGGCGCAGACCTGAAGTGCCTTGTGCGTCCAGAATGATAAGTTTCCTTAGTCGTGCTGAACGTTTCCTTCTTTAAGTTGAACTTAAGGTTTTTCCTTTTGCTCCCATTCCTGCCAAAAAATCAGCCGGTGAATTTCCTTCCCTGTATATGTGACATATAGAGCCATTTAAGGATCTCATGATGGCCTGAGCTTCTTGGAGAGGAGAAAACAGCTTCCACATAAAATATGTTCTGCCCATTAACATTCTTGCTACTAAGAGATTGTCCACCATGATTTGGAAGTCCTTAAGATTAAGAGAACTGCAGAGACGAATCCCTTGTAAGACTGCCACCACCTCAGCTTCCAGAACAAATGCATTTTCCATATTCCCAGATTCTGCATAAACAAGATTTCCGCAGAAAGAGCGTAATAATAATGAACCCCCAACCAGCACCTCCATGTTTAAGGACCGATCCATCCGAGTTTAAGATCCAAGTCCCAGCAATATAGGATTTCCACATGATTTACTTGCATATCTTCTGCCTTGGAGAACCAATAGAAACCTGAAAAAATTCTGCAATCCATATCCCTTCTCTTGGCGACCTAGCAGGGGGTTGAAGCTAAAGAGTAGTTCCCTTGCTTGTCTTATGATTTCGAAATTAATGAACTCAAGGGAATGAACACATGCCTCATAATAGAATTTATTCCTCGCTTTCCACAGCTCCCAAAGAATTAAACAGGGGATAATTTTGCAGAGGAGAGATGCTGCAGATTTACCTTTTCTCCAGTTCCACCACACCTTTAAGGATTGGAAGCCATAAGGCCAGGCCAAAGGAATTCCAAAAAGATTATGCCATGTAAACCATACTTTCTGTGCAAAGGGGCATTGGAAGAAGTTATGAAACAACACATCAGAGTTTCTTCGACATAAACAACATCTGGAAGGATGAGAGGAAAAGCCAAATGAGGTGAGAGTATCTGCAAAGGGTAATAAGGAGTTATGCATTTTCCACATGAAAATGGAGATCTTGGGGGGTAACCATTTGTTCCAATAATGGATGCAAGAAGGCTGGGTTCTATGTCTGACCCTGAGCGCTTCAGAAGCTGATTTGACAGAGAAAGTTCCATTCGGGGTATGTTGCCAGAAAATATTGTCTTCTCCTTGAGAGAATTCGATCTGTATGTTGCTCAAGGCCTGTAGCTTTCCTACATCCAAGATATTTCCAAAGGCCTCAATATACTCCTGCTTGTTGTGGAAGAATTCTTGAACAGAGAGGTCTTCAATAGGAGGCTGAAGCCTGGAATTCCATAATACTCCAAATTCAGACCAGTTGTCTTTTTAAAAGCTTGAATTTCCCCCAAAGATTTTAACCTTAATGTTGCTCGCTGCTGAATGGGCTATTTTAGCAACTCTGCTCCAAGAGGTTTTCAGCTTGTTAGAATAAGATAGTGAGTTTATAAATCTCGTCCACAAACCCCATCCATTCCTCCATTTCCACCACATTTTTACAGAGAAAGCCTCGACTACCTTGTCCAATTGACGAATTCCCAGTCCGTTTTCTGAAGTAGGGAGAGAAATCCTAGACCAACTTCTCCAATGTCTGGCTTTTCCATCATCCTTCTCACCCCACAAGAAGTCTTGGCATCGTCTTTCAATGTTCTTCAAGACCGACTTTGGAGGTTCTAGGGTCGCAAACATATGGGTGGGAATAGATAAGAGGAAGTATTTGATCAGAGCTAGTCTTCCCCCCATACTTAGAAAATTATTTTTCCAAGAAGATAGCCTCTGATCCATCTTGTCAAGAATTCCTGAATATAGAGATGGACTGCCGCGGTTTTTAGAGTTTGCTACCCAGGTAGGAGATTGGAAGTTCCAGCTGTGACATATTCAACAAGGAAGATATTTGGGCTTTACGTGAGGGAGGACACTTGGTCGATAGTATAAAACCACTTTTCCCAATATTGGCTTTCTGACCAGTGGCTTCTTCATAAATTTCAAGGAAGCTGAGGATGGATTTCAGAGATTTCGTTGTTGCCTTGGAAAAGATCATGAGGTCATGGGCAAAGCATAGATGGGAAATTTTTATTGAGCCTGCCGGAGAACCAAAAGGCTGAATTGAGCCTTGATTTACCCGATGATTTATCCCCCTGGAGAAAGCTTCCATGACCAAGATAAACAAAAAGGGAGAAAGAGGGTCACCTTGTTTCAGCCCTCTTGAGGCTTGAAATAAACCCGTTGATATTCCATTGATGACAATAGAAAACCAAGCCCCTTGCAGAATGTTCATAATTAGGCCAGTGAAGATTAGGGGAAAGCCAAATTTCTGAAGCACGGTGGATAAAAACTTCCAAGACACCCTGTCAAAGGCTTTAGCCATATCCAACTTGATAATAATGTTCTGCCCCCTAACCTTGTCATCCAAGAATTTGCATAGATCACCCGCCAACAACATTATCCGAGATGTTTCTACCTTTCAAAAAGGCTGTTTGCTCCTCGGAAATTAGGTGCGACATATAGGGTGTCATTCTTTCTTTGAGAATAAAGGAAAAGATCTTGTTCAAAAAATTACTATTGCTTATCGGCCTAAAATCTCCAAAAGAGCTGAAAGATGATTTTTTGGGGATGAGGGTTATGAGGGAACAACCTACCGCCCTTGGTAGGGGTATACCAATGAAGAATTCTTGACAAGCTTCAAACAGATCCTTTTCAATGAATGACCAAGTTGCTCTGTAGAAAGAACCTCCAAATCCATCAGGACCAGGAGCACTTTCAGAGTTGAGCTCAAAGACAGCAGCCTTGACTTCCTCCCTGGTTATAGGCTTCATTAGGTTGTCCCTTTCTTCATTTGACAAAAGATAAGGGACCTGCTGCAGCAGAGTATCCATTGCACTATCCCCTTCAGATTCAGTTTCGGCCTTAAATAGAGATGAGAAGTATCGAATTGCTTCATTGGCTACATCCACCTGACCCGACCTCCACAAACTGTCTTCTCCTTTAACCTTGTATATGGCCAGCTTATTCCGTCTCTCCTTAATGGAAGCTTGGAAAAATTTAGTGTTTCTGTCTCCTTCAGACATCCATTTTTATTCTTGCTTTTTGGGCCAAGAATTCCTCAACCTCCTTCAATTTGCAGAACTCTTCGGCCTGCGCTTTAGAAAGCTGAGACCTGTTACCTAAGGTTGGGGAATCTTCAAACTGTTTTTGCAGAACCAATACAGCTTCCTCCGCCTTTTGTAAATTATCAAAGACGTTTCCGAACGATACCTTGTTCCAACCCTTCAGAAAACTTTTGAGGCGTCTGAGCTTGATGGAGAAGTTTAGCATTCCAAAGACTCCAGTTGGAACGTCCCAATTTTCTTGAATTACTTTCAGAAAGTTTTGTCGCTTAAGCCACACCCTTTGAAAAATAAATCTTCCTCTCCTACAATCATCCAGAAGTTCCATCTGCATTAACATGGGGCAATGATCTGAGGAAGCCGAGTTTAAGTTGTGGACAGTGCATGACGAGAAAAGGTCTTGCCACTCTTCAGAGATAAGAACCCTATCCAGTTTCTTCCAGACTTGACCAGCCCTTCTCTTCCCACTCCAAGTGAAGGGGCGCACCTATATTTTCAACAAGTCAGACCATAAACCTCTCCTTTCTAAGTAGCTACAGCTTGCATAGACTAGAGATATTAGAAGATCTTTTTCACAATTAGGATGAGTTACAACGAAACTACCAGCCTGGCCATTATCTTCCAACAAGTTGAAGGAAATCCCATGACGACTGAATATCCAAATTTTACTATTGCTAGAGGACCAACCAAAATCAAATTTTAATTTCCTACAAAAGTCCGCAACTTTTTCTCCATTCACAAAAGGTTCTAGAATACGCACAAAAGATAGCTTGTAATACGTTGATAAAAAACGTAAACGCCTAAGGGATGCTGATTTTGCAATCCCTCTCACATTCCATATTATTCCACTGATCATTTAAAAGGTGGAAAAGGAGCGTACCGGAATTCGGGCAGAACGGCGGGGATCTTCTTTTCTATTTGGTTTTTCCCTGTCTTTCCTCAGCTGCTCTCCTTTCTTGGGTCTTCCCTTTTTTCTCCGGACTTCCTGGAACCCGTCCCATGTCTCTGGGGCAGAGCAAACCTCCTCAATATCAGTTTCTGGGACCTCTTCGTGATCTGACCAGTTTTGTTCTTCTCCTGACTCTTCTTCAGAATTCAGAGATTGGTACAGTCTTCTTCAAAACCTTGAGCAATCCCTCTCTTATTGAGCTTTGCTTGTATTTCAAACACAATGAATGAATTCATTGATGATTTTTGTTTGATACCAAAGGATATAAAGAGTTGGAAGTTTCAACAATTCCAGTCAAGTTTGTTGTTTTTCACATTTTTACCATATATTTGGATGCCTTACTAACCTGTATGAAATTATTACTATTTCTATTGTTTAGTTTAAATAATGTTATTTGGAAAACTCGTAATATTTTAGATAGTTTCGTTTTATCGTATTGGGAGGATAAGTAATCATATTTTGAGTAAGCAAGATTTGTTTATTTAGAATTTAAATTGACTTTTTGACTATGAAAGAGATTGATGTTCTTTAATTGTTGGTGTTTTTAATAAAAAAGATTGACTTGGTAGAAGGGCTCCATTAACTATAATTAACATAATCATGATTTGTTTGAGTGAAATCTAACAAATTTTCTAATTAAAATTGAACATGCTATTTCTCTATTCATAAGTTAGTATTTGTATTACTACATATAGTCCAGTTGAATGTTGTGTTTAGTTAAATATTTGCTATTTCTCTACTCATAAGTTATTATTACTACATATAGTCTCGTGTCTTTTATACGGGTTAGAACTTATCCAAAGAATTTCACTATCATAAGATTGTTATAATTATGACTGTCATTCATTGCGATTTTAGTCACCGACTCCCTTATTATCAAGTCACCACCTCCCTTACGTTCTACCACTGGGCAGACGTTAACTCCGGTACATAATTTTACGATTTTGCGAAGACCGTTGCCTGAGATTGGTTACTGCAACCCCCTTAGTGAGGAGCTTGGTAACCCCTCTATCTCCTTTCCTTCCCAGTCCCCCTCCTCCTCGGTCTCCCTTTCTCTGGTAGCTATATAACCTACCGTATATAATATATTTGTAAATATAAAAAGCAAAGCTAAATTATAGACATAATTTTTCATTTTCCTTTCTTTCGGCTAGAGAAAGAATAGGTTCAATTGATAAAATCTGAATTCTCAACTTTAAAAATAAAAATAAAAAAAAGAAATTTAAATAAAACTTTATAGTCACTTCAATTGATCACGCCCAAATTTCCTTACAATAGGGTTGCAATTTGCAAAGCAGCAATTCTTAAATGCAGAGAGAAATGGTGGCATTTTGATGAAGCTAGTAGTATCCTCTTCCATATTAGTAACCCCATTAACTCCAAAGGAGAATAAACTTTCCCAGAAAAAACCCAGTCATGCATTTGGACGGTGGTCCTAAGCCACCTGAACATGGATCTATCAAAGCCCTGAAGGTTCCTTTCTCTGGATTGCAGACATAGTGCTTGTTCAATCCAGATGAACACGCAATCACAATCAACTCTCCATTTCTTGACGATTTGCTAAAGAAACTGTACCAGTCTTTCGGACCCAGAATATTAGCCATATTGATGGAGTACTCCCTCACCCAACCGCAACTATGGCTGCATTTCTTGAATTGGTGAACAACCCATATATCAAAATATCTAGCATCTCTATCTGTGAACCCAGCTGCCGGGTTTCCTTTGAGATCAATTAAAGTGTGGAATTATGGAGGCAACTCGATGATTTTAAACTTGTCATTCTCAAGCTCCAATGAAACAATTTTTCTGTTATTCAGCCAATGATCCCACCAATAAACAGAATTATTTATCAAAATTCCCTTCTCTTCTCACCCTATCCCAATGGACAAGCTTCCTCAATCTCCTTCCACGATGAGGATGCAATACTACAACTACAACTTGTATCACCATGGCCTTCACATTCATAGTTGCTGCTGAAGCAGAATTTGAGTATTTTACATTTGGCTTAAATCTACTTTTAGTCACTCATAAGAGGGGTTATTCCACTTTTAGTCCTCCATATGTTTTAGTCATCAATAATAGTCTTCATCATATTTTCTAAAACCATTTTTAGTCCATTTTGACGAAAAAATTGGTCAACTATCGATTCACCAAGTTTGAGAGTTAATTAAAGGGACTATTTTGCTTTTTTTTTTTTTTTTTAACTTTCCAAAAAAAATTTTTCCTAAAAACCGTAACCTTTTCTACCCTAACTTTTTCTTTCTCCTCCTTCTCTTCTGGCCGCTGCCTGCCTCCCGCCGCCAAGCTGCATCGGAATCGGCATAATCACGGCTGTTGTTGTTTCGGTCTAATGAACCTGAACACGGTTTACAGTTCTTGTACGCACCTGAAGCTTTTATTGCCATGTCCTTAATCTAAAAACCCAACAAAAAAAAAATTATTAACGCTCCATTTAATCACGAACAAATCTCCAAACCATTTTCCTTGGAGACCCAAAAACAAAAAAACCAAACCTGAGAAGTCAGAGCTTTAATGGCATTCTTAGTAGACGGAGTAGCCGCCGGTTCTTCATCATCATCCCGGCGTTCTTCAGGTAGAAATCCGTCACGAAGTAACCAAAACAAAACAGTCAATCACTCACTGAAAATGCTTCAAATTTTAACAAACAATGGCGACCCATATCAAACAGTTCAAATATAAAACAACCCAAAACATGTAAAAAACAAACGGAAGCGCAAACCTAAAGCAACTGAATCAGTAAAGCGGGCTGGACGGCGGCGTGGGGTGGTGGCGATTAACAGAAGAAGGCCGAATGGAGTGGAGGGGGAAGATAGATAGATAGATAGAGAAGAAGGGTCAGGGCAGAGCAATGCGGATCAAATCAAAGATAGCCGTTAAGCATTTATTGAACAAAAATTGTAAATTAATGGCATTAAGGAAGGAAGGAAGCAAGAATTGAGATTATAGTATTAATATTCTATACTTTGGATAGAAGAAGTAGAAGGAGGAGGAAGGAGGAGGGTGGTGGGGCGGCTGGGCGGCGGCCAGAGAAGGAGGAAGAAAAAGTTAGGACAGAAAATGTTAGGATTTTTAGGAAAAAAATGAAAAAATTTTGGAAAGTTAAAAGAATTTGCAAAATGGTCCTTTAATTAACCCTAAACTTAGTCCATTGTTAGTTGACCGATTTTTCTGTCAAAAAGGACTAAAAATGACTAAAGAAAATACGATAAGAATATTATTGGTAACTAAAATATATGAGTGACTAAAATTGAAATAACCCCTCTTATGAGGAATTAAAATGAATTTAAACCTTTATATTTTTCAAGAATATTGTCGTAAAACAAACCTACCAGGACGTATTGTCTCATCGAAACCAAACACAAGGCCGCACCAGGTGAGGTATGAACTTGGGCTGTCCTGGGATTGCACAACATAACACCTCCACCACTGAAATCAACAAAACACAACATATCGCAATTTGAAGCCAGAGGAAGCAGAGAAAACTTATACGGTAATGCCAAGGAAGGTTGTATTGAGTAATTGAGTGAATTGGTAAGACATGCATGCATTGTTTAGGTCATGTTTTAGTTAGTTAATGTTGGAATGAACATGTTGGACATTAGATGGTATGGTTTGGAGCTGGATTTGTGCTGGAAATGTATATGTGTTTTAAGTATTATGCTTAGGTTTTATATTACATTAATATCTTTAAACTATGGCTGCCCTATAATTGTAAAGCTGTGATTTATGAGTTAAAATATGATACAACTATTATTATTACTGAAAACCATTATTTCGATGTGTATTTATTTATATTTTAATTGGTATGAAAACAAGAACAGTTAATAAAAAAAAATTACATAACTTAGGTAGAAGCCAAACAATATCAGCGTTGGAGAAATATAGTTTCCAGCAAGAAAAGAAGGCAGAAGAAGGAAAAGGAAGCATTGGATTCAAGAGCATGTTGGAGGTTTTCTTATTTCCTTCTTCAGATTTCCTCTGCTGCAAATGAAAATGAGTTCAATCAAACTAGATGCAGGGGCAGATGCAGACTTTAAATTTTCAGAGGCGAAATTACAGCGGTGTGGAGGTGAACATTGACTGAAATTCGGTCGGAATAACCCTATTAGGAAAATTCATGATCATCGAAGAGTTCATCAAATTTGGTTAATCCCACATTCATCTTGAAAAGAGGCTACAGATCAACTAGCAGTGAACAATGAAGCTGAAAGCTGTCTTGGAGGGAAGCAATACCAAATGCATACAACACTGAAAACAACATTACAGAAAGAACTCAAATTATGGTCAGGTGGGAGTCAATGCTCATACTGAGAGAGTAAGAAAAGCAAAATATTCCAGAAATTAGAATCAAAGATTCAAGAAAGGTATTAACAACCACCATATTGGCAACCAAAATATTAGGAAAAGTGAAATGACCTGATGAAGAATGTACCTGATTGCTTTTCCCCATAGGAAATCAAAACTCATGCTATCACAAGGACAGGCACATGACGTACTTTGTCAAAGTCTTCTCCTTCCTTACCATTTTTAGTCCTAATCCTGTCACAGAAGCTTTTTGGCATGCCTCTTATCTCCAATTCTTTAAGCTTTGTCAGGAATCGTAAACCATCTGGGATCATCTTCAAACCTTCACATTGACGGATTTGAAGACAAGAAAGATTGGGCACTGCCCCATTTTCCACCCTCCACTCCCTCAGTCGATACAAAAAATCAAGTAAAAGAAATTTAAGTTGAGGGAACCCAAGGCTAGAGCAAATCATTTCTGTTCCATCAAAGGCTCCAGTCCTCAACCAGAGGCTTTGTAAATTGGGCAGCTTTTCTAGTGTTTCCATCAAGTTAACTTTGATACGAGAATCCACAAGTTCCAGTTCAACCAAGTTTCTAAAGAAGTAGGATTGGTACTCTGGAAATACTAGCAAGGAACCCTTTAATTTCAAGTGTGAGAGATGGCTGCCAAACAACTTGTCAAGAAGAGAAGTGCGCTTCTCAGTAGTGAAGCCAAAATCTTCACGCATTACTCGAGCTAGAATCAAAGTTATCTGCTTTAGGCATGATGAAATGGAGGTAAAATGGGCGATTTCTTTAAACTCTTTCCCATTGCATACCTCTACTTTTAGCACCTGGAGATTACATAAGGTCCTTAAATCTTTAAATTCACAAAGTGCAGCAGGGATGTTCTCTAGTACCTCTAACTGAGTCAAGTCAAACAATCGTACCTTACTGAACCAGCCCATACTAATAGTACCAGAACCATCTGGAAAGTATAAATACCTTAAACGTTTGAGTTTGGGTATGAAATTCCTTATCAGCATTATTATATCAGACCTACGTAGATCAAGGGTTTCCAAATGTACCAAGTTGCCTAATGAGGAAGGAAACATGACGAATGAGGACTCCCACAGACAAAGGTAACGCAAATGGATAAGGTTGCCTATCTCCATGTGGAATGATTGGATTACGTTGTTAATTATGTTGCACAACTCCCCGTTTCGAACAGAGTAAAACCCATCAATGCTCAAAGCTCTCAGCATCTTCAGGCTGTTAAATCGATTACTTGGCAAATGAGCAATATCCTTAAACTCTCCCAATCTGCGAACTATCAGGGATCTAATGTGCGTATACCCTTGTCTCTTTGGTGGAACATACTTAAGCACGTCTTGTTTGTTAAACAACATGAGACATCTATGACATTTGGTTGTTGAAGAATTTGAATCCACCAAGTCTGGATTGTTTCCTTGTCGATAATCAACAACCTTTACAAAATTCTCATCTCTTGCCTTGGCTAAGCACAGATCTCTCATAAGGTCATGAAGGCGACATGATTTGAACTTTCTCAATGCAGGTCCCTCCTTTGCATTTAAACTCACCTGGATCATGCAACGTTTTACTAATTCACCCAAGTAACGTTCTGCAACATCCATCATTGATTCTCCTCCTCTTTGATGTCCTTCAGAAACCATCCCTTCAGCCATCCACAATTGATACAATTTCTCTGTTTCAATCTCATGATCTTCTGGGAATATGCTCAAATACAGAAAACAGGGCTTTAAATGGAACGGCAAATCATTGTAACTTAATGCTAATATCTTCTGAACAGACTTAACTTCTCCTTTTTCTCCAATGTCTTCATCACCCTTTTCTAGAAAAGATTTGATGTTTTTGTAAACAAATCTCCACTCATTTAACTCACACTTTGTTGCTAGAATGCCTCCAAGAACAACAACTGCTAGTGGAAGTCCTCTACAACTCTTAGCCATCTCTTTTCCCAATTCATTAAATTCACCAATATCTTCAAGGCCTACATAGGGGATGCATGGCATGCGATTACAAAAAGAATTCATAAGCAGTGAATAAGGCAATCAAAAGTTACTCTTTTTGCCTTTGTTTTTCATGCCTAAGTAGGATGTTTCCATATAACTTGATTACTAACAGAAACAAGGAAACCAGAAAACTTCGTTGGTGTAACCCCAAAAACCCGTCCTCAGTTCGGATATAAATAAAATAAATATATGTTAATTTATTTTAATTCAAAATGTATTTTGTTTTATATCTTTCTGATCAAGGATGCGTAACAAATGATTATTTCTGTGTGATGAAGGAGGTAATTGCTATATAATCATAGAAATCAAAAGGTTATTCAGCAGAAAAGTTACATACCTTGACCAAGAGCGTCCCTTAAGGCTTTGTTTTTGAGTAATTCCCAACTTTCATCGTCGCTCAGAAACCGAGGTTTATGATGGAAACCATTGGGGTCTATGTGGATTGCCACACTTTCATTCCGAGTAGTAAGCAAAATTGTGCTTCTTGATCTGTCTCTACTTGGGAAAGCATTTTTCATGCACTCCCAAGCATCTGTCGACCAAATGTCATCAACAGCTATCAGACATTTTTTGTCCTTGAGAATCCTATAAAGCTGTCCGGTTAGCTCAACCTCCGTACACTTCATAATTTCTTTTCTTCTCTCTGGGCTTATTTTGATTAATATTCCTTGCAAAACATCTTTTGTTTCCCACTGCTTTGACATGCAAACCCAGGCAAAAGCATCAAAATGATGCCTTACAGTTGGGTGGTTGTATACCTTTCTAGCAATTGTTGTCTTCCCCAAACCTCCCATCCCACAAATGGAGACAACATTATAAGTATTTACCTCATGATTATTGGTCAATTTCTGCACCAGCAACTCCACATCATTTCCCAATCCAACAAAATCATCCTCTTCAACATGAGAATACGTCCTCCTGATCAACTGTTGATGCCTAGAGCTTGTACCTTCCTTCTCCATTGTATTTCTGATCCCATATTTATAAAAACTTTCAGTGATATCAGAGATTCTGCTATGAAGATTTTGAATCTCTGCTCCTACACTGTGACGCATGTAGCATTCACTCATGATACATGAGAATCTCATCAACATATCTGTAAGGTTGCCTTTTCCCCTTCTGGATGCCACCTTGAAGGCAAAGTCCTCAAGGACATTTTCTGCATCATAAGCAACATCTTTGCTTTGAGAAATCCACTCCTGAAGTAGACTATCCTGATCTTGTTTTGAATCAGCATCCCTTAACAGTGACAGCAGTAGCCTCAGCTTTGATTGAAGCTGTTGTGCTTGCTCGCTCACGCCGCCTAGAAATTGGGCTTCTTCAATCAACAATTTGCTGATATTTTCTAAGAGAAAAGAGACAACAGGCTCTGCAAAACTTGACATTTTTTTTTGAAACTTGTATTATAGTTTGTATGTTGTATTGTATGTATGGGTACAAAGAAGTGAATAAGCAAATTCAAATATGTATTTGTGTTGCTTAAATAAGAACAACAACATGAAATTCGCAAAACAATTTAGTGGTTAGTATTCCACTTTATTGTCCTTCAATTTTCACCTTTTCTTTATCTCGAGAACAAGAAATGAATATTTTGATTCAAACGAAAAGAGACAACTTATTCCTAGAGTATTCCAATTCACTAGTTCTTTGCATTCCTTGAATTTTCACCTTTTCTTTCACTTGAGAACGAAGCAATGAAGATTTTGATCTAAATGAAAAGAGTGAACTTGATTCCCACAGAATTTCCTTAACTTTGTTTCATACCTTCTTTAACCCTCAAGGTAAGAATTAAACAGACTGGTATATTCAACAATAGTAGTAGTTGTTGTATACATACAAGAAAAGCAGAAGCGGTGATACAGTTCCTCTGAAAAAAGGAAAATTTCAAGAAATCGTTGGAGCTTCATCGCTGTGATTCACTTTTGCACGCTTTGCCTCGTAGTCCTTGACAGCTGCTTTGATTGCATCCTCAGCAAGCATACTGCAATGCAATTTGACTGGTGGAAGAGACAGATGTTTTGCTATTTCTGTATTCTTGATGGTAAGGACTTCCTCCATTTGCTTCCCCTTCACCCATTCAGTGGCTACAGAGGAAGAAGCGATAGCGGAGCCACATCCAAAAGTCTTGAAGCAAGCATCTACAACCTTTCCTGTCTCATCGTCGACTCTAATTTGAAGTTTCATAACATCGCCGCACGCAGGAGCACCAACGAGCCCCGTGCCGACATTTGGATCATTCTTGTCAAAAGCTCCAACGTTCCTAGGGTTATCGTAATGATCCACAACTCTCTCGTGGTAGAGCCTACGGAGCTGTAGCAACGCACTGGTGGAGGGAGACGACAACGGTGCGGAGGAGGAGGAAAACCCTCCCAAAAGGCGATTCGCAAATTGACGCAACATTTTTAGTAGAAACCACCGATACAAGAGGATCTTCCGCTATCAATTATCTAGCACCGGAATTTGATTTCACTTATCTACAAAAAGAAAAATATTAAACGAGAATTTACAAGGATATCTTTGAAACCCAATCATGTTTAATTAATGGAGTCTCCAATTTCCAATCAAAGTCCTTAATCAATTACCTAAAATACATCAATTTACAAAAAAAAAAATATCATTAAAAAATTTATTTGTAGTTCCCTTATCTTATAAATTTTTTGAAAATTAATAACGAATTTATAAAATTTTTAGTAAATTGATTAAGAGCAGGTAAGTAATAATGGGAAGACGACGGAGAGATAAGTATTATGGGGCGAAAGATAAGAATTAGGTATGACGATACTCACAAAAATTAAGAACTTTTTTGAAAACAAAAATGGGCGATGAATACAAAAAATAGGGTGTGATATAATACTACTCTTAAATTAATAATTTTTTTTTAAGAATAAAGGAACATTTTATTTTCCTTCAAAAAAAACATTTTATTTAATTACTGAAAATCGTCCAACGACAATTGTTGAAAGAAATCTAGCACACAAGATCATTCCTGCACGGTGGCTGCGCTTTTAGCAAAACTCACCAAACTATGAGCGTACAAATTTTGAGATAGTGGAATCCAGTAAAGATTATTGGTTAAATTGATTTCGTCTGATTAAAATGATATAAATGTGAAATTAATAATAGTTTTATATTTAAATAAATGAAAAAGTAAAATTTAAAAAAAAAAAAAAAGAGAGAGATTCAAGTAAAACTGGGTCAACCGGCCCGAATTGGTGAGCCGTTCGGTTCAAGTCTAGATAGGTTGGTTTGATCCGTTCACTGTTATAAAGCCAAGAGAAGTTCAGATTTATTGGATGGTGTTATTTTCTAAGTGCGAGGCAGTGTAGGGATTGGCTTTTGAATTGCCTTTGAGGAAGGTACTCACATTCACACTTTTAGAAAATTCTTCTCTCGAATTACTAACCCCTGTATGGTTGAGTGTTTGACGTTCAGGGAGGCTCTGTTTCTTGCAAAATGTCTTGATTTATAAGAATGCTCATTCCTTGGTCATTCTTCTGCGGCAATTATAATAGTTTTTCAATTTGAAGAATGTCAATATAGTTGTTTCACAATAGTTGAGAATTATAAATTTGTCATTATTTCCATGGGTAACTTTTGTATTTTGTGACTTTTTCGTACTCAAAATACCGTAACTCATGAGATTACACAATTTACTAAGAAATTTGTAAACTCTAGCAGGGAGTGAATTGTGCAACCTAACTTCTTGTATCAATTGTCATTTTAACTAAATTTCCAATAAATCTAATACAATTGTCTTTCCTAAGAAAAACCAAAATTTGGACTATAGATGAACTTAAATCATAAAATTGGAATATTTTCAAATGTCAAAACCAATTTAACTTTGAATGGACGGACTATAATAATTGAGTGATTAGTCTTTATCAATGCTCAAGTTCTTATGGATCAATTAGAAACTAAAAGTGTTGTCAACAATTTATGTTCCAGAATATTTAAATATTCAAAGCTACAATAAAATTTTTTTTTAAGATAAATCAAATGCAATTTATTTTAGGTTAAATGTGTGTTGAATTCTTAACTCTCAAAAAATGCGTAACGTTTTAATACTTTCGTGTTGGTTTAAATGGTCGATTTGATCTCTTTTCTTTTTTCATCATTTAACCAATGTGGGAGTCTATAAACTAATTCTCCATAGCTTTATTCTTCATACATTTGATCTCAATATTTGTAATAGGTCTCATATATAATACAACTCTATTATTATTACAGGAAAAGCATTATTTCGATGTGTATTAATTGGTATGAAAACAAGAACAGTTAATAAAAGAAATTAAATCCAACTTAGGTAGAAGCCAAACAATATCAGAGTTGGAGAAATATAGTTTCCAGCAAGAAAAGAAGGCAGAAGAAGGAAAAATAGGCATTGAATTCGAGAGCATGTTGGAGGTTTTTATATTTCCTTGTTCAGATTTCCTCTGCTGCAAATGAAAATGAGTTCAATCAAACTAGATGACAGCAGCCAATTATACAGAATGATCCAACAGCTCATCACATTTGGTTAATCCCACGTTCATCTTGAAAACAGGCTACAGATCATTTAGCGATGAACAAATGAAGCTGAAAGCTGTCTTGGAGCGAAGCAATACCAAATGCATACAACACTGAAAACAACATTACAGAAAGAACTAAAATTATGGACAGGCGGGAGACAATGCTCGTATTGAGAGAGTAAGAAAAGCAAATTATTCCAGAAATTAGAATCAAAGATTCAAGAAAGGAATTAACAATCACCATATTGGCAACCAAAATATTTGGAAAAGTGTTATGACCTGATGAAGAAGGTACAAGGATATACCTGATTGCTTTTCCATAGGAAGTCAAAACTCTCGCTTGGAGCTGGTTATCACAAGGACAGGCACATGCCGTACTTTGTCAAAGTCTTCTCCTTCCTTACCATTTTTAGTCCTAATCCTGTCACAGATGCTTTCTGGCATGCCTCTTATCTCCAATTCTTTAAGCTTTCTCAGGAATCGTAGACCATCTGGGATCATCTTCAAATGTTCACAAGCATGGATTTGAAGACAAGAAAGATTGGGCATTGCCCCATTTTCCACCCTCCATTCCCTCAGTTCATACAAAAAATCAAGTAAAAGAAATTTAAGTTGAGGAAACCCAAGGCTAGAGCAAGTCATTTCAGTTCCATCAAAGGCTCTAGTCCTCAACCAGAGGCTTTGTAAATTGGGCAGCTTTTCCAGTGTTTCCATCAAGTTAACTTCAATATAAGAATTCCCAAGTTCCAGTTCAACCAAGTTTCTGAAGAAGTAGGATTGGTACTCTGGAAATGCTGGCAAGAAACCCCACACTAGCAAGTGAGAGAAATGGCTGCCGAACAACTTCTCAAGAAGAGAAGTCCACTTCTCAGTGTAGCCGAAATCATGATCCATCACTGGAGCTAGAATCAAAGTTACCTGCTTTAGACGTGGCAAAATAGAGGTACAATGGGCGATTTCTTCAAACTCTTTCTCATTGCATACCATTACTTTTAGCACCTGGAGATTACTTAAGGTGCATAAATCTTTAAATTCACAATACATAGCACTGATGTTCTCTAGTACCTCTAACTGAGTCAAGTCAAACAGTCTTACCTTACTCAACCATGGCATACCCATATTATTACTATCTGGAAAGTAGAAATACCTTAAACGTTTGAGTTTGGGTATGACATTCCTTATCAGCATTACACCAGACTTACGTAGATCAAGGGTTTCCAAATGTGCCAAGTTGCCTAATGAGGAAGGGAACATGAGGAAAAAAGACTTCCTCAGACAAAGGTAACGCAAATGGAGAAGGTTGCCTATTTCTAATTGGATTGATTGGATTAGGTTGTTAATGGTGTCGCAGAGCTCCACCGTTTCAACTGGGTGAAACCCTTCAATACTCAAAGCTCTCAGCATCTTCAGGTTGTTAAATCGATTACTTGGCAAATGACCAATATCCTTAAACTCTCCCAATCTGCAAACTATCAGGGATCTAATGTGCGTATACCCTTGTCTCTTTGGTGGAACATACTTAAGCACGTCTTGTTTGTTAAACAACATGAGACATCTATGACATTTAGTTCTTGAAGAGTTTGAATCCACCAACTCTGGATTGTTTCCTCGTCGATAATCAACAACCTTCACAAAATTCTCATCTCTTGCCTTGCCTAAGCACAGATCTCTCATAAGGTCATGAAGGCGACATGATTTGAACTTTCTCAATGCAGGTCGCTCCTTTACATTTAACCTCACCTGGATCATGCAACGTTTTACTAATTCACCCAAGTAATGTTCTGCAACATCCATCATTGATTCTCCTTCTCTTTGATGTCCTTCAGAAACCATTCCTTCAGCCATCCACAATTGATACAATGTTTCTGTTTCAATATCATGATCTTCTGGGAATATGCTCAAATACAGAAAACAGGGCTTTAAATGAAATGGCAAATCATTGTAACTTAAAGCTAATATCTTCTGAACAGATTTAACCTCTCCCTTTTCTCCAATATCTCCATCACCCTTTTCTAGAAAAGATTTGATGTTTTTGTAAACAAATTTCCACTCATTTAACTCATACTTTGTTGCTAGAATGCCTCCAAGAACAACAACTGCTAGTGGAAGTCCTCTACAACTCTTAGCCATCTCTTTTCCCAATTCTTTAAATTCACCAATATCTTCAAGGCCTACATAGAAGTGATGTATGCATTGCGATTAAAAAAAAAAGAATCATAAGCAGTGAATAAGGCAATCAAAAGTTATTTTTTTGCCTTTGTTTTTCATGCCTACGTAGGATGTTTTCATAGTAACAGAAAGTAGGAAACCAGAAAACTTTGTTGGTGATGCTAGTTTATAAGCATCGAGCATGCCAAAGAAAGATCACATTAAGAGCAAGCAAAGGTCTCAACCTTTAGAGCTTTCCCAAATTTATGCATTAGTTTGAAGATTAGATATCATTTATTAAGATATGAGCATTTAGAATAATCGTAGTGGCACAAAGAAAAAAATTTGCAATATTTGAAGAAAAGATTATAAAAGGAGCATTCATGCATGCATTCCATCATGAAAAAAAGCACTGGCTGAGCTAGGGATGTCCGCAATTGTCAGTTATGTAAGAATCTAAATACAATTTAAATCTGTGATTTTCATTCTAAAAGAAATTGTGTTGTAGATCCTATTGCCTAATGGTACCTACAAAAGTTACATACCTTGACCAAGAGCATCCCTTAAGGCTTTCTTGTTGAGCAACTCCCAACTTTCATCATCGTCCAGAAACCGAGGTTTATGATGGAAACCATTGGGGTCTATGTGGATCGCCACACTTTCATTCCGAGTAGTAAGCAAAATTGTGCTTCTTGATCTCTGTCTACTTGGGAAAGCATTTTTCATGCAGTCCCAAGCATCTGTGGACCAAATGTCATCAACAACTATCAGACATTTTCTGTCCTTGAGAATCCTATAAAGCTGTCCGGTTAGCTCAACCTCGGTCAACTTCATAATTTCTTTTCTTCTCTCTGGGCTTATTTTGATTAATATTCCTTGCAAGATATCTTTGGTTTCCCACTGTTGTGATATGCAAACCCAGGCAAAAGCATCAAAATGATGCCTCACAGTTGGGTGGTTGTATACCTTTCTAGCAATTGTTGTCTTCCCCAAACCTCCCATCCCACAAATGGAGACAACATTATAAGTATTTACCTCATCATCATTGGTCAATTTCTGGACCAGCAACTCCACATCATTTCCCAATCCAACAAAATCATCCTCTTCAACATGAGAATACGTCCTCCTGATCAACTGTTGATGCCTTGAGCTTGTACCTTCCTTCTCCATTGTATTTCTGATCCCATATTTATAAAAACTTTCAGTGACATCCGAGATTCTGCTATGAAGATTTTGAATCTCTGCTCCTGCACTGTGACGCATGTAGCATTCACTCATGATACATGAGAATCTCATCAACATATCTGTAATATTTCCTTTTCCCCTTCTGGATGCCACCTTGAAGGCAAAGTCCTCAAGGACATTTTCTGCATCATAAGCAACATCTTTGCTTTGAGAAATCCACTCCTGAAGTAGACTATCCTGATCTTGTTTTGAATCAGCATCCCTTAACAGTGACAGCAGTAGCCTCAGCTTTGATTGAAGCTGCTGCGCTTGCTCGCTCACACCCCCTAGAAATTGGGCTTCTTCAATCAACAATTTGCTGATATTTTCTAAGAGAAAAGAGACAACAGGCTCTGCAAAACTTGCCATTTTTGAAAAAACTTGTATTATAGTTTCTAGGTTGTATTACATGTATTGGTACAAACAAGTATCTGAATAAGCAAATTCAAGTATGTATTTGTGTTGTTTAAATAGGAACAACAACACTCTATTCCTTGATCATGAAACTTGGGAAACGATTCCATATGTTGGTTCGAAATGCTCTTATACCAATTAACTATTGTGCTTTATTCCCTTCAATTTTCACCTTTCCTATAACTGGAAAACAAGAAATCAACACTTTGTTCCAAACTAAAAGAGAAAACTTTATTCCTACAGAATTTCCTGAACTTTGTTTTGTACATTCTTAAACTCTCAAGATAAGAATTATTCTGTCCTTCTTGTAATTTACCCATGTTTGTAATAATGGAAAATCAATAGTACAAACAGTGTTTAAATTCAAATTTGAACAAGAACACTCCATTCCTTGGTTATGAAATTCGCAAAACAATTCACTGGCTAGTATTCCAATTCACTAGTACACTTTATTCCTTCAATTTTCACTTTTTCTTTAACTTGAGAACAAGAAATGAACATTTTGATTCAAATGAAAAGAAACAACTTATTCCTAGAGTATTCCAATTCACTAGTTCTTTGCATTCCTTGAATTTTCACCTTTTCTTTCATTTGATAACAAAGCAATGAACATTTTGATCTAAATGAAAAGAGTGAAGATTCCCACAGAATTTCCTTAACTTTGTTTCATACCTTCTTCAACCCTCAAGGTAGGAATGTTGTTTTTTTTAAAAAAACAAAAATAGGAATTACTTCATCTTGAAATGTCGGAAGGTTAGCGTTCTATGTCCAGCCACAACAACTCCAAATATAGAGGAAGCACATGGTACAATCAAACTTTGCCATAATTGAGATGAAGTATATTCTCCATTAAAGATGCAAAGATGCTTACCAATTGACACCCGTAGAGATGACAAATTCAGTGGTCATTGCTGAGATGCACTGTTAGAGCAGAACATTCATGAACAAGCATGTTAAAACTCTTGGGAATGGTTTTGAAGAACATCTCCATCTGAAATAGCACCAGTTTGTATCTTTTCCCCTTGCTCAGATGATTTGTTATTTAGCGATCGTGAAATAACTTTAATGCACCCACAGATTCCTGAAAATGCTGAAACTTGTCTCTTCTCTCTTCTATTTCAACCAACTTCATTTTCACCGCATTAGGAAGAAATGCCAGAGCCCTGGTAACACCTCTAACAAGACCCCATGTTTGACCAACAAAGACAGATTCCTAAAACCCTTATTGAAACCCTCTTGTACGGATGCTTCCATTGTGAGGAATTGTTGTTGCCTCCTCTGCCACTGTCTTTCCATATCTTCATCATCCCATTATAGGTCATCTCCATCACCGTGACTATCAAATTTGATAGCGACACCAGCGAGTGTATAAAATTTGGAAACGGTGTGTTCAATACAATTTCGTCCTCCGGACCGACAGTGAAGTGAATTGGCCGCCGTGATTTTCGCCGGCGTGGAAGAAGAAGACGATGGCATCCCTCAAGAATTAAACAGACTGGTATATTCTACAAAAACAAAAATATTAAACGGGAATTTAAACTAGGATATCTTTGAAACCCAATCATGTTAATTAATAGAGTTTCCAATTTAAATCAACCTATATCTTATATTAATCTTAATCATGTTTCCTAATTTTCTAAAATCTATTTCTACCTTAATCAAAATTTTAGAACCTATCCACCCATAATTTAAATTCGTGACCCTATTTTTTTGTATTTGTCATCATTTTATACTCAAATTACTCTTAACAAATTAAAAAATAATAATAGCATAAATTACCCAATTATCTCTAAGTATTTACCAAAAATACTCATTAACACAATCCATCTCTATTTATACTACTCTAATTATTAAATAAATATTTCACCTCGATGCTGCTAAAAGTGAGAGAACTTGCATAGTTACGGGATTGAAGCACGGCAAATTATACTGTAGGACTAATGTAAAGCCCCATTTAATCATAGGACCAACATTTTACAACTATAAAACGTAATTTACATCTACCAACAATACACAAATTGGTTGCACTTTATCTAAAAAAATCAGAACTTTACACAAACAAAATTAGAACAAACAACTGCAAAAGAATTTACTCTCCGTCACTTGTTTATTTGATTTGTTGCCGAATTTTTTTCCTCGGTCTCTTTACACCAATAATATTTACAGTGCTCCCAACTGTTTTGCGGTTTTTACACCAAAGAAGAAAGTACGACCATTATGAACAACATAAGTAACCCTAAACTGCAAATATGACTTCAACATTTGTTATAAATATACCTTCCATGCCGCTTTCAATTTTTTTTTGCTCTTGCTTCACTTGTAACGTACTTAACCTAACTATGTTTGTACGGTTTGATCGAATTTTTTTTCATCTCCCACTCAAAAGCAACGTCAAATCTCCTTCTGCTGGATATGTGTTTTATAATAGTCTTCTGCCGTTAAAGTTGCTCGGTTCCGCAATCGAATGTGCTCTTAATGCTTCCTATTTCTTCGGAACTCGTGGGTCGAGTAGAGAGGTTCAAGAGGGCTGCAGAATGGAAAATAAAATGCAAAATCGCATGTTTCCATTCCTTTTGTTTTACATAAAGTCCGTACAACTTGGAGCCTAACAAAAATTTGATTTTGATTTTAATGTGATCCGCGGGATTGGATTTGATGTAAACTAGGGGATAGGACGACTGATTAGGTGGTGTAGTTAGGCGCGTTTAATACATCATTTTCCTTCCAATTTTTTGCCCATTTTTCATTTTTTTTTTGGCTAAGTGTACCGTAATTTCCAATACACCTAGTCCTAAGATATAAGAATTGTTGAAGCACTCCTTCTTCATCAGCTACTCATTTTTTTTTTTTTTTTTTTTTTTTTTTTGTAAAACTAGGTTTTTACCACTCGAACTTACTTTTATTTAAATATTAATATTTTTTATTATGATGTATTATAGAAAATATTAGTATTTTTATTATTTTATAATAGTGAAGCTTATTTCGCACCCTCACGCCCCTTTTATACCTAAATTATCTCTGACAAATTAAGAAATAGTAATCATAATATTTAAATATAAAATATATTAAATTATATAACCACCCTTAATCAATTTACTAAAAATACTAACTAAAAAATTCATTTATAATTCTGTTTATTTATGCTACTTTAATCATAATTTTTATAATTTTTGCTAGATTAAGAAGGGACTTATAAAATATTTGGTAAATTAATTGATGATAGTTAAGTAATAATATGAGGGACAGAAGATAAACATTAAGGAAGCGAGAAATAAGAATTAAGGGGTGATACTTAAGAAAATGAAGGACTTTTTTTAAAAAAAGATGATGTTGAATAACAAAAAGGGGGCGTGATATAATACTACCCTTTATAATAACATAATGGAAAATTCGTGATTTATATCAGTATTTTAAATTTTTTAATTTTTATTATATTATTAAAATATTATAAAGTTATATTGGTAATTAAAGGGTAAAAATTAAAAAAATTAACGGTTATATTGTAATTATGAGGGGACGAAAGATAGAAATTAAGGGGGTGATATATAAGAATTAGGGGGCGACATTTAAGAAAATTAAAGGTTTTTTTAGAAAAATAGAGACGATGAATAAAAAAAATAAAGGACGACAAATAATACACCCTTTTAAATTTTAATGATGTGTTTGATGCAAGGCAAATAGAATTAAGCAAATGTAAGGGTAAAATAACTCTGATTGCTGTCTCTTTTGGTTAGTAAAATATGGAAAAGGCAATCAAATTACTTTAATTAAACGATTAAATTTCTTTAATGAAGTGATCAAATTTCTTTAATAAATATTTTTTAATTTACCAAACAAGTAAAAAATAATCAGATTCTTTTAATGATTATTAAGTTATCAAATTCCGATTGTCGCGCGTCAAACGCACCCTAAGGTTAAAAATACTCCAAAATTCAAATGTTAAAATCATTAATTTAATTTTTTTCTCACAAGTTATTTTATACAAATTATGATTAAATTTTTTGATCACAAGTTATCTCCGGACGCAGCAGATTACAGGCTACTCCTTGCTTCCAACGCGACCAACCAATGTTGAAGGAGTATGTGTGTACTTCGATGGAGCTACTTCGCAGTAGCACTAAGGGTATGTCGCCGAGGTATGTATTTTGACGCAGCTGGCAATTATCTGCGTTGGTTTGGACAATTTTTTCCATTTATTTTGGAACCGGATGTTGCAGAGGTACTTGCATTAAAGGAGGCCCTTCTTCTTTGTCGTAGACTTGGTATCACCTCTTTTTTGGTGTTGCGTGATTCCACGCAGGTGATTCTGGCCATGCGGGGTGCTGAACAAGGTTCCCACATTATCATGCCCATTCTTGAAGATTGCATAGGCTTAGTTGATGAGTCACAAGTTCATAAGTTTTATTAGATCCACATAGCGCAAATATATGTATGCTCATGGGATTGCCAATTTTGTAAAAACGAATGTAGCCCTTGTGCGGGACTGGCCTCGTGTTCCTGGCTTCCTAAATCAATCGGTGCTGGACGATTTCCAGTGAATGAATAAAATTCTTTTTTCCTCAAAATTTTTTTTTTGAATTTCAGGCTTTGTACACGAGCCCAAATGTGATGATGGGTTCAAGTTTCAAGAATTCAAACCATTCTTCAAAGAACTAGAACCATCTAACCCATGATTCAAGTTTAATCAAGTTTGATTCCATGTTGGTGCTATGATAATATTTGTAATATGTCTCCTATATAATAGAATTATTAGTGTTACAAAAACACTACTCCACTATGCATTTGTTTATATTTTAAAATTGATATCTCTTGACATTTTCAAGAGAAAACAGTCATGAGATAACAACTTCTAAATGTTCAGTAAGCTCGAATTTGAGATGCAGCTCAGCTGAGGTGACAGTTCCAAGATCCTTGCATGGATCAACCATTCGAGTATGCAGATTATATCTCAACCTTTAATTGATAATAATTTTTTAATATGGGGAACAACATTTATCACTGCTCTCGGAACAAAAAGCAAGTTAGGCTTTGTAGATGGAATTGAGCAATGCCTGTGAATGATTCATCAGAAACGGTACTGTTATATCCCACTCCATTTTTGTTATTGAACGTTTCACTATTTTTGAAAAAACCCTTCATCTTATTAAGTACCGTCTCCTTAATTCTTATTTCTCTTGCCCCGTAATATTTATCTTCCGTCTCTCCTATTATTACCTAACTACCCTTAATTAATTTACTAAAAATTTTATAAGTCATTTTTTAATCTAGCAAAAAATTATAAAAATTATTATTAAAATAACGTAGATGAACAAAACTATAACTGAAATTTTTAATAGATATTTTTATTAAATTGATTAAGAGTAATGTGATAATTTAATATATTTTATATTTAAATATTATAGTTATTATTTCTTAATTTGTCAAGAATAATTCAGATATGAAAGGGATACGAAATAACAAAATAGGAGACACGAAATACCTCTTCACATGTAGAAAGTGGAAATGGCTATGGCCAAAGACCATAACATGAAAATCACACAGTAATATAAAAGATTGAAAGAGTTAAAGGATAAGATTGAACAATTTAGGCCAAATGTGATCACTGAGAATGTGATTAAGGAACTGTTGAGTGAAAAGAGATAAGCACAATACATTCTTGGTACTACTATATAATTTAGGTTAATCCTCTTTAAGGTTAATACTCCCTTAATCAAATTTAATTGCCAATTTAAAAAATTTTAAAATTTCTTTATAATTACATGAATACTTTAATACAATTTTACCACCAAACTTTTCAATTTACTCTTTTTTTAGATTTCTAATATAATTTTAAAAATAAAATAAAAGATATTAATTCTTAGAAAATTGTAAATTAATAATTAAATATGACCAAATCAGATAATAATTATTTCATATCTTTAATTTTCGTGATTTTAGTTAAAACCACACGCGGAAGGAATTTGTTCGACGGACTTGGGTCCTCGAAATTCTAAATTCTGTAAAACTGTAGTAACTCCTCCGAACCCACCCCTAATCTCCAATCTCCTCCTCTTCCTCCATAGCTGCCACCCAAGTATCCACAGTCTACCCACTAGGAAAGCCCATATTCCCTTCTGAACTTCAACTTTAAAGCTGCAAGCGAAAAATGACCCTGCCTTTTCAACGGCTTTGTCTTTAAAGCAGGTTCCAGAGAGCTCGGTTGATGGATTAAGCTCCCCGGCTTCCTCCTTTGCCCGGAGCAAGGTGCCGGCCCTGTATTTTTATTGAGGGATGTCCAGAGATCCCAAGAAAACGTTACTGTGACTCTGCTGTTTCGCCCTCTTAAGGTTCTTCACCTCCGGGTTTTCAAAATGAATTCAAGTTCAAGTGGTAAGTTTTTCTCCTTGAATGAGTGAATTTCGAATTTGATTGAAAAATGAAAACTTCAGCTTGCATTTATGTTTTACTCTTCGAATGTTATAATTTGGTTGCTTTCTATTCTGTTAGCTGGAATTTGATTTCGGTATGTATAACAAAATGATTGTTCATATGAACAGACACAAAGCAGGGTACACTACGAGTGAGAAAACTAAAAATTTCGATTATCAAATTATCATTTGTAATAATTAAGGGTTGATAATTTAAGTTTAGTTATGAAAGTAACTATATGTCATATAACGACTGTACAAAACCATAACATGTCTTATTATTTTTAAGATAGTGATCGAGTACATTATGTGTATAGAAGAACTAGTAGTTATCCACTAGCCGTTCTGGAAAGGTGTCACTTGGTCATCAGTAGAATATAACCAAGTAGTAGCAATTTTCTTATTTGGTTCTTATTTTGGTTCTCAATTTAGTTAGTGGAGTTTTGTTTAAGGTTGACTTCTTGAAGCTTTCATATACTCTCTAGTATATTGAAAAAATTTTCATCTTGAAGCTTGAATTCTTGAACTTTGACTCGATATAGTGCAGTCATTAGAAACCCAACTTTTTTAATTTGTGTTAGTAGTCATTCTCCATCTTTTACAGCTTCATGATTTGTGTACCCTTGAATTTGAATGTATAACGCTCATACTTGGTGGGGATGCAGGAAATGAGTGGTGAAAGGAATAATCATAAGGGGAAAATTGTGAGTATTGGATAAAGATAATCTTTCATTCGTTTGATTTTTACTGGAGTGGAAATAGTTGATCAGGGATTGCATTTGAACCACCCTCTAAAGATTAATGTCATTTGGTATCTTTTAGTTTATCCTTGTATAGACTGCTCATTTCTTGGTTTAGTATTGAACACTGGTTTTGAATTGGTACAAACTAGCACTTTACTTGCTGGTTTTATGACATTATGTCATTTTACTTTCTTTCTGCGTTTAATTTTGAAACATCAAGAATTCAAGTTGTAATTTCTTCTATCCTTACTCACTTTCCTGTGAATTGATGCTCAATGTCATTGAATGGCTTGCATGTGGAGAAAAAATTATGTTAACAAATATTGGTTTAGGCTTGAAATTGTTGTTTTATTCCTTGTCTTGTGGGAAAACCAAGAATATTTCAGAAGTGCTGTTTTATTGTTCTAGACATGTTTTTGGAAGATATGAATAAAGTAGAAGTGAATACATGCAAGGAAAGGAAAATTTTGGAACATTAGAGGAAGTGATGTGATTTGGATTCCACACTTGAGTCTCAGGCATTTCCATAGGTGGAATTTCTGAAAATATTTCATTTTTTTGTTGTTATTTTCGTGTGACTGTCAGTAAAAGAAATCTTGATTGAATGGGAAAAGTGCAAATTCCTCGGCACTTTTGTCAAGTGGTAACTATGCATGAAACAAATACGATTAAATAGAGGCATCATGAGGCAGAAATTTCTGTTATTCTTTCTTGTCTTCTTGCCAACAGAACTAGGTAGCAGATAACAAAAAGGTTTCATATAGTTGTTACTTGTGACATTTAGTGTATATCATGCACCTTATTCTCTTTTCATGTTTGCTTTGCTAGCCCATTGATACTTTGTTCCTTGCAGGACCTTCATACCTCATACGTTTTCTTGTCACAACAGAAATATGCCTCTTCTTATAGGTGTAAGCTATATATTCTGTATAATTTGTATGAGCATTCAGGAAGATACTGCAAACTTTGTTCTATAGTTGGAACTGGTTTGATGGATAATCGAGGTCGTGTAATTTTCCTTGAGGAGTGGTTAGTGCAGAACAGTGGTGTTGATGATAAAATCAGATTAAGACGTGCTTCTTCCTCATCATCCAGAGCCATTATCCAAGCATGGACTGATCTTAGGGACTCACTTAAATCACATTCATTTGATCATCATCAAATGCAATCTTTGAAGATCCTTTACGACTCTCAGGATGTCCTTCAAGTTGCGGACCCCCATGCTAAGCTTCTTCTTTCGATTCTATCCTTATCTAATGTGTGTCTTCCTGAGGAGTCATACCCTCTTTTTCTTAAGCTTCTATACATCTGGGTTAGGAAATCTTCTAGGCAGTCATCTGTAATGATTGATTCCATGGTTGAGGTCCTCTCTCGCTTTTTCTCTGAGATATTCAATGTCCAGAAGAGCTCGATTTCCTTTTCTGAAGGCATTCTCCTTATAGGAGCTATTTCTTTTATGCCGCACGTGTCTGAAAAATCCAAAACTGTCTGCTTGGAGTTGCTTTGCAAGCTACTTGAAGAAAAGTTTCAATTGATTGGCTTGTCTGGAGCACCTGTGCATAGTGTTCTTGCGGGGATTGGTTATGCTTTGTCTTCATCTGGGAAGATTTATTTTGTTAGACTTCTGGAATCCCTTTTTGAGATTTGGGAGAAAAAGGATGGTCCTTCGGCTAGTGTTCCTCATGGACTCATGATACTGCATTTGATTGAATGGATTCTTCCTAATTGCATAAGTTCTCATTCTATTGATAAATTAAAGCTTTTTCAAACTGAGATGTCGAGCAGCAAGCCCTCATATTCTTTATTTGCTTTGCTTATGGCGGCAGCTGGTGTGCTGAGGTTTATCAATAGATCTGGATCAAATGGTTTGATTGATTTAAGGAATTCTGCCGAGAAACTGATCGAGACAGGAGCAAGACAATTGGAATCCAGAATTAGAAGTGTGAATTATTTAGCAATTGAATCTAGAGACAGTCTCCTCCTACAATGTATATCCTTAGCTATAGCTCGTAGTGGTTCTATTTCACATTCTACTCCTGTGGTTTTATGCCTTGCTTTTGCTTTACTGGGTGAAATTTTCCCGTTAGGTCGCATCTATGAGCAGATACTTGCATTACCTGCTCACGTTAATCAGGGGTTGTTGCTTTCTTCGGTTAAAGAGCATCTGTCCAGTGTCATTTTTAAGGAAGCTGGTGTAGTAACAGGAGTTTTTTGTAATCAGTACATTGCAGCCGATGATGAAAGCAAGAATATTATAGAGAATCTCATCTGGGAATATTGTGAGGAAATCTACTTTAAGCATCGAGATGTTGCTTTGGTACTTCGAGACATTAAGATTGGCCTACTCGAGGATTTGGAGAAAATTTCTGAATCTGCTTTCTTTATGGTTGTACTTTTTGCACTAGCAGTTACAAAGTACAGGTTAAGCTCTAATCTGAACCAAAATAATAACTTGACGCTTTCAGTTAGGATACTGGTCTCTTTTTCTTGTATGGAATATTTCCGGAGGATGCGTCTTCCTGAATACATGGAGGCAATCAGAGCAGCAGTAGTAAGTGTTCAGGAGAATGAATCGGCTTGCATAGCATTTGTGGAATCCATGCCGTCTTACAACGATTTGACAAGTAAACGTTTTTGTATCTGCTTGCTGTTATCTTTTAGCTCTCAGGATCTGTGTGCTTTCATAACTAGTTGACACTTATCTTGTAGGGCAGAAACTGGACTACGCATGGTCAGCTGATGATGTGCAGACTGCTCGGATCTTATTTTATATGAGGGTTATCCCAACTTGCATTGAGAATGTTCCGACCTCTGTGTTCAGGAAGGTGGTGGCTCCGACTATGTTCCTGTATCCAACCCAATATATTTTGCAGGGAATTTTGAACTGATTACTCATTCCATAGCTGATTTAGTGAATGTTGTTGATTCCTATGATTGATAAATTAGATATATGGGACATACAAATGTAAAAGTGGCAAGAGCTTCACATTCTATATTTGTGGCGTTCATATCTTCTGGCAAAGATCCTAACCAGGATGACGGAGCTGCATTGAAGGAGCAACTTGTTTTCTACTACATGCAGAGATCTTTAGGGGTACTCTAAGCTGTTGTTTTTTACATTAACAAATTCAGGCAGGGCGAATGAACAAAACTTTCTGGTTTCTTATAATGGTCTAAATGATAATATACAGGGATATCCTGGGATCACCCCTTTTGAAGGAATGGCTTCTGGAGTTGCTGCAGTGATTAGAAATCTTCCTGCTGGTAGTCCATCAATATTTTATTGTATCCACAGCATAGTTGAAAAAGCCAGCAGCATTTGTAGCGGAGTCGACACAGATGGGACCGATTCGATGAAGAGCAAGGAAGGAGACTGGGAACCTTGTAAGAAACTCTTGGAATTGCTTGTACGACTTCTTTCCTTAGTGGACGTGCAGGTATGTTGGCGGTGATCTTGTATCTTACTCTATTTTTGCCTTTACCGGGTCCAATGTTCTTTGCCTTAGTTGGCTTTGGCAGGCCAGGAAAAAGGATGCTTCCTTGAACATAATTGAGTTAATATCAGATGGGACAATTGGACTGATGAAGCTGTGTTTTGACAGGTTCTACCAAGCTTAATGAAGCAATTGGCTCAGCTGGTTGTACAACTGCCTAAAGAGGGACAAAATGTGATCCTCAATCAATTATTTCAACATGTTACCGAATCTGATGATGTTACTAGGAAACCCACCCTGGTTTCATGGCTACAGTCACTGTCCTACTTGTGTTCTAAAGACACAAAGAAAGGCGTATCAGAAGGAATGCAAATGGAAGGCTGTGCTGCTCCTATGGAAGAGGGCTTCCCTTCAAGCCAAAATGGATTTCGTTCTCTATTGTAAATTACTGATGCAAGTAGGACAGTTATCTTGTTTAGAAATCCAGGATATCAATTCTCCGACTCTGGACATTTAGAAATTCTCCATGTGACAGTCCAACAAGTTCACAACAAGAAGTTCTGTAATCGCTTTTAAAGAGAAACAATTACCACGCCTAGTTCTCAGCCTGTTTTTCAAGGATTTCAATTTCGATCACCAGGCGGCACATGCTGTTATCTTGAACACGTGATAGAAAATTTTATTTTGGTTTTGTCTGTTTTTGACCAGCCGTTTTAGGTTCCCTCAAGATTTTTTTAGAGAAAAGGAAGAATATATAATGCAGAGTTTGATGTTAGAATCTTTTTAAAAAGACAGAAAGCTACGTGTTTCATATGCTCCACCAAATGATGCAGGCAGGCAGAGCACTCCGTCTCAATGAGGTAAAACAAAAATGTTGCTGATAAGTTAAACAAGTTCAACCTAGTACATGGTACCTTCGAATTCTCCTCAACGTGGGATTGCCGCAGGTTTACTGAAATTTCAGGAGGTTACCTTTTTGTCAATGGTGGTTTACCGACTGCTCTATCTCCAACTGGTTTCTGTTTACCTTTCTGGATGTTCGCTTTCTTCAGGCTTGGATCAGCTGCTACTGTTCTTTTTTCTCTACTTTGAAGAATATTACAGCCACTTCTTTGAGTTCTGTTCCTGTATCAACAGGACCATCAGCATCAGCAGCAACCGGTTTAGGATTTACCTTACACTTGGTATGTCTATTTGGAAAAGAACTATTCTTTTTTGAGGTAAGAAATGGTTCTCCTCTTGTCTTGTTTTTGCTTCCAACTATCTGATCATTGTCTGAAAAACAAAAGTAGTTTGTTCTCAGTTTCAGCTGGTAGCCCAAATCAATATATAGTGAACAGCATGCTGCTAAATAAGATGAAACTGCCAAACACCACAGATGTTAGTAAGATGAAATCGGCTAAGCAAGCATTATCGCTATATGTCCGAAAATCAGCAAATAAAGAACTCTTCATGAAAATTGCTTCATGAGACCAGTTACTTCACAGTTCACAATGTACAAGTAATGTTGGAGTCACAGAAAATTAATCATTCATTCCCTAATATTTAGCATTTCCAGGCCCTGATTTAGGCACTACTCACAGAGAAATCTTATGAATGGAGTGGTAATAGATTCATTACCTGGACTGGACAAGACAGCTCGTGGTCTTAAAACTGGACTGCCTCTGATGTCTACACTGTTTTCTTGCAGGAGTTTTTGTTTCCTACCCAGTGATCCTTTAGATCAACAGAGAGGACCAACATAATCAATACAAGAAATATAAAAGATCTGCCATTGAAAATAACAGATGGTAAAGAATGAAAAAATTTAAACAGAGAAACAATATAATAGTACCTGAATATGAAATATCCGATTGAGGCACTCTCACAACTGAAATAGGGGAATTTTCTACACAGTTAAATGAAAGCATTAATGATATAAAGTTCCAAGCACAAGGCAGAATTTACCAAAAGGAAAAGCATACGGGATGCAGCCAGCAGAAGATTAATCATAATCCATCTTATAAGGCCTGTAAAAACATGTTCTTGGATGAAATGATTCTCCAAGATTGTACCTTAAACAATTGCTTTACTCAACCAAATACGTTCATAGTACAAGAGAATATTCCATTCAGAAAATAGAAACTCAGGACACATATCCATTAAAATCCCACAAAAATTAAACCCTGAAGAAAGAGGGGAGTGATGAAGGTAAGCGAGAAAGAGAGGAACAGAAATGAAGAAGTATAAAAAACAGATTAGAAAGGTCCACCTGGAGAAGAGAAATCAATTGAAGACAAGAATTCAGGAGTCTTGAGAGATTGCAAAGACCTCTTTTCAAATTCAAATTGATCAACATATTCTTCCTCTCTCCTCACCTTAACTCTGGGATACACTGAAAAACAAGAATTCAAAACAAAGGAAAGCCCCTTTTGAACTCAGAAACAAAAACCCAAATGAAACGAAATCAAACTAAAAGAAGGAACCAAAAAGCCCACTTGTAATATTGCTTGCAGATGCTTCAGCGTCGATGATCTTGATTGGATTTGAACTTCTAAATCAAACCAGAGAGAGAGAAGAACCAAGAAAACACCTTGGGAATTTGAATAAAAGAAGGAACAAGAACGACTAGTGCAGAACTGCAAAAGAAGAATTCCAGCAGCGAACAAAATGATCTTTTAAAGACAAAATCTTTTCTTTTATGTGCGTAGGATGCACAGTTGTAGCAAAAAGCTAAAAGTCAGCTGCAGCTGCAGCAGCAAAGATGGAGTCAAAAAATTGTAACGCTTGGTTTGAAGTGGGCGGAGGGAGAGCCGGACCCCCTGCTACAGAAGGCGGACCCCTTGCTACAGATGGCGGATTTAGGGAAAGTTTAATGAATTGATTAAAAGGAGCTGATCATATATTAATTCCATAAAATGTGTATGCTCTCTTCATTCTCCATAAACTTCAAAAGTCTCTAAATTTCATGTAGGAAAAAATACAAATTTAGTCCCCATAGTATGATCTAATTATAAATTTAGTTATAAATATTTAGTAGTCAATAAATTTAGTCCTAAATTTCTTAATAACAACACATTTAGGCTTATAATATTTTTTTATTTATTTAACCGTTATTTTTTAATTCTGTTTGTCCATTATCACGTATCGTTCACATGTCATCCCAGTAAATTATATTAATCCACATGGACTGACAGAGTTCAAAAATAATTATTAAATTTGAAAAAAAATTTTATTATGATACTAAATGTGTTGTTATTATTAAATTTTAGAACTAAATTTTTAATTACTAAATATTCATGACTAAATTTGCTACCGAATATAGGGACTAAATTTGTATTTTTTCCTTTTATGTTTTTACCGGATCAGATTACTACATGGTCAAAAATTTGCTAATCCAGTCGAAAAAATGTTTAAGCCCTATTTTTCAATATTATTTTAAAAATTATCAAGGGCAATATCGTTCGGAAATACTAATTAGTAAAATAAAAAGTGATACTCTCTCAATTTCAAAATATAAGTCGTTTTCATCTATTAGTGAACCGATCAAAATATAAGCCACTTGTCTATTTATAAGAAACAATTGATTGCTTTTACTTTATTATCATTATTTAATTTATAATTTTATTGTGACTTGTTTTTGTCATGACTATTTTGAATTATAATACTATTATAAAAAATATATTAAATAAGAGTATAACAGGTTTAACCATTGAAATTTTTAAAAATTAATTATATCGTGAGGTAGTAACAACAACGACCTTTCGTAAACAGCTTTAGTCAACTCCTGGGGTTTTGCACGTGTTTTGTATGAAAAAGTAAATCATTTGACTTTGACGTGTAGTGTTGCATAGAAACTCTGCTTCTAAGGTAGGTAACCATCAACTGAAACGCTATTTGTAGCTCAAAAACGCTATTTGTAGCTCATAAAAAGAGGTAAAATGACTAAAGTAACCCCGAATTAAGAATAATAAATTTTTAACAGACAAATTTCGGAAAAATTCACTCGACCCATGGATGTCGCGACATGAATTTAAGTAATAACCATGGTACAAACTTTAAAATGGGACGCAAATACCATGGTAGGAGAGACAAAACCATGCGCCCGGCCATGGTGCCGGGCGCATGGAGGACGCGTCCGACCATGGTGCCGGACGCATCATCCATGCGTCCGGCCATGGTGCCGGACGCATTAGTTGTGCGTCCGGCACCATGGCCGGAGCGCAAAAAATGGGCGTCCCAATTTTTTTTAATAATTTTTTAATTATATTAATTTTAATTGATTAATAATTGTTGTTAATGTTAATTTTTAGGTACTTTTAATTATTTCAATTTGTATCGTAATAATTATGTGTGTAATGTGTATATTATTTATTTGTATAATTTATCAATGTTTGTTTTGGTTAATTTTAATTATTTAAATTAGCATTAACTTGTTTGAGTTAATTATTGAATTTATGTGCCTAATGTTAAAATTATTTATTTGCACATATGTTATTTGTTTTTTATGGCTAATTTGAATTATTTGAAATATTGTTTAACTTATTTCACTAATTTTATACCAATTTAATTTAATTATTGTTAACTTAATTTTTGAATTATTATTTGTTTTGTAGGCTCCGGATGCACCTGCACCACGACAGCGGCCTACTGCTTCGTATCGGAAGCAGAGAGCAAATAGGGGTAGCTCATCCCAGCATTGGATGGATGAGCAGCAATACGAAGGAGGTACGGATCATGACATACACGGGGAGGATTATATCATGCCCAGTTCGGATTACCTCACTGGTGGTGAGCAGTACATCCTAGGCGGGCATGATTTTTTCCTCGGCGGGGAGGAGGAGCACATAGGCGAGGAGGACGATCATAGAGGTGGAGGTGGGGAGGAGCAGATGGATAGTGAAGAGGATCAGGAGGATAGTGGAGCGAGTGGGGATGATCAGGGCGATGATGTGCATATCCGCGAGGAGAACGTCTCTCAGATTCGCAGCAAATCTGATGGGCGGTTTACAGCTAAAGGTACATGCTTAAAAATCTATAACTATTTAGCGTTAAAATTGAATTACTATATTGGAATTTGCATTCGTAATTTATGCATATTTACTTTTTATTTTACTAAGTGTCTTTCATATATGTGACTTGAGATATGTTTTTTCAACATTTACATATTTAAGTTTCTTCCACATGCCTTTCACGTCGGACCTCAATTTCTCATCGCGAATCTTTTTCCTCAGCATGGCATCAACATCGCGGTCTATGTGCCAGCTCGAACCGTAATTCCTTAGCTACTTCCTTGCAATGCTCAAAGGCCTTTTCTTCAGTAGCAAAGTATACAGGCGAGGAAAAAAGTGCGCTCAAATCTTGCGACAAATCGGGAATTTCAACTGGATCCTGCATAATTTATAACAATAACGTAAGTTCAATTTTTCAATAATAAAAAGTAAAAATACAAATGAATAATTACAATATTAACACTGACGAATACTACGAAATAATATATAATAAAATATTCTTTAAATATAGCAAACATGGTAGAAACGCCATTTTGGGCGTGTGTTCCATGGTATCACACGCCCAAAGTGGGCGTTTCTGCCATGGAACAAACGCCCAGCGTTTGTTCCATGGTTCAGACGCCCACTTTGGGCGTTTCTGCCATGGAACAAACGCTGGGCGTTTGTTCCATGGCAGAAACGCCCACTTTGGGCGTTTGAACCATGGAACAAACGCCTAGCGTTTGGTCCATGGCATTCCCACACATCTTTCGGTCCATGGTGCACACGCCTACTTTTTCGGTCCCTTCCATGGTATCCACGACCACATTTTTATTCCTTACCATGGACGTCACTACTTCTTTGGGCGTTTGCACCATGGAAAATGCGCCCAAACTGGGCGTGTGTACCAAGGAATTCGCTAACAAATCGAACGACAAAAAAATACGTCAAACACGTACCATTTTCCCGAGAATCTTCGACCAATGCGTTCGCTTCAACGTAAATATACGACGATTGTGACGTTTTCTGCAATATTTCTCTTTTATTTAGGGTGTTTTTGGATTGTGAAATGAATTTATAATATGTTTTGAATGAAGGATAAAGTTGGAAATTTACAAAATTTTTTGAGCTACAAATAGCGTTTTTGAGCTACAAATAGTAACACCCAACCATCAATCATTCACAGTGCAACCCAATCAGCTGCTTCTAACCACTTTGTAAATGCCAAAAATGGTACTATTTTTACTGCTTTTTCTCAACTCTCTCTGGAATAAGTCGCTCATAGTCAAATACAGCGATGAGTTGACTGCTCTGCTGGAGGGACTCATTAGTTTAAGCACAAAGTCAACTTCACCATTGCAGAAATGTAATGCCGCTGAACCTGCCACTGATGATCACAAGCACCACCGTGTTATTTCTATATGGGGAATGGGTGGTCTTGGGAAGACAACTCTTGCAAGAAAAGTATATAAACATAAAGATGTTCAACGCTGCTTTGAACGCTTTGCTTGGGCATGTGTAACTCAACAAGCTCAGATCAAATTGATTTTACAGGATCTCTTGATGCAGCTTCTTCCTGAGAGGAAGTCTGATGTGAAATTCATGGAAGCTAGAGAGTTGGTCCAACAGCTTCATCAAGTGCAGATGGAGAGAATGTTTGGTTGTTCTGGATGATATCTGGAAAGTGGATGACTGGAAAAGCATTCTTGCAGCATTTCCTGTTGCCGAATGGGGCATCAAAGTATTGCTCACTACCTGAAATAGAAAAGTTGCAGAGATTGGATTTCTGTATGACCTCAGGTGCTTGAGTGAAACGGAAGGCTGGCATTTATTTCAGAATATAGCATTCTCAAGTGGAAGAACAGGTAAGGATTAGTATGTTCTATACTGGTTTGAAGTTATTTATATGCCTGTTGTTCACTATTTGCATAATTTTACTTCCTATCCTTAAGAATATGTATACAGTGGAATGATATTTCTCACAAATTTCTGCAAGAATCCATAGAGAAAGGATTAGTGAGCTAAAACATTTTCTCAAGTTGCATTAGCTTAGGGAAATAATAGAACAAATAAATGACATGTACAAAATATACTCTTACCTTTACAATTTTACCAAGTCATTTTCCATTACTCCAGTTCAATTTATATTTGCTTCTTAAGGCAACATTGTATACTGGATAATGGATAGATGCTCTTTCATTAATCATAGGATAAGTTATTTGGAAAATGCTCATGTTTGTATGACATACTTTCAGATCCGGATGATATACCATGATTTAAGGATGTGGGAATAGAATTGGTATCCAAGTGTGGAGGTCTACCACTAGCTTCTGTGCTTGGAGGAATTCTAAAAGATAAGAATTCTTTACTAGATTGGGAAATGGTGAACAGACATATTGGTTCGTATCTTAACAACATGGATGACAATGCAGAGATAGATGGAGGATCAGTAGCCCGAGTTTTGTCTTTGAGTTATAATGAGCTGCCATATCATTTGAAACTCTGTTTCCTTTACTTGGGCATTTTTAAAGAGGATAAAGACATACAAACTGATCATCTATACCTACTGTGGATGGCAGAAGGCTTGGTATTATCACAACACCGAAGAAAGGGAGAAACGTTGATGGAAGTTGCAGAAAGATACTTGAACAAATTAGGCCACAGGTCTATGGTACAGCTGAAAGTGGATGAGTACTCTCTAACTGGAAGGTTTCTCTCCTGTCGCCTTCATGATACAATGAGAGACTTGTGTTTGCAGAAATGCAGAGAAGAAGAATTTATCAAGATCATAAATCTCAACGAAGGAAATCAGTCTTTGTTGGATTCCTCTTACCTTGCTGATAATGCTACTCGTAGATTAGTCGTCCACATTGATAATGAGGAAAATGCTTCTGCTTGGATCCGTAGGACTCAACAAGTTCGATCATTTCTTTGCCTAAGTGCAGTTAGTGGAATTTGGGAGACGGAAATGATTTGGCCCCAGGATATTGTTATGCAAAACCTCAAGATGCTGAGAGTGCTAAAATTTGAAGGTATTGACTTGCGAGGGAAAACTTTCCCCTTGGAGTTGCAGAGCTTGATCCACCTCAGGATTCAGATATTGCAAATTGGATGAATTGCCATCATGTGTAGCTGAGTTGCCATTGTTACATACTCTTGATCTGAAGATGGTGAAATATGAACTAAAAATCCGAGATGTTCTCTGAAAGATGAAACGACTGAGGCATTTATACTTGGGATTCAAACATTGTACAGATGGAGGAAAACTTAGATTACATGGTTTGAAAGAGCTGGAGACACTTAGGGCACTTATAGGTGAGGTTGATGAAATTGCAGATCTCTCAGAATTGACAAATCTTCGAACCCTTTATGCCATAGTGAAAGATGATGACAATCTTCATGCTTTGATGGATTACATTAACACGAATGGTCCGAACTTAAGCAAGATAAACCTTTCCATTGCTAACTGTGATTTCATCGATTCACAAGAAGGCTATAACCTCTTGGTAAATGTTCTAATGAGTGGAAGTCTTCATCGCTTGTAATTTGATGCAAAGCTGGTTGAATTTCCAAAATATAAACCATATTTCCTACAAGGTCTTGCTATGTTAAGCTTAGGGGACAATTATGTGGAGGAAGACCCAATGGAAGCACTTGGGCAGCTTCCTCAATTGCGATTTGGGAGGATGCTTGATTTGCCATAAACTAGGTTTTCCTCAACTTAGGTCTTTGACGCTTTCTGGATTGTGGAATTTAGAGTACTGGAGGATGGATGAAGGATCTATGCCTCATCTTTCAAGTCTGCGAATTACAGAATGTGCAGCACTAGCCATGATTCCCTTTGGATTGCGCTTTGCTAAAGGGCTCAAAGAAGTAGAGTTTTGTGGCATGCCTCGTGAATTTTGTGAGAGGGTAACATTGGTTGATGGCCAAGAAGGACAGGACTATTACAAAATTCAACATGTTCCTTCTATTTCTGTATTCTATCCTGGCTAGAAACCAGCAAGCTCTAAGGTAATTCTTCCATCTCTGGTCAAGTTCCATACTCGTTATGAAAGGTTATGTATGGTTATGGCTTCTTATCCTTTTGCAGATAATCATGATATCTCAGCTTTGGAATATTAACATGCGCTTAATGTTCCGAAGATGCCTTGCTCAAGAGTTGTGAAAATGTATTAATGTTCCAGGATTTTGATTATGTAAGAAATGTCAATAAGTGCACTCCTCGGACCAGCAACTCATGAAGTTCCATTATTCCTGTTGATACACATCCATTGGTTAGAGGACTTTTGAATCCCTGCACTTGATGTTTCTAATGTAATTTCTTTGGAGATTTACCATTATATGTTGAGATACATCTATTGTTTTGAGGATTTTGGAATCCTTCAACTTGTTGTTTCTAATATGGTCGTGATTTTTAGGCAAGAACATTGCCATGTTTTCACCTGCCTCCTGTTTTTCAGAACATAAACAACACAATCAGCTTCCATGTGTGGGATTCCAGAAGTTATTATATCTTAGATTATCAATTTACAATGGTAAATGGCTGAAGCTGTTGTCTCGGTTGTACTGGAAACTCTTGGTGATTTGTTGGTGGAAGAAGCAAGATTTCTATCCAGAGTTTCTAGTCAAGTTGAAGAAGTTCGCAAAGAGATGAAGCGAATGCTGCGTTTCCGCAAAGATGCTGATAGCCAACAATGCAAGCATCAAAGGGTTCCTCCTTTTTCATCAACCCCCTTATTTCGTTAAGAAACTTAGGACACCTATCGATTAAGATACAATAAGAATTAAAACCGTGAAAGGGGAGTGAGGAAGAACAGTGAAAGGGAAGCGAGAAACAGAGAAACAGAAATAACAAGTATAAAAGTAGATTAGAAAGGTCCACTTGGAGAAGAGAAATCACTTGAAGACCAAAAAGTTCAGGAGTCTTCAGAGATTGCAAAGACCTCTTTTCAAATTCAATTTTTTTTTTTTTTTTTTTGAAGCATCTTTTCAAATTCAAATTGATTGCAAAAGGAAAATGTAAGTTGTATTTCCTTTGAATTTTCTGTCCTCCTGTACGAGTAGTCTGCCGCCTATATATATATATATATATATATACACAAAGTAGGGTAGGGTTTTAATCAACGTAATCAACCTAAAATACCCAAATTGCCTATCTTAAGTTACATAAGCTATTTTCATACCCAACACCTTATCTGATGCGAAATCCGAATTGCTCCGAAGACGGCGTTGTGTTGTGGTACGTGTTGTTGGCAAGGATTCAACTAGAAGGTGCATAATAAGTGTTAGGGGGAAGAATTCTCACAAGAATTCCGGTAGAATAACATCACAATAGTACATAACTCTACTATTAATAAAGTCGGGGGTTTGATTTAACGCATAAATCAAAAAAGAAGATCGCAAACTTTCAAAAGAGAATAATCTCAAATATCATATATCTTGGCAAAAAGTTGTGTCTTACAATGAAGCACCCCATTTATAGTGCATAGGTTGGCCGGCCATAGGGTGTAAAACAAGTACCAATTAATCTCTCAAGGTTAAAAAATAACTTATAAGGTTAGTTTCCTTATCTTGATTATTCTTGGAATCAATCTAACTTAATCAAGGTATGACTTAATCTTGCTAATTCCTACAAGAATAAGTCTCTAATTAAATTAAAATCTACTGAAAATACTTTAGGGCAGCCATGTCTTCCTTCCATTTGCATGCCAATTACACCACCTTCCTTTTTTAATTTGTCTTCTCTTGCAAGTAACTTCTAGAAACTTTTAGATGGAATTGGATCGACTAAACATATATGGACATCATTTAAGAGTAAAAACCATCAATGATGGACTACGAAACCCCTAAAAGAGTCCAAGACTCCAAATAAGCAAAAATAGCAAAAGTTGAAAATTGTGGTCATGGCTTGTGTAGTTATGGCCACGTATAGTTTTTCACCCAATTGGAAGATTGATCATTGTGGACACTTAATATGAGGTTCTTCCTTGAATTGGGATTGTCCTTGAGGCAATCTCCATGCTAGCATACTCTATAACTTTCAAATTAAGGGTTTTGGTGGTTTCCATTAAACTTGCTCTTTGATGGAAGTTCATCCATATTGTCTTGTACTTCCAAGAAACCTTGAATAAGTCTTTGGAGCAATTGAATGAACCTATGATAGCTCCAAGAATGAAGATTCTTGAGCTCTTCAACCCTTGACCGTAATATACTTGACTTAACTATCTTAGCTTGAAATTGGTCATGATGCTTGTGAATGCTCCTTTGAAAATGGTCTTCATACTTGAACTCTTCACGATGTGCATCAATGAGGTCGGAAATTGTGAGTAAGGATGTTAGGATTACATCATTATCAAGTTGGAACATAAAGATTGAAGATACCCAACTTGTAAAGAAAATATTTAAATTGATATTTACCCTAATAATTGCTAGCTAACTTAGATAATTGTTCAATTAATCATTGCCGACCACTCTATTTTCGTTCCCACGCACCAAACACACCCTTTATATTTAATTTGGTTCCGTTGACTATTTTAAAGTTCAAAGTAATCAACTCATCTGTAATTGCTATTTTGCTTCCGTTTGATGAAACTGACCCGAAAATCCTCAGAACTTACCTCCTCTAGGGTTTTGGGAGGGTTTTAAGTTTATTTTCTGTTTTCTCCCTCCAATTAACAAATTAGCACAATTTTCCATCAATTTTATTTACCATCGATGGCAAAGATAGGAAGATTTTTCACCTTCGCATCCAATCTTCGCCGATATTCTACAGCTACGATTCGTCGCATTGCGGATGAAGGCGACTGGCGATACTCTTCCGAGTGGTGGGGAACCGACGACGACAAGGCAGATGCTCAAACAGTTTTCCGAGCAGTTTCAGATAAGGGAAACGGCATTGTTTCCGTTCGAGCTTACCCTTCTTCCAGACCAGTTCAGTTAACATTCCCGTCTCCCTTTTCTTCAGCTTTATCGCTTGGTGAATATGTGATCAACCAAAAAGAAAGAAAATGTACTCTTTTATTGTGATCTCAGTAGAATTATGAGGTGGTATTCTTTTGGCTAGGGGTTGATTTGCGTTTTAATGGAAAAAAAAAAAAAAAATTGCCATGTTTTTATACAGTTAAAACACATGTAAACTGTAGAATCTTGGGTTTGATGTTCACAAATGTTTATAAATGTTGGATCTTTCTTACTCCAGTGATTTGAACTTTATATGGTTTGTTAGTATGGTATTTTAGTCAGGAGAAATCAAATACTTGTTGCTCTTTTATATCAAAGAACAATTCTTGCTGCAACCAACTTGTGTGGGTGGTGAACATTTTCGTAGGGAACCCAAAATATTAATTGTATACCTCCTATTGTTCTTCTTTGGTTACTGGGGAAAAAGAATTAACAAATGTTTGGCATGGTTTTATGTAGAAGTGAAGAAGTTGTGGAGTTGTAATTAGCCTAAGGGTACCAAGATCTTTAAAAATTTGATGCAGGAAAAGGCATACTGGCATGAAGCTGAGGGCTGGCTTCAGCAAAGATACGCTGAGATAAATCCTGCTGTGGGCATGAAAGATTCAGGGTTATTGGTTATCAGTGGAGAACTCTGCATTTTAATGATCATACTCGACAGAGTACTGTAAAATTAATGGCTGCTTATGCTGAGTCTGATCCTGCTTCTATAATCCTTATGCAGCAGCCACTTTGTCTAGCTATTCCTTGTAAAGTTTCCTCTTTTCTTTGCTTTCTGGGCTGTACTTATTGTCAATTTACTCAAAACTAATTATCTTATTATAGATAGAGTGGAAATGGCCCTAGTTATTAGCTAATTATCTGCCCGAGAACCATTGTTACTTTTTCCCTCTTGGAAATACCCCCCAAGGATAATGAAGGTTATTGAACTTCGAATCCTCCATCCCCTCACCAAGGAGAAGCCAGCAATGAAATAAAAACCTAGATATCCTGAAGCAATTGATTTTAATTTCACGCTCACATAATAAGACTTCTTGTTGTTATAGCATTCTTCTTTTAGCTTATTTGACTATTTGACATTTTCTGTTCATTGTACTTTGTTGATTGTGTATGATGCCTTCTTACCTGTCTTTATGATCGACAATTTGCTGAACATTTTAACAATTTCTAAAGTACGTGGATTCTTCATGTTGATAGTTACTCTCAAGTCACTATGATTTCACGTTCTTTGCAGATGTAAAGAGCATGATATCTGCTGGATTAGTTACCATCTCATCCTGCGACTATGATCTGAGTAGTGCTCTCTGTGGGAAGAAAATCATGAATATCTTGTGCATTGGACACGGTGGCGGAAGCATACCGTTGTTTTTGGCTAGTAAAATTCGAGGTTGAGGTTATTGGCTTTTTCATTGTATCATCTGTATTATGCAATGCACTAACACTAAAGGCATGCTCTGTACAGGTGCAATAATTCACATCGTAGAAATTGACCCCATAGTGATCTCAGCTTCAACCAAAGCCATGGGGTTCCCTAAATTTGCAGTGATGACAACATCTGGGGAGCGGTCCAGCTTAAAGCCTGATCCTATATCTGAAGTACTGTGGAAAGGGGTTCATGAGAGACTTCTATTACATGAATCAGATGCCGAGAATTTTATTTCTGAGAGCAACACCCTCTATGACATGGTTTTCGTTGATGCATATGATGGTGAAGACATCTTTCCTAACAAGCTCTGGGACCCTGATTCCCCATTTCTTAAAGCTCTAGGAAACCAGCTCCATCCAGAGCACGGAACAGTAGTTGTGAACCTTCATTCCGATGTAGACTTGAGTGATTATTCATCTGTTTCACCTGTTTTACGCGTTTTGCCCATGGGGAAGTATGTCTCCAATGTTTGCAGAGCCTACAGAGATGTGCTGCTTGGGAGCTCCCGTGATGGCCTGGCGTATGCAGTTTCCGTGCCTTGGGTGTGTAATTCATCCATGGTAGTTTGTAGAGGGTTTAGAAAGTCTAAAGGCAGGGAGATGGTTGTGAAATCTCTAGTGTCCAAATCCCTTGAAGTTGAACAAATGATGGGATTGCCATTCACATGTTTAGAATACCTAAAAAGAGGTTTTACTATTGTAAATTGACCACCTAAAGGTATAATTGAACCTGATTATGTTATTGTTTTGTTCTCAAAAATAGAAAGCAAGCGAAAGAACCTTGCCCCAAATGCTTGGTGGAGGCATGTTGTATATGTAGACGAGGTTTCAGGTCCAAGAAACATCAGCTGTAACAGAAACGTCTCTTTCTCACCATCTCAAAGAGAATTGTTAAAAAAGAGGAAAATGCAACAATAATGTTCAGTCAGGGATTCCAAAATCCTCAATAGAATATAACAAACCTTAACCTGAAACAATGACTAATGTTGGCAACAAGAAGTTCATGGACTTCGACAGTGGCGGAACCAGGAAAAAGGAAAAATGGTATGAGGGTGCAGTCATGGCAGAGTAACTATGGAGGTGTTGATCCAAGGCTGCTCCTCCTACCAAAATGCTCAAAACAACCTACCTATTAAGGATTTTTTCCTCTATGATGAAGGTGTTTCAGCACCCATGAGCTCTAGGTTGGTTCCGCCCCTGGACTTCGAAGGGTGTTGATTCAAGGCAGCATTAGCAATAGAATGCAACTTTATTGGCATTTTAGTGAGGATAGAGTACAGAAATAGAAGGAACATGTTGAATTTTGTAATAGTCCTGTCCTTCTTGGCCATCCGCCACTGTTACCCTCTCACAAAATTCATAAGGCATTCCGCCAAACTTCACTTCTTTGAGATCTTTAGCAAATTGCAATCCCTATGGAACCATGGCTAGTGAATCACAATCCCATATTTCCAGATGTGAAAGATTAGGCATTGATCCTTCATCCACCCTCCAGTACACTAGATTGGATAATCCTCTAATGATCAAAGACCTGAGTTGAGGAAACCCTTGTTCATGGCAAATCAAGTAGTCCCCCTCATAAGAATTAAGTCCTAACAAAAGGGCTCTCAACTGAGGAAGCTGTCCCAGTGCTTCCATTGGATCTTCCTTCATATGATTCCCTCTTAAGTGTAACACAGCCAGACCTTGTAGGAAATGTGCTTCATAATTTGGAAATGGGACTTGCTATTCGTATAACAAATTTGCTATTTGTATCACAAAAAAAAATAAAAATAATAATAAAATGACCAAAATGCCCTTATGAACAAAATTCTTGATAAATTGACAGATTTTATGTCAAAAAACGGGGCGAAATTGCATTTTTTTCACATAAAAAACGCAGGGGAAAAACGTTTTGGACATACAAAATTTAGCCAAAATTGCGTTTTTAAATGTTTCAAACGCAAAATAGGAACGTTTTTAGCTGGCAAAAACGCAAAAATTGAAAGTTTCCACCATGGTTCGCTCGTTAAAATGGTGCGTTTTTGACAATCAAAAACGCTAAAATGGGAAGTTTACACCATGGTTCGCTCGCTAAAATGGTGCGTTTTTGACAGTAAAAAACGTTAAAATGGGAAGTTTCCACCATGGTTCGCTCGTTAAAATGATGTGTTTTTGACATGTACAGAAGTTCAAAAACATTTACATACATTCATTTGAATTGGATGAAAAACTTATACACAACAACTATCCTAAAATCAAGTCCAGACAAATTCTTAACTTACAAACATTCGTTAGATCATTCAGTTGACGGCGAAAGAATATTTAGCAAGCGAATCATCACGATATGGTAAGTTTCCGAACCTTAAAGTTATATAAATATTTTTAAAAAATATTGTAGGTCGAAACACGCTAAAATGACGTTTACGAAGCGTTTAAACGTCGCTTTTTAGCGTTTTCTCCATGGTAAAAACGTCATTTTTGTGTGTTTCTGACATGCATTATATAAAAAGTGTTGCGTTTTTGACATGCATTATATAAAAAGTGTTGCGGTTTTTACATGCATTATATAAAAAGTGCTGCGTTTTTTACATGCATTATATAAAAAGTGTTGCGTTTTTTGACATGCATTATATAAAAAGTTCTGCGTTTTAGGTAGCTGGAAACCACATCTTGGTGCGTTTTTGGTTGCATGAAACGCATTTTTGTAGCGTTTTTGGTTGGATAAAACGCATAAATGTAGCGTTTCATGTTGCATGAAACTTTAAACTGTTGCGTTTTTTTGATTGCAAGAATCATAACTTTGCTGTGTTTTTAATTAATGTGTGCATTCACCTATAGGCTGACAATGACGATTACGATGAGGATGAGGTGTATGATGATGATGAGGAGGCGGAGAATGAAGAGGAGGATGACGATGAAGAAGAGGATGCAGATGACAATGAGGCGGATAATACTCAAGGGGAGGCGGTGGAACTTCAACCTGGCGCAGATTTGAGTGGATATTTCAAGATTGACAGAGAGTTTCTAACTATTGGCAAGGCTTTGAAATATTGCCAGAAAATAGCTAAGAGGCTGAAGTTTGTAATTACAAAGAGGGGAGGTAACCAAGGATTTGCGACGTACTACTTCTCGTGCAAGCGATGGAGAGATCCTGCCAAAGCCCCTCTCCCAACTAGACGGAAGAATACAAGAAGGAGCGGCACTAATTGCCCCTTTAGGTTGACTTGTAAGCGAATTGATCTGGGACGTCACAAGGTTTATACAAACCCAGGAGCAGCGTCAACTCACAATCACACTGGTATTTCATTATTTGCGCATAATATTAATTAAGTTGATTGATGTGTTGTATGTATTAATTGTTATAATATTTAAATGTGATTTACAGGTATAATGCATCCATATGGTCACAGACAGCTGAGCCATTTTACAAAAGATTCAAAGGCTGTTGCTGAATTTATGCTTCGGTCGAATGTGAAGCCAAAGTGTGTTTGGGAAGCTGTGAATAAACAGTTTCCAGATTCCCAGGTACCAATCAAATCTGTGTACAATTTGAAAGGAGAGATGAAGACCGCCGGATTGGAAGGTAGGAATATTGGGCAGCAATTTATGCATTTGGCTGAGGAGAAGCAGTACTATCTCAAGATTCAGAAGGATGCGAACACTGATGAGATCACACATGTCTTCTTTGCACATCCAACATCAATTCGGATGTTCCACAGATGGTATTGGGTGGTGGGGATTGATTCTACCTACAAGACCAACAAGTACCAAATGCCTGTCGTCGAGATGGTAGGTATGACTCCTACAAATAAGAATTTCAATATTGCATTTGCTATTGTTAGAAATGAGAAACAGGATACATATGACTGGGTTATGCGGAACTTGAGATTTTTGCTGCCGGCTAGTTTGTCACCTAGTGTGATTGTGACTGATAGGGAGTTGGGTTTGTTACAGCCGATTAAGGAGCATTTTCCCGCTTCACATCACTTGTTATGTTTGTGGCATATTGGGCGTGATGTGAATGCGTGGTTGGAAAAAAATGTTGGGAGGAGAAACAAAAATTTGGCATGTGATATTCATGACAGCTGGTGGAAGAAAATTATTAAGGCTCTGACAGTAGAGGAATTTAATCGTTTATTGCAGAATTTCAAGGTTAAGTACACTCTCCTTAAGCCGTTGGCTGTTGAATATCTAGAGACTACATGGCTCATTCACAAGGAGAAATTTGTTCGAGCTTGGACAAATCAATTTCTCCACTTCGGTAATACTTCCACTAATAGAGTAGAGGCTTCACATGCTGCTATGAAAGATTGGCTTAATTCTTCCACCAACTCCCTTGACACTTTGTTCACAAAGATCGACTCTCACCTCAGCCACTTGTTCCCTCACATCGGGTTAGTTTACTTATTTAATTGTTTATATCAGATGTTATTTAATGTCATCTCATTCATTTTTGGTATACTTCTATTTATTTCAGATGTTTCAATTAATTTTATTTTTAATTGACATTATTATAGAGGCTCTCTTGAGGCTTCCATCTCCACGACTCAAACAAGTATGCAGGGATATCCATACTGTTATTTGAACAAGTACGTGTCACACCATTGTCTGAAGTTGGTTAGGAAAGAAGTTCGACGAAAGAATAAGTTGGCAGGCCTTGTTCTCGAGCGATGTGGATGTGTGCCCAAGGTGACACGTGGGATTCCCTGTGCGTGTGACATATTCAAGGCACAGTCATTGCCTGAATATCCCTTACTTCCACACGTGCATGAGTTTTGGAAGAGGCTGACCATTGTTCCATCACATGGTGATGCGAATTACATTGATGAGGACATCAGGTGCATTTTTAAATTATGAACTTTAATATTATTCAATTGAATTGACATTTTATGAAAATAGAATAAAATATTTGGAGTTGATATATTTGTTTTTGAAGGTATTTCAACGAGGAAGTAGTCCCCACTGTATCTACCAGTCCGTCTTTTTTGGCCCGGCTGTTGAATAGGGCGTACGTAGAGCAGATGTACCCTGACATGGCCAGTGTTGGAGAGCCAGGTACCTCGGGACCCCAAAGGGGGCGACCACCAAATAGATTACATCATTCTGTTATGCGCGAGTGGAGTTCACGAGAAAGAGCGACACGTGGCCGACGTGGCAGGTGCCGTTCAGGGTCATCCGGCCGCTCGACAGGTCGATCACACCGCATTCATACAGGTTTTGATGGTGGATCTCCATTAAGGACAGGTAAATAAGTCCTTTTAAGTTATTCAATTAAATAAATAATTAATGAAGGTTTGTTTATTCAATGTAACATAATTACTTAACAGGGTCTGGTGGAGACATTCAGTGTGTGCCAGCATTTTTTTAGCCTTACTGTACAGGGTGGTCAGATGTAAATGGTGATGGCCATTGTGGTTTCCGAGTAATTTCTACTTACCTTTTTGGCCACGAGAAATATTGGATATTAGCTCGCAGGTCATTGAGTGGAGAGATTACGAGCCACCCGGACAGGTATAGGGGTGTATTCCAATCGTTGGAGTTGCGTCCCCCCGATGGTGATTTTGTGGTTATGGTACTTAGGCGAATAAATTTCGAAGGCACTGATTGTGGTGAGCAGCACTGGATGGCTACACCTACGGATTTGTTCCCTCTCGCCACTTATGCAAATGCACTGGTAATACAGTTTGATCGTACTCGTTCAGATGGAAATTATTCTGTATTACCTTTGTATTGCTCTACTGGCGACACACAACCTGAAAGGGTTATAGCGCTCGCCCTTGTAAATGGGAACCATTATGTACGTGTCGATGTGGTCGATGAGTGCCCTATCCCGCCGTTGAGCTTTGTTTGGCACCATCAGCGTCATGCTGATAGTGTAGGTGATTGGCCACAAAATTTGGAAGCTAGATTTAATGCTTGGAATGCACTACGTGATGGCTAGGATGTATATTGTTATGTACCAAATGTTTTATTACTATTATCTTGTGCTTATGAATATTTATTTTGGGTTTTGACGAGATATACGTATAAAATACAATATATGTATGAAAAAGACAATAAAATATAATCAGCAAATTAATAATATAATATATGGATAATGTATACAAAAATAGTACAAAAAAAATTCAGACCGAACGGTCGAACTCATCCTCTAGATCTGCAGTGCGAGGTGCGAACTGATCGTACAGATCTGGAACACTCTCCCGCACTACATCTAATAATGCATGATGTAGCTGACCATACTGACCCATCCACTGCAAATAGATAAACAATATATTAGATGCACATGAAAAGAATTTAACATATAAAATAATTTACATTAATTAACAAGAATACTTACAAACTCCGAGGCGGCGCGACGTGGTCGAGGGGGCTCTATAGCGGCCTGGGGATCGAGGGGAAGTACGCGCGGACGTGATCGGGGACGAAACCACTCCAAATAGCCGTCGACCGCAGCACTCCGAGCAACAGCTCCACCTGTCCGCTGTCGGCCAGCGAGGGAAATCCCATGGACGACGTGCCGAACTCCTCCCAAGCGGACTCTGCATATGCGCAATTCACCTGAAAATTGTTATGATATAGGTATATTAGCCAGAAAGAAAACTTCTGAACTCATGAACTGATTCAAGATACAAGATGTTGATGCAGATGTGTTTTGAGAAAAGAAGAAAAAAGGTCCCCCCAGTTCAGCAAAAAATCATGGAAGCATGTTCTTCAATTTAGGATGGATCAAAGGAGAGACAATTCAGGAGGTTAGGGTTGTCCAGAAATTATCAGCAAGATGTATGAAGTCATTGCCCATTGAAAATTGAACACAACAAAAAGGAAAGTATCCGTAGTCTGAAGAATAATAGCAGCAGTGAGAACCATTGAGAAGAAGCTTTTTGTGGATGAAACTTGTGGATAATCAACGGTTTGCTTCAGCTGGAAGGCGACAACTGCTGCATCCACCTGGACAAGCATTACAGTTATTGCATCAGTAGCTGATGAGATTGAAATTCATAACTATATTTCATGTGAATTTAGGCCGATTTGGAGTCATTGCGGAGTTTAATGGGGTATTTTTGCACTTGCAAAACGGAGATTAAGCTTGGAGCATAATGAGCTATTTTGGGTGATTTTGGAAGAAGTGGAAGCTGTGAGGAAGAGAAGTTAATGGGCTGGATTGAAAGAGTGACGAGGGCAAAGAATTTGGGCTGAATATTGAGATCCAAAATTTAATTATATTAAAAGGGATGTTCTTAATTAAAATTGGGCTTTAAATATTTTAGTTTAGGTTTTCAATATGGGGTAGTACTATTTGTAGCCTATTTTTTACTATTTGTAGCCTTATTTTCGAAACAATCTTCCCAAATTGTCATTTTATTAATTTTTAAATAATTTATCAAAATTTAACAAAATGAATATATATTTTTTTATCCCAATAAAATGAATATTATCTTAATTATTTTAAACATATTTAATCGTATAATAACCAAAGTGAGGTAAGGCTAGCTGCTAATGGGATTAAGTTGTATAGTATGTAAATCCCTGAAATATGAAGCTAAATGCTAAGTTGTAATGCCAAGGAAGGTTGTATTGAGTAATTGAGTGAATTGGTAAGACATGCATGCATTGTTTAGGTCATGTTTTAGTTAGTTAATGTTGGAATGAACATTTTGGACATTAGATGGTATGGTTTGGAGCTGGATTTGTGCTGGAAATGACGCATTGAATTGGAGAAAAAGAAGGCAGAAGAAGGAAAATGACGCATTGAATTGGAGAGCATGTTGGAGGTTTTCTTGTTTCATTGGTTCAGATTTCCTCTGCTGCAAATGACAATGAGTTCAATCAAACTAGATGACTGCAGCCAATTATACAGAATGAAAGGTTCATGGCCAAAAACCCAATCATACATGATCCAAGAGCTCGTCACATTTGGTTAATCCCAAATTCATCTTGAAAAGAGGCCACAGATCAACTTAGCGATGAACAAATGAAGCTGAAAGCTGTCTTGGAGGGAAGCAAATACCAAATGCATACAACACTGAAAGCAACATTACACAAACAAGTCAAGTTATGGACAGGTCGGAGTCCATTAATGCTCATATTGAGAGAGTAAGAATAGCAAATTATTCCAGAAATTAGAATCAAAGATGCAAAGAAAGGAATTAACAACCACCACATTGGCAACCAAAATATTAGGAAAAGTGTTATGACCTGATGACGAAGGTACAAGGATATACCTGATTGCTTTTCCATAGGAAGTCAAAACTCTTGCTTGGAGCTGGTTATCACAAGGACAGGCACATGACGCACTTTGTCAAAGTCTTCTCCTTCCTTACCATTTTTAGTCCTAATCCTGTCACAGAAGCTTTCTTTCATGTCTCTTATCTCCAATTCTTTAAGCTTTGTCAGGAATCGTAAACCATCTGGGATCATCTTCAAATCTCGACATTGAAGGATTTGAAGACAAGAAAGATTGGGCAATGCCCCATTTTCCACCCTCCATTCCCTCAGTCCATACAAACGATGGAGTAAAAGAAATTTAAGTTGAGGAAACCCAAGGCTAGAGCAAGTCATTTCTGTTCCATAAAAGGCTCCATTCCTCAACCAGAGGCTTTGTAAATTGGGCAGCTTTTCCAGTGTTTCCATCAAGTTAACTTCAATATAAGAATTCTTAAGTTCCAGTTCAACCAAGTTTCTGAAGAAGTTGGATTGGTACTTTGGAAATACTAGCAAGGGACCCTCTAATATCAAGTGTGAGAGATGGCTGCCAAACAACTTCTCAAGAAGAGAAGTGCGCTTCTCAGTAGTGAAGCCAAAATCTTCACTCATCTCTGGATCTAGAATCAAAGTTAGCAGCTTTAGGCATGGTGAAATGGAGGTAAAATGGGCGATTTCTTCAAACTCTTTCTCACTGCGTACCATTACTTTTAGCACCTGGAGATTACGTAAGGTCCTTAAATCTTTAAATTCACAACGTTCAGCAGTGATGTTCTCTAGCACCTCTAACTGAGTCAAGTCAAATAGTCTTACCTTCCTCCCGCAATTTATACCAATAAAATCATCATCTGGAAAGTATAAATACCTTAAACGTTTGAGTTTGGTTATGACATTCCTTATCAGCGGTATAACAGAGTAACGTAGATCAAGGGTTTCCAAATGAACCAAGTTGCCTAATGAGGAAGGGAACGTGATGAAACAGGAGTTCCTCAGACAGAGGTAACGCAAATGGATAAGGTTGCCTATCTCCAATTTGAATAATTGGATTATGTCGCACAACTCCCCGGTGTCAACTGAGTCAAACCCTTCAATGGTCAAAGCTCTCAGCATCTTTAGTTTGTTAAATCGATTACTTGGCCAACGACCATTATACTCAAACTCTTCCAATCTGCGAACTGTTAGGGATCTAATGTGCTTATACCCTTGTCTCTTTGGTGGAACATACTTAAGCCTGTCTTGTATGTTAAACAACATGAGACATCTATGACATTTAGTTGTTGAAGAGTTTGAATCCACCAACTCTGGATTGTTTCCTTGTCGATAATCAACAACCTTTACAAAATTCTCATCTCTTGCCTTGGCTATGCACAGATCTCTCATAAGGTCATGAAGGCGACATGATTTGAACTTTCTCAATGCAGGTCCCTCCTTTGCATTTAAACTCACCTGGATCATGCAACGTTTTACTAATTCACCCAAGTAATGTTCTGCAACATCCATCATTGATTCTCCTTCTCTTTGATGTCCTTTAGAAACCATCCCTTCAGCCATCCACAATTGATACAATCTCTCTGTTTCAATCTCATGATCTTCTGGGAATATGCTCAAATACAGAAAACAGGGCTTTAAATGAAACGGCAAATCATTGTAACTTAAAGCTAATATCTTCTGAAAAGATTTAACCTCTCCCTTTTCTCCAATGTCTCCATCACCCTTTTCTAGAAAAGATTTGATGTTTTTGGAAACAAATCTCCACTCATTTAACTCACACTTTGTTGCTAGAATGCCTCCAAGAACAACAACTGCTAGAGGAAGTCCTCTACAACTCTTAGCCATCTCTTTTCCCAATTCTTTAAATTCACCAATATCTTCAAGGCCTACATAGGGATTTATGGCATGCGATTACAAAAAAGAAAAAAAAAAAAAATTCATAAGCAGTGAATAAGGCAATCAAAAGTTACTTTTTTGCCTTTGTTTTTCATGCCTAAGTAGGATGTTTCCATATAACTTGATTACTAACAGAAAGAGTGAAACTAGAAAACTTTCAATGTATTTTTTTAAATATCTTTCTGATGAAGGATGCGTAACAAAAGATTATTTCTTTGTGATGAAGGAGGTAATTGCTATATAATCATAGAAAGAAATCAAAAGGCTATATTCAGTAGAAAAGTTACATACCTTGACCAAGAGCGTCCCTTAAGGCTTTCTTTTTCAGCAACTCCCAACTTTCATCATCGTCCAGAAACCGAGGTTTATGATGAAAACCATTTGGGTCTATGTGGATCGCCGCACTTTCATTTCGAGTAGTAAGCAAAATTGTGCTTTTTGATCTGTCTCTACTTGGGAAAGCATTTTTCATGCACTCCCAAGCATCTGTCGACCAAATGTCATCAACAACTATCAGACATTTTTTGTCCTTGAGAATCCTATAAAGCTGTCCGGTTAGCTCAACCTCGGTCAACTTCATAATTTCTTTTCTTCTCTCTGGGCTTATTTTGATTAATATTCCTTGCAAGATATCTTTGGTTTCCCACTGTTGTGATATGCAAACCCAGGCAAAAGCATCAAAATGATGCCTCACAGTTGGGTGGTTGTATACCTTTCTAGCAATTGTTGTCTTCCCCAAACCTCCCATCCCACAAATGGAGACAACATTATAAGTATTTACCTCATGATTATTGGTCAATTTCTGCACCAGCAACTCCACATCATTTCCCAATCCAACAAAATCATCCTCTTCAACATGAGAATACGTCCTCCTGATCAACTGTTGATGCCTTGAGCTTGTACCTTCCTTCTCCATTGTATTTCTGATCCCATATTTATAAAAACTTTCAGTGATATCAGAGATTCTGCTATGAAGATTTTGAATCTCTGTTCCTACACTGTGACGCATGTAGCATTCACTCATGATACATGAGAATCTCATCAACATATCTGTAAGGTTGCCTTTTCCCCTTCTGGATGCCACCTTGAAGGCAAAGTCCTCAAGGACATTTTCTGCATCATAAGCAACATCTTTGCTTTGAGAAATCCACTCCTGAAGTAGACTATCCTGATCTTGTTTTGAATCAGCATCCCTTAACAGTGACAGCAGTAGCCTCAGCTTTGATTGAAGCTGTTGTGCTTGCTCGCTCACACCGCCTAGAAATTGGGCTTCTTCAATCAACAATTTACTGATATTTTCTAAGAGAAAAGAGACAACAGGCTCTGCAAAACTTGACATGTTTTTTTGAAACTTGTATTATAGTTTGTAGGTTGTGTTGCATATATTGGTACAAAGAAGTTTGTGAATAAGCAAATTCAAACATGTATTTGTGTTGCTTAAATAAGAACAACAACACTCTTGATCATGAAACTTGCGAAACGATTCCATATGTTGGTTTGAAATGTTCCTATGCAATAGTTAACAATTAACTATTGCACTTTATTCCCTTCAATTTTCACCTTTCCTATAACTTCATTCCTACAGAATTTCCTTAACTTTATTTTATACCTTCTTAAACTCTCAAGATAACAACTATTCTGTCCTTCCTGTAATTATACCCATGTTTGTAATAATGGAAAATCAATAGCACAAACAGTGTTTAAGTTCAAATTTGAACAAGAACACTCCATTCCTAGGTTATGAAATTCGCAAAACAATTCACTGGTTAATATTTCAATTCACTAGTACACTTTATTTCTTCAATTTTCACCTTTTCTTTAACTTGAGAACAAGAAATGAACATTTTGCTTCAAATGAAAAGAGACAACTTATTCCTAGAGTATTCCAATTCACTAGTTCTTAGCATTCCTTGAATTTCCACCTTTTCTTTAACTTGAGAACAAAGAAATGAACATTTTGATCTAAATGAAAAGAGTGAACTTGCTTCCCACAGAATTTCCTTAACTTTGTTTCATACCTCTTTAACCCTCAAGGTAAGAATTAAACAGACTGGTATATTCAACAATAGTAGTAGTAGTTGTACACATACAAGAAAAGCAGAAGCGGTGATACAGTTCCTCTGAAAAAGGAAAATTTCAAGAAATCGTTGGAGCTTCATCGCTCTGATTCACTTTTGCGCACGCTTTGCCTCGTAGGCCTTGACAGCTGCTTTGATTGCATCCTCAGCAAGCATACTGCAATGCAATTTGACTGGAGGAAGAGACAGATGTTTTGCTATTTCTGTATTCTTGATGGTTAGTACTTCCTCCATTTGCTTCCCCTTCACCCATTCAGTGGCTACAGAGGAAGAAGCGATAGCGGAGCCACATCCAAAAGTCTTGAAGCAAGAATCTACAATCTTTCCTGTCTCATCGTCGACTCTAATTTGAAGTTTCATAACATCGCCGCATGCTGGAGCACCAACGAGCCCCGTGCCGACATTTGGATCATATTCTTGTCAAAAGCTCCAACGTTCCTAGGGTGTTTGTAATGATCCACGACTCTCTCGTGGTAAAGCCTACGTAGCTGTAGCAACGCACCGGTGGAGGGAGACGACGACGGTGCGGAGGAGGAGGAAAACCCTCCCAAAAGGCGATTCGCAAATTGACGCAACATTTTTAATAGAAACCACCGATACAAGAGGATCTTCCTCTATCAATTTTCTAGCACCGGAATTTGATTTCACTCATCTACAAAAAGAAAAATATTAAACGAGAATTTAAAAGGATATCTTTGAAACCCAATCATGTTTAATTAATGGAGTCTCCAATTTCCAATCAAAGTCCTTAATCAATTACCTAAAATACATCAATTTACAAAAAAAAAAATATCATTAAAAAATTTATTTGTAGTTCCCTTATCTTATAAATTTTTTGAAAATTAATAACGAATTTATAAAATTTTTAGTAAATTGATTAAGAGCAGGTAAGTAATAATGGGAAGACGACGGAGAGATAAGTATTATGGGGCGAAAGATAAGAATTAGGTATGACGATAGTCACAAAAATTAAGAACTTTTTTGAAAAAAAAATGGGCGATGAATACAAAAAATAGAATGTGATATAATACTACTCTTAAATCAATAATTTTTTTTTTAAGAATAAAGGAACATTTTATTTTCCTTCAAAAAAAATATTTTATTTAATTACTGAAAATCGTCCAACGACAATTGTTTAAAGAAATCTAGCACACAAGATCATTCCTGCACGGTGGCTGCGCTTTTAGCAAAACTCACCAAACTATGAGCGTACAAATTTTGAGATAGTGGAATCCAGTAAAGATTATTGGTTAAATTGATTTCGTCTGATTAAAATGATATAAATGTGAAATTAATAATAGTTTTATATTTAAATAAATGAAAAAGTAAAATTTAAAAAAAAAAAAGAGAGAGAGAGATTCAAGTAAAACTGGGTCAACCGGCCCGAATTGGTGAGCCGTTCGGTTCAAGTCTAGATAGGTTGGTTTGATCCGTTCACTGTTATAAAGCCAAGAGAAGTTCAGATTTATTGGATGGTGTTATTTTCTAAGTGCGAGGCAGTGTAGGGATTGGCTTTTGAATTGCCTTTGAGGAAGGTACTCACATTCACACTTTTAGAAAATTCTTCTCTCGAATTACTAACCCCTGTATGGTTGAGTGTTTGACGTTCAGGGAGGCTCTGTTTCTTGCAAAATGTCTTGATTTATAAGAATGCTCATTCCTTGGTCATTCTTCTGCGGCAATTATAATAGTTTTTCAACTTGAAGAATGTCAATATAGTAGTTGAGAATTATAAATTTGTCATTACTTCCATAGATAACTTTTGTATTTTGTGACTTTTTCGTACTCAAAATACCGTAACTCATGAGATTGCACAATTTATTAAGAAATTTGTAAACTCTAGCAGGGAGTGAATTGTGCAACCTAACTTCTTGTATCAATTGTCATTTTAACTAAATTTCCAATAAATCTAATACAATTGTCTTTCCTAAGAAAAACCAAAATTTGGACTATAGATGAACTTAAATCATAAAATTGGAATATTTTCAAATGTCAAAACCAATTTAACTTTGAATGGACGGACTATAATAATTGAGTGATTAGTCTTTATCAATGCTCAAGTTCTTATGGATCAATTAGAAACTAAAAGTGTTGTCAACAATTTATGTTCCAGAATATTTAAATATTCAAAGCTACAATAAAAAATTTTTTTAAGATAAATCAAATGCAGTTTATTTTAGGTTACATGTGTGTTGAATTCTTAACTCTCAAAAAATGCGTAACAATTTAATACTTTCGTGTTGGTTTAAATGGTCGATTTGATCTCTTTTCTTTTTTCATCATTTAACCACGTGGGAGTCTATAAACTAATTCTCCATAGCTTTATTCTTCATACATTTGATCTCAATATTTGTAATAGGTCTCATATATAATACAACTCTATTATTATTACAGGAAAAGCATTATTTCGATGTGTATTAATTGGTATGAAAACAAGAACAGTTAATAAAAGAAATTAAATCCAACTTAGGTAGAAGCCAAACAATATCAGAGTTGGAGAAATATAGTTTCCAGCAAGAAAAGAAGGCAGAAGAAGGAAAAATAGGCATTGAATTGGAGAGCATGTTGGAGGTTTTTATATTTCCTTGTTCAGATTTCCTCTGCTGCAAATGAAAATGAGTTCAATCAAACTAGATGACAGCAGCCAATTATACAGAATGATCCAACAGCTCATCACATTTGGTTAATCCCACGTTCATCTTGAAAACAGGCTACAGATCAATTAGCGATGAACAAATGAAGCTGAAAGCTGTCTTGGAGCGAAGCAATACCAAATGCATACAACACTGAAAACAACATTAAAGAAAGAACTAAAATTATGGACAGGCGGGAGACAAGGCTCGTATTGAGAGAGTAAGAAAAGCAAATTATTCCAGAAATTAGAATCAAAGATTCAAGAAAGGAATTAACAATCACCGTATTGGCAACCAAAATATTAGGAAAAGTGTTATGACCTGATGAAGAAGGTACAAGGATATACCTGATTGCTTTTCCATAGGAAGTCAAAACTCTCGCTTGGAGCTGGTTATCACAAGGACAGGCACATGCCGTACTTTGTCAAAGTCTTCTCCTTCCTTACCATTTTTAGTCCCAATCCTGTCACAGAAGCTTTCTGGCATGCCTCTTATCTCCAATTCTTTAAGCTTTCTCAGGAATCGTAGACCATCTGGGATCATCTTCAAATGTTCACAAGCATGGATTTGAAGACAAGAAAGATTGGGCATTGCCCCATTTTCCACCCTCCATTCCCTCAGTTCATACAAAAAATCAAGTAAAAGAAATTTAAGTTGAGGAAACCCAAGGCTAGAGCAAGTCATTTCAGTTCCATCAAAGGCTCTAGTCCTCAACCAGAGGCTTTGTAAATTGGGCAGCTTTTCCAGTGTTTCCATCAAGTTAACTTCAATATAAGAATTCATAAGTTCCAGTTCAACCAAGTTTCGGAAGAAGTAGGATTGGTACTCTGGAAATGCTGGCAAGAAACCCCACACTAGCAAGTGAGAGAAATGGCTGCCAAACAACTTCTCAAGAAGAGAAGTCCACTTCTCAGTGTAGCCGAAATCATGATCCATTGCTGGAGCTAGAATCAAAGTTACCTGCTTTAGACGTGGCAAAATAGAGGTACAATGGGCGATTTCTTCAAACTCTTTCTCATTGCATACCATTACTTTTAGCACCTGGAGATTACTTAAGGTGCATAAATCTTTAAATTCACAATACATAGCACTGATGTTCTCTAGTACCTCTAACTGAGTCAAGTCAAACAGTCTTACCTTACTCAACCATGGCATACCCATATTATTACTATCTGGAAAGTAGAAATACCTTAAACGTTTGAGTTTGGGTATGACATTCCTTATCAGCATTACACCAGACTTACGTAGATCAAGGGTTTCCAAATGTGCCAAGTTGCCTAATGAGGAAGGGAACATGAGGAAAAAAGACTTCCTCAGACAAAGGTAACGCAAATGGAGAAGGTTGCCTATTTCTAATTGGATTGATTGGATTAGGTTGTTAATGGTGTCGCAGAGCTCCACCGTTTCAACTGGGTGAAACCCTTCAATACTCAAAGCTCTCAGCATCTTCAGGTTGTTAAATCGATTACTTGGCAAATGACCAATATCCTTAAATTCTCCCAATCTGCGAACTATCAGGGATCTAATGTGCGTATACCCTTGTCTCTTTGGTGGAACATACTTAAGCACGTCTTGTTTGTTAAACAACATGAGACATCTATGACATTTAGTTCTTGAAGAGTTTGAATCCACCAACTCTGGATTGTTTCCTCGTCGATAATCAACAACCTTCACAAAATTCTCATCTCTTGCCTTGCCTAAGCACAGATCTCTCATAAGGTCATGAAGGCGACATGATTTGAACTTTCTCAATGCAGGTCGCTCCTTTACATTTAAACTCACCTGGATCATGCAACGTTTTACTAATTCACCCAAGTAATGTTCTGCAACATCCATCATTGATTCTCCTTCTCTTTGATGTCCTTCAGAAACCATTCCTTCAGCCATCCACAATTGATACAATGTTTCTGTTTCAATATCATGATCTTCTGGGAATATGCTCAAATACAGAAAACAGGGCTTTAAATGAAATGGCAAATCATTGTAACTTAAAGCTAATATCTTCTGAACAGATTTAACCTCTCCCTTTTCTCCAATTTCTCCATCACCCTTTTCTAGAAAAGATTTGATGTTTTTGTAAACAAATTTCCACTCATTTAACTCATACTTTGTTGCTAGAATGCCTCCAAGAACAACAACTGCTAGTGGAAGTCCTCTACAACTCTTAGCCATCTCTTTTCCCAATTCTTTAAATTCACCAATATCTTCAAGGCCTACATAGGAGTGATGTATGCATTGCGATTAAAAAAAAAAGAATCATAAGCAGTGAATAAGGCAATCAAAAGTTATTTTTTTTGCCTTTGTTTTTCATGCCTACGTAGGATGTTTTCATAGTAACAGAAAGTAGGAAACCAGAAAACTTTGTTGGTGATGCTAGTTTATAAGCATCGAGCATGCCAAAGAAAGATCACATTAAGAGCAAGCAAAGGTCTCAACCTTTAGAGCTTTCCCAAATTTATGCATTAGTTTGAAGATTAGATATCATTTATTAAGATATGAGCATTTAGAATAATCGTAGTGGCACAAAGAAAAAAATTTGCAATATTTGAAGAAAAGATTATAAAAGGAGCATTCATGCATGCATTCCATCATGAAAAAAAGCACTGGCTGAGCTAGGGATGTCCGCAATTGTCAGTTATGTAAGAATCTAAATACAATTTAAATCTGTGATTTTCATTCTAAAAGAAATTGTGTTGTAGATCCTATTGCCTAATGGTACCTACAAAAGTTACATACCTTGACCAAGAGCATCCCTTAAGGCTTTCTTGTTGAGCAACTCCCAACTTTCATCATCGTCCAGAAACCGAGGTTTATGATGGAAACCATTGGGGTCTATGTGGATCGCCACACTTTCATTCCGAGTAGTAAGCAAAATTGTGCTTCTTGATCTCTGTCTACTTGGGAAAGCATTTTTCATGCAGTCCCAAGCATCTGTGGACCAAATGTCATCAACAACTATCAGACATTTTCTGTCCTTGAGAATCCTATAAAGCTGTCCGGTTAGCTCAACCTCGGTCAACTTCATAATTTCTTTTCTTCTCTCTGGGCTTATTTTGATTAATATTCCTTGCAAGATATCTTTGGTTTCCCACTGTTGTGATATGCAAACCCAGGCAAAAGCATCAAAATGATGCCTCACAGTTGGGTGGTTGTATACCTTTCTAGCAATTGTTGTCTTCCCCAAACCTCCCATCCCACAAATGGAGACAACATTATAAGTATTTACCTCATCATCATTGGTCAATTTCTGGACCAGCAACTCCACATCATTTCCCAATCCAACAAAATCATCCTCTTCAACATGAGAATACGTCCTCCTGATCAACTGTTGATGCCTTGAGCTTGTACCTTCCTTCTCCATTGTATTTCTGATCCCATATTTATAAAAACTTTCAGTGACATCCGAGATTCTGCTATGAAGATTTTGAATCTCTGCTCCTGCACTGTGACGCATGTAGCATTCACTCATGATACATGAGAATCTCATCAACATATCTGTAATATTTCCTTTTCCCCTTCTGGATGCCACCTTGAAGGCAAAGTCCTCAAGGACATTTTCTGCATCATAAGCAACATCTTTGCTTTGAGAAATCCACTCCTGAAGTAGACTATCCTGATCTTGTTTTGAATCAGCATCCCTTAACAGTGACAGCAGTAGCCTCAGCTTTGATTGAAGCTGCTGCGCTTGCTCGCTCACACCCCCTAGAAATTGGGCTTCTTCAATCAACAATTTGCTGATATTTTCTAAGAGAAAAGAGACAACAGGCTCTGCAAAACTTGCCATTTTTGAAAAAACTTGTATTATAGTTTCTAGGTTGTATTACATGTATTGGTACAAACAAGTATCTGAATAAGCAAATTCAAGTATGTATTTGTGTTGTTTAAATAGGAACAACAACACTCTATTCCTTGATCATGAAACTTGGGAAACGATTCCATATGTTGGTTCGAAATGCTCTTATACCAATTAACTATTGTGCTTTATTCCCTTCAATTTTCACCTTTCCTATAACTGGAAAACAAGAAATCAACACTTTGTTCCAAACTAAAAGAGAAAACTTTATTCCTACAGAATTTCCTGAACTTTGTTTTGTACATTCTTAAACTCTCAAGATAAGAATTATTCTGTCCTTCTTGTAATTTACCCATGTTTGTAATAATGGAAAATCAATAGTACAAACAGTGTTTAAATTCAAATTTGAACAAGAACACTCCATTCCTTGGTTATGAAATTCGCAAAACAATTCACTGGCTAGTATTCCAATTCACTAGTACACTTTATTCCTTCAATTTTCACTTTTTCTTTAACTTGAGAACAAGAAATGAACATTTTGATTCAAATGAAAAGAAACAACTTATTCCTAGAGTATTCCAATTCACTAGTTCTTTGCATTCCTTGAATTTTCACCTTTTCTTTCATTTGATAACAAAGCAATGAACATTTTGATCTAAATGAAAAGAGTGAAGATTCCCACAGAATTTCCTTAACTTTGTTTCATACCTTCTTCAACCCTCAAGGTAGGAATGTTGTTTTTTTTAAAAAAACAAAAATAGGAATTACTTCATCTTGAAATGTCGGAAGGTTAGCGTTCTATGTCCAGCCACAACAACTCCAAATATAGAGGAAGCACATGGTACAATCAAACTTTGCCATAATTGAGATGAAGTATATTCTCCATTAAAGATGCAAAGATGCTTACCAATTGACACCCGTAGAGATGACAAATTCAGTGGTCATTGCTGAGATGCACTGTTAGAGCAGAACATTCATGAACAAGCATGTTAAAACTCTTGGGAATGGTTTTGAAGAACATCTCCATCTGAAATAGCACCAGTTTGTATCTTTTCCCCTTGCTCAGATGATTTGTTATTTAGCGATCGTGAAATAACTTTAATGCACCCACAGATTCCTGAAAATGCTGAAACTTGTCTCTTCTCTCTTCTATTTCAACCAACTTCATTTTCACCGCATTAGGAAGAAATGCCAGAGCCCTGGTAACACCTCTAACAAGACCCCATGTTTGACCAACAAAGACAGATTCCTAAAACCCTTATTGAAACCCTCTTGTACGGATGCTTCCATTGTGAGGAATTGTTGTTGCCTCCTCTGCCACTGTCTTTCCATATCTTCATCATCCCATTATAGGTCATCTCCATCACCGTGACTATCAAATTTGATAGCGACACCAGCGAGTGTATAAAATTTGGAAACGGTGTGTTCAATACAATTTCGTCCTCCGGACCGACAGTGAAGTGAATTGGCCGCCGTGATTTTCGCCGGCGTGGAAGAAGAAGACGATGGCATCCCTCAAGAATTAAACAGACTGGTATATTCTACAAAAACAAAAATATTAAACGGGAATTTAAACTAGGATATCTTTGAAACCCAATCATGTTAATTAATAGAGTTTCCAATTTAAATCAACCTATATCTTATATTAATCTTAATCATGTTTCCTAATTTTCTAAAATCTATTTCTACCTTAATCAAAATTTTAGAACCTATCCACCCATAATTTAAATTCGTGACCCTATTTTTTTGTATTTGTCATCATTTTATACTCAAATTACTCTTAACAAATTAAAAAATAATAATAGCATAAATTACCCAATTATCTCTAAGTATTTACCAAAAATACTCATTAACACAATCCATCTCTATTTATACTACTCTAATTATTAAATAAATATTTCACCTCGATGCTGCTAAAAGTGAGAGAACTTGCATAGTTACGGGATTGAAGCACGGCAAATTATACTGTAGGACTAATGTAAAGCCCCATTTAATCATAGGACCAACATTTTACAACTATAAAACGTAATTTACATCTACCAACAATACACAAATTGGTTGCACTTTATCTAAAAAAATCAGAACTTTACACAAACAAAATTAGAACAAACAACTGCAAAAGAATTTACTCTCCGTCACTTGTTTATTTGATTTGTTGCCGAATTTTTTTCCTCGGTCTCTTTACACCAATAATATTTACAGTGCTCCCAACTGTTTTGCGGTTTTTACACCAAAGAAGAAAGTACGACCATTATGAACAACATAAGTAACCCTAAACTGCAAATATGACTTCAACATTTGTTATAAATATACCTTCCATGCCGCTTTCAATTTTTTTTTGCTCTTGCTTCACTTGTAACGTACTTAACCTAACTATGTTTGTACGGTTTGATCGAATTTTTTTTCATCTCCCACTCAAAAGCAACGTCAAATCTCCTTCTGCTGGATATGTGTTTTATAATAGTCTTCTGCCGTTAAAGTTGCTCGGTTCCGCAATCGAATGTGCTCTTAATGCTTCCTATTTCTTCGGAACTCGTGGGTCGAGTAGAGAGGTTCAAGAGGGCTGCAGAATGGAAAATAAAATGCAAAATCGCATGTTTCCATTCCTTTTGTTTTACATAAAGTCCGTACAACTTGGAGCCTAACAAAAATTTGATTTTGATTTTAATGTGATCCGCCGGATTGGATTTGATGTAAACTAGGGGATAGGACGACTGATTAGGTGGTGTAGTTAGGCGTGTTTAATACATCATTTTCCTTCCAATTTTTTGCCCATTTTTCATTTTTTTTTTGGCTAAGTGTACCGTAATTTCCAATACACCTAGTCCTAAGATATAAGAATTGTTGAAGCACTCCTTCTTCATCAGCTACTCAATTTTTTTTTTTTTTTTTTTTGTAAAACTAGGTTTTTACCACTCGAACTTACTTTTATTTAAATATTAATATTTTTTATTATGATGTATTATAGAAAATATTAGTATTTTTATTATTTTATAATAGTGAAGCTTATTTCGCACCCTCACGCCCCTTTTATACCTAAATTATCTCTGACAAATTAAGAAATAGTAATCATAATATTTAAATATAAAATATATTAAATTATATAACCACCCTTAATCAATTTACTAAAAATACTAACTAAAAAATTCATTTATAATTCTGTTTATTTATGCTACTTTAATCATAATTTTTATAATTTTTGCTAGATTAAGAAGGGACTTATAAAATATTTGGTAAATTAATTGATGATAGTTAAGTAATAATATGAGGGACAGAAGATAAACATTAAGGAAGCGAGAAATAAGAATTAAGGGGTGATACTTAAGAAAATGAAGGACTTTTTTTAAAAAAAGATGATGTTGAATAACAAAAAGGGGGCGTGATATAATACTACCCTTTATAATAACATAATGGAAAATTCGTGATTTATATCAGTATTTTAAATTTTTTAATTTTTATTATATTATTAAAATATTATAAAGTTATATTGGTAATTAAAGGGTAAAAATTAAAAAAATTAACGGTTATATTGTAATTATGAGGGGACGAAAGATAGAAATTAAGGGGGTGATATATAAGAATTAGGGGGCGACATTTAAGAAAATTAAAGGTTTTTTTAGAAAAATAGAGACGATGAATAAAAAAAATAAAGGACGACAAATAATACACCCTTTTAAATTTTAATGATGTGTTTGATGCAAGGCAAATAGAATTAAGCAAATGTAAGGGTAAAATAACTCTGATTGCTGTCTCTTTTGGTTAGTAAAATATGGAAAAGGCAATCAAATTACTTTAATTAAACGATTAAATTTCTTTAATGAAGTGATCAAATTTCTTTAATAAATATTTTTTAATTTACCAAACAAGTAAAAAATAATCAGATTCTTTTAATGATTATTAAGTTATCAAATTCCGATTGTCGCGCGTCAAACGCACCCTAAGGTTAAAAATACTCCAAAATTCAAATGTTAAAATCATTAATTTAATTTTTTTCTCACAAGTTATTTTATACAAATTATGATTAAATTTTTTGATCACAAGTTATCTCCGGACGCAGCAGATTACAGGCTACTCCTTGCTTCCAACGCGACCAACCAATGTTGAAGGAGTATGTGTGTACTTCGATGGAGCTACTTCGCAGTAGCACTAAGGGTATGTCGCCGAGGTATGTATTTTGACGCAGCTGGCAATTATCTGCGTTGGTTTGGACAATTTTTTCCATTTATTTTGGAACCGGATGTTGCAGAGGTACTTGCATTAAAGGAGGCCCTTCTTCTTTGTCGTAGACTTGGTATCACCTCTTTTTTGGTGTTGCGTGATTCCACGCAGGTGATTCTGGCCATGCGGGGTGCTGAACAAGGTTCCCACATTATCATGCCCATTCTTGAAGATTGCATAGGCTTAGTTGATGAGTCACAAGTTCATAAGTTTTATTAGATCCACATAGCGCAAATATATGTATGCTCATGGGATTGCCAATTTTGTAAAAACGAATGTAGCCCTTGTGCGGGACTGGCCTCGTGTTCCTGGCTTCCTAAATCAATCGGTGCTGGACGATTTCCAGTGAATGAATAAAATTCTTTTTTCCTCAAAATTTTTTTTTTGAATTTCAGGCTTTGTACACGAGCCCAAATGTGATGATGGGTTCAAGTTTCAAGAATTCAAACCATTCTTCAAAGAACTAGAACCATCTAACCCATGATTCAAGTTTAATCAAGTTTGATTCCATGTTGGTGCTATGATAATATTTGTAATATGTCTCCTATATAATAGAATTATTAGTGTTACAAAAACACTACTCCACTATGCATTTGTTTATATTTTAAAATTGATATCTCTTGACATTTTCAAGAGAAAACAGTCATGAGATAACAACTTCTAAATGTTCAGTAAGCTCGAATTTGAGATGCAGCTCAGCTGAGGTGACAGTTCCAAGATCCTTGCATGGATCAACCATTCGAGTATGCAGATTATATCTCAACCTTTAATTGATAATAATTTTTTAATATGGGGAACAACATTTATCACTGCTCTCGGAACAAAAAGCAAGTTAGGCTTTGTAGATGGAATTGAGCAATGCCTGTGAATGATTCATCTGAAACGGTACTGTTATATCCCACTCCATTTTTGTTATTGAACGTTTCACTATTTTTGAAAAAACCCTTCATCTTATTAAGTACCGTCTCCTTAATTCTTATTTCTCTTGCCCCGTAATATTTATCTTCCGTCTCTCCTATTATTACCTAACTACCCTTAATTAATTTACTAAAAATTTTATAAGTCATTTTTTAATCTAGCAAAAAATTATAAAAATTATTATTAAAATAACGTAGATGAACAAAACTATAACTGAAATTTTTAATAGATATTTTTATTAAATTGATTAAGAGTAATGTGATAATTTAATATATTTTATATTTAAATATTATAGTTATTATTTCTTAATTTGTCAAGAATAATTCAGATATGAAAGGGATACGAAATAACAAAATAGGAGACACGAAATACCTCTTCACATGTAGAAAGTGGAAATGGCTATGGCCAAAGACCATAACATGAAAATCACACAGTAATATAAAAGATTGAAAGAGTTAAAGGATAAGATTGAACAATTTAGGCCAAATGTGATCACTGAGAATGTGATTAAGGAACTGTTGAGTGAAAAGAGATAAGCACAATACATTCTTGGTACTACTATATAATTTAGGTTAATCCTCTTTAAGGTTAATACTCCCTTAATCAAATTTAATTGCCAATTTAAAAAATTTTAAAATTTCTTTATAATTACATGAATACTTTAATACAATTTTACCACCAAACTTTTCAATTTACTCTTTTTTTAGATTTCTAATATAATTTTAAAAATAAAATAAAAGATATTAATTCTTAGAAAATTGTAAATTAATAATTAAATATGACCAAATCAGATAATAATTATTTCATATCTTTAATTTTCGTGATTTTAGTTAAAACCACACGCGGAAGGAATTTGTTCGACGGACTTGGGTCCTCGAAATTCTAAATTCTGTAAAACTGTAGTAACTCCTCCGAACCCACCCCTAATCTCCAATCTCCTCCTCTTCCTCCATAGCTGCCACCCAAGTATCCACAGTCTACCCACTAGGAAAGCCCATATTCCCTTCTGAACTTCAACTTTAAAGCTGCAAGCGAAAAATGACCCTGCCTTTTCAACGGCTTTGTCTTTAAAGCAGGTTCCAGAGAGCTCGGTTGATGGATTAAGCTCCCCGGCTTCCTCCTTTGCCCGGAGCAAGGTGCCGGCCCTGTATTTTTATTGAGGGATGTCCAGAGATCCCAAGAAAACGTTACTGTGACTCTGCTGTTTCGCCCTCTTAAGGTTCTTCACCTCCGGGTTTTCAAAATGAATTCAAGTTCAAGTGGTAAGTTTTTCTCCTTGAATGAGTGAATTTCGAATTTGATTGAAAAATGAAAACTTCAGCTTGCATTTATGTTTTACTCTTCGAATGTTATAATTTGGTTGCTTTCTATTCTGTTAGCTGGAATTTGATTTCGGTATGTATAACAAAATGATTGTTCATATGAACAGACACAAAGCAGGGTACACTACGAGTGAGAAAACTAAAAATTTCGATTATCAAATTATCATTTGTAATAATTAAGGGTTGATAATTTAAGTTTAGTTATGAAAGTAACTATATGTCATATAACGACTGTACAAAACCATAACATGTCTTATTATTTTTAAGATAGTGATCGAGTACATTATGTGTATAGAAGAACTAGTAGTTATCCACTAGCCGTTCTGGAAAGGTGTCACTTGGTCATCAGTAGAATATAACCAAGTAGTAGCAATTTTCTTATTTGGTTCTTATTTTGGTTCTCAATTTAGTTAGTGGAGTTTTGTTTAAGGTTGACTTCTTGAAGCTTTCATATACTCTCTAGTATATTGAAAAAATTTTCATCTTGAAGCTTGAATTCTTGAACTTTGACTCGATATAGTGCAGTCATTAGAAACCCAACTTTTTTAATTTGTGTTAGTAGTCATTCTCCATCTTTTACAGCTTCATGATTTGTGTACCCTTGAATTTGAATGTATAACGCTCATACTTGGTGGGGATGCAGGAAATGAGTGGTGAAAGGAATAATCATAAGGGGAAAATTGTGAGTATTGGATAAAGATAATCTTTCATTCGTTTGATTTTTACTGGAGTGGAAATAGTTGATCAGGGATTGCATTTGAACCACCCTCTAAAGATTAATGTCATTTGGTATCTTTTAGTTTATCCTTGTATAGACTGCTCATTTCTTGGTTTAGTATTGAACACTGGTTTTGAATTGGTACAAACTAGCACTTTACTTGCTGGTTTTATGACATTATGTCATTTTACTTTCTTTCTGCGTTTAATTTTGAAACATCAAGAATTCAAGTTGTAATTTCTTCTATCCTTACTCACTTTCCTGTGAATTGATGCTCAGTGTCATTGAATGGCTTGCATGTGGAGAAAAAATTATGTTAACAAATATTGGTTTAGGCTTGAAATTGTTGTTTTATTCCTTGTCTTGTGGGAAAACCAAGAATATTTCAGAAGTGCTGTTTTATTGTTCTAGACATGTTTTTGGAAGATATGAATAAAGTAGAAGTGAATACATGCAAGGAAAGGAAAATTTTGGAACATTAGAGGAAGTGATGTGATTTGGATTCCACACTTGAGTCTCAGGCATTTCCATAGGTGGAATTTCTGAAAATATTTCATTTTTTTGTTGTTATTTTCGTGTGACTGTCAGTAAAAGAAATCTTGATTGAATGGGAAAAGTGCAAATTCCTCGGCACTTTTGTCAAGTGGTAACTATGCATGAAACAAATACGATTAAATAGAGGCATCATGAGGCAGAAATTTCTGTTATTCTTTCTTGTCTTCTTGCCAACAGAACTAGGTAGCAGATAACAAAAAGGTTTCATATAGTTGTTACTTGTGACATTTAGTGTATATCATGCACCTTATTCTCTTTTCATGTTTGCTTTGCTAGCCCATTGATACTTTGTTCCTTGCAGGACCTTCATACCTCATACGTTTTCTTGTCACAACAGAAATATGCCTCTTCTTATAGGTGTAAGCTATATATTCTGTATAATTTGTATGAGCATTCAGGAAGATACTGCAAACTTTGTTCTATAGTTGGAAGTGGTTTGATGGATAATCGAGGTCGTGTAATTTTCCTTGAGGAGTGGTTAGTGCAGAACAGTGGTGTTGATGATAAAATCAGATTAAGACGTGCTTCTTCCTCATCATCCAGAGCCATTATCCAAGCATGGACTGATCTTAGGGACTCACTTAAATCACATTCATTTGATCATCATCAAATGCAATCTTTGAAGATCCTTTACGACTCTCAGGATGTCCTTCAAGTTGCGGACCCCCATGCTAAGCTTCTTCTTTCGATTCTATCCTTATCTAATGTGTGTCTTCCTGAGGAGTCATACCCTCTTTTTCTTAAGCTTCTATACATCTGGGTTAGGAAATCTTCTAGGCAGTCATCTGTAATGATTGATTCCATGGTTGAGGTCCTCTCTCGCTTTTTCTCTGAGATATTCAATGTCCAGAAGAGCTCGATTTCCTTTTCTGAAGGCATTCTCCTTATAGGAGCTATTTCTTTTATGCCGCACGTGTCTGAAAAATCCAAAACTGTCTGCTTGGAGTTGCTTTGCAAGCTACTTGAAGAAAAGTTTCAATTGATTGGCTTGTCTGGAGCACCTGTGCATAGTGTTCTTGCGGGGATTGGTTATGCTTTGTCTTCATCTGGGAAGATTTATTTTGTTAGACTTCTGGAATCCCTTTTTGAGATTTGGGAGAAAAAGGATGGTCCTTCGGCTAGTGTTCCTCATGGACTCATGATACTGCATTTGATTGAATGGATTCTTCCTAATTGCATAAGTTCTCATTCTATTGATAAATTAAAGCTTTTTCAAACTGAGATGTCGAGCAGCAAGCCCTCATATTCTTTATTTGCTTTGCTTATGGCGGCAGCTGGTGTGCTGAGGTTTATCAATAGATCTGGATCAAATGGTTTGATTGATTTAAGGAATTCTGCCGAGAAACTGATCGAGACAGGAGCAAGACAATTGGAATCCAGAATTAGAAGTGTGAATTATTTAGCAATTGAATCTAGAGACAGTCTCCTCCTACAATGTATATCCTTAGCTATAGCTCGTAGTGGTTCTATTTCACATTCTACTCCTGTGGTTTTATGCCTTGCTTTTGCTTTACTGGGTGAAATTTTCCCGTTAGGTCGCATCTATGAGCAGATACTTGCATTACCTGCTCACGTTAATCAGGGGTTGTTGCTTTCTTCGGTTAAAGAGCATCTGTCCAGTGTCATTTTTAAGGAAGCTGGTGTAGTAACAGGAGTTTTTTGTAATCAGTACATTGCAGCCGATGATGAAAGCAAGAATATTATAGAGAATCTCATCTGGGAATATTGTGAGGAAATCTACTTTAAGCATCGAGATGTTGCTTTGGTACTTCGAGACATTAAGATTGGCCTACTCGAGGATTTGGAGAAAATTTCTGAATCTGCTTTCTTTATGGTTGTACTTTTTGCACTAGCAGTTACAAAGTACAGGTTAAGCTCTAATCTGAACCAAAATAATAACTTGACGCTTTCAGTTAGGATACTGGTCTCTTTTTCTTGTATGGAATATTTCCGGAGGATGCGTCTTCCTGAATACATGGAGGCAATCAGAGCAGCAGTAGTAAGTGTTCAGGAGAATGAATCGGCTTGCATAGCATTTGTGGAATCCATGCCGTCTTACAACGATTTGACAAGTAAACGTTTTTGTATCTGCTTGCTGTTATCTTTTAGCTCTCAGGATCTGTGTGCTTTCATAACTAGTTGACACTTATCTTGTAGGGCAGAAACTGGACTACGCATGGTCAGCTGATGATGTGCAGACTGCTCGGATCTTATTTTATATGAGGGTTATCCCAACTTGCATTGAGAATGTTCCGACCTCTGTGTTCAGGAAGGTGGTGGCTCCGACTATGTTCCTGTATCCAACCCAATATATTTTGCAGGGAATTTTGAACTGATTACTCATTCCATAGCTGATTTAGTGAATGTTGTTGATTCCTATGATTGATAAATTAGATATATGGGACATACAAATGTAAAAGTGGCAAGAGCTTCACATTCTATATTTGTGGCGTTCATATCTTCTGGCAAAGATCCTAACCAGGATGACGGAGCTGCATTGAAGGAGCAACTTGTTTTCTACTACATGCAGAGATCTTTAGGGGTACTCTAAGCTGTTGTTTTTTACATTAACAAATTCAGGCAGGGCGAATGAACAAAACTTTCTGGTTTCTTAAAATGGTCTAAATGATAATATACAGGGATATCCTGGGATCACCCCTTTTGAAGGAATGGCTTCTGGAGTTGCTGCAGTGATTAGAAATCTTCCTGCTGGTAGTCCATCAATATTTTATTGTATCCACAGCATAGTTGAAAAAGCCAGCAGCATTTGTAGCGGAGTCGACACAGATGGGACCGATTCGATGAAGAGCAAGGAAGGAGACTGGGAACCTTGTAAGAAACTCTTGGAATTGCTTGTACGACTTCTTTCCTTAGTGGACGTGCAGGTATGTTGGCGGCGATCTTGTATCTTACTCTATTTTTGCCTTTACCGGGTCCAATGTTCTTTGCCTTAGTTGGCTTTGGCAGGCCAGGAAAAAGGATGCTTCCTTGAACAGAATTGAGTTAATATCAGATGGGACAATTGGACTAATGAAGCTGTGTTTTGACAGGTTCTACCAAGCTTAATGAAGCAATTGGCTCAGCTGGTTGTACAACTGCCTAAAGAGGGACAAAATGTGATCCTTAATCAATTATTTCAACATGTTACCGAATCTGATGATGTTACTAGGAAACCCACCCTGGTTTCATGGCTGCAGTCACTGTCCTACTTGTGTTCTAAAGACACAAAGAAAGGCGTATCAGAAGGAATGCAAATGGAAGGCTGTGCTGCTCCTATGGAAGAGGGCTTCCCTTCAAGCCAAAATGGATTTCGTTCTCTATTGTAAATTACTGATGCAAGTAGGACAGTTATCTTGTTTAGAAATCCAGGATATCAATTCTCCGGCTCTGGACATTTAGAAATTCTCCATGTGACAGTCCAGCAAGTTCACAACAATAAGTTCCGTAGTCGCTTTTAAAGAGAAACAATTGCCACGTCAGCCCGGTTTTCAAGGATTTCAATTTTGATCACCAGGCTGCGCATGCCGTTATCTTGAACACGTGATAGAAAAATCTATTTTGGTTTTGTCTGTTTTTGACCAGCCGTTTTAGGTTCCCTCAAGATTTTTTTAGAGAAAAGGAAGAATATATAATGCAAAGTTTGATGTTAGAATCTTTTTAAAAAGACAGAAAGCTACGTGTTTCATATGCTCCACCAAATGATGCAGGCAGGCAGAGCACTCCGTCTCAATGAGGTAAAACAAAAATGTTGCTGATAAGTTAAACAAGTTCAACCTAGTACATGGTACCTTCGAATTCTCCTCAACGTGGGATTGCCGCAGGTTTACTGAAATTTCAGGAGGTTACCTTTTTGTCAATGGTGGTTTACCGACTGCTCTATCTCCAACTGGTTTCTGTTTACCTTTCTGGATGTTCGCTTTCTTCAGGCTTGGATCAGCTGCTACTGTTCTTTTTTCTCTACTTTGAAGAATATTACTACTTACAGCAACTTCTTTGAGTTCTGTTCTTGTATCAACAGGACCATCAGCATCAGCAGCAACCGGTTTAGGATTTACCTTACACTTGGTATGTCTATTTGGAAAAGAACTATTCTTTTTTGAGGTAAGAAATGGTTCTCCTCTTGTCTTGTTTTTGCTTCCAACTATCTGATCATTGTCTGAAAAACAAAAGTAGTATGTTCTCAGTTTCAGCTGGTAGCCCAAATCAATATATAGTGAACAGCATGCTGCTAAATAAGATGAAACTGCCAAACACCACAGATGTTAGTAAGATGAAATCGGCTAAGCAAGCATTATCGCTATATGTCCGAAAATCAGCAAATAAAGAACTCTTCATCAAAATTGCTTCATGAGACCAGTTACTTCACAGTTCACAATGTACAAGTAATGTTGGAGTCACAGAAAATTAATCATTCATTCCCTAATATTTAGCATTTCCAGGCCCTGATTTAGGCACTACTCACAGAGAAATCTTATGAATGGAGTGGTAAGAGATTCATTACCTGGACTGGACAAGACAGCTCGTGGTCTTAAAACTGGACTGCCTCTGATATCTACACTGTTTTCTTGCAGGAGTTTTTGATTCCTACCCAGTGATCCTTTAGATCAACAGAGAGGACCAACATAATCAATACAAGAAATATAAAAGATCTGCCATTGAAAATAACAGATGGTAAAGAATGAAAAATTTTAACAGAGAAACATTATAATAGTACCTGGATATGAAATATCCGATTGAGGCACTCTCACAACTGAAATAGGGGAATTTTCTACACAGTTAAATGAAAGCATTAATGATATAAAGTTCCAAGCACAAGGCAGAATTTACCAAAAGGAAAAGCATACGGGATGCAGCCAGCAGAAGATTAATCATAATCCATCTTATAAGGCCTGTAAAAACATGTTCTTGGATGAAATGATTCTCCAAGATTGTTCCTTAAACAATTGCTTTACTCAACCAAATACGTTCATAGTACAAGAGAATATTCCATTCAGAAAATAGAAACTCAGGACACATATCCATTAAAATCCCACAAAAATTAAACCCTGAAGAAAGAGGGGAGTGATGAAGGTAAGCGAGAAAGAGAGGAATAGAAATGAAGAAGTATAAAAAACAGATTAGAAAGGTCCACCTGGAGAAGAGAAATCAATTGAAGACAAGAATTCAGGAGTCTTGAGAGATTGCAAAGACCTCTTTTCAAATTCAAATTGATCAACATATTCTTCCTCTCTCCTCACCTTAACTCTGGGATACACTGAAAAACAAGAATTCAAAACAAAGGAAAGCCCCTTTTGAACTCAGAAACAAAAACCCAAATGAAACGAAATCAAACTAAAAGAAGGAACCAAAAAGCCCACTTGTAATATTGCTTGCAGATGCTTCAGCGTCGATGATCTTGATTGGATTTGAACTTCTAAATCAAACCAGAGAGAGAGAAGAACCAAGAAAACACCTTGGGAATTTGAATAAAAGAAGGAACAAGAACGACTAGTGCAGAACTGCAAAAGAAGGATTCCAGCAGCGAACAAAATGATCTTTAAAGACAAAATCTTTTCTTTTATGTGCGTAGGATGCACAGTTGTAGCAAAAAGCTAAAAGCTGCAGCAGCAAAGATGGAGTCAAAAAATTGTAACGCTTGGTTTGAAGTGGGCGGAGGGAGAGCCGGACCCCCTGCTACAGATGGCGGACCCCTTGCTACAGAAGGCTGATTTAGGGAAAGTTTAATGAATTGATTAAAAGGAGCTGATCATATATTAATTCCAGAAAATGTGTATGCTCTCTTCATTCTCCATAAACTTCAAAAGTCTCTAAATTTCATGTAGGAAAAAATACAAATTTAGTCCCCATAGTATGATCTAATTATAAATTTAGTTATAAACGTTTAGTAGTCAATAAATTTAGTCCTAAATTTCTTAATAACAACACATTTAGTCTTATAATATTTTTTTATTTATTTAACCGTTATTTTTTAATTCTGTCTGTTCATTATCACGTATCGTTCACATGTCATCCCAGTAGATTATATTAATACACATGGACTGACAGAGTTCAAAAATAATTATTAAATTTGAAAAAAAAATTATTATGATACTAAATGTGTTGTTATTATTAAATTTTAGAACTAAATTTATAATTACTAAATATTCATGACTAAATTTACTACCGAATATAGGGACTAAATTTGTATTTTTTCCTTTTATGTTTTTACCGGATCAGATTACTACATGGTCAAAAATTTGCTAATCCAGTCGAAAAAATGTTTAAGCCCTATTTTTCAATATTATTTTAAAAATTATCAAGGGCAATATCGTTCGGAAATACTAATTAGTAAAATAAAAAGTGATACTCTCTCCATTTCAAAATATAAGTCGTTTTTATCTATTAGTGAACTGGTTAAAATATAAACCACTTGTCTATTTATAAGAAACAATTGATTGTTTTTACTTTATTATCATTATTTAATTTATAATTTTATTATGACTTGTTTTTGTCATGACTATTTTGAATTATAACACTATTATAAAAAATATATTAAATAAGAGAATAACAAGTTTAACCCTTGAAATTTTTAAAAATTAATTATATCGTGACGTAGTAACAACAACGACCTTTCGTAAACAGCTTTAGTCAACTCCTGGGGTTTTGCACGTGTTTTCTATGAAAAAGTAAATCATTTGACTTTGACGTGTAGTGTTGCATAGAAACTCTGCTTCTAAGGTACGTAACCATCAATCATTCACAGTGCACCCCAATCAGCTTCTTCTAACGACTTTGTAAATGCCAAAAATGGTACTATTTTTACTGCTTTTTCTCAACTGTCTCTGGAATAAGTCGCTCATAGTCAAATACAGCGATGAGTTGACTGCTCTGCCTGGAGGGACTCATTAGTTTAAGCACAAAGTTAACTTCACCATTGCAGAAATGTAATGCCGCTGAACCTGCCACTGATGATCACAAGCACCACCGTGTTATTTCTATATGGGGAATGGGTGGTCTTGGGAAGACAACTCTTGCAAGAAAAGTATATAAACATAAAGATGTTCTACGCTGCTTTGAACGCTTTGCTTGGGCATGTGTAACTCAACAAGCTCAGATCAAATTGATTTTACAGGATCTCTTGATGCAGCTTCTTCCTGAGAGGAAGTCTGATGTGAAATTCATGGAAGCTAGAGAGTTGGTCCAACAGCTTCATCAAGTGCAGATGGAGAGAATGTTTGGTTGTTCTGGATGATATCTGGAAAGTGGATGACTGGAAAAGCATTCTTGCAGCATTTCCTGTTGCCGAATGGGGCATCAAAGTATTGCTCACTACCTGAAATAGAAAAGTTGCAGAGATTGGATTTCTGTATGACCTCAGGTGCTTGAGTGAAACGGAAGGCTGGAATTTATTTCAGAATATAGCATTCTCAAGTGGAAGAACAGGTAAGGATTAGTATGTTCTATACTGGTTTGAAGTTATTTATATGCCTGTTGCTCACTATTTGCATAATTTTACTTCCTATCCTTAAGAATATGTATACAGTGGAATGATATTTCTCACAAATTTCTGCAAGAATCCATAGAGAAAGGATTAGTGAGCTAAAACATTTTCTCAAGTTGCATTAGCTTAGGGAAATAATAGAACAAATGACATGTACAAAATATACTCTTACCTTTACAATTTTACCAAGCATTTTCCATTACTCCAGTTCAATTTATATTTGCTTCTTAAGGCAACATTGTATACTGGATAATGGATAGATGCTCTTTCATTAATCATAGGATAAGTTATTTGGAAAATGCTCATGTTTGTATGACATACTTTCAGATCCGGATGATATACCATGTTTTAAGGATGTGGGAATAGAATTGGTATCCAAGTGTGGAGGTCTACCACTAGCAGTTTCTGTGCTTGGAGGAATTCTAAAAGATAAGAATTCTTTACTAGATTGGGAAATGGTGAACAGATATATTGGTTCGTATCCTAACAACATGGATGACAATTGAGAGATAGATGGAGGATCAGTAGGCCGAGTTTTGTCTTTGAGTTATAATGAGCTGCCATATCATTTGAAACTCTGTTTCCTTTACTTGGGCATTTTTAAAGAGGATAAAGACATACAAACTGATCATCTATACCTACTGTGGATGGCAGAAGGCTTGGTATTATCACAACACCGAAGACAGGGAGAAACGTTGATGGAAGTTGCAGAAAGATACTTGAACAAATTAGGCCACAGGTCTATGGTACAGCTGAAAGTGGATGAGTACTCTCTAACTAGAAGGTTTCTTTCCTGTCGCCTTCACGATACAATGAGAGACTTGTGTTTGCAGAAATGCAGAGAAGAAGAATTTATCAAGATCATAAATCTCAACGAAGGAAAGCAGTCTTTGTTGGATTCCTCTTACCTTGCTGATAATGCTACTCATAGATTAGTCATCCACATTGATAATGAGGAAAATGCTGCTGCTTGGATCAGTAGGACTCAAGATGATTGGCAACAAGTTCGATCTTTTCTTTGCCTAAGTGCAGTTAGTGGAATTTGGGAGACGGAAATGATTTGGCCCCAGGATATTGTTATGCAAAACCTCAAGATGCTGAGAGTGTTAAAATTTGAAGGTATTGACTTGCGAGGGAAAACTTTCCCCTTGGAGTTGCAGAGCTTGATCCACCTCAGGATTCAGATATTGCAAATTGGATGAATTGCCATCATGTGTAGCTGAGTTGCCATTGTTACATACTCTTGATCTGAAGATGGTGAAATATGAACTAAAAATCCGAGATGTTCTCTGAAAGATGAAACGACTGAGGCATTTATACTTGGGATTCAAACATTGTACAGATGGAGGAAAACTTAGATTACATGGTTTGAAAGAGCTGGAGACACTTCGGGCACTTATAGGTGAGGTTGATGAAATTGCAGATCTCTCAGAATTGACAAATCTTCGAACCCTTTATGCCATAGTGAAAGATGATGACAATCTTCATGCTTTGATGGATTACATTAACATGAATGGTCAGAACTTAAGCAAGATAAACCTTTCCATTGCTAACTGTGATTTCATCGATTCAGAAGAAGGCTATAACGTCCTGGTAAACGTTCTAATGTGTGGAAGTCTTCATCGCTTGTACTTTGATGCAAAGCTGGTTGAATTTCCAGAATATAAACCATATTTCCTACATGGTCTTGCTATGTTAAGCTTAGGGGACAATTGTGTGGAGGAAGACCCAATGGAAACACTTGGGCAGCTTCCTCAATTGCGATTTGGGAGGATGCTTGATTTGCCACAAACTAGGTTTTCCTCAACATAGGTCTTTGACACTTTCTGGATTGTGGAATTTAGAGTACTGGAGGATGGATGAAGGATCTATGCCTCATCTTTCAATTCTGGTGCAGCACTAGCCATGATTCCCTTTGGATTGCGCTTTGCTAAAGGGCTCAAAGAAGTAGAGTTTTGTGGCATGCCTCGTGAATTTTGTGAGAGGGTAACATTAGTGGATGGCCAAGAAGGACAGGACTATTACAAAATTCAACATGTTCCTTCTATTTCTGTATTCTATCCTGGCTACAAACCAGCAAGCTCTAAGGTAATTCTTCCATCTCTGGTCAAGTTCCATACTCGTTATGAAAGGTTATGTATGGTTATGGCTTCTTTTTTCTTTTGCAGATAATTATGATACCTCAGCTTTGGAATATTAACATGCGCTTAATGTTCCGAAGATGCCTTGCTCAAGAGTTGTGAAAATGTATTAATGTTCCAGGATTTTGATTATGTAAGAAATGTCAATAAGTGCACTCCACGGACCAGCAACTCATGAAGTTCCATTATTCCTGTTGATACACATCCATTGGTTAGACTTTTGAATCCCTGCACTTGATGTTTCTAATGTAATTTCTTTGGAGATTTACCATTCTATGTTGAGATACATCTATTGTTATGAGGATTTTGGAAATCCTTCAACTTGTTGTTTCTAATATGGTCGTGATTTTTAGGCAAGAAGATTGCCATGTTTTCACCTGCCTCCTGTTTTTCAGAACATAAACAACACAATCAGCTTCCATGCATGTGGGATTCCAGAAGTTATTGTATCTTAGATTATCAATTTACAATGGTAAATGGCTGAAGCTGTTGTCTCGGTTGTACTGGAAACTCTTGGTGATTTGTTGGTGGAAGAAGCAAGATTTCTATCCAGAGTTTCTAGTCAAGTTGAAGAAGTTCGCAAAGAGATGAAGCGAATGCTGCGTTTCCTCAAAGATGCTGATAGCCAACAATGCAAGCATCAAAGGGTTCCTCCTTTTTCATCAACCCCCCCTTATTTCGTTAAGAAACTTAGGACACCTATCGATTAAGATACAATAAGAATTAAAACCGTGAAAAAAAGAGGGGAGTGAGGAAGAACAGTGACAGGGAAGCGAGAAACACAGAAACAGAAATAACAAGTATAAAAGTAGATTAGAAAGGTCCACTTGGAGAAGAGAAATCACTTGAAGACCAAAAAGTTCAGGAGTCTTCAGAGATTGCAAAGACCTCTTTTCAAATTCAAATATTTTTTTTAAGCATCTTTTCAAATTCAAATTGATTGCGAAAGGAAAATGTAAGTTGTATTTCCTTTGAATTTTCTGTCCTCTTGTACGAGTAGTCTGCCGCCTATATATATATACAAAGTAGGGTAGGGTTTTAATCAACGTAATCACCTAAAATACCCAAATTGCCTATCTTAAGTTACATAAGCTATTTTCATACCCAACACCTTATCTGATGCGGAATCCGAATTGCTCCGAAGATGGCGTTGTGTTGTGGAACGTGTTGTTGGCAAGGATTCAACTAGAAGGTGCAGAATAAGTGTTAGGGGGAAGAATTCTCACAAGAATTCCGGTAGAATGACACCACAATAGTACATAACTCTACTATTGATAAAGTCGGAGGTTTGATTTAACACATAAATCAAAGAAGAAAATCGCAAGCTTTCAAAAGAGAATAATCTCAAATATCATATATATTGGCAAAAAGTTGTGCCTTACAATGAAGCACCCCATTTTATAGTGCATAGGTTGGCCGGCCATAGGGTGTAAAACAAGTACCAATTAATCTCTCAAGATTAAAAAATAATTTATAAGGTTAGTTTCCTTATCTTGATTATTCTTGCAATCAATCTAACTTAATTAAGGTATGACTTAATCTTGCTAATTCCTACAAGAATAAGTCTCTAATTAAATTAAAATATACTGAAAATACTTTAGGGCAGCCATGTCTTCCTTCCATTTGCATGCCAATTATACCACCTTCCTTCTTTAATCTGTCTTCTCTTGCAAGTAACTTCTAGAAACTTTTAGATGGAATTGGATGGACTAAACATATATGGACATCATTTAAGGGTAAAAACCATCAATGATGGACTACAAAATCCCTTAAAGAGTCCAATACTCCAAATAAGCAAAAATAGCAAAAGTTGAAAATTGTGGTCTTGGCTTGTATAGTTGTGGCCACGTGTAGTATTCCACCCAATTGGAAGATTGATCATTGTGGACACTTAATATGAGGTTCTTCCTTGAATTGAGGTTGTCCTTGAGGCAATCTCCGTGCTAGCATACTCTAGAACCTTCAAATTAAGGGTTTTGGTGGTTTCATTTAAACTTGATCTTTGATGGAAGTTCATCCATATTGTCTTGTAATTCCAAGAAATCTTGAATAAGTCTTTGGAGCAATTGAATGAACCTGAGCTCTTCAACCCTTAACCGTAATATACTTAACTTAGTTATCTTAATTTGAAATTGGTCATGATGCTTGTGAATGCTCCTTTGAAAATGGTTTTCATACTTGAACTTTTCACGATGTTCATCAATGAGGTCAAAAATTGTGAGTAAGGATGTCAGGATCACATCATTATCAATTTGGAACATACAGATTGAAGATGCCCAACTTGTAAAGAAAATATTTAAATTGACATTTACCCTAATAATTGCTAACTAACTTAGATAATTGTTCAATTTATCATTGCCGACCGCTCTATTTTCGTTTCCACGCACCAAACACACCCTTTGTATTTAATTTGGTTCCGTTGACTATTTTAAAATTCAAAGTAATCAACTCATCTGTAATTGCTATTTTGCTTCCGTTTGATGAAACTGACCCGAAAATCCTCAGAACTTACCTCCTCTAGGGTTTTGGGAGGGTTTTAAGTTTATTTTCTGTTTTCTCCCTCCAATTAACAAATTAGCACAATTTTCCATCAATTTTATTTACCATCGATGGCAAAGATAGGAAGATTTTTCACCTTCGCATCCAATCTTCGCCGATATTCTACAGCTACGATTCGTCGCATTGCGGATGAAGGCGACTGGCGATACTCTTCCGAGTGGTGGGGAACCGACGACGACAAGGCAGATGCTAAAACAGTTTTCCGAGCAGTTTCAGATAAGGGAAACGGCATTGTTTCCGTTCGAGCTTACCCTTCTTCCAGACCAGTTCAGTTAACATTCCCGTCTCCCTTTTCTTCAGCTTTATCGCTTGGTGAATATGTGATCAACCAAAAAGCAAGAAAATGTACTCTTTTATTGTGATCTCAGTAGAATTATGAGGTGGTATTCTTTTGGCTAGGGGTTGATTTGCGTTTTAATGGAAAAAAAAAATTGCCATGTTTTTATACAGTTAAAACACATGTAAACGGTAGAATCTTGGGTTTGATGTTCACAAATGTTTATAAATGTTGGATCTTTCTTACTCCAGTGATTTGAACTTTATATGGTTTGTTAGTATGGTATTTTAGTCAGGAGAAATCAAATACTTGTTGCTCTTTTATATCAAAGAACAATTCTTGCTGCAACCAACTTGTGTGGGGGGGTGAACATTTTCGTAGGGAACCCAAAATATTAATAGTACCCCTCCTATTGTTCTTCTTTGGTTACTGGGGAAAAAGAATTAACAAATGTTTGGCATGGTTTTATGTAGAAGTGAAGAAGTTGTGGAGTTGTAATTAGCTTAAGGGTACCAAGATCTTTAAAAATTTGATGCAGGAAAAGGCATACTGGCATGAAGCTGAGGGTTGGCTTCAGCAAAGATACGCTGAGATAAATCCTGCTTGTGGGCATGAAAGATTCAGGGTTATTGGTTATCAGTGGAGAACTCTGCATTTTAATGATCACACTCGACAGAGTACTGTAAAATTAATGGCTGCTTATGCTGAGTCTGATCCTGCTTCTATAATCCTTATGCAGCAGCCACATTGTCTAGCTATTCCTTGTAAAGTTTCCTCTTTTCTTTGCTTTCTGGGCTGTACTTCTTGTCAATTTACTCAAAACTAATTATCTTATTATAGATAGAGCGGAAATTGCCCTAGTCATTAGCTAATTATCTGCCCGAGAACCATTATTACGTTTTCCCTCTTGGAAATACCCCCCAAGGATAATGAAGGTTATTGAACTTCGAATCCTCCATCCCCTCACCAAGGAGAAGCCAGAAATGAAATAAAAACCTAGATATCCTGAAGCAATTGATTTTAATTTCACGCTCACATAATAAGACTTCTTGTTGTTATAGCATTCTTCTTTTAGCTTATTTGATTATTTGACATTTTCTGTTCATTGTACTTTGTTGATTGTGTATGACGCCTTCTTACCTGTCTTTATGATCGACAATTTGCTGAACATATTAACAATTGCTAAAGTACGTGGATTCTTCATGTTGATAGTTAATCTCAAGTCACTATGATTTCATGTTCTTTGCAGATGTAAAGAGCATGATATCTGCTGGATTAGTTACCATCTCATCCTGCGACTATGATCTGAGTAGTGCTCTCTGTGGGAAGAAAATCATGAATATCTTGTGCATTGGACACGGTGGCGGAAGCATACCGTTGTTTTTGGCTAGTAAAATTCGAGGTTGAGGTTATTGGCTTTTTCATTGTATCATCTGTATTATGCAATGCACTAACACTAAAAGCATGCTCTGTACAGGTGCAATAATTCACATTGTAGAAATTGACCCCATAGTGATCTCAGCTTCAACCAAAGCCATGGGGTTCCCTAAATTTGCAGTGATGACAGCATCTGGGGAGCGGTCCAGCTTAAAGCCTGATCCTATATCTGAAGTATTGTGGAAAGGGGTTCATGAGAGACTTCTATTACATGAATCAGATGCCGAGAATTTTATTTCTGAGAGCAACACCCTCTATGACATGGTTTTCGTTGATGCATATGACGGTGAAGACATCTTTCCTAACAAGCTCTGGGACCCTGATTCCCCATTTCTTAAAGCTCTAGGAAACCAGCTCCATCCAGAGCACGGAACAGTAGTTGTGAACCTTCATTCCGATGTAGACTTGAGTGATTATTCATCTGTTTCACCTGTTTTACGCGTTTTGCCTATGGGGAAGTATGTCTCCAATGTTTGCAGAGCCTACAGAGATGTGCTGCTTGGGAGCTCCCGTGACGGCCTGGCGTATGCAGTTTCCGTGCCTTGGGTGTGTAATTCATCTATGGTAGTTTGTAGAGGGTTTAGAAAGTCTAAAGGCAGGGAGATGGTTGTGAAATCTCTAGTGTCCAAATCCCTTGAAGTTGAACAAATGATGGGATTGCCATTCACATGTTTAGAATACCTAAAAAGAGGTTTTACTATTGTAAATTGACCACCTAAAGGTATAATAGAACCTGATTATGTTATTGTTTTGTTCTCAAAAATAGAAAGCAAGCGAAAGAACCTTGCCCCAAATGGTCGGTGGAGGCATGTTGTCTATGTAGACGAGGTTTTAGGTCCAAGAAACATCAGCTGTAATCTCTTTCTCACCATCTCAAAGAAATGTTAAAAAAGAGGAAAATGCAACAACAATGTTCAGTCAGGGATTCCAAAATCCTCAATAGAATATAACAAACCTTAACCTGAAACAATGACTAATGTTGGCAACAAGAAGTTCATGGACTTCGACAGTGGCGGAACCAGGAAAAAGGAAAAATGGTATGAGGGTGCAGTCATGGCAGAGTAACTATGGAGGTGTTGATCCAAGGCTGCTCCTCCTACCAAAATGCTCAAAACAACCTACCTATTAAGGATTTTTTTCTCTATGATGAAGGTGTTTCAGCACCCATGAGCTCTAGGTTGGTTCCGCCCCTGGACTTCGAAGGGGTGTTGATTCAAGGCAGCATTAGCAATAGAATGCAACTTTATTGGCATTTTAGTGAGGATAGAGTACAGAAATAGAAGGAACATGTTGAATTTTGTAATAGTCCTGTCCTTCTTGGCCATCTGCCACTGTTACCCTCTCACAAAATTCATAAGGCATTCCACCAAACTTCACTTTGATGGGTCGTCAGGCCAATCAAAAATAACTTACTTTAAAGACTATTAAAAATAGTGTAGTGCGAGTAGGATCGTATCCACAGGGAGCAACAAAGTGAACTAAATTTGGTCAAAAGTATGTAACCAAAATGGGGGGTTTGTTTTTAATTAACTAACTAACAAAAATCAAATTAAAATAAATGACCAGAAATTAAACAAATTGTAAAAATTCAAGTTTGGGAAAAATGTCTAGCCAAGGGAATGGGACCACCTCGATGCACTAATCGATCCTTGATGCAAAAATATATTAATTAATTATGGGTTACACCGGTTTTCATTGTTGGAACCTCCTAACAATTCAGTCCTATTAATTAAAGCCAGCGATTAAGGAACCTCCGTTAAACGCATCTATAATCAATGATCAATTCTGGAACCTCCTAGAATCTAGATCACGATAGCCAAGGACCCAGTTCAATTACAATTAACCCAATTAGCTTAATTGCACTTGATTATTTATTCTTTTCAATTCACTAATCTACGTACCACGTGATTAATTTCATGAACTCTAAGGAATACCGAACCTCGTGTATTCTAGTAAATTGGATTACCTAGGAAAACCCGCATGCTACCAGCTATACAGACAATGCCAAATAATCCACAAAAATGCACAAGAATAAATAAGAAACCAATAATCAATTAATAGTAATATCAATTCGATCTCACGATTCAAGTAGCATCGAGGGGTTTTGAGTCCCTTGACTAGACTAAAGAAATCTAGCTACTCATAATTAAACTAATAGAAATAACACAAAAATTGTATGCCATCAATCCAACTAGAATTAAAATAAATTGACAAAGAAATAGTGTACTAATCCAAAGAAGTTTGCCGCAGGAGAACACCCAAGAGCTGCTGCCCCAAAAATTCCCTCAGAACTGCTCCAGTGTATTCTTCTCCCAGCCAAAAATCCGTTCCCAATTATGTCTCCACACTTTTTCGTCCAGACCCTCCCTAAAAATCAATTACAACCAATTTGTTGCCCTTTTTCTCATCGTGGTCCCCGCCAGAAATTCCTTTGCCACAATAAACCAAAGTCTTTCCTTTTTTTCTAAAACTGGTTCAATTAAAAATTCTGCCTCTTTTTTTAATATTTATTCCCTTCCTTATATTATCCTTCCTTCCCAATTTGGCCATTCTTTCCTATCTTTCCCAAAAGTCTACAGCACCTTACTCCTCTTCTTCAATTGTCCACTTTGCCCTCCTTTTGTCCAAAATTTCCTCCATTCTTCTCAAATTCAATATAATTCCCTGCAAACATAAAAATCATCATTAAGCCTCACCAAAACATCTAATTTCCGCCCAATTCAGCCCAATTCGTGTCATAAAATATAAACTCATCACACTTCTTTGAGATCTTTAGCAAATTGCAATCCATATGGAACCATGGCTAGTGAATCACAATCCCATATTTCCAGATGTGAAAGATTAGGCATTGATCCTTCATCCACCCTCCAGTATACTAGATTGGTTAATCCTCTAATGATCAAAGACCTGAGTTGAGGAAACCCTTGTTCATGGCAAATCAAGTAGTCCCCCTCATAAGAATTAAGTCCTAACAAAAGGGCTCTCAACTGAGGAAGCTGTCCCAGTGCTTCCATTGGATCTTCCTTCATATGATTCCCTCTTAAGTGTAACACAGCCAGACCTTGTAGGAAATGTGCTTCATAATTTGGAAATTCAACCAACTTTGCATCAAAGTACAAGCGATGAAGATTTCTACACATGAAAACATTTACCAAAAGCTCATATCCTTCTTCTGAAGTGATGAAATCACAACCATCAATTGAAAGGTTAATCTCGCGGAGATTTTGATCATTCATGTTGAGGTAATCCATCAAAGCGTAAAGATTGTCATCATCTTTCACTTTGGCGTAAAGGATTCGAAGATTTTTCAGCTCTGAAAGATCTGCAATTTCATCCACCTCACCTTTAAGGGACCAAAGTGTCTCCAGGTCTGTCAAGCCATGTAATCTGAGTTTTCCTCCGGCTGTTGTACAATGTTCGAAACCAAAGTACAAATGCCTCAGACGGCTCATCTTCCAGAGAACATCTGGGATTTTTAGTTCGTATTTGACCGACAAATCAAGAGTATGCAACAATGGCAAGTCAGCTACACATGCTGGCAATCCATCCAATTTGCAATACTTGAAACTTAAGATCCTGAGGTGGATAAAGTTCCTCAACTCTATGGGAAATGTTGGTCCTCCAAAGTCGAATCCTTCGAATTTTAGCACTCTCAGCATCTTCAGTTTCTGCATATCGATACCCTGTGGCCAAATCATTTCCTTCTCCCACAATCCACTAACTTCATTTAGGCAAAGGAAAGATCGAGTTTGCTGCCAATCCTCTTGAGCACTACTGATCCTAGAAGCAGCATTTACCTCATTATCAATGTAGATGACTAATCTATGAGCAGCATTATCAGCAGGGTAAGAGCAATCCCACAAGTGCTGCTTTACTTCTTTGAGATTTATAACCTTAATGAATTCTTCTTCTCTACCTTTCTCCAAACACAAGTCTCTCATTATATCATGGAGACGACACGAAGAAATACTGTTAGATAGAGAGAACTCATCCATTTTCAGTTGAACAATAGACCTGTGGCCTAGTTCATTCAGATATCTTTTCGCAACTTCCATCAACGTTTCTCCATTTCTTCGGTGTTGTGACAAAACCAAACCTTCTGCTATCCACAGCAGATATAGATGGTCTGCTTTTATGTCTTCATCTTCTTTAAAAATGCCCAAGTAGAGAAAGCACAATTTCAAATGATATGGCAGCTCATTATAACTCAGAGACAAAACTCGCCCTACTGATTCTCCATTTGTTTCTGCATTGTCTTCCATGTTGTTAAGATATGAACCAATATGTCTGTTCACCATTTCCCAATCTGCTAAAGAACTCTTATCTTTGAGAATTCCTCCAAGCACAGAAATTGCTAGTGGTAGACCGCCACACTTGGATGCTAATTCCATTCCAACATCCTCAAAGCACCGTACATTCGTCAAATCTGAAAAGCCAATGTCATTCTAACTCATCATTTGATTTATGAAAAACATTCACTGTCTAGTCTACAACAGTCGAACTAGTTTACTGCAAAGTGAAACATAACTCAGTTGTATGCTTATACTTAAAAGAGAGAAGTTAAAATTTATGCAAATGGTATGCTACTGAGTATATAAACAGAGGAATTCTGACCTATTCTTTCACTTGAGAATGCTATTTTTTGAAGCAACTCCCAGCTTTCCATTTGAGTCAAACACTTGAGCTCGTATAGAAATCCAATCTCTGCCACTTTCCTATTACGTGTAGTGAGCAATACTTTGATGTTCCCTTCAGCAACAGGAAATGCAGCAAGAATGCTTTTCCAGTCATCCACTTTCCAGATATCGTCCAGAACAACCAAACATTTTCTCTCCAACTGAACTCGATAAAGCTGTTGGACTTGTTATTGGGTAGTGGCCCAATCTGGCCCAAAGCCCGCCTGTTGTTTTATTTCTGAATTCCCGCTGTTCTCCCGGCCCAGCAACCAAGCAGCCCATCCCCTTTTTGGTTTATAACCAAGCGATGCCCTAAGGGTTTATGGAACGAGGTCATTCTTCACTCTCTAGCGGCCGCTTCCTTCTCTGGTCTTTGTGACTTTCTCTCTCCCGAAGAAACTAGGGTTTCCGTCTTTGTGACCCCTTTTGTTGTCTCTCTTCACCCAGTTCCAGTGCCAAGGATTAGTTCCTGGTTGCTGCTTTTGTTAGGGCTGAGAAGGTAGAGTGGACGGGCCTTGAAGAGGCTGGGTCGGGAGTCTTCTGCGAAGTTCTCCGAGGTGGCTGTGAAAGAGGAAACTCCTTCGTGGAGTAGGGAGGCCGGAGAGCTGAGCTGATCGTCCGGGGCGTCAGAACCAGGAGGTCATCTGAAGCGATCTTGCGGAGAAGTCTAACCGGAGAAGGCGAACGTGCTAAGTCGGTGAAAGAAAGCAGAGCGGTCCTCCTCCCAACAGTGGTATCAGAGCAAGGGGGTTCTCTGCTCTCATTGCCGGAAGTTCGATAGCCGTCGCCGGAGTCGCTGCCGGAAGCTCAATCGCCGTCACCGGAAGCTCAATCGCCGTCACCGGAAACTCAACCGCCGTCACCGGAAGCTCAACCGCCGTCACCGGAAGTTCGACCGCCGTCGCTGGAAGCTAGACCAGTCAGGTAGGTCGGGATACCAAACGTGGTTCCCGCTCAGGTATTGTATTCTTAAACATCCTGGTGTACCGGAGTGCCACCGGAGTTTATTTTATATATACTGACTGTTGGGATACCAAGGAGGTTATATCCCCGCTCAGGTATTGTATTCTAAACATCCTGGAGTACCGGAGTGCCACCGGAGTTTATTTTACCTGTGTTCTTGAGTTGATCTGATCTGTACTTTGTGTTGATCTGATCTTTGTCTTAAGTTGATCTGATCTTGACTGTGTGTTGACCTGATCTTGGTTTTAAGTTGACCTGATCTGTACTTTGTGTTGATCTGATCTTTGTCTTAAGTTGATCTGATCTTGACTGTGTGTTGACCTGATCTTGGTTTTAAGTTGATCTGATCTTGGTCTAAGTTGATCTGATCTGTGTTTGAGTTCTGAATACTAAGTTCTGTTGTGTTTCCAAACCTTTGCGTGTATTTACTATTCAGCAAAGTCGAGTCCAGGGCTAGGAGAGACCCCTGCCAGTCACAGAAGTGACCTCGGAACTGTGTGGCTCTACTAGTTTCCTTAGTGTGTGCTTGTGTGCGCTTTGCTGTCTGTGATGGCTGCCACTCAGTATGCTAATCAGTATGGTTTGCTTCCTTTTAATGGGAAAACTGATTTTGCTATTTGGAAACAGAAAATTAAATGTGTTTTAATTCAACAGAAAGTGTTTAGAGCTGTTACTGGTAATTATCTAGATTCTGATGATAAGAATATGCAGCATGAAATGAATGAAACTGCATGCTCTACCATATACCTGAACTTGTCTGACTCTGTGCTTAGAAAAGTAGGTATATTGGAATCTGCAAATGAATTATGGGATAAACTTAATGAATTGTATACTGATACTTCTCTTCCTGGAAAGTTGTTTTTGCTTGAAAAATTCTTTCGTTTTAAACTGGATCTATCTAAGGATATGGATGAAAACTTGGATGTCTTTAATAAACTGATTCAGAATATTAAAGCTGCAGGTGACAAACACATTGATGACTATACTCCTATTGTGTTGCTTAATGTCATACCTGATTCTTATAATGATGTCAAATCTGCTATTAAGTATGGTAGAGATGAGATTACTCTTGACATTGTTGTAAATGGCTTGAAAAGTAAAGAACTGGATTTAAAACACAATAAGAGTAATAGTAATCAAAGTAAAGACTCAGGAGAAGCCTTGTTTGTCCGTGGTAGATCTAAAAGTAGGTCTAGACAATCCAAGAAGAATAATCAAGATAAATCTGGAAAACCTGATAAGAAGAATAGGCATAAATCAAAGAAGAGAGCCTGTTACAATTGTGGTAATCCTGGACACTTTATTAAGGAATGCCCAAACCCGAAGAAACCTGAACTTGCCAATGTTGTCTCTGAAAAGAGTGTGCATGAAAGTGTCTTTATGGTTTGTGATGCTGTTAACTCTGTGTTAAACAAGATGCCTGAACATGAATGGTTGATTGATTCTGGCTGCACTTACCATATGACTCCTTTTAAGAACTTGTTTGCTTCTTATGAGAACTGTAATGCTGGCTATGTCTCATTGGCTGATAGTAAAAAATGTAAGGTGCATGGGATTGGAGATGTGTGTCTTAAATTTGAAAATGGTACTGTTTTTACCATGAAAAATGTGAGACATGTTCCTGATTTGTGTCATAACCTGTTTTCTGTTGCTGCATTAGAAAGTAGTGGTCTGGAAGGGAAATGGGGAAATGGGTGCATGAAAATTCTGAAAAATTCGCTTGTTTTGTTTAAAGCTCAGAAAGTAAATAATTTGTATATTTGCCATGCTGTCCCTTTTTCTGAATCCTTGAATGCTGTGTGCAATGACATGACTACTTTGTGGCATAATAGACTAGGACATATGAGCAATAGAGGTCTAGATATTATGCAGAAATCCGGTTATTTTGGTAAGGACTCTGTGACTGCTGTACCTTTCTGTGAGGCTTGTGTGTTAGGAAAACAGCATAAAGTAAGCTTTCCTGTTTCTGCTTATCCTAAAATGTCTAAGTGCTCTTCTGTGCTTGAATACGTACATGCTGATGTGTGGGGTCCTACTAGTGTACCTTCCCATGGTGGGAAGAGATATTTTCTGTCCATTATAGATGATTTCTCTAGGAAAGTCTGGGTGTGTCTCCTAGAGCACAAGTCTGAAGTCTATAGCAAGTTCAGTGAGTGGAAAACCTTAATTGAAAACCAGACAAATCATAAGGTTAAAACACTTAGAACTGATAATGGGCTAGAATTCTGTAATAAGGAAATGGACCAACTATGTGCCAATAGTGGGATTAGAAGGCACAAAACTGTGCCCTATAATCCTCAGCAAAATGGAGTTGCTGAAAGAATGAACAGAACACTCTTAGACAAGGTTAGGAGCATGTTAGCTACCTCAGGTCTGTCTAAAAAATTTTGGGGTGAAGCCGTTCATACCGCTGCCTATCTAGTAAATAGATCACCCTCTGTTCCCTTAGGAGGGAAATGTCCTGAATCAGTGTTTTATGGAAAACCACTGGATCTGTCAAACCTTAGGGTATTTGGGTGTGCAGCATATGTACACCAACAGTCTGACAAACTGAACCCTAGGTCTAAGAAATGTGTGTTCTTAGGATATCCTGAAGGGGTAAAAGGGTATAGGTTGTGGGATAGAAGCCAGATAGGTTTTAAGGTAATAATTAGTAGGGATGTCATTTTTAATGAATCTGATTTTCCTTGTTTAAACAGTTCTGTGCCTGAGTCTGTTCCTGAGAACACTCCTTTTGAGGTGGAGTCCAGGACTGGTGTTACTAGTTCATTGCCTGAACATTCTGATAACTCTGAGAATTTGCTGTCTGAAAATTCTGATGATGCTGATGATAATGTGTTGTCTGAATCTGAACCTACTGAACATGATAGTAGTACCACTCATAGTGAGGTGGAGCGTCCTAATCATCATGAAAATGAACCTGAATTTTCTGACATGTCTGCTGAATCTGAATCCCATAGTAATAGTGAATCACATGAACATGACATGGAGCATAACTCACCTGATTTGAATAACTACCAACTTGCTAGAGATAGAAGTAGGAGAACTATCAAGAGAACTGCTGATAGTATGCCTGATTTTGCCTTTCATGTGCATAATACTTCTCTCTTTGCATTCTCTGTGTTTGAAACCTTGGAACTAAATGAACCTAAAACCTACCAGGAGGCCCTTAAGTCCAAGGAGTCCCAACAATGGCTCAGTGCCATGAAGAGTGAAATGGACTCCTTGAAGGTTAATCAAACCTGGACTTTAGTACCTCCGCCAACTAACTGTTCTGTGGTAGAATGTAAGTGGCTATTTAAGGTTAAAGAAGAACCTAATAATGTTAGGTTTAAGGCTAGGTTAGTTGCCAAGGGTTTCACACAAAAGGAAGGTGTAGATTATTCAGAAATATTTGCTCATGTTGTCAAATTCACCACTATTCGAATGATGCTTGCTCTTGTTGCTCATCATAATTGGGAGATGAAGCAAATGGATGTTACTACTGCTTTCTTACATGGTGATTTAGATAAGAAAATTTATATGACACAGCCTGAAGGATTTGTAGATCCTAAGAAACCTGATTATGTGTGTTTACTTAGGAAAGCACTGTATGGACTTAAACAGTCCCCTAGACAGTGGAATATAAAATTTGATAAATGCATGTCTTCCTTAAAATTCCAGAAATCCATGTGTGATCATTGTCTGTATTTTAAGGATACTTCAACTGAACCTGTGTTCTTGTTAATTTATGTTGATGACATGTTAATTATCAGTCCTTCTCTGAATGCTATTGTTAAGGTGCAAAAATGTCTAAGTGAGAATTTTGCCATGAAAGACCTAGGAGATGCTAAAAGAATCCTAGGCATTAATATTGTGAGGGATAGGAGTAAGTCTACTCTAATGCTAAATCAGACTTCTTATGTTGAAAAAGTATTGAGTAAATTTAACATGCTTAGTGCTGCTCCTGTGAATGTACCTTTAGCTTCCCACTTCGTGTTAAGTAAGGATCAGTCCCCTAAAACTGATTCTGAAATTGAGAAAATGAAAAATGTGCCTTATTCTAGTGCTATTGGGTCAGTTATGTATCTCATGGTAAGCACCCGACCTGACATTGCTTATGCTGTCAGTTGCTTGAGCAGATATATGTCGAACCCTGGATTGCCTCACTGGAATGCTCTTAAATGGTTACTTAGATATCTGAAATCTTCTGTGAACCATGGTTTACTTTTCTCAAAATGTGCTCAGGGTATTCAGCTAGTTGGCTATGTAGACTCTAATTTTGCTAATGATAGAGACAATAGGAAATCTACTACTTCCTATGTGTTTACTTTGTGTGGTTCTTGTATTAGCTGGAAATCTCAATTACAGTCTATTGTTGCATTGTCCACAACTGAGTCTGAATATGTTGCTGCCACTGAAGCTTTTAAGGAAGCCATTTGGCTTAAAAGAATTGTGTCTGAAATTGGTTTTCTAAAAGGGAATGTCACTGTTTTCTCAGATAGTCAATCGGCTATCCAGTTATGCAAAAATCCTGTTTTCCATGATAGAACCAAACATATAGATGTTAGGTTTCATTTTATTAGGGATGTTGTTGAAACTGGTGACATTAAACTAGAAAAAATTCCCTCACAATTCAATCCTGCTGATATGGGTACCAAATGTTTGCCTGTTGATAAACTGTTGTCTTGCAAACGCATTCTAAATATAAACCCTGGTTAATCCCAGTTTATAGTTGTATACTGCCTGTGGTTGTTTTACTTTGTGTTTGCCAACTGCATCTTGTATATTTTAAACTTTGTGTTTTTTCTTTGTGACTTTTATTATAACTGTTAACTGGTGTCTATGTGGTTCCCTTTCTGTGTGCCAGATATTGTCTTTGTGATATATCAGGCAAACTCAGCGATGATGAATCTCAATACGGCCATAATCCCTCATCTGATCTCTGTGCCATCTCGGACCACATAAGGTGGAGAATGTTATTGGGTAGTGGCCCAATCTGGCCCAAAGCCCGCCTGTTGTTTTATTTCTGAATTCCCGCTGTTCTCCCGGCCCAGCAACCAAGCAGCCCATCCCCTTTTTGGTTTATAACCAAGCGATGCCCTAAGGGTTTATGGAACGAGGTCATTCTTCACTCTCTAGCGGCCGCTTCCTTCTCTGGTCTTTGTGACTTTCTCTCTCCCGAAGAAACTAGGGTTTCCGTCTTTGTGACCCCTTTTGTTGTCTCTCTTCACCCAGTTCCAGTGCCAAGGATTAGTTCCTGGTTGCTGCTTTTGTTAGGGCTGAGAAGGTAGAGTGGACGGGCCTTGAAGAGGCTGGGTCGGGAGTCTTCTGCGAAGTTCTCCGAGGTGGCTGTGAAAGAGGAAACTCCTTCGTGGAGTAGGGAGGCCGGAGAGCTGAGCTGATCGTCCGGGGCATCAGAACCAGGAGGTCATCTGAAGCGATCTTGCGGAGAAGTCTAACCGGAGAAGGCGAACGTGCTAAGTCGGTGAAAGAAAGCAGAGCGGTCCTCCTCCCAACAGGACTAACTCCCTGTCTTGCATGAATTGTACATCATTCTTCCTCTCAGGAAGAAGCTGCATCAAGAGATCCTGTAAAATCGCTTTGATTTGAGCTTGTTGAGTTATGCAGGCCCAAGCAAAGCATTCAAAGCTGCGTTGAACATCTCTATGCTTGTAAACTTTTCTTGCAAGAGTTGTCTTCCCAAGACCGCCCATTCCCCATATGGAAATAACACGGCGGTGCCTGTGATCATCAGTGACAAGTGACACTAATTTTGTGATATCGTTCTCCATCCCGACAAAGTAATCTTCAACTTCATGGGCATAAGTCTGTCGAACCCATTGCTGGTATTGTTGATTCTGATTTGATGAGCTTTCTCCTTCTCCACCAATGGCTCTAATGTCATACCTTTGGAGACTTGCTGTAATGTTGCTTATCTCGGTTTTGACTTTCTCAATCTCAGTTCCAACTTTGTGAAGAGATCTAATTTCCCCAAAGATACCTGCAGACCTCTTTAGAAATTTCCTGACACCTCTTCTTCCAGGGGATTTCCTAGCTGCAACTTGGATAGCATATGTCTCCACAAGATCTTCAATCCTATAAGCAAGGCTCCTGATTTCCCTTAACCAATTGCAAACCCTTTCATCCTTGCATTGTTTGCTATCAGCATCTTTGAGGAAAGACAGCATTCGCTTCAGCTCTTTGCGAACTTCTTCAACTTGACTAGAAACTCTGGACAGAAATCTTGCTTCTTCCACCAACAAATCACGAAGAGTTTCCAGTACAACAGAGACAACAGCTTCAGCCATTTTAGGCAAAGTCAGACAATCTTTGAGCTTGGAACTCCTGAATAATAGTTAGTTGATGAGATGGCCTAGAATCAATTCATTTTGCTGTCCATAAAAGAAATGTGATCTGCCCTCAGACCTGTTTTGTTCACATCGAAATTGCGTGGAAAACGTCATTTCTGGGAAAAAAAAAAAAAAAAAAAAAACGATTGCTGTGGGAACTTGCCGCAGTTTAATCTTCAAGGTACAATATTACAGATGACTTTGTGGGATAGTCTTCCCAGCAGAATAGTCAACTTTCCAGCCACCATCCACCTCGCTCCCCGCAATGTTTGACTAGATCCCACCTCCTCACCATTTTTCATTCTTGAATACACATGTAACGCGGTGTCACATAAAAAAATGCGCAAGTAGTTAGCTGAATAGTTTCACAACAAATAACCAATTACAGTGACGATGAAACCTTAAAATTAGATGAAGAAGATGAAACTCAATTAGATTATATCCTGTCCAATAACTATTTCTGGCTCTCTAGTTATTTAGAGACTGAGAATCCTATTACATGAATCAGATGCCAAGAAGTTCATTTCTGGGGGCAGTACCCGTTATAATGTTGATCTCATTGATGCATATTGTAAGCTTTGGTATCCAGATGCCCAGTTTCTTAGACCTCTATGAAGCCAGCTCCATCCAGAGTATGGTGGTCTGTTGGAGAGTCTAAAGGTAAAGAAATTGTTATCAACTCTCTTGTCTAGATTTCTTGAAGTTCAAACTATGATGGGTTTGCCATCCACATGTTTAGAATACCTAAAAAGAGGATTTACTGTTGTAAATTGATTATCTAAGATGTAATAACTTCTGGAATCCCGCATGCATGGAAGCTGATTGTGTTGTTATGTTCTGAAAAACAGGAGGCAGGTGAAAAAATGGCAATGTTCTTGCCTAAAATCATGCCCATACTAGAAACAAGTTCAAGCATTCCAAAATCATCAAAACATTAGATGTATCTCAACATATAATGGTAATCTAATCTCCAAAGAAATTCCATTAGAAACATCAAGTGCAGGGATTCCAAAGTCCTCAAAGCAATGGATGTATCTCAACATATACAACTCCAACAGGAATAATGGCACTTCATGAGTTGCTGGTCCGTGGAGTGTACTTATTGACATTTTTACATAATCAAAATCCAAGAACATTAAGACATTTTCACAACTCTTGAGCAAGGCATCTTCGGAACATTAAGCGCATGTTAATATTCCAAAGCTGAGGTATCATAATTATCTGCAAAAGAAAAAAGAAACCATAACCATACGTAACCTTTCATCAGAAGTATGAAACTTGACCACAGATGAAAGAATTACCTTACAGTCTGCTGGTTTCTAGACAGGATAGAATACAGAAATAGAAGGAACATGTTGAATTTTGTAATAGTCCTGTCCTTCTTGGCCATCAACCAATGTCACCCTGTCACAAAATTCACGAGGCATGCTACAAAACTCTACTTCTTTGAGCCCTTTAACAAAGCGCAATCCATAAGGAACCATGGCTAGTGCTGGACAATCTGTAATTCGCAGACTTGAAAGATGAGGCATAGATCCTTCATCCACCCTCCAGTACTCTAAATTGCACAATCCATAAAGTGTCAAAGACCTAAGTTGAGGAAAACTTAGTTCATGGCAAATCAAGCATCCTCCCAAATAAGAATTACGTCCTAACATAAGGGATCGCAATTGAGGAAGCTGCCCAAATGCTTCCATTGGATCTTCCTCCATATAATTGTCCCCTAAGGTTAACATAGCAAGACCTTGTAGGAAATATGGTTCATATTTTGGAAATTCAAGCAGCTTTGCATCAAAGTACAAGCGATGAAGACTTCCACACATTAGAACATTTACCAAAAGGTCATAACCTTCTTCTGAACTGATGAAATCACAGTTAGTAATGGAAAGGTTTATATCGCGTAAGGTCCGACCATTGTTGTTAATGTAATCCATCAAAGCATGAAGATTGTCGTCATCTTTCACTATGGCATAAAGGGTTCGAAGATTTGTCAATTCTGAGAGATCTGCAATTTCATCAACCTCACCTATAAGTGCCCAAAGTGTCTCCAGCTCTTTTAAACCATGTAATCTAAGTTTTCCTCCATCTGTACAATGTTTGAATCCGAAGTATAAATGCCTCAGTCGTTTCATCTTCCAGAGAACATTTGGGATTTTTAGTTCATATTTCACCTCCAGATCAAGGGTATGTAACAACGGCAGCTCAGCTACACATGATGGCAACTCATCCAATTTGCAATATCGGAAACTTAAGATCCTGAGGTGAATTAAGCTCTGCAACTCCAAGGGGAATGTTTTCCCTCCCAAGTCAAAACCTTCAAATTTTAGAACTCTCAGCATCTTGAGGCTTTGCATAACAATATCCTGGGGCCAAATCATTTCCTTCTCCGAATATCCACTAACTGCACTTAGGCAAAGAAAAGATCGAACTTGTTGCCAATCATCTTGAGTCCTACTGATCCAAGCAGCAGCATTTTCCTCATTATCAATGTGGATAACTAATCTATGAGCAGCATTATCAGCAAGGTAAGAGGAATCCAACAAAGGCTGCTTTCCTTCATTGAGATTTAGGATCTTGATAAATTCTTCTTCTCTGCATTTCTGCAAACACAAGTCTCTCATTATATCGTGAAGGCGACACGAAAGAAACCTTCTATTTAGAGAGTACTCATCCACTTTCAGCTGAACCATAGACCTGTGGCCTAATTCGTTCAAGTATCTTTCTGCAACGTCCATCAACGTTTCTCCATTTCTTCGGTGTTGTGACAATACTAAGCCTTCTGCCATCCACAGTAGATATAGATGCTCAGTTTTTATGTCTTCATCCTCTTTAAAAATGCCCAAATAAAGGAAACAGAGTTTCAAATGATATGGCAGCTCATTATAACTCAAAGACAAAACTCGGCCTACTGATCCTCCATCTATCTCTCCATTGTCATCCATGTTGTTAAGATACGAACCAATATGTCTGTTCACCATTTCCCAATCTAGTAAAGAATTCTTATCTTTTAGAATTCCTCCAAGCACAGAAATTGCTAGTGGTAGACCTCCACACTTGGATACCAATTCTATTCCCACATCCTTAAAACATGGTATATCTTCGGGATCTGAAAGTCAATGTCATACAAACATGAGCATTTTCCAAATAACTTATCCTATGATTTATGAAAGAGCATCTATATATCCATTTTCCAGTATACAATGTTGCCTTAAGAAGCAATATAAATTGAACTGGAGTAATGGAAAATGACTTGGTAAAATTGTAAAGGTAAGAGTATATTTTGTACGTCATTTATTTGTTCTATTATTTACCTAAGCTAATGCAACTTGAGAAAATGTTTTACCTTCCCTTTTACCTCTCTAATCCTGTGTCTATGGAATCTTGCCGAAATTCGTGAGAAATATCATTCAACTGTATGCATATTCTTAAGGATAGGAAGTAAAATTATGCAAATATAGAGCAACAGGGATATAAATAACTTCAAAAGAGTATACAACATACTAATCCTTACCTGTTCTTCCACTTGAGAATGCTATATTCTGAAGTAAATCCCAGCCTTCAGTTTCACTCAAGCACTTGAGCTCATACAGAAATCCAATCTCTGCAACTTTTCTATTTCGGGTAGTGAGCAATACTTTGATGCCCCCTTCGGCAACAGGAAATGCTGCAAGAATGCTTTTCCAGTCATCCATTTTCCAGATATCATCCAGAACAACCAAACATTTTCTCTCCAACTGCACTCGATGAAGCTGTTGGACCAACTCCCTAGCTTCCATGAATTTCACATCAGACTTCCTCTCAGGAAGAAGCTGCATCAAGAGATCCTGTAAAATCAGTTTGATCTGAGCTTGTTGAGTTACACATGCCCAAGCCAAGCGTTCGAAGCAGCGTTGAACATCTTTATGTTTATATACTTTTCTTGCAAGAGTTGTCTTCCCAAGACCACCCATCCCCCATATAGAAACAACACGGTGGTGCTTGTGATCATCAGTGACAAGTGACACTAATTTTGTGATATCATTCTCCATCCCCACAAAGTAATCTTCAACTTCATGGGCATAAGTCTGTCGAACCCATTCCTGGTATTGTTGATTCTGGTTTGATGAGCTTTCTTCTTCTCCGCCAACAGCTCTAATGTCGTACCTTTGGAGACTTGTTGTAATGTTGCTTATCTCTCCTTTGACTTTCTCAATCTCGGTTCCGATTCTGTGCAGAGATCTAATCTCCCCAAAAATACCAGCAGACCTTTTAATAAATTTCCTGATGCTTCTGCTTCCTGATGACTTCCTAGCTGCAACTTGGATAGCATATGTCTCCACAAGATCTTCAATCCTATAAGCAAGACTCCTGATTTCTCTTAACCAGTTGCGTACGCTTTCATCCTTGCATTGTTTTCCATCTGCATCTTTGAGGAAGCATAGCATTCGCTTCAGCTCTTTGCGAACTTCTTCAACTTGACTAGACACCCTGTACAGAAATCTTGCTTCTTCAACCAACAAATCACGAAGGGTTTCCAATACAACTGAGACAACAGCTTCAGTCATCTTTGGCAAGGTGAGACAAACTATGAGCTTGGAACTTGTTGATAGCTGATCGGGCGGCCAAGAATCAATTTTATTTGCTGTCCACAAAGAGCTGTAGTTTACCTAGAGAGACACATCGAAATTACAGGGAGAAACAGTGGGAACATGTAGCAGGTTTGCAATGCTTAAGTTTACTTTGTGTTAAACTAATTAGTCCCTCCACCCTGTGTTTGACTAGAAGCCACTTACTTATTCTCCTAGTTTTGCATATAATATTCGTAATGATTTCCACCTCATCAAGAAGGGAATTCCCCATGGATATATGAGAAAAGATCGTCTCTTTTCGGTTCTATAAGTATCTCCTGTCCTTGTCGGAGCCGAAATTATAATAGAATTTCCATTTAACTGAAGCAGATTTACAAGGCATAATGATTTTTGCACTCTTTTATTAAAGAGCTTGCAGAAAGGCTGATTGTGTTGCACTTAACACCTTTTTGGTTCTTAGAAACCGAAACCAAGATCAGTCCCCAACCCAGAAATGGATGAAGTTGTTGCCTAAGGTTGCAGCTGACAATGAAAAGAAAATTGAGTGCAAATCATTACGAAATCCTTCAAACAAACAATGACATGTAGCTCACAATTCATATATAAACCACAAACATCCCGGAAAATGAATTCGGTGATCATCTGGAAACTGGAATACAGTAACAATGATGTGAAAACCCGCAGCGGAATCGTTCCAAAGCATAGTTTCTTGATGATTTCCTATCTTCAACTGGGATTGCATAAGTCTCGACCAAAGATCTTCAATCCTACAAGCAGAGGCTTGCTCCTGAATTCCTGCAACTAGAAATTGCCAACCTTTACGTCATTGCATTGTTTGGTTTCTGCATCTCTGAGTATTCAAAGCATTTGCTTTTGCTCCTGCGAACCTCGTCAACAAGATCTGACGGCCCAAGGAAATCTTTGATAGGCTCTGTTTTATAATTAATGTAATGCCGTGTCAAGAATTTTCTGGATTTCCTGATTTCAAAAATATGTACTCTTATACTATTGCTATAGTTTTGTTAAGAACAGTGTAATTTCTTTGAAGAACGCTCAATTTTCTTGTTCAATTGTTATAAAGCTTTTAGAAATAATGTTGTTGTAAAGATAAATTGGCAGTATTAAGTAGTACCTCATGATCCTTGTTGCGGCATCCTGCTCGCGGTCCATGAAAATTGAAGCAACCTGTTGGATTTTACAATAATCATCACCTTTTCTACCATTTGAATCTTGGATTCTGTCGTAAAATTTTCCAGGCATTCCAGAAAGCGTGAAGCGTTCAAGGCGCCTGACAAATCTCAAGCCATCTGGAATCATCTTCAATTTCTGACATCCCAGATTCATCAGAGAAGACATTTTGGGCATGGCTTCTTTCTCAATGCACCAGGATTCAAGATTGGGTAACCCCAATAGATAAAGATCTCTAAGCTTTGGAAATCCATATTCATGGCAGGCCATATCTTTCCCTATGTATGCATCAGGTCCTAATATGAGAGTATGCAATTGTGGAAGTTTCTCAAGTGTTTTCATGGGATCATCCTCAATTTTATTGTTTTCCAAGCATAGGGACACAAGGTTTTGCAACATTTGAGGTTCATAGTTTGGGAATTTGGCTATTTCCGCTGATAATATCAAGCGACAAAGGTTACCACACATTAGAACCTTTCTTAAAAGAAAAGAATCTTCCTCTGAGCTAAGATGATCAAAACCAGTAATGCTCAGAGATGCCTCCTTTAACTTCTGCCCATTCTTATTGATATGATCAATCAGAACATGAAGGCTATCTTTATCATAAATCTTTGCAGCAAGAACCCGTAAATTGAACAGATTGGAAAGATCAGAAATTTCATCAGTTGCAGTATTAAGTCCATGCAATGTCTCCAGCTTAGTCAAACCATATAATCGCAATTTTCCATTTTCAGTATAACGTCCAATGCTACGAATGTACAAATGCTTTAGCTGTTTCATCTTGTAAACAACATTTGGTACCTTGATTCCATTGTTTACTTGGATATAAAGGGTCTGCAGGAATGGTAATTCAGCTATTGATGACGGCAATTCATCCCATATGCAGTTATTTAACTTCAAGTACCTGAGGTGGATCATTTTTCTTATATCAACAGGTAATTTCTTTTTCTGGAAATCAAAACCTTCAAATACTAGAGCTCTGAGTGACTTGGTGTCCTCCAAATTCAACATCCCATTAGGCCAACTGATTTCCTTCGTCTTCAGTTTACTAACACACAAAAGAGATCGGAGTTGTTGATTATCTTGCAGTGAGCTAGTACTGGCTTTAGCAGCACCTTTTACAACCTCATCATCCATGTGGAATGCTAATCTGCAGGGTAAATTATTAGGAAGGGATGGTTCCAACAAGGGCTGTCTTCCATTTTGAAAATCCACAACTTCAATAAACTCTTCTTCCCTCCCTTTCTCTATACACAAGTCTCGCATCATGTCATGAAGGCTGCACGTTTCATATTTTCTTGATATTTGGAATTCCAGCAACCTCATTTGAACCATAGACCGATGTACCAACTCATCCAAATATCGCTCTGCTACTTCTGCTAATGTTTCGTCGCTTCTTTGGTGTTTTGACAAAACCATGCCTTCTGCCATCCACAGATGATAGAGCTGTTCAACATCTATCATTTCTCCCTCCTTAAAACTGGCCAAATAAAGGAAACATGGCCGCAAATGATATGGAAGGTCATAATAACTCAGAGACAAAACCCGACCTACTACTCCTCCATCTGGATCATCTTCCACCTTACTTAGATATGAGCTAACATATTTATTCACCTTTTCCCATTCTGTCAAAGAATTCTTATCTGTCAAAATTCCTCCAAGCACAGATACTGCAAGGGGTAGACCGCCACATTTGCGCGCCATTTCTATACCGAGATCTTCTAGTTTTCTTCCAATGCTGTAGTCTACAAAATCAACACAGAAAAATTTGAAAATCACAATGCAGGTCAGATATTGCTCTCTACTATTTTGTTGATTTCAAGTTAAAGTGCCTATAAATCACGAAACATATAATGCAATAAACCTTAAACTGTGGCCTGAACTTTCACAATGTCCACTTGCCAATATAAATTAGAAGCAGACAATATTTGCAAAAGAAAGTTGATGTTTTAGACTTTTTACCCTTGTAAATCCAAAACCAAGCCTAGTTATTCTGTATAAATCCTTTTCTCTTTACATTTACTGTCAAATAGAAATTTAAACATAAATAAAATCATGAAAGAAAGAAGGTGTATCCAAGATGCTATTTAGAAAATTACATGAAGCATTTGAAGAATGATCCTAAGAATTGAACTAAACAACCTCTACCAATTTAATGAAGATGAAAATCCTTACCTTCAACATTTTGTCGTGAGAAAGCTATTCTCTGAAGCAACTTCCAGCTTTCCTTTTCAGTCAACAACTTTGGAGCAAATGGAAATCCAATCTCTGCTACCTTTCTATCACGGGTCGTCAGCAGTATTTTGCTTTCCCCTTCAACCATTGGGAAAGCAGCAACCAGACTTTTCCAATCACCTGCTTTCCAAATATCATCAAGAACAACTAAGCATTTCGTCTCTTTCAACACTCGATGAAGTTGTTGAACCATTTCCCTGTCTCTCATTCCTTCCACTTGTGCCTGATTTTGAGGGACAAGTTGCATCAGGATATCCTGCAGAATCCTTCTGATTTGTCCATGCTGAGTAACACAAGCCCAAGCAAATCGTCCAAAACATATTTGAACATCTTTATGCTTGTAAACTCTTCTAACTAGAGTTGTCTTCCCGAGTCCCCCCATCCCCCATATTGAAATCACGCGATGGCCTTTGTCAGCATCAACAACAAGTGACACCAGTTTCTTCAGATCTTCCTCCATCCCAACAAAGTGTTCCTCAAACTGGTGGGCATAAGTCTGTCTTCCCCACCATTGATTTTCATTTCCGGCCCTGGCCCTTGTACTTTCCCCTGCTCCAATCGTTTTCAAACCATACCTTTGAAGGCTAGTAGTTACATTACTTAAATCCCTTTTAGCTTTTGCAATTTCCAAGCCAATTTTGTGGAGTGATTTAGCCTCACAAATCATGCAAGCAAATCCCTTGACAATTTTCTCGATACCCCTTCTTCTATATCTATTGGAAGCAACCTCAACTGCAAATGTCTCCAGGATATCTTCAACTTTATAAGCAAGAAGCCTGATTTCCCGCAACCAGTTACGAACAATTTCATCTTCGAGGATCCTCGAGTCTGCGTCTTTTAAGAACAACTTCATTCGCTTTAACTCTTTGCTGATTTCTTCAACTTGAGTGGTCACCCCTGACAAAAATCTTACTTTGTCTGTAACTAAATTACCAAGTGTGTGCAGAGTGATTGAAACTACAGCTTCAGCCATGTTGCTTCTTTCTATGGTTTTCTTGTGTTGATCTACATCGTCACCAAATCTAACAACATAAGTGAAACAATGAATATTTGTTTAGGTATGAACATACGGAAAGGGATAATTAAACCCGGTTAAGAACTGATCCATTTCACTTTTTTTAAAAAAATTAGTCTATTCATTCCCTTTTAGAATCTAAACGGCCGTCTCTTTCAAAAAGAAGAAAAACAAAAGAAAAGCATGGCCGGCTAAACCTTCTTCAATATTTGGCGGATGATGTTTTGGTTTTTACTAGTTGGAACGATCAAAAGGTTTTCCTTTATTTTGACTTAAATTGAACTAATTGGACGAAATGCTTGACATCAGATCAGGATATCAGATCAGGATATCATCAAGCACAAAATTCCCAACTACATCACCCTATTGCCGTTCCACAAAATGTCTCAACCACTTCAAACCATCCCAAAAGAGAAAAAGAAGCCATTTTTACTTACTTGACCGAGGGATTTGCGGGGGAATCGGCCTTTGGAGTTGAGGGCTTTAAGGGTGGCATGGTAATCATCATCACCCTGCTTCTTCTTCTCCTTCTGGGTTTGGTTCTTGAGGTCAGAGGCGAAGCTGAAGCTACTGTACTTCGCAATAGGCTGATTGCTTTAGCTCTTGGATTTGTTGGGGTGAGGGTTCTTTCAGTTCTGTTGGGCGTTGGTGAAAGTGGCGGGAGAGAGTGAAGAGATAGAGAATGCATTGATATGATAATGCAGCAATAACCTTAGCGCTGATTTTGGTGGCAATTGAACTGAACTCTTCAATTTTATAGGAATTACCCAACAAAATCGAAATCATTCTGATCTCTTTTCCTAATTCTTTAAATTCACCAAGGCCTACATTGGAGGGATGTCTGCATTGCGATTACAAAAAACAATTCATAAGCAGTGAATAAGGCAATCAAAAGTTACTTTTTTGCCTTTGTTTTTCATGCCTAAGTAGGATGTTTTCATAGTAACAGAAAGAAGGAAATCAGAAAACTTTGTTGGTGATGCCAGTTTATAAGCATCGAGCATGCCAAGGAAAGATCACATTAAGAGCAAGCAAAGGTCTGAACCTTTAGAGCTTTCCCAAATTTATGCATTTGCTTGAAGATTAGATATGATTTATTAAGATATTAGCATTTAGAATAAAGGGGTTACTTATTTACCGCCTTAAATTTTTGGAGCGGACAAAATTATCCTTTATTTAAAGAATGAGGGAAGAGAGAGGTATTATAGGGGTATTTTAATCTAAATTAGGACGCTAGAGAATAAGAGTTAGAGCGGAAATTAGTAATTTTTTTATAATAATCTTAAAGAAAACATTATAAAGGAGCATTCATACATTGAGCAAGAGCATTCACCTATAGTCCAAATTTTGGTTTTTTTTTTTTTTTAAGGAAAGATAATTGCTTTAGATTTACTATAAATTGTCCAGTGACAATTGATACAAGAAGTTATGTTGCACAATCTACTTCCTGCTAGAGTTTACAAATTTGTTAGCAAATTGTGCAATCTTAGAGTTACGTTACGGCGTTTTGGGTACGGGGAAACCACAAAATACAAGAATTACCCATGGATGTAAGACATGTTTGCAATTCTCAACTATTGTGAAACAACTATGTTGACATTATTTAAGTTTGAGAGGTGTCAAGATTACCGCAAAAAAATCACCAAGGGAGAAGGAGCATTCTTGTAAATCAAGACGCTTTACCAGGAACAGAGCCTCCCTTAACGCCAAGCACTCAGCCATATAGCAATTAGTAATTCGAGGGAAGAATTTTCCAAAGCTGTGAATGTGATTGCCTTCCTCCGAGGTAATGCAAACGCCAATCTCTGCACCGCCTCGCACTTGGTAAATGGCGCCATCCCGGTAGACCCGAACTTCTCTTGGCTTCTTAACTCGAAGAGGATCTAGTTGCAGAGATGAGGAAGGAAGTTCAGGACTTGTGACTACAATATCTGTAGCTGAAGATGGCATGGATGAGATAATTTCTCTCATCCAAAACGAGGCAGAGGGTTGCTCAAAAGAGAGAACTGCATTGTCCAGGCCAAGAAAATTCCAAACTTGTCAATCATAGGAACTAGTGAAATAACACGTGAGTTAACAAGCTGGAGCAGCATTGCAGAAATAAGAGGAGGTAGAAACAGTGATATTCCTTTGTTCCCTTGTACTTTTAATAGAAATAATCTTGTGTCATTTAATATTGTTATCCTTTTAATATTTATTATTTTTTTAAACTAATATAGTTTTGTTATTTGTCAAAAGGACATATTATAATATAGTTTTAAAATTACTATATAACAACTGATTAATAATGATGATGTAGTTAATAAATTAGAAGTCAAATTTGATTTTAAAATAGACTAGAGTTTATATTATGTTGACAAAATTTTCAATCTCTTATAATTTTAAATAATTTTTTTACTCTCTTATCTTTAAAAAATATTATATTTAATCACTATAATATTTATTATTTGGCTTATTTAATTAATCACATAAAACTAATGTTTTATCGGATAACTCTCCATTCGAACTATCAATTCTCTTTTTTGAAAAAATATAGGAGAAAGGCGTAAGGGAAGGTGGATCATGGAGTAAGGGAAGCTTAAATTCCAGCTCGAGCTTCAATTTCTAGCTGCCAACATTCGGGTCTTCAAACCGAGGGACTTCAGTCTTCGGCTTCAACTCCGGCTCCGGCAACCCTCTAGTGGTTTCCAGCCGTGGTAGATCCGCCACTGTCCTCAATCAAGGTAGGAAATTCTTAAACTAGGTATTAAGGTGCTGAATTCGATGGTTGACAACTGAATGACTATTGTTGATTATCTGTAATAGGTAGAAAATTTTCAGCAGCAGGGCAGTACCTAATCTTACTATAGGTTCAAGGTCCTTTGAGTGACTCCAAAGTGAGGTAAGGCTAGCTGCTAATGGGATTAAGTTGTATAGTATGTAAATCCCTGAAATATGAAGCTAAATGCTAAGTTGTAATGCCAAGGAAGGTTGTATTGAGTAATTGAGTGAATTGGTAAGACATGCATGCATTGTTTAGGTCATGTTTTAGTTAGTTAATGTTGGAATGAACATGTTGGACATTAGATGGTATGGTTTGGAGCTGGATTTGTGCTGGAAATGACGCATTGATTTGGAGAAAAAGAAGGCAGAAGAAGGAAAATGACGCATTGAATTGGAGAGCATGTTGGAGGTTTTCTTGTTTCCTTGTTCAGATTTCCTCTGCTGCAAATGACAATGAGTTCAATCAAACTAGATGACTGCAGCCAATTATACAGAATGAAAGGTTCATACCCAAAAAACCCAATCATACATGATCCAAGAGCTCGTCACATTTGGTTAATCCCAAATTCATCTTGAAAAGAGGCCACAGATCAACTTAGCGATGAACAAATGAAGCTGAAAGCTGTCTTGGAGGGAAGCAAATACCAAATTCATACAACACTGAAAGCAACATTACAGAAACAAGTCAAGTTATGGACAGGTTGGAGTCAATTAATGCTCATATTGATAAGAGTAAGAAAAGCAAATTATTCCAGAAATTAGAATCAAAGATTCAAGAAAGGTATTAACGACCGCCATATTGGCAACCAAAATATTAGGAAAAGTGAATTGACCTGATGAAGAATGTACCTGATTGCTTTTCCCCATAGGAAATCAAAACTCAAATATAGCTATACTCAGAAATATCGCTATAGGCGGCGGTTATCACAAGGACAGGCACATGACGTACTTTGTCAAAGTCCCTGAAGCTTAGCATGCCTCTTATCTCCAATTCTTTAAGCTTTGTCAGGAATCGTAAACCATCTGGGATCATCTTCAAATTTGGACAAGCATGGATTTGAAGACAAGAAAGATTGGGCATTGCCCCATTTTCCACCCTCCATTCGCTCAGTTGATACAAAAATTCAAGTAAAAGAAATTTAAGTTGAGGAAACCCAAGGCTAGAGCAAGTCATTTCTGTTCCAACAAAGGCTAACTTCCTCAACCAGAGGCTTTGTAAATTGGGCAGCTTTTCCAGTGTTTCCATCAAGTTAACTTTGATACAAGAATCCTCAAGTTCCAGTTCAACCAAGTTTCTAAAGAAGTAGGATTGGTACTCTGGAAATACTAGATCGGAACCCTTTAATTTCAAGTGTGAGAGATGGCTGCCAAACAACTTGTCAAGAAGAGAAGGGTGCTTCTCAAAATGTGGAGCTAGAATCAAAGTTATCTGCTTTAGGCATGATGAATTGGAGGTAAAATGGGCGATTTCTTCAAACTCTTTCTCATTGTATACCTTTACTTTTAGCACCTGGAGATTACTTAAGGTGCTTAAATCTTTAAATTCACAACGTTCAGCAGTGATGTTCTCTAGCACCTCTAACTGAGTCAAGTGAAACAGTCTTACCTTACTCAACCAGGAATTCATACCCATATCATCATAACCATCTGGAAAGTATAAATACCTTAAACGTTTGAGTTTGGTTATGACATTCCTTATCAGGCCTAAGTTACAGTTACGTAGATCAAGGGTTTCCAAATGTACCAAGTTGCCTAATGAGGAAGGCAACATGACGAAACTGGAGTTACTCAGATAAAGGTAACGCAAATGGATAAGGTTGCCTATCTCCAATTTGAATAATTGGATTATGTTGTTAATTATGTCGCACAACTCCTCGGTGGAAACTGGGTCAAACCCTTCAATGGTCAAAGCTCTCAGCATCTTCAGTTTGTTAAATCGATCACTTGGCAAACGACCAATCTCCTCAAACTCTTCCAATCTGCGAACTATTAGGGATCTAATGTGCTTATACCCTTGTCTCTTTGGTGGAACATACTTAAGCCTGTCTTGTACGTTAAACAACATGAGACATCTATGACATTTAGTTGTTGAAGAATTTGAATCCACCACCTCTGGATTGTTTCTTCGTCGATAATCAACAAACTTTACAAAATTCTCATCTCTTGCCTTGGCTATGCACAGATCTCTCATAAGGTCGTGAAGGCGACATGATTTGAACTTTCTCAATGCAGGTCCCTCCTTTGCATTTAAACTCACCTGGATCATGCAACGTTTTACTAATTCACCCAAGTAACGTTCTGCAACATCCATCATTGATTCTCCTTCTCTTTGATGTCCTTTATAAACCATCCCTTCAGCCATCCACAATTGATACAATCTCTCTGTTTCAATCTCATGATCTTCTGGGAATATGCTCAAATACAGAAAACAGGGCTTTAAATGAAACGGCAAATCATTGTAACTTAAAGCTAATATCTTCTGAACAGATTTAAACTCTCCCTTTTCTCCAATGTCTCCATCACCCTTTTCTAGAAAAGATTTGATGTTTTTGTAAACAAATCTCCACTCATTTAACTCACACTTTGTTGCTAGAATGCCTCCAAGAACAACAACTGCTAGTGGAAGTCCTCTACAACTCTTAGCCATCTCTTTTCCCAATTCTTTAATTTCACCAATATCTTCAAGGCCTACATAGGGATTTATGTCATGCGATTACAAAAAAAAAATAAAAAATTCATAAGCAGTGAATAAGGCAATCAAAAGTTACTTTTTTGCCTTTGTTTTTCATGCCTAAGTAGGATGTTTCCATATAACTTGATTACTAACGGAAAGAGTGAAACTAGAAAACTTTCAATGTATTTTTTTAAATATCTTTCTAATGAAGGATGCGTAACAAAAGATTATTTCTTTGTGATGAAGGAGGTAATTGCTATATAATCATAGAAAGAAATCAAAAGGCTATATTCAGCAGAAAAGTTACATACCTTGACCAAGAGCGTCCCTTAAGGCTTTCTTTTTGAGCAACTCCCAACTTTCATCATCGTCCAGAAACCGAGGTTTATGATGAAAACCATTTGGGTCTATGTGGATCGCCACACTTTCATTTCGTGTAGTAAGCAAAATTGTGCTTTCTGATCTGCCTCTACTTGGGAAAGCATCTTTCATGCACTCCCAAGCATCTGTGGACCAAATGTCATCAACAACTATCAGACATTTTCTGTCCTCGAGAATCCTATAAAGCTTTCCGGGTAGCTCATCCTCTCTATACTTGAGAATTTCTTTTCTCTCTGCTGGGCTTATTTTGATTAATATTCCTTGCAGGATATCTTTGGTTTCCCACTGCTGTGATATGCAAACCCAGGCAAAAGCATGGAAATGATGCCTCACAGTTGGGTGGTTGTATACCTTTCTAGCAATTGTTGTCTTTCCTAGACCTCCCATCCCACAAATGGAGACAACATTATAAGCATCATTGGTCAATTTCTGCACCAGCAACTCCACATCATTTCCCAATCCAACAAAATCACCATCTTCAACATGAGAATACGTCCTCCTTATCAACTGTTGATGCCTTGAGCTTGAACCTTCCTTCTCCATTGTATTTCTGATCCCATATTTATAAAAACTATCGGTGACATCGGAGATTCTGCTATGAAGATTTTTAATCTCTGATCCCGCTTTGTGACGCATGTGGAATTCACTCACGATACAAGAGTACCTCATCAACATATCTGTAATGTTGCCTTTTCCCCTTCTGGATGCCACCTTGAAGGCAAAGTCCTCAAGGACATTTTCTGCATCATAAGCAACATCTTTGCTTTGAGAAATCCACTCCTGAAGTAGACTATCCTGATCTTGTTTTGAATCAGCATCCCTTAACAGTGACAGCAGTAGCCTCAGCTTTGATTGAAGCTGTTGTGCTTGCTCGCTCACACCGCCTAGAAATTGGGCTTCTTCAATCAACAATTTGCTGATATTTTCTAAAAGAAAAGAGACAACAGGCTCTGCAAAACTTGACATTTTTTTTTTGAAACTTGTATTATAGTTTGTAGGTTGTATTGTATGTATGGGTACAAAGAAGTTTGTGAATAAGCAAATTCAAATATGTATTTGTGTTGCTTAAATAAGAACAACAACATGAAATTCGCAAAACAATTTAGTGGTTAGTATTCCACTTTATTGTCCTTCAATTTTCACCTTTTCTTTATCTCGAGAACAAGAAATGAATATTTTGATTCAAATGAAAAGAGACAACTTATTCCTAGAGTATTCTAATTCACTAGTTCTTTGCATTCCTTGAATTTTCACCTTTTCTTTCACTTGAGAACGAAGCAATGAAGATTTTGATCTAAATGAAAAGAGTGAACTTGATTCCCACAGAATTTCCTTAACTTTGTTTCATACCTTCTTTAACCCTCAAGGTAAGAATTAAACAGAATGGTATACTCTACAAAAAAAAAATAAAGAATTTTTTTCCCCACAAATTATTTTATAAAAATTATGATTAAATTTGGGTATTGCTATATTCCGCCCGCTATTTACTAAATATCGTCCACTTTTTAATATAAAATTATAAAAATACTCTTAGCTCTTTTATATAATTTTTTTAGCTAGTGTTTGGCTTCTTCATGATCCATAATTTTTAAACTATATTAAGAATTAATTAGTGTTTTTAATAAAATATCCAAATTCTAACCTTTAAAAAAAATTCTAACCTAAATATAATATAATAAATTTGTAACTTATATAAATAATAATTATTAAATTTAATTATAATAAACTAAATAATCACAAGTAATATAAATATTATTATAATTAAATAAATAATTATATTTAATTTTAATATAAATATAACTATAATTTATATATAATTAATACTATTAAAGATATTACAAATTTATATAATGATTTTAAAAAAATTTAATAAAAATAGTTGAAAAATAAATTTATTAGGCTTCATATGAACAGCGAGTCCGTTTACGGTGGTACTATAGGAGTAGGATGAATTTTACTCCTACTTACTGTAGCGCGCTACAGTAGCGCGCGCTACAGTGACGCGCTATAGTTTCGCGCTACAGTAACGCGCAACAGTTTTTTTTTTTTTTTTGACGCACAAACTTTTTAAAAAAAATACCTTTTTTAAAAAAAATTCTTTTTTTTTTAAAAAAAAATACTTTTTATAACAAGGGAAATCAGATCAGGATTATATAGACATCAGATGAGAGAATACAAGAGATCAGATCAACAGACTATAGATATCAGATCAAGAATATAAAAGAAATCATACAGTAGAACTAAAATATAATTAACAAGAGAGATCAGATCAGGATTATATAGACATCAGATCAACTCATACCTGACATCAGATCAACAGACTATAGACATCAGATCAAGATTTTAAAAGAAATCATACAGTAGAACTAAAACATACTTAAAAAGGGAGATCAGATCAACAGACTATAGACATCAGATCAGCGTATACTTGACATCAGATCAACAGACTATAGACATCAGATCAAGATTTTAAAAGAAATCACACAGCAGAACTAAAACATACTTAACAAAGGAGATCAGATCAGGATTATATAGACATCAGATCAACTCATACTTGACATCAGATCAACAGACTATAGACATCATATCAAGATTTTAAAAGAAATCACACAGCAGAACTAAAACATACTTAACACAGCAGAACTAAAACATACTTAACAAATGAGATCAGATCAGGATTATATAGACATCAGATCAACTCATACCTGACATCAGATCAACAGACTATAGACATCAGATCAAGATTTTAAAAGAAATCATACAGTAGAACTAAAACATACTTAAAAAGGGAGATCAGATCAACAGACTATAGACATCAGATCAGCGTATACTTGACATCAGATCAACAGACTATAGACATCAGATCAAGATTTTAAAAGAAATCACACAGCAGAACTAAAACATACTTAACACAGCATAACTAAAACATACTTAACAAAGGAGATCAGATCAGGATTATATAGACATCAGATCAACTCATACTTAACATCAGATCAACAGACTATAAATATCATATCAAAAATATAAAAGAAATCATACAGTAGAACTAAAATATACTTAACAAGGTAGATCAAATCATGATTATATAGACATCAGATCAGAGAATACAAGACATCAGATCAACAGACTATAGATATCAGATCAAAAATATAAAAGAAATCATACAGTAGAACTAAAATATACTTAACAAGGTAGATCAAATCATGATTATATAGACATCAGATCACAAAATAGCAGACATCAGATCAACAGAATTTAGATATCAGATCAAAAATATAAAAGAAATCATATCATACAACAAAAACGTCCATAATATGAATCATAATAGCCAAAAATAACAAAAGAAATGAAGGTACTGTAGCGCGTTACTGTAGCGCGCGCGGAACTGTAGCGCGCTACTGTAGCGGGGTAGGAGTAAAATTCATGGTGGTCCTATAGGACCACCATATAAATTACCATGAACAGCGCCCGCAGGCAGGTGCGGGCATTTTGGCTTCATCAAATAATTTTTTATAAAAGTTTTGTTAATTATTATATAAATTTTTATATTATTAATTATATTTGAATTATACTATTAATAATATATTTAATTATGTTAAAATTCAAAAAAGAAATTATTTAGTTAATTATGATAATATTTATGTTATTTGTGATTATTTATTTCATTATCATTATAATTAAATTGAATGATTATTATTTAATTATTATTAATATTAGTTACAAATTAAGTATATATTTAGGTTAGAATTTTTATGTTTGATTAAAATTATAAATTAATTACTAATATAGTTTAGAAATTGTAGACCATGAAATATGTTTTTAATATTTTGTGTTAGATATTTAGAATTTTTTGGTAGTAATATCTAACATTTAAAATTTGGTAGTAATTTTATTAATTATTATACCTTAAAATGTAACAAAGAAATCAAATCTAAAAATTCAGTAAAACTCAATGTGCTAAAAAATACGAAATAAAAGTGTTGTTATTGCGAATTTCAGATATCAATAAGGCAAGATGATCCTAATGCATATATAATTTATACGTATTCATAGGAGAAAATGTTATTCATAATTATTTCTTGATTGTATATCCGGAGAGTCACATACACATGAGCGACCTTAGTTTGAAATTAAAAGAGTTTGTTCATGAGATAACAGAATATGAACGACATTCAAATATTATTTTGAGGTTGAAAATCAGTCTTTATGTTTATTGTAAATAAAAAAATAAAATAATTTCAATATATATCTCAAATTACAAATCATACTTCACAAAAATATTACCTCCAAATATTAGATATTATTATCAAATTAAAAATATTTATTATTATCCCAAAAATTATTTACAAATAGAAAATAAGAAAATTGTAGCGTAATAGATGACTCCCTCTTAATAGAAAAGTACAAATAATATATTTTCTTAATTTTAATACAATTAATTTCTTTTTTTTTTTTGAAACAATAAAATTACAACTAAATAAATAACTCATAAATAATTAATATTAAACATATACTTAAAATTTTATATATTTTAAAATAATTAATTTTAAAATTTTAAAAGAATTAAACCAGGACTCTGTCAATTGAAGTCGCCCATTGCACGCAAATTATATCCTGTACCACTGTGTACATGTACCACTTAACACATCACCACTCTCACTATAAGAGAGTGAGATACACGCTCTTTTATTCTTCTTCTTCTCCAAAAACCCAGATCCTTCTTTTTTAAAAAATCACTTCTTCTTCTTAAAAAATCAGTTATTCTTCTTCGCCGTACTCCATTTGAAACCGCATTTAATCAAAATTTTCATTCAAACACAGATTTAACGGAGATCGACAATTATTTTTTCCGACAAACAACACCAAATACAACGGAAAAATCACTTCTTCTTAAAAAATCACTTTTTCCTGTTCAAAAATCTCTTTTTCTTCTTCAAAAATCTCTTCTTCTTCTTCAAAAATAACTTATTCTTCTAAAAAAATCACCACATCATAAAGTATAAACTGTATTTGATGGATTTACGGAACCTTATTTTCACGATCTGATGTTGGGTAATGTATTAATGATGTTATATTCGTGTTTTCTTATTCAAATAATGCTCTATTGCTCCGAAATATGATATATAAATGGTTTCCGTGAGGTATTGGCACTTTCATGTGAAATTGGTAGCTTCTGATTCTTCCCCGCTGCTGGACTTGGTAGAACGCGTTATGGGACGTAACTAGACGTTGCGGGACGTTGCGGGACGTTGCGGGACATAACGGGATGTTGCTGCTTTGTATTTTGGACGTTGCGGGACGTAACATGACGTTGCGAGACGTTACTGCTTTGTATTTTCGGACGTTGCGGGACGTTGCGGGACGTAACATGACGTTGCGAGACGTTACTGCTTTGTATTTTCGGACATTGCGGGACGTTGTGGGACGTTGGTGGACGTATCTGGACGTGGTGCTAGTTTTTTCGGACGTAGCGAGACGTGGTACTAGTTATTTTTGACGTGGTTCTAGTGTTAGGAGACGTTGTTGAAGGTGTAATATGAAAAATTCAGCTTAAATTCACATGATTGGATGTAGACGTTGAGACAATTATTTTTTGGACATGATTGGATGTAGACGTTGTAGAAGGTGTTATGTGAAAAATTCACCACATGCCCGAATGTTGACGTTGCGGCAGTTGTTTTTTGGACGTGCAGGGACGTTGCGGCAGTGTTAGGAGACGTTGTGGAATGTGCAATCTATGAAGTTGTATTGCACGGACGGTTCAAGAGGGCATAACTCGGCACTCGATTGTCCGATTTGGACGCGCGAGTAGTCAATTTTATGGTTCTTGACGAGATCTACGCAATGTACATAGCAGACCGGCATTTGGAGATGGTTCCGATATTGAAAAATGTGTGGTTTTGGACGAAAACTTTAAATGGTCATAACTTTGCGCTCGGTGGTCCGTTTTAGACGAATTTTTTTTTGATTTCATATAACTTTTCGAGATCTATCTATCTGCAAACTGCCAAAGGCGGTTTGGGCAGCTCGAAACTCCAAAAAACGTCATATTTTAAAAGATACGAAAGATTTTTAATAATTTCAAGGGTTTTTTGAATTTTTGACGAAACATTTGACATGTATAAAAAATAGTTTTTTACGATTTGCATGCATGAAAACCTTGTTCCTCCGGGGTTCTACTGACCTATGTATTGGGAGATGGGAAATTCAATATTGACAATAGTGATCTTTTAAATGACATGTACAAGAAAGTGTAATTAAATGTCAACTAACTTTAAGTGGATTAATGGCAATTGAATTTTTTGGAAAGTCACAAGACTAAAATAACCAGGGTTCGAGTCTCGCCCCTGACAATTTTTTTTTTTGGTTTTTTCCTACTAATAGTTACTTAAATGGTATCTGCTTTTTACATTACTAAAATCAGCTAAGCCGTGTTTTGGACGTTGCAGCAATTTTTTTAGACGTGCGGGGACGTTGCGGCCGTGTTAGGAGACGTTGTGGAAGCTGTTATGTCAAAAATTCAACTTAAATTCACATGCCTGGATATAGATTTTTTTTGACGTTGCGACAGTTTTTTTTGGACGTTGGTGGACGTTGCGGCAGTTGTTTTTTGGACGTAGGTGGACGTTGCGGCAGTGTTAGTAGATGTTGTGGACATGCTGGGATGTAGACGTTGCGACAGTTATTTTTTGGACGTTGCGGCAGTTGTTCTGAGACGTTGTTGACTCAGCGAAGACGTTGTGGACATGCCTGGATGTAGACGTTTGTGGACGTGGTGCTAATTGTTTTTGACGTGGTTCTAGTTGTTCTGAGACGTGGTGGACTGTCTTTATAAAAAAAAAAATTTAAATTCACACGCATGGATGAGGACGTTTCTGGACGTAGTGCTATTTTTTTTTGACATGGTTCTAGTTGTATTTGTGAAAAAATCAGTTTAAATTCACATGCATGGATGTAGACGTTTCTGTACGTGGTGCTAGTTGTTTTTGACGTGGTGCTAGTGTTAGGAGACGTTGTAGACATGCCTGGATGTAGACGTTGCGACAGTTATTTTTTGGACGTTGCGGCAGTTGTTCTGAGACGTTGTTGACTCAGCGAAGACGTTGTGGACATGCCTGGATGTAGACGTTGCGACAGTTGTTTTTTGGACGTTGCGGCAGTTGTTCTGAGACGTTGTGGACTCAGCGAAGACGTTGTGGACTCAGCGAGCGCGCGCGTGGGCGAAACTTACTATATTTAGTAAGTGTATAGTTGTTAAGTAAAAAATTACTATATATAGTAGTAGGTACATGTACCACTGTGTATAGGGTATACGGACTGTCCATTGCACACTTCAACTGATGAAGTGTGCTGGACGCGGAATATTTGGGCACCGAAAACAGGCGTCCAGATATTAGTTGGATGAAACGTTTAATTAATTCTTTTTTTGAAGCAGTTTAATTTAAATTTTTAATTAATTTTTTACTTGTTACTTTTTTAACATAATTATTAGCTTTAGATTTACTATAAAAAAAAAATAAAGAAGGTATATAGTTTTTTGGGGTTTTTTTTGGAAGTTTTTGTTAAATTAAAAAATTAAGGGTATTTTGATAATTTTATTAAAAAATGAGTTATATTTAAAAAAATGTGGGCGGTATATAACAATTGAGTTAAATTTTTGGATCGTCACACAGTGAATTTTGGGCTTTGTACCGGAGCCCAAATGTGATGATGGGCTCAAGGTTCAAGAATTCAAACCATTCTTCAAAGAACTAGAACCATCTAACCCATGATTCAAGTTTGATTCCATGTTGGTGCTATGATCCTCGTCATCTAGTTTCAATATTTGTAATATGTCTCCTATATAATAGAATTATTACTGTTACAAAAACACTACTCCACTGTGCATTTGTTTATATTTTAAAATTGATATATGTTGACATCTTCAAGAGCAAACAGTCCTGAGGTAACAACTTCTGCATCTTCAATAGGCTTGAATTTGAGATGCAGCTCAACTGAGGTGGCAGCTCCAAGATCCTTGGATTTGAGCTGCAAATGTACTGAGTTGGAAGTTCCAACATTGTTGGATTCAAGTTGCACGATTGATGAGCTTGAGCATCTAGAAGATTCAGCAGTTTTTCATTATAATTTGCATGGAGAGCTGTACAAAAATTAGTTAGGATTGATTATACCTTTTCTTTGTAGGTAAGGGTCTTACTATTTGTAGCACAAATTTGCTATTTGTAGAAAAAAAAAAAAAAAGAGTGAAATGACAAAAATGCCCTTTATATATGAATAAGTTATATACTTTACAAAATTCAAAAAACATCTCAAAACATACAAAACTCCTTCAAAAATCTTACAAAACCCTTCCAAATTTTTCAAAAAACCTTCCAAATCGTTGAAAAACATTCAAACACAGATTTCGTTCTAGTTGGGATAGAGCCTACTTCAAAATTTACGCAAAAATGGTAAGATTTTGATATTTTTGTACTGTTTTTATGATTCTGCATAAAAAATCGCACATGTTTTGCTATTTTATTTGAAAAAATTGCCCTTAATTGGCGAAAAACTGTATAAAAATCGCCCAGTTTTGGCGATTTTTTGTATAAATTTCGCAAATTATTGGTGAAATTTTTGACAAAAATCGCCTACACATTGCGATTTTCTCTACAAAAATCGCAATGTGGGTGCGATTTTTGTAAAAAAAATCGTAATGTGTAGGCGATTTTTGTCAAAAATTTTCCACATTGTTGGTATTTTTTATATAACTCTTGCACATTGTGTGCGAGATTTATTTAAAAAATCACAATTTATGTGCGATTTTTTATATGAAAATCACTTATTTGCTCCAATTTTTTAAAATTATATATTTTGTATGTTTTGTAATTGTTTATATAATTACTTATTATTAGTTTTAATTTGATTAATAACACAGGATCAAAATGGATTGCCCGACCTTCAGAGGGATGTGAGTCACGATTTTAAGTGTCCTGGCTTTTTTCCTACTGAAGAAGAAGCATACACTTATTATTCGGATTTGGCTCTTAGATTTCGTTTCGAGCTGATTAAAGTAGGGAAGGGTAATAAGGGAAAAGGGGTCACGCATCGTTGCAATAGATTCAGAGATCCGGTTGAACAAGGGTCTCCCCCCAACATAGGAAGAACACCAAACGGCAAGGTTGTCAGTGTATGTTCAAGTTATATTGTAAGGAGGTGAGAAAAAATGGTTGGTGGGTCAAAGTTACACCAGGTGCGAAGTCAATGCACAATCACACTGCTATAGTGTATCCAGAGGGTCACAGACAGCTCAGCCGCTTGACTGATGAATCAAGACAGGTTGCTGGAACTTTGAACAATGCAAATATGAAGCCAAAAATGGTTCGGAATCATCTTGCGGAGACGCATCCTGAAGATAATGTGACAGTGAGGCAGATAAACAATCTTAAATCTGATGACAGGAAAGCAAAGTTTGAAGGTAGAAATATTGGGCAGCAATTTATTCATTACGCCGAGGAGAAGCATTATTATGTAAAACTTTTGACAGAAGAGGACACGGATGTGATCACATATGCATTCACAGCGCATCCAATGTCAATTAAGTTGTTGAACAGATATTATTGGGTGATTGTGGTGAATGCAACATACAAGACCAACAAGTACAAGATGCCACTCTTTCAGATAATTGGTATAACTCCTTCCAATAAAAATTTTAATATTACATGTGCCCTTTTGAGAGATGAGAAAAAAATTTGTTATGATTGGGTGTTTGCACAGTTGAGAGAGTTGTTGGATGTTGAAAATGTTCCTAGTGCTATTGTTTCTGATCGAGAGATGAGTTTGATGGATCCTATAAAGGATCATTTTCCGGGATCACACCACCTGCTATGTTTGTGGCATATCGACCGTGATGTTGATAATCAGTTGAAAAAGTTTGTTGGTGAGGGTGAAAGGAAAAAAGCCATAAAAAAGCTTTGGAAGTCAATTGTTAATTCACTAACAGTTGAAGAGTATGAATTGTTGCTGCAGCTTTTGAAGAATAGTTATTCTACAGTTGCGCCGTCTGTTGTTGTCTACTTGGAGATGACATGGCTGGTCCATAAAGAGATGATTTGTAGGGCTTAGACAAACAAAATTCTGCACTTTGGCAATACTAATAGTAACAGAGTGGAGAGTACTTATGCTGCACTGAAGGATTGGATGAATCCCATTCACTTGACACGCTATTTGGTGTGATTGACGACCATGTCAATTACCAGTTATCATAGATAAGGTAATTTTATTATTTAGTTTGATTCGCAACTTAGTTAATTTTTATAAATTACGCCCTCATAACTTCATTGTTTAACTTGATTCTATACTTACTTTATTAATTTAATATATGCACTTTTTACTTTATTAATGTATTTTAGGGCAACGCTTGAGGCATGCATTTCTAAAAAAGCAACCGCTATGTTGAGTTTTCCGTATGAATTATTGAATGGTCATGTGTCGCATTATTGTTTGGAGTTGATCAACGAACAAGTTGAAAGGATTACTAAGTTGGGCAATGACTTGTTTGAGAGATGTGGCTGTGTCTGCAAGGCTAAGCATGGGATTCCCTGTGCATGTGAAATTTGGAAGTTGAACGAAACACACGACACGATCATTGTTGAAATGGTGCACGAGTTTTGGAAGAGATTGATGATTGAGACATCTGAAGTGGGTTCGAACACTATTTCTGAGGAACTTAGGTATGTTTTACATTATGTATGTTATTATTCGATGTTATGATTTATTTACATGCATTTTCATAGATATTTTATATATGTTGTAATTTAATTTTTTTAACAGATACTTCCACGATGAAATCGTTCCTAAATTCGAGAGCAGTCCACGCGTGGTCATGCGTGATCTGATTGTCAAGATGAATGCGTCGTTGAATCCTGACAATTCAAGTGTGTTTGAGCCAGCAATTTTGTCAACATCAAGGGGTCGTCAAATATTACATCCATCAGTTAGGCGCGAGCTTAGTGCTCGCGAGAAAGCTGCACAACGAAATAATGCATCCGGGAAATCATCCAAAAGATCGTTGCAATTTAAGGATGGTAAGCATAATAATTGTCAATTAAGATTGACTGTTTACTTTAATTTTCTAAAAGAGTAAAATTACAATAATTGTTTATTTCCAATTTGTAGTTAGAGCTGACAGTGAGAGTAGTCCCATGATACCACATTATGTTCATCCTTTCTATAATGGCATTTCGGACGTAGAGCCAGATGGCAATTGCGGATTTTGAGCTGTTGCATATGGTCTCTACGACAATCAGAATGAATGGGGAACGGTTAGAACTGCGTCTATTGGAGAGATTCTTGTGCATCAGGATACTTACATACCGCTTCTCCATGCTTGTCTACCACCCACTCTTCCTGAGGACACTGATCCTATTGATTGGGGAATTGGTCGATTGAATCATTTTTCATCACCATGTGACAGTGCTGGCTGGATGACCACCCCCACGGACTTGTTTGCTATCGCCACTTATGCAAATGCCTTGGTAATCCATCTCAGTATCGCTCGTGGTTGTTGTTTCTCCATTTTACCTTTGAGGACGTTTGGTGGTGGCAGAAGACCATCTCGACAGATAGTCATTGCCTACGTACATGGAAATCATTATGTCCATGTCAGTTTGACTGATGATTGCCCTGTCCCTCCGTTGGCATACTTGTGGAGGTATCACTGCGATGATGTTATGGCGCAATTTGGAGAATCTCCTGAATTTAAAAGGAGGCTCGACCACTGGAACATGATTTGTGGACCATGATTTGTGACATTTCACTTTGATTTTTATATTTATTTTGTTATTTTGTTATAGTTATCATTTACTTAGACTTCAAATTATCATTTCATCAGTCAAATTACCATAAATCATAGCTAAATAAAATACAAAACAACCAAAAAAATGTCTTGGCGAAATATATTATAGCTACAAAATCCAAGAATACCAATAAAAAAGAGTACAATAATACAATCATCCAGCTAAATGTCATCTATCCATCTCCGCCCTCAACATAGCCTCGCACTCATCCAACTGGGGATATCCACCATCTCTAATGATCTGCAGAAACTCCTTAGATATATGCGTAAATCGGCTCACCCACTACAAATTCAACACATTGAAATTATTAATTTCATATTTCATATAATAATATCAAACTATTATTAACTAAAACGAAAGAAAAAATTACTTACATATTCTGTGTTGGTGCGAGGCGGAACTCCACCAACATCAGCGGGGGGGCTATCAATGAACAGATACGGGTGGGTGTGCTGGCGATACCATGTGATGTACTCATCTGTGGATGCGCTGGGATAATGACACGGCTCAAAGTCCTCAGTACGTAAACTAGAACTACGTACTGACTGCCATAAACTCTTGGCGAACTCCAAGTCGAAGTCCACACTGTAACCCCCATTGTACGGCCTATACGCCTTTTCGGACGAAAGATGGCGAATGGGATATCCTGCAAGTACCCCAACTGTCGCACACACCTATCTGGCATGTATGGCTTGACTTCGTCACCACATGCGATCAATCCCCGGTACGTGGTGATCGGGGTGCGTGCGTGCGGATACTGACCGTATGAGGTCCATGTCACCTGTAATATATACAATTATGGTCATATATTTATTAAATATTTATAATTTAACTAAAACTTTAGTTATAAAAAGTACAAAAATATTTTAACATACCTCCTCGGCTCTCAAATGGTCAAGTGCATCCCGGTACCTCTGCAGACGGGCACTCGTGCCCTGTCGGGGGCCAACAGTCCACAAAGCAGTTCGTGGAGTATGTGGATCATCAGACATAGGCTCAGAATGAGGTCTGAATGCTGGAAAATGCTCATATATCCATGCCTGTAGCAATGTCAGACAACCCGCCATCCCGCTGCAGCTACCTCTACTAGCCTTACCTAAATGCCTATACAAGTATGCTAGCGTCGAGGTACCCCAAGCATGCTGCTGTACGGTATGTAACTGGCCCCTAATCTGCACAATATGATGTGGTCTAAACCTATTGAAACTCTTGTCCACAAATAAAGTAGAACCAATAGCCATCCATAACCAAGCCTCCACATCATAAGGCAAGTGCAATGTACCTGTCTCTAAATGCGACGTCGCCTAAACACATAATCAGCGACTATCCCACCATCGGAGTGCATCTTACTCCACTCCCCATCCCGCTCAGAAACCTGTAGCAAGTCTCTGTAGAGGCCCCACATAACTGACTTGGCAGTACAATCAGCGACCATACTACCATCAACCGGTATGCGTAGTATCTCCCACACATCGTGCAGGAGTATTGTCATCTCACCAACAGGGAGGTGGAACGTGTTCGTATCAGGCTACCAACGCTCAATAAATGCACATATGAGGGGGGCATCAATGATAGTGTGCATGGTAGTAGGCAGGTGAGATAAACTGGTCACCCTCAATAATGTCTGCCAATCATCGGGCATCCCGACAAACCAAGAAACTAATCGCTCGCATACCCCTACCCTATTGTGGCATCTCAAGGGCAACCTAGGTGCTACAGCCAAGTTACCCTCCTCACCGTCCTGTCTATACCTAGAAGCCACATGCCCCTTACAACTAGGTATCACTGACCCATCAATAGGGCCACCCGTACACGGCTTAGCCATAATCCAAGAAGTATCTAGCCTCTCATGCTTATTTGTAACTAATTTCAAAAAATATTTATTATAAATAAACTTATTTAACAAACATAAATTAAAAAAATTCAGTAATTGCAATTGCCAAATATCAACACATAATCATATAATCAAATTACATAAATAATAAAATTCACTAATATAATTCAAATAACAACACATAATCATATAATTAAATTACATAAATAATAATAATCACTAATACACTTCAGATATCAACACATAATCAAATTACAATAATCACTAATACAATACATATATTAAATATGAGAATTAAATAAATAAATAATAAATTATTCTTAAATTTAAAACTGACCTCGTGTGAGCTCCTCATCATGTGCTGAGGATGAGGGAATCTCCAGACCGCCTATGAAAGGCTGCTCCTCAATATCCTCATCTACCAACATATGGATAGGGATACCTCTCCTTGCTTTCTTCTTCATATACGAAGCAGTGGGCCGTTGTCGCGAGAGAGACTTCCCCCCAACCTACAACAAATTTCATGAATACAACATTAAAACTACGAATAATAATTTAAACCATGAAAAATATTAATAATAATTAAAAATAATAAAAAACAAACCTAAAATACTATTCTTAGTAAAAATCGCACCTAATGTCCGATTTTGTCCAACAAAATCGAACCTATGTTGCGATCTTGTTGGACAAAATCGGAGATCTGTGCGATTTTTCCTAAAAAAATGGCACAGATCTGCGATTTTTCTGGGAGTTGCGATTTTTCCAAAAAAATTCGCCAATCACCGACGAATTCCTACACAATCTCCGGCGATTGGCGATCCGACGACATAACATACGCGATTTAAAGGAAATAATACGATTTTTACCTGACCGTACAAGCCTTTCCCCCTTCCGGGACCCCGTGGTGATTGAGAGCCGCCCGCATCCATTTTGCGATTTTTTCTAAGTTTTTTGGATGGTTTGAGAGATTTTTGGTGAGAGAATGTGAAATGAAAGGTGATTTTGTATGGTTTTCCAAGTAATTATATAACCAAACCTGCTGGACAAAATCACACATATTGTGCGATTTTTGGGTGAAAAATCGCAGGTATTAGGTGATTTTGCAGTGAAAAATCGCCCAACTTATCCGATTTTTGGGTAAAAAATCAAACCTGTTTGGCAATTTTTCCTATGTAAATCGAATTAGTGTGACGATTTTTTATCATTATATCACGCAATTGTGACGATTTCTACCCTTTTTTTCGTAAATTACTGGCGATTTTTGCCTACATTTTCGCAAATTACAAGCGATTTTTCATTGCAATTGCCAATTTTCGATTTTTAGGGGCATTTTAGGTATTTCATCATTTTTTTTGTACTACAAATAGCAAATTTGTGCTACAAATAGTTTTCCAGCTCCCACATTGGCCCGCAACAAAGATTGTCCGGATAAACAAAGCGCGCATACCCAAAAAAAAGAAAAGGTAGGTGATACCTTTTCCGGTGAAAATATCAATTAGACATTTTTTTGCTTTACTTATGAAAATAAATTGTTATTATAGTTCATGTTGGAATTATTACAATGATTTGCATATAAAAATACCACCTTTTTTTTTTTTTTTTCAAACGACCTAAACCCACCACATACAATGTTATTCCCACCAATTGAAACCCATAGTACTCCAACCCACCCCAGTTGTTGTTCATAATCCCGCCAGAATTGTTAAAACCAGAAACCCCCGTAGTGTTGAGGAGGAGAAACCCCTGTAATTTAACTTTGTTCAACGTGCATTTTAATTGATGATTCTATATTATATTATGTTCTTGAGTGCGAGTAATTGTGAATGCAAACCATATATGTATGTTTAACCCACTGGAATTGAACCCGAAGCCCACGAGTATCCTTTTTTATATGAATCATACAAGGTGGATTTATGATTTATATAGCTGACATGGGATAAACTCTTAGTTGCTGTTGATTATTCATGCTGATCTGGCTTATGGGTGCTTAATTTATCACACAATGGAATTGAGTGTTCTTGGTTTCAAGTATTTTCATTGTGGAATTCGTTGGAACTTCCAATGTGTTTGTGGGGAAACTTGCCAGGATTCAATTTGGGGGATTGTTTAATTGCTACATCAATAGTTTGTATTCTTCCATGCATAATTTACACCAAATATCAATGTGTTTAATGATAATACCAACAAATGGGAATCATAATCCCACCAATATTGACAGCCAACAAAGTGATCTGTTTGAGCTATTTGAGGGTGTGACAATAGCTCTGATCACCTTGGACAACAGTAGATTGATTTGCAGTTTAGTTCCAAATTACTTGGTTTATGATGAAGTGAGACATTCTGGTTTGAGCAATAGGTGATAGCGTCTTATTTTCATGTATTTTTAAAGCTTGTCTTTTGGATACTTGAAGTTCTATTATGTGGCATCATATCTACTCTGTTATTTACTTTTAAGAATTGGTGATAATGAACAAAATTTGGTTCATGTTTCTCATAGATTCTTGAATTGTTGTAATCCAACATAAATTTCTGGAACGTTATTTTCTTCTTGAGAAATTATCCCTTCAATCTCCAGTTTATATCGTCTTTTAAGGGAGTGAGCCACCTTTAGTTACTCGATTTTTCAGCTGGGACTCTGTTTTTTAGGTGAATAGTGTTATATAAGTAATATTTGGGCTGAAATTTATTTAGAAATATAAATTGATCCTACTGAAATTGAAATTTTTAATGGCAGAAAGCTAATTGCTCTAGAAGTGTGAATTGGTGTATTATATCTTCTGCTTGCAGTATTATATGGTTTCCTAATGTTATTTGATGGCACAAAACTTTAACTGTTTTGAGTACCAACAACTATATTTATATGACTGTTTTTTAATCTAATCCAACCAATATTGCAACAAAATCCCAATAGAACCATGAGTAACCCAAATAGAAAGTTTGAAATTTCTGACAGTAAGATGATTTCATCATTGAAACAAGATCAATGAGGTGTAGTGAACAACACTAACAAAAGACCAGAAGTAGCATACGTCACGAGAAACTCATACGGTGCGTTTGATGCAAGGCAGATGCAATGAAACAATCAAAATTTTATAACTCAATAATCATTAAGAAAATCTAATCGCAGTTAACTTGTTTGATAAATTAACAAGACATTCATTAAATAATGTGATCACTTCATTAAAGGAATTTGATGACTTCATTAAAGTAATTTGATTGCCTTTACCTTTACTTAACTAACCAAAAGAGGTAGCAATCGAAATTATTTTACCTTTGCCCTATTGCCTTTGCCTTACATCAAACACACCCATAAGGCCTGAAAAAGAAGAAAGCCAAATACACAAACAACTAAGAAAAAAAGAAAAAAACCCCAGCCACCCGAAAACCCAGAAAAGCCACATAAATAAAAGAAAGAACCCACCAACATATCTAGAAAAGATGAGCCTTGGAAAACAGTCAAACATGATAAATCCTCCAAAAAGGAAAAGTCGATTGAGAAGGAAGAAGAAACCTATAAATTCCACTGCAGAACCTCCCCCATAGGCCTGCAAACTCTACTATCCAATTTGACAAAAAAAACCAAAAAGTTGAGGTTAGGTCACTTGGGTTTGGAGGATTGCTGAACCTAAACATCCGAGAGTTACCAGGTAAGCTCTCAAGATATTTGCTGGAAAACTTCAATCCGTACAATTCAAGACTGGTACTACATGATGAAGAATGTCCTGGATCTACCTTAGAGGCACAAAGATATTAGAGAGTATTCGAGGAAGGAAGACAAAAATGAAAAATCCAAGAGAATCCCAAAGAAATTCAAAGATCGGCATGGTGGTTCTGTACCTATAAATAATGAGCTACTGAAATTTATGCTGAAAAAACAGAAGCTCAAAAAGAACAACTAGAGGGTGATGATGACAAAAAAGATGAAGGGGATGATGTGGGTATAATACATTGGGGATGATTTCAAAATAGATTTCTTAATCTATGTCGTGTCCAACTTCCTCAACTCAAATATCAACAGAAGTACCCAATACAGGATCCTGAAGTCAATAAGGAACATCAAAGAGATGAAAGAGTACAATTGGTGTAGGTACACTGTACCTTCATTGGCTCAAAATACATTGGAATAGAAGAAAAAAAGTGGGAGAGATCATTATGATTGAACTCATTTTAACCATAGATAGGATTCCATTACTAAAAATTGTTTATAAGTCAACTAACAGAAATATTACATGTCATATATGCTGATAGAGTCCAATACAACTTTGGAGAAATAAGAGGACGATCTCTTCCAACAATAAAAAATTGGGACACTGACAGCTTGAGGATAAGAGAAACAGTGAAACTATCACTTGCTGGATTTGGAAGGGGTAGGGTTATTAGCAGACCAAATATCCAAGAACCCCATGGAGAAGACAAAAAAATAGAGCTGATGATGAAGAACCTGAACCCTCCCCAAGGAACGAAAAACAAAGAAGCCAAGTATACAAATGTAACTCATGTGACTTAATTGTTCCACTGAAACACTGTTATTATCCCAGTATTAATTAACATATATATACGAATGATCTTAAACAAGATATCCTAGAGAAAATAAATGAAACCTTTACAACATTGGTAGAGGCATCAACAGAGTACATAGAAACAATGCAAAATGGACAGGACAACGAGTTAGAAAAATTGAGAGAAATGACAAGCAAATTTGGAGACCTATTCGAAAAACTGAGGGGAAAAAAAACAAGAAGAAGAACACATGGATTACAAAATATTCGAAGGGTATATATTTTAAAATGAGTGATAAATTCGAAAGGGAGACAGCAGCACAACTTAGGGAAGATGACCAATATTTGGGATTTCAAATTATTCTTCTGCTCGTCGTCATATGTTGATGACTGCCATATCTTTTTTTCAGAGTATCATTTATCTCCTACGATAAACAAAGTGATTCAAAAGCCATTTAAAACTTCCTTTTTTTTTCTTAAATAAAGCCATTAATGAAAGAATTTGTAGTATTATCCTCGTAAGATTCCACTAAAAAGAGGAAAATGAGAAAGAAAGAAGGAAAAAGGGAAAAAACAGCCCATCAGGTATGGGAAACCGTGAAAAGCTTGGGGAGAAGCCATACAATACAGTAGATGATGCTTGGAAAGTGATGGAAGTGGGATAGGCAAGCCGTGGAGATCAGTCATGTTCGACTCAGAAAAATAATAAAGAGTGGAAGGTATTAATCTTCCCCAAAAAAATGAATTTCATTGCGTCATTTTGTTGTTTTATTTTTTCTCTCAGTTTTTTGAATAGGTCTCCAAATTTGCTTGTCATTTCTCTCAATTTTTCTAACTCGTTGTCCTGTCCATTTTGCATTGTTTCCATGTACTCTGTTGATGCCTCTACCAATGTTGCAAAGGTTCTATCCATTTTCTCTAGGATATCCTGTTTAAGATCATTCGTATATATGTGTTAATTAAAAGTAAAATAATAACAGTGTTTCAGTGGAACAATTAAGTCACATGAGTTATATTTGTATACCTGGCTTCTTTGTTTTTCGTTCCTTGGGGAGGGTTCAGATTCTTCATCATCAGCTATATTTTTTTTGTCTTTTCCATTGGGTTCTTGGATATTTGGTCTGCTAATAACCCTACCCTTCCAAATCTAGCAAGTGATAATTTCACTGTTTCTCTTATCCTCAAGCTGTCAGTATCCTAATTTTTTATTGTTGGAAAAGATCATCCTCTTATTTATCCAAAGATGTATCAGACTCTATCAGCTTATAGGACCTGCAATATTTTCCGTTAGTTGACTTATAAACAATTTTTAGTAATGGAATCCTATCTATGGTTAAAATGAGTTTAATACCATTAGAAATGTCTGCGATGCACAATAATGATCTCTCCCACCTTTTTCCTTCCATTCTAATGTATTTTGAGCCAATGAACATAGGTATACCTACACCAGTTGTACTCTTTCACCTCCTTAATGTTCCTTATTGACTTCAGGATCCTGTATTGGGTACTTCAGTTGATGTTTGAGTTGAGAAAGCTATAGATTGAGAAATCTATTTTGAAATCATTCCCCAATGTATTCTGGTTGTCCCACATCGTCCCCTTCATCTTTTTTGTCATCATCACCCTTTAGTTGTTCTTTTCGAGTTTCTGTTTTTTCAACAGCTCATTATTTGTAGGTACAGTACCACCATGTCGATGTTTGAATTTCTTCGTGATTCTCTTGGATTCTTATTTTTTTGTCTTCTTTCATCGAATACTCTTCAATATCTTTGTGCCTACAATGTAGATCCATCACATTCTTCACATCATGTTCATCAATGTCAATCACTTCATCATGTAGTACCAATCTTGAATTGTACAGATTGAAATTTTTCAGCAAATGTCTTGAGAGCTTCTCTGGTAACCCTCGGATGTTTAGGTTCAGCAATCCTCCAAACCCAAGTGACCTAACCTCAAATTTTTGGTTTTTTGTCAAATTGGATGGTAGTTTTTTCAGGTTATGCAGTTGAATTTATAGGTTCTTCCTCATTCACAATCGACTTTTCCTTTTTGGAGGTTTTATCATGTTTGGCTGTTTTCCGAGGCTCTTCTTTTCTGGATGTTTTGATGGGTTCTTTCTTCTGTTTGTGTGGCTTTTTTGGGTTTTTGGTTGGCTGGGTTTTTTCCTTTTTTTCTCAGTTGTTTGTGTATTTGGCTTTCTTCTTTTTCAGGCCTTATGGGTTTGTCTGCTACTTCTGGTCTTTTGTTGGTTTTGTTCGATGCGCCTAATTGATCTTGTTTCAATGATGATTGATCTTGTTTCAATGATGAAACCATCCTCACTGTCAGAAATTTCAAACTTTCTCTTTCAGTTACTCATGGTTCTATTGGGATTCTGGAGCAATGTTGGTTGGATTAGATTAGAAAAACAGTCATATAGCAATTAGCTTTCTGCCATTAAAAATTTCAATTTCAGTAGGATCAATTTATATTCCTAAATAAATTCCAACACAAATATTACTTATATAACACTATTCACATAAAAAACAGAGTCCCACCTGAAAAATCGAGTAACTAAAGGTGGCTCACTACCTTAAAAGACGAAATAAACTGGAGATGGAGATTAAAGGGATAATTTCTCAAGATGAAAATCACGTTCCAGAAATTTCTGTTGGCAGCAATTCAAGAATCCATGAGAAACATGAACCAAAATTTGTACATATGATGCCACATAATAGAACTTCAAGTATCCAAAAGACAAGCTTTAAAAATACCTTAAAATAAGACGCTATCACCTATTGCTCAAACCAGTATGTCTCACTTCAACATAAACCAAGTAATTTGGAACTAAACTACAAATCAATCTACTGTTGCCCAAGGTGATCAGAGCTACCATTGCTAGTTCATAATAGCTCACATGCTCATCACACATTCATGGACTAGAAAAGGCTAGCGAAATTTTCTTTTCCAAGAGGAACAATTTAGGGGGCGTTTGGTTTGGGGAATTCGGAATGGGGAATGGATATGAATCCCATTTTCACCCGATTCGTCTTGTTTGGTTGAAGGAATAAGAAGAAAACCCATGAAATTGTTTGAGCAAACCTGTTTGGGAGGGGGTGGGTTTCAATTTCATTCACTAAGCTTGTGCCTTTCTTTTGTTTTCCTCCATATGTCTTCACAGGAAAAGAGAGGAACAAGAGAGTCGGGGGGCGGTGGTCAGGATGGCTCGGTGGTGGAGGTTGAGCTCTTACTTCATGGTGGTTGTTGTGCTATCTCTTTGTGCTTATCTTCAAGGGATGTCGCTGCGGCCGGGAACCGGGTGGGAGAAGGTGACTAGAGGGTTTCAAATCTACGAGAGAAGGTGGCCCGGGGAGAGAGAAGGGAGGGGGACGGGCGGTTAGAGAGAAGGGAAGAGGAAGGAGAGGCCCGGGGAGGAAGGGAGGGCGGTTAGGGTTTGAGAATGGGGAAGAGAGAAGGGAATGAGGAGGAAAGGCGCCGGGGAAAGAGAGAAAGGAAGGGGGCGGCTAGGGTTTGAGAAGGGGGAGAAAGAGAAGGGAAGGGGAGGAGAGGCGGGGGAAAGAGAGAAAGGAAAATGCGGCTACGGTTTTAGGAGATGGAGAGAAATTTTTTTAAAAAATTTTACCTAAGGACAAAAGAGACATTAACATTAATATCAAGGGCAAAATAGATATTTTACACAATTATAAATACATTCCTAAACTACAAACAAACACCTTCCAAAGCAATCAAAATTTTATAATTCAATAATTATTAAAAAATCAGATTGCCCTTGACTTGTTTGGTAAATTAGTAAAAAATTTATTAAAAAAATTTAATCGTTTTTAACTTGTTTGATAAATTAGAAGGATATTCATTCAAAAAATGAAATTATTTTGAGAAGGAATTATATGATTGTAAGAAATAATTAGATTACGTTAATGTCATTAGTGAGGGAAGTAATAATTTGATTGAATAGTTGAGTAATTAAATTGACGTTTTCTTTATTTTTACTAACCAAAATATATAATAATTTGAGTTAAATTGTTTTTGCCCCATTCCCATGCCTTGCATCAAACACGCGTTTATTAAATTCACAAAACCAGGACTCGGACTTAAATCAAATCCATTTGGACTTAAACAAAAACCATCAATCGTCTGTTTTTACTTTTGTCGACGAGTCCCCTGGTCGGTCTTTTACCCTAATCTTTTGTGACCTATTTCTCCATCTTCAAGGCTTTGCTCACGCCTCACGCTTTGCCTATTCAGCCACACCGCCAATCTCGACGCATTCACCACCGGACCGATACCCCGCCGCCTCCCATTATCCGAGCCACCCGTTTCTTGATTCCGTCACCCTCGCCAGTTGCCACATCCCGTCACCCCTGCCGCCACGCCAACCCTAATTTTCTCCTTTACCTTCGTGAGTCACTGGTCACTGAGGGGGCTGCGCGCATATCTTCACTCACAGTGACGGCCGCTGCCATTTCTCTCTAAAGCATCAGTACCGACGCAAAACTTCTAAGGTGAGAAATGGCGCCGCCACTACTCCTTTGGTTCTTTTGTTCCCGACCTTAATTTTTTTTCATGTGTTTACATTTTCATTATCTATTTTGGGGTTCGTTTTTCCTGCTGATATTCTGTCTAATTTTATCATCTACTTGGTATATTTTCTATAATGATTTAAGAAGCTGTTTTCTGCCTGCTTTTTTTTTTCCCCCAGACTTTTGTGACTTCCCACCACCTCATTCCCTCATTCCTTATTTATCCCCTACCATTTACGATTTCTGCTTTTAATTTTTTTTTATTTGTACGGCTTAGAAATATTTACTTTTTTGTTCAGAGTAGGACATATTTCTTCGGTTGGGGGTCGATTACATTGGTTCAGACTTGTTTTAAGGTTTTTGGTTGGAGTTCATCACTAAATTGCAGTGAAGAAAGTTTTAAATTTGACGAGTAAAAAATGATACGTGACTAAGAAGGGATGAAAGTGGCTGGAATTGTGTATGATTACTGAGGTTGTGGGATTTTGATAGGAAAAGTTTTGGCGGATATGACCCCGGATTTATTCATAAAATAGAAATGTTGAGAGTAGTTGAAGTTATGAGGTGCTGAACTTCACTTGCATGCAATATAGACTGTATTTTGGATGTATGTTTTCCAGGTTCCACTGAATTTACTTCTGTTTACGAATGTTTACTGTCAATTTTGGAAAATTACATTCTTTTAGGGCAAAATGTGATCAGTTCCTAAGAAATTAGGATGAACATTCTTATTGTGGTGATTCTATGAGAATGTCATTTTTAGGCCCCAGTGTTTGTCGAAGCTGGAAAAATCTTGTCCCTAGTTTCAGTCCACAACATTTCAAGAACAACTGTTAGAGATTACTCGTTTATTGACAATAGTATTTATTGCTTGCATCTAGATTGTTTCTATACTCGTTAAAGTTTTGACCAGTCATAGATGCGCATTTAGGTCCTATTACCTTTAGATGTTGAGTAATTTCTGTTAATTGTCCCTAAAATGCTACATATTGAAATCATAGGGACCCGATTTGTTGAACTAAAAGATTTTTGGGATTAAAATGGTTGAACCCTGAAACATTGGAGACTAAAACTGTCAAAAACTAATTCTGAAATGTTGAGCAATTGGTAGATTCAAAAGAATGAAGGTGGTTCTAGCTGCATTAACACTTCTGTTGGCTTTGTGCTTTGAGATGTAGCCCCAAGTATGTCGCCGCCATCATTATCTCACTGTAAACTAAGTCTTGGTCCTTAGTCAGGGTAGATTGTATATAGAAGGTCATTGTGCCCCAACACACGTCCTCTATACCAAAACTTCAGCTACTTAAGTCTAAACTGCATGAGTACTTCTGTATATTATTTTCTTCCTATAGTTTTGACAAGTGTGGACTTTCTTGAATAAAATTGAATATTGGCCAATTTTTTCGGTTAACAAACTGGGTTGTGAGAAGGTAGGTTGATGATTAATGATGGAATGTTTAATAATTATTGAATAAATTACTGCTTCAAAAGTGATATGAAGCATCACCAGTGCCTTCCGCTGTCATTTAGATTGTTTCCTGAATAATGCTTTTATCAATTTGCAAAATGAACTTCTACATGAATGTTTATCAATTTTGGTTTCCTGTTATGAATTTGTCTTTCTGTATGCGATTAACCCCACCTCCCCACAAAAGGGAAAAAGGTTCTCAAACTGTATCTGTTTGTTATTACTATATTTGTTATGATTTTTCTAATCTGAAATATGCATTGCAGCTTCAAGGTTGTTTTATCTTTTATGGTACGTGTGTTATGTCTGTCTGTGCCTTTTGTTCTTTCAAATTTTTGCTGTCTTAATCTATGGATAGTGTTCCAATGATATTACATTTCTATTTCTATTTCAGTGTTGTGTATTAAGTTAGTTGCAATGGATGAAAATGAAAAGGAAATGGAGAACCCTAAACCTACTTCTGATAGTAATACTTCTGAGAATGATTCAGAGATATCGATTGATTCCTTGGCACGAAAAGTTCAAGAATCTCTTTCTCTGGCTAAGAGGCATAAGTTTTGGGAGACTCAACCTGTAGGCCAGTTTAAAGATCTTGGTGATTCTAGCCTACCTGAAGGTCCAATTGAACCACCAACACCCCTGTCTGAAGTCAAACAGGAGCCTTATAACCTTCCAAGTCAATATGAGTGGATTACCTGTGATATGGACTCTGAAGAGATGTGCAATGAAGTGTATAACCTTTTAACCAATAATTATGTCGAGGATGATGAGAACATGTTCAGGTTTAACTACTCGAAGGAGTTTCTCCAATGGGCACTTCGTCCTCCAGGTTATTTTAGAAGCTGGCACATTGGAGTGAGAGCAAGGAGTTCCAAAAAGTTAGTTGCTTTTATTACTGGAATTCCAGCAAGAATTCGGGTTCGTGAAACTGTAGTAAACATGGCAGAAATTAATTTTCTGTGCGTCCATAAGAAACTTAGGTCCAAACGACTTGCTCCAGTAATGATCAAAGAAGTAACAAGGAGGGTTCACTTGGAGAATATCTGGCAAGCTGCCTATACTGCTGGGGTGGTTCTTCCAACACCCATAACAACTTGTCAGTACTGGCATAGATCTTTAAATCCTAAGAAACTTATTGATGTGGGGTTTTCTAGGCTGGGTGCAAGGATGACCATGAGCCGGACTATAAAACTGTACAAGTTACCAGATCAAACTGTTACTCCTGGTTTCAGAAAAATGGAGCCTCACGATGTTCCTGCAGTCACTCGATTACTTCGCAATTATTTGAAGCAGTTTGTTGTTTCTCCAGACTTTGATGAAAATGATGTAGAGCACTGGCTTCTTCCCAAAGAAGATGTTGTGGACAGCTACCTAGTTGAAAGCCCAGAAACTCATGAGATTACGGACTTCTGCAGCTTTTACACACTTCCATCTTCTATACTAGGTAGCCAGAATTACAGTACTCTAAAGGCTGCTTATTCTTATTACAATGTGTCTGCAAAAACTCCATTGACTCAGCTGATGAATGATGCTCTCATTGTTGCGAAGCGAAAAGATTTTGATGTCTTCAATGCTTTAGATGTGATGCATAATGATACTTTCTTGAAAGAACTGAAATTTGGCCCGGGTGATGGAAAACTGCATTATTATCTCTACAATTACCGGATGAGAAATGTGCTAAGGGCATCAGAGCTTGGGCTAGTGCTCTTGTAGTATGAACATGCTTAATTCTTCTTTTTGATAGAAGAAACAATCTTGTACTCTTGTGCAATTTTTGTCTGAATTTAAGGTTTTACCAAAAAGTGCTCTTCTGTAATAGCACTCTTGAACCTCCAAAGAAAATTAATGTTAAGGTCCTCGGGGTTAATTGTGACTGAACTTCATAACCCCCCGGGATTTTGGGTTGGCTTTTCTTGTGTTGTTCCCATGTTCTTTTGCCACGAAACAGAGTGATGCTGAACGCAATTTCTCTTCTTGCATCTTTGGATTCATTATGGTTCCGTATGTTGTTGAGTTGTTTTTGCTTACCTGCTTGCATTTACTCCTTCACAAAATAAGCTCGAAAACAGTCAGACAAATAAGAATTATATTTATTTAAGATTGGATGATAAAGTCTGGCATTAATAAGGTAAAGGTGGCCTTGAACTATTTTCCATTTTAAACCTATTTTTAAGCAAGTCCTCTCCAGAATCCATCACCAACCTGACAAACTCCTAGATAGCAAAGAGGATGTATCTTGTTGGATCTTCCGTGCTAATTTTTCTAGCATGGAACGTGGTTTATGTTGTGTGTCTGTTTGAAGAGTTGAGAGAACGTAGTTTATGCCCTGATAATTATACTTATCCATTGGTGTTTAAGGCTATTGGAGAGCTGAAATTGGTGAGAGAAGGTGAAAAGATTCACGGCTATGTGTTGAAAATTGGGGATGGTTTTGATTGCTGTGTTTGTAACTCCATCATGGATTTTTACTCTGCAGTAGGTTGTGCCAAAGGTTTTAAGGTGTTTGAAGAAATGCCTCAAAGGGATGTAGTTTCATGGAATGTCTTAATAGCTGGTTATGTTCAGTGTAAAAGATTTAAGGATGCTGTTGGAGAATATAAGAGGATAAACCTGATGAAGCTAGTCTTGTAAGTACTTTATCTGCTTGTACTGCTTTAAAAAATTTGGAAATTGGGAAGGAAATTCATGGCTATGTGAACAATGAGCTTGAAATGACTGTTATAATTGGGAACGCATTATTGGATATGTATTCTAAGTGCGGATGTTTGACTGCAGCTAGGGAAATTTTTGATTCTATGCCTAATAGGAATGTGCTTTGTTGGACGAGTATGGTTTCAGGTTATTTGAGTTGTGGTCAGCTGGATGAGGCTAGACAATTCTTTGAGTGGAGTCCTGCTCGTGATCTTGTTCTTTGGACCGCTATGATCAATGGATATGTACAATTTAAACGTGTTGATGATGCACTAGCATTGTTTAGAGAGATGCAACTGGCGAATATAAAGCCAGATAAGTATACATTGGTTGCTTTACTTACAGGATGTGCTCAGTTGGGTGCCCTAGAAAAACGGAAATGGCTTCATGCTTGATACCTGTAGATGCTGTTGTCGGTACTGCTCTGATCGAGATGTATTCAAAGTGTGGGTTTGTTGAAAAATCTTTGGAAATTTTCCATCAGTTGAATGAGAAAGACACTGCATTATGGACTGCCGTTATTTGTGGCCTTGCAATGAATGGTAAGTCAAGGCAAGCATTGGAGATGTTGTCAGAAATGAAAACTGCTGGAATTAGACCAGATGATATTACCTTCATTGGAGAGTTGTAAGCGCTTGCAGCCATGGTGGGCTAGTAGAGGAAGGCAGCCAACATTTTGATTCTATGGCAAAAGTTTACTAAATTCAACCTAATTTAGAACACTATGGTTGTCTGATAGATATTCTTGGTCGTGCTGGACATCTAAGGGAAGCTCAGGACATTATAGCAAATATACCAAGCGAAGATAACAAAATCGTAATTCCTCTTTATGGCGCTTTACTCAGTGCTTGCAGGATCCATGGTGATGTTGATATGGGTGAACGGATAGCTAACATTTTAATGCAAATTGCGTGTAACGATTCTAGTGTTCATTCCCTTTTGGGCAATATCTATGCATCTGTCAACAGGTGGGAAGATGTCAAAAAGATAAGAAGTAAAATGTGAGGAGGATTCAACAAGTTCCCTGGATGCAGTTCAATTGAGGTTGATGGTGGTGTGCTAGACTCCATAACTGGTAAGCTACAGGCACAGCAGGCTTGAGAAAAACGTACTAGGCTTTATCCAGCGTTCTACACCACCTGGGCACCTAGAAAATAAAGAAGCTGAATGTGGATGCTAAACAAAAGGATAGACAGTTCATCTCAGATTTTGCTGATTTGAAGAGGGTAGCCTAAATGAGCTGCTTGCCCCTGCTTTTGTGACATTGAATTATCAGCTTTGGTGTATTGAAGTTCTTCGTATGGCACTGACAACCATACGAGTCTTTGAAGCAAAATGGTAGGAAATCAGATGGATCAGATTAGCTGCTCAAACTAATCATCTAAGCTATAGGTTTCTGAGAATAGAGAAACAAAGAATAAATCCTGCAGAAGCCACTGTGAAGCACGAGCACAACATTGTTCATCTTCCTTCTTGACTGCCTATTGATCTTTGCCTGACTCAAACGCACTTGCTGGCATACAGGTATTATTAGCTAACGTTTCTCTGTTTTATGAGTACCGTAAAATTGAATTCAACTTAGCTAGTCATGACATTTGAGAAGATGAGGAAATAAATGTTACAGTGAAAGAGGCCTCTGAGGAAAATTCAACTTCCCATTACATTATCTTTCAAGTCTCTTCTGGAATAACTTTAACCTAAGAAAAGAAAATTCTCAAACCATTCATTTGTATGTTCATATGTTAACTATATCATAATGTAGCGAAACCATACATATTGGTGGGAATCTTTATTTATTTATTTTTTGTGGTACAAAGAAGGAGGCTAATACCTAACTAACTACGGACAACATATCGAAACTATTAATTTACTCTCGGTATGACTCGAACTGAGGACTCCATGCCCCTATGTGCCTTCGGTGTGATCTGCAACCCACGGTGTGAACTTTAACTCAGGACCGCCATGTTCCTAAGCACCTCTAGTGTGATCTACCTCCGGTGTGACTCAAACTCAAGGTCTTCATTCTCTTAAGTGCCTCCGGTATGATAAGAATCTGTACTTTAAGGCTCTGTCTTTTTTTTTTGTTTTAATCTCTAAATTTTGGTTAGCTAAGGGAATATAATCCAGTGGATCATTAAGGTATGACAAAATTATAGTTTTGGTCCTCAAATCTATAACTAATTGGTCTTTTTGCATTATTAATTGTAACTTTACCTTTCATCTTTTAAACATTATGCACAAATGGTTTCATGAACAATAGGATTTCCCTTTTTCTTTTTTTTACTAAAAAGTCAAATATCTTTTGTAATTTGAAAACTTAAGGCTATGATTTAGATTGGGTTGACTTACAGGCTGTTTGTTGTTCGTTTTTGTTCGAGGGAATGTATGGGTTTCATACCCATACCTATACCCCTCTCATTCCTCTATTTGTTTGAGGGAGGGGTATGGGTTTGAAACCCCTATACTATGGGTTTCATCAAACCCTCACCCTCCCTTGGTTTCATTCCCCATCCCCTTGGATTTGAGCTCTTACGTTGCTGCCCTTCCCTTTCATTTTCTACACGGTTTCATTTTCTTCATTTTTTGATTGAGAGTCTCATCATCACTACGGCGAGAGAGGGGAAAAGAGAGGCGAGATGCGTGGTGGTGGTCTACAGGTGAGCAGCAAAAGGAGGTCGGTTCCCGTGACCGTTTGGCAATGGTGGCGACTGGCGGGGTGAGCGACGACGAGGCGGGAGAGGCGATCGACGCCAGCGATGGTGCTGGGAGAGAGAAAGGAAGGGGAAGGGGAAGGGGAAGGGGGGGGGGGGGGGGAGCTAAGTTTGGGAAAAAGAAGTGATGCGAATCAAGAGGCAACAGTGATGCTTCTTGACGTTTTTGATGCAGAATGGAGACCGTTTCTTGTAGCTCTTCAAACAATTTTCTCAAACCTCTTTGGAATGAAGATAGACAATAGAGAGTATATTAAACCCGCTAGTCCTAGCAATCAACGTAGGCAATCTTTGATGAATTGGATGACTCTTCCCAACCCCCAACCTAACTTTATTGAACACAACAATTATAGGTATATGAAACCTAACACATTTGGATCACAATGGACTTAGAAATGGAAGGAAAAACGCTACACTCAATAGGGAAGAAGTATTGAGTGATAAGTTGTTAGTTATGCAAGAATGATCTTACAAAACCCAATCTAGTTCAAGACTAGAACTTAAGGAATACCCTTAAAGTATATAACTCCAATCAAACTTGATTTCATTGAATAATACTCAGCTCCATTTATAGGGAAAAAAGGAGGACTTTAAATTACAAACTAAAGCCTTGGACTTATAACGTTTTGCTAAACTAGTCCCTAGCTTGACTTCTTGACTAAGACTCTTGAAATACTAATTAAAATTTGATTCCTACTTAAAAGCCACAAAATTATTAAGTTAAAATAAAAAAAATACTTAGAATTGGTTTTGATGAAAACTAGTGACAATTCGGCTTCCCGGGTGGCTTTCCAACTTCAATTCTTGATTTGTCATAGCACCTTTTCACATGAAAGAGAACATGTCCCGATGGTGTTGGAATTCTGAAAAGTAGCTTTCTTGAGTATTGAACCCAAAATGAAGAGTTTTAAAAGGTTTAAATGAAGATTGATGCACCTAGAGTGTTGGTGTATGTGCCCTAATGAGGGCTATTTATGTAAATAAACTTTGAGGGTTATTTATGTAAATAAGACATATGTCGTTTGATTGATTATTTATTTTGATGAGTTAATTTCATGATAATTATATTCTTGTGCATATCTAATTTCATGAAATCAATCCGCTGAAAGAAACACTTCATGGACTAATAGATCATGAGTGATTCTTTTGAGCATACTCGTACGAGGATCCTTAGACCAGAAATCACTGCATGGTCTTAGGTGAATTATTGTGTACTTTGACATACGCCTAACGGGACTGTAACAGGTTGCCAAGTATGGGTATGATTGGGTACACTATGAGTCACGCTAAGATATGTAGGTGAAGTGACGGGACTACAAATCTCTCTTAAGTGAGAGATGATATCCGGGCCACTTGATAGTGAACTGAGAAGTGCATGGCCATGCCCTAGAAATGATAATTGTTATCATTTGCTCGAATAGAATCAGTGTCACTGAGAGATCAAGTAAAATTGTTTAGCTTAATAAGGATGATGGTTCCATGCCTTATGCTAAACAAGATATCGATGTAGAGGACCGTACATAGTATGCTTAGAAAGGTTGCATTGAATCACCATTCGACCATCCATTCTAAATTGAGTAGTCATCATGTCTTGCTAGAGGCCACTGATGATTTATGGATTAATCTATGAGATTAATTTATCCATTGTCAATTTGGAATGGACCTACAGGATTGCACGTTAGTGAGTTCGAAGATTCTTGACGGTACTAGGTATAATTGTTATACTTAGAAAAATAATATTAAATTAAATAGTTTAATTAAATATTATTGAGAAGTTTTGGGGTATTAATTAATAGTTAATTAATTACTCAGGAAGCATTGAGAGAGACTGATAAATCAGAGGACCTAGTTGCAATTGAGGTTCTTGACTCATCAGTCTGATCCATGGGTAAATGGTTTGATCCATGGGTCAAGTAAAACCCAAGCAGTAAAAATAAAAATATTATATTTTATAATATATATTAATAAAAATTAACAGCCCGGGGGTTGTGGGATTTGGGTAATCAGAATTTCCTTTTAAGAAAAGGAATTCTCTGGGAAAACTGACAGAACAGATTTTTCAACAGAAAATTGTTTTCTAAAGAAAATGTTTCCCCTTTTTTTCTCGAAAAATTTTCTCCCTCTCTCTCTGATCAAAACTTCTTAACAGGAATCTACTAGCATCGAAGAACTCCGGTGCCTGAGAGTAGAGGACGCTTCAAGGAAGTGTTATAGAAAAATGACGAAACGCCATCTTCTCAGAGGAGCCAGGCGACTGCGCAATCGATTACGCTTCAAGGGTAAGACCCGATCCTTAGTGTTTAGGAATTCCGCCGTTTAATTTTGAATTAAATGCCTAAACACAATCCAACATAGAGAACTTAGAAAGTCTTCATTGACTAGTCTTCATGAATTTGACCACCAAGACTAATCCAAAGCACTTAATTGACCCCAAAACGTGTGGAGAACATCCTAGAATGTTCCTTGAGGATTTTGGACTCATATGGGCCGAAGTACATCCAATGGAATTGGTCTTGCACCACAAATCTTGCTATCGGGTTGGGCAGAATTTAAGAATAAACACTTGTGTTTTGTTGCACTCCTTTTGGGCTGTAAAAGAGTGTGGAGTGCAGCCCATAAAACATTAGTTAGAAGCTTGATCTAAGGCCTTAACAATGTTAAAGAGTTTAGGCCTTGTAGAGGTGTAGTTGGACTGGGCTTCAACTAGAGACTTCGATGCAACTTGGGCTAAGGCTTCTTCCATTTGTTTCTTCCTAAGCCTTGTAAGAGGTCCAACCATGTTTTATAGTGGACTTGACGGTAACATCATCCAAATGTGAAGTAGCTCCTAGATTTGCATCATCCCCTCCCCCTTTAAAAGGATTCGTCCTCGAATCTAGGGAATCTGCATCAAATTCAAAAGGAGATAAGTTAGAAACATTGAAGGAAGAACTAATACTATACTCCTGGGGAAGGTCCAATTTGTAGGCACTGTCACTAATCTTGGCCAACACTTGAAATGGTCAATCGCCCCTAGGATGCAATTTTGATCTTCTTGCAGCAAAAAATCTCTCTTTCCTTATGTGAACCCAAACCCAATCACCGAGTTCAAAGAGTACTTTCCTTCGCCCATTGTTGGCTTTCTTAGTATATTGCTTGGTCTGGTGCTCAATGTTTGCTCGAGCTTGCTCATGTAACTTTTTTACGTTTGCAGCCCACCATTCATGTTAACCTGCTATTTGATTGGTAAAGGAGACAAATCCAAGGGAGTTAAAGGGTTAAATCTATAAACCAATTCAAAAGGAGAATAACCGGTAGTAGAATGCAAGGTCTGATTGTAAGCAAATTCAGCAATTGGAAGGCATGCTTCCCAATCTTTCAAGTTCTTTTTGATGATTGCTCTCAACATCATGCCCAATGTTCTATTAGTTACCTCGGTTTGTCCATCGGTTTATGGGTGGCTTGAAGTTGAAAACAAGAGTTTAGTTCCCAATTTTCCTTACAAAGTTTTCCAGAAATAGCTATAAAATTTCAAATCCCTATCAGACACAATTGTTCTTGGAATACCATAAAGACGAACAATTTCATTAAAGAACAAATTAGCAACATTACTAGCATCAGCAATAAAATGAGTCATTTTTTAAAATCGATCAACCACAAAAAAAATAAAATCCATGCCTCTTTGGGATCTTGGCAACCCAAGCACAAAATCCATAGAAACATCAGTCTAAGGTGCACTAGGAATAGGCAATGGTGTATACAAACCATGGGGAAGTGAAGTAGACTTAGCCTTTTTACAATCAAGGTATCTCTCACAAATTCTTTGCACATCTTTTTTTATGCTAGGCCAAAATAAATGATCAATAAGGATATCACAACTTTTCAAAACTTCAAAATGCCCCATTAAACCACCACAATGAGCTTCTCTAACAAGCAATTCTCTAAGAAAACAAATAGGAACACAAAGTTGATTTCCTTTGAAAAGGAAACCTTCAAGTTTGTAGAATTTTTCAAATGCTCTTTTTCACATGCTTTGAAAGGAGTTGCAAAATCAGAATCAAGCACATACAATTCTTTCAAAAACTCAAATCTCATGATAGTAGCATGCATAGTAGTGATTAGGGTGTACCTTCGGGAGAGTGCATTAGCTACTACATTTTCCTTACCCTTTTTATACTTGACTACATAGGGAAACGTCACAATGAAAGAGATCCACTTGGCATGCCGCTTGTACAAATTCCTTTGCCCCTTAAGGTACTTAATACATTCATGGTTGGTGTGAATCACGAACTCACAAGGCATGAGGTAGTGCCGCTATGTCTCCAAAGCCCTCACGATGGCATAGAGTTCCTTGTCATAAGTTGGGTAGTTCAAGGCTGAACCGTTGAGTTTTTCACTAAAGTAAGCAATAGGTCGACTTCCTTGAAGAAGAACAGCCCCTATGCCAACACCTGAGGCATCACACTCAACTTCAAAAGCTTTAGAAAAATCTGGTAAGGCCAAAACATGAGAGTTAGTCAGATCATGCTTAAGAAGGTCAAAAGCTTTTTGTTGGCTTTCACCCCATTCAAATTTCACATTCTTTTTAACCAACTCATTGAGTGGTGCTGCCTTTGTTGAAAAATCTTTCACAAACCTTCTATAGAAACTAGCAAGGCCATGAAAAGATCTCACATCGGATGCTTTGGTAGGAATTGGCCATTCCTTGATTGCCTTGATATTTTCCTCATCAACTCTCAAAACGTTAGAACTCACAACAAAACCAAGAAAAGTTACTTATTCCACACAAAAGGCACACTTTTTAAGATTAGCATACAATTTCTCCCTTCGATGTGTAATCAACACAAGTCTCAAATGCTCAACATGCTCAACAAAAGTCTTACTGTATATCAAAATGTCATCGAAATACACAACAACAAATTTTCCAATTAAACTGCTAAGAACATGATTCATAAGTCTCATAAAAGTACTTGGGGCATTAGTTAAGCCAAAAGGCATAACCAGCCACTCATATAAGCCAAACTTAGTCTTGAAAGTTGTTTTCCATTCATCACATTCCTTAACTCTAATTTGGTGGTAATCAGATTTTAAGTCAATTTTAGTGAAAAACTTAGCACTAAATAACTCATCAAAGCATATCATCAAGTCTAGGAATAGGATGACGATACTTAATAGTAATTTTGTTAACAGCCCTACAATCTACACACATGCGTCGTGTTCCATCTTTCTTAGACACCAAAATTACCAAAACAGCGCACAGACTAAGAGACACGAATACTACCTTTAGCAAGGAGTTCATCAACTTGTTTTTGCAGCTCTCTTATTTCCTCTAGATTCATTCTATAGGCAGGACGGTTTGGGATTTTTGAACCGGGCACAAAATCAATTTGGTGTTCAATCCCCCTTATTGGTGGAAATCCACTTGGTATGTTCTCCGGAAGTACATATGCAAAATCACTAAAAACACCCAAAATCTCTAGTGGCAAATCACTAGGTAAGCCATTAGAATTAATGATAGAATCATTAAACAAGAGAACCAAGCAATGGTGTTTTGCTTGAAGGGTTCGCTCAACATATCTTATGCTGGCAAAGAAGGCTCCTCTTTTCTCACTTGCCTTCGGATTTTTCCCTTTATCACTCACTTTGATTTTATCCTCGCAATCTCTTGCTTTTTCTTTTTCTCTCACTTTGCTTTTTCACACTCATTTGGCTCTTTTTTCTTGATCCTCTCCTTTTGCCTTTTTTCTCTCACTTTCACTTGTTCTTTATGCACTTGTTGAGGAGACAATGGAACAAGAGTGTAGGACTTCTTATTGTGCACAATCTGATATTGATTTGTCTTGCCAAAATGTGTAGCATCATGATCAAACTCCTATGGTCATCCCAACAAAATATGACTAGCATCCATGGGAAACACATCACAAAGAATCTCATCCTCATACTTGCCAATGGAGAAAGGAACTCTCACTTGGCGGTTCACCCTGATTTCTCCATGGTCGTTTAACCATTGCAACCAATAGGGACAAGGGTGCTTGATGGTTAGTAGCCCCAATTCTTTACAAGAACAGAACTTGCAACATTAGTACAACTACCACTATCAATGATTAGCAAGCAAACCTTAACTTGGACTTTGCAACGGGTGTGAAAGATTGTGTTGCGTTGTCCCTCTATTTCTCCAACTTGTGCATTCAAAGATCTCAAGGTAACCAGCACTTCCTCACAACTACCTTCAGTCTTTTGTTCCCTCACATCTTCTATGTCCTTTTGATCACTTTCATCCTCACTTTGGCTATAAACCATGCCATCCTTCATCATCATCATGGTTTTCTTATTTGGACATTCAGAAGCAATATGCCTCATTCCTAAACACCGAAAACATGTTAGTTTAGAGGTAGAAGAAGTAGAGGGTTTACTTGAGTCACCTTTGGTGAAAAGCTTCTTTTGCTCAAATTTCCTTGAGTCCCTCTTGTCATCTTCCCTTTTGTTCCAAGTAGAACTTCTTGTTGGAATTTTGTTTTAGCCACTCCTCATCTTTTGTTGCTTCTCAACTTTTTCAGCCACATGAACCATTTCCTCCATGTCCATGTAGTGTTGCAATTCCACCACATCCGCGATCTCACTTCGAAAGCCTCTTAGAAACCGTGCCATAGTATCCTCTTCATCTTCTTCTACGTTGGGCCTTGTCATTGCAATATCCATTTCTTGATAGTACTCTAAAACAGATCTAGACCCGTGAGTGATGCTTGCAACTTGTTATACAACTCTCGATATAAGTGTGGAGGAAGAAATCTTCTCCTCATGACTGATCTCATTTCCTCCCATGGCCTTTCCATATTCTTTCTCATAGTGGAAATCAACTTATCCCACCAAGTTAGGGCATATGACTGAAATTCAAGGAAGTAATTTTTACCTTCTTCTCTTCTGAATAATCATGAATCGAAAAGATTTTCTCCACATTAGATTCCCAATCCATGTAAACCTCGGGATCATTCTTGCCATGAAACTCAGGAATCATGATCTTGAGTCCCCTAAGATCATTGTCTTGCCCCCTTATATGGTTTCCCCTTCGTGCCCTCATTGGTGAAGCATTGAATTTCATATCATTTCTATTTCTTCGTATTAAGGACTCATCGGATCTCCTATCATCTTCCTCATCATCTTGTTGACTTCCTAGCTGTCTCTCTTCTCTTTGCTGAAATACAAGCTCTAGTTGGTCCATCCGGGTGACGACCCTTTCAAGGATTTGGTCAAGTCGCCTCGTAGTGTGTTCTCTCCATGCTTTTTGTTCAAGTGTTTCACCGGTTGAATTTTGCATTAGAAGAAGATAAACACCAAAATAAAAGTTAAAAGTACCTCACACCCCTTTTTCCCCTTTTCCCTATTATGTCTTAACCCAAATGAAAAGAAAATTTTCACTCGTGTTTAAGGCTAATTAAGTAAGGGAAAGTTGCACTCGGATTTTACCACTTCTTCCTTAGCACTAGACTCAAACCCCGATCAAGTCAAAGAATATAAGGCGTTTTCAAGATCAAAGAAAAGAAAAGAGGGTTTAGAAATGAAAAGGTAGAAGAAGAAAATGAATAGAAGAATAGAATGAAGAACTTGATACTTCAATACTTTTTTTTTTTCACTGAATCGAAACCTTTTTTTTTTTTTTTTACTCAATCGATTTCTCTTTTTTTTTTTTTTTTTTTTGATAGTACGAAATTTAAAGATATGAGCTAGTAAGAAAACCTCGCTCTGATACCAACTGATGCGAATCAAGAGGCAACGGTGATGCTTCTTAACGCTTCTGATGCAGAAATGAAGACCGTTTCTTGTAACTCTTCAAACAATCCCCTCAAACCTCCTAGGAATAAAGATAGGCAATAGAGGGTATATTGAACCCGCCACCTCCTAGAAATCAACATGGGCAATCTTTGGTGAATTGGATAACTCTTCCAAACCCCAACCTAACTCTATTGAACCCAAAAATTATATGTATATGAAACCTAACACCTATGGATCACAATGGACTTAGAAATGGAAAGAAAAACGCCACAATCAATAGGGAAGAAGTATTGAGTGATAAGTTGTTAGTTATGCAAGAAGGATCTTACAAAACCCAATCTATTTCAAGAATAGAACTTAAGGAATACCCTTAAAGTATGTAACTTCAATCAAACTTGATTTCATTGAATAATACTCAGCTCCTTTTATAGGGAAAAAAATGAGGACTTTAAATTACAAACTAAAGCCTTTGACTTATAATGTTTTGCTAAACTAGTCCCTAGCTTGACTTCTTGACTAAGACTCTTGAAATACTAATTAAAATCTGATTCCTACTTAAAATACACGAAATTATTAAGTTAAAATCAAAAGAAAATACTTAGAATTGGTTTTGATGAAAACTAGTGACAATTCGGCTTCCTGGGTGGCTTTCCAACTTCAATTCTTGATTTGTTAACCATTGCACCTTTTAACATGAAAGAGAACATGTCCCGATGGTGTTGGAATTCTGAAAAGTAGCTTTCTTGAGTCTTGAACCCGAAATGAAGAGCTTTGAAGGCTTTAAATGAAGATTGTTGCACCTAAAGAACTTGGAAAGTCTTCATTGACTAGTCTTCATGAATTTGACCACCAAGGCTGATCTAAAGCACTTAATTGACATCCAAAACGTTTGGAGAACATCCTAGAATGTTCTTTGAGGATTGTGGACTCATATGGGCCGAAATACATCCAATGGAATTGGATTTGCACCACAAATCTTGCTCTCGGGTTGGTCAGAATTTAAGAATAAGCACTTGCGTTTTGTTGCACTCCTTTTGGGTTGTAAAAGAGTGTGGAGTGCAGCCATAAAACATTAGTTACAATTTTGATCCAAGGCCTTAACAATGTTGAAGAGTTTAGGCCTTGTAGAGGTGTAGTTGGACTGGGTTTCAACTAGAGACTTTGATGCAATTTGGGCTAATGCTTCTTCTATTTGTTTCTTCCTAAGCCTTGTAAGAGGTCCAGCCATGTTTTATAGTGGACTTGACGGTACTTGTGATTCATTGGCTTCCTTTGCAGCTCCTTGATCAACATTATCCAAATGTGAAGTAGCTCCTTGATTTGCATCAAGAAGAGAGGATCAGTAGCGATGGTGTAGAGAGAGAAATGAAGGGGAAGAGGAGGCGGGCGGCTAGGGTTTGGCCGCAGGTGGAAGTAAGGGAGTGACTAAGTTAGGGGAGCCGCAAGTGGAATTGCAAGAGTGGTTAGAGCATGATATCAAGTGCAAGACCTACATGGGTAGCTATGACATAGTTTTAGACTTCGGCCTCCATTTCTGTGCCGAAAAAAAAAGGACATTGAATAATAACACTAAGGATAAACCAGATATTTTACACGATTCTAAACCCAAACTAACTTACTAACAAACAACCTTATTGGATTCATAAAATCTATTTACCAAACGATCCCTTATTTTTTACCTAGTTCAAATGCATCAATATAGTTCACACGAGTTAGATCGTGATAAAAATAATGAAAAAATTTGAAATTTGAAATATGTTAAAACAAGATGATTGAGGTCAAGTCAAACAATTCTTATATAGTACTAGTAGTAGTACCATGCTATTTGGTACACCTAGCAAAAAATAAATCAAAATCAGAAGCTGCAAAATATGGAGATAGGAAGGTGTTTCCACGAACCTTGGAATTTCAAAAACGTCAGCCGACCTAGTCGATTTTACATCAAGAGACTCCCAAGACATCAATCATCATTTTTTTTTTGGGAAATTGGAGAAATTTGAAAAGACATCAAATTTTGAACAAATACAATGGAAAGGGCTAGTTTCGGTTTCCATTTTACATTCGAATAAATCGAAGCCCTCGTTCATCTGTCGACGCGACCCACGAGCTCTGGCAAAAACGGAAGAGAAAATGGCCATAAAACCACGTTCTACTGCTAATCGACCCACTTCACTTTCGTTCCGCACGAAAAGCCATCAAACAACCCACGATCCGAAATCAGCAATCATTATCTGTAAATCCCACATCGAACACCAGACGATTGCACATCACTTTTGAAAAAGCAAACAAAGAAAAATCTCCAGTTGAGTGGGCGAAGAAAAAATTTCGTGGAAAGCGGGCAAAGATAGTGAGGGTTAAACATGTTACAAGTGATGCAGAAGCAAAACGGATTGAAGAAGGAATGACAAGTATGTTTATAACAAATTTTGAACCCATTTTTTGACTTTGGGTTATATTGATGTTAAAGGAACTTTGATTTTAGAAACTGATGTTTAATAATTTATATTTTGATGTTAAAAAGGAAAAAAAAAAAACAATTGAGCCGACGCAAAAGATTGTGAGAGTCCAAGGGAAAAAGAGGCCAAGGACAAAAAAATGTCAGCATGGAAGTAGATACTGTCAGGCCCATTAAGCACCTGATTTGCTAAATTGTGCATTTGCAATCTTTGATTTCTAGCTGTACAGCGTCCGCTGGTAAAAGATACAATTGCTTTAGTTTCTTCATCTTCCAAAAAACATTTGGTACTTTTATTGCATTATTTACGTGAAGATGGAGAGCATACAAGGATGGAAACTTGGCTATTGATGATGAGAGTTCATCCCATTTGTAGTTGTTTATGTTCAAATATCTTAGGTGGATCGATTTTTGCATATTTATGGGTAGTTTATTCCCTTGAAAATCATAACCTTCAAATTCTACGACCCGAAGTGATTTTGAGTCCTCCAGATTGAGTATTGGCCAAATCATTTCTCTTCCACATGGTTTAATGTCCAAATTTAGGTAGCGTAGAGATCAGAGTTGTTGACCCTTTACTTGTACTTTAGTACTCCTTTTAGAAGACACATTTTGAACCTCAACATCCCTATTGATTACTAATCTGCAGGAAGGATTAGTATAAGAGGAGGAATCCAATGAAGGCTGCCTTAGGCCTCGAAAATCTATAACCTTATTGAACTCTTCCTCTCTTCCTTTCTCTAATCACAAATCTCTCATCATGTCATGCACGGAGAATGAAAGGTATTTCCTTGATTTTGCAGGTAGATGAGGTTTCAGCTGAACCATAGACCTTTGAGCTACTTCTTCCAAATATCTCTCTGCTACAGCTAATGAGCTCGATGCACTTCTTAAGTGTTGTGACAAAATCATACCTTCGGCCACCCATAATAGATAAAGAGATAGAACATCTATCTCCTTATCTTCTTGAAAAATCCGGAGGTGGAGGAAGCATGGTTTCAAATAATATGGCAAGTCATTGTAACTCAAAGACAACACTCGGGCCACTGCCCCTCCTTCTTCATCATCTTCTCCGTTACTAAGATATGAGCTAACATATTTGCTAACCAGTTGCCATTCCGTCAAAGAATTCTTGTCTTTCAAAATTCCCCCTAGCACGAAAATTGCTAATGGTAGACCTCCACACTTTCGGACCATTTGAATCCCAAAAATTTCCATTTCTTGTTCAATTTTGAAGTCTAGAAAAACAATTGTGAACATAAAACCCGCTATCATATTATCCATCACTTTACTTAAAAAGTACTAACAAATTCAAAAGGAAAGAATTTAGCAACTAAAATATATAAAGATGTTAATAGTTACCTTGAACATTTTTTTGGGGAGGAATCTATCTTTTGAAGTAGTTCCCAGCTTTCTGTTTCTGTCAAGCACTTGAGAGGTTAGATGTTGTCACATTATGGTGATCATTTCCCACGGCCATTCCAACGCAATTGTGACTCGAACACCAAATAACCACTTCCCATCGACCGTCAGTATGATTCTTTTTCGACACCCGGATTTTCCATGCACATGGGGAATAACCTTCGGGTGTGTCAAATCGTTGACTTTTGCATTCCACACACCATGTGGTTTTATTGCTCTCAACATTTAAATATTCCCTAAGCCTTGCAACGTTCCATGCAGATATGGCCTATTGTGTTTCTTCCTTGTTTTTTAAAACAGTTCAAGGGCCTATAGTCTCAGGATTGCCTTTATATCGGGGCAAAACATATTCATCCCGATCAATGGCGTACGGATTTTGGTGTCCCATATCAGAGTAGATGAAATATCCCCTTTCAGACGTCCTAAGTGTTGGAGTAGAATACATAAGCTATGCTTGTATTGTACAGTTTCCCAGTTTAATATATCGATTTGTGTTTCAATTATATTTAGTTGTGCATGTTTATGTCCATTTCTATTATGTAAGTAGATGATGAGGTGTCTGGTGCGACACAGTAGATCTCATCATTGGTTGAAAGACATAATATATAAATGAGGTTCGTAACCGAGACAGCTTTGGACAAACTGTCGGTCTAGGTTATTATGTGATTCAGATAATTAGTTTGTCTAGACTAATTGAATCATATAGATGTGCCCGGGGCATATTGAACTTGACTCTTAGGATTGATTTGTCTTGTACTGATTTAATAGACAAATCGATCCTTGTATTCTATCTCTAAATCCCTAGACTCGAGCGGGCATGAGGATTAGACATACTTTGATCTGCCAATGGGTGAGGTCAAATGTGGCCAATAGTCTCGGTGGGTTGGGTGCGCGTGTTTAGTTACTTGGTGTGCTGCTGCTTGTCGAAAGGAAACCATGTACCGGTGCGTCCGAGGTGATGGTGCTCCCGAGATGAGCTCGAAATGTTTATTATACTAAACATGGCCAGTGGACTTATGTCCGGTATAGTAAAAAGGTCGAGTGGTACTAGTCTCGGAATATTAAGAAGTTGATGAATTAATTTATCAGTAAATTAATGAATTAACGAGCACTATATCTTTGATGTGGGGAGATTATGAATATAATTTAATTAAGTTGTTCCGGAAGCAATTCTGGTGTAGGTTGGTAGTGCCATAATTAATCCGTTAGTGGTACGATTAATTATGTACTGGGTTGTTGACAAAGGTAGATTTAATTAATTTAGAAATTAATTAATCCTTATGTCAGTTGGTTGTGAATCATCCCAGGAACTGGTTTGGGATAAGTGAATCCCTGTGTCAGTTGGGAGTGATTCATCCCAGGAACTGGATTGGGATAAGTGAATCCCTGTGACAGTTGGGAGTGTATCAGTCCAGGAACAGGATTGAAGGAAACAGAATCTGTATCAGTCCAGAAACAGGATTGAAGGAAAACAGAAACCCAGTAGGAAGACCAATCCTATTCCAACTTGGAGTATCTCTTGTAACTCTATAAATAGACAAGGGATCAGTCATTCAAGATATACAATAACACAATTAATCCACAGGATTTCTAGAGAGAGAAAATTCTAGAGAGAGAAAAAGTTTCTCTCTCCAAGTCGAATTTTTAAGAAAGTGTGCAGCTGGTTTTTGGGTTTCTAGTGGCTGAAATTTTGGCCTTGGTCTATACCAGCTGCGCGTAGCTTTCTCTCTCTGCGGGCGGTGCGTTTATAGTACGTGCCAGGTGCTGCGGGGCTAGAGTTTTCTAGCAGGTGGATTGTGGTGAGTAGCTGATCAATTGACTTCTAGTTCGTTGCCCATACAACGTGAAGTCATAGTCTTGAGGCATACAAGAGAATCACCAAGTGCACGCTTCAAAGGTACTTTTCTAAGATTCCGCTTTAATAGAAATTTTTGTTGCGTGGTAAATCGAGCAAGTGCAAACCCAGATCCTACCAAAATCTTTCACTAAGCTCATCCGAACTTTCCTCAGAACTAAACTATGCAGAGTCAGAACAAAAATACTCTCAGATGCATGTCAGCGTCGGCATCGTCCTCAATGTTATAATCCAAGTCCCCAGGCTCCTCTTCAAAATCATACGGAATCCATAATCAAATTGACCTTCTCCACCATGGGAAGAATTCGAAGCAACATTTCGTCTATCAACTCTTTCTTAAGACAAAATTTCCTTAATACCGACGTACACATAAATAAAACTCCATGCTCAAAAATTATAAAAAAAAAATCCAGCACAACGTCAGAAGGAATTACTACTTGTCTCTTACTCCCATCTACTTCAAAAAACGCTGTAAGTTTGATTTTGCAAGAATTCATTGACACCCCAATTATATTGCAAATGCTTTCTACCAAATCATCCCTTGACAATCTAAGATTAATGACTAGTGTATGATCCGAATTCGGAGGGTTATCAAAATAAAATGTAGATGTCCAATAGAAATTAAACATATATGGACAATTAAATGTCATTATACCTGTCAATCGTAAAAATGTCATTATTACAATTAATTTTTGATTTTCTTAATCAAAATTTATTATCAATAAAATTTATAAACCACATTACATTAAACAACTCACAACATTATAAACAATCTACAACATTACGATAATATTATTTTAATTATAATTTCATTACCACTTACGAATTATATTTAAAATCATAATTAGAATAATTACACTACTAATGCATGACTACTAATTAAAAATTCAACAAAACTTACACAAATATTAGTCCTATACTACTAATACATGTACTTCCTAACCACATTTCATCAACTACGTACACCACTACTCAAAATATCATCTAATCACATTAAAATCGTAATTAGAATAAATACACTACTAATTCATGACTAGTAATTAAAATGGCACCAAAACTTACACAAATTTTAGTCTTATGCTACTAATACATGTATTTCCTAACCACATTTATCAACTACATACACACCACTACTCAAAACATCATCTAATCACATGAAAATCGTATGAATAATGAAATATCAACCGTAAAACACTTAAATCGTGACTTACCTTACAACGATATCACAATGTGACGTAGATCTTCGAAGAAATTTAACCGGAATAAAAAATTTTTGGATGAATAGAGCAAGGCCGCTAGAGAGATAAATATTGAGGGAAGAAGAAGAGGAGAAAAATGAGGAAAAGGCTAGTCTCGCTAAAATTCGGATTCTACATATTCAAATTTCTCAAAATTCGGATATTAAAAATCTGAATTATTTAAAATTTGAAATTTAAAAATTTGAATCTTATTTTCCTTTTTTATATTTTTATATTTTTTTAAATTTTCTAAAAATTAATCCGATTTTTTTAAAGAAAGTAAAAATTTGGATTTTAATTATCAGAATTCACAAAATTCGGATTTTTGAAATCCGATTTTTCCTTTCTTTTTTTCTTTTTCTTTTTCCAAAAATTTTTATAAATTAAGTTCATTTTTATATTAATATAATATACATTCGAATTTATAAAATCCGAATGTTCTAATTAATTAGATTTTTGGATTTCTAAAATATGAATTTCGAAATGATTAGATCATTCGGATTTTATAAATCCGGCAGGAGTTCGTTTACGGTGGGCCTATAGGAGTAGGGTGAATTTTACTCCTACGGTAGCGCGCTACAGTTTTTTTTTTTTTTTACGTACAGCCTTTTTAAAAAAAAAACTTTTTTTAAAAAAAATAATAATACAGTAACAGACTATAGATATCACATCAAAAATATAAAAGAAATCATATAATAGAATTAAAACATACTTAACAAGGGAGATCACATCAGGATTATATAGACATCAGATCAGCGAATACTTGACATCAGATCAACAGACTATAGATATCAGATCAAGAATATAAAAGAAATCATACAGTAGAACTAAAACATACTTAACAAGGGAGATCACATCAGGATTATATAGACATCAGATCAGCGAATACTTGACATCAGATCAACAGACTATAGATATCAGATTAAAAATATAAAAGAAATCATACAGTAGAACTAAAATATACTTAACAAGGTGGATCAAATCATGATTATATAGACATCATATCACAAAATAGTAGAAATCAAATCAACAGACTATAGTTATCAGATCAAGAATATAAAAAGAAATCATATCATACAACAAAAACGTCCATAATATGTATCATAATATCTAAAATTATTTAATTATAAAACAAATAAAATGATAATTTAAAAATATTTTTTTATAAAATTTAAAAACATTAAAAAAAATACTGAATTGTTTTAAAAAACGGACGGAAAAAAGTCTCAAGGAGGAAGGCAAAAAAATAAAATAAAAAAAATAGCCAAAAATAACAAAAGAAAGGAAGATACTGTAGCGCGTTACTGTAGCGCGCACTGTAGTGTGTTACTGTAACGCGTTAGTAGGAATAAAATTGCATATGGCAGACCTATTTTCCGTTCACAATTTTACAATTCCAAAAATTACGGTTCAGATCCCTCATTTTGGGATTTATTTGGTCCGGGCCCCACATGAAGGGAGCACTGGTAATGTGAAAAGGGCCGTTCTTTTCGTCTTTTCACATCTAGCCCTTTGACTCTGGTGAGTTTGAAGGACCGTGTTTGGGAAGTCCAAATGTAAACCCAAAACTGCACCGTGTTTGAAGGGCAGTTGAAATTGAAACTACAGTTTCAGCTCCAGGCTTCAGCCTGACCGGGTCGTCTTAACACAGTGAGAATGAGAGTGATGGTAGTTTACCCCAAGTCAGTCAACCATTCAGTCTTGAGGCAGTAATGGCGTAGAATCATCCAACAACCATTGTCTCTCTCCATTAGTCTCCGTCCCAGCTTTCACGTTTAATTTTATTACCCTCCTACCTCCAATGAATTAGTTCTTCACCATTAATTCATTTGCCTCTTCCCATTTTTAACTAGATCACCAAATTAAGCTTTGAAAACATGGCTGATGCAGCTTTGCTTGCAGTTGCTCTGGAGAAAATTACTAGTTTTGTTGAAGAAAATGTAAGAATTTTGGCAGGAGTGACTGATGAGGTTGAAGATATTAGCAGAGAGCTAAAGCGAATGCAAATGTTTTTAAGAGATGCTGACTCGGTATATGATAGCAAACATCAAAGTGTTCGCCTCCGGTTAAGGGAAATTAGGCGTCTTTCCTATCAAGTTGAAGACATCATAGAGGCATTTGCTGTTCAATTTGCTTCAGATAACAGAAGGGGTCTCAACAAAATTCTCAAAAGAATTTCTTGCATAGTTTGTGAGGCTAAATCTCTCCGTAATCTTGGCATAGAAATCGCGAAAGTGAAAGCAGATATAAGTACGATCGCCACCGGTGTCCAAAGGTATGATGTCAAAGCTATTGGAGCAGGGGAAAGGATCCTTGTAGGAAATGAAAATCAATGGTTGGAAAGGCAGACTTACGCCCATCAGGTTGAGGAACATTTTGTTGGGATGGAAGAAGATATGAAGAAACTGCTATCACTTGTTCTTGATCATGATGACAAATACCATCGTGTAATTTCCATATGGGGAATGGGTGGACTTGGCAAGACGACTCTTGCTCGAAAGATTTACAAGCACAGAGATGTTCAATGCCGTTTCCAGTGTTGTGCTTGGGTTTGTGTAACACAACATGCCCAAATCAACGTTATTTTGCAAGACGTTCTGAAACAAATTGCCCCTGAAATGAAAGAAGTATATTTCATGGGAATCAGGGAATTGGTGCAACGTATTTACCAAGTGCAGAAAGTGAAAAAGAGTTTGATTGTTCTTGATGACATTTGGAAACTAGAGGATTGGAAAAGCCTAGTTTCTGCATTTCCAATTGCTGAAGGGGACAGCAAGATATTAATCACCACTCGGAATCAGAAGATAGCAGAAATTGGATTTGCTTACGCTCTCAAGTGCTTGACAGAAACAGAAAGCTGGGAACTACTTCAAAAGATAGTTTCCTCCGGAAACAATATGCAAGGTAATTATAATAAACATCTTTATATATTTTAGTTGCAGATATAGTTTCTTTCTTTGATTTGGAATTTGTTAGTACTTTTTAAGTTGAGTGATGGATGCTATGACAGCAAGTTTTCTGTTCATAATTATTTTTCTAGACTTCAAAATTGAACAAGAAATGGAAACGGTTGGGACTCAAATGGTGCGCAAGTGTGGAGGCTTACCACTAGCAATCTCTGTGCTGGGAGGAATTTTGAAAGACAAGAATTCTTTGACCGAATGGCAAACGGTTAGCAGATATGTTAGCTCCTATCTTAGTAATGTAGAAGATGATGAAGACTGCGGAGCAGTGGCCCGGGTGTTGTCTTTGAGTTATGATGACTTGCCATATTATTTGAAGCCATGCTTCCTTTACCTCGGGAGTTTTCAAGAGGATAAGGAGATAGAATTTGGATCTCTTTATATGTTATGGGAGTCAGAAGGTATAGGTTTGGTACAACACCTAAGGAGTGAGCGGAGCTCAGTAGCTGTAGCAGAGAGATACTTGGAAGAATTGGCTCAAAGATCTATGGTTCAGCTGACACCTCATCAACCTAAGCATTCATGGAAATACTATTCATGCTCCTTGCATGACATGATGAGAGATTTATGTTTAGAGAAAGGAAGAGAGGAAGAGTTCAGTAAGGTTATAGATTTTCGAGGCCTAAGGCAGCCTTTATTGGATCCCTCCTCTTCTACTAATCCTTCCTGCAGATTAGTAATCAATATGGATTCTGAGGTACAAAATGTGTGTTGTAAAAGGATTACTAAAGTACAAGTAAAGGGTCAACAACTTCGGTCTCTACGCTGCCTAAATTTGGACAGTAAACTCTGTGGAAGAGAAATGATTTGGCCACAAGGAATACTCAGTCTGGAGGACTCAAAATCACTTCGAGTTGTAGAATTTGAAGGTTATGATTTTCAAGGGGAGAAACTACCCGTAGATTTGCGAAAATCTGTCCACCTGAGATATTTGAAGATAAACAACTGCAAATTGGATGAACTCCCATCATCAATAGCCAAGTTGCCATTCTTGCACACCCTTTACATTCAGGTAAACAATGCAATAAAGGTACCGAATGTTGTTTGGAAGATGAGAAAACTAAAGCATTTGTATCTCTTTACCAACGGTCGCTATATAGCAGGAAATCAAAGATTGCGATTGCGTGGTTTAGATGAGGTTGAAACTCTATTGGGGCTTGATAGTAGAACAGATGAAACTTCTGACCTTACCAATTTGTTAAATTTGCAGAACCTTTCGGTTAAAGTTCATGATAACAATAGCCTTCACTCTATCATCAATTACATAAACATGAGGGGGCTAAAATTGAAGGCATCAAGTGTTTGTATTAATGATGGCTGTGATTTTATTGATTTGAATGAAGGATATATTCTTTTAAGGAAAGTTCTAATGTGTGATAAACTTCACTACTTGGCGCTATTAGTGAAGATGAACAAGTTTCCAAAATATGAATCTGGTTTGCTTCAAAATCTCTTTGTGTTGAACCTAGCAGAAAACAAGATTGAGGAAGACCCCATAGCAACACTTGAGATGCTCCCTCAATTGCGATATCTTTGGTTAGGACCAGGTTCTTATATGGGGAAAGAAATGAGTTTCCATGAATGGGGTTTTCCTCAACTTATAGCTCTTCGGCTTTTGAAGCTGTCTAACCTGGAATCTTGGAGGGTGGAAAAGGGAGCTATGCCTAAATTAGATTCTCTAGTGATACTGGATTGTCTGAAACTGGAAATGATTCCAAATGGTTTGAAATTTGTAGTGAAACTTAGAGAATTGGTTATTTATGAAATGCCTGAGAGATTTTGTGAAAGGATCGGGAAAACAGATGGTCAAAGAGGAGATGATTATGACAAAATTAAACATGTTCCTTCAATCTCTTTCAACCGCCTACCTGAATTCGAGTCTAGAGAATCAACATCCCTTGCCTATCATACTATAACCTTTCTTGGTCTTGTATATAAATCTTTATATACTTTGTGAAAGCACAAGCAAGGTGAGAAGCAAACTCAAATACAAATCGATTCCCTCCTCCCATGTTAAGCTATGTACTACTCGTCCAAACAAAAAACACTAATGATGTACATTATTTTAGTTTAATAAATATAACTATTATTTTGATACACTTGAAAAGAGTGTCACTTTCTATTGCTCACTGCTCTTCCCTTCAATTCCTCACAGGTTCCCGAACTTGCGTAACTGCTCCTTATTGTTTTAACTTTATTTTTGTAAGTTTCACACAACAAAATACATTATTGTATTACCTATTAAATCAAGAACTATCCAGCTCCTCAAATATTGAATACTCTTCATTTTTGTACCTTCTCAATTAACATTTCTTGTTGCATTAGATCTAGGAATTTCAGTGACTGCCACATTCTTTTTCCATTTTTCTTTTGGAGAAACCGAAAAGAGAGACAAGCTTCTAAACTGACTTCCTCTTACGGAACATACGGTTTTACAATTTCAACTTACTTCAAATTATATGAACAACTACACTTCCAATTAACAAATATAACTTTGATCACTCCAAGTTTTAATGACTTGGTATTTGGTACGTGGGGCCAAATTAGGCGCTTGACCTGGTTTTCTTGGCACTAAATATGCTCTGGTTCAGCTACGTGGGATTCACACACTACCCTTTATATACCATTCCAATTCTTACATCAGAGTAATTCAAATACTCCCAATCTCAGCTGCTAATTGGTAATTCAATCTTCTTGTGGTATGAATTCATTCCTTGGAAAACCTTCTTGAAATCTCATGAATTTACCATCTATTTTGTTTGTTTGGCATAGGAGAAAAAACCAGACTTGTTAGTAATCTTGCATGTTTGTATTGGTATTTTCTTTGAAAAAAAGATCTGCCCTTTAGGATTGTTGGACATTGGTTTCTGTTTGTTTGCTTGTTCTGATGAGTCTGATATCAGTGAGGTGAAACCTGATATGGTGATGTTTCTCTTTGAATTTTAGTGGACTGTTGACAATTTTCCTGCAGCCATGATTTTTTTTTTTTTTTTTTTGGATCATTTTCTTGGCCTGTTTTTGATCAGAAAATGAGCACTGACTCACCAAATAAAGGAGCCCCGCGTTTGAATGAGAGGATACTCTCAAGTTTGTCAAGGAGATCAGTGGCTGCTCATCCTTGGCATGATCTTGAGATTGGTAATTTGCGTTTGGATTAATCTTCCCTTTTTCTTTGTCCATGGGAACACAAATGGGGTTCCTGTTATTGATTGATGTTTGAATGTGGAAACATCTGATTTGGTGTATCTTTTTTACCATTAATTCAGGGCCAGAAGCTCCTCAAATATTCAATGTTGTATGTACTCATCATCCTTGTCCTTTCAAATAGCATTTCTTTTTTGCAACCGTATTTTGATCCAGGAATTCCACAAATAGCTTTGAGTGATGGTGACATTCTTCGTCTCCACGTTTAACCATAGGTTACAAGCTTTTTATTCGCAAAGTATACATGCAGGTTACTGAAATAACCAAAGGAAGCAAAGTTAAATATGAACTTGACAAGAAAACTGGTCTGATCAAGGTACATTGACATTCTTATCAGTATCTTGATTGGTGCATATCTTTGTGTCTGCTACTTGCTGTGCAATGTGATCATGTCGTGGCACAGAAATGTACAGTTCTTTTGCCCTTTTGTCCACCACTGTCTGAATGGTTCTATAGGTTGATCGGATATTATATTCATCAGTGGTCTATCCTCACAACTATGGGTTCGTTCCTCGAACATTATGTGAAGATAATGATCCATTGGATGTTTTAGTCCTAATGCAGGTAAAAAAACATGTGCAGTTAGGTCTATTTCCTGTTCATTCCTGCATATGATTATTGGTTTGCTTAGAGATGGGCTTGTTTGATACAGGAACCCGTAATTCCCGGTTGCTTCCTCCGAGCAAGAGCTGTAGGACTAATGCCCATGATTGATCAGGTAACATTCATTCTGAAAAGGAAATGAATTCTTTCTGTGGCTTTTCCAGTATTGATCTACATTTTTCATTTTGCTCCAGGGAGAGAAGGATGATAAGATCATTGCTGTATGTGTTGATGATCCAGAATATCGGCACTACACTGATTTCAGCCAGCTTCCCCCACATCGTCTGGCTGAAATCCGTCGATTCTTCGAAGATTGTATCCTCACTAGCTTGTAGCATTACGTAGTCTTCTTCCTATCTAGTTCTTTTAGCTTCAGTTCAATAATCCTCGTGTTTCTCTTGACGCGCGATTAGACAAGAAGAACGAGCACAAGGAGGTTGCAGTTGATGATTTTCTTCCTGCTACTACAGCCGTTGATGCAATCCAACACTCCATGTAAGTATCACTGCGACCTGTGCACGAATCCGCGGTTGGATTTGAGTGAAATGGTGAGGAAAGCTGAGGAAAGCTGATGATGATGAATGATTGAGATCTGTATGTATACGTGCAGGGATCTTTATGCTGAGTATATACTGCACACATTGAGGAAGTAGATGATGAATCCAGCAATGTGGCAATGAATAAATCTTCAGTCCTTCTTCATATTGCATCAGGCCCTTTTGTGATGAGAGGAATTTGGGATGTCTGATATATATACATAGTGAATTCCACCACAAATACAGCTTGTCCTTTGATGCCTTGAAGATGGGACGTGGACAACACTCCACCAAATATGTTCTGTTCTGAGTCTCTCTTTTATTTTTTTTTGTTTTTTTCAAACAGTCCCACAAGCCCCAACGGGTAAAGTAGACCGGCGAAATATGTTTTGTTCTGAGTTTTTTTTTTTTTTTTTTTTTGAGGAATCTGTTGTGAGTCTTTCATTAGTGGTATTTGTTTGAACAGGAATTTGGCTTTAAAAGAAATTTTGAAACTGCTGCCACTTCGTTTGGTGGCTTGAGAAATGGGGTCTGCGTTGCGTTTCTGGAATCAGTATAAAAGCAAATTGAGTGTACATTTTTATGGTTTGTTTGATTTGTCAAATTTTTGACAGTTGCTTATTAGGTCGAGCTGCCAAGTAATGAATTAAAATTGTTTCTCGACATTTCCCATTATGCTCAAATTCTAGGGTGGGAATGGACCAGTTTCGGATTAATCCGATTCAATCCAAACCATTTTGATTGTATAAGTTTGGATCGGTCCGGCTGAAGGGGAGTTTGAATGGATTTGGATCAGGTTTACCTTATAAAATGATGTTAATTTTATTTTTTAATACAATATTAATGCATACGTTAGTATTTTTACTCTTTTTTTTTTTCGTCCAATAATAAAGAGAGTATATGTTATTTTTAAAATGAGAAAGAGTATAGGTAATTTGAACAAATTATAAAAGAAGTAAATGTAATTCACCATTTAATTGTTTTTAGCACTCTATACAAATCTTATGAATATCTTTTCGTAAAATTAATTAATTGTGGAAAAAAAGGTAAAAAGTTAAAACTTTGGTTATGTTTTGAATTTTGTAAAAGATGAACTAAAATTGAGTTTAAGTCCAAAATAATAGACAAACCTAGTAGTAAGCACTCCTCACTTGAGACAATATATATTGATTTCGAGTCACCTTTCACGTGCATTTCATGGTACGATTAGCAAAGTTAATTATTATTTAATTTAAAAGATAATATTATTCTTTATTTTTATTATAATTATTTCTATAAAAAATATATCTCTTTTATTCTATTAAAATTATATTATTAAATAGAGATAATTTAAATTTTAAAATATTAAAAATTATATTGAAATTATAAAATATTTTATAAAAAATAAATCTCCTATTTTATTAAATACTAAACATAAAATATGAGAGGAGTTCTATACTAATAAAAAAAACCACAGAAAAACTTTTTTTTTTTCTTTTATGACCCTGACCGTTTTAGGTAGGGCTGGCAATTCGTGTCGTGTTCGGGTTGGCGTGTTGGCGTGTCGAGAAACCCCCAACCCTAACCCGACCCATTTAATTAACCGTGTCGAAAACTCCAACCCTAACCCGACCCATTTATAATCGTGTCGACCCGAACCTAACCTGCGTAACCCGTTTAACTAAACAAGTCAAGTCAACCACCCGGCCACCCATAGATTTCAAGATCGAGATCCCATGCAGAATCGTTTTGTAATTAAATATAAAAACACGCAACATATATTTCATACACCCATAGTCTGTTGATCTGATGTCTAGTATTCGCTGATCTGATGTCTATATAATCCTGATGTGATCTCCGTTTTTAAGTATGTTTTAGTTCTATTGTATGATTTCTTTTATATTTTTGATCTGATATCTATAGTCTGTTGATCTGATGTCTAGTATTCGCTGATCTGATGTCTATATAATCCTGATGTGATCTCCCTTGTTAAGTATGTTTTAGTTCTATTGTATGATTTCTTTTAGGGACTTACTATTTGTATCATGAAATTGCTATTTGTATCATAAAAAAAATAAAAATAAAAATAAAAATTATGATGAAAATGCCCTTATGAACTAAATTCTTGATAAATTAGCAGATTTTATGTAAAAAACGGGGCAAAATTGCGTTTTTCCTCTCCCAAAACTTCATGAAAAAACGTTTTAAACATACAAAATTAATGCCAAATTGCGTTTTTATGGGTTGAAAATGCAAATTTATAGCCTTTTTTGCACTCAAAAACAAACTGGGAAGTTTTCACCATGGTTCGCTCGTTAAAATGTTGCATTTTTAGTGTGTCAAATCGTTAAAATGATGCGTTTTAACCATGGTTCGCTCGTAAAAATGGTGTGTTTTTGTGCAAAAATCAGTTTAAATTCACATGAATGGATGTAGACGTTTTTGGACGTGGTTCTTGTGTTTTGAGACGTGGTGCTAGTTGTTCTGAGACGTGGTAGACTGTTTTTGTAAAAAAAAATCAGTTGAAATTGACATGAATGGATGTAGACGTTTTTGGACGTGGTTATAGTTGTTATGAGACGAGTTTAGATGTTTTGTGAAAAAATCATTTTAAATTCACATGTCTTGATGTAGACGTTTTTGGACGTGGTTCTAGTGTTTTGAGACGTGGTGCTAGTTGTTCTGAGACGTGGTAGACTGTCTTTGTGAAAAAAATCAGTTTAAATTCACATGAATGGATGTAGACATTTTTTTACATGGTTCTAGTTATTCTGAGACGAGTTGAGATGTTGTATGGCCATTTTATTTGTTTTATCTTATTATAACACCTACTTACAAGATCATGAACATTGCTAAGAGTAATATGGTCATTTTAATTGTTTTATATTCACAAAACTCTTAGATCAGATATCATGAATATTTCTAAGAGTTGAATGGTCATTTTATTTTTTTATCTCATTACAACTCTTAGATATGAGATAATGATCATTTCTGAGAATTGTATAGCCGTTTTATTTGTTTTATCTTTTAAAAACCCTTAGATAATAGATTATGCACATTTCGGTCCACATCAGACGTTTTTGGACGTAGTTCTAGTTGTTCTGAGACGAGTTGAGATGTTTTGTGCAAAAATCAGTTTAAATTCACATGTATGGATGTAGACATTTTTGGACGTGGTTCTTGTATTTTGAGACGTGGTGCTAGTTGTTCTGAGACGTGGTAGACTGTTTTTGTGAAAAAAATCATTTAAAATTGACATGAATGGATGTAGACGTTTTTGGACGTGATTATAGTTGTTATGAGACGAGTTGAGATGTTTTGTGAAAAAATCATTTTAAATTCACATGTCTTGATGTAGACGTTTTTGGACGTGGTTCTAGTGTTTTGAGACGTGGTGCTAATTGTTCTGAGACGTGGTAGACTGTCTTTGTGAAAAAAAATCTGTTTAAATTCACATGAATGGATGTAGACATTTTTTGACGTGGTTCTAGTTGTTCTGAGACGAGTTGAGATGTTGTATGGCCATTTTATTTGTTTTATCTTATTATAACACCTACTTACAAGATCATGAACATTGCTAAGAGTAATATGGTCATTTTAATTGTTTTATATTCACAAAACTCTTAGATCAGATATCATGAACATTTCTAAGAGTTGAATGGTCATTTTATTTTTTTATCTCATTACAACTCTTAGATATGAGATAATGATCATTTCTGAGAATTGTATAGCCGTTTTATTTGTTTTATCTTTTAAAAACCCTTAGATAATAGATTATGCACATTTCGGTCCACATCAGACGTTTTTGGACGTAGTTCTAGTTGTTCTGAGACGAGTTGAGATGTTTTGTGCAAAAATCAGTTTAAATTCACATGCATGGATGTAGACGTTTTTGGACGTGGTTCTTGTGTTTTGAGACGTGGTGCTAGTTGTTATGAGACGTGGTAGACAGTTTTTGTGAAAAAAATCAGTTAAAATTGACATGAATGGATGTAGACGTTTTTGGACGTAATTATAGTTGTTCTGAGACGAGTTGAGATATTTTGTGAAAAAATAAGTTTAAATTCACATGTCTTGATGTAGACGTTTTTGGACGTGGTTATAGTGTTTTGAGACGTGGTGCTAGTTGTTCTGAGACGTGGTAGACAGTTTTTGTGAAAAAAATCAGTTAAAATTGACATGTATGGATGTAGACGTTTTTGGACGTAATTATAGTTGTTCTGAGACGAGTTGAGATGTTTTGTGAAAAAATAAATTTAAATTCACATGTCTTGATGTAGACGTTTTTGGACGTGGTTCTAGTGTTTTGAGACGTGGTGCTAGTTGTTCTGAGACGTGGTAGACTGTCTTTGTGAAAAAAATCAGTTTAAATTCACATGAATGGATGTAGACATTTTTTGACGTGGTTCTAGTTGTTCTGAGACAAATAAATAAAATGATAATTTAATTATAAAACAAACAATTTTTAGTCAGTTTTTTTTAATTTTTCGGGTTAACAGGTCAACCCGCCAACCCGGCGGGTTAACCTGAACCTAACCTGGAGATAAACGGGTCGACACGAACCCGACCCGTTTACTTAATCGTGTCAAAAAACTCAACCATAACCCGCTTTTTTTCATGTCGTGTCGTGTCAGAAATTGCCAGCCCTAGTTTTAGGATGGTGAGATTATTTTTTAATAAAAATAAAACTAATAAAATATTAATAATCGAAACTATTATTATGAAATTAAAGTAGTATGGCTTTTCCCGAGAGACAACCGACCCCTCCCTAGTTGGAAAAGGAAACTGTAAACGACATCGTTAGAGAAGGCCGACAAAAAATAATATAAACAGGAAACCTCTACCGCTAAACCCCAGACGGGCCAAACAGAACCATCTGCTTGCTAAACCTCACAACAGGGTCTTAGGCTTCATATTGAGAATCCACAATTCCAATGGCGGCTTGGAGCAAATCTAAGAAAGATGCCAACGTGATCGCACAGGGATCTGAGTCATCTTTGATTAGTAAAGGTCAAAAAGTGGCCTGTGGTTTGGCGTACGTCGGAAAAAAGCTTCTGAAGAGCACCGGCAAGGCCGCCTGGATTTCCATCACGACTTTCGTGGTTGTTGGAATTCCGCTCATCTATGCCATGGAACGTGAACAGCAATTCCGTGATTTAGACATTCAACAAGAAGCCCTTCTTGGGGTTCGTCCTGGATCGGCCTATGCCCCTGCCATGTGATGATTTACTCGAATTCATAATGAGTTTTCCTTCTCTTTCTTCTTCTAATTTGTTTTTATTGGATCGGGTTGACTATGAAAGTTGAGAAGAAAAAGGGTTGTGGGTTTTCAGGTTTTTTTTGTTTGGTTTCGAAATTTATTGAGGTGAATGCAATTTTTATTACTTCCAATTGTGTTACAAAGTAAAAACGGACTCTTTTTAGCTCAGAATGAGTAAAGATCAAGTCTTTGAAAGTTTTTGTAAAGGACCAATTTGAATTGGACTTCAAAAATTATAACCAATTTTTTTTTATCATGTATACGGATAAATAGTAGTCTTCTTACTGCCTTCCTTTCTTGGAATTATCTCTGTCTGCCCTCCGGGTTTCACATTAATGGAAGAATTAAATGTAAGGTACCAACCTGCTGAAGAGCTATTATGAAGTGGAAAGGTTTTTTTTTTTTGTTTTTTTTCCTTAAAATCATGTTCTATTAGTAGATCTAGAGAAGAGTTACTAGAGAAAGAAATATTTGTGTCTTCTTCTGCTGCAACTTGCCCATTTTTCTGATTGGTCTTCAACTTTGATTTCAAGAACAAGATTTAAAAGATGGTCTATGTCGAAAAGATTTGAGTTGTTGTAGCATTATGAATATTTTGGAACCGAATGAGTTGGTTTTCATGTCATCTTCATGGACTGGATTTGAATGTTTGATGACTTGTGGTGTGAGTTTCATATCCATCATAGTCTATGGTGAAAATGATCTTTCATTTGGTTGAGGTCCCCCTCTCTCAGGGCTTTGATTAAAGCGCTTTCCTCTTGAAATTGGACTAGTATTTGCAATACTGATCAAGTTTCCTCCTACACTTAGATTAAACTACTTCTCCTGTCCTAAAATTAAAGTATTTTTTGCAAGTTCACAAATGTAAAACTGTGAAAAAGAAGAATCTACATCTTCAGGGTTGGGTGTGGTAAAATGGAACACTGTAATTTTGATGTAACACTTTCTTTTTGGGAACCCTATTAGTCTCTTGGGAGAGAAAAGATTGTTGTACTCTCAATGTGTGGCAAAAAGAGCAACTGTATTTTGTTGGCCATGGAAACATGCTGGGGTGAGTGATTTTCTTGAATTCTTGATCACGATGTTTCCTTCATAGATAGATAAGAGAAAGTTATTTGGATTCATCCCAAATGGTCCCCAAGTTGTTTGAATTCATCCAAGAAACTATCCCTCTAATGGGATTCATGCAAAAATGGTCCCAAAGACGAAGATCAATGCATCTTGTTGTGCACATTCAGTCCTTCCAGGAGATCAATTCATAGTAAACACTGAATAATTAGTGCAATCTTTTTCAAGTATTTCAGTAAACAACACTCAGTTCTTTCAGCAGGATTAAGTGCCCTCGATCCCAGAGCTTAACTTGATGAATGCAACAGCTTAAGTGTTATTCAAATAGTTGGTGGCTTTTATAATATGCATGACAGGTACTCAAAAGAAACTATCAATGGTCAATGGCAAAACCTGCATGGAGCAAGCAACCTCTTGGTCCATGGTTCCGCCATCTCCTTTTAGAATTCTCCTCCATCACTTTCTTTTCTTGAAACTATTCTTTTTTTCTCCATCATTCATTCCTCCATTTTTAACACCTCAAAAGAAACTATTCTTTTCTTGAAACTTTCTTATTTTTTATCTCAAATTAAAACCTCATCTCAAAATTTCTAAGTTCGCCAATGCCAATGCTTGAACAAAAACACAGAGTTGGAGTAGTATAACTTCACTCCCTGGCATAAGGGCAGTGAACTTAGGAAATATACAGAAATTAGGCCATATTCCTTATCAATAGATGTTCATATAGAAGGCAAATGTTCTTGTTTCTTCATCACATACTATTTCTTCCATTTGTATAATGGCTTCTCATTATTTCTTTCTGGTTGCCCACTTCATCTCCAATCTCAAAGATCAGTATATACAATAAGCAAACACAATCTTTGACTAAATATATATATAATGGAAGGTAGAGATGGAGAGAGAGGACTTTCTGAAAAGCATTAAAAAAAAAAAAAAAAAAAACTTTTGAAGAAAATGGATGATCATTATTCGAGACAAGGGAGAAAAAAACAGACAAATATGCACATGGCAATTTGAGAAAAAGACCAAAAATCCCATTGGTGATCCTCTTTGCCTATCTTTTCACAGTTGACAAACATGCATCTCACCAGCCATTTCATCCTCCTCCTCAGTTTCATTCATGCCCCAAAAATTTTTTCCAAATCTAATAGTAGTAGTAATAACATGTTTCCAACATAAACAAGAAAGCCTTACCTCACCTAAGATCATCCAATTCCTCCTCTTTTTACTGCTAAAAGTACTAAATCCTCTAATCAAAGTACAATTTTTTTGGAAAAGAATTCACCTCATCAAAACTTTTAGTTTATGAACCAACAGCTCTTCCCTCTTCAATAATCTGCAGATAGGTAAAAGAAAGCAACACAAACAGTACATGTGATGATAAGGATAAAGGATTGATTTTGAATCTACATGATGAAGTCGTTATAGGAAGGAAAAAAAGGAACCACAACCTTAAATTATCATACTTACCATCATGTTTCTTCATTAAACCTCTAAGAAACAGCAGGAAAATGACAAGAAACCCCACTCCAGCTGCCCCTCCTAATATTATAGCCACTGTCTTCCCAGTATTTGGCCCTGACCCTACATTCACCATAATGGCAACCCACATTCTACATTAATCAATTAACATTTGGACTATTAGGAACAAATCTAGAGATTAAGCCCGCAAATCTAAGCCCGCAAATCTAAGCCAGACAAACATCTTGTTAAGAGTGGTGGGCTTAAAAAACTACTACCATATCACTTATCACACAGTGATAACATTATTTTATACACATACAGCTGATAGATTCTTATGAATCAGACTACACGAACTGGGAAGGGATTCTGAAAGAATCAATCTTTTCAACAAATTACAAAATTATGTACAATATGAGTGAGCAACAGAACTTAAAACTGGAATTATAGAACTGTAATACCTGTTGAAGTTTCAGGAGATGAAAATGAAGGTGATGATGACCTTGTGGGAGCCCCATTTGGTAAGTAATTATAACTAATAAAGCACTTGTTAAGAAATATTTGACCTGAAATGGAGCTTCCACATTCAACCTGAGCTTTCTGAACCGCAGTTGTCACGCAATTATTACAATCGGTACTACCCAAATCTCCCTCACACTGACCCAACACATAAACAGATTGATAGTCGGTGGTAAAGAAGCCATTTCCACTTCCCACGCCACTTTCCAATGAATTCAAGGCAGTGTCCCTTGTTTCCTCAAATCCAGCACCCCCAACATTTTTCCCACTGCAAGTCTTGTACAGCAATTCCAACCCAGAAATTTCAGGGAACCCTGAGACCTCATAGAGCAGATAGCAGCCGTTAAGTTGAATTCTTGCAGCTACCGGCTTGCTACTACCACATAGCTTGTCTATAAGTGTAGGTAGCTGGCTCACACAGGTGTAGCAGTCGACGTTGGAAAGGTCTCCCCTGCACTGAAAAAGACCATTAATGGAGGTTTGGCCACTGCCGGAGGAAGTCTTGTAAAACTTGGCCTTTGAGGACTGTGCAAGGAGAGTGCCATAAAGGGATGAAATTGCTTGTCCATAAACTCCAGTTGGATCTGATAAAGGCTGTTTAGCACAGCCCTTGTACACTAAGGTAGTGTAGTCAGATGCAGATTTAGCAACTAGAATAAGCTGAGGAGTTGGGAAAACAGCCAGAAAAAGGCAAAGTAAGTAAAAGTGTGTAATGGGCAATCCCATTTGTGGAGTTGTCATGGATCAAATCATGGCTCCTGTTTCTGATGGTTCTTGGAGGTGGGAAGTTTTGAGGGTTTTTTATGTAAAGATTGAAACTTGGTATTGAATAATGGGTTTTCAGCCCTTAAAAAAAAAATGGTTCTTTTTTTTCCTATCACCCCAAAAAAAAGGGTATTGGTTTTGATGTTATGGTGTTAGGGATTCCCTTTCTCCTCTTTAGATGGCCCCCAGTTCACCTCACCCATCTATGGAAGAGGAAGAGAAAGAGCAGATTACAGAGGTGAGACTGGGAGAGAATCTTTCCAGATTGCAAGAGGATGGGTGCAGAATGTGGAATTGATAATGGTAGAATACCACAACAGCATAAAAATATTGTTTTCAATGGAAAACTTGATTAAATTTTGGTACTAGTACTGCTACAGCTTGAAGAGAATGAGAACAAAAATTATTTAAAAACACAGCTCATAAAGTAGGAAAAATATTCTCTTGGTTGGAGGGGAGCCAAGGAGAGAGATAGAGGCAACTGTAGGAGAGGGATTAGTGTACTAAACTACCAATATAATTGGAGAAACAAGTTTGACCGAAGTGCATAAATCCTTCAATCAGGATTTTGAATTGAGCATTTAAGAATTAATGTTTGTTTTCATCTGCTCAACATTTATTATTGAGTATAACCAGAATGAGATCTTCTTGATTCAAGAAGCAAGAACCAGGTGACCTGCTTTAAATCCAATCTCACCCACACATAGAATCCAAATGGGATGGAATAAATTGAAGTACCACATCGATACTTTATGGATTGAAATATTCAACAACTAAATATGAAATCGAATAAAAAATCAGGGTTTTCATGCTTCTAACTATCTCTGATATTAATCGAATTCATAACCTCAAAATTTTAAATGAGGAAGGCCAACCACTAGCCTATCTATGACTTCTCCCCCCATTTTTTGAAAGCAAATGTCATGTATTCATTAATTCAAAAAAAAAAAAAAAGAGTTTTGCTTGCATTTATTCTTGTGTATAATATTTATCATGTTTATATATTTAACATTTTTTTGTTGTAAAAGATTCATTATTTCTAAAAAGATTGAGGATAACGTATACTCGTTCACTTCAAATTTATTTGTTATTTTAAAATTTTATTACTTTTTGTTTATAAATTTTAATTTAATTTTCACTTTTTTATGCTTTATTTACTTAATACAACTTACAACTATTATATGAATAATCTTATGATAGTATTATATCGCGGTCCCCTTTTTGTTATTGGACGTCTCCCTTTTTTCAGAAAAATTCTTTAATTTATTAAGTATCGCCCCTTTCATTGTTATTTCTCACCCTCTTAATGTTTATCTTCCGTCCCTCCTATTATTACCTAATTGTCCTTAATTAATTTACGAAAAAATTTATAAGTCTCTTTTTAATCTATCAAAAGTTTATAAAAATTATGATTAAAATAACATAGATTAGCAAAATTATAAATAATTTTTTTATATTTTTAGTAAATTGATTAAGGGTATTTAGGTAATTTAATATATTTTTATATTTAAATATTATAGTTGGTATTTCTTAATTTGTCAGAGACAATTTAGGTATAAAAGGAGCGCGAAATAACAAAATAGAGACAAAAAATAGGCCTTCACATAACAAAAAATTAGAGTTGATGTTAATGATTTGAAGTGTAAAAAAGGGATATAAAATGAAAATATAAGTAATTCATACACATTTTTTAATTAGTGGTAACACCTAATTAGAAATAATAAAAAGTTTTCATAAAAATGAGAAATGATAAATAAGAAAAGGATAGTATTTACGCCAAATTGAAGTAGTAGAAATAATAAAACTTTTTTTTTTTTTCCTCATATCCTGGGGTGTTTTTCTTAAAAAAAATTAATAAGAATAAGAATAACTGCTGGTCGGAGTTAAACAGTAAAAAAAAAAAGAGATTGGAATTGGGGGAGGGAGAGGGAGAGGGAGAGGTAAAAAACAGTAAAAAGGGGGTATCTGGGAATTTGGAAAGGCATTTATTAAAAAATGGGGAATCTTTGGTACGGATTGGCAGGCCCAGGCCCAGGCCCAGAGAGTAGTTTGACTAAAAAATTTTGGACCGCGCAATTTGGAAAAGTTAAGAAAAGCCGTGAACCTATTTCGTTCTTTGTTTCTGTCATTTTTTTCAATTTCTCTTGTTTTCTTCCTTCAGAGGAGGTACCACAATCACAAAAAATAATTTGATTATGAGTATTCTTATGGAATTATTTTCATAGATTGTTTCCTTATCTTATATGCCAGGATTCTATTAATTTTTACGTTATTTATTATAATTCTATTAATATTAATAGAATATTTTTTGTTTATTTTCAAGATTCTTGTACGTGAATATTTATATATATATATATATACAAAATGACTCGAATTCAATAAATATTATCTTAACTGATAAATACTTGTTATTAGATTACAATACATATACTCAATAATTATGTGTATAGAGTATAATTTGCGGTATCCTTCATCTTGTTATGTGAACTTGTTTTTTGTATATTCCTATTTGGATGATTAATTTCAAATAGGGATTGGATTGAATATTTTCCTGCTGAATATTTTTATACTTTAATTTATTTTTTTTGAAGATTTTTTTTAATTTCTTATTTACCATTATTTTAATATGAATAGAATGATTCGGAAATTTATTTACAACAGAAAGTGCATTAATGGGCTTGTCAGGCCCTAAAAGCACCTGATTTCCTAAACTCGCAACAAAGCATGATGAAGCTAATTTAAACTAATTACAACTTACAAAATCCCAATTAACGAGCTATTACATTTAAGTATTTTCAAAGCTTATGACATCCCAACCACTCTCAAGCTTCTCCTAAGCTTGTCTCCGATAAACTCCTCTCTGGATCACATTCAAAGATAAAATAAACATAAGTATGCGAAAACGCATACCTAGTGAGGGTCACCTCCTGGACCCAACAAAGCTAAATGAAAGACAACAAATAGCAGGAAAACATACAACGCAAGTTATGTATTCAAAACGTAACTCAACTAGCATGCCAATGTTATACTAACCAACCACATAATGAGCACCCAAAATAACTAACAAACCTGGATCTGTACCAACCAACGGAAATGGATATCCCACCCGCTATCAACCGAGCCACCAATATCCACCGAGCCACCAAAGGTACCCCGAGCCATACCTGTCATACGTACTAAGCCTCAATACGGCCCCTACCTAGTAGGTCGGCGCGAAAAGGGCGGGCCCCCAAAAGATGCAAACCCAACCATGACTCTTAAATAAACTATACAGCAGGTAGTACAAATAATTCGGTCATGTCATAGACTCCACAGAAATTTCAGCAACATAACGGCTGTAACCACAACAAAACCAAATACCCAAACAGCATAAAATCATTCAAAAACAGCCACAGAATCAACCAACAGCACAACTTAATATACATAACTGAAACCTATGTGCTGGTAAGGCCATAATCTTCAATACAGAATATAAACCAAACACAAGCATACGAAAAACTTTAAATGTAATCCAGGTCCTTCTTAGGTTACGCCTGTATGTCCATATAACATATCGGTGTACTCCTAGTCAGAACAACAAGCACATCTAAGGGGGAGATACTCACCTCTTTACGTGAATCACTTGAAGTTGACTTATCTAGCAGAAGAGGTCCCAATGACCACTAAATCCCATAACATATCTAGCATTAATAACATACAAAGGTTTCTTAACATAAATCTAAAGAATAATGTATAAATGCATATGTCCTAGGGTTACTATATTTTTTTACCATTTCCTATATCATGCCCTTAGCTAAATAAAAGGTCAAAGAGCCTCGATTCCATTTGAGTTAGTTGAACTCAAATAGACTCTAAAACTTTTTGACCAACCTTTAACTAAAGCCAAACTATTAATTCTCTAGTCATCTTTTCCCATTTCTCTAAACTCACTAGCCTAGGCACTCTTATTGAATTTATTAGCAATTACATGTTTAATGAGCTTTCTTCTAATTCCTTATCTAAGTCTAGCCCACACCAAAGAAGTATAGTCAATCAAATAACAACACTAATTACCTATGTTAACCATGAAAATTAGTTATTAGTAGCTCTTTCAATCTCATTAATACATATTCATAACTCGAAACTAAACCTACTCCTACCAAGTTTTGCCCCCTTTAGCATTTTCGGATGACAACCTTATTTAACTCCAGCAACATGCATTATTGGAAACCTAAGAATGCCTACACATAAATAGAGTAAGTATGAACTAAGTGGATTTTAGAGTTTACCCACAATTCCGCCGGAAAGAAGCTAGAATGGGCAATGGGAAGATTCAGCAGGCAGCTGGAGAGGGAAATGAGCGGCGGAGGCGGAGGTCCGGAGACGACAGCGGTGGTCCGTTGGCGGTGTGACTTTTCCGGTCATCAAAATGCAAAACCTCTTGATGGGTTTTGAAACTCTAAGGGAGAGGAATCCATGCAAGGCAGTGGGTAATCAAAACGAGGCCGGAGAAGGCCGATTCGTGGCGGCTTGTTGCGGGGCAGCGAGGCTTGAGCAGGGAGAGAGAAAAACGAGGGAGAAAGCAGTTTTTAAGGCATGGGCTTTGTTCCCTAGAGTGTGGGGATTCTTTTCGTGGGTTCAGGTGGCTGAGGATGAGGCCGGGTAGCCGGAAATGGACTGCCAAACTTAAACCGACGAGGAGAGTGATGATGTCGGGGAGAGAGAAAACGCGAGAGGAAAAGGCAAATGATGGCTGGGTTTTGTTCCTCGCATGAAGAGGATTCCTTTCATGGGGTTATGTGAACGAACCGGCGCCGGAGAAGATGGAAACGGGCGGCAGCCATGGCGGGTGAAGGTAGAGTCCGGCGGGAGGGGGAGAAAGAAAAGAGAAGAAGAAAAGGGAAAAAAGAGAAAAGAAAAGAAAAAAAGAAAGAAAGAAAAAGGAAAGCCTTTTAAGTTTAAGTTTCCAAAATTTCTCCTTTAGTCCTCCTAGTTTAGCCCCATCTCTCTTACCCCTAATTGATTCCTATTCTCTCAATTTAGGCCTAATTATTAATTTATTCTCCCATTTACTAATTAATCTTTCCCTTAGCTAATCATTTATTTAAATTTATTTAAAACCCAGTCTATTTTTCTTAGATTAAACCCGATAATCTCTTTAAGAATATTCACATACTTGCAGGGATGTTATATTGTAAATCATTAGCCCACTTAGTTGGAAGCCGTTAGGCTCGGAGCTCTGATATGACTAATAAAAAATGCTTAAACATGGTAAAATATATCTTACAAATACAAGTAATACTTCAATAGAAATAATCTATTTATTATATGTGAACATCTATTTTGTATCTCCTATTTTGTCATTTTGTGTCTCTTTTAAACTTAAATTATCCTTGATAAATTAAAAAATATCAATTATAATATTTAAATATAATAATATAATAATATATTAAATTACCTAATTATCCTTTATCAATTTACTAAAAATACTAAAAAAATTCATTTATAGTTATGCTCATCTATCATACTTTAATCATAATTTTTATAAATTTTTAATAAATTAAGAAGGTACTTATAAAATTTTTAATAAATTGATTAAGGGCAGTTAGGTAATAATAGAGGGGCGAAAGATAAACATTAAGAGGGCAGGAAATAAGAATTAAGGGGACGATATTTAACAAAATAAAGAGCTCTTTTTTGAAAAAAATGAGGCGTTCAATAACAAAAAGGAGGACGCGATATAACACTACCCTTAATATATTGACCCCTCTAAATTTGTCTTGTTTCTTCCACTAACTAATGTTCCTTTGCCATTTGTCAAAAAGGTACATTATAATTGTCTTCCTAGTTGTACCATATAAGAATTGCTTAAACATGTATCTTTGAAAATAGAGCATTTGCAATAGGATCTCACCATAATATTTTACAGCACATAAGAAACTACATGTCCTGAGATTGGGAGGAAGTCTTGGTTACTCACACATACAGGGAGGGAAATTCTTGTACAGATACATTAGCAAAATTAACATTCAAATTTCCTATAGGTTTCATATTTTGATAGAGCCACCTTCTTGTATTTTGCCCAACTTATTAAAATATTCATCTAGAAATGTTGTTTCAAATTAGTTCAACCTGTATAGGTTTCCTATGATATATATAAAAAAAATTGTATCTTTTTGTGTTTGGTATGCCAGAATAAGAATAGAATAATTAATAAATAATATCAATTGTTATTTTTTTCAATAAAGTAAAAGTAAGAACAATCTAATTAATATTTATTTAATCAAATACCAATTATTTCATTTACATTTCCGTATGCCAAAAACACCTTAAAAATTATCCGAGAGTCCCTGCAAAGATAAAATACTTAGATATACGACAGTTATTTATTAAAGGGTTACTGGGCTACAATATCAGATGGGAGGCCCAACATCTCAGATGGGAGGCCCGACATCATTCATGATTCTATAGAAAACTATATCGTGATGGAGGCCCTAAACATATCCATAGGGTCAATATCTCTAGGATTCAATCTCCCAATTTATTCAATCCACAGTCGCTAAAACGTTTGATCTGATTATTCACTCCAATAAATTTCTAGATCCTCACCCAACTGCCAATGAGCATAAACTGTAAAAAAATAAAATAAAATCATTTTATAGTAATTTAGGTGAAAATAATAACTAATTTATCATATTATTTAGATAGTTTCAATGTAGATAGAGCGTATTTGATACCAAATGTTTAGCAACTGTTAATTAATAACAAAAATTAATTATGTTATAATTAATTTGTCTTACAACCGTAAGGTTCGAACCCCTAACTTCCGACCTCATACTTATAAACCCTTACCCTTATCATCTCAAAATCTCCCATCCCAAGTTATAATTAATTTTTATAAATATTATATAATTGTGTAATTAGTTTAATTAGGATTGGTACTTTTGTAACTCTTTAAGTTGTTAATATTTTGACAAATAAATATAATAAGTAATTTTAGAACTAAGATTAATTTTAAGACAAAACTAATAATGGTACGAGTATAAAAGTGAACCCGTCGTGTTAAAAAAATATAAAAGTATAAATTATTATGTACTACATAAAAATCAACCAGAAATACAATATATATACAAAGTAATTAAAATTTGTCACAGAAAATATCACATGAAAATGTCACAGATAATCCTAAGCACTAATAATGCGTTCTCTTACATCCGTGACAAATGAAATCAGAGCCAACAACTATATGTACTTGGGTGTGTATAGAGAACAAGAATTGCATGCCAAGAGTTTAGGGTTATGGGATTTGTATTTTTATTGGGAAACACCCCTATAAAATGTGATAGATTTGTATATATTTCACATAATAAGATTTTCATGTCTAATATAAATAGAATTTAACTCTTATTCATTATTATTTTTTTAATTACATTTACCTCTCCTTTGTGATTTAGTGAAATTACCAATACTCTCCTCAGATCTTGAAAATAATGTATACCCATTTGACTATTTAAATTAATAAGATTTAATAGATCGACAGAAAAAATAATCAATAATGCTAACGTAAGTATTATTACTGTGTTAAAAGATAAAATTAACATCATTTTATAATCTTATTTTGACAAAATATCATCAAATTTTTTTCGTTTTTTGATATTTTTTTATGTTTAATTTTGGTCAATGGGTACTGATAGTTTATCAGAAATCTCAGGGGGCAATTAGTAGTTTTTTGACCAAATTACGAGGGAGAAAAATATAATTCACTTTTTTTGAGTACAAATAGAAATGCATAAAACTTATTACTCAGATCCGGCAATGACTCAAACCCAGCACTTGTTGCTCTTAAGCGAGAAGTGTCAACCATTAGACTATCTCTTCCTGTCATCATTTGCGAGGATGAGTTTTTTCAATTTTTCATGACACAGAATTTCACTCTCTACATACAACTCATACCTAAACCTAAAAATCAAATATTCAACCCAATTTTATAATTTAAAACCAAACTCAATACAATAATATCATCACCAACAATGCCACCCTCTACCATTGGTGGTACCTGCCAATAGTATTGACACTATAGTAAAATATTTTATGAAATAAAATTTCACCCAACTTTCTAAAATACTACTCTCATCATAACATAATAATTTTCATTGTTACCAAATTCAATAAATATAATTATTATTTTAAAATGAAAAGAATATCTCATATATATATATATAAAACTGAATGGAGAACTAAAAAAATCAACTCCCTGTCAATAAAATAAAATAAAATAATAATAATATATACTTTTTTTTTTTGACGCAAGATATTTTAAAATGTGTATAAAAGGTTCTTATAAGATATTTTAGACCTTCAATATAATTTTTGATATTTTAGTTATAAATTATCATTGTTTATAAAGTGTTAATAATGTATAAAAGAGGGATTGTTCGGAAGAAAAATTATAATAATAAAAAAATAAGGTTAATATTTTTTTAAAAATTAAATAATAATCTTGACATATTAGGGGGATATTCTCCCTCCTGAATTTTTGGGTCAGTGAGCTCGTGGTAATATTGCAGGTTGTCCATTCGTCTTCTTCTCCTTTCAGGCTTTTCACCTCCGCAAAACAACGCACAACAAAACAAATTAAGAGCTTTCCTTCTTCCTTTTTTGCGTTTGCCAACTTGCCATTCAAAGACAGATTCTTTGATCTGCTAAAGCCAAACCCTTTACGCCATTTTCTTGCTTTCCAAATCGTTTTACTACTTATCCGCAGCTCAAATTCTAAGGGAAAAGAAAAGAGAGGGCCTTTAAGGAATTCCAGATAAAAAGTTATGCATGCTTTAAAAGACACGATTTCGGAAAAACTTTCCAACCTTTTTTCTGATTCCCCTTCTCAGAACTCAGATCAGCAGCCCCAGGTACTTTTTTTTTTTTCTAATGGCAATCTCAAGATTTCGTTTTTTATGGATTAGATAGTGTGTATGCCGACACAGGCTTAGGTATGAGCATTGAATTTGATGGGATTGTGAGCTATGATATTGGCTAATGGTGTTAATTGACTTTGAGCCTTTGTTTGATCCCTTCATAAAAGGTTGATCTTTGTTTTCTTAAGTAATGTGATTGAGTATTCTGGGATATTCTGAAGTAATGTGGTTAATTTTTGGTTAATTTTTGATAATGTTGATTCTTTTTCGTAGTTAATCTGGTGCAATTTGGAAAAATTGGTAAGAAGAAGTTAACTGATATGTGCAGACTTCATCATTTTGAAGAGTAAGAGGAAAATAAATGTTATTGTTGGCAGAAACGGAAACTTGGTTTTCAAAATTCGTTGGGAACTAGAAAAGGAAAGAACAGAATGAAAGCTTTAAATTTTATCAGCGTTCTATGATCCCAATGAAGTATTTGATAATTATTGTGATATTTTTGGGGCATAATTAAGCTGTTTGTATTATAATTTGGATTCTGCTGACTGATATTAGCAAGAGCTAAAGAGTAATCATTCTGAAGAAACTTTGGTAATAAGTTTAGTCTTGAAACATCTGTAAAAATTAACCGCTGCTAGTTGCCATTGAATTTATTTTCCAAATTCCATTATGAGGAAAAACAATAGTTTCACATCCTTTCTTGGTAGTTGTTGACTCACAATTTTTTTTTTGTTTTTCCATTCATGTTATGAGGCAGTTCATGAATGGAAATTTGTGACACTGGGTTTGTAATGTGTAGGCCAAACCATCTATGAAGGAAAGAAAGTCTTGGTCTTCGATATTTTCCATTGGTTTCCCTTCGTTGACCCTTGAACGGTTAAGGTCAAGCAATCGTCAAAATGATATTAAACTGCAGCAGTCAGATTCTTTTAGTTGGAGAAGTAAGAGTTTCTCTTTAAAAGACAAACCTTTGGATAGGCAGATAGAATCTTGCAATGGGCATGAAAATAATGTAAGTCCTAGTGGCCATGAAGGTAATGGTTGTAATGGATCTATTAACAAAGTAGAGAGTCATAAGGACTTGATATATTCCGATGGTGACAACGAAGATCCTGGCTCTGCGAGGAGCAATTTTTCTGACATCTTTGAAGATGCTACAGATCCAACAAATAGTTTTGGGAGTTTAATGCCCAATCTCACAGATGACTCCTTTTTCATATCTCCTGACTTGTATGATTTTTTCGAATCAGCTCTCCCCAATATAGTGAAAGGTTGTCAGTGGGTCCTGTTGTACAGGTAAGTTTTGAATAATTTTCATTCAGATGACATTTTAATAGTTTTGGATCAAAATGTTGATTATGTTTTATTGATTTCGATGAAGGGCAGTACTGCGAAGCATGGTATATCACTTCGTACACTTATTCGAAAGAGCACTGATCTTTCTGGTCCTTGTTTACTGGTATATACAGGCGTACACCAATAGAATCCCATTGGCAGCATTTCTTCTATGTTTTTCCTTCATTAGCTAAACTATTTCCAATTTCATTGCCTATGTTTACATCTCCAAGTAGTTGAACCCTTTTTTTTGACAGATTACTGGTGACAAGCAAGGTGCTGTATTTGGTGGGTTGCTTGAGTGCCCCCTGAAGCCCACTGCGAAGAGAAAGTACCAAGTTAGTTAATGTTATCATATGCTATGTTTATTTAACTGGGTAATTAGAACCATGAAACTTTTTCCATTTCATGCATTGACTCATTTGTTATTTTCTGTAGGGAACAAATCAATCCTTTGTATTTACAACCTTGTATGGTGAACCGAGGCTGTTTAGACCAACTGGTATTCATGTAACTTGGAATTGTTATGATGTGTTTTTTCTCTGGGCAGTGATTTGATAATCCTTTCCATCATGATGGTCAATAAGAATAAAAGTTACACATTCAGACATTAAATATACTTGTCTAGAAGGCACATGCTATAAATATGCATGTAAAAAGTAATCTGCATAAGAACCGACTAGTAAAGCATGCTTTGTGTATTGCAGAAATTTTGCTGTTAAGCTTTAAGGTATGGCACTAGATTTGTAATGTTCAATCCTTCTCAGGTCCTGACATGCTAGTGAACTGCACCTAGATAATATTTTTGTGTTGCCTAGTAGAGGAATGAGAAGTCCAAATTGAACTTCTGGATATTTGCTAATCAAGCACAGATGAGCTAATTTTGAGTGCTTATTTTGCTAGGTGTAAATAGATATTTTTACTTGTGCTTAAATGACTTGCTGGCACTTGGCGGTGGTGGAAATTTTGCTTTATGCTTGGATGGAGAACTGTAAGTCACTTTGACACATTTTCTTCTATTTGAGCTTTTAGTTTGAAAATGGCAATATTTTCCTTATTTTGAAGTTTCTTTCTGTGTAGGTTAAGTGGTAGCAGTGGACCTTCCGAAACCTTTGGGAACTTGTGCTTGGCCCATGATCCGGAGTTTGATTTGAAGAATGTTGAGGTATTTTCCAATTTTGGTTTTCACCTTTCAACTGTATGTAAATTACATGAAAAGTAGCAGGTTTATATTTCATTGAACTTTTGCTTGGCCGTGATATTGAGTTTCATTTGAAGAATGATGAAGTATTTTCTCATTTTGGTTTTCAACTTTGAATGTACATAAATGACTTGAAGAGTAGCCTGTTTATAGTTCTTTCTTTTTCTTTTCACTAAAAAAAAAAGGCAGCCATTTTCGGTGTTGGGGGGAGATTGGTGGAAGAATGTAGAAGAAGAGAAGGGAGGGGGAGATGTGGTCTAGGGTCTGGGTGGTCCCTTAGAAAATTTTTGTCCACTCACTTCATGTCTGCATGCTTAAAGAAGCCTCTTAGACCTCTGTTAAAGCTTTACTGAGTCTAACAGTGCATCTTTCTTTAGTACTTAATTTCATTGTTGTTATTTTCAGCTGTAGTAAGTATTGAATAGTGTTCGGATTGCCATTCTAAATCCTACTTGGCCTTTTAAGACATGGATGAGCAGAGGAGTCTATTCTCTCATTTCTTCTCTTGGTGCGTGCTCTCGATTAGAATTTCTGACAGAAATCGTGGTGACCTTATATGCAAATATTAGCCGTTTCAGCACCGTTGATCCTGATGAAAATTGTTTGAATGGCAGTTTTCTTCTCATTCCAAGTAGCAAACTATTTTATGCATTCGATTTTCGGTATTTGTTTCATTACTCGCTCTCCCAATCAAGCTTTCAATCTTTTTTGTTCTGTTTCTCTTTGCAGCTGTGGGGTTTCACACATGCATCCCAGTATCTTGCATAGTTCAAAAATCCAAATTGGCCTTCAAATTCTTTATTCTTTGGTGTATAAAACCTCTCCTCCATTCAGGAGTGGTGTACCTTGCAATATGTACAGTTGGTATTGTAATTGATTGAGGGCAAGCAAGGGTTTGGCATCAAATTTGCACTTAAGCCTAGAAAATTGGAAAGCATTCTCTGGTGCATGCATGCCTACTCATTTCTGTTCAAGTTTAGGAGCCTTTAGTTAGTGAAACACTTCATGATCATTAGTTCATCAATGAAGTTCTTCACTACTTTGTTTGTACCTTAATTGACTAAGTAAATTATTTATTCATTACCATCATTTTCTGAAAAAGGATTAGGGGTAAGACATACCCTCTTTGTATAATTGCTATACTTTTTTTTTTTTTTTTTTTTTTTGGGTAAAGAAGAAAGTCAAGATAACTCGAACTTAAAACCTAGTGAATTTGGTGGTAGAGTTCAATACATTCACAAAATTTTGAGAGACAAAACAAGAAAAATTATAAAAATTATCTTTGATAATAGTAAAACATCAATAAATAAAAGATGACTGGAAGGAGTATATTAAGAGTACAAGGAGAATACAATTGGCAAACTGGGGAATTAGGGACTACTTTTGTTTTAGTTGCTAACTTGCAAACTAGACAAATCTTGAGAATCACTGCAGAAGGAAACAAGTTAAACATTCTATCTAAGACAATAAAAGCCTTAATGTAGCCTCGGATGCTCAAGTGGACTTGTAGAATGGGAATAACACCAAATATCCTTCGCACTGGATACTAACATTTCTCATCAATAGAAACTGGCAACCTATCTAATGATGCAAAATGTTTACGGAGAATGAAATTTCATTACACGGTTATGAAGCTAGGCCCTGAAACTTTGTCAAGATACTCCACCCTATTTCATCTTTATGATTCTGACATCTCAGTGAAAACTGTGATGGCTCCAATGCCGACCACCTTCAGCACATATGGCGCTACATCCTCAAGAAGCAATAGCCGAGCGCTGAAATCACACTAAGAGGCAAAAGCACTACACGAAGGAGAGATGGAGATCAAGGCTCACTAGGACCAGCCTCCTCTGGCAGCCCAAATATTCTTAGGTTTCGGTCCATCGATCCAACCGCTATGTACTTTGCATCAGTACCAAATTTAACAGATGTTATTTTACCTGCATTGACCAAAATACTTTTTGAGAATGGTAATTGGGTAGTCAACAATGCAACGATTGAAACATTTGAGAGAGAGAGAACCCACCAGTCCCGGACAAATCTGGGAAAGTTTTGATGCTATTCCATTCAGATTTAACACTTGCAGTTTGGAAAACTCTGTCATAGGCCAACCACCAAGAATAAGACGTTCAGAACTAACCAAAAATTGTATGAGCAGTAAAGATACCATGGACAATAATCCATGGGTTTTCCTTGAGCCAGAAACTAAAGACATATGAACTACAATGTCCAATGCATTACGAAATTAAACATCTCAATTAAAAAATTCCACCTTATGTCTGCGCCTCCAAGTGCAAGGTAGTTTCCACTATGGTCAAACTCCACTGCAATATAAGGAAACAAATAAGTACCACTGACAGTTTCAAGGATAGGTAACATAAACAACAATGAGAATAAATTTTCACTGCAAACTCAAACATCAAGATTAAAAAGAATATCTATATACCAAAATACTCAGAGCATGCCCTGTATAAGTAAAATGCAATCATACTTATCCACCAGCAAAATCTCTTGCTAATATTATTGATATCTACATATTAAACTTGCATTTATTTTTATGTCACCTGAAAATTTTAAAGGTCTTTCACATGGCACCATAATGAGTGTTCATCAAAATTCAGAAGTTATTCTCCCCCAATTTTCATCAAGCTAAAAGAAATTGAAGAATGAATAACTCCTGTCCCACGAGAACGAATGTTAAATGTATTTTTGCAAACTGACTAACAGTACAGAAGACATACAAAGGCTACTAATCTAGACAAGAGATATGTTAACATGAGTTACCCGATTGTGTTGGGGTATTTTCATCATAAGGGAAAAAGCTTCTGAAGTTTTTCAATTTCCGAAGATCGTAGAGTCTTACACCATCATGAGCAGCAGCCTGCCAAAAGCCAATGTTAATACCAAGGGAAGCTCGATACAGATGACCATTTACTTCCAAAAGTAAAACTTACCGCCAAAAAGTAGCCATTCTCAGAAAACGAAATTGCAGTAACTGCCCCAGTAGGATCATCAAATTTGGCAACATTTACCTGCAGATGATTGTTTAAAGTTTGTGTATAAAGGTGACATAGTGCAGCAATTGTAAATCTGGAGACAGAGGAAAGGGAGAAAAATCACGGAACCTGACTCTTTACATCCCATATCTTAATTACAGCATTCGAGGTGCCTGTTCCAAGGATAAGACCATCAGGATGAAAGGCAGCAGAAGTGTAACCTTCATCTTCTGAGGAATCTGACACCTGCCAAAGGGAAGTTAGAGATGCCCATCCTAAAATTTTCTATACCCATCAATCTGCACATCTGTAAATATTAGTTACATATGTGTCTGTATGCATGCAAGGAAGAGAGAGATCTGAACCTGAGCGAGGCATAGACCAGAAGCAAGTTCGTAAAAGCACCATGTATTGTCAAGGGAAGCCGTCACAAAGTATTTATTGGTTGCGTGAACAGTAACTGCTTGCACCTGGAGCATCAACAATGTTAATCATTCATGGTAAAAGCGCATGAGGGCTTAACTCTGGATGGTGCTTGGTTTACTGGAGCATTTAGTCGTAAGAATGTGCACCTTTGGTAAACAATATAATTGAAAGAGTTGAATTTCGTAATATCAATTTTACAAATCAAAGACAGCGTAGAAGAGCTTCAGTGCTCATCAAATAGTTAACCACCCAAACAAAAATAATACAAAATAAAAATAATAACACTAAGAAAATGTTCCCACTGATAATCGGATAAGGTCAAAAAATTTCTCAGGATCACATAGGTGAAGTCAACCATTCTAATGGATTGCAAGCCATCATAGGCTATGAATCCATTGCAGAAAACATCATTAAGCTGTGAATACAGATGTCAGAAATGAGCACAGCTGTGAATTGCATAGGTTCAAAACCATGTCGAGTCTCATAAAGTCACACTTATAAAACAGGGGATCACTTCAACAGGAAACAGAGGACTGATTCAACTTTTACAAAGGTAATAAAAAATTGCATGCCTGAATATCCCACGTACAAGAAATATTGTATGTTGTTCCAAAGTTTATCGAAAGCAAAAGGACGTGAAGTCCTTGTATGTTGAATTATTTTTTCGTCAGATCACAATACATTTAGCCAACAAGAAGGGTGGGAAAGCACATCAAGAAAGATCTAACATGAAGAGCAAAATAGTGAATACTCTGAATAAAGCCAATCATCAAAGGCCAAGCCACGCCAATGAAGAGGTCTTTAACATGCCACCACCAACAAACAACAAACAACAAACCAGTAGAAAAACCTTTCAATAAAGAATTAAATTACTTGATTGTGAAATTGCAGACAAAAGAAAGGAACATTTACCTCTGCAGTATGATCCTTCAAGGTGTGCCTACAGTCATAGGTTCCATTATCAGATCTTTGCCACAACCGAACAGTCTGACAGAAAAGAGGAAACTCAACCCTCAGATAGCAGTTTTGATGAAAAGTGCACTTGTAAAATCTGGAAAAGAGCACTACACTCTAATAGACAATCTCCGTAATCTACCAAGCAATCATATTTTCAACATATAAATTTCACCCTTGAGCAGCGATCTCTACCAAAAAATAGTGGTTCCTCTCTATTTCCCTAAAACCAGTTTGACAGAGCTTGTAGATCAATATGTCTGACATAATCAGACAACTACGTCACTAAATCCTTGTTCTGAAGCTCACAATTCCAACACAGATTACTGTCCCGCAGGAAAGAAATCACAATTTTCACAATGAATCTCTTCACAGTAAGTGTTTAACACAAGTAATCTAAAAAATTCAAAACCAAATTTTGTTAAAAGAAAATAAAAAATTTATGAAGAGAGCCCGTCCCAAAATGCTATACCATTAAGTTCAAAGAATCTTTATTTCCCAACTAAACTAAAGCCAAGACAGATAAAAGGAACTTTTCAAAAAAACAAAGTCAGATAAAAGGAAACAATAAACCTCACTCTAGCTTTCAATTTATAAAAAGCTATAATCCGTTCCCTTTAATCAATCATGAGAAGGGCTCGATGACAAACAAGAAGAGTTATAGGTGCAGATAGAAATCACATAAAGCCAAATAGTTTACCTTATCAGCTGATCCAGTAAGTACTACATCACCATCAGCATCAAATTTGACACTGGTTACCTGAAAAGAGATAAAGAAAAAAGAATTAAACAATTACCTTCGACAAGGAAAAAGAATGAAAGACATCAAGGACAATCATTTGTCAAACCTTCTTTGAATGGCCAGTAAGAGTAGATAAAATCTCTCCTGCACGTCGATCAAACACAACTGCATTTGCATCTGCTCCACCAGTTGCAATAATATCCTAAAAACCCAACACATTACTTCATAAGGATTTCCAAATAAAGTTAATACCAAAAAGCCAAAAAAAAAAAAAAAGGTTTTAGCTCTCCTAGTTGTTGACCAAATAGACTCCATGCATGTAACTATATTTTACTTCAACCCATATTTAATCCATGATATTATATCAATGTAGAAATCACATATTTTAAAGTTCAACACAAGAAACATAGAGCAGTCAGTCACAACATTCCTGCAGACATAAAATCACAAGAAAAGATTATGGCAACTACCCAAATTCAAAGCCGCGAAAATATCTCCCCACAATAAAACATTAGTTTATACTTCTTATGATTTAAATTAAACTATCAGCAAAAAACAGATTCGCAAACTAAAACTACAGAGTCTACAAAAATCTCATACAGTTTTATAGCCAACTAGGAGAAAATTTTGAAAGCCAAAGGGTTACCCAGCCTTCAGAGGTTGCATACCTTTGAATAGTTCACGTCTAATGATAATATACCAGGCTTATTGGTTTTGTGTAGTGGATAACTCTCAAGCTGTGTGTACCTTTCAAATGCATCGACAGGAGCCAGTGTTGGGGAAATCTGAAGGTCATAGCCAAAAGTGCAAAGAAGCCAACAACACCATCCATTAGTGAGCTAACAGACAAAGCTGGACACTGCAAGTAAAAGAGAACAAGAAAAAGTGAACATAGCATATGCAGAAACTGAGGTTACCTGTCTCCTTTTCCTTTGCTGCGAAAGTGCTGCATTACACTCAGTAAGCTCTGAAATGATACTAGATGAGATTCCTGGTCGAATCCTTTTCCCATCACGGCCATTCTGATCCTCAGCAGCTGTTAAAGGAAAAATTTTTAGAAAAAAAAAAAAAAAAACTAAGAACTCAGCTGTCCATGTAGTTAGTTACATGACATGAGCATAAAAAGAGGAGAACCTCTTTTTCCATTGCTCAAAGAAGCAGGGTCAACTTCCTTAGTAGCTGCTGCTGCTATTGATGCAGGAATGTTTCTTTCAACCTGTGTAAGCAGCTCCCTTGCTTCATCCCTTTCCATTTTCAACCTTGCAATGACACGACATGCTGCATCATGCTGAAAAGAAGCGAAGTTAAGGAGATAAACTACCACTACAATAAAACAGTGCAACAAAACTGGACAGAAGCCAAAAAAATATGATACTGATGCACATCATAATTGGTGTTCTCGTTAAAAATTTCCAGCAACTGCTAACCATAGATGGTAAAGACAAACATTATCCTCATCCAACTTTTTGGAAACCCAACGTAGGAAAAAAATTGTTCCGGTGAATTACCTGGTACAAAGCATGACTTAGCTCTTGCCTTGCTGTATGCAACTGGTTCTCCAATGCAAAATTAGACAGCATCAAGCCATCCCATTCCTAGATAGAGGAACAAAATTTAAACATGTAAAAAAGTTTGACCACTATAAATCACATAAAGGATCCCCTCGTATCAAAAAAGGAGATAAATTTATGAATTTATTGAACCAGAGAGTGTGCATTTCAGTGCCAATATTAATGATTACATACGAAAGCAATAAACATTAGCTTTAATAAGCATAATATCATCACCAATAATCTCAAGTAAGAACCAAACCGATAATCAACCTTCTCCGGAACAAAAAGAAACCACACAAAACATTAAAGACAATTACTTTTGACTACTGAAACTTTTAGCATCAGAATCATGAAGCAAATGAGAGACAACAAAGAAGAGCATATAAAACTCCAAAGAAACAAACACACAGAGAAGACAATAAACATAAAGTAACAAGCTTTTTGACCAAACACATTTCTTCTATTATGACGTAATTACAAAAAGGAAATGAAAAATAAAAGCATAAATTCCTAAGAGAAAATTCCAGTGGAGTTGCATGTCATAAAATGAAAGAGAAACAGGTCAGGGCCATTACATATTGAAACATCCCCAGCATCCCAGGAATACTTGCAGCTTGAACTGGTCGTGGCTTCACTATCTGCATTACATTCAACCAAAAAAAAAAGAAGAAATTTAAATCTTATGCACTCTCCCTGTGTACAAATAGTTTTAGAGAGGGGATATTCAAAGCCCAAGAGCTTAAAGTACTGGGTCTAACACAACCAAGATACCTTCCCAGTTTTAATTGGAACAATGTCATCCATCGTTAAAGGCTCCCCAGTAACTGGACACTTTCCATAATCCTATTAAAGAAACAAATGTAAAGAAAATATATAAGACAGGAAAGGTGGAGAGAAGAAGAGGGGAACAAAAGGGAAAGTTAGCTCTTAAAAATGATAAAAAGGGGATCAAATGTACCAACTCGACAAAACAGATATAAGGGGAAAATAGACTATTTTGGACAAGTAATGAAAAATACTTTCAGACCTAAAGCTCAAGAACCAATCAAATTAGGTGCGGAAATAAGAAGTAGCTTCAAGGCAGGACACTCAATCCTAATATTAAGCTACATCCATGCTTCTAAAGTTTTCTTAAACTAAGATGTATCTTTCTAGACGTTTAGAATCTTTCCCAGGAGAAATTATAGACCATTACCCGTTCCCTTAATCCAGGCCACAATCATGCCGCAATTCATAAAAACATGAACATTGATAAACAGCAAAATTAAAAAATATTGACACCTAAACATTATGATATATGGGCAATTTTCGACCCATACTAACTACTTCTCAATATTAAAAAATAAAAAATAAAAAATAAAATCCTGAACGCGTCCAAGCAAAAGAACCCTAGAATAAATATGCATACATTAAAAATAGAGGAACAAGGTAAGAATGACTCACAGAGATGTGGCGCTGGATTAAACGCTTCTCAAAGAGAAGTCCGGACTTCTTAGAGACCACTGGCTCCTCCGGCACTTCGCCGGAAACTGCAGGGACGTAAAAAAAACCCACCGTGAGAATGTAAAAACATCGACAACAAACGTGAAAAAAAATGAGAAAAAAAAGATTTGAAGGGAAAATGAGTACTTGAGCAGTTCATAGTAGGTGTAGGATTGCGGATGAACGGGATTTTGTTGGAGTACTTAGCGGCGATAGGGAGCTTTGCTGCAGGAGGAAGACCGACGAATTGTTTTTCTTCGAGAGGGTTTGGTATAGATATTGGGTGGGGCCCGGTTTGTTTATTGTGTTTGGACCGGATCGGTTCAATATTCAAATCCAAGTGAAGCCGATTACTTGACCCAAAAATATGACTAATATATATATATTTTTAAGCATATGACTCTATTCGCATACGGTGGGCTATAGGAGTAGTGTGAATTTTGATCCTACTGTAATTCACGCATTTCCAGTCGCATCAACACGCGTGTAAATACGCGACTTAAATTAAACCCAAAATACCTTCCTTTCTCGCGCTCTGAAATTGAAACGCAAAACCTTCATTTCGCGCTCTCAAACCGATTTCATCTCCACAATCTTCATCTTTCCATTACCAACATCAGATCACCACCATCTAAATTTCTAACCTCAAATACGTTCAGAGACCACTACATTTCAAATTTTTGATGTTCTTTCGGTTCAGAAAACACCATAACAGTTATTTTCTTTGAATAATTAGGGTTCTGATGTCTGTATTCTTGTAATCTGATATATCTTATCAATTGATCTGATGTCTGTTATATGCTGTTATTTTGTTTTTGGTCTTTGAAATGAATTTCTATCAAAATTAGTGATCTGATGTCTATATTTCGGTGATTTGATGTCTGTTATATGTTGATCTGATATGTAAATTTAAGATTTTTTTTTTACAAAGATAACCCACCACGTCTCAGAACAACTAGCACCACGTCCAGAAATGTCTACATCCATGCGTGTGAATTTAAGCTATTTTGTTCACAAAGACAACCCACCACGTCTCAGAACAACTAGCACCATGTCAAAAACAATTAGCACCACGTCCAAAAATATCTACATCTATGCATGTAAATTTAAACTAATTTTTTTCACAAAGACAGTCCACCACGTCTCAGAACAACTAGCGCCACGTCAAAAACAACTAGCACCACGTCCAGAAACGTCTACATCTATTTATGTGAATTTAAACTAATTTTATTCACAAAAACAGTCTACCACTCAGAACAACTAGAATCACGTCCAAAAATAACTAGCACCACGTCCAGAAATGTCTATATTCATGCATATGAATTTAAACTAATTTTTTTTCACAAAGACAGTCCACCACGTCTCAGAACAACTAGCACCACGTCCAGAAACTGCCTCTCAGCTACAGGACACAGTTCATGATTATGTTTCCAGTAGTTTTGTTTTTACGATCTTTACCTTTCCTCACACTAAATCCTAACCTAAAAGCATAATCATTATATAAGTTGTATGCTGCTTCTTCACTTTCAACCACTGATTTACACAAAGATTCCATAGATTCATCATCTGACCCTGTATAAAAAATAATAATATCATATTAGTTTAAACATAGTTGATCTGATACCTATAGTCAGTTGATATGATATCTATAGTCAGTTGATCTGATATCTATAGTCAGTTGATCTGATACCTATAATCAGTTGATCTGATATCTATAGTCAATTGATCTGATATCTATAGTCACTTGATCTGATATCTATAATTATAATCCTCTTTGTTCAGTATGTTTGGTCCTATTGTATGATTTGTTTAATATTATTGATCTGATATCTATAGTACGTTAATCTGATTTCTATTACTTTCTGATATGATATTACGTATCACATCAACATAGAACTAATATCAGATTAGCACAAACGCAATATCAAATCAATGCATAACTAATATCACATCAACTAAAACTAATATCATACCACAATACATATAAATACAAAACAATATATTAAAAACATATCATATCAACATAGAACTATTATCAGATCAATAAAAACGTAATATCAAATCAATGAATAACTAATATCACATCTTGATTTACTTTCCAACATAGATACCACGGATTCTTCCTGTTTATCAAAATCAAACAATTCAGGAGCATCTTCTTCGCGAAAGAAATCAATTATATCACCAACCGTATATCTATTGCAATTTCTTCAATCTAGAATGATCTATCAACAAAAAAACAGACGTTAAGCAACAATATTCGATGAAAAACAAAACGCGAAGAACAACAGAACCGTATAAACAACAATTTCAAACACATAAATCAATCAAAAAGATAAAAACACAGGAATAATTACCTTAATTACCAAATTCGAAGCAAAAACTCCATCGAAAGATAAAACAAAGCACAAACGGCAACAAACTAAGCGAAAACCAGAGAAACAACAAATTCTTAAATATAAATCAATAATAATCATCAAATACATACTGTAATCAAAATTGGAAGCAAAAGAATCCAAGCGAAAGACGAAGACGAAAAATGGCAGCAAAAGACGAAGCAAAATATCGGCAACAAACAAGCGAAAAAAAGAAAAAAAGAATCTTATATAGCTTTCGATAAGTAAGGCGCATGTCCGATTTTTTTTAAAAAAGAAACAACTAATATAATTGGGTGGCTAAAATAGAAACTACTACTATATTAGGGGTAGGAGTAAAATTGCATGAACCACCGTATAAATTACCTAATAACTTAACTCTTAAATATTGTTTATTTTTTTAAATTATCATCCTTAAAATTATTATTTTACTATTTTTTATTAAAATGTCATTATTATATAAAAATTAATAAGAATATTTTTGTAAAAAAATGACAATAAATAAAAAGGTGAATGAGAGAATGCAAAATCTCATCCTCTCTTAATTATCTATTTTCAATTGTAATATTAGTTTAATTATTTTATTTTATTTTTTTAATTCAACCTAATTATGATAATACACAATAATTATTGTTTATGAAAAAAATTTTATCTCCAATTTTAAACTTATATTAATAGGAAAGACATTAAAAACTCTTTTCACTACTAGAATTTTAGCATTTTAAAACACTTGAAAATGGTTTGATTGATAATATTTTATCTATGGTGACACGTAATTTTTGTGTTATCTATTATTGTGTGGCCAAATATGTATTGGATATAACGACACTTTCTTATGTGATCATATATTTTGAAAGTATGGAGTTAGACTAACGTATGAAAACACAAGTATATGTCATGATAAATCATCTATCATAACCCGGTTGTTGGCTATCTAGTGTTATATATCTTAACATGTTAATACATAATAAAGTGTTTGGATAGAAAAGCTATTATGACAATTTTAAGTATTCATACCAATACCATAATATCATAAAATTATATATCCTTATATTATATAATTGAAAACATAAAAATATGTTTAAATATATAGTATATTACGTCATTTGTAAGTAAGTATATAAATAGTCTTAGGCTGTTGAAATTTTGGCCTTATAATAATCTAAACTCAATCCTTCTCTTTTAATACTACAGTTAACACTCAATCATTCCCTTCCTTTCCGATATGGGACAGTTGCAGACGACTTTAAATAACACTTAATAATGTAATGATATATGTATTACAATTACACTATACATATTAATCTATTAAAATCTATTAATACCTTAAGTTAATATATTAACAAATAAAATAACACTTGATTGTGTTTATATACTTATAAAATTTTAATTACACTTGTTAGTGTTGTGATTGAAATTTTATTATAACACTTATTTCTTGTGTTATGATAGGATTTTATTTGATGAAATATTAAAATAGTTATAACAACATTACTCTTGCAGTGTTTTAGTATATATAAATAAATTAATATTTGATGTGATTGTAGATATTAATAGATACATTTATAATTTAGTGTTATGAAATGTGTGTAGTGAAAGCCCAAAATTCTGGTAGTGTTTCTACTCTTATCCCTAATTTTGGTGTGGGGTAGGGGGTGTTTGGACTCCAATCCACCTCCAAATCAACCAAAAATGGGGAGTTGTACAATGACCCCTAATTTTGGTGGGGTGGGGGTTCACTGTTTATCACTCCCCATTTTTGGGGTATTAGGAACCTAGGGTTCTTTCATCTTGCAAAGTTCATAAACAAGAAAATGGAGAGAGAGATTTTCTAGAAAGAGAAATTGAGAAAGATGAAAATTATATTTTCATTCACTTGAACCACTGCAGCTGCACAATATACACACACATATATATAATATACATAGATCTAGAAACCGCTCAAAAAAAGAAAATGGAAGAACTCTAATTTATCAAGTCTGTGATGCTAATTTCTATTGATTATCACCTAAAACACATCACCAATCCGATCCCTATAACCACTTTCTTTAAATCCAACCTCCTGGATCATATGGATGAGTGAACGGCAAATCCCTCAAGACTTTTCTTCTACTTTTTGAAACTGCTGGCTGAGGTGGAATAAGTTGTTGTGCTGGATGCTGACTTATCTGCTGAGCTGAACGCTGTTGACTCATCCATATTATTTAACATGGGCGGTATTGGTTGGAGCTACAAATACAGTAGTAACCTCCTATGACCATTTTGACCCCCTTATTTTGGACGGTATGGGTTGGAGATGGTCTCATACATGTTAACTTTTTTTTTTTTGCAAAACAATCAAATTCTTCTTGCCTTTAAAAAAAAAAAAAAAAAACAGTCCACTTAGGGACCTGAGGCATGAAGCCTTTTCCATTGCTAATTGAGAATGTTACATGGTGGTGGGCATTGATTAGGAATGATCCTAATCAATCTGTACAACTAGGCATTAATCTACAAAAACCAAAAGACCACCATCTATCACCATTAGCCCATATACAAAAATTCCTGAGAGGAGGGAGAAATCTGTAACACAAAAACTACTCTATCTATACAGAGAGTTAGGATTCTCAATGGGTTAATTCTATCTACGTGTTCGTAAACCCGCAACGGACGCTGCATCTAGGGTGACCAGTCCTTTCAGCCTTGTAGATGCTTCGTCTAGAGAGAGAAAGGAAGCAGAGATACCATCCGTCCCAAGCCGCGCAAGGAAGTCCGCAGGGTAGTTTCCTTCCCTATAGATGTGTTAAAGGCAAGAGTTTGAATTTTCCATGAATTTCGCAATCTCCGTGAGAGAAAGATATTCCCGCCAAAGAAAGCCTTTAGAATCCGAGATCATGTTAACAAGCAGGGAGTTGTCTGAGAGGAATTGAATGTGACAGTATTCCTTGAGTTTGCAGTGACGGACAGCAGCCAGTAGTCCTTGAATTTCACTTTGAACAGAGGGTATAGGCGCTAGGGAGAGGGACTGGCCAAAAATAAAATCACATTCCTTGTTCCTTACTATAAATCCTGCTCCAGAAAGGCCTGATGTTCGACTAGAACCATCTATATTGACCACAATATCTCTAATACAGTATGATTTCCAGACTACAGAGGTCAAAAGAGGTGAGCGAACCTGTTGAAAATTCCTGGTTGCTGAGACAGTTGCCATGATTTCAAACTTGAGTTTAGGAAGCAAGCCAGACCAATTTGGTCTAAGTCCTTCGAAGAAGGCCAAGTTTCTAAGTTTCCAGAGTTCCCATAGCAGAATTACCGGAAGGAGAAATTTGATATTGGAGTGGGAAGTTTTCTGCCACCATGAAAAGAGAAAGACCCAACCACCAGCTGAGCTTGTAGGGGTTTCAACCCAGTTTCTAAAGGCATTCCAGATTTGGCGGACATGAGGGCAGGAGAAAAAGTAGTGGTACATTGATTCTTCTGAGTTCCTACAGAAAAAGCAAATAGAAGGCCTGATAGCGCGATCTCCCCAGCGGCAGAAGATTTCAGGAAATGCTAAAAGACCATTATATAAACGCCACAAATGAACAGAGATTTTTTGGGGGCACAAGGTTAGTCCAGAGATGTTTCATAATAGGACCTGATCGGCGGAGAACATTATATGCCGTCGAAACTGAAAAATCCCCTCTAGGTGATGGAGTCCAGGACTGCAAATCAGGCAACTGAGAGAGCAATATAGACAAAGGGCGAAGGGAGTTGATTTGGTCCTGTGAGAGCACATCTTGGAGAGAAAAAAGGTAGAAATCCTTATTTGATAAGAAATCCTTGATTGACATAGATGCATAAGGAGGTTGCTTCAGGTCGTTCCAGAGTACTCCACAGCTAGCCCAGTTGGTGAACCAAAAGGAGGAAGAACCGTCTCTGATAACTACTTTGGAGTAGGAGACGAATTTAGACTTGAGGTTGTTGATTTTGCGCTATGAAGTTCGTAATCTAGCAGTATGTGAAAGAGAGTGCATGATGTTGGATCGTGTCAAGTGTTGAGAGGGGGGGGGTGAATCAACACTCTATCAATTTTTCTCTCAACTAAAGGATTCCCTCTCAAATGTTAGCTCAGTTAGAGCTTATTGTTGAACTCACGTGTTGGCTTAGATGGACTGTTGGCAGATCAGATCAACCAAGGAAGACATCAGATCAACCAAGGAAGAGATCAGATCAATTCAATCACTCAAGGAGGGTTTACTTACACAACCATGACACTCCTGTTCAAGCTTACAGTTTGATAACACCACACCAGTCAAGACACACTCAAAGCAGTAAATGTGCACGGGGGATTTTTACGTGGTTCGATCAAATGATCTACATCCACGGACAGATTCACTCCTGTCAATCTTCACTATCACAGAATCCTTCAGCTCTGGCCTCACTGACCATAAGCAACATAAACAAGAGCTCACTGCTCAACACATTGAGGTTCACTACCTCTACAGGTTCATCAACTAAAACAACAACATATAAATCTCTATTGTACTGCCTTTTCTACACAAATATCTTTCAAAATCACTTAATGAAAGACGTTTGATAGTGTTCTAGGCTTACCACCTGAAGCTGCAATCTCAGGGTCAGTTCTCCCGATTCTGCTCCTCCTCAGCTTCTTCTTCTCCTTGACTTCTGCCTCTCCAATGCTTCAGCTTCTCCTTGTGCAGCAGACTGTTTCTTTCTCTCTTGTATTTTTCATATCATCTTTTTCTGCTCTCACTCTTTTTCTCCTCCCTTTTCTCGGTTTCGTTCTGTTCAGCACACACCTTGGCTTCTGCTCATCTCACTCCCTCTCTTTCTTCTTGTGCCTGCTGCCTTTTAGGGTTTTTCCTCCCTTTTGTTTATCCTGCATTCTACAGTTGTTGTGCCTACCACACCTACTCATCTGCCCGTTTCTTTTCCCAGAAGAAAAACTGTGCCCTACGTGCGGTGTGTCAGCATATCTTACACGGAAGGCGGCTCAAGATTCATATAATCCATTTTCAACCTTTTTAAGTTGCAACTTGCTTGCCATGTCATATTGTTGACTGTACTCCTTCAGACTTCTCGAGTAGCTTGTCTTAGATATTTTGAAACAGCAGAAGTGATCTGATCTTAGCTTATAGCTGATCTGATGTACGCGGCATTTGATCTGATATCAGCTTGCAGTTGATCTGATGTTAGCCTCCGGTTGATCTGATGTTAGCTTGCAGTTGATCTGATGTTAGCCTCCGGTTGATCTGATGTTAGCTTGCAGTTGATCTGATGTTGGCCTCCGGTTGATCTGATGTTAGCTTGCAGCTGATCTGATGTTAGCTTGCAGTTGATCTGATGTTAGCCTCCGGTTGATCTGATGTTAGCTTGCAGTTGATCTGATGTTAGCCTTCATGTCACAACGTTCTGTCCAGCAACTCAGAACCATCCATGTAGCTCCTGCAGTTCTTCTGATCGGGCACTGCTTGATTCTTTTGTATTTCTGCTCGCTCACAGGATTGCTAGATACTTCAACATGATGCTCCTGCGTCTTCTGAATCTTTGAGAGACTTTTAGAGTCGCGCGTTTGAGGTGTGATTCACTAGCCGTCCTTGACTTCAGCTTCTTAGGTGTCTGCTCCAGCTCTCCAGCCTTGAGTTGTTCTCTTCTGCTGCAAATATGTTTTGTTGCTGACTTGCCTTGCTTCTGTGAAACCAAGCTGCTGAGCAATCCCTTGAGAATTTGATCTGATCTTTACTTCCGTTGATCTGATACGCACTGTCCTTTGATCTGATGCGCACTGCATTTGATCTGATCTTCACTTCCTTTGATCTGATACGCACTGCATTTGATCTGATCTTCACTTCCCTTGATCTGATCTGTGTGGCCTTTGATCTGATGTGCGCGTAACTTGATCTGATCTGTGCAGCCTTTGATCTGATATGCCAACAGTACACTTCCTTCTCATTTTGGCACTTCAGTTTATTCATCGGCTTCTTGCTGAGATTTTGTCCAGATAAAATGCTTTCAATCCTCATGAACTCAGTCCATTATTGCCTTAGTAATTCACAGATTTGTCACAATGTGGTTGCAACAATTACAACACAACATTGGACTTTAGTAAAGGCTAAGAAAGCTTCATTGTAGCAGCTCCAATGGCTCAACAATCTCCCCCTTTGGAATTGTTCATTGTAGCAGCTCCAATGGCTCAACACATGAAGGTAGCCCACAACCCCGAACTGTTTGCCATTTCCACCATAGTTTAGCCCATAGGCTTTCCACCATTGCTGGCAGTTGACGAATACCTAGACCATTTTCCAGAACCGGTCGAGTGACACGATGCCAGGAACGCCAGTGTTTTCGAGATTCGCCGTCCCAGCTGGACCAGAGAAATTTTTGACACCTTTCTTCAATTGCAGAAATAGTGCTTTTAGGGAGGTAAAAAGCTGAAGAAATGTGAACTGGAAGGGAGAGAATTACTGATTTGATGAGTTGGATCCGTCCTGATTGTGAGAGAAATCTGTTCTTCCAGTTGTTGAGACGGTTGTCTATGGCAGAAACAAGACCCTGAAAGTAACATGCCTTTTTATATATGTTAACTTTAATCTTAGTATTTTTTTTATTGTAACTATAGATAACATTGCCCAATTAGGACATATAGTTCCAATAAGATTAGTAACACACTTAATTCCTCCCTCATAGAAGTAAGTGGAATAATTAAGATGGAACTAGTGTGCTTATCCAATAGAGCACGGTGGTGAGGTTTTGCTGTGGAAAGGGGCTAGACTAACGGCGAGAGGGAGAGGGAGGGAGGGGGTGTCTGATTGGCCAAGGGAGAAGGAAAACGGGAAGAAAGAAAAATGGGAGGAAGAAGGGAGGAACGATTCCCGTTGCGGTGTTGGCCTAGGGTTTATCGACGACGTGAAGGAAATAACGGCAAGAAAGGACCGGTGTGGTTAGCGACGACCGATTGAAGGGTAAGGGGCGAAAGTGCCGGCGAATTTTGGGTGAAAAGCTTGATATTCTCTCTATCACCGGAAAAGAAAGGAGAAAGAGTGGAGGGAGCAGTGGAAGCACGCCGGAGCTGGTAAGGAAAAAAAATTGGGAAGAAAATAAAATTACACAAAGGTCCTTTAATTAATTCTCAAAATTGATCAACTGTTAGTTAGACCATTTTTTTCGTAAAAAATGACTAAAAATACTTTTTTAAACAAGGATGAAGACTAGTATTGTTACCCAAAATATAAGAGGGACCAAAAGTGGAATAACCACTATTATGAGGGACCAAAATTACATTTAAACTTTAAAAGTAATATAACTGAGTATTGAATCATGAAAAGAAAAAGAACAAAATTAGAAACTAAAATTCATGACTTCTCGACAACAGCGCCAAAATTTGATAGGATTTTGTCATATCTCACAAATTAATCCGATTTTTTCACCGGACTACAGTAAAAATTGTAATAGTAGTGATATCGGGTCGAATCCTAAGAGAGTCAAAATAACTCCAACAAATCAATAAATAAGTCCATCATGTCACTATGTACCCAGTTAGTATACAGTGGGAATATGGGGAAACCAACTTTGGTGTCCCCATGGGGAGGGAGGCGCCCCCACCCCAGTTTTTGAATAAATGTTTTTTAATTCACAATTAAAAAAAATTAAATTATATATAATTTTTATTATTTTTTATTTTATAAATTTTAATATAAAATAAAATAATTTTTTATTTTAAAATTCATGTTATACGGAACATGATTTCATATTCATATCAAATAAAATATAACATGGTTTCATAGCATGCGTAAGAGACTTTCATATCAAATACAACATAGTGTATAACATACTTTCATATCAATATAAAAAAAGATTCTTATATAAAAACAAAAAAAGGGTTCATATCACGCAAAACATAATTTCATATAAAATAGAACATGGTTTCATATAATGCATAGTAGGGTTCTGATTTGCAACCATACTTTTGTGTTTTTTGTGGTACGAAACCCTAAATTTTTGTTTATAGTACTTTTCTATATCTCATGTGCTATTATAACAATGCTTATGTCATATATTAAGTTTCCTCTTCGGGTGATATGATACATTGTTTTTTATGATATGATTTGTTACATACTCTGATATGAATCATTCGTTGTCCGACATAAATACATTTTTTGCTCATTTGTTATGTATGTTGTGTTGTATGATATGATTTCTTATATCTGGTGATATGATATAATATATTCACTGATATGATTCCTTATATATTGTGATATAATATATAAAGTCCGCTGATATAAATACCTACTTTGCTTATTTGTTATGCCCATTGTGTTTTATGATATGATTTATTATATATTGTGACATAATATATATTATGTCTGTTAATATGAATATTTATATTATCTGATATAAATACATTATATACTCTCTAGTTATATCCGTTCTATTGTATGATATGAAATTTTATGTTTTTTGATATAATCTTGATATGATTTCTTATATTAACTGATATGATATATTATGTTCCTTGATATGAATGCATTCTCTGTTTTTTTATATCCGTTGAGTTGATATGAATTCAAACTTTACATGATATAAAACATTCTTTTGCTTGATATGAATTCAATTTTTGCATGCTATGAAATTTTGTATATGATATTTTTATATAATTAATTTTATTTTAATTATAAAATAAATAAAATAATAATTAAAAAATATTTTTTATAATTTTTATAAAAAATTTAAAAATATTAAAAAAATACTGAATTATTTAAAAAAAAATTGACAGAAAAAAAGTTTTAGGAAAAAAAAAAAAACCTAAGAAATATAATAATAAGAAAAAAAGGAAAGAAGAACTTGTAAGTCGCGACTTCCTTTGCCGTGTAGTGGAAGAAATAAAATAAAGACGCGCCGTCCCGCCTAAAAAAAAGATGGCGTGTAACCAAACACGCACGAAAATTACTATAAATAGATCATCCCAAAAAATTTACTATTTTTGGAATGAATACACAAAAAAATTGTGATTTATAGGAACATCATATAAATCTCCTCGTACCAAGTGAAGATTTTGTCAAAATTTTATTTTATTTTTGCAGTAAAATTACGTATGCACTCTCCCTCCTATCTTTCATAAATTTTCATATCAGCTCCAATCTTTCATAATTTGTCATCTGGTCCCTACTGTCTATTTTGCTAAAAAAACACCTGCCTACCACCAACGTCACTTATAATCACAAATAATAATTAAAACACTTAGGCTCCGTTTGGACAAGAATTTCAAATTTTTTTTGTAGAGATGATTTTTTTTATAAATTTTAGTAACATATTTTAAATTCTTTTAAAGGAATAAATATGTGTTTGGTATTTTAGAAGTAAAATTGTAATTGTAGGGACTAAAATGTAATTTTAATTAAATTTTAACAAAACCTAATGCTTCTTCTTCTGAGTTTCTAACACCGACCGCCACCATTTTTATGCTTCTTTTTATGGGTTTCTAACACCCACCCACCGCTGCCATTTTTATGTTTACAGAGGACAAACATGTTAAAAATTTTCCCCTAAAGACAACGTGCCACCATTTTTCACAAATATGTTAACGATTCAAGTGTGGCTAAAATCATGAAGTGCCAGCAATAGCGGAAAAGACCCATGACCTTTCCCCAAAGAAGACGAGAAGAAGATGAAGGGCATGTTTCCCGGAAAAGACGAGGAAGGCAACCGTTCCTGATTCTGTTTGGATATAACAGAGCAGACGAGGCTTACTGGAAAGGATGAAGGGCTTTTTTCGGAGAAGACGAGATGAGCAGGCAAACCCGAATTTCTCATAACCGCTTTTTGACCTGACGTGGGACCTGCGAAGTTCTTTTAAAAAGTCTTAAAATATTGTTAAAACACCTCTTCCATTTCATCTTCATCAGTTACTATGAAAGCATATTCTCTCAGCTTACACTTATATCCCGCATTGTACTTTTCTCCACACCTAAAGCATAACTTATTGTTCCTCCTATACTGAAGTTCTTGGGGTGATATATGTTTGAATTTTTCCTACCATGGCTTTCTTTCCTCTTCCTTAGACATGATCTTGAAGTTTTTGACCTGATTTCCCACTGGTTTGCTGGCATTAGGTGTTCCAGATTTAGCTTTTCTCATATACTGATCCAGATTTTGCTCCTGCAGAGAAGCCAATTCCATGGCCTAAGCTAAACTGGTAGGCTTCCACATCCTTAAACTTAAGACCACTAATAAATCCTGATATGAAAAATTGCTCACTCAATCTAGGATCCAGACATAACACCCTAGACTTCAATAATTCAAACTGTTCTGATATTCAGATACTGAGCCAACTTGTTGTAGTTTGTTGTACGCCTCAAAGTCATCTCTACCTCCTTTTTCACCAAATCTAGTGATCAAAGATCCAGCAAATTTCATCCAATGTATAAGATTTTTCCCAAATTTTAAGCCCTGAAACCATATATCTGCCTTATCTTCTAGATAAAGCTCTACTGCATCCACTTTCCACTTCTCAGATATATTATTCAACATGAAATATTTATCACATTTTCTAAGCAACTATCTGGAGTTATCACCCCTAAAAACAGTTAACTCAATCTTAGGATTAGCAATTCCCAAACCTTTCACAGTTCTATCATTCCAATAATTCCCATCATCATCATCAGTGTTGGTTTTCACTGTACCTAGAGCAGGCAGTAGAGGAGTCCGATCAATAGCTTTCTCCTTCTGCAAAATTGCTGTCAGGTTCTGTTCAATCTTCTTATCCATCATCATTCCCATCGCATTCATCTACATCAAAAGCTTTTCCTCCCACTCTTTAGTCTGCTTCAAGCTTCTCTTAGCCATTTCCTCATTCAGTGCTTTCTGGGATTTCATGAATTCTAGTAAGGTATTCTCCAATCTTCTTAGATTTTCCTCCTGTGCTTTAGATCGGGTGTCTGCCATAGATCACTTCAACGGAATCGGGACAGAGAATCGTCGAGCTCTGATACCAATTGTTGTGACCTGAACTTAAGAAAACAAGCAAACTGCAGAAATTTAGATGAGTAGAAGAAGAAGAATAGCAACAGAATATAGGGAGATAAAGGAAGAGAATTTAGAATTTAGAGATGAGAAAATAATCCATGAAATTACACAATGAATCTTCAAAACTTGCATAAGCTCCCATATAATCTCCTCAGCTTCACACTCAGTATGTGAGGGTAAACAAACTCACAAGAAACGTGAGCTTCCCTTCAAAACCATACCAAAACAACTAAAAGGTAAAGCAAAGCATTAAGGTATAAAAACGACAATGTTTGGTTTATATGCATAACACAATATTCAAATCCAAGTGAAGCCGATTACTTGACCCAAAAATATGACTAATATATATATATATATATTTAAGCATATGGCTCTATTCGCATACGGTGGGCTATAGGAGCAGCGTGAATTTTGGTCCTACTGTAATTCGTGCATTTTCAGTCGCATCAACACGCATGTAAATACGCGACTCAAATTAAACCCGAGATACCTTCCTTTCTCGCGCTCTGAAATTGAAACCCAAAATCCTCATTTCGCGCTCTCAAACCGATTTCATCCCCACGATCTTCATCTTTCCATTACCAACATCAGATTGAAAGATTTTGGTAGGATCTGGGTTTGCACTTGCTCGATTTACCACGCAACAAAAATTTCTATTAAAGCGGAATCTTAGAAAAGTACCTTTGAAGCGTGCACTTGGTGATTCTCTTGTGTGCCTCAAGACTATGACTTCACGTTGTGTGGACAACGAACTAGAAGTCAATTGATCAGCTACTCACCACAATCCACCTGCTAGAAAACTTTAGCCCCGCAGCACCTGGCACGTACTATAAACGCACCGCCCGCAGAGAGAGAAAGCTACGCGCAGCTGGTATAGACCAAGGCCAAAATTTTAGCCACTAGAAACCCAAAAACCAGCTGCACACTTTCTTGAAAATTCGACTTGGAGAGAGAAACGTTTTCTCTCTCTAGAATTTTCTCTCTCTAGAAATCCTGTGGATTAATTGTGTTATTGTGTTAATCTGAATGACTGATCCATTGTCTATTTATAGAGTTACAAGAGAGACTCCAAGTTGGTTTAGGATTGGTCTTCCTACTGGGTTTCTGTTTTCCTTCAATCCTGTTTCTGGACTGATACAGATTCTGTTTCCTTCAATCCTGTTCCTGGACTGATACACTCCCAACTGTTACAGGGATTCACTTATCCCAATCCAGTTCCTGGGATGAATCACTCCCAACTGACACAGGGATTCACTTATCCCAAACCAGTTCCTGGGATGATTCACAACCAACTGACACAAGGATTAATTAATTTCTCAATTAATTAAATCTACCTTCGTCATTAACCCAGTACATAATTAATCATACCACTAACGGATTAATTATGGCACTACCACCCTACACCAGAATTGCTTCCGAAACAACTTAATTAAATTATATTCATAATCTCCCCACATCAAAGATATAGTGCTCGTTAATTCATTAATTTACTGATAAATTAATTCATCAACTTCTTAATATTCCGAGACTAGTACCACTCGACCTTTTTACTATACCGGACATAAGTCCACCGGCCGGGTTTAGTATAATAAACATTTCGAGCTCATCTCGGGAGCACCATCACCCCGGACGCACCGGTACATGGTTTCCTTTCGACAAGCAGCAGCACACCAAGTAACTAAACACGCGCACCCAACCCACCGAGACTATTGGCCACATTTGACCTCACCCATTGGCAGATCAAAGTACACTATGTCTAATCCTCATGCCCGCTCGAGTCTAGGGATTTAGAGATAGAATACAAGGATCGATTTGTCTATTAAATCAGTACAAGACAAATCATTCCTAAGAGTCAAGTTCAATATGCCCCGGGCATATCTATATGATTCAATTAGTTTAGACAAACTAATTATCTGAATCACATAATAACCTAGACTGACAGCTTGTCCAAAGCTGTCTCGGTTACGAACCTCATTTATATATTATGTCTTTCAACCAATGATGAGATCTACTGTGTCGCACCAGACACCTCATCATCTACTTACATAATATAAATGGACGATTAATGCACAACAAGATATGACTGAAACACAAATCGATATATTAAACTGGGAAACTGTACAATACAAGCATAGCTTATGTATTCTACTCCAACACAGATCACCACCATCTAAATTTCTAACCTCAAATACGTTCAGAGACCACTACATTTCAAATTTTTGATATTCTTTCGGTTCAGAAAACACCATAACAGTTATTTTCTTTGAATAATTAGGGTTTTGATGTCTGTATTCTTGTAATCTGATATATGTTATCAATTGATCTGATGTCTGTTATATGCTGTTATTTTGTTTTTGGTCTTTGAAATAAATTTCTATCAAAATTAGTGATATGATGTTTATATTTCGTGATCTGATGTCTGTTATATGTTGATCTGATATGTAAATTTAAGTTATTTTTTTCACAAAGACAACCCGCCACGTCCCAGAACAACTAGCACCACGTCAAAAATAACTAGCACCACGTCCAGAAATGTCTACATCCATGCGTGTGAATTTAAGCTATTTTGTTCACAAAGACAACCCACCACGTCTTAGAACAACTAGCACCACTTCAAAAACAACTAACACCACGTCCAAAAATGTCTACATCCATGCGTGTGAATTTAAACTGATTTTTTTTTACAAAGACAGTCCACCACGTCAAAAACAACTAGCACCACGTCCAAAAAATCCTACATCTATTCATGTGAATTTAAACTGATTTTATTCACAAAAACAGTCCATCACGTCTCAGAACAACTAGAATCACGTCCAAAAACAACTAGCACCACGTCCAGAAACGTCTATATTCATGCATGTGAATTTAAACTAATTTTTTTCACAAAGACAGTCCACCACGTCTCAGAACAACTAGCACCACGTCCAAAAACAATAGCACCACGTCCAGAAACTGCATCTCAGCTATAGGACACAGTTCATGATTATGTTTCCAATAGTTTTGTTTTTACGATCTTTACCTTTCCTCACACTAAATCCCAACCTAAAAGCATAATCATTATATAAGTTGTATGCTGCTTCTTCATTTTCAACCACTGATTTACACAAAGATTCCATAGATTCATCATCTGACCCTATATAAAAAAATAATAATATCATATTAGTTTAAACATAGTTGATCTGATACCTATAGTCAGTTGATCTGATATCTATAGTCAGTTGATCTGATACCTATAATCAGTTGATCTGATATCTATAGTCACTTGATCTGATATCTATAATTATAATCCTCTTTGTTCAGTATGTTTGGTCCTATTGTATGATTTGTTTAATATTATTGATCTGATATATATAGTACGTTGATCTGATTTCTATTACTTTCTGATATGATATTACGTATCACATCAACATAGAACTATTATCAGATAAAAAAAACGTAATATCAGATCAATGAATAACTAATATCATATCATGACTTACTTTCCAACATAGATACCACAGATTCTTCCTGTTTATCAAAATCAAACAATTAAGGAGCATCTTCTTCGCGAAAGAAATCAATTATATCACCAACCGTATCATTCATTGCAATTTTTTCAATCCAGAATGATCTATCAACAAAAAAACAGACGTTAAGCAACAATATTCGATGAAAAACAAAACGCGAAGAACAACAGAACCGTAGAAACAACAATTTCAAACACATAAATCAATCGAAAAGATCAAAACACAGGAATAATTACCTTAATTACCAAATTCGAAGCAAAAACTCCATCGAAAGATAAAACAGAGCACAAACGGCAACAAACTAAGCAAAAACCAGATAAACAACAAATTCTTAAATATAAATCAATAATAATCATCAAATACATACCGTAATCAAAATTGGAAGCAAAAGAATCCAAGTGAAAGACGAAGACGAAAAACAGCAACAAAAGACGAAGCAAAATATTGGCAACAAACAAGCGGAAAAAAGAAAAAAAGAACCTTATATAGCTTCCGGTAAGTAAAGCGCGTGTCCTTTTTTTTTTTTGAAAAAGAAACAACTAATATAATTGGGGAGTTAAAATAGAAACTACTACTATATTAGGAGTATGAGTAAAATTGCATGGACCACCATATAAATTACCTAATAACTTAACTCTTAAATATTGTTTATTTTTTTAAATTATCATCCTTAAAATTATTATTTTACTATTTTTATTAAAATGTCATTATTATATAAAAATTAATAAGAATATTTTTGTAAAAAAATGACAATAAATAAAAAGGTGAATGAGAGAATGCAAAATCTCATCCTCTCTTAATTATCTATTTTCAATTGTAATATTAGTTTAATTATTTTATTTTATTTTTGTAATTCAACCTAATTACGATAATACACAATAATTATTGTTTATGAAAAAATTTTATCTCCAATTTTAAACTTATATTAATACGAAACCCTAAATTTTTGTTTATAGTACTTTTCTATATCTCCTGTGCTATTATAACAATGCTTATGTTATATATTAAGTTTCCTCTTCGGGTGATATGATACATTATTTTTTATGATATGATTTCTTACATACTCTGATATGAATCATTCGTTGTCCGACATAAATACATTTTTTGCTCATTTGTTATGTTTGTTGTGTTGTATGATATGATTTCTTATATATTGTGATATGATATAATATATTTGTTGATATGATTCCTAAGTCCGCTGATATAAATACCTACTTTGCTTATTTGTTATGCCCATTGTGTTTTATGATATGATTTCTTATATATTGTGACATGATATATATTATATCCGTTAATATGAATACTTATATTATCTGATATAAATACATTCTATACTCTCTAGTTATATCCGTTCTATTGTATGATATAAAATCTTGTATTTTTTGATATAATATACAATGTATCTTGATATGATTTCTTATATTAACTAATATGATATATTATGTCCCTTGATATAAATGCATTCTCTGCTTTTTTTTATATCCGTTGAGTTGATATGAATTCAAACTTTACATGATATAAAACATTCTTTTACTTGATATGAATTCAACTTTTGCATGCTATGAAATTTTGTATATGATATTTTTATATAATTATTTTATTTTAATTATAAAATAAATAAAATAATAATTAAAAAATATTTTTTATAATTTTTATAAAAAATTTAAAAATATTAAAAAAATATTGAATTATTTAAAAAACAGACGGAAAAAAGTTTTATGAAAAAAACCTAAGAAATATAATAATAAGAAAAAAAAGAAAAGAAGATCTTGTATGTCGCGACTTCACGCGCTGTGGGTCCCGCCTAAAAAAATGGTGCGTAACCAAACACGCACAAAAATTACTATAAATAGATCATTCTAAAAAATTTATTACTTTTGGTATGAATACACAAAAAAATTGTAATCTATAGGAACATCATATAAATGATCCTGTACTACGTGAAAATTTTGTCAAATTTTTATTTTATTTTTGCAGTAAAATTACGTATGCACTCTCCCTCCTATCTTTCATAAATTTTCATATCAGCTCCAATCTTTCATAATTTGTCATCTGGTCCCTACTGCCTATTTTGCTAAAAAAAACACCTGCCTACCACCAACGTCACTTATAATCACAAACAATAATTAAAATACTTAGGTTCCGTTTGGACAAGAATTTCAAAATTTTTTTGTAGAGGTGGTTTTTTTATAAATTTTAGTAACATATGTTAAATTCTTTTAAAGGAATAAATATGTGTTTGGTATTTTAGAAGTAAAATTGTAATTTTAGGGACTAAAATGTAATTTTAATTAAATTATAACAAAACCTAATGCTTCTTCTTCTGAGTTTCTAACACCGACCGCCACCATTTTTATGCTTCTTTTTATGGGTTTCTAACACCCACCAACGCTGCCATTTTTATGTTTACAGAGGACAAACATGTTAAAAATTTTCCCCTGAAGACAACGTGCCACCATTTTCCACAAATATGTTAACGATTCAAGTGTGGCAACCGTTCCTGATTCCGTTTGGATATAACAGAGCAGGCGAGGGCTTATCAAAAAGGATGAAGGGGCTTTTTCCGGAGAAGACGAGAAGAGCAGGCAAACCCGAATTTCTTATAACCCGTTTTTTGACCCGACGTGAGACCCGTTAAGTTCTTTTAAAAAGTCTTAAAATATTGTTAAAACACATTTCACATGTTTTTCAATAAATGTAGTTATAAGTCAGAATTTTTATAAAATAAAATTTAAAAATAACACCTTTTTGTTCAAACACATTTTATAAATTTTTTTAACTTTTGAAACCCTTAAAATATTTTTATAGTGTTTGTCCAAACAGGGCCTTAAATTCACCTAAGATAGTCATAACATTAATAAAATCATGCCCAAAAACACACTAATTATGGAACCTATCACCCTCCTTCAATAGTTAGCCATCACTGCCAACACACCACCGTTCGATGAGGAAGTTGCGTAAGAGTAGAAACCAAAAAAATAAAATTAAAATTAAAAAAGGATAAAAGTGTATATGCCATATATTCTAGTGTTCTTAACAACAATCATTTAGTTATGCTATAGAATTTGTAGAGAGAAATGGTTTAAATAATAAACAAATGAAAAAGAGAAATAAAATTTCAAAAAGAAATTTAAAAACGAAGAAAATCAAAATTTACAAAAGTAAAAAAAAGACAACAGAGAAATAAATACAATTAAACATAAAAAGAAAATTTTTTTAAAATAAGAATAAAAAAGTTAGAATAAATGTGAAAGAATAATTTAACATTTTCATCCACTTTATATGGAGGGTCTAAAATAATAGTAAATGCTACTAAAATGAATTAAAAAATTGGAAGAAAATTATGATAACCAATTCGCTGATTTACTTTGCCGTTGGGATTTGTGAGATTGTATTTTTTAAAAATATATATATAATAAGAATTTTTTTCAAAAGTAAAACGATAAACAAAATAGGAAAAAAAAGAGAAAAATCAAAATTGTAGGAAAGACTCTTGATTTATATATATAATAAAAAAATTCAATTATCTTAGACTTTAGTTTGACTAACGGTAAACTTGCTATAACAAGATTATTGGATCAAAAGTGTAAAAAGAAACATCTTTGTTGAGTAATTTTAGAAAAGACAAAACTTTTTGACATATTTTATATAAAACTAGCAAAATTTTGGGACAAAAAAAAATAATTTTTTCAGTAGTGATGTTTTTGTCTCCTAAGAGACAAGTTCATAATAATATAAAGGAAACCCTAGACGGCATCTCTATAGATTAAATGGTAAAAGTGCATAATTAAAATGCTTATTAACTATTCATCCACCGAACAAATAGTAGTCCTTTCATCTTTGAATCAACAGTCACACTTGTTCTTGATGCTTAACTCCACAATATCTTTAGCATTTTAGCATAGATGCAGCTAATGCATACTTCTTCCACCATGTGTAACACAATGTAACAGCCATCCTGTCACCATGTTTGGAAGAATATGGTATTGTTTTTGTCCCCAATACTAATTTAAGAGATGAAATATTACTTGTTCATATTCCGACCTGGTTCGATATAAAATGAACTTATAATCATGGAATCGACTCATCCAATTATAAGTTCATAACCCTCTCCCCATTCTCATTTTGGACGGAATAGGTTTACTAATTCTTTTATTCCAGTTAATAAGAGTGATTTTAAACTAAAAAACAGACCATGTAAGTTAAAAATGAGTATTTTGAGCAATTGCAATAATCAGTTCATCTTTTCGCCTCGTAATAATACCGTTATTTATTTAACTAAATCAATATAATAAATATGATTATTTTTCTGAGACGAGAGTCGTTAATGGTTTCATCGAGCATCACTAAAAATGTAACCGAAGCAAAATTCAGGAAACACTTAGAATAAATCATGGATGAAGTCGAATTTTTCCTTGAACAGCGGGAACATGTTTAGAATGGTGGTGGATGAGGCTGCCATATTTGGGCAACAGGGGGTTTATTTGAGAGGAGTTTAGCCTAGTTTGGGAGAACATTGGGTCAAAGTTACTATGATAATGTGTAACTTGTGAGATAATTTAGTCTGGACGCAAAGTCCCGAGGGTCAGTTCGATTCTGTGCCAAAAATGTAGTCAGTTAGAATAAGGGACAATTTATAATCTTTGAAAAGTGAAGAGGGGAAATGGCTAAAGATTTTGGTTTAGATGCAAAGCAACCTAGGACGTACGATAAAAGCTGTTTGTTTTTCTCCAATCTTCTGTATCAAGGCTCGAATAATATATATTTCCTCGGTATTCAAAAAATAAATCTTATAGGGTTTTAGTTTGATTAAAAATAATTTACTTTTTGTAAACCAATTTAGTCTAAAAAATTCGATCTCTTTTAAATCGAAACTGACTGATGCAGTTAACTCATGTGTAAAGAGAAGTGAATCTTACAACAGATTGTCTAGTTTCGTTAGTAAGGAAAGGGTCTAGAGTTTTTCTAGACTAGCTGAAATTCTCACTGAAATTAAAAAGTAGTTAGATCATGATGCCAAGAGGATAGCTTTTCTCCGACATGTGTTGAACTAAAATGCGTCAGTTTCTTTTGGTAAAAAGAAAAAAACACTATTAAAAAAAAAAGTTTTAATGACACCTAAAAATATATTAAAAGGTTAATTATCATGACATTAAAACTATTATGATACTTTTTTAAAATGTCATCTAAACCAAAGTCATGATAGATTATATGTAATGTAAAATTATATTTAAAGACACTTTAAAATATCTTAATTTTACATCTTTAATGACACTTATAATATTTATTAATATTATTTTTTAGAGAATTAATATATAATTTTTTATTTTTTATTATGAATTAATTATAAATGAAATGATAAATCTGTATTAAATATATATGATTGATTAAAATAAAACACAATAATTTATTAAAATTGGGGATACAAAACCAAACAGATTGAAATTATCAAAATTGTACTCCAAGATATCATTACAGAATCTCATTACAGTATTTTTTTTTTTCTTTCAATAAGCAGCTAGGAGATGGAATATGTTATCCTCCATACTACTACCATAATTGGAAACTCAAGCAGCACCTTCGAATCTCTCCAGCAGCTCGTATTTCTTCAGGATTAATTCGTATTTCTCCAGCACCTTCATGTAGGATTAATAATTTGTGTTCCACACTGAACCACCGCCACTACCTTTCCAATACTCTGTAAAATGGGACAAAAATGAAGATTGAAGCTCAGAACAAAAACAAGAAATAAAATAACCGAATTTTCTAACATCAACTCCCAGTCCAGTCTGCCTAATGGATGTGCTTAAGCACTTAGCGAGCTTATGTTTAGAAAATCTAGACATGGATGAAAACTTATGTATGATTATTAACAATGCTATAAGACTTGCTGCACATGGACCAGCCATATGGCAAATTGGCCCTATTTGCATTACGAGCCGTCTGAACTTTAGGAAGATTGAAGTAGAAACGCCTTTCATAAGTCATGCTCACATCAACCCCCATATTAATCTTAGTCGCTTGCATATACCAACCAGCATGTTATCATCAACATTTAAACAAAAAGATTATTGCAAAAACTATGTAAAGTTTCAATTGAAGGAGAAAAATGAATAACGTCTTCTTCAATCTCAGCTCTTGTTCCACTATAGATGGGTAGCAGACATCAAGAAGCACATCATAATTATTTATATAGTCACCAACAATTTGGTTTCCCGCAGACATGGCAGAATTGCAAGCATGTGTGACATTGTGTGTAGTAGGAAAGTGTAGTCTTCAAAGTTGCATTCATTAATGATGGTAAGGCCAATTTCATCAGAAATCATCCCATAGGACCAACATAACTCATATGTTGCTGGAACATCACGATCAGCTTGAGAAGTGGATTCCCTATCTGCCAAAACTAACATACAAATCTCAATAGCTAGCATTACTTGAAAATGGTATCTCTATACACCCCAAGCGGCATAGAGTTATTATAACTTTTACTTTTTCAGATCAAATGTAGAAATCATTAAGCGTTACCGCAACTCCCTTGATGTTGAACTTGTAATCTTTAGAATGCTTATTATGTTAAAGAAAATCATATCAATATAAAGAAATGATCAAAACTTCTTAAAATATTACCTCAAGCAAAAAACATAAAATATTACGTCCAAACAGATATGCTGATAATCACTTGTGTAAAAAACATAATCAAGTCAGTAAATAGAATTATAACAGTTAAACAAGAATTATAGCATCATATGGATGAAATCAGTCAACCCCTCATTCTCCTTTGGAATTGGAGAGAGGCTCAAATGGATAGTCTTGAAAGGAAATTGATAGCTTATATTCTATTCCTTAAAAAGAAAAAGAAAAAAAACATATTGTAAAGTTAAATTGTCCTTCTGGCACACAAGATCAGCAGAAGATGTTGTTTTCCTATTCCTCTAGGAAAACAAATATTCCTTCATCACCAATAACCAAGCATTAAGAAAGCGCAAAAAAGAAAAGCATAACAAACCCAATAAGCAACAAAATATCAACATGAGTTCAGTTGGCAACTTGTAAACATTGAAAGGGAAAGAAAAATTAGTATTGAAATAACTCAACTCAAGTTTACAAATAACGAAATGCATATTTGCTATTTGGTATGCAAAGTCTCAAGATAAAATATGCACCAAAAATAAAAAATTTAAGAAAACACAGCAGTAGTAACCCCTCTGCGGCCAAAACATCAAATATTTCCCCAAACCCAATACACAAAAAAAACCTAGTCCCCTCACTCCTTAGCGGAGGACAGGGAGGGTTTTATTTTTTGGGAAAAGCAATTGAAAAGATAGAAGATCCGTTGGTGGACCAGCGGAAGAAAAATAAGTCGGGTAGTGGGCGGAGGATGGTTAAACGAGACGGAGGATTAAGCAGGTGGCAGTGACGCCACAGAGAGAAGAAACAAAAGGAGATAAGCGCACGAAAACGCTAGAGAGATTGCGACGGGCATGAGGGTTAGATATCGTATGCTTTGATTTGCCAAAGGGTGCGGTTAATTGAGGCCTAAATCTCGGTAAGTTGGGTATGCGGTGTTTAGCTTCTTGTGTGCCGTTGCTAGTCGGAGGAATCCACGTACCGGTTCACCGGATTGATGGTGCTCCCGAAATGAGCTCGTAAGGTTTATTATACTAAACTCGTCCGGTGGACTTTATGTCCGATATAATAAGAAAGTCGAGTGGTACTAATATCGGATACCAATAAGTCGGTGAATTAATTTTCAATAAATTGATGAATCGATGAGCACTAGATGTGGGGAGATAGAAGAATAATAAAGTGAGCGCGATGTAAAGTCGTTTTTGAGCGGTAGTTCCATAATTGGTCCGTTAGTGGTACGACTAATTATGCGTTTGACTAATCGACAAAGTGAATCAATTAATCCTAAAGGTTAAATTAATATTTAATTGACTAAATGGATTAAGAAATTAATTCATATTGAATTAATTAATTCTAAGGGTTCGATTAAATTAAATTAACGAAGTGAGATAAGAAATTAATTCGAAAGGATCGATTGGAGTTGATTAGTATAGGGAAGACTAAGGGGTCAACGAAAGTCAAACACTAAGGCCCAACTCAAAACCCCACTAGGTCTTCCAATGAGCTCCCTATAAATAGCTAATGTTAGGCACATTTGAAGACATTAGAAACCTTGTAGGCAAATACCTTAGAGTGAGAAAGACAAGCCTAGAGAGAGAATTCTTTCTTCCTTATTGAGAATTCTTTTTCGAAGTCGGTTTGCAATCTTTCTTGTTCGAGAAACTTAGCCCATGATTCTAGAAGCCCAAGACCACCACCTGGAAGTTCAAACGCCACTCGAGAAGTCCGTTCGCCGCTCTTTTTCTAGACAATTAGCGCCGCCTGCGTTTTTTGGATTTTTCAGCGCCGTTTTGGTGCATTTTCATAGTGGGTTTTGTTTATTTGTTGCGTTGATCCTTTGGCTCATTCCTTTTGGTTCGCCAAAGTCTAAATCTACGAGCAAATAGCTTACCCACAAAGTTTTATTGAGGAGGTGTGAGTTTTTAGATTAGAATCAGTTTCCCGGGCTAGATCTGTGAGTTTCTTGAAGTGGGTTTCTTTGGATTTCTTCGCCAGTGCCTTTAGCCACCTCGTAGACACTTGCCCACCCAAGTTTGAGGTTGTTTGGAGCTATCCTTGGGATTCTGTGTGGAATTTGCGCTAAAGACTAGGATTTTGTAGCATGCGGTAAATAAGAGACTGATCTTCGGGCAACAATCTGCTGAGGATCTGACGAGCTTTTCGAAGTGAATCTTTTTGGGATTTCTTCCTTAGTGGCTTAGCTACCCTGTGGATAATCGCCCACATGATTTTGGGGTGGAAACAGAGTCATTATTGGGATTTTCTCATGCAAGGCTTTCCAATTTTGGTTTTCTTTTTGCTTTGGATTTCGCTTCAAATGTATAATCTTTAATCCTTCCATTTTAATTAAACATTTAATCTTTGAGCGTTGTTTTAATAAATTGAACTAGTATAAGCCTAGATCCGTACAGGGGAAATGAATTTAAGCCTAAGTAGAGTCGAAAGTCTCCGATTCTGGAATGCAATGCACGAAAGTGAGATTTTCGATTTATCCCGGGCTTGTTCTATTTCCTTCACCCTGAGTTCCACAACGAGTATGTTTAATTATTCTTTTTTATCTACGTAGTGTAACATCTACTCTTTGCTAACCGTCTGATTGAATCGGCTCTACTTTTTTATCATTCTTTTTTATATTCTTGATCTGATATCTATAGTCCGTTGATCTGATGTCAAGTATTCGCTGATCTGATGTCTATATAATCCTGATCTGATCTCCCTTGTTAAGTATGTTTTAGTTCTACTGTATGATTTCTTTTATATTCTTGATCTGATATCTATAGTCTGTTGATCTGATGTCTATTATTCTCTGATCAGAAGCAACACATTTCACATGAAAGTGCTAATACCTCATGAAAACCATTTATATATCATATTTTGGAGTAACATAGCATTATTTGAATAAGAAAACACGAATATAACATCATTAATACATTACCCGTCTTCAAAATCGTGAAAATAAGGTTCCGTAAATCCATTACATACAGTTCATACTTTATGATGTGGTATTTTTTAAGAAGAATAAGTTATTTTTGAAGAAGAATGAGAGATTTTTGAAGAAGAAGAAAAGATTTTTGAACAGGAAAAAGTGATTTTTTAAGAAGAAGTGACCAAAATCGGTGACAGAAAAATGGCGGGAGAGAGGGTTTAAGGAGATAGAAACCGTGAGGGAAAAATAGAAACAAGGGTTAGGTTTTGTTCCTTGTGAAGAGAGGAAGCTTTCCAGGGGTTTGCACGACTTGGACGACGCAGGAGGGCTGAACGGCCGGTGATGTGCGGCGAGGAGGCTGTCCGGCAGGGGGGAGAGAGGGGGGGTTGGTAGGAGAAAAGAAAAAGAAAAAGAAATGGAAGAAGAAGAAGAAGGAGATTTTTTGACGGTCAAAATGGTCAATCCGTTAGCAGACCCATTTTTCCATCCAAAAGGATGTAAAACGCTAATAAAAAATAGATAAGGGACTAAAACGACAATCGTGGTTTTATGAGGGACCAAAACGACAACACCCCTATTTATAAGGGACCAAAACACTAATTTGGCCTTTTTATAATTTAGTCGGGCAGTAATATTAAAAAGCCGGACGGTAAATAGTAACCCCTAAAAAAATTGATTCACACGGATTGCTTTAAGTTGAAGGAGGGACTTATAGGGGTTTGCCACGGACAAATTATATCTTACTCATAGTAGTAAAGGCTCAGATATACACCAACCTAGTTTTTAAAATCGGGTTTATTGGATAAAAATCGGGTTTATTGGACAAAAATCAGGTAAAAATCGGGTTTTTTTTCAAAAAGACACAAAATAGGTGGGCTAGAAGTTTACATAAAATTATATCTCTCCCTCTCACTCCTCACGCGCCTCATTTTTTTCATTCTCACGCCACATTATATAAACTTTTATGTAAACTAGCAGTTTACATAAAAGTTTATGTAAACTGCCTTTATGTAAATTGGCATGTAACTGCCTTTATGTAAACTGCCAGTTTACTTCTTCCTCTTCAAAAATCTCTTATTCTTCTTCAAAAATAACTTATTCTTCTTAAAAAATCACTACATCATAAAGTATAAACTGTATTTGATGAATTTACAAAACCTTATTTTCACAATTTGATGTTAAGTAATGTATTAATGATGTTATATTCGTGTTTTCTTATTCAAATAATGTTCTATTACTCTGAAATATGATATATAAATGTTTTCTTTAAGGTATTGACACTTTCATGTGAAATGAGTTGCTTCTGATTCCTCCCCGCTGTTGGATGTGGTAGAAGGTGTTATGGGAAGTAGCGGGACGTATCTGGATGTAGCAGGACGTAGCTGGACATAGCGGGATGTATCTGGACGTTGTGCTAGTTTTTTTGGACGTAGAGAGATATGGTAGACTATGTTATGTGAAAAATTCAGCTAAAATTCATATGTTTGGATATATACGTGGTGTGGTAGTTATTTTTGACGTGGTTCTAGTTGTTCTGAGACGTGGGGGACTGTCTTTGTGAAAAAAATCAGTTGAAATTTCACACGCATGGATGTAGACATTTCTGGACGTGGTGCTATTTGTTCTGAGACGTGGTGCTCGTTGTTCTTGTGAAAAAATCAGTTTAAATTCACACGCATGGATGTAGACATTTCTGGACGTGGTTCTAGTGTTGGAGTAGAATACGTAAGCTATGCTTGTATTGTACAGTTTCCCAGTTTAATATATTGATTTGTGTTTTAATTATATTTTGTTGTGCAGTTTTATGTCTATTTATATTATGTAAGTAGATGATGAGGTGTCTGGTGCGACACAGTAGATCTCATCATTGGTTGAAAGACATAATATATAAATGAGGTTCGTAACCGAGATAGCTTTGGACAAACTGTCGGTCTAGGTTATTATGTGATTCAGATAATTAGTTTGTCTAAACTAATTGAATCATATAGATATGCCCGGGGCATATTGAACTTGACTCTTAGGAATGATTTGTCTTGTACTGATTTAATAGACAAATCGATCCTTGTATTCTATCTCTAAATCCTTAGACTCTAGTGGGCATGGGGATTAGACTTAGTGTACTTTGATCTGCCAATGGGTGAGGTCAAATGTGGCCAATAGTCTCGGTGGGTTGGGTGCGCGTGTTTAGTTACTTGGTGTGCTACTACTGGTCGAAAGGAAACCATGTACCGGTGCGTCCGGGGTGACGGTGCTCCCGAGATGAGCTCAAAATGTTTATTATACTAAACCTGGCCAGTGGACTTTTGTCCGGTATAGTAAAAAGGTCGAGTGGTACTAGTCTCAGAATATTAAGAAGTTGATGAATTAATTTATCAGTAAATTAATAAATTAACGAGCACTATATCTTTGATGTGGGGAGATTATGAATATAATTTAATTAAGTTGTTCCGGAAGCAATTCTGGTGTAGGTTGGTAGTGCCATAATTAATCCGTTAGTGGTACGATTAATTATGTACTGGGTTGTTGACAAAGGTAGATTTAATTAATTGAGAAATTATTTAATCCTTGTGTCAGTTGGTTGTGAATCATCCCAGGAACTTGTTTGGGATAAGTGAATCCCTGTGTCAGTTGGGAGTGATTCATCCCAGGAACTGGATTGGGATAAGTGAATCCCTGTGACAGTTGGGAGTGTATCAGTCCAGGAACAGGATTGAAGGAAACAGAATCTGTATCAGTCCAGAAACAGGATTGAAGGAAAACAGAAACCCAGTAGGAAGACCAATCCTAAACCAACTTGGAGTCTCTCTTGTAACTCTATAAATAGACAAGGGATCAGTCATTCAAGACAACACAATTAATCCACAGGATTTCTAGAGAGAAAGAGAAAACGTTTCTCTCTCCAAGTCGAATTTTCAAGAAAGTGTGCAGCTGGTTTTTGGGTTTCTAGTGGCTGAAATTTTGGCCTTGGTCTATACCAGCTGCGCGTAGCTTTCTCTCTCTGCGGGCGGTGCGTTTATAGTACGTGCCAGGTGCTGCGGGGCTAGAGTTTTCTAGCAGGTGGATTGTGGTGATAGCTGATCAATTGACTTCTAGTTCGTTGCCCACACAACGTGAAGTCATAGTCTTGAGGCATACAAGAGAATCACCAGGTGCACGCTTCAAAGGTACTTTTCTAAGATTCCGCTTTAATAGAAATTTTTGTTGCGTGGTAAATCGAGCAAGTGCAAACCCAGATCCTACAAAAATCTTTCAATTGGTATCAGAGCGAGGTTTAGGGGGTTCTGTGCTTGTTCGATTTATTACATGGTTTTATTTGCAGGTGGTTTAGAATCTCGACTATTATGGTTACGTTTGTATGGTTTTTAATTAAACTCCGGGACATGTCCGGATTTAATTTTATTATGAATGTTTGTAATAGTATAACCACGTGCTGGAAGCCGTGTAGGATTAGATTAAATCTGTAGTAGGATTTATTCTATGTAATTTCGATTATTTAATTTTCCTAGAATGCCTTGTAGTAGGAAAATTATTTTTTTCATGTAATCGAAGGCGTTATGGTGGGCGACTTGGATTCGTGGGTTTTGGGTTATCATGAATTTGAAGAAACCCAGGAAAACCCAGAACGAATTCCAAGAAGACCAAATAGCATGGAAAAAGCGAAGGAGGAGTTGGCGGCATGAGGCGATGCCGGCAGCAAAATCGCCGGCCGACAGGACAAAGAGGCAGCAGCAGGCAGCAGCAGCTGCTGCGCGCTGCTGCTGGGCGCGCAGGGCCGCGCGCGCACGGCCGCCCGCACGGCCCGTGCGGGCTGTGCGCGCGGGCAGCGCGGCCCTCGGGCCGTGCTGCGGCCCGGGCGGCCCGTTCGGGCTGTTTTTGGCCCGTTTTTCCTCCAGTTTTCGTTTTTTGAAATTCAAGACTCTCTCCATCGAGTGACGTGATGGGACACGAGATCAAGGCAGAAGATGGAAGCAACTAAAACCATAATAGTCAGGGAATTTATTTTTTCGAATTTATTTCCCGTATTTATTGTTTTAATTTTTATGCTGTATTTTAGATGCATGAATTAAATCATGTCTGGTTTTATGGTTGCACATAACTTAGGTTAGTTAATAGCATGTTAAAACCAGAAAAACCCTCAATTTCGAAATCTAAGTGGGAGCGGGTTGTTTTATATCCCCATGGCCACCATTACGGGTTCATATGCGATGTGGGTGGGCTTGCGCGTTGGCATTAGGGCCTTCCTCCATTCGGATGAGTCCAGCCCCGAGATCGCTAGACTATGAGCTTCTGAGTAAGATGATTAGAGCGAGTTTAACTAGGAGAAATGCGACACCCTCTCCATCTGAGGCGCACTATCCTGAGGTAACAAACTCAGAAGTCATGTAATGGCACACACTTAGTGTATAATCTACAGTATTCCTCCCGCGAGGTTACGCTGCTTACTTGTACGGCTGAAAGCACCGACTATTAGCTACATTGATCAAAAGATCGTTGGTCAGATAGTGTAGTTAATGAACTTGGTTCTTCTCAAACGAATGTGGGTTAGCGTAAACGTCCACACTGCGTGGCTTGCGAGAATCCCGGTGGATGAGATGTTGGTGGATTAATATTATTGTTTTGAGGGAAATCAATAATTAATTGAATTTTCATGTTTTTTCGAAAATTCTAGCATATATAACTAAAACACTGTTTGTTTACTTTCTAGTTTAAATCGATATGACATTCAATCCTTTAGCTGCTATTTTGAAAAACAACAATTTAACTGGAACTAATAATGTCGATGGAAGTCGTAACTTGGACATTGTCCTTAGGGCTGAGAGTGCTCATGTGAGAGATCATGTCATTGACATGATTTGTAACATCAACAAGGTTGAGGTAGTGGGAGGCGAAATCGTTGGTGAAACCAAAGCCGATATTGTCCTCCAGAGCTTGCTTCAAAGCTATGAGCAGATTCGGTTGAACTACAACATAAGTAAGATGTTGTGGAGTTCATCCGAGCTCTTGGCAGAGTTGATGTCGCCTCAAAGCTATGAGCGGATTCAGTTGAACTACAACATAAGTAAGATGTTGTGGAGTTCATCCGAGCTCTTGGCAGAGTTGATGGCGGCTAAAAGTCTTCTTCAAGAGAAGAAGCGAGCTTTAGTCGCAGTCAAAGCTTTAGAATCTTCTTCTGAGCCTGAGGCTGGAAAGAAGAAGAGAAAGCTCGAGGGAGTAGCTAAAAAGGCACAAATTGCGTCTAAGCCAGATATTGCAAAGAAGAAGTCGAAAGACAAGTGCTTCAAGTGCAATAAGACGGGACATTGGAAAGCGGATTGTCCAAAGCTTACAAGTACGATAAATTATGCCTTAATTACTGAGACATGTTTAGCGGCGATTCCCACAGATACTTGGTGTGTGGATTCAGGTGCCACTGACCATGTTTGTAATTCTTTGCAAGGGTTCCAAGTAACCCAGAAGCTTAGAGAAGGCGAATTGGATATCTACTTGGGCGACACTACAAGAGTGTCAGTAGAAGCAGTGGGAGTAGTTAAGTTGAATTTTGAAAATTCTAGCTTAGAGTTAGTAAACTGTCTTTATGTACCGAGTTTTAGAAAGAACCTGATTTCGGTTTCTAAACTCTTGAAGAACGGTTACAAGTTTATTTTTTCTGATGAGTCTGTATTTATTAGAAGAAATGGGAAACTTGTTTGTTCTGGTTCATTGGCGGACAATTTGTTTGTGGTTAATTCTAACTCCCCTGTTGCGCAAAACATAGAAATAGATAGCTCAGTATCTAACATTAATAAGAGGAAGAGACCTTCTGAAATGAATCAAACCTATCTTTGGCATCTAAGGCTAGGTCATATAAACCTTAGTAGGATTCAGAGGTTGGTCAATGATGACCTTTGGGTTCATTAGATATTGACAGTTATGGAACCTGCGAATCTTGCTTGGAAGGTAAGATGACCAAGAGACCTTTTAAAGCAAAAGGCTATAGAGCTAGAGAAGTATTAGAGTTGATTCATTCTGACTTGTGTGGACCTATGACGGTCTAGGCACGAGGGGAATATGAGTATTTCGTGACATTCACGGATGACTACTCTAGGTACGGATACATTTACCTAATGCGCCACAAGTCTGAATGTTTTGCCAAGTTCAAAGAGTTTCGGGCAGATGTGGAGAAGCATCATGGTAAGAGTATCAAGACGCTGCATTCAGATCGTGGTGGGGAGTACCTGTCCCATGAATTTCGAGATTACCTCACTGAGGTAGGAAGTCTCAATTGTCTGCACCTGGCACGCCACAGCAGAATGGTGTAGCAGAAAGGAGGAACCGAACTCTTATGAAAATGGTTAGGTCCATGATGAGCTATAGTGATTTGCCAAGTTCGTTCTGGGGATATGCCTTGGAAACGGCAATGTATATTCTTAATCTTGTACCATCTAAAACTGTGTCTTCAACCCCAGTAGAGTTGTGGAACGGGCGGAAACCCAGTCTAAGACATCTCAGAATTTGGGGCTGCCCAGCACATGTGCTTAAGGTAGATACGGCTAAGTTAGATGCAAGAACAGAATTAATGCTGTTTGTAGGATATCCTAGGGGAACGAAAGGTTGTCTATTCTATAGTCCTAAAGATCAGAAGGTGGTGGTAAGTACCAACGCTAGATTTTTAGAAGAGGACTATGTCTTAGACCACAAGCCCAAGAGTAAGATAGTACTAAAAGAGTTTAGACGACAAACTACTAATCCTGATGCATCAGCGCAAGTAGATACACCACACACTGCACATGAGATCACAAATGATGCGCCTACACAGGCGGTGCCTCATCATAGTGGGAGGGTTGTGAGACAGCCAGACAGGTTCATTGGCATGAGAGAGGCTTCAGACCTGGTCTCAGGTGTGCCTGAACCTGACCCAGTTAACTATAATGAGGCGCTTCAAGATAAAGATGCAGAATCTTGGCGTAAGGCAATGATATCCGAGATGGGGTCAATGGACCACAATCAAGTCTGGGAGCTTGTGGACCTGCCTGATGGGTTTAAGCCCATTGGATGCAAGTGGGTCTACAAACGTAAGAGAGGACCTGACGGGAAGGTGGAAACCTTTAAAGCTAGGCTGGTGGCGAAGGGGTATACTCAGAAAGAGGGAATCGACTATGAGGAAACCTTCTCCCCGGCAGCCATGCTTAAGTCGATCCGGATTCTCTTGGCCATAGCTGCTCATATGGATGTCAAGGCAGCTTTCCTAAATGGAAGTCTTGAAGAAACCATCTTTATGCAGCAACCAGAGGGATTCATTGAAAAAGGCTAAGAGCATAAGGTTTGCAGGCTTAAGAGGTCTATTTATGGACTTAAGCAGGCATCCAGATCTTGGAACATCCGGTTTGATGAAGTAATCCAGTCCTTTGGATTTACTCAGTGTCTGGATGAGCAATGTGTATATCGCAGACGTGATGGAAACTCAGTGGTGTTTCTTGTGCTTTACGTAGATGACATTCTATTGATTGGCAACAACAAGAAAGTGTTATCAGACGTAAAGGCATGGCTGTCCAAGCAATTTGATATGAAGGACTTAAGGGAAGTTGGACATATCCTTGGGATCAAGATTATTCGAGATCGTAGGAAACGTTCACTAACGCTCTCCCAAGCTTCATACATAGACACGATTCTGGCCCGTTTTAACATGCAGAACTCCAAGAAAGGTTTTCTACCTTTCAGGCATGGAGTGTTTCTATCTAAGGAACAGTCTCCTAAGACTGTTGAGGAGATAGAGACCATGAAGACAGTTCCATATGCTTCGGCAGTAGGAAGTCTCATGTATGCCATGTTGTGTACGAGGCCTGATATCTGTTATACCGTTGGCATGGTGAGCAGATATCAGAGTAACCCCGGGAAAGCTCATTGGGAGGCAGTAAAATGCATTCTCAAGTATTTGCGCAGAACGAGGGACCAAGTTCTAGTCTATCAGGCGTCTGAGCTGGTACCCCGAGGTTACACAGATTCAGATTTCCAAGGTGACAGGGACAAGAGCAAGTCTACCTCAGGGTATGTGTTTACTCTAGGAGGTGGAGCCATAGTTTGGCGGAGTGTCAAGCAGAAATGCGTGGCGGACTCTACCATGGAGGCTGAGTATGTTGCCGCATCAGAGGCAGCGAAAGAAGCAGTATGGCTCAAGAACTTCCTAGTGGACTTAGATGTGATTCCTGGTTTGCCGAAGTCTATCACGGTTTATTGTGATAACAATGGTGCAGTAGCAAACTCGAAGGAACCACGAGCCCACAAGGCGAGTAAACATATGCAGTGCAAGTACCACCTGATACGAGACATCGTGAAGAGGGAAGACGTGGTCGTGGCTAAGATAGCGTCAGAGGATAACCTTGCAGATCCGTTCATGAAAACATTGACCTCTAAAGTCTTTGAGGCTCACGTGGAGGGCATGGGGATCAGATATCTAGTAGAGCCATGATAGTTTTTCTAGATAAATAGCAGCAGATTGTATAGGATTGTATGTAGTTGTATACTTAAACCACAACTTAAGTATTAGTGGGAGATTGTTGGAGTAGAATACATAAGCTATGCTTGTATTGTACAGTTTCCCAGTTTAATATATCGATTTGTGTGTCAATTATATTTTGTTGTGCAGTTTTATGTCCATTTATATTATGTAAGTAGATGATGAGGTGTCTGGTGCGACACAGTAGATCTCATCATTGGTTGAAAAACATAATATATAAATGAGGTTCGTAACCGAGACAGCTTTGGACAAATTGTCGGTCTAGGTTATTATGTGATTCAGATAATTAGTTTGTCTAAACTAATTGAATCATATAGATATGCCCGGGGCATATTGAACTTGACTCTTAGGAATGATTTGCCTTGTACTGATTTAATAGACAAATCGATCCTTGTATTCTATCTCTAAATCCCTAGACTCGAGTGGGCATGAGGATTAGACATAGTGTACTTTGATCTGCCAATGGGTGAGGTCAAATGTGGCCAATAGTCTCGGTGGGTTGGGTGCGCGTGTTTAGTTACTTGGTGTGCTACTACTGGTCGAAAGGAAACCATGTACCGGTGCGTCCGGGGTGACGGTGCTCCCGAGATGAGTTTGAAATGTTTATTATACTAAACCTGGCCAGTGGACTTATGTCCGGTATAGTAAAAAGGTCGAGTGGTACTAGTCTCGGAATATTAAGAAGTTGATGAATTAATTTATCAGTAAATTAATAAATTAACGAGCACTATATCTTTGATGTGGGGAGATTATGAATATAATTTAATTAAGTTGTTCCAGAATCAATTCTGGTGTAGGTTGGTAGTGCCATAATTAATCCGTTAGTGGTACGATTAATTATGTACTGGGTTGTTGACAAAGGTAGATTTAATTAATTGAGAAATTAATTAATCCTTGTGTCAGTTGGTTGTGAATCATCCCAGGAACTGGTTTGGGATAAGTGAATCCCTGTATCAGTTGGAGTGATTCATCCCAGGAACTGGATTGGGATAAGTGAATCCCTGTGACAGTTGGGAGTGTATCAGTCCAGGAACAGTATTGAAGGAAACAGAATCTGTATCAGTCCAGAAACTGGATTGAAGGAAAACAGAAACCCAGTAGAAAGACCAATCCTAAACCAACTTGGAGTCTCTCTTGTAACTCTATAAATAGACAAGGGATCAGTCATTCAAGACAACACAATTAATCCACAGGATTTCTAGAGAGAAAGAGAAAACGTTTCTCTCTCCAAGTCGAATTTTCAAGAAAGTGTGCAGCTGGTTTTTGGGTTTCTAGTGGCTGAAATTTTGGCCTTGGTCTATACCAGCTGCGCGTAGCTTTCTCTCTCTGCGGGCGGTGCGTTTATAGTACGTGCCAGGTGCTGCGGGGCTAGAGTTTTCTAGCAGGTGGATTGTGGTGACAGCTGATCAATTGACTTCTAGTTCGTTGCCCACACAACGTGAAGTCATAGTCTTGAGGCATACAAGAGAATCACCAGGTGCACGTTTCAAAGGTACTTTTCTAAGATTCCGTTTTAATAGAAATTTTTGTTGCGTGGTAAATCGAGCAAGTGCAAACCCAGATCCTACCAAAATCTTTCATCTAGTTGTTTTTTACGTGGTGCTAGTTGTTTGATACGTGGTGGACTGTCTTTGCAAAAAAAATCAGTTTAAATTCACACACATGGATGAATACGTTTCTGGACGTGGTGCTAGTTGTTTTTGACGTGGTTCTAGTTGTTCTGGGACGTGGTGCTAGTTGTCTTTGTGAAAAAATCAGTTTAAATTCACACGCATGGATGTAGACGTTTCTGGACGTGGTGCTAGTTGTTTTTGACGTGGTGCTATTTGTTCTGAGACGTGGTGCTAGTTGTCTTTGTGAAAAAAATAGCTTAAATTCACACGCATGGATGTAGACGTTTCTGGACGTGGTGCTAGTTGTTTTGGGACGTGGTGGACTGTCTTTACACAAACGAATCAGAACGATATTTTTACACTAAAAAAGACCACTTTAAACCAGAAAAGAGTATTTTACACTTAGAAACAACATTTTGACCAAAGAATCAGTAGTTTACATATGCCAATAGTAGTTTACATAAGCCAACAATACTTTACATAAACATTCAGCACTTTACATAAACAATCAGCACTTTACACAAGCAGTAGTTTATATAAGCCAACATTACTTTACATAAACATTCAACACTTTACATAAACATGTAGCACTTTACACAAATGAATCAGAACGATGTTTTGAACCAGAAAACATTATTTTACAACAAGAAACATCATTTTGACCAAAGAATCAGTAGTTTACATAAGCCAACAACACTTCACATAAAGACGTTTATGGACGTGGTGCTAGTTGTTCTGAGACGTGGTGCTAGTTGTCTTTGTTAAAAAAATAGCTTAAATTAGCACGCATGGATGTAGACGTTTCTGAATGTGGTTCTAGTTATTTTTTGAAGTGGTACTAGTTGTCATGAGACATGGTGGGCTGTTTTTGTGAAAAAAATCAGTTTAAATTCACACGCATGGATGTAGGCGTTTTTGGACGTGGTGCTAGTTGTTCTGAGACATGGTGCTAGTTGTCTTTGTGAAAAAAATAGCTTAAATTCACATGCATGGATGTAGACATTTCTGGACGTGGTGCTAGTTGTTTTTGGATGTTGTTCTAGTTGTTCTGAGATGTGGTGGACTGTTTTTATGAAAACAATCAGTTTAAATTCACAAGCATGGATGTAGACATTTCTGGACGTGGTGCTAGTTGTTTTTGACGTGGTTCTAGTTGTTCTGAAATGTGGTGCTAGTTGTCTTTGTGAAAAAAATCAGTTTAAATTCACACGCATGGATGTAGACGTTTCTGGACATGGTGCTAGTTGTTTTTGACGTGGTTCTAGTTGTTCTGAGACGTGGTGCTAGTTGTCTTTGTGAAAAAAAAATCAGTTTAAATTCACACGCATGGATGTAGACGTTTCTGGACGTGGTGCTAGTTGTTTTTGACGTGGTGCTAGTTGTTCTGAAAAGTGGTGCTAGTTGTCTTTGTGAAAAAAATAATTTAAATTTACATGCATGGATATAGACGTTTGGTGCTAGTTGTTCTGAGACGTAGTGGACTGTTTTTGCGAAAAAAATTAGTTTAAATTCACACGCATGGATGTCGACGTTTCTGGACATGGTGCTAGTTGTTTTTGACGTTGTGCTAGTTGTTCTGAGACGTGGTGGACTGTCTTTGTGAAAAAAATCAGTTTAAATTCACACGCATGGATGTAGACGTTTTTGGACGCGGTGCTAGTTGATTGAGAGGTGGTGGACTTAGCGAAGACGTGGTAAACTCAACAAGGAAAAAGACGTGGTAAACTTATGGATGTAGACTTTTTGGACAAGGTGCTAGTTGTTTGAGACGTGGTGGACTCAACAAAGACGTGGTAGACTCAACAGTAGTTTACATAAGTCAACAGTACTTTACATAAACATTCAGCACTTTACATAAACAACCAACACTTTACACAAACGAATCAGAACGATTTTCTTACACTAACAAAGACTACTTTGAACCAGAAAAGAGTATTTTATACCAAGAAAAAGTATTTTGACCAAAGAATTAGTAGTTTACATAAGCCAACAGTACTTTACATAAACATTCAGCATTTTACATAAACAAGCAGCACTTTACACAAATGAATCAGAACGATGTTTTTACACTAACAAACACCACTTTGAACCAGAAAACATTATTTTACACAAAAAAACAGTATTTTGACCAAAGAATCAGTAGTTTACATAAACATTCAGCACTTTACATAAGCCAATAGTAGTTTACACAAATATTCAGCACTTTACATAAACAACCAGCACTTTACACAAACGAATCAGAACGATATTTTTACACTAACAAAGACCAATTTAAACCAGAAAACAATATTTTACACCAAGAAATAACATTTTGACCAAAGAATCAGTAGTTTACATAAGCCAACAGTACTTTACATAAACATTCAGCACTTTACATAAGCAACAGCACTTTACACAAACGAATCAGAACGATGTTTTACACTAACAAATACCACTTTGAACCAGAAAAGTGTATTTTACAGAAAGAAACAGCATTTCCACCAAAGAATCAGTAGTTTACATAAGCTAACAGTACTTTACATAAACATTCAGCACTTTACATAAACAAATAGCATTTTACACAAACGAATTAGAACGATGTTTTTACACTAACAAAGACCATTTTGAACTAGAAAAAAGTATTTTACACCAAGAAACAGCATTTTGATCAAAGAATCAGTAGTTTACATAAGCCAACAGTACTTTACATAAACATTCAGCACTTTACATAAACAACCAGTACATTACACAAACGAATCAGAACGATGTTTTGAACCAGAAAACATTATTTTACAACAACAAACAACATTTTGACCAAAGAATCAGTAGTTTACCTAAGCCAACAGTACTTTACATAAATATTCAGAACTTTACATAAACAATAAGCACTTTACACAAACGAATCAGAACGATGTTTTTACACTAACAAAGACCACTTTGAATCAGAAAACATTATTTTACACCAACAAATAATATTTTTACCAAACAATCAGTAGTTTACATAAGCCAACAGTTTACAAAGAAGGGCTGGAGCCACCTCTTGACGGGCCGAAGCATCTGAGCATTGTACACCATCAGTTTACACTAATAAATAACAGTTACACAAAAAAAACACCAGTTTACACCAACAAACCAGCAAAAACATATGATTTTACATAAAAAATATACTTTTTGCCAAAATCCTAGTTTTTTCTTTCATCTTCGTGGGCTGCAAACACAACCAAACGAATCCTCTACTTCAAATCTATAAAACCCTAATTTTTCTTTCATTTTTGTGGCTGATTTAGGGTTCTCCCAAACCCAAGAAATGGCGAAATGGTATAAAATGGTATTGGTTTTGACGCTTGAGAGGTGGAGAGTATTTTGACAGTGAGATATCTTCAAAAATCTTCACCAAATGGCCGGAATCGGTGCGAGCGAAGAAAGAAAAGAGGCTGCTGAAGGAGAATACGAGAGAGAGTGAATTGATTAGGGTTTGATGAGAGAGAGGCTGGTGAAGTATATATAATAGGCGCGTGTAAACACCTCCTCCTTTTCAATTTTTCACCTCCGTTTTTTCACTTTATTTTCGTTTATTTTTTGGTTAGGTGTACTCCTTTTTCTACTACTCGTATTAGTAGGATATAAGAATTGCTTACCACGTAATGAAAAAGAGAGATTCTTTTTAAACTAAGCTGTATACAAAATTAAGAATGAAGAAACACGGGAAAATAGTGCAGAATGGAATAAATTCTTGTACTTGATGTACGTATCAATGGGAGATCCGCATATTGTCACATTTGTTGGGAACAATCTAAAGTTCATATGTGACGGATCCTTCGAGACATGAAAAAAGGGAGATGGAGAAATATTTATTCAAATATAAAGTTGTAGATTCAATAGCTCATAAACATTTATTGAAATATTCTCATATTTGTTGTCAAGAAAATAAGTTTCTTTTTAATTAATTTTTATGTTAATTTTTTTATAACACTTTTTATTATAATATAATATGTGAAAAAACTTATTCTTTCTTTGATATATATGTGTAAAAATATGTACTCCTATTGATCTTACTCATTCATTTTTTTTATTTCTAAATTGTCAATTTAAGCCACAAACAAAACAAATAAACGTGGGTATTTCCTTAATTAAAATCTGAACAAAAAAAATCCATATTCTTCACTCATATCCTTCTCAAAATCATCATCGTCGTCGTCGTCACCCACATCAAAGCTTTAAAGCCCATGATTGTACTCCGCCATGATTTTCGATCAAATTTTACTAGTTATCATCTTAATTTTTACCTTCTATCGTCTCAATTTGAACTAAAATTCTTCTCTCTTTGCCTCTCTCTTCCCCTCTTTGAAATAAAAGAACAATTTTATCAAAATTGAGTAAGTAACACTTAAAATTGAGGCGGTATCTAATAATACCTTTTCGATCAGGATGAATTCCAGTCAGGGGTGGTCACCTTGAGGGTTACCCTAGGAGGAAATACAAATGATATGAGAGTGGGTGGGTAATTCTATAATTTAAGCATGAAAATCAACGTGGATGTTTGGCAATTTATATCATAGGGATAAGAGTAAGTGGGAGGTTATACACTTAGCCCGGTTTTTCGAAAAAAACCAAATTTATGGTGAGAAAATCGGTTAAAATCCAGTTTTTTCCATTAAAAATGCTGGCCAACCCGGTTTTATTCACCATAAATGTGGGCCAGACACATTAAATGCGCATTTAATGCGCGGGATTCCCAGCAGTTGAAAAGGAAAGCTCACGCGGTTTTTTATCTTGCACACCACACACACACACACACCCTCTCTTATTTATTGCCAATACCCTTTATTTTCTGTCTTCCTCTCTCATTCTTTCATCTCTCCTATTTATTGCCAATACCCCTCATCTCTCCTAGATTCTGGTATCAGAGCCAGAAGAGGAAGTGGGTAACTAGATATGTATTTCAATTATCCTTAACAATGTTTTTGCAGATCTATGTTCTTGAGCTTGAATCAGTAAACCTATGATCAGGATCTGTAAGTGCCAGTAGTAGTTGGAGTAGGCTAAATGATTGGCAAGCTTGGACCATACTATTGGCATGACCCTGAGCATAGTTTATCAATTCAAGATTCAACGCAGTCAGATCTTTATTACCATTGGTAAGAATAAGTGAAATTATTATCCAGGGATCCATGAAACCGGAAGGTGATGATTCTAGAAGGGAGTAAGTTTTAATTGAATTTGAAGCATCTTATTATCTGTTATTTTAACTCTCTGCTCTTATTATTTGTTACAAATTATGTCTTCAATGTTTAGAATTTTTTCTAAAAAATCTTCAGAAGCCTCATCAAGTAGGTCTTCAAATAATGTTCTTCTTAAAGAATAAATAAATTTTGAAAATTTATTCCAAGACTGGGATAGTTGAAAAATACCAAAGAGACCAACAAATGATGTTTATAAAGATAAATGGAAAATGGTCTCTGATTTTTTAGTAAAAACAGTGGAACAAACTTTTCCACTAACAAAACCTGTTGAAACAATTCAACTTTTATCATCAAAAACCATTGAAAGTCATAGGATAAATGGTTATAATTATTTACATTTTGTAGTCCAAATAGCAGCAAAATCACTTAATAAAGATGGTATGAATTCTGCTTTACTTCTTGGATTAAGAGATTTCATATTTTTAGATTTTGAAGATTCCTTGCTTGGAATGGTAGAAACTAGCCTTTGTGAAGGTCCAATTTATTTTGATTGTTTTTCTAATTTCTGCGTTTCTTTGCAGGATAAAAATATTTTAGATACTTTACCTTTAAATATTAAAGTATTTAATATAAAAGCAAAAGAAGGATCTATTCCTATTACTATCTTATATAGGCTTATATATAAGGCCTTAATCTCAGCTTTTAATACATAAGCAAGAATAGTTTCAAAAAGGTTGAAACCATCTTATTTAAAACAGATATGAATAGATCTAGATTATCTATTCCACAAAGCATTATATGGAAAGATGTTTCATTGCAAGATGATTGGCTTTTAGTAGAAGCAGCTCCTCCAGATCCGGTTAGAAGTACAGTGCCAACCAAAATCACCCAATATGCTAGTGGAACTGTCAAAATTACATTTGACAGAACGACTAGTATGAGAGATTCTCAAAGAGAATAAGCTGAATCATCTAGGTCTTATTCTTTTTCACATTTATCTAAAAAATTAGAACAACCCCCTATGCATTCTGTCTCGGCAATCAATACAAGCTTACATGATTTAGATAATTCATCTAAAATTCCCCAACCTCGGTATAAAGTAGAGCCTCGAGAAGACTCATCTGATAATAATAGTCTTCCCAGATCCCCTACTTACTCCACTATGACAGATAATGTAGGAGAACTAAACATGATTAAATCAGAATTTAATTTTTAGAGGGAAAAATTACAAAAAGAATTTTATTCTGAAAATAATAAAATAAAAAGATAATGGTTCTTTGCTAAATATCAAGGCAAAGATATAATTTTCTTAGTCAACATAAGGTAAATGTAATATTATTTAAGTGGTTTGATTATTATGCTTCTAATCATAATATAGATTATCCTTTTTTAAAAGAGAAAGAAATTTGTGTGGCAAAAACTTGGCAGGTCACAGAGGCTGAGAAGGTAAAGTCAGAGATGCCTCCGATGATGCCTTTCACTATAACCTATAAAGCTGTAGAAATTAAAGCAGTCCCATTCAAACAAAATGATACAAGACATTTGTCGGAACCAATCAATGCCAAAGATATCCAGAGTATCTGTGAACAAAATAACTACACCAACAAATACCTTCAAACCATAGGAGAATACCTAACCACAAAACCCCAACCTTTTGTATCCACTCATATATCCGAGACATTTGAAAAAAACCTTTGTTTAAACCACATCAGAATCCCCAAAAAATAGCTAGCCAATTGGTTTCCCGACCAATGACTGAACTTGAGAAAAGACTAGCCAAGATTGAGGAATCCTTTGCCCCAAAACTCAAACAAAAAGCTAGATAACCAGATTCTGAATCGGGGTCAGTCTCAATAAACCAAGGAATCATAGTCCTAAGCAAAATCTCTCTGATAGTGAGTCGGAGTAATTAACAGATAATGATCCACAGATTGTTAGGATAGGACCTTCTCCAGGTAGAAGACAAGTATCCACTTGGAGAAGACCGATCCCTCAAAGAAGGTTTCCTCGCCATCATAACATCCCCAACCCAGGATTAGAATCCGGCTCAAATGTTATACAAAACAGTTATAATGCCAATAACATCTACGAATGGTGTGCATATGGACAACCAGAATACAACATTATGAAAATGCTACAAAACATAACCATGGTAGCCACCGCATATAGAACAACACAAGGTAGTAATGATTTAGCTACTGCTCATATTCTAATTGCAGGTATTACAGGTCAATTAAAAGGATGGTGGGATGAACACATCACCGAAAATAAAAGAAATAGTATTCTCTATGCAGTAAAAGTGGATGAAGAAGGAGAACCCATCATCCAAAATGATGAAACTATTCTTGACTCTGTCTCAACTTTAATATTTACAATTGCTAATACTTTTACTGGTGATCCAAAGATATTTAGAGATAAGTCTTCAGAATTACTAAACAATCTCAAATGTCATAGATTAAGAGGTTTCCAGGAGTACAAAAATGTCTTCCTATCTAGAATTTATGACAGACCAGATGAAAACCAACAATACTGGAAATAAAAGTTTATTGATGGACTTCCTAAGTCTTTAAGGAGATTAGTCCGAGATGAACTTAGAGAAGTGTTCAAAGGAGTTGTTCCCTATGAACAACTCACCTATGGACAACTTAATACTTTCATTCAGAAAGTAGCAATGAAAACATGCAGGCAAGATAAGATGATGAGAGATCTTGCAAAAAATAGAAAAATGTTAGGATCATTTTGCGAACAATTTGGTTTACCGAGTTGTTCTAAAAAGAAAAGTATAAAACAGATTTTCAAAGATACAAGCCAGATCCTCAACCCAAGCCATTTCATAAAAAAGAAAAGGTATTCTAAATTTCAAAGAAAACTTCCCATAGAACAATCCAATAAATCCAGAAATTTATCTAAGTTTATTTATTATAAGTGTCAAAAACCTGGTCACATAGCCAGGTATTGCAGGTTAAACAAAAAGATTCAGGCCTTGAATCTCCAAAAGGATGTTACTAACCAATTTAACCAGCTTCTTGTAGGTTCAGATGCTGACACTGATACAAGATCTAGTGATGATAATTACATCCAGCAATTTCAGCAGGATGATATTAATTCATCATCATCAGAAGATGAAATTATAGAGGGTCATTCTGTTAATGTTCTTACTAAAGAACAAGATCTTCTTTTAGAGATCATAGAAGGGATAGAATATCCAAATTAGCAAAAAACCTATTTAAACCAATTCAGACAAACTTTGAAAGAAAAACCATCTACTTCCTCTATACCCAATGCTTTAGGAAGTCACCGAAAGTTACTCAATATTTATAATCTTACGGAAATCCTCAATAGATTCCCAAGAAAAATCCCAATCCAGTTTCTATTAGTGACCTACATAAAGAGTTGGCTTTGGCTAAAAAAGAAATTAGAGACATAAAAGCTAAAAAAGACATTCATGGTTTACTAATCCAAAACCTAATTGATAGCCAAAACCCCAAACATGTCTTAGAAAATGAAGAGGAATCCTCCATTGGAGATGATATCCCCCAACTTAATTCTATAACAACATTTCAAAGACACGATGTTACAATAAAGTTGGTAGTACAAAATTGCTTTGTCCTAGAAATAGATGCATTATGGGACAGAGGTGCTATTTTTGTTGCATTCAAGAAGGACTTATTCTTACAAATTTTTTAAAAAAAAAGTAGGGAAAGGTTAACTGCAACTAACAAGACAAAGCTTGGAATCAGGTTCAAGCTATCAGATGTTGATGTATTTTCAACAACCAAGGTAACAGTTTCATTTCTGTTGGTAAAAGAATTATCTCGTCCTATTATTTTAGGCACAGACTTCATCATCCAACTAGTTCCGTATTTAACCACAATGGAAGGAATTTAACCACAGGAACTAGGAGAAAACATTATTCTTCCGTTTTCAAAGGAACTAATTACCAGGGAAATAAATCCTTTGATGGCAAAGATTCAACAAGTTAATTTCCTTAAAGAAGTAATAAAATTTAAAAGAATTGAATCACAACTACAACAACCACAAATCCAAGGAATGATTAAACAGTTGCAACAAAAGATTGAAGAATAGGTGTGTTCTGATCTCTCAAATGCTTTTTGGAAAAGAAAACAACATACAGTTTTCCTTCCTAATGAAAAGATTTTAAGGAACAAAATATTCCAACAAAAGCAAGACTCATTCAAATGAGTCAAGAATTAATGGAACATTGTAAAAAGGAAATTAATGACCTTTTATAAAAGGAAATTATTACACAAGTAAATCCCCATGGAGTTGTCCGGCATTCTGCGTAAATAAAAGTTCATAAATAGAACGAGGAGTGCTTAGGTTAGTTATTAATTATAAAGTATTAAATCAGGTTTTACAATGGATTAAATATCCTATTCCAAACAAGAAAGACTTGTTACAAAGATTAGTTGCAGCAAAAATCTTTTCTAAATTTGATATGAAATCTGAATTTTGGCATATTCAAATTCACCATTCTGATAGGTACAAAACAACATTCACAGTTCCCTTTGGACACTATGAATGGAATGTGATGCCGTTTGGATTGAAGAATGCTCCTTCAGAATTCCAAATGATCATGAATGATATCTTTAATCTTTATTCAAGTTTGATTATTGTTTATATTGATAATGTTTTAGTTTATTCTAACAATCTTGACCAACATTTTAAACATCTTAATATTTTCTTACAGGTAACTAAAACTAATGGATTAGTAGTTTCCCAGAAGAAGATAAGTCTTTTCCAAATCAAAATCAGATTCCTTGGACATTATATTCACCAAGGAACAAGCACCCCAATTGAGAGATAAATTGGTTTTGCTGATAAATTTTCAGACCATATTTTAGAAAAACAGCAACTACAACAATTTTTAGGATGTTTGAACTATGCAATTTTTAGGATGTTTGAACTATGCTGCTGATTTTATTCCCAATTTAGCAAATTTAGCTAAACCTTTGCAAGAGAGAGTAAGGAAAACTCTACCTTCCTGGACTGACTCACACACACAATCAATAAGGAAAATAAAGACTTTAGTTAAGTCTCTATCTTGTCTTGACATAGCTAATCCAAACTTGAAGAAAATGGTAGAGACAGATGCCTCTGATTTAGGCTATGGCGGTATTTTGAAACAAGTTCAGGGAGAAAAATAAAAAATTTTTACTTCTAAACACTGGAATAATACACAACAAAATTATTCCACAATAAAAAAGAAAATACTTGCTATTGTTCTCTGTGTTTCTAAATTTCAATATGATTTACTTAAATAAATTTTTAATACGTGTTGATTGTAAATCAGCAAAAGATGTTCTACAAAAAGAAGTAAAAAATATAGCATCTAAACAGAATTTTGCTAGATGGCAAGCTATATTATATGTATTTGATTTTGATAATTCTCTTCTAGATTTTCTGACGCGTGAATTTTTACAAGGAAAATAATTATGCCGCCTAAGAAGAAGAAGGAAGAAAGGCCTCTGGACCAACTGATGATAGCAATCGAAGCAATCAAGACAGCAAAGGAAGGATCCCTTTCCTCCAAACAATCTTCCGAAGCCTCAACTTTGAAAAAAATGGTGCAAAAATCATCAAAAGATTATGCCTTGACTCCAGGGCAATTCAAAGCAATGGATAACCTCACAGCTATCCAACCAATCTCGCTAATCTCCCCCAAAAACTTGGGCAGATATGGCAGAAGAAGAACAAATCAGACAGGCCCAAATGGAGTCTATCCAATTGTGGGCAGCAAAATCAGGATTTTCTTTGGTAAAATCCCCTCAATAACCGGTTGTTCCTCAACCTCAAGTGGTGACTAATAGCCCCACTACTCAAACTAAAGTGGTGATTAACAGTCCCACTTCCAAATCTCAAGTGGTGAGTATTAATCACACTCCTCAAAACAAAGTGGTGATTACAAATCTCACTCCTCAAAACACAGTGGTGATTACAAATCTCGCTAATAAACAAGTTCTGAAGCCATCAGGGCAAAAATCGATCCCCACTGGATCAAAAGTTTCCATTTCAACCGAATATTTCAAATGTCAATTTTCACAACTAATAGTTCAAACAAAACCAGATTCTTTAAAGCAATCCTATTCAGGTAGCCCAAAAAGTCCTACCACCCCAAACAAATTTCATCCCACATTCCCTGAATAAAACACAAAAATATTATGAATTCATATTAGTGGATTCAGGGTCTGTATCTTTCAAAGCTTACTTTGATAAATGAGATAATACACATTCCACAGCCCAAATTCTCTCTGTCTTAACCCCATCAGACTGGAAAGCCAATCTGAACCAAACCAGAAACTCCTCACAACCCTTTTCTCCCCCAGGATATACTTACTAGGATTACAGACAAGCCTAGTTTAACGCCTTTACTGTACAAAATCAGGTATATAGACATTCTTGGCTCTTTTATTTTAAAAGAGGAAATCAATATAAGTTTCTAATATGGTTTGTAACATGGTGGAATACTCATGGCCCAAACCCACAAATTTTACCAGAATCAGTAAGACCTTGTTATCAATTGTTCTATGAATAATTTACAGCACCAAAATCTGTGCCAAAATTACTACAATTTTATTCCATCTTTTCCTTATCATGGATATACTTTTGGAAGTTTGAATTTTCTAAGCAATAAGACATGCTACCATCTTTGGTGAGACATGGATATTCCAAATGGTGGAAAGAATTCAAAACAGATGTTGTTCAACTAGAGATAATTGAAGCCTGGTTCGAAAACATCCAAGATATCTGCCGCCAGCAGATCAACAAACTTTGATATTTCTCCAGCAGAAGGCGTTAGCTGCTTCCAAGCTAGCAGCAGTATCAATCCAGGAAGATTATATCAAACACCTGGAAAATATATTAAGTCAATTAAAGATTGACACAAGTTCCCACGAAAGCAGAGAAGTTTCGGTCAAAGAAGAAAATGAAGAAGAAGATGTACTTATAGATATTCTAAATGAATACGACTATATTGGAATCCTCCCCCCTCCCCCCCCCCCCCCCAAATTTCTTAAAACAAGGGAAATGGGAATTTTAAAAAAATTATTAAAATTTCCTGTAATAGTACTGTAGCTACACGGGATTCTTTAAAAAAAAAAGATGTTGTACGCATCAAGGTTTGCCTATAAATAGGCAACAAAGAAGCCAGAAGGAGACACCTCTCCTTCCAAAGAGTCTGAAGCTTTCTAAAAATTCTCCCCAAAGTTCTAAACATTTATCTCTCTTTTTCCTTGGAAATTTTTAGTATTCTTCCCCTTTTCTTTGTAATCTCTCAAATCTTTTCCCCCTTTTCCTTGTAATTTCTTAGTACACTTTCTCGTCTTCTTTGTAATTTCTATATCTTTTCTCCTATATCCCTATATCACTTCTCTCTTCTCCCCCTCACCTTCTTACATATAAATTTTTATTTTTCTACCTAAGCTTTGGAGATTGAATAACTAAGTGTTGTACCCAAAGCAGAGAACTATTTTGGAGTTTTAATTGTATGACTATTGAAGATTGTATTATGTATTAATTAATCTTATGTTTGTTATTTCTGTTTATGACTATTAACTTCTAATATTTATTTTATGCTTTAATTTCTGCATATAACATTTACATTTCTGCACTACTAACAATCTAACATTTATTTCTGCAACTAACATTATAGTGGCAGTCCGTCTGCGACCCACTTTCCATTCTTGGAGATTCAAGGCCTGAATCTTTTTGTTTAACCTACAATACCTGGCTATGTGGCCAGGTTTTTGACACTTATAACAAATAACCTTAGATAAATCTCTGGATTTATTGGATTGTTCTATGGGAAGTTTTCTTTGAAATTTATAATTCCTTTTCTTTTTATGAAAAGGCTTGGGTTGAGGATCTGGCTTGTATATTTGAAAATCTGGTTTATTCTTTTTCTTTTTAGAACAACTTGGTAAACCAAATGTTCGCAAAATGATCCTAACATTTTCCTATTTTTTGCAAGATCTCTCATCATCTTATCTTGCTTGCATGTTTTCATTACTACTTTCTGAAAGAAAATATTGAGTTGTCCATAGGTGAGTTGTTCATAGGGAACAACTCCTTTGAACTCTTCTCTAAGTTCATCTTGGACTAATCTCCTTAAAGACTTAGGAAGTCCATCAATAAACTTTTCTTTCCAGTATTGTTGGTTTCAATCTGGCCTGTCATAAATTCTAGATAGGAAGACATTTTTGTACTCCTGGAAACCTCTTAATCTATGACTTTTGAGATTGTTTAGTAATTCTGAAGATTTATCTCTAAATATCCCTGGATCACCAATAAAAGTTTTAGCTATCGTAAATATTAAAGTTGAGACAGATTCAGGAATAGTTTCACCATTTTGGATGATGGGTTCTCCTTCTTCATCCATTTTTACTACATAGAGAATACTATTTCTTTCATTTTTGGTGAGGTGTTCATCCCACCATCCTTTTAATTGACCTGTAAAACCTGCAATTAGAATATGGACAGTAGCTAAATCATTACTGCCTTGTGTTATTCTATATGCGGTGGCTACCATGGTCATGTTTTGTATCATTTTCATAATGCTATATTCTGGTTGTCCATCTACACACCATTCGTAGATGTTATTGGCGTTATAACTGTTTTGTATAACATTTGGGCCAAGTTCTAATCCTGGGCTGGGGATGTTATGATAGCGAGGAAACATTCTTTGAGGGATTGGTCTTCTCCAAGTGGATACTTGTCTTCTACCAGGGGAAGGTCCTATCCTAACAATCTGTGGATCTGTTAATTCCTCCGACTCACTATCAGAGATTTTGCTTAGGACTCTAATTCCTTGGTTTATTGAGACTAACCCCGATTCAGAATCTGGTTCTCTAGCTTTCTGTTTGAGTTTTGGGGCAAATAATTCCTCTATCTTGGCTACTCTTTTCTCAAGTTCAGTCATTGGTCGGGAAACCAATTGGTTGGCTATTTTTTGGGGAATCTCATATAGTTTAAACAAAGGTTTTTTTGTCAAATGTCTCGGATATATGAGTGGATACATAAGGTTGGGGTTTTGTGGTTAGGTATGCTCCTATGGTTTGAAGGTTTTTGTTGATGTAGTTATTTTGCTCAAAGATGCTTTGGATATCTTTGGCATTGATTGGTTCCGACAAATGTCTTGTTTCTTTTTGTTTGAATGAGACTGCTTTAATTTCTACAGCTTTATAGGTTGTAGTGAAAGGCATCACCGGAGGCATCTCTGACTTTACCTTCTCACCCTCTGTGACCTGCCAAGTTTTTGCCAGACAAATTTCCTTTTCTTTTAAAAAAGGATAACCTATATTATGATTAGAAGCATAATAATCAAACCACTTAAAGAATATTAAGAAAATTATAATATTCTTCTTGAATTTTTTTTCTATCTTTGCCTTGATATTTAGCAAAGAACCATTCTCTTTTTATTTTATTCTTTTCGGCTTTTGTAATTTTTCCCTTTCAAAATTAAATTCTGATTTAATCATGTTTAATTCTCCTACATTATCTGTCATAGTGGAGTAAGTAGGGGATCTGGGAAGACTATTATTATCAGATGAGTCTTCTTGAGGCTCTACTTAGATCTGCAAAAACATTGTTAAGGATAATGAAAAGTGGTCCATCTCGGATAATTGATGTAAAATGTCATTACGATGAATTCAAATGTTAAATCTCATTTTTTGATGTCATTTCGATTAATTTTATATGGCCAGGTGGTCCATCAAATGTTGGTTTTACATCAAGGGACAACTCGAAACTGCAAAAAAGGAGATTTATTGATGATGAATGCTTTACACCAAAAATAAATTTTACATCACAACACATCACAGTATTTTACATCACGTTTTCCAGGTGTAATTCCTCAATTCCCTTTTAACATCATATTTCGGCTGTAAAAAATTGATTTAACATCAGTTGAGCATTTTACACTAACAAATCGCATTTCCCCATCAGAACGAGCATTTTAACCATCAAACAATATTTTACATCAACAATTAGCATTTTACACCAACAAACAGCATTTTACACCACCAAACAGCATTTTGCATAAAAAAAATATATTTTACACCAACAAACAATATTTCCCTATCAGTACAAGCATTTTACACCATCAAACAGCATTTTACATCAACAATCAGCATTTTACACCAACAAACAGTATTTTACACCAACAAACACCATTTTACATTAACAATCAGCATTTTACACCAACAAACAATATTTACATCAACAAACAGCATTTTACACCATCAATAGCACCATTTGACATAAAAAAAATATACGATTTTACATCAAAAATATACCTTTTTACCAAAACCCTAGTTTTTCTTTCATCTTCGTGGGCTGCAAACACAACCAAAAGGAAAATATACATTTTTGCATCAAACAAATGGAATAAATATACGATTTTGCATAAAACAAATGGAATAAATATACCTTTTTGCCCAAACCCTAGTTTCCTTTCATCTTTTCCACTTTCTAGCCATAAGCCCTTCTCCACTTTTCAGATCTGGCCACCGCTGTCACCACCACCGCGAGCCGCATTTTCATGGCCTCATCTTGATTTAAATACGTATGAAAATGGTGGAATAAGGTATGAGTTTTGAAGTTTAAGAGGTGGAGAGTATTTTGGCGGTAAGAGATCTTCAAACTTCCGGCCGGAATCGGTGACGAAAAGCGGCGAGGGAAGAGGGTTCGGGGGGAGAGAAGCCCTTGGAGAGAGAAAATAGAGAGAGAGAAAGGGATTAGGGTTTGAAGAGAGAGAGAGAGAAGGGATGAGTTTTTATATTGGAAAGGTGGGTGTGAACACTTTCTAGGGTGGCAATTTTTTTGGCTCCATTTTTTCTCTTTTTTTTTTTTTTTTTTTTTTTTGATAGGTGTATGGCTTATATAGTAGGACTATCACTACTATATAAGAATTGTGGATGTTTAAATCTCGTTTGGCCATAAAATGATTTCAATATTTTGGCCGAATTGGTATTTTGGTCCCTTATAAATGGGGGTGTTACTGTTTTGGTCCTAAATAAAACTATGATTGCTATTTTGGTCTCTTATCAATTTTTTATTAGCGTTTTTAGTACCTTTTTACGAAAAAGTTTAGAAGATTACGGATTAACTCATTTGATCGCTAGTCAAACCTAATTTTTTCTTCAAAATGATTTGTACCATGATATTTTCAATCCATTTTATGACTCGGTTCCTCATGAATGTTCAACCCATTTAGGGTTTCGGCCGTTATTTCTGATTGTGAGTCGATCTAAATAGGTTGAATATTCATGAAGAACAGAGTCATAAAATGGATTGAAAACATCATGGTATAAATCGTTTTGAAGAAAAAATTAGGTTTAACTAGCGATCAAATGAGTTAATCCTTAATCTTCTAAACTTTTTCGTAAAAAGTGACTAAAAATGCTAATAAAAAATTGATAAGGGACCAAAACAGAAATCGTAATTTTATGTGGGATCAAAACAACAACACCCCCATTTATAAAGGACCAAAATACCAATTCAGCCTAATATTTTTGGTTAGTGAGCAATTTTAATTTTTTGGGTTAGTTGTCTCACTTTGTGAGTGGGTGTTTGATTCTCGTTTTAGATATAGAATAGTTTTAAATTAGTAAGTGAGTGGTGTTTAAATCTCGTATTAGGTATAACATAATCATAAATTATGTCAGTTGTCCCACCTAGTGATGTGTGCGTTTAAATCTTGTTTTGGATATAAAGTAATTTTAAATTCTTGGATCATTTGTCTCATCTAATGAAACGGCTACAGTTTATTGAGAGAACTAATCACTATTGTCACAACGGTGAATATTTGTAATATGAAAAAAAAAAAAGATAAGTTAAAATATAGTAAATTAGTGGTAGGAGAAAAATTTTAGAGTGTGGATTGAAGTTTAGATTTGAGTGTAGTGGATGACAAGCTGGGGAAGGGAGTGCATTTCATAATTCAAACTAATTTTTAAGGTAAAATCCATAATGTGTACAAAGGTATCCCATGCTTTGTTTTGTACCATTGAAACCACTATTGGATGTAGAGTTGTCGTTAATCTCAGAAGTCTAGTCATTTTCATTATCTCTAAAATAGCAAAACCAGACGAATTTCTTCAAATATGTGTTTGGATTTTGCCTATTTATATATATTCCCTTTGGCTCTAAACTGAAAATTAAGTTTGGCAGGACGGAGTAGTCAGCTTCCTTCCTTGGGGACGTCCCGTAAAGTTGGAGTGTCAATTTCCAAATTCTTTCTAAGCATCACGGAATTAGCTACTCACTCCCATTCATTAATAAAAAATTGACTTATTGTGACATACATATTATCACATTAAACACAAAATATAATAATTAATCTTTATAAGCACCCTAATTTATTACCTAATAGAACATTACGTAATTGATGTCTCTATAAATATATTATTGGAACACCAAATTAAATCTTATTATAACATTTGACGTAGTTGTGACAATATATTTAAATTATGACATCAACAAGTGTAATGTATTTTTATGAGAATATAGTGACATTGTTTAGTGTAACTTATATCAAATGTATTATCACATTTATTTTTTTAGATATTAACACATTAATAAGTGTAATTATAAATATTATAAAAATATATAATTTTTTTATTTATATTAATGCACTATATAATGTGATAATAATAAGGAAACTTTAGTTCCACGTTGGAAAAATATAAGAGTGTATACCACTATTTAATTAAATGAACTTTTAGTGGGTATTGAAATTCCTACTCTGCGTTATACGTCACACGTCCCGCTCGTGTGCGCGCGCGCCAAAATAGCTATTACTTGTGTGCGTGCGAGCGTACGTCCGCACCTGCTAATATGAATGTCAGACCACTCGTAGGCAAGAATGGTGGATCTGATCAACTCGAGTTTTACTTCGTTTCACAACTAATTACAACATTTACATATGTTATAATAAATTTAAATCATTGTCTACACAAACAATGCAAAATATCACAACACACACTTTATTACAATATTTACATATGTTATAATATATTTAAATCATGGTCTAATATAACACTCTTAAGCACGTATCTTGACATTTTATGGTGTTTTGATAGCTGTTAGACTTATTATCACGTCACCATATAAGGATACTAAAGTTTCGTGTCACAGTAGTCCAAAATATAACAAATTGTTATATATTAAGGCATTTTCACATGTGTTAATAAGCCAAATTTGTACTAGTGATAAGATGTTTCATAAAACATTTTAAAAATATGAGAAAATTTTTTTATAAGATATTTTAGTTTTTTATTGTAAGTTTTAATTTTTAATTTTAAATTACACGTATTTAATGATTGAGTTTAAACAGATAAAAAAGAGATATAGTTTACGAGAATGACTGGTGGAAGTGAAGTAGAAGGGCGATATGATGATACTTGATCAGATGATTATGCATGAAAAAATGTAAGGTCCGTTATAGAAAAAAAAAAGAATGGAACCGAATAAAGATAAAGGGATTTTGGATTGGATCCCAAATCGAAATTGGGGTTCAGTACGGATAAAACACCTCTTATTATATATTATTAATTTGTATAATCAACATTAAATATCTTATATAAAAAACTGAAATGAGCAATTGAAACTAAACACAATCATTCTTTTCTGCAAATGATACGGTAGTCCTACGGGCATGAAACACTCTATCCTTAGTGTTTTACTGTATAATAATTTTGATAACTAATGATAATTTTTTTTCTTATTCATCACCTCTTTTTTTTTTTTAACTCTTATAGTTATTAAAATAATTTTTATATTTTAAAATATTTTCACATGTTATTATGATAAAAATATGAAATGTTGTAGTATAACAACTTATTCTTTTCCTACTCTAAGAATGGTATCTGTTTTGTAGCTAAGCCAGCAGTCTCTCTATCTCCATACTTGTTGCAAGATAATAGGTCATATATTTGACTCAATTTGATAATTATAGGTTCGAAATATGTTCGGTAAACGAAAAAATTATTCTAATAAGCCTTTGCATCATATTTGATTTTTTTTTTTTTTTTTGGTGGTTTTATCGTGGCAATATCCTGTTGGAATAGGGATATTGAAAAATGCACTTTTTCTTGGCTTTTATCTTTTTCAAGAACATAATCATTTGAAGACAAATTCCTAGGAACAAAACTAGTTGTTCTGTCTAATGAGCTTGTACTTAACTGTACACTTTCGTATCAAAGGTTAACTCTTTTGAGGCTCAATATAAAAAGAAAAGGTTAAAGAAAAAGAAAGTGGAAAACCATGAAATTATTGGAGGATGGAATCTTTGCAATTTCTTAAATTTGGGAAAGGTTGCAAATGTTTTTAGCGAAAATGAGAAATAAGTTTATGTTTTTATATTTTAGGATTGAAAAATAGAATAATTAGTTTGAACTAAATTATTAAGAATTCTTTTTCTGGAATAAAAATGGTAATTATTATAAGATCTTCACAAAATTCATTTTTATATATACATCCCGAAAAATGATACATATCTCTCGTATTAAAATATGAGAGGACAACATCAGAGAAAACGGTAAGGGTGAGATTACAATTTTGATATTGTAAATTTGATTTTTGGATTAAAATAGATAAATGTATTTGGAAATCCTATAGTCCTTTGAGATAATTTATATGGTGGTCCATGTAAATTTATTCACACATTAAAAATAGTAATTTTTTTACAATGAGATTAATGATTTCACATGCGTGCAGGTCTGGGAGGAGTGTTTTTAATTTATTTTTAAAACTCGCGTAACCCCGCTCAACTTTTAATTTTTATCCAACTTTTATCCAACTTTCAATTTTTTTCTTATTCCTTCAATGTTTTTTTATTTTTTTTCTTTTTCCCTGAAACTTTTTTTCCATCCTTTTTTTAAAACAATTCAATAATTTTTTTTCTACGTTTTTGAATTTTAAAAAAATGATTAAAAAGTATTTTTTTTATTTATTTATAATTATTTAATTATATATACTGTGATATGATATCTGTTTTTCAATGATCTGATGTCTACTATTTTGTTATCTGATGTCTATATAATCATGATTTGATCCCCTTGTTAAGTATGTTTTAGTTTTATTGTATGATTTTTTTTATATTCTTGATCTGATATCTATAGTCTGTTGATCTGATGTCTACTATTATGTAATCTGATGTCTATATAATCATGATTTGATCCCCCTTGTTAAGTATGTTTTAGTTTTATTGCATGATTTCTTTTATATTCTTGATCTGATATCTATAGTCTGTTGATCTGATGTCTAATATTCTGTTATCAGATGTCTATATAATCATGATTTGATCCTCCTTGTTAAATATGTTTTAGTTTTATTGTACGATTTCTTTTATATTCTTGATCTAATATTTATAGTCCGTTGATCTGATGTCTACTATTATGTGATCTGATGTCTATATAATCATGATTTGATCCCCATTGTTAAGTATGTTTTAGTTCTATTGTATTATTTCTTTTATATTTTTTATCTGATATCTATAGTCTGTTGATCTGATTGTGATCTGATGTATATATAATCATGATTTGATCCTCTTGTTAAGTACGTTTTAGTTTTATTGTATGATTACTTTTACATTCCTGATCTGATATCTATAGTCTGTTGATCTGATATCTACTATTCTGTGATCTAATGTCTATATAATCATGATTTGATCTTCCTTGTTAAGTATATTTTAATTCTATTGTATAATTTCTTTTATATTCTTGATCTGATATCTATGGTCTGTTGATTTGATGTCTACTATTCTGTAATCTGATGTCTATATAATCATGATTTGATCCCCCTTATTAAGTATGTTTTAATTATGTTGTATGATTTTTTATATTCTTGATCTGATATCTATAGTCTGTTGATCTGATGCCTATTATTCTATGATCTGATGTCTATATAATCATGATTTGATCCCTCTTGTTAAGTATAATTCTATGAGATGATTTATTTTATATTTGTGATATGATATTTGATGTCCGCTGATCTGATATCTACTATATTATTTTTTTATAAGTATTTTTTTTAAAAAAATGATGTGCGTCAAAAAAAAAAATTATAGCGCGTACTGTAGCGCGCTAGTGTAGGAGCATGATAAATTTTACTCTTATAGCCCTACAGTATACGGATCTGATGTTTGAGGGTTCCAAACTCTTAAATACTAAATATTTCATGTGATTTTTTATATAAATTATTAATTAATCATTATTTAATTTGAAAGATAATGATGTCCATATTTATTTTTATTATAATTTTTCCTCCTAAAAATATTTCTTTTCAATCTATTAAAAGTTCAACATTTAATAAGGATAATTTAAAATTGAAAATCTAAAATATTTTTATAAAATAAATTTCTTTCACCTTTTACAATATTTTACATAAAAAAAAAAAAAAAACCAACAGAGTACAGTGTTTAGTAAATTTGGAATGAATTTATTTGACTTTCATCCATTTATCCCACTTATAAAACATGTGGTGTAAATATAGTGTCAATTGAGTGAGAATACTTCCAAGTGACGGGGAAAAATTGCCAATTCGATATTTATGTTATTTTGGTTAGTTTTATAAATATATTTTGTAATACAATTTATGACATTTTAAATTAAAAAAATTATAACAGTGTTGAGTGGAGAAATCACTTCCTGTCTTCCTGTTGTAGTGAATCAAAATCTGTGTCCCATGTCCTAAAATGCCGAAAACGGAGGGGACAAAGTCTTTGGAGAAGTATTCAAATACACAATAAAGAAGCTAAAGCTAAAGCTTCACTCCAAGTTAAGCATCTCTAGTCATGTTTTTTCTTGTCCCCCTTCTATTAACTCAACCAATTTAGGTTTTTGAAAAAAGTTTTATTACTTATCGTTCTACTTTTTACCCTTTATCGTCCTAATTTGGACTAAGATACTCCTCTACAATATTCTCTTTCTCCCATTATCTTAAGTAAAATGATAATTTTATCAAAATTTATGGACTACTGCCCCAAAAACTGAGGCGGTAACTAGTAACCCCTTTTGAAAAAGGAGGAGGATTTCCTATAATAGACTTTTATATGCTCAAATCTATTTTTAGTCTCTTTTAATATGAGTTATTTCAGTTTTTTTCTTTTTTTTATTTGGTCACAAATATTAGTCTCATTAATTTTTTCTTTTGCAATTATAATCTTTTTTTGACCAAAATACTCTTTGACTAATGGTTGACTAACCATTTAACTAATGGTTGACTAACCCACCACCACCTCGTCGCCATCTCTCGACGCTGCCACCATCCCGCCGGCGACACCGCCCCAACGCCACCACCACCGTCTCTCTCCTCCAGTCATCGATTGCAGGGTGGTTGCTGCAGGGTAGCGGCGGCGAAGTGGCGGTAGAGAGGTGGTAGTGGTGGTGGGTTACTTAACAGTTAATCAAATTATATTTTCGTAAAAAATAATTATAGTTGTCAAAAAAAAATTTAAGTGAGACTAATATTGATGACGAAATAAAAAGAATGACCAAAATCGGAATAACTCTTATTAAGGAGGACCAAAAATGGATTTAAGGCACTTCTATATATTTTTTTGTGAATTTAACTATTTTCATAGATATGATTAAAAAATAAAATATTTTTTTCCGTTTTAAAAAATAATCATGAGGGATCTGACATAATCTTTTATGAAGACGGAAGAAGAAATCTAGTTTACAATAGATTTTTCCTTTGGGGACCATATTCTTCTTCATTTGCTTTTTCAAATTGCCAGTTACGAAGAAAGAGGGTAGTTTTGGGGAGGTTTTGTGGGGTGGGTTAAAGAAAAATTATTTAAAAGAAGTGATTGGAGGAAGAGATAAAGAAGATAGTACGAGCAAATGGGAAAAAGGTTATTAAAAGAGAAAAAGAGAGACTGAGGGAGAAATTACAAAAATATTTCAGTCAAAATGGTAAATTATATCATATAACTAGTAGTACATATTCATAGCAGTGTTGGCCCAATAGGAATAAACAATTTAATGCAGCGATCCCCCTGAATTTATCTTGTTTTTCTTATTAACTAATATTCCATTATCATTTGTCAAAAATTGATCTTGCAATGTACTACTATTACTACTATATAACTACTGCAACCAAAATAGTCCGTTTGTATATTTAACATCCAGATTTAACAGAGTGAGCTAAATTAAAACAAAATACAAAAATTGATGATGCTAGATCGAATTTTTAAATTTATGACGAAAAGTCAAATTTGAATATAATATAATGATCAATTTTGAAATTACTCTTATATATTATATTACATCGATTATTTTAACGATATTTTTCTGTGCATTATTGTGAAAAAAAAAATTTCTATAATACATGGAAGATGTTGGAAGAAATAGAGAAATAAGAGTGTGTGAATGAGAGAATTGGGAAATAGAAAAAGGCAAATTATAAGGAGGGAGTTTTGTATCCCACATTGGAAGTGTAAGAAATATGAGGATACTGTATATTTGATTACACTTATATAAGCATTTGGGAATCCTACACTACATTATTTTCTTCCTCTCCTCCTGCAAAATTTCTCCCTCAATATTCCTATGGATTTTTTTTTTCATTTCTCAAGTGTTCTACTCTTGTTCTAGTTCATTGGTGAGGCAGTTTATTGTGCAAACCGACTTCACGTTTTTCATTATATCTTGGAAAATATTTCGTTCATTGAACCTCTTGCACATTTTGTAGAGGGGACGAATTTATTTTAAAGAAATTGTGAGTTTCATAAGCCTTGGAATTTCTTTCCTACTCTCCTATATATACTAACATTTTGATAATTGTTCTAACAATCTTAAATCAAAATTTTTGTTCCCACAATGGCTAGTACTGGTGTTCCTAATACCACTACCACTATATCCACAACTGAAGTTAACCCCTATTTCACCACGAGTAGAGGCTCTACTATCACTCCTTTAGTGACTATTACTACTGTGCCAGGTAGTCACCACGAGAAGCCCGAAAAATTTCAAGGGGTTGCCATCCACTTCAAAAGAATCCCAAGACCACCGCCTGGAAGTTTAAACGCCGCTCGAGAAGTCTGTTCGCCGTTCTTTTTTCGGGCAGTTAGTGGTGCCTGCGTTTTTCTGATTTTTCAGCGCCGTTTTGGTGCATTTTCATAGTGGGCTTTGTTTATTTGTTGCGTTGATCCTTTGGCTCATTCCTTTTGGTTCGCCAAAGTCTAGATCTACGAGCAAATAGCTTACCCACGAAGTTTTATTGAGGCAGTGTGGGTTTTCATATTAGAATCAGTTTCCCAGGCTATATCTGTTTTTCAGATCTGTGAGTTTCTTGAAGTGGGTTTCTTTGGATTTCTTCGCCAGAGCCTTTAGCCACCTGGTAGACACTTTCCCACCCAAGTTCGAGGTTTTTGCGAGTTATCATTCGGATTTCGAGTGGATTTCACAGCCAGGCTGTAAATAGGCAGCAGGTGGTAAATAAGTACAGTAATCTTCGGGCAACGATCTGCTGAGGATCTAACGATTTTTTCAAAGTGGGTCTCATATGGATCTCTTCCTTAGCGTCTTAGCTACCTTGTGGATAGTCTCCCACGCGATTTCAAGGTAGAGACAGAGTTGTTATCGGGATTCTATCGTGATTGGTCCCGGGCAGTAAACAGCAGGATTTTCAGCTTTGGTTTTCTTATTGCTAGGGACATGCTTCAAAGGTATAATCTTTAAGACTTCCGCTTTAAATTAAAGATTTAATTTTTAGCGTGTCATTTTAATAAATTGAACTAGTATAAGCCTAGATCCGTTCAGGAGAAAATGAATTTGAGCCTGAGCTTTGTCGAAAGTTTCTGATTCTGGAATGCATTGCAAGAAAGTGAGATTTCCGATTTAGCCCGAGCTTGTTCTGTTTTCCTTCAATTGTGACTCGACACCCAAATTGTCACTTCCCATAGACAGTGACCTCGATTTTTTTGGTCACACGGATTTTCCATGCACATGGTTGATAACCTTCGGTTGGAGGAAATCGTCGGCTTTTACATTCCACGCACCATGTGGATTTATTGCTCTCACAATTGACATATTTCCTAAACCTTGCCACGTTCCATGCGGATATTGTTAGGTTTGAATACTAAAACTATGCTTGTATTATACTATTTTCCAATTAATATATCGATTGAATGTTTTAATTTATATGTTGTGCATATGTCGTCCATTTATAATATGTAATTTGATGATGAGGTGTCTGGTGTGACACAGTAGATCTCATCATTGGTTAAAATGCATAATATATAAATGAGGTTCGTAACCGAGACAATTTTTGGACACACTGTCGGTTTAGGTTATTATGTTATTCAAAAAATTGGTTTGTCTAAACTAATTGAATCATATAGATATGCCCGGAGCGTATTGAACTTGACCATTTAGGACGAATTATCTTATACTTATTTAATAGACTATCCGTTCCTAGTATTCTATCTCTTAATCCTCAAAATTGAGCAGGCATAAGGATTAAACATAGTGTACTTTGATCTACCAAAGAGTGAGGTCATTTGTGGCCAATAGTCTCGGTAGGTTGGGTGCACGTGTTTAGTTGCTTAGTGTGTTGTTGCTTGTCGAAAGGAAACCATGTACCAGCGCGTCCGGGGTGATGGTGCTCCCGAGATAAGCTCGTTATGTTTATTATACTAAACCCAGTGGGTGGACTTATGTCCGGTATAGTAAAAAGGTCGAGTGGTACTAATTTGGGATTATAAAAAGTTAATTAATTTATTTATCAGTAAATTAATAAATTGACAAGCACTAAATCTTTGATGTGGGGAGATTAAAAAATAAATTAATTAGTTATTTCAGAAGTAATTCTGGTGTATGATGGTAGTGCCAAAATTAATCCGTTAGTGGTACGATTAATTTTGTAGTGGGTTAATTGAATAAGTAGAATTAATTATTTATTTATTTATTTCTAAGGGTTAATTAAGTAATTAACAAAGTGAAATTATTTAATTAATTAATTAAGTCTTAAGTTTTATTTAGAATTAGGAAGTCCTAGAGATTGGGAAATCTAATTAGATTTAGATTATCCTATTAGATTAGTTACCTAATTAGATTTGAAAAATAATTAATTACCTAAACCCATTAAGAAGACCAATCATAAACCAACTTGGGGTCTTTCTTGTAGCTCTATAAATAGACAAGGGATTAGCAATTTCATAACACAATTCATAAGTTTTCAAGACAAAAAAACTAGAGAGATAAAATCCTAAAGAAAGATTAAAATTCAAGCTCTCAAAGTCGGATTTTCCAAAGCTCCGTGCGACAGCCTTCTTCCAGAGAAACCGGCGGCCGGCTTTTGCTCAAGTTCCCGGCTGTGCGTGGGTGTTGAAGGCGGCGGCGCGTGGAGACAACGCACAGGCAGCGATGAATTTTTTTGGCGAGTGGAGTTGTGTGATTTTCTGATCAATTGCTCGTTAGATCGTTGCCCACACAACGTACGATCAAAGTCTTGAGTCATACAAGAGAATCACCTGAGTTTACGCTTCAAGAGGTATTTCTAAACTTCCTCTTTAATTAGAAATTATTTATTGCGTGATAAATCGAATAAGTGCAAACCAAGATCCTACGCAATGTTATTTCAAGCAATGATTGGAATAGCGATTGTGCTAGAGTCTAGGCCTGGTCAAGAGTTTCGATTCTGGAATGCATAGCACGAAAGTGAATTTGTTACCTGGCCTGGACAGATAATCTTTCAGATATGGCCCATTGTGCTTCTTCCTTGCTTCTGAAACAAGTTCCCAAGGTTATACTATTGGGTGTACCATTATAGCGGTTCACCGCATATTCATTGCGATCAATGGCGTCGTGATCTTGGTGGCCCGCATCAGAGTAGACGAAATGTCCCCTTTTTGACATCCTAAACTCTTCCTCACTTTCATCAAAACTCGGTAGAGTCTGAACAAAAATCACTGTCGGATCTATAAACAGTGTCGTCATCGTCCTCGATGTTATAATCCAAATCCTCTAACTCGTCTTCTTCTTCGTAACGGAATCCTTCGTTCATTCCAAAATCAATTTGAGCTTCTTGTCTTTGCGAAGAACTCGAAGCAACATTTCGCCTATCCACTCTTTTTGAAGACTGAATTTGCTGAGCGTCGACGTTCATATCAATAAAACTCCACTGTTGAAGAGTATAAATGTAATCCAGCACACCATTACAAGTAATTATTGTTTGTCTCATAGTCCCATTTAGTTCAAAAAACACTGTAAGTGTGATTTGAACTAAATTTTTTGACACCCCCATTTTATTGCAAATGTTTTCTACCAATTGATCCATTGACAATCTACGATCAACAACTAATGTATTATCCAGAGCATTATCAATAGCAAACTTAGATGTCCAATACAAATTAAATATATACGGACTATTAAAAGCTATTATACATGTCAATCATAAAAATATCATTATAACAATTATCTTCGATTTTCTTAATCAAAAATTATTATCAATAAAATTTATAAACCACAATACATGAAACAACCCACAACATTATAAACCTATGCCAATCTTTTCATTACGATAATATTATTTTAATTCTAACTTCATGACCACTTACGACGAATCATATTTAAAATCGTAATTGAAATAATCACACTACTAATCCATGACTACATATAAAAAATTCCACAAAATGTACACAAATCTTAGTCATAAGCTACTAGTGCATATATTTCCTAATCACATTTCTTCAACTACATACACCACTACTCAAAACATCATCTAATTACATGAAAATCATATGAATAATGAAATATCAACCATAAAACACTTAAATTGTGACTTACCATGATATCACAACGTGACGTAGATCTTCGAAGAAATATGGTCGAAATCCAATATTTTTGAATGAATAGTGCAGATCCGCTAGAGAGAGAAAGTATGCCGCAAGAGAGAGATAGAGTTTGAGGAAAGAAGAAAAAGAGAAGAAGAATAAAAAATATGCTAGGGTTTTGCTTTTTATAGTCCACAGATAATTCGAATTTTGTAAATCCGAATTAACAAGCGAATTAGGTAAAATTTGGATTTTCGTCATCCGAATTTATTAAAATTTGGATTATTGAAATCCGAATGTATAAAAACATTATGTCCAAACCTCCTAAATTTTTTCCATTGGACAGAATGTTTATGAAGGTTCGAATTTAAAATTTTGATTTTTTTTTGGCAAAATTCGGATTTCAAAAATCCGATATTTTAAAAAATTAACAATTGAATTTCAAATCGGATTTTGCAAATCCGATTTTTACTTTCGTTTTTTTTCAAACTTTTAAAATTTAGTCTGAATTTATATTAATATTATATATTCGGATTTTACGAATCTGACTTTTATAATTAATTAAGAAATTAGATTTGTGAAATCTGAATGTTAAATTAATTACAGTTTCAGATTTCACAAATCCAGAAACTCTATTTTTTTTTTCACACACCCCAAAATCAAAACACTTCAGTCCACACTTGAATTAATTGGATTTTTCGGGTCGGGGCCCCTAATGCATAACATTCTAAACAAATTTGATTACGAAATACAATTCTATTTTTATTAATATCGTCTCTCTCATCTACCATTATGCTTTTCAAATATTTTAAAAATGCAAATGTGCTCTCTAAATTGGCCGAAACATTCTTGAATTACACCTGTCAGCTAAACGAGCACCAACGCGTATACCTTGTACACTGTGTACATGTATCTATTACTATATATAATAATTTTTCGCATGGCAGTTGTACACTTACTAAATATAGTAAGTTTCGCCTACGTGCGCGCCTTTCTTTTTTCCGCGCTTAGGGAACAACATCTTCGCTGAGTCAACAACGTCTCAAAACAACTGCCGCAACGTCCAAAAAATAACTGTCGCAACGTCTACATCCAGGCATGTCTACAACGTCTCCTAACACTAACACCACGTCTGAAACACTGTCGCAACGTCTATATCCAAGCATGTGAATTTAAGCTAAATTTTTCACATAACATCTTACACAACGTCTCCTAACACTGTAACAACGTCCAAAAAATAACTGTCGCAACGTCCAAAAACGTCTCAGAACAACTATCACCAAGTCAAAAATAACTAGAACCATGTCCAGTAACGTCTACATCCATGCATTTGAATTTAAGCTATTTTTTTCACAAAGACAACTAGTACCACGTCAAAAACAACTACACCACGTCCAGAAACGTCTTCATCCATGAGTGTGAATTTAAACTGATTTTTTCACAAAGATAGTCCACCACGTCTAGAACAACTATCACCACGTCAAAAACAACTAGCACCAAGTCCAGAAACGTCTACATCCATGCGTGTGAATTTAAGCTATTTTTTTCACAAAGACAGTCCACCACGTCTCAGAACAACAAGCACCACGTCAAAAACAACTAGCATCACATTCAGAAACGTCTACATCCACGCATATATTTTTAAGCTATTTTTTTCACAAATACAACTAGCACCACGTCTCAGAACATCTAGCACCACGTCAAAAACAACTAGCACCACGTCCAGGAACGTCTTCATCCATTCGTGTGAATTTAAACTGATTTTTTTTACAAAGACAGTTCACCACGTCTCGAAACAACTAGCACCACGTTAAAAACAACGAGTACCACGTCCAAAAACGTATACATCCATGCGTGTGAATTTAAACTGATTTTTTTCACAAATTGGAGATAATACTTAGAGATATTGTTGTACAAATTGCGTTGTATAAAATTGTTATTCTAAAATTTTCTTGTCAAATTTGGCAGCTGGAATCACAACTGGCCACTATCACACCACATATATATCCAAACATGTGAATTTTAGCTGATTTTTTCACAGAACATAGTCTACCACGTCTCGCTACGTCCGAAAAACTAGCACCACATCCAGATACGTCCAGCTACGTCCGGCAACGTCTGAAAATACAAAGCAGTAACGTCTTGTTACGTCCCGCTACATCCAAAATACAAAGCAGCAACATCCCGTTATGTCCCAAAATGTCCCGTAATGTCCCGCAACGTCTAGTTACGTCCCATAACGCGTTCTACCAAGTCCAGCAGCGGGGAAGAATCAGAAGCAACCCATTTCACATGAAAGTGCCAATACCTCACGGAAACCATTTATATATCATATTTCGGAGTAACAGAATATTATTTGAATAAAAAAACACGAATATAACATCATTAATACATTACCCAACATCAAATCGCGAAAATAAGGTTCCGTAAATCCATCAAATACAGTTCATACTTTATGATGTGGTAATTTTTTAAGAAAAATAAGTTATTTTTTAAGAAGAAGAAGTGATTTTTCCTTTGTATTTCGTGTTGTTCGTCGAAAAAAACAATCGTCGATCTCCGTTAAATCTGTATTTGAATGAAAATTTTGATTAAATGCGGTTTCGAATGGAGTACGGTGATGAAGAATAATTGATTTTTGAAGAAGAAGAAGTGATTTTTGAAAAAAAAGGAATTGAGTTTTTAGAGAAGAAGAAGAAGAGAAGAGTGTGTATCTCAGTCTTTTATAGTGAGAGTGATGATGTATTATTAGGTACATGTACCTCTAATTACATCATATAATTTGCGAACCGAGCACACATTTCGTCCAACCTAGTATCTGATTGTAAAAATTATGTTTGGATCGTTTGTCCAGCCGATGGTTCGAGCGTAATTCTTGAACCATCCATACATTTCTTTTAAACTAAAAAAGTTGTAAACGAATAAGAATTCACAGCGTATGTAATTACAAAAAGATTATATAACTGATGCATTTTTCCGACTAGTAAATTTTGAATTGTGTTATATTTTGGATGAGCCTCTAGATGTTAATACAAAATATTTAAAATTATTTACACAAATTTAGAAATAAAAAGTTAAAAAATTATTTGGAAATTCTAAAATTTTTTATAAAAAATTCTCGAACTTTTTAAAATATCTTACATAAAAAATCGATTGAATACAAATTTGTATTGTTATCTATTAAAAAAATGTAATAAAATAGTCATATTTATTATATTAAACTCTATTTTTGCTCACTTCCATTTTGTTGAATAATTTTTAGTCTCTTACAATTTTAAATGACTTTCTTAGTCTCTTACATTTTGAAAATATACTATTTAGTCCTGTATATATTGTCTATTATATATAAACTGTTATGTAATATGTAAAAATTATTCAATGAATGACATAATGGCTTAAACACTAGTATATACATTAAAACATTCAAAATTAAGTCAAATTATCAAAAATATAAAATAATTAGTCTCTATTTGATAATTTCGAGTTAGTTATTTATAAATTTTAAACTGTCAATTTAATTTTTGAAATTTTATAATAATTAAATTAATATTTAAACTGTTATATTATTCATTTAAGAAGATTTTGTAAATTGTACATTAATAGAATAACATAATTTAAATCAAAGTAATAATATGGATTAAATAATATATATTTTATATGTAAGAGTAAAAAAAAAAAGTATTTGATCAAATATACATGGCAAAAAATATGTGCTAATATTTTGAAGGTAACGAGTATAATAGTCAGATAATTTAGGGAGATAGTAACTTGTAATTTCTTGTTCTCAAAGAAACGAGGAAAAAAAAAATCATTGGAAACTTCTTTAATTTGGCCTCTCCTTAAAAAAAATAATAAAACAACATAACAACAGATAATACCGTTGTAATAAGGTTGCTACCGAAATCAGTTCCGACACAAATACACGTGTCGGAAAATAACGGGTTATCCAACCATGCCACGGAGACAACGGGTCAATGTGCGGCCCTACGACAACCTCGGTTTGACTCCATGTTACTAAGTTCTCCACAACCCCCTTTCTTTATATAACTAACTTTTCTTCCCAAATAAACATTAACAAAACTACACCCAAATTTTTTCACAACATTTTATTAACTCATCTTTCGTTTTCTTTCTGATGAATTTTGCCTCTTCTTCGTCCCAGTTTTCCACCCCTTTTCTCTCGATTTCTTCTTTCCCTCTGCAAATTTAAAGAAAACCCTCTCTAATTTCTTCTTCTTCTTTTTTTTTCCCTTTCTTTTTTGGGGGAACTGGGTTTTTTTTTTCTCTTCTGACGACCCTTTAGTTTTATCTAGGAATTATGAAACATTCTTGTTGAGGGCCCTCGTTGATGTTCTTTGTGGGAGTCTGAGGATCGAGGAATTAAAGAATTCTTCAAGTGAAATTTTAAGAAGAAGACCCGTGTTTTTTTTTTTTTTTTTTTTTTTTTTTGTGAAGATTAAACAAAATGATGCAAGAAATGGTTCAGCATCCTCCGGAACAACTTCCCATTGTAATAATTTCTTCTACTCATTTTTTGTGTCGACTTTCATGCATGCATCTGCATGATCATCAGCATGCATTACATTTTAAGTTTTTTTTTTTTTTCCCAATCATTTTTGGTAATTAATCAGTAACAACCGTGTGTTTTCAGTTATGCATATGATGATTGATGACAGTAAGTAGCTGAAATCAATGATGAAACATTTGTTTTGATGAATGTGTGTTGAATAGGAACTTGGATTTTTGAAAATCTTTTAGGAGATTTCAAAACAAAGTATAGTTATAATCAATCAAATTTAGCATTATCCTGAATTATATTTGATAATTTTTTCTGTGGTTCATTGCTTCTCATTCGAATCTTGACCTTCTGCTATCAATAGAAAGGTAAAAAGACTCTTTCTGTCATTGCCAAATGGGAATAAATTAGCTACACCTAGTTCGCATTTGAGTAGCTAGCCTTTTTTCTAGCTTCCTCTAAGTTGAAAATGAAAATCTTATATAACAAATTCATTTTAACAGTCGTAACATAATTTTTTCTTGTACCAAATTTGTAAATATATCAAATGTCGTAATTCCTAAGCATAGTTAGAAATAAGGCAATCAGTGGCGGAACCAGTATGGGTTGATTCTACCATCCCCTCTTAGAATTTTTCTTTTTCATCTTTTTCTCTCTAAATTATTCCTTCTTCTCTATAATTGATTCTCAATTCCTAACATTTGTTCCTTATTTTTTTTCTCAAATTAGCACATTCATTCCAAAATTTCTATGTCCACCAGTGGCGACAATGTTAGTGAATCATTCATCACATCATTAGTCTCAAAATCCAACTTTGAGGAGGGAGGGATTTTTTTTTTGGTTTGTGGCTATCATTATCCAACTTAATGGTCTTACTTCCGTTATCTTTTTGGAATTTGATGGAATATTTCGCTTTTTCATTCAAGGTTTTAATCTGGAACACTTTAACTTAGTTAGACCGGAGAAATGGAATTAAATTGCAGCACTCCACATGCATCTCACCAAGAAAAACCATTAGTGCCGGAAAGTTCCTTTTGTTGGTCCAATTTGGACAGTTTCTCCAATTTCATTAAATTCATCCACTTTTCTACTTTCAGAAACTCATATCATCAGTTCCCACTTCCCACATCCCACAGCTCACATGGAGCATAAAAATCTGCATTCTTTTGTGTTTTGCAAGATTTCTGTCACCAAAAAACATTCTCCTATTAAGAATTTTGTTCCATTTTTGTCAAATACAGATGCAAAAGTTGGTGCATTCAAACATGTATTTTATTATCTTCCTTGAACTGAAAATGTTGGCCAATTTCATAAAGGCTGTGAGCACTGCACTATAGAATTTTGCTTCTGATATTTATCAGCCAAAGTAGCATAAAATCGCGTTATTGTTCCATTTGTTAAGAGCAGTTAGATTTCTGATTCATGATTAAACATCAGAACAAGCATATGATTTGATTTGGTATGTTTCTTTTGCAGGAAGAGATCTCTAGCTCACTTAATGCACAGATTATAGAGTTTTGTGAGTCTGAATTATTCCCAGAAACTCTACAAAATTCAGAAGTTGCTTCCAACTCAAATTGCTGCTATGATGAGCAATCTTCTTATTCTGCAAATCTTTCCGTTACGCCAGAAATGAACAAATACACAAACAGTATAGCAATGAAAGATGAACAGCCTGAGTCTGCCACCCCAGCTCAAACTATGACCTCCACTCTTACCCCTGGAACTACACCAAATATATCTAACATTAACAATAGCAACCTTTCGGTAATATTCGACTCCCCCGATGATCTTGACAATGACATTTCAGTTTCCATAGACTTCAGTACCACAGCAGGTTTTACCATTCCTCAATATCTTCCTAACCAACAAGACCAGTTTGATTACTCTTCTTTGAACAACCGAAATTCGGTCACAGATGTCTCTGATTGCTCACTAACACAGTTCCCTGCTGAAACTCCTGTTGTACCTTTTATGGGCCACCCCATGCCTCCTGTTTACGAAGACGAATGTTTGTCTGCTATGCCTCCTTACATGCGCTTGAATGGCTCCTCGCCGTCATGTTCTTTACTTGATCCTCCAATTGGACCATACCTTCCTACCAATTTGAATGCAGCACTAGCAGCAGACAATACAGGGATTTTCAGTGGCGGTTGCCTCTTCCTCAGCAACGAATTGCAACCTCAAGAACTAGAATACCAAGGAGAGAATGGTGGAATTTTTTGCCCGGATGCCATTCCTCGAGCTTATAACTGTAGTGCTGAACTTCAGGTAGTCTCCCTTAACTTCAACTCAGGTTATTAGTAGTCTTGATCTTAAAGGGGAAGACTAAAATGAACTTTCTTTTGCATTTACTTATCATGTTTCTTTATTTCCCTCTAGGCAATCAGTAATGAGAGCCAACACTTTGTGAATGGAGCTGGGAATTCCACTCCTCTAGCATCAGAAATCTCAAGTTTAGAAGATCCTACCTTTAAGGTGGGCAAACTTACTGTTGAAGAAAGGAGAGAGAAGATCCATAGGTACATGAAGAAGAGAAATGAAAGAAATTTCAGCAAGAAAATCAAGGTGCTGACAGAAAATTGCAACTATATTCTTATCAATATTTTGATTTTGTACCGATTAAGAGACCGTCAAATATGCATATTGCAATGTAGATGAAAAAGGCACTAGATATCCTCTCTAAGTAAAGCATCATTGTCAAGTTCCCTTTTGCCATCTTAGACTGCATAGCTGTTTTTTCAGTCATATACAATAGCATCATTAGCCTGCCTGCTTACATAATCATCACCATCTGATTCTGAACTTCATTTATAGCGTAAAAAATATCATTTTTTTTGTTCTTGAGTTTGAAAAATCGCTATGTATGCATAAGTTGGATGTTGATATATATATACCAATCTTGAAAATCATCTCGCAGTATGCCTGCCGCAAAACATTAGCAGACAGCAGGCCTCGCGTTAGAGGAAGGTTTGCAAAGAATGATGAACCGGAGCAGAATAGAACAGCTTGTTTGAACCATGAAGAGGATACAGATGAGGATGTAAGTTTGAAATCTTCACCATCAGCAACATTTTTGATTATATAAAGCATTTCCTATTCACTTCATCATATAACAAAATCCAGATTGTAGAAATCATGTTATTCCATCCAAGAATTAGACGACTATTTTTAATATTACAAACATAACTCTGATTGAGCATCAGATTGTTAATTATATAATCCATATTTCAACCTTGATTAAAAGAATCATAAAGGGATCTTGTTCTTCTGACTGAAAATTTACCATTTCTGCTCACAGGTGGTGGTGAAAGATGAGGAGGAAATGGTTGACTCATCAGACATCTTTGCACATATTAGTGGTGTGAATTCTTTCAAATGCAACAACCCCCTCCAATCCTGGATTTGAATAGCTTTTGTCATATACATATACACATATATAAGTTTTGTTTCTTGAAAAAAAGATTTTGAAGAGGTCATTCTTCAGCAGGAACCATTAGATCCTGAAATAGGTATTAGATAAAATGAAGAACCATTTTGAGTCAGCCATGATTAGTGTTATAAACTCTGTGTCATAAACCAACAACCATAGCCTTCAAAGAACAGAGAAAAAAAAAAAAAAAAAAAAGAGAACTTTTCTGTTGTAAATACTACAAGAACTCATGAGTGAGTCCAGTCCCAAATCAAAATGCCAATCTCAGGCTGATTGATTAATCATTTGGGAATCATTGTGACTGTACTCAGAACAAGTGCAGAGTTGTATAAAAGTTCATAATTTAGGGCAAAACCTAACTTGGGTTGTTTTTTTTTTTTTTGGAATATAGCTTTACTGTGTATTTTTACTGAATGAATGATATCGTTATAACTGCTTCATATCACTTGTTAATACTTCTAGTATCTAATTTGTTATTTCGCAGCTCTTTTTTGTTAGTTCGCACCCACTTTTATATTTACAAATCATAATATTTAAATATAAAAATATAATAATATATTAAATTACTTAAATACCTTTAATCAATTTATTAAAAATATTACAAAAAAATTAATTTATAATTCCGCTCATCTATGCTACTTAAATCATAATTTTTATAAATTTTTGTTAAATTAAAAAGAGACTTATAAAATTTTTTATAAATTAATTAAGGACAATCAGGTAATAATAGTAGGGACGGAAGATAAACATTAAGGGGGCGAGAAATAAGAATTAAGGGGGCGATACTTAACAAAATAAAGAGTTTTTTTTAGAAAAATAAAGCGTCCAATAACAAAAAGGGGCTCGATATAACATCACCATTAATTTTAATATTCAGATTTTTTTTTTCGGTTTCTTGTATTGGTTCTAATTTTTTAATTTATTATTGTGCAATTTTTTCTCTGGTATACTTATTCTTGAATTTTAAATTAAGGACCTAATTATAACGTAAATATTTATCATTATTACAATATTTGTACCTACTTATTAAAGTATACAGTACAAATGGAACCAAAAAAGAAAGAAAATTTTGTCACAAAATATTTCTAAGATTCGACCGCCTATTTTTCTTGATCTGGTTGGATGAATATTTTTATTATTTTGCTTTTGTGTTCATAATAGTATTCATAATAATTACTGCTTCTATCCCAATATCATAGTCTTATTTAGACAAAATATAACTTTCTATTTTAAATAAATTATAATTTATATATATTCATTATTATTTTTTATTTATAATTTTGAAAATATAATTATATAAAAATATATTTAAGAGCTGCTTGGTTCAAAAATAAAATTTAAAATATCAATAGATTTGATAATCATACAAAAATAAGAATGAGTATATAATGAATTAATATTATTTATTATCTTCACCACCCTTCTATCTCCCTCCTCCACCTCCCACTTCCATCCCCTCCCTCCTCTCTCACAGCCACTCCTCTTCCATCCTATCCTTCACACAACCTCAAACACAAAAACAAAACCCCATTCTTCCCCTATTTTCTCTTTCCCTGACCAGCCGCCACCATCCTCCCCTCAAACCTGCCTCCTCCTTCTTTTCTTTCATACTCTTCCATCACTGATACGAACCCAGCCTCCACCTCCCGCCACGAACCCCAAACCATGAAAATGGCATAGTTGACAGAGAATGGTGGCGTCGACTTGTAGAATGCAGAGAAATTAGAAAAAAATAGGAATAGAGAAAAACACTAAGGGTCCGTTTGGTGCAAGGCAATTGGTAAAGGTAAAATAATTCCGATTATTGTCTCTTTTGGTTAGTAAAGTAAAGGCAATGGCAATCAAATTACTTTAATGAAGCGATCAAATTCCTTTAATGAATGTTTTGATAATTTACCAAAACAAGTCAAAAGCAATCAGATTCGCTTAATGATTATTGAGTTATAAAATTCCGATTACTTCATTTCGATTGTCTTGTATCAAACAGACCCCAAGAGAAAATGAAGGAGTAGAATTGATTCCAAATACTTAAACCCACAAATTAGTTGAAAATGGCTCAATCCCATGTTTTTATAAATCAATCTACTGTTTCCATAGCAACCAAATATCTTTTTTCATAAAAATAGGAATGAAACCCATACATCCATTCTCATTCCATTGAAAAAAGCAGCCCCTACATAACTAAAATATCAAGAAAGTTTTTGTGCAATTTACTACTGAAGAGATCACCAATACTTCATGAAATATCAATTGGGCTGGGATCACCAATACTAATGAAATACCAATTGGGCTGGGCCGTCAAAATTATTTTTCAACTGGTCAATCAAAACTAACCCAAAAAGAACTTACCATAATAATTTTCTCAAACAATTTCTTCTTCATCAGTATTATGAGACAGTTCCGCGCAATCTATCAATTTCCTCTTTTAATCTGTGTATTTTTTTCAAACAAATACATCAAGTAATTTCAGTTTTTGCAATAAACTCACTACTTAATAGCATACTTTTTCTTTCTACGAATCATATCCACTAATATTTTACATAATATTCAATCTCCAATCTCTTTCAACTTTTCTCGATCTCTCCAGTCTTTTACGATCCTCAGAGGAGAGATATCCCTGAAAAACATGTTCATGTTCAAGTTGTATTGATCTTTTCGCTTTGTTATTTGCCAATTGATAGGTGGAATTGCTCAAGGGGAAGCTTGGCTGGGCCGTTGCTTCATTCGGGTTGCTCTCTTCTTCTTCTTTCATATTGTTATTATTTGCTTAACAAATATTTCCTTCCATGTTTTATGCAAAATATTTTTTTAAAAATAACGTTTTATAAGATATTTAAAATCTTTAATGTAACTTTGATTTTTTATTCTTAAATTATTCATTTTTATTGATAAATTCTAATAAAATAAAAGTAAGAATAACATTATCTTTTAAATTAAATAATACTTAATCCTTAATTTATGTAATATAAAAACATCGGAAGAAGTATTCTATTTTCTTCCTATGTAATAGGAAAAAATATTGGATATATTCTATTATTTCAATTTCCCGATAATTTAAAATGTACCACATTTGTCCCAAAAAGTATTATTTATCAAAATAAAATAGTTCTAACACATGATTTTTTAGGTGAAAAGACTACAAAATATAAATGATTGTACATATTATACATCATCTAGTTAAAAATTATTATCTTTCTCTCCAAATAATAATTTTATTTTATTATATTTCTATCATTTCAAAATAATAATATGATTTGTTCAACTAAAATCATATACAAATATGATTATTATTTTAAGACCAACGAGTACTATTTTAATTAAATAAATATGATAATACCATCAAATTACTAATAAATGATTCTACAGATTAAAAATATAAAGTATAGTTTTATTCCAAACATGACTAAATATGGGAGTATTTAAAAAATGATAAAATACGATATAATTATTTGAAAAGGAAGAAATAAGGAGACGATAAATTTAAAAAAAAAAAAAAAAAAAAAAAAAAAAAACAATGCATGCATGCATGGAAAGTTTCCGTTTGGAAGATGGAACTGATATTCCTCTATTTGTGATTTTTTTTTGGCTTTATTTTTTCTTTCAGTGGCTGTCTTTTTCATGTTATTAAAAGTTATGGCTGACGCTAACATTATTCTACTTAGATTACAACACTCTAATATAAATTTAAATTTTTGTGATATTTTTATATATTTTTATTATAAAATTAAATTAGTTGAAAAGTGTATTATAATATAATTTAATAAATATATTATTAATAAACTCATAGCAAGTGGTTTGGCCGAAACTGCCTAAACCGGTCAAATTTGATCGATTTGATCAGTTTTAAAATTTTTAGTGTTTTGAAAAAATTAAAACCAGAGGTATTGGTATGACCGACGATTTCAATGGTGAAACTGGCCGTTTCGGCCAGTGCCGGATATATATTTATTATAATTATTTCATTTTATTATATAATATAATAATATAATAAATATATTTTTAAAAAAAATACCTTAAATCTACTTTAATCTCTCTCTTTTTTTTTCCTTTGTCGTATGTTCCCTTTCTTTTTTAATTGATGTTGCTCGTGTCCCTCTTCCATTATTCTCAATTTTTGACTATATAGGAATCTTGGCTCATTGTGGTCAATCAAAAAAAAAAAATTTAATTTTAATTTTTAGCATCATTGAAGATGCATATATATGATTATGGTTTAATTGTGATTGTAAAGTTGTGTGATGAAAAGTTGACAGATATTTTTGGTTGTGAATTTATTATTTTTAAAATAAAAACATAAAATAACTATAAACTGGCCGAAGTAAATAGTTTAAATGTAGTTTGGACGACATGATTAGGCATACTTATTTAGCCGATATGATTTGAAAAATTTTGGAAATATAATTATTAGTTTAGATTGTAATTTTACCTTCAAACCGATCAAACCGACCGACTTAGCCAACTAATAGTAGTTATACTAGTTAGAAATGTAATTATGATTATCAGAACTCTAAGCCTACAAATTTTCTATAACTCATAAAATATCTTTAATAGTGTTTTTATTTAAAAATTATTTTTTATATCACAAAAGTAGGCTAATTTTTATATTTTTATTGTTAATATATATTTTACTTTCAAACCCAAATTAACAAGATTATACACTACTTTTTATGTGATTTACCACTAAAATATAAAATTATCATTAATCATTAAATAAAATATAATAATAAACATTTTATATGAATCATAATTTATTCAAATATTATTATTATTTGTGAGGATAGACAGAGTAGCTTTTCCAAAAAAAATATATATTTACATTTTCTCTTAGAACATATTATATTCAAACTACAACCATACTTTAATCTTCCTTTAAAATTTTCTCTCTATTTAAAAAAAAAAAAATCTTATCTTTACTGAAAAATAAATAAATAAGTTCATCTAATTTCTTCTCTTTTCTTTAATAAAAAAAAGTTACAGTACAAACACATTAATTAGCAGTAAATTTGAAAGGATTTTTTTTTATCCCAACGGTAGGAAAACAAGAGTTAAGCGTTCTAAGCACGGCACTTGGTACTATTTAGGCAACCAAGTTATTGGATTTATCGGACACACAGTTTTGAATGAACTTAGGCTCCCAAACTTATTAGTACTATTTATTATTTTACTGGGCCAATTACCAAAGTTTGTTTGGCATCCCAATTTACTTCAAAATGTTCCAATTTTGAATTAGATTTCTAAATCGTTCATTACTAATCAATTCACTCTTGTACATAGCATACTATGAGATATACTTTTTATATTTAAAATTTTTTTAAAAATTACACTTTTAAAAATATTTTATATAAAAAATTAAAAGGAGTATGTTGATGAGAATCTTCACCCATCGAACAAATTGTTATATTATTAAAATTTTATTTTAAAATAATATTCATATTTATTATATTATTTTAATTTAATAAGTAAGATTATTATTATACTATACAAATAGTTGAATAAATTTTAAGATTGATGGGGTATAGTGTTTTTATTTATTTTTATGAATTTACGCTATATTTACATACCAATAATTCTTAAGTTCGAGTCACATTGTATAATTAAAAAAACAATCCTTGTACTCACCGTCTATGACAATACATTCACGTGACAATGCCGAATGTTCAAGCAATTTGGTAAACCACCAAAAGTCACCTAATGCCAACCCCATAAAACCACGCAGATATTTATTCTCGGATGAAATTTTGGCCTAACCCTAAAAGAAAATGTTGCCGTCGGAAAGGAAAGATCTAATGGCTTTCCCGGGCAGGAAAGATTGTAAAGATGGAGGCAAAATATTAACAGCCGCGATAGAGAAAAACCAAGAAAACCTCGTAACCCAAAGCATCTTCGACTTCTAACTCCGCCAAATAATGAGTCTACCCCTCCTCCTCCTTGCTTTGAGGGATAACGATTTCAATCCCAAACGCTCCAATAACCGACAAGATAATGATTCTGTTATAGTAAAAAAATACACAATTAGTTATATATAATGATTTTGTTATACAATTAATTTTAGAACGTGACAAATTTGATCATAAACATTTTAATTATTGAATTTCACACTAATTTAACGGATTTTACATCCTGTTACGCATGTCATATGACAGTCACGTTAGTGTCACGTGGCTACATACCGGCTGATGAGTCGGTCGTTAAATCTTATTAAAAAATATTAAATTAGATCAAATGTGTAAATTTTAGAAACATTTATGACTAAATTTATCAAGTTCTAAATGTAATTTTAGAAATATTTATGACCAAATTTATCAAATTGTAAATGTATAAAACCAATTGTATAACAGAGTCATTATATAAGACAAGTTGTGTATTTTTTTCCCATTTTATAATATAAAGATTTGAACTCGTTTATTTCTATTTCTCATTCTAAAAGAAATAGAAAAAAATTATATTTTTAAGTATACGGGAGTTAAAATTTGAAAATTAAAGTAACGTAGGCACAAATGAAATGAATGTTATAGGGGTGGCTAAGAAATTCAAAATTGTTGACTTGGAATGGGCAAAACAACAAAAAGTAAGGTCATGTTTTTCTTAATTTAGGTAGTTTCCTAGACGGCTAAAGCAAGCAAAAGCAAACCAACCATTCTTCACCCATCGGTGGTTATTATAATTATTTATACAATGAAAATGATTCCTTAATCTCAGCTTCCTTAGTCGACAGAGACTTTTTATTGTCCATATTATGAATCTCAACCACTCCCTTATATATACAAGCCTTTTTCTTCAAGTTTTTTATTCAAGAAAATGCGCCAATTATCACAAAAGTATCAGAAGGGGGCTAATAAAATATTTTCCATCTTTGTTGTTGGTATGGAATGAGGACAAAACGGTGCGTATTGGAGAGGATTTTTAAATTTTTAGGTGATAGAGAAATGACGTGTTAATTTTGTTTGTAGCAAGTGGATAGGGCGAGTCTGCTGCTGGCTGGGCATGGAGCGTGGCAAGGCTTCGATCCGTCGTGTCAAATGAAGTACTGATTAGGAATTGGATTTATCCAATTGTTGACTTCATTTTCAATCTAATAATGCTCCCATTTTTACCTGTAACCTTAAAAATAGGTGTTTCGTTAAAATTTTGAAAAAATGACAAGTAGAGTTGAATTATATTTTACAAAAAGTGAATTTCGTGACAGATTGTTGGCTATACTTATTTTGACTAATCGAAAGGGTGTCATACGGTTAGGATGTCCGAAATTAATAATTGGCTAGAGCATGATGTAATTAAATGAACAACACATCTTCGTTGTATAGCCATGAACTAATTAGGCGTTAACCCCTTCTTTATTAAAAAAAATATATATTAAATTAAAATTTTATTTGAAATAAAAGTAAAAAAAATTAATAGAATAGCTCAATTTTTTGAGATAACTTGTTGACATAATAACTTAACCATCGAAAACAATTTTTTTGGGTGCATTTATAATATTCACAATTATTAACCCAAATTATCACCGAAACAATATATATATATAACACGAACCAGCAAGATGATGTTGAGTCATTTATTAAACGGCCTAAGTATTTTCAATATAACTCGAACTAGGCCAACTATTAGGCTAATTTCTTCTTAGGCTAATTTCTTCTTGTCATATTTTTTAATGTTTTTATACTAACTATTGTTTTTTATAGTTTTAAACTAAATTGATAAAAAAATTTCAAGTATATTGGACGGATTTTAATATATTTATCTACACAATTTAAAATTAAATTCAAAGCTATATATTATATTAAAATTTATCAATATAAAACAATTATTTCAATAAAAATTTTTACCTACATAAAATTATATCAGCCATGTAAAGCATGATTCATAATTTAACATATATCTATATATATTTGAAGATGAAGTTCTTGCGAAAATTAATTATTTTTCTTTTAAAAAAAAGTAAAATGAAGGGTTAAATAGAAGTATAAAAGAAAGGAGGATGGGGATAATTGACATGTGTAATTTTTGGTTAATGTGAGGAAAAGTACAATACACATATCAATCGAAATGAATGATGGAAGTAGGAGACTATGATCTTCACATGCAGAGTTTATGACTAAATAGTTTAGTCCATTCAATTCTTGAAAATGACCAGTTTCAGCATTTTAGGCCATCCTTATTTAGTTTTAGAACTACTACTATTCTTGACTTCCTCACTAAACTAAACTAAGGGTGAGTTTGGTAAGACAATTTTGGAACGATTGAATGGATTGAAAATCAAAATAAGGGACGTTTGGTAAAATTGTTGAAATATAATATTATAAAAATAATATTTTTTTTTGGTCGCACATTTAATCACATGGAATCAAACCCAAGGGGGACAGGTATAAAAATGGCTACCAATTTGGTATCATACCCACATTTCCATTTTGATTCCCATCAAACCAACACCCGGTATCATTTCATTGCCATTCCATTTCCATTCCTTGTTTCAAACAAACAGCCCTTAACTGTTTGGTTGCAAGTTTTCAGAATATTTATGGATTTCGCGATTCTACTATCTTCACCTGGATTTCGATATTTCCATTCCTTTTAGTCCCACATTAATTCATTTCTTTTTGTAAAATTTTTACCTTACACAGTCTTATTTGAGGCTGGTGCATCCCTTCTTTTTAGGTTCATCCCCATCGTCTTCTGCATCTTCTCCGCTAAGATCCTCGGGGCTTCACTCTTTTTCTGGATCGACCGACTTATGTTTTTTTTTTTTTTTTTTTATTTGGGATCTCAAGATTCAATTTTGATATTTCATCTAGTTGTAAGATTCTAAAGGGTCTCAAAAGACCTTTTTTGTTTTCCAAATCTTTTTTTTTCCCTTTTCTTCTGTTCATAATTCCAAATTCTCTAGAGATCTGTGTTTATGGTGTCAGTGGCAGTTTTCTTATCATTGCGATGGCAAAGGGCGCTTTCGCTGGAAGCATTGCTAGCACTGATGCATATATCAGAGGTCGATTTATTGGTAACTTTGGCGGGACTTTCAACTATCTGTTTAAACACTAGATGAGGAAAATTTGGGTCTTAGTAATGTTAGGAGTTGTGGGATGGAATTGAATATTTAGAAGAACAAATTGCAAATGATAACTGGGATATGGAATTATTCGCGATCATTTCCGTGATCTAAATGCTCACAAGTTACTCATGACCAAAATGGTAGCGAATATACTCGCAGGTTGTTCGGCTAATGTTTGTTGGTACATTTTTTCGACGTGGCAACCGACCCAAAATAATCGCGCCACGAACAGTTAAACAACAGTACATTAAGGGTAAAATATGTATTTTATTTTTGCACAAACCAATTCATTTAACAAACCAAACATCCTAAGGGTGTTTGTTGCTCGAGAATAGGAATGAAGTAATCGACATTTGATTTCAATTGTTACCTCCTTTTGTCAGTAAATTTAACACAAAGACAATTTGATTAATACTAGAGATATCTATCAACCTATCTAAGGTAATCTAATTATTTGTTAGGATAGTTTCATACTCCCTCCGTCTCTAAATAGTAGTCACTTTAGAAATTATACAGTTATTAAGGATATGATTAAATGATTGAATATTTTAGTGGATTTGTCTTATTTACCCTTAATCAATAAATGAATTCATATTTTAAATGGCAAATATTTATGTTTTCAATGAGAAAAAAAAGAATAAGAAAGGAAAAAATTATTAATGATGCGTAGAAAAGTGTAAAAAGACTATTATAAAAGACAAAGTCTAAAAAAAATATTAATTTAAGACAGAGGGAGTATTATATAATTATCTGATAAGAAAAAAATCAATCAAATCAAAGGCAATCTCACCCTTTTAATGAGTACTTTAATGAATGTTCAATTAGGTACATGTCGATTATTTCATTCTCATCCATGTACAACAAACACACCCTAAATAGCAATGATTACCAAACTCACCTTATAAATCAAACTATTTTATCATATCTATTTCAATTTTCAAAACTCATGTACATTTATACATATATCATACCCATTTCAATTTCGATTCAAACCCTAAATCCACATTTAAACAATATATTTTATGAATTTTCATACACCGAACACATCCAATTCCTTTGCTTTTACAAAGTTGTATAGTGTAATAAGCCCGAAATGAAATTCACTTTTATCGTTTTACCATTTTACTTTTTGTATTCTTTGTTATCGCCATAAAATGAAAAAAGAAACTTAATAAAAATAGCTTATCAACCAAATTGTTGCTCTCTGAATAGAGGGAGCAAAAATATGTATTGTCACGTTATTATAACACACTCAACAAAAATAATATCACATATGGTACAAAAATTAGAGGTGATTTACAAATAAAAATATCATTTCTCGTCACCCCTATATGAGTAATTGTATAGGATATCAAGTAACAAAAGTTTTTCAAAATTCAAATCTTGTCCATTCAAAAATGTAATAAAATTTTTTTAAAAAAATTGTAGGGCATAAAAATGAATTAGTGATGCAAATAGACAAGTATAGTTTGTCCATACAATAAATGACCAAAAAAAAAAAAAAAAACAACAAAAAAAGTGCTGTCAGCCTTTTTCGGGTCACTCTTATCTCTTTTGTTTATATCTTCTAAAAATTGTCACACAAAAACAGAAAAGAAATTTAATATGGAAAGAAACAAAATATCTTATATTGCATGTATTTTAAAAATCAGTGAATATTCGATAAAAAAAAATAATTTAATAGTTGAACTTTCTCACTTCAGATATGGAAGGTCTTAAATTCTACTCGACGTAGATAGGACCAAATATCCATTAAACCAAATTGATATTGAGGTCGGAAATTACTATTTCCTCCCCCCATTTTTGTGAATTGAAATTCAAATTATGCTTTTTCCTGTCCGCTCTCTGGCTCTCCAATAATATTTTTGTAAAAAATAATAAAAAGAAAGGGTACTTTTGAGAGGCATAATGTATGTCAGAATAAATGGCAGAAGCAACTGAGTAGGATTTTGTTTGCACATGAAACTATGTTTATTATATTTATGGCAACCAATACTGTTACTGTGCATATGATTCAAAACATCCCGTGTATTCCCGCCGCACACGCATTTAGGAACGGCCATAACCTCCAAATAACATCACAATATTAACCTCACTCCCTTACTAACAAAATTACCCATTAGTTTTGTAATAATTATTATGCTATTTAAATTAAAATAATATAATAAATAATAAGAATAAATTGACCTATTAGTTGACATTTTCAGTTCGAATCACACCGAAATACTTAACAACATTACAGTCTTAAATTGAGTCACACCTGTAATCATTTTAGGTTAAGAGTTTGGTTAATAAATTTTTGTTTTTTTTTTCTTATTATATTGAGAGTTCGTATTTTATTAGGCTGACTAATTCAGATTTAGTTAGAAAAGATTATTAAGATAACAAAACTCTCACTATCTCATACAAATGTAATTCCAACAGACAAATTATATTGCGAACTATTACAAGGTGACCCTAACACTTTAATAATAAAAATATTTTATCATTTAATACGATATCTCTTGAATATCTATTATTTTCTCCTTAACCAATATTATTATGTGATTTGTCAAATAATATATTATAATCTAGCTATATTATTACTATATGACGATTGATTCTGACTACACCACTCAAAGTGAATTTAAGATTGTAAAACCATAATTAATATATTTGAAAGTTTACATATAAATGTGCATTAAAATGTATAATTAGATTATTTATTGAGATAATTCAAAGTAGAAATAGGACAAAAAGAGAATCTCCTTTTATGTGTTCCATATTAAATTTATAGGTTTGAAAATAGATTTTTTTTTTTTTTAAATGGAAAATTGGAGTGTGTTTTATCGTAAAATAGTATGATGCATTTTGAATATATAAAAATGGGGATATGGGGATCTCTATAATAAAATAATCTTAATTACTGTCTCCCGCAAAACATTACAACCCGATAGTTGTGTTTGACCTTCCAACACTAATCTTCCCCATAAAAAAATTAAAAGAATGTTGAACATTTCTTGCCTATTTTAATATTCTACGTATTAATAGTTCCGTGTAAATAAAATATAATTTTTTTGAAATAAATTTATATAAAATATTTATTATTATGTATATTTTTATTTATAATATTATCTCTTTTTTATAATTGAATAAAAATAATAATTCTAATTTATAATTGTACCATTTTTATTGCATAAATTACTTTTTTTTAAAAAAATAATAATAATTGCATGCATCACTGGATATCGTCCAACACTCTGACACACGAGAGCAGTTACATTAATCTTAACAAAAGAAGCGATTCCAAAAGAAAAATATTCTGGGCACTTGAAATTCAATAAATTTTAAAGATGTAATGTAGCATCAATAAATCCTTGACAGTCCTGTAAAATGGGAAGAATAATGGATCGACAGTCCTCCAAATTTCGAGCCGCCATGATCACGCTAGAAGAGTCGCCCAACATAGAGAAGTGAGCAATGTTGAGACGATCACAGAGCATAAGCACTTCCCTGGCTTCCTTTTATCTTAAAATAATAAAACTTTTTACGATATTATTTTAATTTTATAAATAAAATTATTATTTAAAAGGTATTATTCATAGCCTTCCATGTTGTGGATTATTTTTTTTAGTCCATACTGTGATTCTTATATTAACAAATTATATCGTACATTTATTGTAAAAATAATTAATATTTTTATAGAAAATTTTTTTATCATTTAATACGGTGAATTTGAATGCCTATTATTTTTTCTTTAATTAATATATTTTTATTTGTAAAAAATGATACATTACAATATATTTATAAAATTTCTAAATTTTTTTTATATTAATTGTCTTGTATTACTAACAGCTGTTGTTATCATAAAATAAGAAATAATAACTCTTTCAACTTAACTGTTTTGGACCCTTGTTGACTTTAATGTTTGTACAGTCACAAGAAAAAAAATAAATAGCAATAAATAATCACAAGCAACAAAAAATACCAAAATTACGCATGACAAATCTATGGAAAGATCACATGCTTGAGAAACTGTACTACAAATACTAAGCAAGGCAAAGATGGAGCGAAGCTAAAGTCCTTTCTGGGGTCCTGTTCGGGTTATCCTACAATTCATGTGTCTGTTTTCATCTGGGCTGTTAGATATTTCCTTGTTTTATGCTTCCGCCATAGCCAAGTAGTAATAGCACGTAGTTACTAGTGGGAGGAGAGTCCAATTGCTGTCGTGCTTCCCAGCTCACCCACTTTCCAGTTTTTCCCACTTCAAAACACACAAACTCACACACTAGTCCACCACTGATCTTCTTTTCCGGTGTTTTTTTGGGCTAAAGTTTCTCCTATTTTCTTGATTAAAGTGTTTGGTAAAGTTTTCCAATTTTCAGTTTTCACTGTTTACCATACCATCATATGACATGTTTCCAAATCCAAACCGCTTTATCTTTTGAATTTTTATTTGATACCCAGTGGATCTTGATTAAAACTTGGAAAAATTTTCAAGAAAATTGGGCATTTGTAGGTCCTACCACGTAGTAGTACCAGAATTTGATGTTTTTATTGATGTCATGTCCAAAAAAATTTTTCCCCCAAGTCCCTAAACGTGGCTTACGCCAAACATAACCGAGTTTGATTTAGTTAATTCTGGTTGTTTGCTTCTCCCATTCCTTCATCTCTTTCTTTTCTCCCTGTTTAATGTACTTCCACTTTTCTAATTCTAGAATAGTGTCTAGGTTGGGTGGTCTAGTTTGGGGACTTCTTGTGGTGGAGCTTATTCTTCCGTGTGCGGCTGGTTGGTAAAGTTCTCTTCTTTATTCCAGGATTGACTTTTGGAGGGTAATGTTTGTTGTTAAATACTTTAATACTTGTTTTTGGTTTCCAGGGTTGGTTTGTTATTGAAGTTTGAAAGGTTTTCTTTGGTGGGATTCTTCTTTCAGCACTCTATGCAGAAGTACGTGAAGGAAGAACTAAGTTGAAGTTTTCTGAATTCAGTTCTTGAGGTAAAAAATCAAGAATCCCAATTCGCATCCCTATTTATCTTGATGAAATTGGATTGGTTTTTTGTTGTTGATTCTACAGTGTGATTTTCGCATGTGATTAATCTGTTATTTCAGAACTCGTGATAATAAGTAAATTATATTTTGGGTTAAACTTGGATGTCTTCCCTTTTCAGCTTTCTGAAGTGTTTTTTATCTGTTCTACAATTTGCTCTGCATATCTGTAGTGGACCTTCATTACAGCTACTGTCTATGAATATGACCACCTCCTTCTACTTTTGCCCTGTTCTTTGATTTTGTGTTCCCCAGGATTGTCTGGGTCTTAATAATTGGACCATATCATTAAATATCAAGCCTTGATGATATAGTTGCTGTTACTTGGAGCATTTCTACTTCACAAAGGTTGATCTTTTAGTTATGTTGTTTTCTGGAGTTGAAGTATGACCCTTCCTTCTTGATTTCCCGATGCAAGTGGCGTCTTTAATTGTTCATATCTTAATCTTAAAGTAATGCTGCATGGACTTTGTTTAATTTCAAGTTGATCGTTGTAGTATCCATATATATTTAATTGGATTATGTTGAAAATAAAATTGACCCTTTTGGTATTTGATCCATCATCTTTCTGGTTAGATATCTGCAATGTTACAAATGCAGGACCCCTTGCTGGCTTTTAGCAGGTTGGTTGGGGATCGTGTCTAAAGAATGATTGTAGCTTTCATGCTTTTGTGTTGAGGGCTTGATGAATTTGTGTTTTTCATCTCTAATTTGATTGCTAATCTTATGAAAACTGCAAAATAAGCTTCATTCATGGTAATTCTTCTATTGATCTTGTTTTAGCCATTAATTCACAAAAAGTTAGTCACTTGCGCTCCTGATTGGCAGCTGTTTGTTTCCAAGGTTGAGAGGTTGAATTGGCCATCCAATCGAAGCTTGGATTTGCACTTGATCAGTAACAATAACATCACAAGGTTGAGTGCATTCGGTGTGGAAAATGAAAGAAGGGAATAATTTGGATAAAGATCATCTTGATGAAGAAGATTCATTGCCTTCTGTGAGCAAGAGTATAGACTTAGCAGAGGAAAATGGTTTGTCAAAAGATCTTCTGCACAATAAAGGGCATAGTCCCATAGTTGTGCTAAGCTTCTTGAATAGCAATATTTGCAATAAGCAGTGGCTCTTCCAAGAAATCTATCAACTGGACAATAACATTCCAAAGCACATCATAGGTTTTGATGAAATATATCTTCGTCGATGCCTCGAATGGATTCATATAAGTGCATTTGGAGCATACTCATGCACTCCTCCTTCAAAGCTGGGAATCTCTCAGAACTACTTAAGTTCCAGAGGATTCAGCATTAGAAGTACAGATGATATGGTAAGTCAAGCAATTGAATGTCCATTTGCTGCAGTAGCTCATAGTGTCGCGATAAGTTCTACAGGAGGAGACCATGTTCTGGGCAGAATTTCCAGCAGCAAGAGCATGCTAAACATTTTAAGCAGCCCATTGTTGAATCGTTTGGGAGCCTTGGAGTCTACTGTTGTTGGAGGAGGAAGTCTATTTGAAGCAAAAGAAGCAATAGCTACTGATTTTATGGGCTCTCCCGGTAACTATGTCCCTAATAAGACTGGGAAACTGAAGGAGATGGTGCTTGGACATGATGAATATGGATCTGAGCCTGCACATAAAAGGCTTGCTTCCATATCTAGTACGAACTCTACCTGCTCAGATCAGTCTTCTTCTTCTGTCTCAGCTGCCGTGTCTCAAGGAATGCTTCAGTGCACATGGAAGGATGGATGCCCTCATTATTTATTCTCAGTAGATGATCAGGGAGAGGTTTATGCAGCTAACTTATTCAATGTTAGCTCACCAGATGATAAGGCCCTTGACTATGTCTACTCATTTCATTTAAAATCAGGTCGTAAAAGGGAGCATGAGAATCGAGATTTTGAGTTGGATCCTGTTGCAAAGATGAAAGTGTCAACGTCAGTTACACTCTGCCCCAAGAATTCAGAAATCGTCGAGACACAATTTGTTTTGTTTGGCTCCAGTGAGAGTCCGGGGCAAGAGCAGAACCCGCTTCACGTCGTTAGAAAGAACAAAAAATTAGCCAAGAAGGTGACAGATGTATTCAGGGCAACACAATTGCACAAACAAAGGCCTTGTAAGAATTTGGGGAGAAGTATCATCCTTGAAGATGCATCCTGGGAGTCATCAACTGATGATGCTTGTGACATTATAGATTATGGTTCAGCCAATCTTTTGGATGCTGATTCTCCTCCAAATCTTGAGTTGGCTGCCATTGTTGTCAAGGATCATGTTTGTGGGAAACCCAAGGAGGCAGAAACTGGCGGCTGGGGCTTGAAATTTCTCAAGAATTCTGGGATCAACAGAAATGAGACAACCCCAGGGGGGGATTCAGTGGTATTTGAGTGTTGCCAGCGTGATAATGGCGAATGCTCAACCAGCATGAGTATTATACTTCCTGCAGGTTACCATGGTGGTCCAAGAACCAGGAAGGGTGGCCCTTCCAGCCTTCTGGAGAGATGGCGCTCCGGCGGGCAGTGTGACTGTGGTGGTTGGGATCTCGGGTGCCCCCTCAAGATAATAAACACAACAACAAACAGAACGGAGCTTCTACCCCTGACAGATTCTGGAGAGTGCAAGACTGTCGATCTCTTCGTAGAGGTGTGTGAAGTTCCCTTATTCCATTACATTCATATTATTTCAAGAATTTTCTTTCCACAATTGCATGGAGATTGAGGAGCAAAATTCCTCTGCAAAGAAGATCAAATCTCAATACAATTTTCCATGAATTTGCTCAATGTAACCTTTTTGGCTCTTGATAAACTTTTGCAGGGCTCACAGCAGAGTGCACCCATAATGAAAATGACGAATATTCATGAAGATCTATACTGCATCCATTTCCAGTCAACTCTGTCATCTCTCCAGTCTTTCTCAATTGCCGCAGCAATTATTCATAGTCATAGTCCCGCTCTTCGACCGAAACTGTACAGTCGTTGAAACCAAAACATTCAAGGGTTAATATAGTTGTAGCTTTTCACCATATCAAAGTTCATACTCAAGTAAAGTTATATAGGTAAAGTTAAGGTTTAAAGTGTTGCTTGTGTCATGGTATCATGCTTAGTTTCTGCCAAGATTCTTAAGAAGAAACCTGTATAGTCAGGCTTCTTGCTGTTGAGTTTCAATTTTAGTGATGTTTTTTGTGGCTTGTCTTCAGTTTGCAATTTAGATGAAGTTTACATGGAAATGTTCAACAGACTGACGTGCCTGTTGATGGCTTTATAGCTGTTCCATTTTTATTATAATGCTATATATATTTCTGGATTTTTATTTGTATACCTTACGATCCTGGATACATGCATGACTTGTGGGCACGTAGGTCCATGATTTATTTTGTTATTTTACCTTTTATTATAATACTGAGGTTAACGATTTGACAAGTCACTAAAACCTTATTCAATGGTATACTTTTAAAAGATATATGGAGTACATCTGTTAATTAACTTAGGTCGAATGGTTAAAATACTTGACAAGGCAACATTGCAGTTCAGACAGTAGAACTGATCTTTTTACAGAAAGGCCTCCCTGCCTCAGTCTTTGAAGGATATGATTACTACCCTGTAGTTCTAGTGTTAATGGAAACAAGATTTAGGAGAAATTTACAGTATGAGATAGTGGCAAAAAAATTCTTCTTGGTGCCAACCTCCCCGTGCTTGTGAGAATCATGCGCTTTCAAGTTCCTTGTATAAATTCTTTGATATCATATCCTTGAAGCTGACCAAAACAAAACGAATAAACTTCTTTCATTACATTCAGTTACTGAATTGTTACATGCAATCCAAGACTTCAAGTTGAATATAGAATGCCAACTAGATGTTTTGTGCATAGCATTTATAGATCGATCATACGAGAAAATATACAATGACATGTCAAATACAATAGAACAGAGTCCCATTGTCAATCCAGAGTAAAATGCAGTAGTAAATCAACATTTGGAAAAGCAATTTTACCTGAAGAAAAGTGAGAAGCAAAATAACTCCTGAGTTCCATAATGCATGTATGGTTATAGGCGTCGCAAGGTTGCGCGTTTGAGCATAAGATAATCCCAAAGCAGTCCCTAAAGATACAATATTAGTTAGCTAAAATATAGAATAAACCAGCCAATGAGCAGGATAACCTGCCTTTTTGTATGCGGCTAAGCACTTCCACTCATATGCTTCCTTCTTCATAAGTTTCAAATGGTGCTACACTAGCTTTAGGCTTATAAATGGGAGAATGGCATTGACAACATCATGTTACTAACAACAAGTATGTTGAGGAGACAGGGCATGGAACACTATGCACCTAAATACTCCGATAAACTTTTTTGAGACATGAAGCAAATCGACATTAAGTATATTTTCTTCAGTCTGGGGTTTTTCCAAATTATAGCACATATGATTTGTTAATACTTAATCTTAGATGGATAAGGATTACCAAGTACAAACAGCTGAGGAACTTCTCCAGGGGTGAGATGGGCAAGTGCAAATACAGCTGCACTAATAATGATAGAAGTTGGTGTAGGCACCCTGCATAAGAAATTAAATGAGTATGAGGGTTTGGCTTTAACCATTATTCATGCAAAGACAATGGGGCTACACGTGATAAAACATCCCTAAAACTACTCCAACATGCAAATAATCGTGCAAATATTTATTTAAATATTAAACTCTATACATTCTACAGTATACGAACTTTGAAAGTTCTTACTATCCGAAGGGATATCAATCTCCTTTTACTTTCTAGTGCAGTTCTGAAACAAGATATCTGATAGGTGGCATACCATTTGGAAAGATATACCATGAAGAATCCTCTAAACACCGTCTCCTCAAGAATTGGGGCGAGAACACCAGTGATGCCGACCAGACAAGCAGTGCTTCATTAAACATTAAAAACATTAAACTTCTTCTTCATCAGATTGAGCATGTACAACTAAAATCATTGTAGTACAATTTCAAAGATAACAGTAAGTACCAGTTTTTCTAGAAGTACCTGATACTAGAGGATCCAATTAATGGAAGCAAGCGAACTAATGCATCAGTCTGCATATGAAAGCACTTTATAAAATTTGTCATAAATAAATTTTTGTTTTGCTTCAACATATGCGAGGAAGAGTTAACTACACTTGCCTTATCAGCAAATAGAGGAGTTAATAACAAAAAAGACAACCTATAGTCAGCAAATAGAGGAGTTAATAACAAAAAAGACAACCTATAGCCTCTCTTGTAACAGGAGAACCTTAAATGTCCTCATCCATTTCTTCCAAAGGAAAACTACCAAAGAACCCATTTCATTCGTCAGCAAAGTTCACTAGTATATGGCAAGATGAAATCTGACCTCTCTTTCTGGGGTTTCACCACTAAAGAATGACACTGCAACACCTGTTAAAGCAACAGCAATAACAGCTCCAACAAGACCAACACCTGCCCACAATAACCATCCTGTCTGAAGATCAAAGGGCTTTCTCCAATCTGATACACCAGGCCAAAATATTATTGTTATTAAAGAAAAAAATGAAATCCAGAAATATGTCCTGCAATGCTTAAAGTAATTTCCGCCAGGAAATAATTGCAACAACCCCAACATGTGATAAAATAACTCCATTGACAGAAAAATTGCTAATGTAATTCATAATTCAACCATACCATAGCGAAATACATCCTCAGGAAGCGGACCAAATGAGGTCGTGAGCCCAAACAACACCGCCAGTACAGCTGCAGTAGCAATGCTAGAAATATGACAAGTCAGCAAAGCAAAAAAAATGTCACAAACATAACAAAATATGACAGTTAATGGTAAATAGATCCTTACGCCTGGTCCACAAACAACAATTCTGCCTTCTCATCTAAACTTAATTCTTCAACACGGATTCCAAGGTATGGTAATGCTGCTGTCTCAATTAATCCTGTCAAAACAAAACTGCCTGGGAAATAATTAGTTTCATCCAAACATCAGTTCCGGATACTATAATAAATAGAGAAACAACCAAAATCATTCTAAAAAGAAAAAATTCAAAGGGAACTTTTGCAATGTCCAGATACTTCATATTTGCAATGTTTCAAGAGACTAGAAAATTATACACAGAAAATGACAAAAATAGAACTGCAGTGTTGACCATACATGATAATCAAACTACATTTGGCACCTAGAGACAATAATTCACCTCATCTTTCCAGCAACAAGGGATCAACACAAATAAAACCCACTAGAACAATAAAAATTTTCGAACAAGTGGTGCTCCAATTGTCGCCCTAGAGGTACAACGTTTTAAAAGTATAAATATCTCTAATGAACATCTAAGATACAAAATCAACTCTGTAATAAAAGCTTTAGAAGACACCTTAATCCACAAGCCAATGAGGTTAATGAAGCGGTCTGCCACTTCCAAGGCACGTCCCACCGTCTCAGTATTGGCCAGTCATATCTATCCTCCTAAAATCATCCAACACACAATGCATTACACCGTTGTCTGCAAGACTACAAATTCCAATTCTAGAATGTAAAGCTAAGTTAACAACTATCTCAAGCCAAGAAAAACAAAGATGATGAATCCGTAGGTAGCAGCTACACCGCAAGTGGAAAAGTTATTGATCAATAACAAGATAGACACAACATAATACTGAATTGTACTTTTTGAAAATAACCAATTCCCTGGAAGATTTTTCGTGGCTCCTACTTTCAAAGAATTATAAAAAAAAAAAAAAAAAACAAAATCAATCTTAATTAAGGTAACTAAGAAAGGGAAAAAACCCATTTAATTAATAAAATTGATGCTTCACTCTTCATCTTATAATCCTCCATCCAAAAGTAATGGAATCAAATTGAAAAGGCGCTTGACCCACTTACGGCATGCATATGGCAAGAATAAACAAAATTCTTACCTTCTGTTCAGATTCTTTGCCGGAGTAAAAGCATATCCAACTGTGCCCTCTGGACTGATGTTGGTTTCGAGCAGTATCGCCAAAACTGAAAGACTTGGGAAATATCCTCAGTTGGGGATATGAGTAAAAACGAGCCAGATGAGCCCGAGTTAATGGAGGAAGGGGGGACGACTTTGATGAATTAATATGAAGTTTCAATGGAAGGGATAGTATAGAAAGGGAAGACATAATTGCAGGTTGCAGAGTTGAGAGTTGCATCAATGGTGTAAGTTCAAGAATGTATTTTGCCCAGATACTGGAGACTGCAGTACAGGGTGACCTCAAATTCGCGAAGATAAGCTATAGGACCTGGGAGAATTCATAATTATATTACTATAAAATTCATTACTGCTTACAGTATTGTTTTAAAAGTTTAAAACCCATTTGAGGTGACATTGTAATTACCAAAAAATATAAGGAGCAGAATAAACTTATGTAAAAAAGCAGGGCTGTTTGCTAAGTAGACGGTTTTTTCTTATTTACCGTTCATGAATTATCATTTTACTTTTTTTTTTTACCAAAATACTTTTATTATTTTTTAAAAATAATGGAACAAAATGATAATTTAGACAATGATAAATAAGAAAAATAAATGGTATTTAGACGCTTATTTTTTAAAATTCATTTTAACCGTGAGAATATTAAATATTTGTCGATGAATATACTATTTTGGGAAAGTCACAAAGTCATTTGGAACTAAAATAGATTTTATCACCGTGTATGAATTAAGTTATAAATTTAATTTTTTTGATTTCAATCAAGAGAAAAAGAATGCATTATATTTGCATCAAGATTTTTAAAAGTAAAATATTTAGAAAAACCTTCTACAAATCATTTCCGGGGCCAGTTTAAAGGAATTAGGAGTCAGACACTTTATTTAGTTTATGATAGATTTTTGTTTTTGGAGCATAGAATTTAGTTTTTATATAGGAGAATTAGGTTCGTATGTAACCATAACTTTCCATCGCGTCATCTTTTCATTAATCAATACAAAAAATAATTAGACCCGTAAATCCCTAAAAATTATATTTTGAAATAAATAAATAAATAAAAGGGTCGAATTCAATCACTAATCCAATGTAGTAATGATTAGCTTGGAGAGTGAAGTCTGCATATAATAAGGATGGTAATTTATATGGTTGTCCTATAAGATCATCGTGCAATTTTATTCCTACTAGCGTGATACAGTAACACGCTACAGTAACGAGTTACAGTGCCTTCCTTTCTTTTGTTATTTTTTGCTATTTTTTTTATTTTATTTTTTTGTCTTCTTCCTTGAGACTTTTTTACGTCTGTTTTTTTTCTAAACAATTCAGTATTTTTTTAATATTTTTGAATTTTATAAAAAATTATTTTTAAATTATCATTTTATTTGTTTTATAATTAAATAATTTTAGATATTATGATACATATTATGGACGTTTTTGTTGTATGATATGATTTCTTTTTATATTCTTGATCTGATAACTATAGTCTGTTGATTTGAGGTATACTATTTTGTGATCTGATGTCTATATAATCATGATTTGATCTACCTTGTTAAGTATATTTTAGTTCTACTGTATTTCTTTTATATTTTTAATCTGATATATATAGTCTGTTGATCTGATGTCTATATAATCCTGATCTGATATCCCTTGTTAAGTATGTTTTAATTATATTGTATGATTTCTTTTATATTCTTGATCTGATATCTATAGTCTGTTGATTTGATGTCAAGTATTCGCTGATCTAATGTCTATATAATCCTGATCTGATCTCCCTTTTTAAGTATGTTTTAGTTCTACTGTATGATTTCTTTTATATTATTGATCTGATATCTATAGTCTGTTGATCTGATGTCAAGTATTCGTTGATCTGATGTCTATAAAAAAAAAAATTAGCCAAAAATAACAAAAGAAAGGAAGACAACTGTAGCGCGTTAAATGCCCTCAAAAAAAGGCTCCGTTAAGAGGGTTAACAACCAATATGGACTGAATGACCAAATTTAAAATTTAGATGTAAAAGTTTGTGATCTTTTTTGAATATTTAAAAGTTAGTGACCAAAACCTAAACTTTACCCAAGTATGATGAACTATTTTGAAATTCACTATTTTTTTTAGATAGATGGATTTGTATTAGGGCCCACAGGACTCCTCCCGACCCCACCTAAGTCACTCCCGGGACTAGTACTACAGTGATCAATACTACTAGTAGTTGGAATGCTTCTCCTATTCTCCTTCTGCCTTCCTTCTCTCCATGTTACCTCTCTCACAGTGCCGGTTTACTTCAAAGATAGCTGTTTCAGGTGGTAAGTGAAAAATTCCACCATGTTTTTCCCCTTTCAGAAAAAAAAAAAAAAAAAAAGGAAGAATCGATTTTTTACTTCAACATTTTTTCTTTTTTATTTCGTGTTCTTGAACTGTTCAATTCGACATTTTTTTTTTTCTAAAAAAAGAAAAATTTTCCCAATAGTGATATTTTGAGCTAAAAAATACTTTTTTCTTCTTCTTTAGTCATGTTAAATGCAAGAAAACCCTTGATACCTTCAGACAAAAGGGTGCCCTTTTTATGTGTGTTTTCATTTTACAATAATATAAAGAAAGAAATTTGTTTTCCTTGCTCCTTTCTTTCTTTTCGACTTGTTCCCTTTCGTGTTGCCCACCCTTTTTGTTTAATATTTGGGAAGTAGTTCATGTGGAAATTCCCTCTTAAAAAATGTGTACTTTCAACACTAAAACATGAGTTTTATGTAAAATGGTTTGGGGAAAGGGATTTTTTTTTCTTTGATCATCTAGGGCTTAATAGCTTATGGATGGGGACTTGGCATAGATATGGGTGGCATATGGATTATTTACGACTTAAATGGTACAGACATTATAAAATAGTTTAAGTTGATTGTTCCAGTTAGTCTGTGAGTTATGTCGGAATTTGATACCGCATAGATGGTACAAAAAATGGGGTTTGTGATTTTGTGTCCTTTCTTGATTTTTATATTATCTTGTGGTCCATTGTCCAGCAAAGACCTCCGTTTGCAGTTACAGTTGAGGGGTTTCTCTCTCTCTTTATTTATTTTTATTTTTTAGTTTTTATCGATGTTTGTAATTGAGAAACTAGGAGGTTATTTGCAGGTTAGAAGTTAATGTTTAAACAAATGAAACTATTTAAGTGAAAGATTTGGAATCTTGTTGGAGATGAGGAAAAACATGTTTCTCTTAGTAGAGACTGTTTTCTTGTTGATTGAGTTGCAGCTCAAAGTAGGTTGCTTAATGGTTCTGGGAGGTTCAGATGAGAAAGAACCCTCAGTTATTAAGAATGCGTCTCTTGGAACTGAAGCTCTATCAAAACCATTTGTACTCTAGTGTCTTCCATTTGTCATCAATATTAAAAGACTACTTGGTCATATGGCAATTACTCAATAAGAATGGAAAAAAGTGGAGGATTGGACAAGATTATTTGGACCTGTATATCTCCTACTTTTGACGTATGGCTTTCATGGTGTAAAGTTAATATTGATATTCTTTGAACTGATCTAACTTAATTAGTTTTCAGCATAACATTCTGTACTATGCTCTAACATGCCCTTACCAGTTGTCAGACACATAATACAATTGAGTTGAATTTACCAACCTCTATTGTGCAAAAGATCTGCGATGTGTGACTGTGAATTTTGTCAGCCTTGTTTGTTTATAGTTTAGTGGTAGTTGTAGCACTGCAGGATCATATTTGCAGTTCTCTATCAACTTATCGTAGTATCTAGAACTATTTATTTATTACCCTTGTTGTGCTGCATGTTATGGTGCCCGAACACCATTAAGATGTTTGCATTGTTGGTTGCAGTGAGCAATAAGTTATTCTGCTGCTTAACGGTTGGAAATTTATTGGTTTTGGGTTCCAGTTTATGTCCCATTTAAATGTTAGAGATTTAACTCTTTCTAGACAAAATAAAAGATGAAATTCTAAAATGAAGTGAGACACAGTGATGCGATTTTATAATATGTTTGTTTCCTTTTTGGAGCACTTCAAGATGTGCTTCAGTACACCTGGGTGATTTTTTTTTGCCAAATTCCATGAACTTTTTGAACAAGTGATGGCTTACTGAGCATTTTTGTTTTTCAAAATGTGATTTTTTACCTGTTATTGCTTTGTTGAATTGACTGAGCTTATTTATTTATTTTTGTTTCTTGGCTATTTCAGAAAACATAGTTGTTATTCTGTTAACATTTTTCTGCCTTCAAGTTTTCAAGGGAGCAGTAATCAAAATTTAGTGCGAACTCATAATTTTTCATGCAGTTTAGAAGTTTGATTTTAGTTGTAGAACAGGAGAAATAGGTTTGAACCTTCACCCATCTGTGATGACCAAAGCTAAGTTCTTAAAGGCCTACAAGGCTATGAAAAAGCTTGGGTATGCATCACCAACGGTAAAACCTGTATTGAAGAACCTTTTGGAAGTGTATGAAAAAAACTGGGAACTTATTGAAGATGGGGACTATGCTGTTCTTGCGGATGCTATTCTTAATAGTGAGGAGGAAAAGGTATGGCCTCTTTTCTTTCATGTCTTTTCTTGGTTAATTATTTCAGTTACGTCACTGCTTTTTTATGCTACCTGGTCTCCCTTCCCTTCTCGTTTTATATTTGGGTTATTCTTTCCCTGCATAAGTTGAAGCCTTAATGTCAATCACCTAAGGGATCTATTTGAAAGTTTCTTTAGTACTTGAGCCTCTGTTTGAAAGTGACTCTGATCTGCTATGCTTGTTGTACATATTCTGAAAATATATCCAATGGGCAGTTAAAGGAAAGCCAAAAATTCCACTTAAGAGATGAGCCTGAGGAGGATGAACCACCACTTAAAAGATTACGGTTGAGAAGTCAAACAGATCAGGCATTGTCATCTGGTGGTGTTTCTAGCCCCAGCTCCAATCAGAAGAAAGATAAGCCGCTGCATTATGTGATGAACCCAATGTCTGAATCTGATGGTAAGGAAAAGTTGACCAGTTCTGCTCACTGCTCCGTCGTTGGGAGTGAATCAGAAGACTTGATTCTCACTCCTCTGGAAGATTGTAACAGACAACAGCAATGCAGTTCTCCTTATTCTTCTTCTGGATTGGAGAAAAATCAACTGTGCACACTTGAAGAAAGCAATGAACCTGATCTTTTGTCATCCGAGACACAATCAGATGATAACTGCAATATCTATAGCAGTTCAGGTGTCCCAAAAGTGGTGAATGAAAAATGCACTCATATGTTAAAGGCCTGTCCGGAGAATGTGAGAGAATTTTCACCTGATGATACATTAGAGCTTCAGCATCCTCTTTCCATTGTGTACCCTGGTAAATCCTTATTCCCTTACCTGCTAAATATGACATAATTTGGGATGTGGATAAGGTCTGAGGGAATATAGTGAGATTGAAGTTGCTTTTAGTGCAGTTAGGTTGTTTATAAATAATGAATTCATTGATGAGGTTGCTGCTGCTGCATTTGTCATTAAACTTCTGTGTACATTCCATTCGAAAAAATTTCTTCTGGAAAATTATCTGTCCCAGAAAAATTAGTTATGATATTTACCATATTGACATTGAGTAGACTTTGTGTTCTTTATTTGTATCCATTTCACTCTTTCACTACAGGTCATGCACAATTGTTAATCGAAGGAGATTGTTCTAATGCGATAGCAAATTTCTCGTCACCTGTGAGAGAGCTGGGTACAGAAGATTCATGTAAGAATTTTCTTCTTTGTCCAGTTATAGTGTTTAGCTAGATGCTGATTTAACGAGTTGAACTAGCTATTCATTGTCCAAGTTACATTTGACAGACTATTATACAAAAATTCCAATGAGATGTTTCTGAGTGAAAAAAAAAAGTGAGAATTGCATAATTACCATTTTTAGTGAGATTTGCATCTTGAATATTCATCTTGCTTTATTAAATATAGAAAATTCTAATTGCATAGGTGAATTTCCATTGATTTTCCCTCATTTATCTTTCATATTTTACTGTCTTCGGTCAAATAACGAGTTTTTCTTATGGCTGATCAAGTGACTATATTGGCTTATATAAAGATTTACTGGATGATCAAAAACTGTTGATTAACTGTTTTTTCCTGTACTTTTGTCCATCTGCTTTCCCTCTATGTTGTGAAGATGGTTCTTTACCTGCAAAGGAATCCCTTCATCAAGGTTATTATCTGGAACCCAAGTCCTCCGTTGCGTTTAAAGACAAAGACAGTTGCTTGCATGGCTCACATGTAGACATTGCTTCTTCTTGCAAGGGAGAGATTAAACTTTCTGTAAACTTTGAGTCATCCCTACCATCTAACTTCCGCGTTCCTAGTTTAGATGCAGTCTTAAAGCGGATGGAGGAAAAGTATCTTAAATCATATAATATTTCTCGGTGTGACTTCTCTATTGTCAAGTTGATGAATGATATATGCGATACTTTCTTAGCAGCAGGCACCATATCCACTGGTTATGAGATAACAAGTTGTGCAGATCATCAGTCTGCTCCTGTTACCCCTGGAGGCTTAGATTCTGAAGTTGTTCTGAATCAGGTTACTAGTATTGCTGGTTGTTACCTTGACCCTCTGAAATTTCAACTTTTAAATCGAATGGACTTGGGTCACTGTAATATTGGATTATCCGCAGAGATGTCTCAAAGTTACTGGAACAAAAAGCTGGAGGCACTGAGAAATCTAAGCTCTTCAACTGCACAGAGTATGGTGATTGTTCAGAACGAACTTGTTCTCCCTAAAATGCTGAGTTTGGCGTATCTAATTGATGACATTACAAAAGGAGAAGAGGATTTCAAGATTTCATTGACAAATGAAATTAGCGATGAACAGCTGCCTACATTTAACTACATGCCCCGAAGCATCCCTTACAAAGATGCTTATGTCAAGTTTCGTCTAGCTCAAATATCTCATGATGACTGCTGTTCCAATTGCGTTGGAGACTGTTTGATTCCAAAAATACCTTGTGCTTGTGCTACTGCTAGTGAAACTGGTGGGGAGTTTGCTTACATGCCAGGGGGCTTACTTAAGGAAAAGTTTCTGGAAGACGCTATTTTACTGAAAAGCAGTTCAAAGCATAAAAATTTCCTTCACTGTCAAGAATGTCCACTGGAGAGGTCCAAGCATAACAGCATATCTGGCACATGCAAGGGCCATCTTGTCCGGAAATTCATAAAAGAGTGCTGGTACAAATGTGGTTGTACCATGAATTGTGGTAATCGTGTAGTTCAACGGGGCATAAAATGCGGTTTGCAGGTTAGAGAATTTATTGAATTGCACACCTTGTAACAGACATGTAAATGTATGTAGGCTTGTGGTTGTTACATAACTGTTATTTTCGGCTGATCCTATTTACCCTGCATTCTCAGGTATTTATGACCAAAGAAAAGGGATGGGGTCTTAGAACCCTTGAAGACTTGCCTAGAGGTGCCTTTTTATGTGAGTATGTTGGGGAAATAGTTACTAATAGGGAATGGTTTGATCGAAATGCATGCAGCAATGGAAAGAAGCACACATATCCCGTGCTGCTAGATGCAGACTGGTGTACTGAAGGTGTTTTGAAGGATGAGGAGGCTCTTTGTCTGGATGCAACTGTTTATGGAAATGTTGCAAGGTTTATCAATCACAGGTACTCTGAATAAGCCGGGGAAGATTTTACATTGATGCATCTCTCAGCTAATGATAACTGTTGGAGATCTTGATTTTCTTCGTGTAGGATTGCTCTTTTTTACATATCTCTTGATATGAAGTATCTAAAAGTTTTTTCTGATGAAAAAGGAAAAGTTCTCTCATAAAAGGGGTATTTGGTGCGAGTGTAGAGCTAAAATGTTGGCCAAAAAATAACCATATCGTATCTCAATATTTTTTCATTCACGTCGCACCAAAATTAAGAAAAGATAAAGGTATCATATTTACAGTAACTGGAATTAAACTACCAGCTGAGTTAAGGTGTTATTTGGGCTGCAGAACTGTAACTCCCATTTTGTCATTGGGCACTTCTCTTTCTTTTCAGTCTTCCATTTTCTTATCGACTATCTTTATGTACTATTATGGTGTGTGTATTTGTACGGGGTGGATGTCTGTGACAGATTAGCCCATTTTGAGCAATGAAGTCTGGAACCCTAATCTTGCAGCTGCTTCTACTATATGGGTCACAATCCTTATTTGCTTGCAACTTCTTTTCTATAGATGCCGTGATGCTAACTTAGTGGAGATTCCTGTTGAAGTAGAGACTCCAGATCATCACTATTATCACGTAAGTCTGATGGTTGCTCCGAAAAGAAAATGCTTTTCATTTCATTTTTGGTGACTATATTTTGAGCAGTTAATGTTTAATTCACTTTTACCTGAAACTGCAGCTTGCTTTTTTCACAACTAGGGAAGTTCATGCTTTAGAAGAGTTGACTTGGGTAAGCATTCCCTTTACAATATATACCCATCATCATATAATAAGAGTATGAAGGTACTATATTTGAGAATGCAGAACTATCTGTTAATTGGAATGGATTAGAAAATATTTTCGTGGATGTCCTCTCTCTTGGTTATCTTATGTCGATCTTAAATAAGCTCTGGTAAATACTGCATGTGGAAATTTTCATTCTGATAGGAATCAAGATCCCATGTATCTGCTTTTAATTTCTGGCCATTGACACAAGTAGAAGAGCCTGGAGAAATTGAGTTTTCTTTTGGACCATGGTATTTCAATCTTTTCAATGACTCAATTGGTCCTAGCTTTGCCTACACAACTTTAGTTCACTGCTGGCACCATTTGTACTCATTATATTCTCATATGGCAGAAACAAAAAATAAATCTTACATCTATGGTTGAAGAAGTTTACTATCTGCCTTGCAGGACTATGGCATTGACTTTGATGATCATACTTATCCAGTGGAGGCATTCCATTGTCATTGTGATAGTGAATTCTGCCGTGACAAAAGAGCTGGGAATGTCCGTAGAAAGTGAGTAAATCCTACATAACGATCTGAATTAAAGAATTGGCTAATTATGACATTTTCTAGTCCTTTTCAAGGATAACAAATTCAGTAACTTCTCATCATTATTAAAGGAAACCATTTTGAAGTCTCTGTTAGTGATTCAATTACAGTGCTTGCTGTAACTTTTGAATGATCGGTTAATGAGGCCTGATTAAAAAGATAGGTCAACTTTCTCAGTTGATACCAAGAACGGTTCAATAATTGTTCCCATCTAAACATTTTGGATTCACTTTGACCTGAAAGAATCAATGTTTCCCACCTCTAGTAACTTCATCCTGTGCATTGAGTGACTTCTGTTCTAGACCACGCCCAGGTGGCAATATTCTCGCCAGTAGGCGCCGAATGTAGCTTGGAACTTTTTATATTCGCAAGACTGTAAGTGAATCAGTATATCTAGCACAAAATAACCCATAGTTCTGTCAAACTTTCTATTTGTGCCTGAACTTTGAAGTGAAGCTCATGGATGTTCTTCTTTTGTGATGTATCTCACTGTCTGCTGCAGGTCTTAGATCCTGCGAATGAATTTTGGTAGTTTGTTGCATCTCAGAGAAAGAATGTCCTCAAGTCTCTCCATTTTGGATTTTGCTTGCTTGAGGTTTTGTCACCATAATTCACCAACTGGTAGAACTGGAATGTACATTTTGTTTTCCTGAATGGAAGATTTTCCTGGATTGCTAAAAATGGCAGTCATTAGTTGATTGCTTATCAAGATTTATAATGGAGAAATTAGCATATGTGAAGATGAAAGTAGAAATTATAGCCCAATTACTTAAATCATTTTGCCCTTTAATTACTTATTAGCTGTTGTTGCAAACTCTTGGGAATATATTGCATTTTGTGCCTGCTGCGTGTTTCCCCCTTTTGTTATACTTTCCTATAAAAATTGTCGCAAAACAAAAACGGCTTCTTTAGATATATTTTTCTCATTACTATTTACAATTTTACTTTTAATAATATTAGAAATGTAATTTTATATGTCTTTAGTTTATACCTAGTTTACAAGGGCAAAATATATTGTAACTAGAGTATATAATGGTGTTTTTTGGTAGTGTTAACTCAATAAAAATAAAAATAATTCATTTAATGTATTGATTTTCTTAAATTTATTTTATGTTTCTTTTTAATTAATGCTTCTTATCATTTATTAAAATGGTACATTAAATTGTTCTGATTAGGTAGAGTTGCGAAAGGTAACGTATTTTTAATTCATTATATATTGTTGAAAGAAAAAAGCATACATTAGCTAAATAAGATTATTTATATATAAAGTATAATTGACTGAAATTTTTAAGGTTGAGTCTCATTTAACAGGAAAAGGGAAAAAGACAAGTTATATTCGTTTTATTTCACAGTAATATTCATATTTATTGAATTAAAATTTTTTATTATATTTTAGCCGACAAATCGTCCAAAAATAACATATATTCGTGGACAATTGCTGCAGAACAACTTGCTATTCCAGCAATTGTTATATCATATATTGTTCTACAAAAAACCTAAACCCAAAAATGCTAAAATTCATATAAAATATTAATATATAAATTATTATTTTAGATATAATAAATTAGTTAATAATTATAATCCATCCTACTATGTACGAGAAGGAGTTTGATCACTAATTATAGTCATATAAGATATAATAATCCATATCCCAAAAAAAGAAAAAATATGATTATCATCAACAATCACCAAAATGAAACAATCAAAACCAAAAAATCTCCAAAACCAAAAATGAAATCCATCTCGGATCACCACATTTGCATCCTTGAACGTCTGATCATCCTGTAACATCCATAAAAAATAACATAAAAAAAATAAAATATTCGTCAATCTTTTTAGTTGTACTATTAAAGTTTAGAATTTTAAAACATATTTTTTTGTGGATGTAGTTGCATTATAAACACCTTAAATGCTTATTATGATAAAGATATTGCTGGGTTTCTACAATATCAATAGATTTTGTGGTTGTACCAATTAGATCTTGAAGAAAAGAAGGATATGGAATGAGCCCATTTTCCAATTAGTTAGAAAATGCTACAAACACATATTCAATTTGTTAAAAACATTGAGCTGAAAAGTTACAGCATTTATCCAGTAACAATATAATAAGATTTTAGAAGGGTGTCAATTAATGAGTTACGTCCCTCATATGGATAAAATATATTTGAAAATAATGATAAAATTTATTTTAAATATAAGAGTTATATCTGGGACACAATACTCATATTCCATAAGATTACTATGTAATTTGCCCGAATATTCCAAGGCCACAGAAGAACTAGCAAGTCAAAAACCTCGACAAACTCTTGTCACTATCCCTTGAAATTTTATATTATTTCACGTAAAAAAATAGGTGTCAAATGTCAGTATTATTTTACTATATATATATTGAATCAAAGTTATCAAAATTAGAAATTGTACACTTGATATGATAAATATTACTAGGTACATGTACATGGTATAATTTGCGATCAAACGTTTTGTTTTTAAAATGTATTATTTATAATATTATATTATAAATATAGTATTGTTTTAAAAGGTTCTGCTTTGTATTTATTAATGTTTTTATCTTTTTTTACTTTTAACTTTTTTTTTGAGATAAATAATATATATTAATTTACTGACAACGTCCAATAACAATGGACAAAAGGAAGACAGCCAAAAAATTACAAATTACGGATAAATCTATATAAATCTACCATATTAAGTGGTGGATATACTATATACCGAAATTTTAATTCAAACAAGAATATATCACTAATTTTCCGATGAAAAACTCCAAAATATAGATATAATAATTAGATCTATGATGACTGAATCTTCTTGGACCAAACCAACAAACATCGTCAACGACGCTGCTACCAATCCAACGAACTTCACCAACGAAACTGCCACCATAACAACGAACACCATTAATGAAACCGCAACCAATACACTCCAGTAGATCTGAATCTATTGAAGGACAAAAGAAAATAAAAATTGGGGATAATCTCCCTTTATTGGATGACGAAACTAAAAATAATAAAACGAAAACGGGCAACAAATTTAATTCCCCCATCATCCAATAATGGGAAGTTGGGGGAAAATTTTTTTTCGAGGGTTGTGTGACTACAATTTCTAATCCCTAAAAATGGTAAAAATGCAATTTTGGTCCAACATATTTGGCTATTTTATTCTTTTAGTCCAACAAGTTTGGCCTCCGCAAAAAATATCCATTACGTTTATATTTTTAAGCGATTTTAATCCATTAATCTGTTATAACAGATTTTTGTATTATTCAAAATAAGTCAAAGGTAAAAAGGTCATTAAAAAAAAAAAACTCAAAATCTTACTTTGTAAAAATACACATTTTAACCTTATTTGTTTCTCTCTCTCCTCTTCCCTTCCCTATTTTTTTGCTCTCTCTTCCCCTCCTCTTCCCTTCGTCTCTCCCTACTACTCCAGCGACACCGCTCCCATCACCGGACATCGTGATTTGTTTAGACCCGAAATTCTCTTAGGTATTTTTTTCTTGAGTTCTCGAATTTATTCTTTTTTTTTGAAAATGACTCTTAGATATATTTTTTATAGAAAGGATACGAGAATTTCGGATCTGAGAAAATCACGAGGTCCGGTGATGAGAGCGATGTCTCTAGAGTGAAAGGGAGAGACGAGAAGAGAGGGGAGGAGGGAGAAAAAAAATAAGGTTAAAATGTGTATTTTTACAAATTAAGAGCTTGAGTGTTTAATTATTTTTTTTAAATGATCATTTTTACTTTTGACTTGTTTTAACTAATACAAAAACCTGTTGTAGCAGTTTAATGGATCAAAATTGTTTAAAAATATAAACGTAATGTGTATTTTTGGCGGAGGCCAAACATGTTGGACCAAAAGAGTGAAATGACCAAACATGTTAGACTAAAAAAGTAAAATAACCAAACATATTAGACCAAAATTTAATTTTTTCCCCTCTAAATCCAGGTCAACATTAGCCCCATTAACCCAACCAATTTTTACTATACATATGGTTCATGTTCATGCATTCAATTTTGTTTCAGACAATTTCTCTTAAAAGAATTATTTTATTTACCTTCAGTTTTTTATTCATTTTTTACTTTATTAGTGATTTATTTGTTTTCAAATAATTTTTTTTAATTTTATATAAATTTAAAAAAATAGTATAATAATAAAAAATAAACAAAATGGATAAAATTAAAAACAAAAAAAACTCATTAAAATATTAGAATACATCAAATATAATATAAAAATATGTCACTTTATAAAATAGGATTCTATTATTTATTTTATTTTTTTATAATAAAAATTATTTTAAAAATCTTATGAAAATTAAATAAAATTTAATTAAAAATTTTGAAAAATATAAACATTTAAAATATTAAAAAAATCACTAACACATGAGAATACGTTAAAATTTTTTATTATGAAATAAATAGTATAGTAATAATAAAAAAAAAAAAAAAACTGAACATCAAAACTCTTAAAAAAAAAAAAATGCTAGGTGGAACATAACAAAAACTAAACAACAAAACTGGGGAAGGAAAAAAAAAAAGGAATTTAGCGGCGGCGGCCTAGGAGGGAAGTTTAATAATGCCATGGTACGAGAAATAAAAAATGGAATTTAGCGGCGGCTGCCCCATATTGGGTTTGGACATTTGCAGTCATCGAGAACTGAGTTTGTCAGTTTCATGTTATTTGGATGCCACCATATATTCCATGAACCATTGGGCACATGAAACTATTAAGACCTTTGATCTATAAATCTCTGACCTGGCAAAGAGAAACTGGCCAACCTAAATATTTTCAGCCAAATTAAACACCACCATGAAGACATATCTTTGCCTTGTTTTCTTTCTTCTGGCTCACACTTCTCCTTTCGTTCCAATCCATTCTAAGAAATTTACCAAAACCATGCAAACAATTCACGGTCTATTTACACAACATCGTCTTTGATGGCACGAACAATGCCAATGCTACCTCCGCTCTGATAGCAAATTTGACAAATCTCAGCCAGAGTACATATTTTGGGATGACCGTGGTTTTCGACGCTCCCATAAAGAAGGATGAATCTTTTCTTTCTCCGCCGATTGCGCGAGCTCAAGGGTTCTATTTTTACAACATGAAGACGGCGTATAATGCTTGGATTGCGTACACATTGCTGTTCAATTCGACTCAATTTAATGGGACGATCAGTATTTTGGGGGCAGGCATAATTGAACAGGAAACTAGGGATCTCTCGGTGGTCGGAGGAACCGGTGATTTCTTCATGACCAGAGGCACTGCAACGTTGCGAACTGTGCATGCTGAAGTCGTTCCCACGGTTTATTTTGTTCTCCAAATGGACGTCAAGTTGTATGAATGTTACTATTGAATTTAGGCAAATTAAAGCTACCACTAAATTTGAGATGTTTGTTGCATCTCAGAGAAAGAATGTCCTGAACTCTCTCCATTGTGGATTTTGCTTGCTTGAGGTTTTGACCATAATTCACCAACTGGCAGAACTCTAATGTACATTTTGTATTGGAGAATATTCTATTCTTATTCGTGAAGATAATATTGCTAATTTGTGTGGATATGTACAATTATGATATATCAGATTCTTAGGGATATTTAGGCTATCTTCTCTATATAATCATGTATTTGGTATGAGTTGTATATGAAAATTGAGAATAGTTTTTCTCTTTTATAGTTCTGTTTTTTCTTCATGGTATCAGAGCAGTGATTATACTGTCTCTGTTTATTTTCCGTCATGGCTCAAAAAATGATTACAGAAGGTTATTCAAGTATTCTTCGAGAAAGTGGGGTGATCTCTTCTCAAAAATTGAGTTCTATATTGTTGAATGAATTCAATTACCTTCATTGGTCAAGAGTGGTGACAATTTATCTTGGATGGAGATCCAAACTTGGATTTATCAATGGCAAGGAATAAACCCCAGAAGTTGATTCCGAAGGGTACGAAGCTTGGCTGTCAAAGGACTAGACTGTCATGTAATAACTTGTTCACTCTATGGAGCCTAATATTGCTGAGATTTTTAGTTATTATGAATCTTTCACTGATCTATGGGAAGCTGTTCGAGAAATGTACGGTAATCAAAATAATTCTGCCTGAATTTTTCAAATTCAACAAGATATCAGTAACCTTCGTCAAGACGGAAAACCTTTTGTGAATTTGTTGTCCAGATTAAAAGGTTTGTGGAATGAATTGGATGTTTATCGTCCTCATTGTATTGATCCAGTCATTTTGAATAAATGAACTGAAGAAGATCGAGTGTTTCAATTGTTGGCAAGTCTTGGTCCTGAATTTGAAGATTTTAGGCGCAATAGTCTCATGAATGCTGAACTTCCATCTTTGAAGAATATTTGCACATCAATCCAACAAATGTTACGGCACCGTCGATTAGAACATCCATCTGAGCCTGTTTTTCAAAAATAATTCCAACTTCTCTTAAAGAAACTCATGAGTGTGAGATTTGTTACAATTCAAAGTCTACTAAACTTCCTTATAGTCATTCTTTGCCAAAATCAACTCAAGTTTTTCAACTGATTCACTCGGATGTATAGGGACCCTTTTCAACTTCTATTGATGGTTTCAAATATTTTGTAACCTTTATTGACGATTTCTCAAGGGTTACTTGGATTTACTTGTTAAAATAAAAAAATGAAGTTTTTTGTTCCTTTCAAGATTTTCACATGATAGCTGCTAATCAATTCTCAGCTCCAGTAAAAATCTTGCGGTCTGATAATGGCATGGAATACACATCTCATGAAATGACAAATTACCTAACTTGTAATGGAATATTGCATCAAACTAGTCGTGTCAACACTCCACAACAAAATGGAAGAGCTGAACGAAAGAATCGAGATTTATTAGTGAAAACGCGTACTTTAATGCTTCAAATGAATGTGCCTAAGTCTTACTGGTCGTATGGTGTCCTTACTGTTGCTTATCTTATCAATCGCCTACCCAATAGAGTGCTGGATTTTAAGTGTCCTCTTGAAGTTTTGTAGGTCAAGAAACCATATATTTCGCATGTGAGAATTTTTAGTTGTGTTGTTTTATGCATATAGCTCATCGTGACAAATTGGATCCAAGAGCAGTTAAGTGTGCTTTTTTGGGTTATTTCCAACCAAGAAAGGTTACAGGTGCTATGATGTAGTCAATAAAAAACTCTACGTGAGTAGAGATGTTCGGTTTGTTGAAAATACTCCATATTTCGAGAATACAAGTCAGGGGAAGGTACTAATGAATTTATTTCCTTTGCCTATTGATACATCTGATTTAGCTTCAATTGATCAGGTTTCAACATCAAATACCCCTGCAGACTCTTCTGAACCTTTACCTCATAATGAAACTGTAATTGAGACTGTTCCCTGACGTAATCCTCCAAGAGCTCGACACCCTCCGAAAAGAATGAAGGATTACGTTGCATGCTCTTCTAGGTATCGTGTTACTGCATGCTTGAGTTATGAAAGTTTGTCACTATCATATGTAGCTTTTCTTGCAGCAATCTCAAGTATTCCTGAACCTAAAGGTTTTGAGGAAGCTAATTCTCAAACTATATAGAGAAAAGCTATGGATGAGGACCTCAAAGCACTTACAGATAATAATACATGGATAATTGAAGCTTTTCCAATTGGAAAATGACGTATAGGTTGTCGATGGGTGTTCAAAACCAAGTTTAACTCTAATGGGACAGTTGAATGACATAAAGCTCGTCTCATGGATCATGGATTTACTCAACAATTTGGCATCAACTACAAGGAAACATTTGCTCCAGTAACCAAGTTTATAGCACTGCACTGTGAGAGCTCTCTTACCTGTAGCCATTAATAATGGATGGACGTTATTTCAAATGGATGTCAAAATGCTTTTTTGCACAGCGACCTTAAAGAGGAAGTGTTTATGAAGCTTCCACCCGGTCATCCTCAAGGTAACAATCCGAATCTGGCTTTTCGGCTTCACAGATCTGTTTATGGTTAAGCAAAGTTCACGTGCAATGTATGCCAAGTTGAGTTCATGTCTTGAAAGTCTTGGTTTTTCTAAGAATAATGCAGATTCATCACTATATATTCACAAAGGCAAGCATGATAAGTTGATGGTGCTTATTTACGTTGATGATCTTATCATTACGGGAAATAATGTTGACTCTATATCTAAGTTAAAAATGAGGCTTCAACATCAATTTCCTATTAAAGATCTTGGTCCCTTAAAATTTTTTCTTGGCATTGAAATGAAAACTTCAAGCAAGGGACTGTATCTCAATCAGCATAAGTATATCTTGGATTTGCTTCAAGAAACATGTTTTCTGGATACTAAGTCAGTAGCTACTCCATTGGACAGTAAAATGCATCTTGGGTCACCAGGAAAGGCTCTTCATTCTCCATGATATTATCAAAAGGTTGTGAGAAAATTAATTTATTTAACCATAACCAGGACGAACATCTCATTTGCTGTTAGTGTTGTTAGTCAATATATGTATGCACCTACTGAGTACCACTTGATTTTGGTGAAACGAATCCTTCGATACTTGAAGGGTACAATAGGGCGTGGTCTTTTAATGACCAACAATGGGCACACAAACATCATTGGTTATAGTAATTCTGATCGGGCAGGAAATACTCTTGACCGTAGATATACTATTGGATATTGTGTTTTTGTCGGTGGTAATTTAGTCTCATGAAGGAGTAAGAAACAACATGTTGTTGCCTGATCCAGTGCAGAGGTAGAATACCGAGCTATGACAACAAATGCATGTGAACTTGTGTGGCTTAAATGTCTCCTTGATGACCTAGGATGCTCATCCAAAACACCAATGACGTTTTTCTGTGATAATCAAGCTGCTATGCACATTGCGGCCAATCCTGTATTTCATGAACGAACAAAACATATTAAAGTAAATTGCCACTATATTCGTCAACAAATTCAATCTAATCTTATTGATACTCACTATGTGTGGAGTAGTGATCAACTGGCAGACATCTTCACCAAAGTTTTGTTATATGCACATTTTCAACGACTGTTAAGCAAGCTAGTATCCATTAATCCTTTGGATCCCGCTTGAGGGGGAGTATTGGAGAATATTCTGTTACTATTTATGAAGATAATATTGCTGATTTGTGTGGATATATACAGTTATGATATATCAAATTCTTAGGGATACTTAGGCTACCTTCTAAATATAATCATGTATTTTGTATGAGTTGTATATGAAAATTGAGAATAGTTTTTCTCTCATATAGTTCTGTTTTTTCTTCATTTCGTTTTCTTGAATGGAAGATTTTCCTGGATTACTAAAAATGGCATTCATTAGTTGATTGCTTATCAAGATACAATGGAGGGGTGTCTCCCTCTTAGGGTAAAAAAAAAAAAAAAAAAATAGAGTACTATTTGCATTAGAAGATCAAAATAGAAAGTATAGCCCGATAACTTATTCCTTTTGTCCTATGTTGCAAACTCTTGGAAAGATATTGCATTCTGTGCCAGGCGGGGCTCCTTTTGTTGTGCGGTGCTATAAAAATAAGTTTATTTCAAGAGTATTTTGTCAATTGGTATACTTGTGGTTCATAGAGACACCAATTTTTGGCCCAAATTATAGTATATACATATTACTGTATTTGAGAAGTATTTAATTGACAGTTGGACATTTTTCTAATGGGTTAAAAACTTGGGAGCCCATTAAACTTATTCAATAGTATACTTTTGGTCACTGAACTTTTTGACTCAACTAATTAGCCATTAAACTCTTAAAACACATCACTTATCACACTTTCGTCACTGATTGGATGGAAAAGTCAATATGTACAAAAAATTGTTAAATCTTTTAGGGGAAAAAAGGGAAACATTGAGTATCCATATTAGTAATTCTTTAATACATTTAAAAAAATTCTAAATTAATTTTACTGGATTGAATTTACCCATCTTCGGGTCAGTCATCTCCTTCTTCTTCTTGCGTTTGCCGGTTTCATTCGTATAGTTTTTCTTTCCCTCTTCCCAAATGAATGAAGTAAGATCCGGTCCGGGCCAAATAGAAAATCTCATTTTTGTGCTATGCATTCCAGATTCAGAGACTTTCGATTGAGCCCAAACACTAAAATCAATTCCCCTGAGTGGATCTAGGCTTATACTTGTTAGATCTATTAAACGGCACGTTAAAAATTAAATCTTCACAAAAGGCGAAATTAAAGATTATACCTTCGAAGCATGTCCTCGAAGCAAATAAGAAAAAGATCCAAGGTTTGATATAAAAATCAAATCTTTGAAGCAAAATCCACAAGAATCATTTGGATGCCTCCAAGAAAACCCGGAAATCGTGGGGGCAATTATCTACGGGGTACTACTCACAAAACCCATGAAGAACTACCAAGAAAATCCCTCGAAAAGGACTAGAAAATCTGCCCAAAATCTGGCTGCTGCCCAGCCAGATTGCTGCAGCGAAATCGGTCCAAACCGCCGCGATCAAGACACAGGGGAAGGCAGATCGGCTTGCCGTTCGGTCTCAATCTCTCACCGGAATCCTAGAAACCAATGGGCTGCTCTAGCTTCGACCTTTGGGCTGAATCCTATTCGAGAAAGCGAGATCTCAAGACCGACTTCGAAAGAAAACTTTAATGAAGAAGAAGTTCTCTCTAGATCTTTCTCACTCTAAGAGGCAAGACTTGTCTTGCAAGATTTTCTTAAACTTTCTTCAGGTGTAAGCTATCTATTTATAGGGAGTTCTAAAGGAGACCTAGTGGACTTTTGAGTTGGGTTTACTACTTAGATTTAATTGACTTTCTTAGTCTCAGTAGACTAGTCAATTCTCAATTAGCCCAAGGATTATTTATTCGACCCACTTCGTCAATTAAATATTAATCGACCCAAGGATTATTTCGTAACCCACTTTGTCAATTAGATATTAATTAATCCAAGGGTAAATATTTAATTAGTCCACTTTTCCAATTAATCTAATTCATAATTAATGGTACCACTAACGGATTAATTATGGAACTACCGCACAAAAATGAAATTACTTTGCGCACACTTTAATTATTCTTCTATCTCTCCACGTCAAAGATATAGTGCTCGTCATTTTATTAATTTACTGATAAATTAATTTATTGACTTCTTGGTTATCCGAGACTAGTACCACTCAACCTTACTATTATACCGGACATAAGTCCACATGTTGGGTTTAGTATAATAATCCTTACGAGTTTATCTCGGGAGCACCATTACCCCGGACGTACCGGTACATGGTTTCCTTTCGACAAGCAACAGCACAATAAGAAGTCAAACATGCATACCCAACTTATCGAGATCTAGGCCTCAATTGACCGCACCCTTTGCCAAGTCAAAGTACACTATGTCTAACTCTCATGCCCGCTCTAGTCTAGGGATTAAGAGATTAGAATATTAGGTTCGAATTAACTACGAAGTTCAGTACAAGTTAATTTGATTTCGAATAGGTCCTGCTCAATCTGCTCCGGCATATTCGTATAATTTAATTAGTCTAGACAAACTATTTTTGAATCATATGATAACCTAAACCGATAGTATGTCCAAACTATCTCGGTTACGAGCGTTATTTATATATCATAAATTTAACCAATAATAAGGTCTACTGTGCTACACCCGATACCTTATCATCTATACATATGATAGAAAGGGGCAATTTATAATATTGAAACATAATCGATATGTAATTGAGAAATAGTTTTTCAAACCAGCAAAGCTTTTTAGTATTCAAAACTAAAATCAAATACATTAATTAATTATCAAGAAATTTAATAAAAACACATTCGAATGTAACATAAATTGATTCAAGATCTAATGAACTAATTAATTAAACTCAATATCTGATGAGGGATCCTTAGAATGAGGATGTTCATGACAGATTCTCTGGGCATAATCTTCCAAGGGAAAACAATTGAATATCCTCTATTCTTCTTTGGTACTACTGCCACTGATGAGTTGTATATCCACACCTGAGCAATGTCGAGGCATAAGGACTCCCAAACCCATTGTATTTTGATCCACTGTCTCTCCTAACAACCTTAAAACTTCTCCAAGAAACCCCAAAAGAGGCCGCATGAGCAGAAAATCACCCAACCCAAGGGGAGCAATTGATATTGATTCAACGGATTTAGTTTTGTATTACCACTCATAATTAAAAACTTATAAACCGAATATCACTAACTAAGGTAGTATATGGGTCAATCCACAGGAAATGGAGGGTAAAATCTTGCTGTAAAATTAGAAAAATATAGTAAAACAAAACAATTATCACAGCAGTATTGTAAGTAATCAAAAGGGTTGAATATATAAACAATAAAGAAAGAAAATAGAAATGAACAAGAAAGAAAAGGCTTTGATATGGCTTGTAGTTGACAAGATAGGTTGCATCTTCCTAACAGTGAGAATTCTAAATTTGCTGCAGAGCACAGTTTTGACTCAACTCGAACAACACCCGTGTCACTTACTCCATGACCACTTTACCTAATCGATCATTGGAATCCCCGGTTGTCCTTGTAGATGGCCTAGCACCAATCCAACCAGTCCACCTGACGAGGGGATTGGACCTCTTTTCCGTACATACATCATACTAGCACTTGAATGAACTAAGTATATAAATGCTAAGGTATCACCAAAAAAAATCTCCCTACAAACATTCTGACTCTTATTCATTCAAGAGTTTCTCAGAATAAGAGGTTACTATTGGTATAGTCATCTAAGACTTTCCAAAAGCAGTCTTGTTCTGATCAACTCAAGAGCTTACAGATTAAGTAATAGCTTAGGTATTGTCACTTATGACTTCCCTAAGAACATGCCCATTCTATAAAGCTCTTGGGCTTAGCAGAGTAACTAGTTGTTGAAGTATTGTCAATCAAGACTTCCCACAGCAGTGTAACTCTTGCTAGGCTCTGAGATTCACAGAGTATATTATCACTAAGGTATTATCACTTAAGATATCCCTACAAGCGTTTAACTCTGCTAGTCTCCGGATAACATAGGATCTTTGGTTTCTATAGTACTATCACTTAAGATTTCCTTACTAGAATTCCAATCCTGTGTTATCACAACCCCTTCAGTTGTATGATATTTTCATGATAAGGATTATTGCGACATCCTTGCATCATTCTCTACTTACACTGTGTTTGAACCGAAGAACATATACTACAATACTCACCATAAACAAAATCAGTAAGAGTTCAAGTACAACAGCGCTTAACAAGTTTGATGACCATCTATTTTGCACATCCACCGGCAGAGAGGCTTAGGCGTGTAGTTTGATGCTGTCATACCTGCTTTAGTGCACATCTGGTAAATGAGGCTTTCACCTTGTCTCTACCTCATTGGAGGAGTAAAAATTCTTGTAAGAATTTAGAACCTCATTGCCTCTAAATTAACACTCATACGAAGATGAAAACATGAATAAATAAAATAAAAGAGTTTCGGATAAAACAACCAAAGTAACAAGTTACAAGGGAAAAAACTCCGAACTCAACTACTACTCCTTACTCCCTACCATTTTTCTTGTTCTTGAGTTTGGAGTTAATAACTACTATTTATGGAAGGAAATCTAGTGAAGGAAATGTTGGATGGCTAAAATGGGAATTTCTGGATTGTTTGGTGGTTAAGGATTGCAAGCTGGTTTCTTGGCATCTTCCAGGAGGCAATTGCTGGCAACCAGCCATTAAAACATCCCTGCAAAGTTCAGAAACGGTTAAAGTAGCCTGCTGCACTATTCCGGGCATACTTCAACAGCGTGATTCCTTCGCCGGTGTACTTCTTGTCTCATCAGGCAGGAACCCTTAACTGTAATGTGGTACTTCTTGTCTCTTGTGGTCCTGTCCTTAGCTGTCGTCGGCGTACTAACTACTCTTCCGGAATCTTTCTGCTGCTTGTGCCAGTGATGTTGGTCGGATGCTCAGTTGATGGTGGTTTAAGCTGAGCATCACTTAAAAGTGTTCTGTCTCGGTCACCGTACACTTAAGGGTTAGATTTGGCTTCACAAGACGCTTCAGTTTCATATCGTTATCTTCTCACGTCCTCCTAACGCTGGCGTTTGGTGATCGTCTGGTCAAGACTTCCATAGGACACTGTTGTCAATTGGTCGTGATCTTCTTTTCAAACTCCTGCTGTTTCGCTTCAGATGTCTTCACTTTGTCAGGGTCACGTCCAGCGAACGTTGTTATGAACTGGACGTCTTCAGCTCGCGGTAGTTAAACTCTGGATTTCACTGGACTTGGTGAACTTTGTGCTCAAGTGAAACTGTCGTCTGCTGGCAGTGTCATTCCTTCTAGCTTGAGAATCCTTGGTTCTGCTCCAAATGCTAAGTCTGAAGTGTGGTTTACTATAGTCTCATTCTATGCATATTTCACTTGTAATCAACACAAATAGATCCGTAACTAGTATTTTTAACATAAGAGCAGATTATAATTTCGTCCATAGGAAGCTCAAAAATAGGCTAAAAACAAGTAAATATATGTATAAAATGAATTGCATCAGCACCCCCACACTTAAGACTTTGCTTGTCCCCAAGCAAACCAATTATGAAATAAGAGATGAACAACTCCCCTTTGAGAAAAATAGGATCATGCTCTACTTTTCCCTTTAAGCCTTTCTTAGAAACCAAGTCTCAGTAATGCATAAAGGTCTAAAATTAACCTCAGCAACTAAAGTTACATCATAGATTACTTACCGATGCTATTGATACTTAAAAAGGTTCACTCATTTTCGCTCAATGTGTTTGGGCAGTAATATATGTATAGAATTTAAGCACTCAAGTCAATTATATGCATAACTTCAACCATAGGCTTAGACATCACTCCTCCACCAATTTATTGTATTCATAATGAGTCAATCAAAAGGGCTTGTTTTATAGGGAATGGAAAATGAGTGAGAATAAATTGGGCTAAAAAGGGTGAAAAAGAAAAATATGGTGGCTAGATCCCTTGCTCAAATTTATTATTTTAGGACTTCCAAGGTGTGTCCTAGTGCTTTGCCTACTACTATATTAACGTAAGGGTACAAGGCTTAGAGGTCATTCACTTCCTTACTTTTCACCACTATACTACTGTGAGGGTACAAGGCTTAGATATCCTTCTCTTCCCCACTTATTCACACTAAGGACATTGGTCCCTAAAAAAAATATATATAGTTTTGAATGAGACAACACTTATAAAGAACAACACTTGGTTATTTTAGCATGTTTAAGCAAGAGCTACAACCATCAAATAGGAATTTAGGATGAAGGGGTCGAAAATGAAGGTTTAGAAAGGGTATTTATGTAAGGGAGGTCAAAGAAAAAGATTGGGCTCAAGGGGTTACTCCTAGGGGATTATGTGAAGGTGAAAGAAAAATAAAAATATGTATTGTAAGGGCCTTTATCATTTTAGCCAATCATGGACACATAAATTGTCTTGTTATGTATAATCCAGCCAAGTTCTAGATCCATCAATGCATATAAGACTAATCACTCAACAAAGAAAAATTAAGTCATAGGGAGACTTCTCGGCTCAAAATTTCTCAACAAAATTGGGATTTTGTGACCAAATCTAAAGGCAATAGCTAAGGTCTAATTCGAGTGTTACTATTCAAGCTAATAGAGGCCAAATTCATATTTCATACATTACTAAAGACTTCCAAAGATCGGCTAAAAAATGGTTTTAAAAATATTTTCAGGAAAAATTTTAGAGTATGATCATGTTTAAAGAAAATTCATTTTTAAGCAGGGGACTTATTTATCTACTAATTCCATAATCAGGGGACTTGAAAATAAGCAACATTTCGAGCTATTCCCCTCCCAAAACTCATGCATAACAAGAATTTTAAAGCTAGCATGTGCAACATGAAATTACTCAATCCAAAATCCATATCAACAAGATATACTCAAACAGTCATTATCCCCACTAGAACAATCCTTACAGCTAAACCTAATAAATTAAAGATAACAAGCACAAGAAAACTTCTCTATTTTCTTCAGCTTTTCCTGTGTTGCTTCTGAGGGGCTGATGAAGATACTTTGGGGATTTTGCTCCTTTCAGTTGGTTTCCTTGCTTGGGTATGAGATTTCGGCAGGAATCTAGGCCTTATCCCAAATTGATTTGATACACGGGTAGTTGCTGGAGCTGAAAGTCTGGTGGGAGGTGCAAATGAAATTGGCATGGCAGCTATTGCTAGGTTATGAATTTCAGGTTCAGTTTGTTGAATATTTAAGGTTGTCTGCACCCGTGGTTGTTGAAAAACTGCTTTAAACCCGTTAGCTGTCACCAATCTCTGCAGGCTATTCACTTTTAGGGCCAAGGCTGTGTTTGCATTTAAGGCTCCCTCAAGTCTTGGTAGTAAGATCCTTCACAATTGCACCCGCTTTTTCCTTTGCCTCTTCCATTATTACTTTCTTCCTTTCTTCTTCCTGTGCCATTAACTCCTGTAGCTCACCTCTCAGCTTTTGGATTTCTTCAACAATCAATTGCATCATATCAGTTTGTACAGAGCTACATTCTCCCTTGTTCTACTCATTTGCAAACTTTGTCCTTTGCTCAGCCCTTCTTTGTTCCTCTTCCCTAATTCTTACTTTCTCTTCATCATCCAAACAGGTCTGATCATTTATCTCAGTCTTCAATTTATCCAGTATATCATCATCTTTCCTAATGTTTATGCCCGCTTCAGAGCACAACCCTTCAATAATACTGCAAAAAGGAAGTCCATCCTTATTTCCTTTCCCAAGGGCTTCCATCATGATTCCCTCTATAATCTCCCCAATATCAATGTTTTCACCAGAGAGCATTGCAAATAGGATTTGCAACCTATCCTGTTTGACTTTAGAATCTTTAGTGGGGTATACATTATAACATATGAAAGTATAAACAGTCATCCCTAGACTGTTAAGCTGGTTATAACATAAATTCCACCACGGCATTGGAACATGCTCATTATTTCTCAACACCTTTCTCAGTTCTTCCACAGAAGTCTTATAATCAATAATCTGACTTCTGCTCAAACAATTTTCCCTGTCATATCCTAAATAATCTTGAATTGACTCTTTTGTCACCAGAATCTCCTTTTCCCTGACAAGAATTCTTCCATCCAACTTTCTCAAGTGGAGGGCAGCATAAAATTCTTTGCACAGAGCACTGTTACATTTCCCATCTCTTGGCAGAAGCTTCATCCATTTTAACCCTCTTACAATCTCCATATATTTGCTTGATTCTGACAATCCTCTTTGCTTTAATAAATGTCTCCCCACCACCAGTGTTTTTTGCTTCTATAATAGAGCGTGGGATGATTCTATTCTTTCTTGAATGAACTTTGCTAGTTTTTGTCACTGGAGAGGGACTCTGCTCAGTTTCTTCAAATAATTGGTTGATTTCATCATCCGAATTGGAAGTACCTGCAATCTCCTAGTCCTGTCTTACTCTCTTCCTCTTATATACAACGCCTGAGAAGTGAGTATTCTCACTGCTCAAGTGTTGTGGAGGAATATCTGATATTGGAGTCACATTTTTGCATATCACCATTCTTAGTAGAAATGTAAAAATTATTTGATCAGCAAGAGCATCAATAATTCAACTAGAAACATAAAGTTAGCAAGAATTCGTTTACTGGAATCATTCTATGTTAAAAGAATCGCAACCCTAATTCGGGAGTTCAAGGTAAAAGCTAAATAGTAATTGAGAAGTACATACCTGTGTGTTATCTTATTACACATGTTTGACTGAATATAATTTATCCTTCAAACTTCAAGAATATCAATGTGTAGGGGGTTCGAGAAAGAACGAGGAAGACTTCAATTTTCTTGTGTTCTGAATATGATCAGATGAGTTGTGAATTTGAACTGGGGTTTTGAATTTAGTGAAGTAACTCTCACGTGACTTTGGCGTGCTCGCAATGTCACCACTTTACTAATTTACAACATACCCTTATTCTCCAAAAGAATTCTTTTTCTTCACCTCTTAAGCATTCTATCTATTGACAAAATTCTAAAAATCATATAATTAATTTAAAAATTGTTTCCTTGTACTGCCTGGTTTTTAGGCTTAGGCAAGACCCCTATTGCCCTGTTATTTCAAGATCCTTCAAACCCCCTTCTGTCATTGGCATAAATTATTCTGAGATACCAATATTTACGTCTTTCTTTGGACCCGTGGTGTCTGGTGTGTATATTAGTATCACATTTCCTCCCAAGGCTTCTTTTTCAGGCTCTCTTTGAATTGTGGATGATAAAATGCGTAAAACTCCAGTTGCTCTATAAATCCTCCTTCTAGGCAGTTTCCAATACTTGCTCCTTTATTGCTTTGGATACTCAGAATTTGGTTTAGTGGATAGGGTTTCTGTTGAGATACTTCATATGGTTTTCTCTTAAGATTAATTGTTGTTAGCTTCCCAGGAATGGTACCATTATCATCAGTTAGCTGACTTTCCTTAGTGCTCAAAATGCCCTTTTGCTCATTAGCTTGAATTTCCAATTCCACTGGGCCAACTCTCTGCATTGAGTAATCCTCCACCACTGATATTTGCTCCTCCATTCCCTCCTGGTTATCAGTGTCAGTTAACCAGGTTGAATTGGATTCACAGTCAGAAGGGGCATTCGATTCGCAACAGTTTCCACTGCTTTGTCTTCCTTTAGAGGCTTCTCGGTAGGTTTTATTATGAGTGTACTTGTACCTTCTGCTTCCCTCGATTTCCAGGTGTTGCACCCTCTTTTTTAGGCCATACATTCTTTCCTCTATACTACGCATCTTCTCTAATTGCATGTTGTGATGAATGTGTGATACCCTCTCGAGTTTCTGCAGTTGTTCAAAAACATTCCAGGACCATTGATCCTCCTCTGGTTCAGCTTTTGAGTCTCTATGTAAGTCAGGTTGGAGTTGTGATTCCTCTGTTTTTGCAGTCGCAAAAACATTCTTATACAGTTGTTCAGTGCTCTTCAGTTCCTTATCAGTTGCTGACTTAAGTTGAGATTCAGTTCTTTGAGTTAACTTTTCATAACCGAATCCAAACAATTTCCCGAACAACCTGGGCCTAGCGGGGTCATCAGTATTACTGCTGTTCATTTCTACACATACTGTATTCCTAACTCATCCGGCAACAAAATCCTAGCAATTGTTCCCCGGCAAGGACGCCAAAATTCTGATGCGACGGATTTAGTGTTGTATTACCGCTCATAATTAATATTTTATAAACTGAATAACACTAATTAAGGTAGTATACGGGTCGATCCATAGGGAACGAAGCGTAAAATCTTGCTGCCAAATTAGAGAAATACAGTAAAACAATACAATTATCACAACAGTATGGTAAGTAATAAAAAGAGTTGAATATATAAACAATAAAGAAAGAAAATAGAAATGAACAAGAAGAGCAGTGGATGAGAGTTGAGATTTCTACTTCCCTGTAAGAGTAAAGGCTTTGATATGGCTTGTAGTTGGCAAGATAGGTTGCATCTTCCTAACAGTGAGAATTTTGAATTTGCTGCAGAGCACAGTTTCGACTCAACTCGAACAACACCCGTGTCACTTACTCCATGACCACTCTACCTAATCAAACTATGGAGTCCCCGGTTGTCCTTGTAGATGGCCTAGCACCATTCCAACCAGTCCACCTGACAAGGGGATTGGACCTCCTTACTGTACATACATCATACCAGGACTTGAATGAACTAAGTATATAAATGCTAAGGTATCACTAACGAAAATCTCCCTAAAAGCATTCTGACTCTTATTCATTCATGAGTTTCTTAGAATAAGATGTTACTAATGGTATACTCATCTAAGACTTTCCAAAAGCAGTCTTGTTCTGATTAACTCAAGAGTTTACAGATTAAGTAATAGCTTAGGTATTGTCACTTAAGACTTTCCTAAGAACATGCCCATTCTGTAAAGCTCTTGGGCTTAGCAGAATAACTAGTTGCTGAAGTATTGTCAATCAAGACTTCCCACAGCAGTGCAACTCTTGCTAGGCTTCGAGATTCACAGATAATATTATCATTGAGGTATTATCACTTAAGATATCTTTACAAGCGTTCAAATATGCTAGTCTCCGAATAACATAGGATCTTTGGTTTCTACAATACTATCACTTAAGATTTCCTGACTAGAATTCCAATCTTGTGTTATCACAGCCCCTTAAGTTATATTATATTGCCATGATAAGGATTACTTTAGTGAGAGTTCAAGTACCAACAGTGCTTAACAAGTTTGATGACCATCTGTTCGCACATCAAACGGTAGAGAGGCTTAGGCATGCAATTTGATGCTATCAAACCTGCTTTAGTGCACATATGATAAATGAGGCTTTCACCTTGCCTCTACCTCATTAAAAGAATAAAAATTCCTGTAAGAATTTAGAACCTCATTGGCTCTAAATTAACACTCATATGAAGAAGAAAACATGAATAAAGAAAATAAAACAGTTTCGGATAAAACAATCCAAGTAACAAGTTACAAGGGAAAAAACTCCAAACTCAACTACTACTCCTTACTCCCTACCGTCTCTCTTGTTCTTGAGTTTGGAGTTCACTACTACTATTGATAGAAGGAAATCTAGTGAAAGAAATGATGGATGGCTAAAATGGGAATTTTTGGATTGTTTGGTGGTTAAGGATTGCAAGCTGGCTTCTTGGCATCTTCCAAGGGGCAATTGTTGACAACCAGTCATTAAAGCATCACTGCAAAGTTCAAAAACGGATAAAGTAGTCTGCTGCACTGTTCCGGCCGTACTTCAGCCGCGTGATTCCTTTGCTGGTGTATTTCTTGCCTTCTCGGGTAGGAACCCGTAGCTGTATTATGGTTTTTCTTGTTTCATGTGGTCCTGCCCTTAGCTGTCATCGGCGTACTAACTGTTTTTTTGGAATCTTCCCGCTGCTTATACCGGTGATATTGGTCAAACGCTCAGTTGACGGTTGTTTCAGCTGAGCATCATTTGGAAGTGTTCTATCTCGGTCACCGTACACTGAAGGGTTAGACTTGGCTTAAAAAGACACTACAATTTCATATCGTTATCTTCTCACATCCTCCTGACGTTGACTTTTGGTGATCATCTGGTCAAGACTTCCATGGGACGCTGTTGTCAATTAGTCGTGATATTCTATTAACTCATGTTGCTTCACTTCAGATGTCTTCACTTTTTCAGGGTCACGTCTAATGAATGTTGTCGTGAATTGGACGTCTTCAGCTCAAGGTCGTTAAACGCTGGATTTCACTGGACTTGGTGAGCTTCGCACTCAAGTGAAGCTTTCGTCTGCTAGTCGTGTCATTCCTTCTATCTTGAGAATACTTGGTTCTGCTCCAAATGCTGAGTCTGAAGTGTGGTTTACTACAGTCTCATTCTATGAATATTTCACCTGTAATAACACAAGTAAATTCATAACTTGTATTTTTAACATAAGAGAAAATTATAATTCCGTCCATAGGCAGCTCAAAACTAGACTAAAAATAAGTAAAAATATGTATAAAATGAATTCCATCAGATATCATACCGAACAAAAGGTTGTAAGATTCACGGGGATAGAGATGTTAGGGGGAAATCTTCCTTGTTTCTTAATTGTGTTCCCTCAAACTTCGATTGTATCAAATGTTTCTTAAAACCCAGAAAAACCCATATTGTAGAATTTCGAGAACCGATTTGATTCTTTGTTATTAATTTTTTTGTTTTTTGTTTTTTGGCTTGGGATTGTTCAACAAAAGTTCAGCAGGAGTAGTTCAGTGAAAGTTTCGGCAATGAAACTCTTTCAGAATGCGAAGTCAGTGTGGTTGAAAAGTGTTCATAACAAGTACTTGACAGCTGAACACGACGAGGAATCGGTGACACAAGATGGTAACATTCATCCAAGGAAGCGATATGGACAGTTGAGTACGTTAAAAACATCGACAATATTATCTGTTTGAAGAGATGTTACAATCGTTACTTGACGGCCTCCAACCAGCCTTTTCTATTGGGGATGACTGACCGAAAAGTTCTATTTTGGTCTACTGTCCCTCCCAACAACCTTAAAACTCCTCCAAGAAACCCCAAAAGAGATCGCTAGAGCAGAAAATCACCAACCCAAGGGGAGCAACTGATATCGAATATAAGGTTGTAAGATTCACGGGGATAGGGATGTTAGGTGGAAGTTACACAAAGAATAATCCTACTAAAATTATCCATTAACGAGTTATAAACGTTTATATCGAGACAAAAAAATGGCATGAGTAAGCATCCAAATTTGCTATAAGTGCTTTAAAATCTTGATCTCCAAACTCAGAAACAGCAATCCCATGTAAAGATAACCAATGCCAAAAACATTAATCTGTAAAATGGTACAAGGAAGCGTCTAACTTCTCATATCAGTCTGATGCAACGGATTTAGTGTCGCGTACCACTCAGAATTAGTAATTTATAAATCGAATACAACAAAAATAACGCAGTAAACGGGTCGATTCACAGGGAACAGAGGGTAAAATCCTGCCGTTGAGTTAGAATTTGCAAAAGATGAAATAAGCGAGAAAGTTAAAGCAGACAGTGAGGCATATATATATTAGGAGAAAATAGGTAAGAGTTTGAACTAAGAAACAGAGGATGAGAGACAGGATTTATACTCCCAGAATGTGTGAAAGCTTTGGTTATGGTTTCTTGTTGACAAGATAGATATGAATTCCTCCACTGCAAGGATCTCGAATGCGATGAAGAACATCCAATTTTTGGCTCAACTCGAACAACACCCGTGTCATGCACTCAACGATCACTCCACTAATTGACCATATAGTCTCTGGTCGCTCTTGTGTACGACCTAGTATCAATCCAGCCAGTCCTCCAGACAAGGGGATTGTGCCTCCTTACCACACATATATCATATCGGGACTTGAATGAACAAAGTTTATATTTGCTATGGTATCATCAGTGAAGATCTTCCTACAAGGATTTTAACTTTTGTTCATTCGCAGCTTCACACAATGAGAGTTTCGCTGAGGTATTGTCACTTAAGACTTCCCTCAAACATTCTCATCATGCTACACTAATGAGTTTCACAAAATAAGTAGTTTCCATGGTATTTTAAGTTAAGACTTCCCTAAGAACCTGCCTATTCTGCTGGTCTCTTGAACTTAACAAAAGTATTTGGTTGCTAAGGTATTGTCAATTAAGACTTCCCTATAAGCATCCGATTTTTGTTAAGCTCTATGAGCCACAGAGTGTATGGTTGTGAAGGTATTATCAATTAAGATTTTCCTACAGCATTTAGACCATGTTGAATTCCGGATAGCACAAGATACTTGGTTACCACAGTATTATCAATTAAGATTTTCTAACAAGTACTCCATTTATGTGCTACCACTGACCCTTAAATTGTATGATACTGCCATGACTTAGATTTTTGTGACATCCTTACAACACTCTTTACTCACACTGTGTTTGAACTAAACTTCCCTACAACACTCACCATAAACAACACGAGTTAGAGCTCAAATATAATAAAGTGCTCGGCAGGTTTCGAACAACATCCTTACAACACTCTTTACTCACACTGTGTTTGAACTAAACTACACTACAACACTCACCATAAACAACACGAGTTAGAGCTCAAATATAATAAAGTGCTCGGCAGGTTTCGAACAACATCCTATTCCACTCATCAGCCGACAGAGAGGCTTAGGCGTGTGGTCTAATGCTATCAAACCCGCTTTAGTGCACACTTATAAATGAGGCTTTCACATTGCCTTTTACCTCATCAGAGGAGTGAAATCCCTGTAAAAAACTCAGAACCCCATTGGATATAAGTTAACACTCATATGTAACAAAGAACATGAATAAAGAGGAAAATAAAAGAGTTTCGGATAAAACAACCCAAGTAACATGTTACAAGGGAAATGCTAGATGGTTAAAATGGGAATTTATGGATTACTTTGTGGCTAAGGATTGCAAGCTGGCTTTTTGGCATCTTCCAGGGGGAAATTGCTGACAACAGCCATAAAAGCATCTCTGTAACGTTCAGAAATGGTTAAAATAGCCTACAGCACTGTTCCGGGCATACTTCAATCATGTGATTCCTTCACCGGTGTACTTCTTGTCTCCTTGGACAAGGACCATTAGTTGTAATATTGTACTTCTGGTCTCATGTGGTCCTGCCCGTAGCTGGCACCGGGGTACTAAGCCTCCTTCTGGTTTCTGCCCGCTGTTCGTAAAGGTGATGGTGGTTGAACGCTCAGCTGATGGTAGTTTCAGCTGAGCGTCAAATGGAAGTGTTATGTCTTAGTCACCGTACACTGAAGGGATGGACTTGGCTTCACTAAACGCTGCATTTTCTGGTCATTATCTCTTCACGTTCTCCTAACGCTAGTATTTGGTGATCGTAACGTTCGGACAATCAAAGGACGCTGTCGTCTGAGGACCGTGATGTCCTCTTAAGCTCCTGCTGTTTTACTTCAACGTTACTCTACTTTGTTTGGGTCACGTCCAGTGAATGGTGTCGTGAACTGGACGTCTTCGGTTCACGGTTGACAAACGCTGGATTTCACTGGACTTGTTGAATGTCACACTCAAGTGAAGCTGTCGTCTGCTAGTCGTGTCTTTCCTTCAAGCTTGAGAATCCTCAGTTCTGCTCCAATTGTTAAGTCCGAAATGTGGTTTTTTACGGTCATCTTTCCATGCATATTTAATTTGTAAATAATACAAGTAGAGTCATAACTAGTATTTTTGCATGAAAACATATTATGAATATGCCCGTAGGAAGATCAAAACTAGGCTAAAAACATGTAAAGATATGTATAAAATGAACCGCATCACATTCCATATCTATATCTGAGTCCAAAGGGGTAAATTATAGCATCACCAGAAGTAGTCGTGCTTTCTTCTCTATCTCGTTTGAAAAAGTGGCGACTGTGACGGAGGAGGAGGAGGAGGAGGAAGAGGAGATGTATTAGGTTAAAAAGCTAATTAGGATTTTTTTCACAAATTGAAGGAGGGGATAATAGATATTTCTGAAAGAATATCTGCTCGGGCTCGGTCAAAAATTCACTTTCGTGCTACGCATTCCAGAATCGGAATGTTTGACCAGACCTAGACTCTAGCACAATCGCTGTTCCAATCCTTGTTTGAAATAACATTGCGCAGGATCTTTGTATGTACTCATTCGATTTATCATGCAACAAAAATATTTCTAATTAAAACAAAAACATAGAAAGTACCTCTTGAAGCGTGTTACTCAGGTGATCACTTGAATGACTCAAGACTAGGCTCGAACGTTGTGTGGACAATGATTCAACGAACCAATCGATCAGGAATCCACACAAATGACTCGCCGGATTGACCAACGAAGGCTGCCGCACTGAGCGTGGGTTCCACACGCCGCTGCCGACCGGGATCCTGCCGCGCTTTAAGTTCATGCGCCGCCCTGAGGAGAGAAACTCATGTGCCGCCGAATTAAGGAGAAAACCGACAGCCCAAAAAGCTTGGAAAAATCCAGACTTGAGAAAGAATGATTATTTCTCTCTATAGGATTTTCTCTCTCTAAGTTTCTTGTCTTGAAAACTTATGGATTGTGTCCTATAGAATTGCTAATCCCTTGTCTATATATATAGCTACAAGAGATACCCCAAGTTGGTTTAGGATTGGTCTTCCTAATGGGTTTAGGTACTTAATTAGTTTCCAAATCCAATTAGGTAACTAATCTAATAGGATAATCCAAATCCAATTAATTTTCTTAATCTCTAGGATTTCCTAATTCTAATTGAAACTTAAGACTTAATTAATTAATTAAATAATTCTATTTTTTTAATTACTTAATTAACCCTTAGGAATAATTAATTAAATAATTAATTCTATTAATTCAATTAACTCATTACAAAATTAATAGTACCACTAACGGATTGACACTACCATCCTACACCAGAATTGCTTCCGGAATAACTACATTAATTTATTCTTAATCTCCCTACATCAAAGATTTAGTGCTCGTTAATTTATTAATTTACTGATAAATTGATTAATTAACTTCTTTAATTCCGAGACTAGTACCACTCGACCTTTTTTACTATACCAGATATAAGTCCACCAGTAGGGTTTAGTATAATAAACATAACGAGCTTATCTCGGGAGCACCATCACCCCGGACGCACTGGTATATGGTTTTCTTTCGACAAGCAACAGCACACCAATTAACTAAATACGCGCACCCAACCTACCGAGATTATTGGCCATAAATGACCCCACCCATTGGCATATCAAAGTTCACTATGTCTAATCCTCATGCCCACTCAAGTCTAAGGATTAAGAGATAAAATACTAAGAACGAATTGTCTATTAAATCAGTACAAGACAAATCATTTTAAATGGTCAAGTTTAATATTCCCCGGGCATATCTATATGATTCAATTAGTTTAGACAAACCAATTATCCGAATCACATAATAACCTAAACTGACACCGTGTCCAGAACTGTCTCGGTTACGAACCTCATTTATATATTATGTCTTTTACCCAATGATGAGATCTATTGTGTCACACTAGACACCCCATCATCTAACTACATAATATAAATGGACTAAACATGCACAACATATAAACCAAAACATCAAATCGATATATTAACTGGGAAAAAGTACAATACAAGCATAGCTTATGTATTCAAGCCTAATAATTTCCGTTTTTGCCCTTAAAAATTTGACAGTTTTTTATTTTCTATTGGGTTAACATGGATAACCAACGGAAGTATGATAAGTGATGCGTTTGAATAGTTTAATGACTAATTAGTTGAGTCAACAACTTCAGTGATCAAAAGTATACTATTGAATAAATTTAATGGCTAGATAGATTTTTAACTCTTTTCTAAATATAGAATAGATGCGCCTTTTTTTTTTTTTTTACTGATTTTCCTTTTACTGACATATTCCCACGCTTCAACCGACGTATTCAAAAGGTTGAGTGAAATATGTTAATATATTATACAGAATACGTAAAATAAAATTTATTTATTAAATGTGTATCTTTTTCCTGGAACTGATATATTCCCAGGTTTATTGTGACGAATATGAGTGGAATACGTTAATATAGTATACAAAATACGTAAAAGGAATTACTGTTTTACTAAATGTATAATTTTTTTTTTCTTAAAATTGACGTATTCACAGGCTTATTTTGACAACAGGCGTCCAACAAGAGCCAGCCCCACCCCAGTGCCAGCACAACCAAGCTTCCACCAGGCGCCAGCACCTCTTTGTCGTCGAAAGTCAAAATTCCAAAATTACCCTTACAAAATTTAATTGTTAATTGTCCAATTTAGTCCTGTAATTTACTTTATTTTTTCATTCATTTATTTGAATTATGTGGTTGTGTTTGATTCATGTTTTTTTGAACACACTCAATTCTACAATGTTAATTTTGGATTTTATGATGTAATTTCATATGTGTTTGATTCTATTCTTCCTCTCATGTGATTTTCATGAAGAACTATGTGGAATTTGCATGAACTGTGGTGATTTTTGATGATTGTTGTATTGAATCTTTGTGGGTAATGGAAATTTTGTTTCTATTAGTTGTGGGTTTTGCCTAATTGCCTTGTTGATTGATGAATTGAGCCTAATTAAATTGGGTTATAGGCTGGATCACATAGATCATACTTTAGTATCTAATGTAAATGGCTTATGGTATCTTGAATCTATGTGGACTAACTATGAAGGGTAGTTAATCTAGACATGTGACACATCTAGTTATCCATTGGTTAAGTAGTATCACTTGGCTTAAGTGACATAGACTTAAGTGTGCAAAAAACCCAAAAATAGGTCAAATCCCTATTAGTATAAACTCTCAATTTGAAATTTGAACAACCAATTCATGCAAAGGAAACATAGTTTGAGCCTCTTGATCTAGAAAATGTGGAAATGCCACCTTTAATCCTTGATATCTTTTCTTTTTATTTCATTTTCACTTGCATGATCTCTTTTACAACAACAACCTAATTTGCACTTTTTAGTTGCTTTCCACTTAGACTTGAAAACTACAAAATAATAATAATAATAATAATAATAATAATAATAATAATAATAATAATAATAATAATAATAATAACTCTCCTGTCCAATGGGTTCGACCCTAAAGTATTACTAGTTTAGTTTTATTTTAGGTAATTAATAAAATTTGTTTTGAACGATTGACAACTGCACCATATACAAACGCTGTTTCTGATATAGATGGTTTGTGAGTGATTTTTTCTAAAACATGGTTTCAAGTTTCTTCCATAGTCCCATAGCCTTTGTTTTGTCTGCCACCACAAGCAACACTTCATCAGGAAGACATAACAGTATGACGCTATACGCATGTTCCAAAATATCATTCACCTCATATTCCTTCAGTTTTCCAGGCAGTTTTTCCACCATATCTAAAGGTGCAGCACATCTCTGCTGAACTAGGATAGCCCTCACCTTAATTTTTCACATAGCGAAATCATTCAATCTATTGAATTTTTCAATATCGAATTTACTAAGATTGATCATCCCCATCATTAAACCAATTCCTAATAGGAATGCAAGGCATAATTAATGATCTCTACATTAAATTGAATTTTCTCAAATCATCAAACAATAAGAACCAGTCCTCTCCTACCATCAAGATCACAAAAGCTTTATGCTATGCGAATATTCACCAAGTCCACACTACGCTTGAACTTTTCACTTGGTAATGAATTGGTCAATATCTGCTAGATTAAATTTTGTGACAATTTTCTCAATAGAGAACTCTTTTTTTCTACGATATCTCGTATGAAATTCAACCTGACATAAATGTGTTTTGATCTCTCATGATAAATAGGATTTTTTGCCAAATCCAAGACACTTTGACTATCACAATAAATGATTGGCCTTTCAACAACCAATCCAAAACTATCAATGAGACCACACAACCATATAATTTCTTTTAACCTTCTGTTAAGGACAAGTATTTTGTTTCAATTTTAGACAAACCAACATTTGATTGTAGCGTTGTCTTCTAACTAACAACACATTCATATAGGGTGAAAAATAGCATGTTAATAATCCTCCCTTTTTGAGATTCCAGTCATAATCAAAGTCAGTATAACCATTAAGATTACCAATATCAGAATTGGTGTCACATATCAAGTAAATATCACTAGAACCTTTCGAGTATCGCATAAAATCATATTTTTCCATGTGTTTTGGAACATGATTATTATAAATCCTTTTCGGAGTTTTAATCTCAAATTTCACTATCTGGTTAGGACCTTGATGTTTATTACCAAACATAGCGAATTCACCGAAGGTCCCGTCTCTGTTAGTAAGAAGTTTCAGAGTTTTTTCCCATTTCTGCACACCGCAGTCTGTGACCTTTAACTCCACTTACACACCATAGAAATATGCACTTCATTGCCCTCAACTCCAGTTTACCATCATTCACATGGGCGTAAGTAGGGCAACCAAATATTCTCAGGTCAGAATAATCAGAGGGTATACTAGACCATATCTTTTGAGAAATCTTAAAATCAATTGCAATAGATGGAGATCTTTCACCAAATAACAAGCAGTGTTAACTGTTTAAGCCAAAAATTATTTTGGGAAACCAGTGTTTAAGCGCATACATCAAGCATGCTGTAACAATGTTTGGTTAATGCATTCAGCAACTCCATTTTGTTGTGGTGTATGTCGTATAGTGTGGTGTCTTACTATTCCTTCTGTTTTGAAGAATTCATCAAATAGAGTATTGTAAAATTCTAACCCATTATCAATTATGAGTGTCTTGACTTTTTTTCCATTTTATTTTTCAACCATAGTCTTCCACTTTTTGAACTTCCTAAACATTTCATCTTTAGATTTTAGAAAGTACACCCAAACCTTTCTAGAGTAATCATCAATGAATGTCACGAAATACCTGCATCTGCTAAAACTCCCAACAAGATAAGGGCCCCCAAAATCTGAGTGAACATACTCAACAATATTCTTAGTGGTATGTTTTCGAAGACTAAATTTAACTCTACGTTGCTTTAACATTACACAAACCTCACAAATTTTCAATTTTCCAGTCTCTATACCATCTAATAAATTATCGTTTACTCAATATTTCAAGTCCTTTCTCACTCATTTGAATTAATCTGTGATGCCATAATTCCATATCATTTTGAATATCTAAATATTTAGATACCGCCAGTATTCCATTTACTGAACTATCCATAAGAATATAAATTCTATGGTCTAGTTTACCCTTCATCACTACAAGAGCACCTTTTAGATTTCAACTGTTTATCTCCACCTATTATACCCTTATTTATCCGGAGTACCGAAAGAATCAAATTCTTGCATAGATCAGGAACATACCAAGCATCCAATGTTCTGATTATTCGGTCATGCATCTTAATCTATACCAAATCATTGCCCTTCATACTAACCTCTTTATTATCACCTAGTTTCACTGAGTCACTCCATTCTTTAAAAAAAAAAATAAACAACTCACGCGAGAAAGTAATGTGATAGGAAGCACCAGTGTCCATGACTCAGGTTTTTTCAGAACTAGTTGTACTGACAGTTAAAACATCATTGTCATGTTCGTCATCAGAATTACTCTCAACCACTACAACATTACAATTGCTATTTGATTCTTTATCATCGTTTCCCTATTTACCTTTGTGGATAGTTTCTCTTTAAGTGTCCATTATCCTTACATAAATAACACTTAATGATCTTGCTCTTTGATTTGGAACATTACTTATCTTTTTTACTACCATCTCTTTCCGTGCTCTACCCATGTTAACGACTAGACCCGTTCCTACACCATCTTTATTAAAATCTGAGACTATTCTCTTCAATTCTTTAGACTGCATAGCATCTTTGACATCGCTAACATAGATACTTTCTTATCCATACAACCATGTATCAACAAAATTTACATATGAATTTGGTAAAGATCACAAGAGAATAATAGTCTGATCCTCATCTTCAATTTTTAACATCGACACCTTGTAAATCTAATACAATTCGATTAAAATTGTCAAGATGATTTTTTACCTGCAGATTTTATGTCATCTTCAATGTACACAAACGCTGCTTCTGATATAGACGGTTTGTGAGTGAATTTTTTTTTTTCTAAAATCTAGTTTCAAGTTTCTTCCAAAATTCCGCAGTCGTTGCTTCGTCTACTATCTCACGCAACACTTCATCAGAAAGACTTATTACTAGTATGGCGCTATACGCCTGCTCCAAAATATCTTTCAACTCATTTTTCTTTAGTTTCTCAAACAATTTTTCTACCCTATTAAAAACTGCAACACATCCCTACAGAATAGCCCGCATCTTAATTTTTTACATAACAAAATCATTCGATCCATTTAATTTTTCAATATCGAATTTACTAAAATTGATCTTCCCCATCAGCAACAAAAAAAAAAAAAAAAAATCGCCGCACACCTCGAACCAAAAGAGAAATCCACGAACCCTTCAGCCTTTTTGTTTGTTTGTTTTTTTTTTCCCTTACAGCAAGTTTTAGAAAAATATATATATTATTATTTTTCTCCCGAGACGTAGCTAGCCGCAACAAAAGAAAATTCACCAAACAAAAAAACAACTTTAGCCACTTTTTTTTTTTTTTTTTTTTTTTTTTTCTGCCGTAACAGACAAAAACCCAAAGTAATGTGGGTTTTGGTTTTTTATTGATTCGAAAACGCGCCAAAAAGAGGAAAAAAAAAAATCTTTAACCTTTTTTGGTTGCTTGCGAAGTTTCCCACGCCACCAAATTTCCATAGTACGGAAATAAAAAAATCTCAAAAAAAAAAGTTAATTTTTCTAGCTGTGATATCACTTGTTAAAAGAAAATAAAAAAAATATTTACATAACTAAATAAATGAGATATAGGAACACGGATAAAAGAAAAAATATTTAGTTTACAGGAAAATCAACTATTAATTCTAATAATAATAAAATACTCAAACTTTTTTTTCAAATAATAAGGTACTCAGATCTAATACAAAAAAAATAAAAACATACTTAATATTAAATTAACTTTTAATAAGATTCAAGGTATAATTAACAGGTCGATCATATCTTTACTCAACGAGACTATGTCAAGAAAATTTGTAAATGCCCACCGACTTGTGGCCCCATGAATGCACTGATGATCAAGTTAATTGGATTAGAATTATAAAGTATTATTCAAGTGAATGGTAATAAATGCGCATACTTTATGCATTTGGGTAAAAAACCCGGTCCATCCCAACTGTACTACTAGTAGTATGCTATAATTTGCGTACTTTATGTCTTTGGAAAAAAGATCATTCACAAAAATTTATTTTGGGCCACAGGCATTCTTCGGTGAACAATAGCTAAGACTTAAATTATATCTTGTTTTATTTGTATTTTTATATTATATTTGATATATATTTTGATTATAGTTAATATATCCTTATATTCTTAAAAATGTTTATTTTTATATAATATTTGACGTATTTTTTTTATTTTAAAAAATGATATATTTTCATATAATATTTGATATATTTGATGTTATAATTGATATAATTTTTTAATATAATATTTATATTATTTCTAGTAATAATATATTTCATGTGTAGTACAAGAATTGTAGACTTGTTTCTTTAACAAATGAATAACAGTCTACTTAGGGTGCACATCATTTCAATTAGTAGCTTAGGTATGTTGCTATATACCCTTAACTAAAAAAAAATAAAATAAAAAATTATTGAAAATTGCTTGTTGAAAACACATGCGTCTAGAAAATTTTTTGGAAAAGATGAAAACATGGTAAATTAACTAAATCAATTTAAAAAATTAATTAAATAATAATCCGATTTTTTTCCTAATATGAAGATTCCCATTAAACATTCACCCCTATAAATTCAATTAGTATACAGTATTACTATAGTAGTACGATGCTATTATACCCGCTCTAATTTTCTACCTTCTACCAGTCGCAGTACGGGAGATTAGTAACACGTGTTTTTTTTTTCTTTTTTTCTCCAACCTTCCATTCTCTCTCTCTCTCTCTCTCTCTCTCTATCTCTCTCTCTCTCTCTCTCACGCCGCCACCCTCATTCAAATCTCCTTCAACTCTGTTGCGCCTCCTTTTCTTTGACTTCGGGATTTTCTGTGCCTCATCTCCACTCTTCTGGACGTCTCGATCGCCTCCTCTCTGATGACCTTTTCCGATATATGGCACCGTAATTTTTTATTTTCTACTATCACACTGCTTGGTTTTTCATAATTAATGGTGGTGGTTTGTACATTATTAGAGTGTTTCGAATTCAACGATCAGTGAACATGTGGAGTGATAAGGATACTTGGAGTGATAAGGATGCATTGGAGTGATAAAGTTATTATGTTCATAGTTCTATCTAGATATATTTTGTGATAATGAATCTTAAGTAATCCTTTTATCTACAATATCTCTTATGTTTATCACCTATAGTAGCATTCTATAAAATGACCACATCACGTACTCTATCAGATGAGTTTTATGAAATATAATTCTTTACTTCTTACATTTTTCATCTCTTTTCACATTTTTCTCAATTCTAAGTGGATAATCTTTAATAGTTTTAAATCTCTTTTGGATGTTTTGGTTCATATAAAATACTATTGTGTAGATATAATTCTTAATTTTGGTTCATATGAGCACAATTTCAGTTGATATGAAACACTATTGTTTTTATCAGGAATATGGTTGATATAAAATACTACTGTATTGTATTTTTTTGTTGATATAAACTCTTTTCTGGTTGATATAAAATAATATTCTATATGATATAACTTATTTTTTTTGTTGATATAAACTCTACTCAAACACTATTAATCAAAATTTTACAGTTTATACATGATATTAACCATTGTTATATTGATATAAACACATGCTTTACATGATATAAACTCACATTCTACTCGATATAAACTCGTATTTTTCAACGATGTAATCAAATCTTTACCCTTGTACACATGATATAACCCCTTGTTATATTGATATAAACACATGTTCCACATGATAGAAACTCATATTCTACTTTCTATAAACTCATGTCTCAAATGAATAATCATCTTTCCTTTATATATATACATATACACATACCGAAGTGATCTCTGAATAAGAACATTGTCTACAACATTCATACATCCTCTAATATCTAATTCCAGAAAGTTTTGATTTACGATCTCTACATTTTCTAACACTAAATCCTAATATAAAAGCATACTGATTATATAAATCGAAAGCAGCATTCTTGTTCTCAACCATCTCACCAACCAAAAATTTGTTTGAATCATCAACAAATAATCCAGAACCTACAAACAAAAAACAGTTATTAAAGCAAAAAATATAGAATCACATAACATAACAATTAACTTAACTTCAAACAATTACCTTCACCGGAAGCAATAACATCACTTCCTTGTTGCGCATTATCAATAAGTTTGGATATTTCCTTGCCTCCTACATATTTCACAAAATATATATATATATATATATATATCAAACAAAATGTTAGTTTATATCGGCGATAACTCCTCCTTACATCATAAAAACGTGCAACAATATACATACTAACCCAAACCGATACCTTATATCAACTATATCTTAAGATTATATCATACAAAACGTTAGTTTATATCAACGATAACTCCTCCTTACATCATCAAAAACGTATAACAATGTACATACTAACCCAAACCGATACCTTATATAAACCATATCTCAATATTATATCATATAAAATGTTAGTTTATATCGACGATAACTCTTCCTTACATCATAAAAACGTGTAACAATATACATACTAACCCAAACCGATACCTTATATCAACCATATCTCAATATTATTCGACTAACACTTTAATTTATATAATTCATAACCAACCTTCATAAAAAACAATAACATTTTTCAAAACAGAAATCTCATCCGATGGATTATCATCTCCTCCACAAAAATTTACTGCAAATCCAAAAAAAAAAAAAAAAAGAACAGGTATTCAGGTTCTATCGTATCTCCACAAATTTTCAAATAAAAAATCATCGCAACATATAAAACGGATCAAAATATCTTCTCCGTTCAACACATTACAATCGCTTCTAAACAAATCATCATCCGATCAATCAACTTTACTAAAGTGATCACAAATCTCCATTCTATACAAAATATTAACAAGAAATCAAAATATAACAAAAGAACGAAGAATATATAGTTTCAGCAACAAAAACAAGAAAAAACCCACCATACCTGCAATCTGATCGATCAAATTTACTAACGAGATCATAAATCTCCATTCTAAATGATCGAGAAAGCAAAATATCAGGAAAACAAATAGAGCAATAACTTCAGCAACAAAAACAACAAAAAACGAACGATACCTGTAATCCGATCACAAAAATAACAATTATAAGTTGAAATACCTGGAATTCGAATAATTTGCAGTAGTTGAAGATCAATTTGGCGATAAAAAGAAAAGGAACAATATAAACGATATTTGGTAAATTGAATGAATGTAGTATTTGAAAACGAAAAAACAAGCGCCTTATATATAGAATGTGATTAGTTGGGTATCAAAGCGCGCTTGGGGAATAAAATCCAGACAAACCGCCTCAATTTAAAAAAATATGTGGAGACCACTAATTAAACCCGCTCTTATATACAACCCACGCCGGGTACAATAGCATGGTACTACTATAGTAGTACCATATAATTTGCCTTATAAATATACTCTCAGCCTTTATAATACTAACCCACACAAGAATTTCGAATGCCAAGTTCTCCAGCCATGCCAGAATTTCGAAGACCAAATTTCCAGCAGCCCCTCAAATATTGCATTGAAATTGGATTCAATTCAATATTTGAGGTTAGTGTTCAATGCAATTTCGAAACCCACTGATTGCAGGTTTGTCATCTTCCTAAGAAATACGAAGATTTTTTTTATAAAGGACTAAACTCTAACCTTTTGAATTAAAAAACTGAACCTTAACCTTTTTGACGAAAAACTGAACCCTAATATTTTCAATTAAAACACTGAACCATAACCTTTTAATTTAAAAAACTGAACCTTAACATTTTTTATGAAATACTGAACCCTAACATTTTCGATTGAAAACTTGAACCTTAAACCATTCGATGGATCACTGAACGCTAACCATTTCGATTAAAATATACACCCTAACATTTTTTTAATGAAACACTGAACTCTAACATTTTTTTATGAAAAATTGAACCCTAATCTTTTCAATTATATAGTTGAAACCTAACCTTTTTTATGAAACACTGAACCCTAACATTTTTATGCAGTCTTTGAGAACTGCTGTATAATTATATAAAGGGTGCTATTTGTAATCGTCCCTTTGAAGATGGAATTAATTTGCTGGTGTGTAATATCATATGTATATGGATTTTCATGGATTATGAAAGTGGATTTAGCATGTACTAATTTTGTGTTTGTGTATGTTGTAAGACTGCAGGAGGGGAAAGAACATTGAAAAAGCTGATGTTGGATTCCATAGACAGAGGTGTGTGTGTGTATGTGTGTGTGTGTGTGTGTATATAGATATACTATTTGATTCGATGCCGTCTTTGAGACTTCTATGAACATTTTCTATCCTACTTTTCTTGAGAAGGTTCATAAGTATGAAAGAACGATTTCTTTGAGACTAACCTTTTGATGATAGAACATTTTGATGAAAAATTGAACCCTAATAGTTTTTATGAAACACTGAACCCTAATCTTTTTTTTATAAAGGACTAAACTCTAACCTTTTCAATTAAAAAACTGAACCATAACCTTTCTGACGAAAAACTGAACCCTACCTTTTTGATGAAACACTGAACCCTAACCTTTTTACCTAAAAAACTGAACATAACCTTGTTGATGAAACACTGAACCCTAACATTTTAATTTAAAAAACTGAACCCTTTTCGATTGAAAACCTGAACCTTAACCCTTTTGATGGATCACTGAACGCTAACCTTTTCGACTAAAATATACACCCTAACATTTTTTGATGAAACATTGAACCCTAACTTTTTTTTTTTTAATGAAAAACTGAACCATAACCTTTTCAATTATATAACTGAATCCTAACATTTTTTATGAAACACTGAACCCTAACATTTTTATGTAGTCTTTGAGAACTGTTGTATAATGATATAAAATGTGCTATTTGTTAATCTTTCCTTTGAAGATGGAATTAATTTGCTAGTGTGTAATGTCATCTGTATATGGACTTTCGTGGATTATGAAAGTGGCTTTAGCATGTACTAATTGTGTGTTTGTGTATATTGTAGGACTGCAGGAGGGGAAAGAACATTGAAAAAGCTAATGTTGGATTCAATTGATAGAGGTGTATATATATATACTATTTGATTCAATGCCGTCTTTGAGACTTCTAAAAACATTTTCTATCTTACTTTTCTTGAGAAGGTTCATAAGTATGAAAGAACGATTTCTTTGAGACTAACATTTTGATGAAAGAACATTTTGATGAAACACTGAACCCTAACATTTTTTATGAAACACTGAACCCTAATATTTTTTTTTATAAAGGACTAAACTCTAACCTTTTGAATTAAAAAACTGAACCCTAACCTTTTGGACGAAAAACTGAACCCTAACCTTTTCAATTAAAACACTAAACCCTACCTTTTTGATGAAACACTGAAACCTAACCTTTTCACCTAAAAAACTGAACATAACCTTGTTGATGAAACACTGAACCCTAACATTTTCGATTGAAAACCTGAACCTTAACCCTTTCGATGGATCACTGAATACTTAAAATATACATCATAACCTTTTTTGATAAAACACTGAACCCTAACAATTTTCTATGAAAAACTGAACCCTAACCTTTTCAATTATATAACTGAACCCTAACCTTTTATATGAAACACTGAACCCTAACATTTTTTATGAAAAAGTTAACCCTAACATTTTCCATGAAATAATTGAACCATACTATTTTTTATGAAACACTGAACCCTAACATTTTTTATGAAACACCGAACCCTAACATTTTCGATAAAAAACTGAACCCTGACCATTTTGATAAAATGCTGAAAACTAATCGTTTCACTTAAAAAATTGAAACCTCACCTTTTTGATGAAACGTTGAACCCTAACCTTTTCAATTAAGAAAATGAACCCTAACCGTTTTGATGAAACACAGAACCCTAACCTTTTCGATGAAAAAACTGAACCCTAACCTTTTCGATTAAAATCTAAACCCTAACCATTTTTATGAAAAATAAACAACTAATTCATTTGATGAATAATTGAACCCTAACCATTTAGGGTTTAGGGTTTAGGGTTTTAATAGTTTAGGGTTTAGAGTTTGGGGTTATGGTTTAGTTATTTAAGTTTTAGGGTTTAGTTTTCATCAAAGGGTTAGGGTATAGGTTTTAAACGAAAATATTTTTAATCGAAAAGGTTAGAATTCATTGATTCATTAAAAAAACTGAACCCTAACCTTGTTGATAAAAATCTAATCCCTAACCTTGTCGATTAAAAAAATGAACCCTAACTTTTTCGATTAAAATCTAAACCCTAACATTTTTAATGAAAACTCAACCCCAACCTTATTTGATGAATAACTAAATCCTAACTTTTTATATAATAACTAAACTCCTAACTCATTTGCTGAATACTTGAACCCTAACCATTTATATATTAACTGAAAGATTATCTGTCTGGGCCCGGTCAAAAACTCACTTTCGTGCTACGCATTCCATAATCGGAATCTTTGACCAGGCCTAGACTCTAGCACAATCGCTATTCCAATCCTTGCTTGAAATAACATTGCGCAGGATCTTGGTTTGTACTCATTTGATTTATCACGCAACAATAATTTTCTAATTAAAAGCGAAAACATAGAAAAGTACCTCTTGAAGCGTGTTAACTCAGGTGATCACTTCTATGACTCAAGATTATGATCACACGTTGTGTGAGCAACGATCTAGTAACCAATTGATCAGCAATCAACACAACTGGGTTGCCAGGAAAAATTCAGCAGCTCTTCGCTGCAGAAAAAATTCCACCGCCGCCACCGGTAACCACTTGTCGCCGCCACCTGCCGGAGTTGAACGCCGGCCGCCGCCTAGGGACAAGAATCGACCGCCCGAAATTATGCTAGAGGGAGAAAAATGTTTTCTCTCTCTAGTTTTCTTGTCTTGAAACCTTATGAATTGTGTATTATGTAATTGCTAATCCCTTGTCTATATATAGAGTTACAAGTGAGACCCCAAGTTGGTTTAGGATTGGCCTTCCTAATGAGTTTAGGTAATTAATTAGTTTTCAAATCTAATTAGGTAACTAATCTAATAGAATAATCTAAATCCAATTAGATTTCCTAATCTCTAGAATTTCCTAATTCTAATTGAAACTTAAGACTTAATTAATTAATTAAATAATTTCACTTTGTTAATTACATAATTAACCCTTAGAAATAATTAATTAATTATACTTATTCAATTAACCCATTACAAAATTAATCGTACCACTAACAGATTAATTTTGGCACTACCATTCTACACCATAATTGCTTCTAGAATAACTAAATTAATTTATTCTTAATCTCCCCACATCAAAGATATAGTGGTCATTAATTTATTAATTTACTGATAAATTAATTAATTAACTTCTTTAATTCTGAAACTAGTACCACTCGGCCTTTTTACTATACTGGAAATAAGTCCACCGGCCGGGTTTAGTATAATAAACATAACGAGCTCATCTCGGGAGCACCATCACCCCGGACACATCGGTACATGGTTTCCTTTCGACAAGCAGCAGCACACCAAGTAACTAAACACGCGCACCCAACCCACCGGGACTATTGGCCACAATTGACCTCACCCATTGGCAGATCAAAGTACACTATGTCTAATCCTCATACCCGCTCAAGTATAGGGATTAAGAGATAGAATACTAAGAACGATTTATCTATTAAATCAGTACAAGATAAATCATTCTAAATGGTCAAGTTCAATATGCCCTGGGCATATCTATATGATTCAATTAGTTTAGACAAACCAATTATCGGAATCACATAATAATCTAAACTGACAGTTTGTCCAAAACTGTCTCGGTTACGAACCTCATTTATATATTATGTCTTTTAACCAATGATGAGATCTACTGTGTCACACCAGATACCTCATCATCTAACTACATAATATAAATGGACTAAATATGCATAACATATAAACCAAAACATTAAATTGATATATTAATTGGGAAAAAGGTTAATACAAGCATAGCTTTAGTATTCAAACCTAACAATAACTAAACCCCTAACTCATTTGCTGAATTATTGAACCCTAACCGTTTATATAATAACTAAACCCTAACCCATTTGATGAAAATCCGAACCCTAACCTTATATATAATAACTAAACCCCTGACCCATTTGATGAAAAACTGATGCCTAACCTTATATATAATAACTAAACTCCTAACCTATTTGATGAATAACTGAACCCTAACCTTTTATATAATAACTAACCCCTAACCCATTTGATGAAAATACCTAACCTATTTGATGAATAACCGAACCATAACCATTTATATAATAACTAAACACCTAATCCATTTGATGAATAACTGAACCCTAAACTTTTGGTTTAGGGTTTATGATTTAAGGTTTAAGGATTGTGGGATTAGGGTTTAGGGTTTTAGGGGTTAGGGTTTAGTTATTTAAGGATTAAGGTTTAGTTATTTAAGAGTTGGGGTTTAGATTTTAATTAAAGGGGTTAGGATAAAGGTTTGAAACGAAAAAGTAAGGGTTTATTTTTTATCAAAAATATTAGGGTTCAGTGTTTAATCAAAAGGGGTTAGGTTTTAGTTATTATATAGCTCATTGGGTTCAGTTATTCATCAAATGGGCCAGGTATAGTTTTTGATGAAATCATAGTCAAAATTGATGAATATTCTAACCCATTTGATGAATAACCGAACCCTAACCTTATATATAATAACTAAACCTCTAACCCATTTTATGAATAACCGAACCCTAACCTTATATGTAATAACTAAGCCCCTAACCCATTTAATGAATAACCAAACCCTAACCTTATATCTAATAACTAAACTCCTAACCCATTTGGTGAATAACCGAACCCTATCCATTTATATAATAACTAAACCATAACCCATCTGATGAATAACCGAATCATAACCATTTATATAATAACTAAGCACCAAATTCATTTGATGAATAACTGAACCCTAACCTTTTATTTAATAACTAACCCCTACTCCATTTTATGAAAACACCTACCCCATTTTATGAATAACCAAACTCTAACCTTATATATAATAACTAACCCCATAACCTATTTGATGAATAACTGAACCATAACCTTTTATATAATAACTAACTCTTAACCCATTTGAAGAAAATACCTAATTCATTTGATGAATAACCGAACCCTAACCATTTATATAATAACTAAACTCCTAACCCATTTGATGAATAATTGAACCATAACCTTTTGAAGTTTAGGGTTTAGGATTTAAGATTTAGGGTTTAGGATTTAAGATTTAGGGTTTAGGGATTGGGGATTATGGTTTAGGGTTTTAGGGGTTAGGATTTAGGGATTATGGAGTAGGGTTTAGTTATTTAAGGGTGGGTTTAGTTATTTAAGAGTTAGGGTTTAGATTTTAATCAAAAGGGTTAGGGTATAGGTTTTAAACGTAAAGGTCAGAGTTAATTTTTTATCAAAAATATTAGGGTTCAGTGTTTCAAAATCGATGAACATTATAAGCATCTTTTATAAAATAAAGTTGATATAGTTATAATATATTGATTGATTTATTAACAAAATCTTCAATATATTTATGTTTCCCTTATTTAATGCAAGAATATTAAATTTTAGGTAATATAATTATCTTTCAATCAATAAAGATTAACCATAATTATGAAAGAATTTGTGCAATACATAACAACAAGTGGAGAGTGAAAAAATCTTGACAAAAAGTTCTGAAAAATATTAAAATTATGAAAAGTTTACCTAAAAAACAAATAGGGGCATAAAGTTATATAGTCTAGGGGTAATATGTAATTTGCGCATCACCTTGAAGCGTCTGACTCCCAGGTTTTATCGTTAATCTCAATAGATAATATTTTTGTACATTTTTCAACCTTTTTTCATCATCGCCCTTTGAAATCAAAATTTGCACGACGCCTTCTAAACTTTTATGGAAAAAAAAAGTATAACTATTATCATAAAATAGTTACACACCAAAAAATAAAATAAAATTTGAACTAACAGGGATAAAGGTAAACACTAATTCTACGTATAGTTTTATTGCATAAAGTGAATATATATAATTATTAAAATGTTTAATATGGAGTGGGTAAACGACCATGTAATAATAATTAATGCATTCATACCTTTTCATGATATTTGCGATTTATTGCATAAGAATTTTGTTCCCCCAATAAACGATCCGAAAAGTTCACTGGGTGGACCCAGGGACAATCGCAGCCACATGCCCACAATAAAACATCCGAAAAGTTCACTGGGTGGACCCAGGGACACTCACGCAGCCACATGCCCACCTTAATTTTTTTTTTTTAAGGAAAAAATACAAATTTAGACTTATAGTATAATTCGGCGCAATTTATATGTTGTATCACTGTGTATATGTACCACTTACTATAATTAGTAAATTCTTTTGAGGCAACTATCTTTTTTTCATTTTTAGTAATATTTAGTGACGCGCCCAGTTTTTTCTTTTTCTTTTTTTTCCTTCTTTTCCCGCCGTGGTATATATACATTCAAAAAGTGGTGGTTGCACTTTTTTTTTTTTTCAAAAACTGAACGAGAGCGATAAAAATCTTAACGAGAGCGATCAGAACCAGAGATTTTCGAAATTGCGCTGCTTCTGAAATCATTCTGCAAGCATTGAAATTGTTAATAAAGGTATCGGATCGAAGAACAATGATGATCATCGGTTTTTTTTCTTCTCGCGATTGATGTTTTTGTTGTTTAATTGTTGTTCTTATAGTATTTTTTTGCGAATTATGATTTTCGATCGTTTGAAAATTGTTGTTCCATTCGTATGATTCGTTATTGTGATGATGTTATTATGATCATTGTGTTCGAGGACGTTGTTGGTATGTATTTTTAAATGTTGCGGCATAAATCTGCACGTTGCGGGATATGATGTTATTTTTTTTTTAGTTTTTATATGATGTAGCTGGCCGTTGCGTAAGGTATAATTGGGATGTTTTTGAACGTTGCTTAATGCGATGTTGTTTGTTTTTGTTTTGTTGTGATGTTTCTGGACGTTGCGTAAGTAATAAGTGGGATGTAGTGTGACGTTGCGAGATATGAGTTTTTTCCCTAGTTTTTATGTGACGTTGCGTAAGTAATAAGTGGGACGTGTTGGGACGTTGCTTAAGTTGTTATTATTATTTTTTCCCTTTTTTGTTTTTTTTCAGATATGGAATCAATGGATAATGAGTCGATGCTGTCTTTGATTGGTCAGAGAGTTGGTAGCGTAGTTGAGGCATACGATTTGTATAACAAATATGCTTTCGAATTGGGTTTTAGTATTAGGAAGCATAGGTCTCATAGCAAGGAAGATGGGTTATATATGAGACAGTTTGTGTGTTGGAAGCAAGGTGAGAAGGATTATAAAAATAAGACTGAGAATGAGATGATTTATTCTAAATTGGACGTTCGAACGAAATGTAATGCGCTTGTTGAATTTAGGAGAATTGATAATGGTATGTGGGAGGAGCAAAAGCATTTCCGGAAACACAATCATGAGATGTGCTTTGAACATTAGAGACACTTATTGCGTTCTAGTAGAAATATGAATTCTTTATCAGTTGATTATTTGAAGACTTTGAAGGATTCTAATGTTCGTGTTTCAGATGGTTACATAGTGTTGTGCAAAGAGGTAGTTGACTTTAAATAGTTTTTTTGTAGACGTAAGTAGACGTTGCGAGAGTATTATTACAGACATTCCTGGACGTTGTAGTTATAACTTTTCTATTCTTTTTTTTTTTTTTTTGCAACAGGCTGGTGGACCATCTCAAGTATGTTTTACTTCACGAGATGTTTATAATCGTATGGAAATTGAGAAGAAAAAGACCATTGATGGTTGTGATGCAAATACACTTTTTGAGATATTGAAGAAAAGGTCTTGTGATGAACATGATTTCTATTTTGATTTTGAGCTGGACAGCGATTCATCATTGTGTAATTTGTTTTGGCGTGATGGACAAATGAAGGTGGATTACAAGATATTTGGAGATTTGGTTGTTCATGACACGACTTATAGGACAAACAAGTATGGTTTGATATGTGGACCATTTGTTGGGATGGACAATCACTGCCATAATGTTATGTTTGGAATTGATTTCATAAAGAATGAGAAGATTGAATAATTTAATTGGTTGTTTAAGACGTTTTTGAGGTCCATGGATGGTCAAGCACCAATTACTATGATGACAGATCAAGCATTTTCGATGGCAGCAGCTATAAAGGATGTATTTCCATTAACTTGTCATCGGTTGTGTCTTTGGCATATAAGTGAGAACTTCCAGAAGAATTTACCTTCATTGCGTGATGACACAGGTTTTTCTAAATTGTTTCAACGCCTTCTTTATAGTGTGGTTACAAATGAAGAGTTTCAGCATGTTTGGGACAGGTAAGGACATTGCGGTAGTATTTTTTTGGACGTTGCAATAGTGTTTTTCATGTACGTTGCGGTATGTATTTTTGACGTTGCGAAAACATTTTTTCATTTTTTTTTTGTTTGTTTACAGCATGGTGGCTGAATATGAATGTGGAAATATTAAGTGGTTGAATGATCTCTATGAGATTCGCGAGAAATGGTGTCCTGCATTTAACAAAGATTACTTTTCAGGAGGGGTTCTCTCATCTCAAAGGAGTGAGTCAACAAATCGTGCGATTTCAAGGCGGTGATAAGCATAAATTATACCTATATATTATGCACTTTTATTTGAGGTTTTGTTAGGATTTGTTATTATTTTATTAGATATTTATTTAATTATAATAGATAATGTAAAACATTAAAAATAAATAACTAAAGAAAAAAAAAATATAATAAAAGAACGGAAGTTAATATAAAAAAAAAGAAAAAAAAGGAGGAGGCAGCAATATTACAAGGGTTTTCCTTGGGGTTTTTTTAGCTTAGGTTTTTTTCTTTTCTTTCCTCAGACTTGGTAGCGGCGGCGGAACTTTCCCCTTGGCATTGGGATTCTGAGTTGCGGCCTCAAGTAATTCGCGAGCTAAGCAGCAGTTAGGCATGTCTCTTGGTTTTTGGACGTCTGCAGTTGCACGGAAAGCTTTCGCGCGGATGAAGGAGCAGTAGCTGCGACAATTTAATATTTTTTTTGTTGAGCAGAATTTTATCTCTTTATACATTGATTTTAAATTCAGATTTTTGGGATCAATTAATTTTATATATTTTTAGATTTTAATATGATGAATTATATTTTGTTTATGATAGTTTTAATTATGTTTAGAGGCTAAATCTTTTTAATCTAGGACTTGGATGTAGCCATGGATTATTTAGTTTAATTGAATTCTAGAATTGTGATTTCTTCATTGATCAATATTTGATATTCTTGGTTTATTCAATGTGAATATTTGATCACTATTTGCATGTTCTAAGGTATTAATTGATGGAGCGAGAGTTGAAAATTAATATTAGTTTGTGGGGATATTAGACTTGGAGAGTGTTTTACGAGAGTAGGAACATAATCTTTGCAGCTTTTAATTCCATGTTCTCAATGTGCTTTTGTTAATTCCTATTTTCACGAAAGTAGTCATAGGGTTAATTTAAGTAAGAGAGTTAAAACACGAGAGTGTATAATTCTTAAATGGGTGAATTGCTGTGAGATCAATGAAGGTATAAAAATTACAGTTTTATGAATTTACTTGAATTGAATAGACCATAGGTGAATCCAATGTCCTAGATTCCTCAATCTCTTTGTTTAATCCAGTTATCACAATTTCGTTAGTTTCAGTTGCGTCTTTTAGGTTACGTTAGAATTTTAGGTTAAACTTCTATGATTGTGATTTGTCTGAATAATAATAAGAATTAGTCTAGACCTGGTAGTTGATTTTCTTCTCTGTGGGATCGACCCTACTCTCTGCTATATTATTTTTTATTCGTTTTGAGTAGGTTTATTTGATTAAGTGTGACGACCGCTTGATGCATTGACCAAGGCGATGAAGTCAACGAGTTCAGCATTCTCAATGCAAAGATTGATGCATTGACCAAGGCGATGGGAAGTATGGCCAATATAAATGCAGTTTCTGATGTCATTGTTTGTGAGTTTTGTGCAGGACCTCATCAAAGTTCACTATGCATGCAAGTGGCAAGCGCACAATATGTCTCAAATTTCAATAGACCATTGCAGCAGAACAATCCATACTCCAACACATTCAATCCATGTTGGCGAAATCATCCAAATTTTTCTTGGAGTAATCAAGGGAATCAAAATGCTGATGCAAGACCACTCAATCCTCCTGGATTCCAAGTAAAGCAGCATCAACCAGCTCCTAAGTCAGCATTGGAGTTAAGTTTGGAAAGAATTGAGAGGTCCCTAACTGAGAATAATGACAGAATGAATCGAATGGAATCAGCTCATAGGACTTTGGAGTTGCAAATGAGTCAGATGGCTACATCAATGAATTCTCGCGAGCAAGGTCACTTACCTAGCAAGCCTGAGATCAACCCTCGTGAGCATTGTAAAGCAGTTACATTGAGAAGTGGTAAGAAAGTTGGTGAAGAGGAAGAGACTAAGTCAGAGGAAGATGAAGACTATGTCATTGTTGAAGACAAAGATAAGATTGAGAAGATTAATGGAGAGGAAGTGGAAAAAGAGGAAGAAAAGATATCAGTTCCACCACCGGTTCAACCTTATGTTCCACCAGTTCCTTTTCCACAGAGATTGCAGCAATCAAAGCAAGATAAGCAGTTTGAAAAGTTTCTTAAAGTTTTTAGGCAATTACATATTAATATTCCTTTTGCAGATGCTTTAGCTCAAATTCCAGCTTATGGGAAGTTTTTGAAAGAGATTATTTCTAATCGAAGAAAGGTGGAAGACTTTGAGACAATAGCATTGTCTGAGGAGTGTAGTGCAGTCATTCAAAGGAAGTTGCCTCCAAAACTTAAAGACCCTGGGAGTTTCTCTATTCCTCTTACTATTGGAGATGTTGAGTTTGGAAAAACTTTATGTGATTTGGGTGCTAGTGTTTCTCTAATGCCATTGTCTGTTTGCAGGAAACTTGGTCTAAAGGAATTGCAGTCAACTAACATCACTTTACAACTAGCTGATAGATCTTTAACTTATCCTAAAGGGATTTTGGAAAATGTGTTAGTTAAAGTGCAAAAGTTTTACATTCCTGTTGATTTTGTGGTGTTAGAAATGGATGAGGATGAGGAGATTCCAATTATCTTAGGACGTCCTTTTCTAGCTACAGCTGGTGCTGTAATTGATGTTAAAAATGGGAGTTTGAAATTTCATGTTGGTGAAGAATCTGTGGAATTTACTTTCACTAAAGACTATAAATATCCTGCATTTAATGATCATGTGTTTAGTATTGATATACTTGAGGAACTAACTGAATTTTTTTCTTTGATTGAGACTTCTAAAGATCTTCTTGAATTTTGTTTAACTAATGCAGGTGCTATAGATGATGAGAGAAAAGAGATTGCAGAAGTTGCATGTGCTTTGGAACTACCACAGATGGAAGAGGTATGTTTTGAACAGCTGGTCCATGGTAAGTCTCTACCACCACCTTCATGTATTAAAGCTCCTGTTCTTGAATTGAAACCACTTCCTGCACATCTTAGATATGCATTTTTAGGTGAGAATGATACTTTGCCTGTGATTGTGAGTTCCTTGTTGACTGATGCACAACTTGAGAAATTGTTGCGTATTTTGAGATTGAGAAAGAAAGCTATAGGCTGGACGATTTCTGATATTAAGGGAATTAGCCCTTCTGTATGCATGCATAGAATTTTAATGGAAGATGATCATAAACCTGTCATTGAACATCAAAGAAGACTAAATCCTCACATGAAGGAAGTTGTTAAAAATGAGATTTTGAAATGGTTAGATGCTGGATTTGTTTATGCTATTTCTGATAGTGTGTGGACTAGTTCTGTTCAAGTAGTGCCAAAGAAAGGTGGGATGACTGTTGTTGCAAATGAAAATAATGAATTAATTCCCACTAGAACTGTAACTGGTTGGAGAGTATGCATTGATTATAGAAAGCTGAATAATGCTACACGCAAAGATCATTTTCCTTTGCCTTTTCTTGAGCAGATTCTTGAGAGACTTGTTGGGCATCAATTTTACTGTTTTCTTGATGGATATTCTGGTTACAATCAAATTCCTATTACGCCTGAAGATCAAGAAAAAACTACTTTTACATGCCCTTATGGTACTTTTGCATTTCGTAGGATGCCATTTGGTTTGTGCAATGCACCTGCTACTTTTCAACGTTGTATGATGGCTATATTTTCTGATTTCATTGAGAAGATCATGGAAGTGTTTATGGATGATTTTTCTGTTTTTGGGTCTTCCTTTGATAATTGTCTTCATAATTTGTCTATGGTCTTGCAACGTTGTGAAGAGACTAACCTTGTTTTGAATTGGGAGAAGTGTCATTTTATGGTGCAGGAAGGCATAGTTTTGGGGCATAAGATTTCAGCCAAAGGTATTGAGGTGGACCGAGCTAAAATAGAAGCCATTGAGAAATTGCCTCCACCTATTACAAGAAAGGGAGTTAGAAGTTTTCTAGGCCATGCTGGATTTTACCGTCGTTTTATTAAAGATTTTTCTAAAATCACTAAACCTTTGTGCAACTTGTTAAACAAAGATGTGGTTTTTGAATTTGATTCTAGTTGTCTTGCATCTTTTAATGCCTTGAAAACAGCTTTGGTCTCAGCACCAATTCTAACAGCCCCTGATTGGAGTTTACAATTTGAGTTGATGTGTGATGCTAGTGACTATGCTTTAGGAGCTGTTTTGGGGCAAAGAAAAGATAGAAAGTTGCATGTGATTTATTATGCTAGTAAATTGATGAATGATGCTCAGTTAAACTATGCAACCACTGAAAAAGAAATGCTAGCTATTGTCTTTGCTGTTGATAAATTCAGATCTTATCTAGTTGGTTCTAAAGTAATTATTTACACTGACCATGCAGCAATAAAATATTTATTGGCTAAAAAGGATGCAAAACCCAGACTAATTCGTTGGGTTTTATTGTTGCAGGAATTTGATTTGGAAATCAGAGATAAGAAAGGACTTGAGAATGCAGTAGCTGATCATTTATCTCGCATTGCAGTACCTGAAGAAAAAGTTCAGATTCCAATTAATGACGATTTCCCTGATGAAAGGATACTAGCTCTCTCCTCTATTCCTTGGTATGCAGATTTGGTCAACTACCTTGTAAGTGGTGTTATTCCAAAAGAATTTGGTTATCAGCAGAAGAAAAAGTTTCTATGGGAAGCTAAGCATTACTTTTGGGAAGAACCATTACTTTTCAAGTTTTGTGCTGATGGGATGGTTAGGAGATGCGTTCCAGAGGATGAGTTTCATGGCATTCTTACACATTGTCATTCTCTGGAAGTGGGAGGTCACTTCAGTCCATCGAAGACCATAGCTAAGATTTGGCAATCTGGATTTTATTGGCCAAGTATGTATCGAGATGCCAGAAAGTTTGTAGAGCAGTGTGATAAATGTCAAAGGATGGGAAATATTTCCAAGCGCAATGAGATGCCTTTGACGAGCATTTTGGAAGTTGAGCTTTTTGATGTTTGGGGCATCGATTTTATGGGGCCTTTTCCATCTTCTTTCAACAACCAATATATTTTGGTCGCGGTGGATTATGTTTCCAAATGGGTAGAGGCCATAGCAACTCAGACTAATGACTCTCGTGTGGTGATTAAATTTCTGAAAAAGCATATCTTCACAAGATTTGGAGTCCCACGAGCAATTATTAGTGACGAAGGTACCCATTTTTGTAACCGGAACTTGGATGCTGTATTGAAGAAGTATGGTGTTACTCATAAGGTTGCTCTTGCTTATCACCCTCAAACAAATGGACAAGCAGAACTGGCAAATCGTGAGCTGAAGAAGATTTTGGAGAAGACAGTGGGAGCTTCAAGAAAAGATTGGTCAATGAAATTAGATGATGCTATTTGGGCTTATAGGACAGCTTTCAAAACACCATTAGGAATGTCTCCATACAGATTGGTGTTTGGGAAGTCATGTCATCTTCCAGTGGAGTTAGAGCATAGAGCTTATTGGGCTGTGAAAGAGTTGAATATGAATCTGAAATCTGCTGGAGAGAAGAGATTACTACAGCTGAGTGAGTTGGAAGAATTTCGTTTGGATGCTTATGAAAGTGCTAGGATTTATAAAGAGAAGACAAAGTTTTGGCATGATAAACACATCCAAAAGAGAGAGTTTGAGGTTGGCCAGCAAGTGTTACTTTTCAACTCACGACTCAAGTTATTTCCTGGCAAGCTTCGTTCAAGATGGTCTGGGCCATTCACTGTGACAAAAGTGTTTCCATATGGTGCTGTTGAGATCCATACAGATGAGCATGGTTCTTTCAAGGTTAATGGGCAGCGGCTGAAGTTATATTTAGCTGGAGATAAAGTGCTTCGAGGAGTTTCATTCTCTTTGAGCAATCCTTCATACAAGTGATCAGCCACATAGTCTAGCTAAAGACTATAAACAAGCGCTTATAGGGAGGCAACCCTAGTTGTTTTTCAGTTTTATTATTATTATTATTATTATTATTATTATTATTATTATTTTATTTATTTATTTTTTCTTTCCTGTTATTTTTGAAATTTCTGATTTCTTAGATATCTTATTTTTCTAAATTTCTCCAATGACTTTGTTGGTTAGAGTCTTAGCTTCTTTCTTTTTGTTGCAGGGCTAAAACCCAGAGTTGGAATACAAATTGCAAGATGATTGAATTGTAGGCATTTTCTTCGAATGCTTTAGCATTGAAAATTCACCAGGGCGGTACAAATTTCTCTATCCTTTGGTTTTTATTGTCGGCTTCTCTATCATACATTGAGGACAATGTTTGCTGTAAATGTGGGGGAGAAATTTGGTGATTGTATGCTGGTTTGTGTACTGATGAGGCCTGATTTGTGTGTTGATGCTTTCTCGTGATTTTGAAAAAAATTTTTAGAACCACTATTTTTTTTGTGATTTCTTGATTGTTATCTTGCTATTAATCATAAGTTTGTTGGTGAAGCATGAAAGACATCATTTCTTCTTGTTGTTATGTACTACTCAGATATCTGTGTGGATCTAAATGCTGATATTGAGAGATGGAATACTATCACAGCAAACCTTACTTTATATTGAGTGTTTGAGCCTTTCTGAGCAAATAGAGTAGTATATTTGAATGCTCAAAAATTTTTGTGTGAGTTTAATATCGTATCTAGTATTGATTAATCTGGAATTTGCCGAGATAGTGCATGTTGTTGCTCTTGTGAATAACTCACCAAAATGCATTAGGATAAAACCAAGTTTGGCTTGTTTTAAAAATCCGACCTTCTATGCTTACCATTAGTTAACCACTTTGAAGCTTGGATCCTATTCTTTAATTAAAAGCCACTAAATAAACCTAGGCCTGATTTTACCTTGAGATTTCTACCTAGTTATTGGAAGAAATTTATGCTTGATTGTTGACCTTGGTTTGTGGTAAGAAGGGTGACATTGCAATACAATGTTAGCTTTTAAAGATAGAATGCTAGTTTGAATGTATTATATGTGCCTATGAAAAAAAAAATTATAATAAAGGCACTATATTATTTGAAAAGAAAACGGAAAAAAAGAATCTCTTGAAAAGAAGAGATTGGAAAAAAAAAAAGAAAAGAAAAAAAATGAAAGAAAGCATAAATCTTTAAGGGTGAAGCATTGTGTTGCATGGGATATCTTCGGTAAGATGGTTGAAGGTTAACAATTCAAGTATAAGTTTTATTTCATAACTTGAGCCTAGATTTTATCCTTGTTTCTTACCATACTATTTTCCTTACCTAAAGCTCCATTACGTCCATGTTAAAGTCCTTTATTGGTGAGTTTGTTTGCATGTGGTATATGATGTGTCGTCTTTTCAAGTTTTGGAGGAAGGCTGGAAGGTAATTTTTACTAGATATTGATTCGAGTGCATTGTCTTATACACTATCCTTTGAGAGATACACTTTGAGAGATCATTTGGGAGGTGATGTATTCCAATCATTGATGGAGTTTAGATATGAAACACCTATCTTGTTGAGTATGCATAACAATAGAAGGATGTATGTATGAATGTTTAACTGATGATTCTCGTGATTAATATGTGATATGATAGTTGAGATTGTGGTTTTATGTTGTGGTTCTAAAGGTCGGATATGTTTGGATTTATATTGAGGGAGCTGTTCTTGTTCTTGTTTTGCTTAGGGACAAGCAAAATCTCAAGTTTGGGGGTATTTGATAAGCATAAATTATACCTATATATTATGCACTTTTATTTGAGGTTTTGTTAGGATTTGTTATTATTTTATTAGATATTTATTTAATTATAATAGATAATGTAAAACATTAAAAACAAATAACTAAAGAAAAAAAAAATATAATAAAAGAACGGAAGTTAATATAAAAAAAAAAAAAAAAAGGAGGAGGCAGCAATATTACAAGGGTTTTCCTTGGGGTTTTTTTAGCTTAGGTTTTTTTCTTTTCTTTCCTCAGACTTGGTAGCGGCGGCGGAACTTTCCCCTTGGCATTGGGATTCTGAGTTGCGGCCTCAAGTAATTCGCGAGCTAAGCAGCAGTTAGGCATGTCTCTTGGTTTTTGGACGTCTGCAGTTGCACGGAAAGCTTTCGCGCGGATGAAGGAGCAGTAGCTGCGACAATTTAATATTTTTTTTGTTGAGCAGAATTTTATCTCTTTATACATTGATTTTAAATTCAGATTTTTGGGATCAATTAATTTTATATATTTTTAGATTTTAATATGATGAATTATATTTTGTTTATGATAGTTTTAATTATGTTTAGAGGCTAAATCTTTTTAATCTAGGACTTGGATGTAGCCATGGATTATTTAGTTTAATTGAATTCTAGAATTGTGATTTCTTCATTGATCAATATTTGATATTCTTGGTTTATTCAATGTGAATATTTGATCACTATTTGCATGTTCTAAGGTATTAATTGATGGAGCGAGAGTTGAAAATTAATATTAGTTTGTGGGGATATTAGACTTGGAGAGTGTTTTACGAGAGTAGGAACATAATCTTTGCAGCTTTTAATTCCATGTTCTCAATGTGCTTTTGTTAATTCCTATTTTCACGAAAGTAGTCATAGGGTTAATTTAAGTAAGAGAGTTAAAACACGAGAGTGTATAATTCTTAAATGGGTGAATTGCTGTGAGATCAATGAAGGTATAAAAATTACAGTTTTATGAATTTACTTGAATTGAATAGACCATAGGTGAATCCAATGTCCTAGATTCCTCAATCTCTTTGTTTAATCCAGTTATCACAATTTCGTTAGTTTCAGTTGCGTCTTTTAGGTTACGTTAGAATTTTAGGTTAAACTTCTATGATTGTGATTTGTCTGAATAATAATAAGAATTAGTCTAGACCTGGTAGTTGATTTTCTTCTCTGTGGGATCGACCCTACTCTCTGCTATATTATTTTTTATTCGTTTTGAGTAGGTTTATTTGATTAAGTGTGACGACCGCTTGTCAAATTTAAGTTCACTATGTTTTGCAAAGTGATGATATCAGTTCACTATGTTTTGCTTATCTCCAATAGTAAGAGGAATAGAGAAACTCCCAGGGTCTTTAAGTTTTGGAGGCAACTTCCTTTGAATGACTGCACTACACTCCTCAGACAATGCTATTGTCTCAAAGTCTTCCACCTTTCTTCGATTAGAAATAATCTCTTTCAAAAACTTCCCATAAGCTGGAATTTGAGCTAAAGCATCTGCAAAAGGAATATTAATATGTAATTGCCTAAAAACTTTAAGAAACTTTTCAAACTGCTTATCTTGCTTTGATTGCTGCAATCTCTGTGGAAAAGGAACTGGTGGAACATAAGGTTGAACCGGTGGTGGAACTGATATCGTGAGCTGAAGAAGATTTTGGAGAAGACAGTGGGAGCTTCAAGAAAAGATTGGTCAATGAAATTAGATGATGCTATTTGGGCTTATAGGACAGCTTTCAAAACACCATTAGGAATGTCTCCATACAGATTGGTGTTTGGGAAGTCATGTCATCTTCCAGTGGAGTTAGAGCATAGAGCTTATTGGGCTGTGAAAGAGTTGAATATGAATCTGAAATCTGCTGGAGAGAAGAGATTACTACAGCTGAGTGAGTTGGAAGAATTTCGTTTGGATGCTTATGAAAGTGCTAGGATTTATAAAGAGAAGACAAAGTTTTGGCATGATAAACACATCCAAAAGAGAGAGTTTGAGGTTGGCCAGCAAGTGTTACTTTTCAACTCACGACTCAAGTTATTTCCTGGCAAGCTTCGTTCAAGATGGTCTGGGCCATTCACTGTGACAAAAGTGTTTCCATATGGTGCTGTTGAGATCCATACAGATGAGCATGGTTCTTTCAAGGTTAATGGGCAGCGGCTGAAGTTATATTTAGCTGGAGATAAAGTGCTTCGAGGAGTTTCATTCTCTTTGTGCAATCCTTCATACAAGTGATCAGCCACATAGTCTAGCTAAAGACTATAAACAAGCGCTTATAGGGAGGCAACCCTAGTTGTTTTTCAGTTTTATTATTATTATTATTATTATTATTATTATTATTATTATTATTTTATTTATTTTTTTTTCTTTCCTGTTATTTTTGAAATTTCTGATTTCTTAGATATCTTATTTTTCTAAATTTCTCCAATGACTTTGTTGGTTAGAGTCTTAGCTTCTTTCTTTTTGTTGCAGGGCTAAAACCCAGAGTTGGAATACAAATTGCAAGATGATTGAATTGTAGGCATTTTCTTCGAATGCTTTAGCATTGAAAATTCACCAGGGCGGTACAAATTTCTCTATCCTTTGGTTTTTATTGTCGGCTTCTCTATCATACATTGAGGACAATGTTTGCTGTAAATGTGGGGGAGAAATTTGGTGATTGTATGCTGGTTTGTGTACTGATGAGGCCTGATTTGTGTGTTGATGCTTTCTCGTGATTTTGAAAAAAATTTTTAGAACCACTATTTTTTTTGTGATTTCTTGATTGTTATCTTGCTATTAATCATAAGTTTGTTGGTGAAGCATGAAAGACATCATTTCTTCTTGTTGTTATGTACTACTCAGATATCTGTGTGGATCTAAATGCTGATATTGAGAGATGGAATACTATCACAGCAAACCTTACTTTATATTGAGTGTTTGAGCCTTTCTGAGCAAATAGAGTAGTATATTTGAATGCTCAAAAATTTTTGTGTGAGTTTAATATCGTATCTAGTATTGATTAATCTGGAATTTGCCGAGATAGTGCATGTTGTTGCTCTTGTGAATAACTCACCAAAATGCATTAGGATAAAACCAAGTTTGGCTTGTTTTAAAAATCCGACCTTCTATGCTTACCATTAGTTAACCACTTTGAAGCTTGGATCCTATTCTTTAATTAAAAGCCACTAAATAAACCTAGGCCTGATTTTACCTTGAGATTTCTACCTAGTTATTGGAAGAAATTTATGCTTGATTGTTGACCTTGGTTTGTGGTAAGAAGGGTGACATTGCAATACAATGTTAGCTTTTAAAGATAGAATGCTAGTTTGAATGTATTATATGTGCCTATGAAAAAAAAAATTATAATAAAGGCACTATATTATTTGAAAAGAAAACGGAAAAAAAGAATCTCTTGAAAAGAAGAGATTGGAAAAAAAAAAGAAAAGAAAAAAAATGAAAGAAAGCATAAATCTTTAAGGGTGAAGCATTGTGTTGCATGGGATATCTTCGGTAAGATGGTTGAAGGTTAACAATTCAAGTATAAGTTTTATTTCATAACTTGAGCCTAGATTTTATCCTTGTTTCTTACCATACTATTTTCCTTACCTAAAGCTCCATTACGTCCATGTTAAAGTCCTTTATTGGTGAGTTTGTTTGCATGTGGTATATGATGTGTCGTCTTTTCAAGTTTTGGAGGAAGGCTGGAAGGTAATTTTTACTAGATATTGATTCGAGTGCATTGTCTTATACACTATCCTTTGAGAGATACACTTTGAGAGATCATTTGGGAGGTGATGTATTCCAATCATTGATGGAGTTTAGATATGAAACACCTATCTTGTTGAGTATGCATAACAATAGAAGGATGTATGTATGAATGTTTAACTGATGATTCTCGTGATTAATATGTGATATGATAGTTGAGATTGTGGTTTTATGTTGTGGTTCTAAAGGTCGGATATGTTTGGATTTATATTGAGGGAGCTGTTCTTGTTCTTGTTTTGCTTAGGGACAAGCAAAATCTCAAGTTTGGGGGTATTTGATAAGCATAAATTATACCTATATATTATGCACTTTTATTTGAGGTTTTGTTAGGATTTGTTATTATTTTATTAGATATTTATTTAATTATAATAGATAATGTAAAACATTAAAAATAAATAACTAAAGAAAAAAAAATATAATAAAAGAACGGAAGTTAATATAAAAAAAAAAAAAAAAAAAAGGAGGAGGCAGCAATATTACAAGGGTTTTCCTTGGGGTTTTTTTAGCTTAGGTTTTTTTCTTTTCTTTCCTCAGACTTGGTAGCGGCGGCGGAACTTTCCCCTTGGCATTGGGATTCTGAGTTGCGGCCTCAAGTAATTCGCGAGCTAAGCAGCAGTTAGGCATGTCTCTTGGTTTTTGGACGTCTGCAGTTGCACGGAAAGCTTTCGCGCGGATGAAGGAGCAGTAGCTGCGACAATTTAATATTTTTTTTGTTGAGCAGAATTTTATCTCTTTATACATTGATTTTAAATTCAGATTTTTGGGATCAATTAATTTTATATATTTTTAGATTTTAATATGATGAATTATATTTTGTTTATGATAGTTTTAATTATGTTTAGAGGCTAAATCTTTTTAATCTAGGACTTGGATGTAGCCATGGATTATTTAGTTTAATTGAATTCTAGAATTGTGATTTCTTCATTGATCAATATTTGATATTCTTGGTTTATTCAATGTGAATATTTGATCACTATTTGCATGTTCTAAGGTATTAATTGATGGAGCGAGAGTTGAAAATTAATATTAGTTTGTGGGGATATTAGACTTGGAGAGTGTTTTACGAGAGTAGGAACATAATCTTTGCAGCTTTTAATTCCATGTTCTCAATGTGCTTTTGTTAATTCCTATTTTCACGAAAGTAGTCATAGGGTTAATTTAAGTAAGAGAGTTAAAACACGAGAGTGTATAATTCTTAAATGGGTGAATTGCTGTGAGATCAATGAAGGTATAAAAATTACAGTTTTATGAATTTACTTGAATTGAATAGACCATAGGTGAATCCAATGTCCTAGATTCCTCAATCTCTTTGTTTAATCCAGTTATCACAATTTCGTTAGTTTCAGTTGCGTCTTTTAGGTTACGTTAGAATTTTAGGTTAAACTTCTATGATTGTGATTTGTCTGAATAATAATAAGAATTAGTCTAGACCTGGTAGTTGATTTTCTTCTCTGTGGGATCGACCCTACTCTCTGCTATATTATTTTTTATTCGTTTTGAGTAGGTTTATTTGATTAAGTGTGACGACCGCTTGTCAAATTTGGCGCCGTTGCCGGGGAAGGCAATAATCAATATCAAGATTAGATTGTTTCTGTTATTAATTTAGATTTTGAGTTTTTCTTTGTTTCATTATTGCTTTGTTAGTATTCCTTCGATACTTTGTCCAAATTCTTGTATGCGAAGTTCTCATTCTAGCTGTTTGTTGTTTGATTCAGAAATTGAGAAGACTGCACGTGCATTAAGAAAAGAAACAAGGTTAAGGAAGGAGAAAATTCGGAGTGATATAATGGCTGATCAGGAAAATGATACTAGGACACTGGGGGAGTACTTTGCACCTACGGAGGATACTATTAGGCCAAGTATCACCAGGCCCACTGTTGCAGCAAATACTTTTGAGCTTAAGCCAGCTTTGATCCAAATGGTGCAACAGAATCAGTTTGCAGGATTTTCGAATGAAGATCCTAATGCTCATGTGGAAAACTTTTTGGAGTTATGTGATACTATAAAGCTTAATGGAGTGGCACCTGATGCAATCCGGCTGAGACTTTTTCCTTTTTCATTGAGGGGAGAAGCCAAGACTTGGCTGAACACAAGTGATCCAGGTTCTATTACTACATGGGATGATCTCTACAAGGCATTTTTGAGTAGTTTCTTTCCACCAATGAAGGCAGCTAAGTTGCGTAATGATATTGTGGGGTTTGTTCAAGAAGATGGTGAGACATTGCATGCTGCATGGACCAGATTCAAAGAGTTGCAAAGAAAGTGTCCTCACCACGGTTTACATAAGAGTGTTATAGTTCAAACATTCTATCAAGGGTTAACAGAAGGCATAAGGAATAATATTGATGCTGCAGCTGGAGGTTCTCTGATGAACAAATCACTTGATGAGGCTTATGAGTTATTGCAAAGTATGGCTAAGAATGGAAGTCAATGGTCAAGTGGAAGAAATACTTTTAAGAAGCCTTCCGGGACATATGAAGTCAACGAGTTCAGCATTCTCAATGCAAAGATTGATGCATTGACCAAGGCGATGGGAAGTATGGCCAATATAAATGCAGTTTCTGATGTCATTGTTTGTGAGTTTTGTGCAGGACCTCATCAAAGTTCACTATGCATGCAAGTGGCAAGCGCACAATATGTCTCAAATTTCAATAGACCATTGCAGCAGAACAATCCATACTCCAACACATTCAATCCAGGTTGGCGAAATCATCCAAATTTTTCTTGGAGTAATCAAGGGAATCAAAATGCTGATGCAAGACCACTCAATCCTCCTGGATTCCAAGTAACTGATATCAGTTCCTGTGGATTAAGTGTTATGGCTAAGCAAAACATTATCATCACTTTGCGATTTTTACCATCAGTTTGTAGATGTGGTGAATGAGTGGAGGAATAACAAAAATGAAGAAGACTACAAGTGTGATCAAGGGAAGCTGGATTTGTTTGTTCCGAAACATTCGATGTTAATTCAAGCTTCTGAAGTTTATACAATTAATGCATATCGTATGTTTGAGACTCAGTTTAAAGACAGGACTTTATACAATTATGAAAAGATTTGTGAAGATGACAGGATAATTCAATATCATGTCTGGTGGGATGGAGAAGATATTTTTAACATGTTGTGTTGTTTGATAAGTTGACTTATTGGATAGAATGCAGCTGTAAATATTTCAATGAAGTTGGAATATTATGCAGTCATTCACTTCGTGTTTTTAACCTGAATTGTGTTAAGGTATGAATTTTTATTGGTTCAGTTTTTTTTTTTTTGGGACGCTGTTAATGTGTTAATTTGACGTTGCGATAGTGTTTTTATGGACGTTGAGTATAAAATACCAGATGTTGTTGGTGTGAAACTTGTTTTGTTGATTAATTAATTAATTACTTTTTTTTATAGATACTATCCATAGGTGTATATTGCAAATGTGGACTAAGGGTGTGACATATGGCTGTCAGATTCAATTTCACAATTTACGTTCGAGAAATGAAGGAGATTAAGTTTACGGTTCTATTTGGAGGCATGTTGCAGCAAGAAGTATTTGAGATTGATTCAATTATGTCAGTCGAGTTCTATTGCTCGTGGAATTATAGATGATAAATTCAAAGATCTTAGAGATTGCATTGTTGAGTTAGCTGGTATTAGATTGGAAGGAGGAGGTGAAGATATGGATGATGATGATGATGATGGTACAGAAGGAGAAATTAGAGATTCGAAAGGAAAGAGACCAAAAGGTGTTCGAAATGTACGGCCAAAAAGTACAATGAAGAAAAAAGGAATATTTCGAGTGGTAGGAAATATAAAAGGAATAGTTCAGATGGTGTAGTTGAGTGAGATGATTACAGGGATTGAGATGAATTTGTAGTTGTAATTAACATTTGATTTGGAAAATGAATGTTTACTTCTTTTAATTTGAGATTTTTTAGACGTAATTGGACGTAGTTGGACGTTGTGGCATAATGAGTTATAGTTGTTATGTTTCAACACGTCTCATTACGTCCGAAAAAACAATATACGCAACGTCTGTAATCAATCACAAAATTATCTTATTTTGTTTTCTTATTGGACGTAACAGGACGTTGCAGTTCGTTTTTCGAACGTTGTAGATCTAATAAGAAAGTTTATGATACTGATATGAAAAGAAAATAATGAAATTTTATTAAAATTATTATTACAACTCATTGCTATCTATACTTGAGACATCATCCTCGTCAAGCAGAATGGAATAGTAGTCTCCAAGATATTCAGGGAGTGGAACCACTTCATCATGATGGGATTGTAGGATTCCAGACACTTCGCACATGTCCATGACGAGGCTGGGGTAAAGGATACTCCGAATCCACCCATTTGAGAAGCCAACATCTTCCATGTAGTATTTGATGATGTTGCCTCAATTGATACTTTTTCTTGCATTTGCTGCAATTAAAAGTGCCAAACCGAATGGCTTGGAGACTTGTCCTGCAGCGACATTGTAACGAAGGAACGTGTACAATATTTTTGCAAAACTGTTCAGATCTTCCAATCTGATCGTCCAATAATTGTTTGGGACGTTAATGTTTTACTTTAATACTGCTCGGACTTCCTCCATGGTTGGTTGGAAACGGGCAATATCATCATGTTGTAAAGACTGAGGACCCAAGTTCCTAATGCCCAAGTGGTCGTTGATTGCTTGAGTAGTTATTCTGATTGAATGTCCTCTGACGTAAACTGTATTTAGTCTATTTCTATGATGCAGACCATCACAGAACTCTAGGACCAGTGATCTGTTTACGTGCTGGTCGTTCATCGGCATCAATCCACTCCAATGATTTCTGAAGAGAAACATTCGGAGTTCTGAATGATGTTCTACGCTGAACATATGTTTCATTGGCATTTGTTCAAGCGGGAGTAATGAAGGAATTGGTGGTTGCGAGTCTTGGTTTTCTTCAAATATGTTCATGCTTGGAAGAATATAACGACTGGCCATTGGAACGTGAAGAAGTTTTTCAGTTTGTTGTGTCTGAAAGGGAAGAAGGAAAGCGAATAAATTTTTAAGTTTTACCAAAGTGAATATTAAACATTGTTTTACCAGTTGTTTTATAGGAGTGGATAGTTTTTTTGTTTGTAACGAAGGGATGGAAGAAAAGTTGGGACGGTTTTTTGATCTGATGTAATTAATGAAGTTTTAAAGACGCGTCTGTTTGTATACTGACGTGTGTGGGACGTAAATGATTAATATTTTGTACAGTTGTTTAGTTTATGAGATTGACGTGTTGTGATGTATATGGATTTGCGATAGTGTTAACATACATTGTTTTACTAAATTGAAGAAAATGATATGTAGTACTACCACAACGTCCCACCACGTCCCGTAAACAACTATCGCAACTTCTGATATGAAAAGAGAAATATTTCTTATTTTATTGAAACACAAACGTAGTACTACGTTTTTCAGACGTTGTAGAATTGAACTATAAAGAAAGATAGTGATATTAAAAGAAAACTAGAGATTATATTAAAAATTATAATTTATTGTATAATAATTTTCTAATTACTACCTACGCTTGAGGATGGTTCAAGCATAGGATTTTGTCTTGCATTGTCAATGTCAAGAAGAATGCAAGAGATGTCATCAAGATACGTAGGAAGTGTCACCAGTTCATCATCATTGTGATTTAGGATTCCAGCCATTCCACACATGTCCATGACTAGGCTGGGGTAAAGGATACTCCGAGTCCATGTTGTGCCAACTTCTTCCATATAGTATTTGATGATGTTGCCCCAATTGATTTTTTTTCTTGCCATCGTGGCAATTAACAGTTGCAACCCGAATGCCTTGGAGACTTCTCCTGCAGCGACATTGAAACGTAGGAACGTGTACAATGCCTTTGTAAATGTGCTCAGATCTTCCAATCTGATCGCCAGTAATCATCTGGGACGTCAACGTTTTGCTTTAATATTGCTCTGACTTCTTCCTTGGTCGGACTTCTTCTTCGGATAGCCTCATGTGTTAGTGCATCAGGATTTTGGTTTCTCAGGGACAAGTGTGTGTTGATTGCTTTTATTGATATGCTAAATCTAAAACCACTCACTTTCACTGTATTTATTGTATCTTTTTTGTGTAGTGCATCATAGAAATCTAATACCAGCGTTCTGTTTACGTATTGGCGGTCCATTGGCAACAATCCCGTCAAATAATTTCTGGTGAGAAATGGCATAAGTTTTGAATTATCTTCTACATTGAACATATGCTTCATTGGCATATGGTCAAGTGGAAGTGATAGTGGTGGCGGCATTTGTTGTGGTGATTCTTGGTTTTCTTCAAAGATATTCATGTTACGAACAATGTAGCGAAAGACCATTAAGGAAATTGGTGAGAAATAGTTCAGGTTTGTGGCTTGGTTTTTTTTGGAAGGGGAGAAGAAAAGCAGAGGAAATGTTGTATGGACGTTGCCAGACGTGGGTTTTGCTTATAGTAGAATTTCTGAAAGAGTTTATATTGAACGTACGTGATTGGTTAGGCAATTAATATGAATATAGTTGAAACTATTAATAAGTAAGTGGTTGAGGAAATTGAATGAAGTGATGGAGTGTTGATTGGACTTGGCGGGAGTTGTTTTTCAGAAGTGGCAGGACATTGTACGGTTACTGTTAACAAATATTATATACTTTAAGTTTTGATTTTGCTTGTTATGTCCCGCCACGTCCCGTTACGTCTTAAAAAACAACTATCGCAACGTCTGAACAGCGAACACCCAATACTTATATCAAAAAAAAAATTTAATTGAAAGTTTAAAGAAATGAAAGTTGAAAGACAATTTATTGAAATAAAATTATATATATTGATAAATTATCGTGAAAATTATATGCAAATATAAGAAATATACAAATATACAAAGAAACCTATTTATTTTTTATTTCGAGGATTCTGCTTTTGCTGTTTCTTTGGCAGTTGTTGTTTCGGCTTTGGATTTGGAATCTCTGGATCTGAATCAGGCAAATCATATTCTTCTCTTTCGCTTTCTTTTTTCCCAGTGGGCATTGGCAATGACTCCTGTGCCATGGTTGATAAAAGATGATAATTCTTCTGGTAGTAGTCCAATGCTTTTTGCTTGATCTCATCTTTTATCATGTTTGATGGAGACATCAGGATGTTGTATGACTACTTGGCTCACAACCTGATGAATACGCTTTTTTCATTGACCTTCTTACTTCGGATGAGAAGATTGTCATAATTGAAATCCAAATCACCTTCATACATCTCCATGTACCTGATAGTGAACACAAACTAGTGGAAGTTATTTTGCAAAATAGCAGTTTTACCATAATAAGCAATAGCAATGACCTGCAATGTCCAGTTACATACCCACCACGTCCGCCTACGTCCCAAAAATCAACTATCGCAACGTCCGGCGGCAAACAGAAACAACAATTATTAACTAACTCACCAAGTCTATCTACGGCACAAAAACAAGTAATACAACAAGTAGTAAGAGAAATAATATTACCTTATGGTTTATATTCCGCAGTCGCATCTGTTATTTTCATCTTTCCAAGGCAGATCAACATATTCTAATAAATTTTTCTTCATTTGTTGGAATTCTTGATATTGTCCTTTTTTCTCCTCATCCATTATGTTGCAAACATTGTTAGGACGTCATTATGCAATCGATTTTGATTTGGTCCTAAGTTGTCGAGAACTTTGGCATATGCATCATGGATATTAATGGCCAGGGTGGTGAAGTGTCCACCTTCGATGATGGGGAAATAAACCTTGTAGATATTGAAAAAAAAATTATAAAATAGAATTTGAAATGTATACTTAATGAATGATTTTGTAAATGTACTTACATACTCGAAATTGAAATGTTCCAAGCTATGGTGGAATCGAGCAAGTTCTTCCTGTATCCAATCACGAAAACATTTTTGTTGTCCATTTTCACCATCTTGTTCTAGGCTTTTTTGTAACTGGTGAAAATTAACTGCATCAAAATTAATACACAACGTCAGTTAAAGGTTTTCGAACAGCAAAAAGGGCAATGCTACTTTTATTTCAAACAGAAACAGTTAACAAGTCGCAACGTCCAGTTACATACACACCACGTCCACCTACGTCCAAAAAATCAACTATCGCAACGTCCACTATAATACCAACCATGTCCCATTATGTCCAAAAATTAACTACCGCAACGTTCGACAAGCAAATACAAACAGTTGCTATTTTTTGCAAATATAAATGTTCTTACCAAAAATCTGGTTGTGAAGAAAATTTTTTTTAGCCCAGATGCGTCTCTTAGCTTGCCAGGAAAGCTTCTTATGTAGTTTTCATGGGCGCACCATGCATTTCGGAATTCCATACTAAGCCATTTATTTGGTGACATGGTGTGGAAGTCTAGCCTAGTCAAGACCGTTCTTCCAAAGCTGTAGAGTGTTTCACTGCATTTGTTGGATCATAAGTTAGTAAGGATAAATAATTAATTTTGTTGGATGATAATGTTTTGGGATGTACTTACGATTTGTGGTGAGTCTTATCCATTTTCCTATCCTTAATGAGGAATGCGAAATTGATCATCAGTTCCTCTTTCTTTCAAAGCTTTACATTTTGCTTCTTTGGAGGCTTGATGTAACAGTAAAATAGACTCCTCAGTGCCAATGGAAGCTTGATCTGGCGATGCTTTGGGTTTGGCTTTGGATTTTCATCATGTTTTTCCAGCGGATTGTCTTCCTCATCCATGATGATTCTGTAGAGAAATAATGAAAATATATCTGTCAGTAATAATATTATGATACAAAATGAATGAATTATAGTATTACTTATTGTCTGATTTCTTCCAGTTTTTGAGCATGTAGATCAGCTTGTATCTGCTGAGAAGCATCATACTCCTTTTGTAGATTCATTGGCCTTGGCTGATGCTGCTGTGACAAGTCTATGCCGAGGTTGAAGCTTGGTGGTATGATTTCTTTAATTTCTTGAAGCTTCTTGTTTGTCCCTTGTTGTTCTTTTTCTATCTTATCAATCTGACTGAGAAGTGCAGCAATGTTATCTTTATCAATCTAACTTTGTGGTGTGACAAATGCAGCAAACTTCTTGTCGATCTCTTCTTGGACAATCTTATCCACTTGACTCAAAATATCAGTAGGATACTGTGTTGGTTGTGTAACATTAATCTTATTATTGAGTTTTTTTTTTGTTTTTGGAACATCCTTTCAACTTGACTCAACATTGGTTCAAAGTCAGTGGGAGGTTGACTTGGTACAATAGCAGCAGCATCTTCATCTTGTACTGTTTCTTTGGAGACATTGTTGAAGAGATTTTTCATATTTTTCAATGTCACTTCAAGCATCCTCAATGTTGGATTATCTTGAATTGCCTTTGTATCTTCTACAAGTTTGATGAGGTTGGTGTATTCCTTGAGTAATCGAGTCATTCCTTGATTAAGTCTTCTGATTTTGGCTTCATCAGAATTATCAATAGGCTATACACAATAAAAAATGAACAACAAATGAGTTATTGTGAGTGAATAATACACGTAACGTCCTGTTACACTAACACAACGTCCAATAACAAAGACACAACGTCTAGTTACGTCCGGTTAATGTGTAAGAGAAATAATAATTTTGAATTCCGAATTTTACCTGATCTTGCTTCTCTGGTATTTCTTAATGTCTAATCTCAGCATTATCATTATCATCATTATCGTAATCAACATCATGAGGTCCATGCTTTTAAAAATAAAAACAAAAACAGAGACAGGTGTAAGTTAATAACCACAACGTTCAGTATAATATTCACAACGTCCTTATACGTCTAGAACAATTAATGCTTTTGTGTTTGTAAATGTGAATATTACCTGATGTTGATCATCTGGGATTTGATCTTCTTGTGGGATTTCATCATCTTCTAGCTGGTTTTTCATCTCATCTCTTGTCAATATTCTTCCCCTTCCAAATCCTCCCATTGTTGTCTCTTTTGCCTCTCTTCTTGTATACTTTTCATAGTCCCAATGTGAGAGTAGAGGCACGTTTCTTGGACGTACGGGTTCACCACGAATCCTGACTCTGTACAGATACAGTAGCTTAAAAAAAATGAAAGAATAAATGTTAGTTACGTCTGATGAAAATCAAGTGCACAACGTTTATAAAATAGCTTGGAAGTACTTACCACAATGAAGGGGAGAGATCCTATAAAGATTATTTTTTGATTTGTGTGATTCCAATGGTTGACTGATTGTATCAAGCCTCTGATGGTGAACTCGCACCAGTTCATGTTTATGATGTTATCTACATTTTTGACACTCTTCAGTAGTGATTGTCGACAACTTAAATCCGTGTAAGCCCAAAGGAGAGTTTTTGCCATATAGATTGTGAAGTCTATTTTGAAGTTTTCATCTGCATAGTCTTTGTGTTGCCTGATATAATCTGCCATTTGTGTTGTTGTTGGTTTTCTTTGATTTCCTTCATTGTTAATGGATCTTGGATGTCTGGAATGAAAGTTTTCCATTTCTTTCTTGTATTCATCAGAGTATAGATTAGAAGAGGTGTATTCTTCAATCTTAATACCACCACGTGGTATTCCAAACACATGACTTACATCTTCTTCTTCAATATCAATGCTGCCACTATTCAACTGGATTCTGCATTGGTTGTTTGAGATTGTGAAAGACCGCAACAGATGTTCTCCTAATCCACATGGTAGTTGATTTAAGTTGATATCAAGCAACGATCCGAATCCAATATCTCTCACTGCCTGTTTTTGCTGCTCATTGAAATGTCTTACAAGTTTGTACAATGCAGCAATGCTGGTCCTTGTTTGGAATTTGGTCTTTTTAGGAGATGTTTTTTCTTTATTTTTTTGACTGACTGTGATGGAAATAAATGAAAAAAATTAATCACCAAAAAGAAAACATTTCGCAACGTCTATTATAATACATACCATGTCCCGTTACGTACATAAAATAACTACCACAACGTCCTCAAACAATATGTTGATATGATAATAGAAAATATGAAAGTAAAAAGATCACAAAGTCTTCATACTTGATTGAATTTTTGGTCTTTTTGGTTTTTTTTTTTTGTAGGTTTTTCTGCTACAGGTTGCTTTTCTGTTTGTGCTTTTTTGGGTTTAGCAGGCTGTTTCTGTTTTTGTTGTGGTTCATCTTCTTCTGATTCTGTTTCATCTCTAAGTCTTTTTGATTTCTGTTTTGTTGGTGGTTTTTTGGCAACAGGATGTTTTGTTGGTTTTGGAATGGTGATCTTGGGTTTTTGTTGGTTTCTGTTTTGGCTGTGGATTATTTTGATGGTTGAGGATGTGTTTTGTTGCTGCATCAACAAGGGAATCCAGTTTTTTTTTTTTTTTGCAGAAATTTGAGGGCTGGCATTTCTTTTTTTGAGTATGTATTGGTTTAATGGAATTTGGGAGTCATCTTCACTTGGTGCGACAACATTATCTTTACTTGGTGTTGGTGATGGTGTGGAATCTGTAACGAAATCATCATCTGTATCTTCATCATCTGTATTTGGTATTGATCTTTTTGCGGGTTGTTTGAAGTTAACCATCTTGCAATGAACTAGGGAAATAATTATCAGAAACAAAAACACAAAATTGTTAACATTATGCTTACAACGTCTCGTTACGTCAGAAAAAAACTACCGCAACGTCCAACAATAAAGACAAAAAATTTATTATTTTTTCGTAAATACAAAACACAAAACACATTTTTGGTCACCAAATTTCTATAACATACCTACCACAAACACAATGTCACTTTTATTAAATTAAACAAACAGTAAAGACACATCAACGTCCAGTTACATACCCGCCACGTCCATCAACGTCCCAAAAATTACTACCTCAAAGTCAATTAGGAAGCACAAAAAAAAAATTGTTATTTTCTCCAATTCAAAAACCAAACAGATTGTGAATCCTCTAATTCGTATAACATATATCACAACGTCAAATTTGAAACAAAAACAATTCTATTTTTTGCAGAAAAACAAGCCGCAACGTTCAGTTACACACCCACCACGTCCATCAGCGTCCCACAAATTACTACCGCAACGTCAATTAGGAAACACAGAATTTTAATTTCAGTACAAATAGAAATAACAAAGACGATGCAATGTCTGGTAAATTTCAGAGTAATAGAGCATTATTTACAGTAGTTCGAAGAGTAATAGAGCAATGTCTAGTATAGCATTGTAATCGAATGCAGCAAATACGGGAAAATAGGGTTTCGACAATCCATCAATTCCAGTGAAAAGCAGTTTATAGTAAACGATGTAGTAGATTTTGCAATGTATTACCAGCAGTTTTGTGAAGTTTCGATGTAGTGTATTAACGTTGCGGGTCGTAGGTTGCCTGGATTGAAGTTGTTCCGGTGGGTTTTTGCTCTTCTCTATCAGAAACTTTGTCAGAAATTTCGTCTGATTCATGTTTCGTCTGGATTTTTGAAGATTGGAAGCAGAAATCAGTTTTTTTAGGGTTTGATCGCTGACAGTTATGGAAGGAGTTGGGGTTTTGAAAAAGGAAACTGCTATCAAGTGGGCTTTAGGCGGGGTTCGCGCGCGTGAAAGCTACTATATAGTAGTGAGAGTGGGATATAAACATTAGGCACATGTACACAGTGTACAGGGTATACGCACTCATAATTCGGTGGCAAATTTAGTTCTGAACGTTTGATAGTCAACAAATTTAGTCCTAAAATTTTCTAATAACAGTACATTTGGTCCCATAACAGTTTTTTTTCACAGATTTAATAGTTATTTATCAATTCCACTAGTCCATTGTCACGTGGCTTCAATGTGGACGTCATGAGGACTAATATAATCCATTAGGATAACATATTGACGATACATCATCAAGGCTGCACATGAATTTTACAAAGTTAAACAGTTAAAAAACATTCATCCAATGGATTATATTCATGTGTAGCCTTAATGATGTGTCATCCACATGTCATCCCAGTAGATTATATTAGTCCACATGAGGTCCACATACATGTCACGTGACAATAGACTAACGGAATTACAAAATAACTGTTAAATCTATAAAAAAATATTATAGGACTAAATGTGTTATTATTAGAAAACTTTAGGATTAAATTTGCTGACTACTAAACATTCAGAACTAAATTTGCCACTGAACCATACTATAGGGACTAAATTTTTATTTTTCCTTTTTTTTTCAGCATTCATAATTATCACCCATTTTTAATATTTTCTGACCTCTTTAGACCAAATTATATCTAACTTTTGGATACATCTTTTTACCCTCCCCAACCCTTCCCCCTCCCTCCCCTCTCGAGACAGCGGCGGGCAAAGGGGCAGAAGAAGGGGATGGAGAATATTAAGAGGAGGGGGGGGGGGGGTGTGTGGGATGGGGTGGGGTGGGGTGGGGTGTTGGTTGGAGAATTGGAAAAGGGGGGCAATTTTCGAAGGGAGAGAATATTAAAAAGGGGCGATATATAGTAACTCTCATTTTTTCTAAAATACCTCTAATATATTATAAAATTACAAAAATATTTAATATAGTAATTAAAAATAAGAAAAAATTAGAAAATAATATTAGTCTATATTTCACATTATTTTTTAACTTTTTTACATTTAATGACACATATTTATAAAGTAAATTATATTCCTTGTGATTTGGTCAAACTACCAATACTCTCGCAAGTTTCTGAAATTACATTTACTTTTTTAACCACCAAAATTTATAACAACCAACCTCCTAATTAATAAAAAAATAGAGCAAATCTATTGCATAAATATTTTTATTAAATTAAAAGATTATTGGCACTTGAGAAACATTGGTAATTTGATCAAACCATAGAGAAAGTAAATGTAATTTATCCTATTTTTTTTAAATATAAACGTTTAAATTCATAAAACTTGATTTCAATATGGTCTTTATCACTTTTGTATTTCCCAAATTCAAATATTTTAGTTAACATAAATTTCAATATGGTATTTTATTAAATAAATGTTAAGATTTTTAATATGTTAATTTAATTTTAACTTAGGAAAAAACCTCTCATGCCAAATACTTTATAAGAAAAAGTTTAAACTAGTGATCGAACATGTGCATCGTATAGCGGATTATAATTATTAACTACTACTTGTTGAAATGGTAAAAATAAAGGCTAAGGATAAATTAATAATTCAGTAAAGACATATGATTAATGTAGAAAAAATTCATGCATATCTAAATTAGTAAAGTGATAATTTTATGTTATCAAATATGTCAAAAATAATGAAATTACTTTAATGAATGACCTCTTAATTTACCAAACAAGTCAAATGCAACCACATTCCTTGAATAATTATTAAGTTTTCAAATTCCAAATGCTATCATTCTTCATCCTTCCAAACAAAAGCGCCTTTAAGATTTTCAGGGTTTTATTTGACTAGACTATAGGATTATTTTTTAATTTTTCATCAAATTTATCTTTATTGTTATTATTAATTTAAGGTAATGGTTTTAAATAAATGAGTCATTTGGCACAAATCTATTCTTTTGATATATATATTTTTTCATAATTATATATAGAGTGAATTATAAATTTGGTCATCATACTTGGATAAAATTAATGTTTTGATTACTAATATTTAAAATTCAAAAATATCACTAATTTTGTTATTTTAATTTCATTTTTGGTCATCTCGTCAAAATGAATCGTTAAGTGTATTAACGGTATTAACTCTGTACCTACTATAAATTATTTTATTATTTAATATGTAATTTAATTAATAAAAAATATTTTTTACAACAATTTTATCGCACTTGACTTGGGCCCCGGCTCCACCCTTGGCCAGGCGGCAGGTCAACCCCGAAGCTACATGGTTTTTTCGTTCGTCTCCCTGATGACAATATTTTTTTACTTGTGTAGTCTCCATTGACTAGAAAGAAGTGGAAGGTGGGGATGTGCTTGTTTGGTTGTAGGGTCGGCGTGGCGATGGCGATCGCGATGGGAAATAGGGGAAAATATTGAGAAAGCAAACTAGAAACCCCAATTTCTGAACATTATGTAACCGGAATGTTTAATGTTTAATGTTTATTACTCATGGAAAATTCGGAAGCCTATAACGACAACACATATATATATATATATATATATTTTTCAACTTTAGGGTATAAAAGATAAGATATGTAATAAACTGAAAGTAAATCTTTGCCAGGCAAAGAAAAAATTACACCTCATAAAAGATTTATATTTTTATTTATCACTGGAATGACAATCATTAAATTATGATTCTTTTTGAAAAAAAAAAAGCCCCATAAATGATTTATATTTCATGGCCTGTTCTAACTATTTTACTTCTTACTACTTAGGAACAACTTGAGGAAAACATTTACTTTCTTTGTAAAATAAAATTTAATACTATTAAGAAGTTGTTACTCCATCCGTCCACAAATAATGATGGTTTTAAGTTTTTCGATGTTATCAAGGGGAGTAATAATTATTGATTTAGTTAAGTAAGTTTTCTTTTTTTATACCAATTTGAAAAGGTGATTACTAGGAAAGTAGGTAGTTGGGTGACAGACTTCAATACACTCATAAATTTTAAGAAAATGTGAAATACAAAAATTAAAAGAGTACCTTGATAGTGGTAAAACATCAATTAATAAAAGACAAATTTAAACTCTTAAAACGATTAATATATGCTCATGGGGGGAGTATATGGTAGTAATATCACTACATTGGAATATGTGCTTTTGATAAATAGTAAAAGTGTATTAGTTACATGCGAAACAAGAGACAGTGAGGGGACTAAAGTATTAAAGTGATTCTCACTAGTTAAAAAGTGTTAGGAACATATAGTTTTTGTACATACATAATTTGCCATATTGAAGTTGATGAAGGGTGGCTATTTGTCACAAAGTTTTTACTATAGAATCCTTATTTATCGCTTCTTTTGAACTTAATTGTCCATAACTTTTAAGGTATTATTAGTTATCATCTCAGTTTTAAGTATTATCATCCTAATTTTAACAAAATTGTCCTTTTGTTTTAAAGGGGAGAAAAGAAAGGGGCAAGGAAGAGAGGTTTTGAGTCCAAAATTGGGCAGTAGAGGATAAAAATTGGGGCGATAACTAGTAAAATTTCAACTTTTAGGCAAATCTTTTTGACCATCCCCCTTCCCTTCCCTTCCCCCTCTCTCTCCCCTCTGCCCTCCGCCTTCACAGCCGATCTCTCGCCATCGCCGCCGCCGCTTCTTCTTCTTCTCGCACCGATCGTTTCCCTTCCTCCCTCCATCGCCATTGCCAATCTCCTTCTCGTTTCCTCCCTCCCTCCTTCCCTCTCCCGATCTACTCCCTCCTTCCCTCCTTCTCGATCTTCCCTTCCATATCTCGATCAGCGGCAGACATTCGACAAGGGATATCAGCAACTGTGGTGGCAACAGCTATTTCTTCTGGGTCGATCGACGAGCGGCAGAGGCAGGGGATCAAATAGAGGTCGGGACCCTCTCCCATCCGATCTCCCTCATCGAGCCGTCGGTGTAGTCCATTTCGTCATCTATTCCCTCCTCGGATGATGGTCGATTCCGTTCCATCAACTGTTTAAAGAAGAAGTCGATGGGCGGTGATGAACCCAAAAGAAGAAGAAGGTGGTGGTGATGAGTGGCAGCAACGATGAAAAGGAAAAGGGCGAAGAAAAAAGAGACGGTGAATAAAAAAAAAAGACGATAAATAAAAACCCCTTCTTACTATTACTTTATCGTATTGCTTATATTAAATTATATATTAATTTTTCTCCCCATGTAATGATTATAAATAGAATTCTTTGGGTGTTTTTTACATAAAATGTTTGTGTTTTTCCATATAAATTAAAGATGAATTATTATTTAACTGAAAAGATAATATTATCTTTACTTTTCTTTTATTACAACTTTTTTTTCAAAAAAAAAAAATCTTTCTTATATCTATCATGAGTAATTTAGAATTAAAAAGTTAAAATTATATTAAAAATTAAACGATTTTATAAAAGGAAAAATTTCCCCCCACTTTTCAAATTTCTTACATAAAAAATTACAGTGAACAAAAAGCAGACTTTAAAAAAAAAATCACCTGTATATAGAAACTCCAAAATTTATTTATAATTAGAACAAAATGAAATTTTAAAAAATTATTTATATTTGGTGGTTGGGGGGGGGGGGGGGGGGGGGGGGAAGGGGGTATTATTATATTTCTTTTATTATGACTTTATATTTTATTTATAAAATACATATTAATCATTTCAATTAATATGTGAAACGTAAATTTATAAATACTTAACAAAAAGAAAATTATTTACCGCATCATTTTGAACTTAATTGCCCTGCCTGTCCCTTTCTCCTTTCCTTCTCCTCTTCCGCCTTCGTCAACCCTTCATTGCCTAAAAACAATTATATTTCTCTTTGGCTTCCCGTTTTAGGGTGTGCCGCTTTCCGGAAGGGTTTACTGATAATTTCCAGATCAGAAGTGCAAGAATCGGAGTTAGAGGGAAGTGGCCGCGGGACCGGAGTGTACGGCTCGGCTTCTGGAACGACTTAACTATCCGTTGTCTTGTCCGGCGTGTTGGATCCTCTAAATCATATGCACGCATGATTCTAATAAGGGATGATCCTCTTAACTTAATCATTTGTGGTGCACACATAGCAAAAGCCTTCGTCCACCTCCGTCTACCTCCGCAAGGTGAGTTTTCATGTCTTTAAACAAGACTCTTTCTGCTTTTATTCAGGTTTTGTTCTATTTCTGTTTAACTTCTTGTCTCTCTCCCGAAGACTTACCCGTTTACTTTCCCTTTTGTGCTTGAAGATCGAAGAGATGCAGCTGAGTCGTGGTCATCAGTAATACCACTAGTACCGCAGCTACTTATGATCCGGTCCATCGAATCATCAGAAACCCTTCAACCCACGTCCGGGATTTCTCCGGTTTTCCAGATTTTGGCTTCTGTGCAAAGCTCAAGCTGAGCAAGTTCTCCGCATCCACCATACCATACCCAGTTTCAGGTCAGTATCATCCCATCTCTTTAGTCAGACTGTCTGCAATGCCATCAGATTTTTCCTTATTAGGTATACTATCAGCAAATACAACTTCTTAGGTATTCGAACCATACTTTTTTTTTTTTTTGAAGCAAGGTATTCGAACAAAACTTTAATCTCACTATTTTCATTTTTCTTTTCTTTCAGAACTAGTAATGATTATTTAATTTTTTCTGTTCTTGGTTGTTCCTCTCAGTAGTTTCCATTGAAAACGATAATGTTTTGCACTTACTATCAGGTTGCGTCCTGTTAAATTATTTAAAAGTATTGATGAAAACGAATATATGAGTCGAGCAAAGCCATTATTTTCAACTAAAAATCCTTAAAAAGGCCACTACTATTTGGCTTTCCCACTCCAATTGTATACCCTAACTAACAAGGTTTTCCAACTTAATTTTGATATGATTTTTCGGTAGTGATTGGGGTTTTCCAAAAAAGAGAAAAATTTTAAAGATGGCAACTTTAATCTATAATTTAAAATAATAATTTTATTTATTATGTTATTTTAATTTAACGGAATAGTAAGCATTTACGTGGAGCTGAGTTTAGTGGACAATTAAGGCATGAAGTTGTTGCACGTGCAAGTTAGGACAAAATCTATCTTCCAATCATTTATTAGTTAGTACTCCACCAGAACTTATTAATAGTTTGTGGCGGTGGGCCGGCATCCATCACCCCACTAATATCTCTCAAGTTCTATTTTGATTTTCTCTGTGTATCTAAAAATAGCCGTGTTTTAGACCAAAAGTTGGGTTTCTTTTAGCCAAGGAATTAGTTAAAGTGTACCATCAGTTCTTTTAGAAAGAATTTTTTATTTTTTTTCTTTCCTAACAAAACAAATATTCTCTTCCCTTTTCTCAATGTTGATTCTTTTTGGATGTCCGATTCCACGACAATTTATGTTTCCTGTCCGGGGCGGATCAACCCTTTAATATTGCCCACCTCAAAAATTTTAAATTATGCTAAATATATCTTAATATTGAAAAAAAAAATTTATGTATTGTCTCAAAATAAATAAATATATATATATATAAAGAGGTAAAAAGTAAATAAACAAAAGTAGGAGCAAAAGAGTAAAAAAATTGTACTTTTACTAAAAACTTAAATGATGAATTAAATATAACATTTATTTGTCACAAATAGAACTTTTGAATTATTTTTTAATTCACAACTATTTAAACTATTAAATAACAACTATCATTACCATTCAATACTAGACTAGAGTATAAATTTTGAAGTACTGGATTAGGGTAGTGCAACCAGCACAAAGTATATGGTGATACTATTAATATGTACCCTCCCCAATTTGTATAAATTTATAATATATTTTAAATTTTAATGCAACTCTTGAATTTTTAATACTAAATTACATAAATTTTAATAGATTTTAAAAAAATATTTTGAGCGAGTAACTTTAAATATTTTTTATAAAAATATGATTCTTTTTCAAGATTCAAATTAATGTGATTTTACATTATTTTTATTTTATGTAATCTGTAACTAAAATATAAAATTACAAATGACAAGATATATAATAATAAACGACTTATATGATAAAGGGTTGTATATTAACAAAATAAAATTATTATTATGAGATAGAGGGGATATAATAAAGAAAACTAGACTAGAAACATGTAAACTAATTTTAGTTTTTATTTCCATAGTTTCTTTTCTATATTTTGTAAGATAAAATTATACTTTATGAATTTATTTTAAAGTTAGCATTTTTCACTCTGGATAACTTCAGCCATATTATTTAGTGGGAGTGCATCTCAGGTGTTATAATTAGGGTCAATATGTCATATTAACAGATTTAAAATACTATTTTTTTAAATGCAGTTTTGGTCTCCCATAATAGAGTAATTCTACTTTTGGTCCCTCTAATATTTTGAATGGTAATATTAGTTCTTATCCATTTTTTATGTTGTTTTAGTCATTTTTTACGAAAAAATTCAGAAGATACATATTTGATATCAAAAGTGCAACTAGCCTAGGGACAAAAAAGTAATGTGGCCAAATAATAATATGTGAATCACTAGAATATTGAACTTCTCCTTTATTTCTTTCCTTCTTCGATGTTGGACACCTTTGCATCTCTTTTCCTTCATTGTTTTCTTTTTTATCATTTCTTTTGTTTTTGTACTTTTTACTCCTTTTGTTCCCTTTCCTTAAGTTCCATGGGTGTTTCCTTGGGCAAGGACGAACTCTAACTATTACCTTTATTCTTTGTTCTTTCACGGCGCATTCTTATCACCATCAGACATTTCTTTTATTCCAGGTCCAAAAATTAGAATATTGGTTACATAGTCATATGTTGAGAACATGCAATGCAGGGGTAAAAGTAGCACTTGAAGCTGTAGCAGTTGGACGTTAATGCAAACAACAACATATAGGCCAATGAGCAACAACTTTCCACGCCAGATATATAAATATCCGCACGACCTGCAAAATCACAAGTGGGAAGATTTGTGGGTGTTTGGCCCAAGTTATCACAATAAGGAAATGGAGTTCAGAAAAGACATTAAGAAAAACGCTCTAAAACATGTGATGGATAAGTCCCAATCTGACTTGCCACAGGTTCTGAATGCAATGAGAAGTATTGAAGGAGCAGCAAAAGAAGCTTATAGTGACAATGCCTTGCAAAATCTACAAGAGGTCAATTTTCCAAATATGATGGCTCAAGATGGTTGTTTCGTTCTCTTGCTAGGGTTCACTATAATTGGAGTAAATTCAGCAGGCAGAGAAGTGAATTTTCCGGACAATCATCCTATATTTGGGCTTCGATGTGTGTGTGAGAAGTTGGAAATGTGGGTGAATTCAATGTTCTTGCCTGGAAATCAGATCCCGAGTGTGGTGCTTGATGAACTGATGAAACTAGATTTCTTTCAGAAGCTGAAAACACAACATGAATGGCGTCGACCCCTGGAATTGTTCAAGAGAGCATTGCACGAGTTCCTAATCATGGCTGGGAGCTCGCCGGCGAATAAACCAGTTGATCTTATCCATTCCCTTCAATTACTCATAGTTGGAACCGAAGGTGGCTCACATCTAACTATTCCAATATGGAGCCTAGGTCCAGGCAAAACAAAAATAGAGGAGCGGCTCCCTTCAGCTAGACAATTGTCTGAAACCGGAATCAAGTTTAAAATTTTAAAGGGAGAGATCAGGAGTAGGGGTATTCATTACGAGCGAGGTAAGCTTGGTGCATCTTTACACCTGCCTGTTTTCAGAGTAGAAAGATTTTCAGGCTTGATGATTACATGTCTCCGCCAATACGAGAGTGTTCAGTTCCCGGGGACCAGGGAGATTGAGAGTGAGGCAAGTTCATATTTCAGGTTTTTAAGTGATATGATGCAAACAACCCAAGATGTTGAATTTTTTGCATCCCAAGGAGTGATTGAAGGACCATCAGAGGGATTGCTAGAGCTTCTGAGGGAAAGCAGGGGTGATACCATAACGTCGCAGCATCTCCTCCAGGTCCAGAGAGATATCAGGCAATTTCCACCCTTCTGGTGTTCTAAGCACCTGAAGTTGGTAGCGAAAGTCGGTGCCATTTTTGGTTTCTCCTACTTGGCACTTCAAATTCTAAATAACGTGTTTGAAGGCTACAATAATCTCCATCCGTAATTACCTTCTTAGGGCGGGAATTAATTGATTTGTTGGGGGAGATAAATTATATAGTGGTGTTATACAACCTTGATTCTATTGTATAGTTACTTTGTTTTATACTATTTTTTTGGTTTTGTTGTAATCTTTACTAGGGGTGGTGTTCGCAGATTGGGTGGTTCAGTGTCGAAACCAAATCATTAGTTACGGATAGCAGCTGTCCTTTCCTTTTCTTTGGACCTCAACTGCTTCGGTAAACTGCCTCTTTCCTTTTTTTCTTCTGTGGCTGGAACGCAGCAGCTTCGGAGCAAGGGAAGATCGTGCACTTTGGTCCCTAAATCGTATTAAATTGCCAAATTCTTTGCAATCTCCAATTTTTAGCCCTAAACCAAAAACATGGATATAAAGAATTAATCCAACTCATAAACTCCATAATTTAATAAAATCATAACAAGTAAAATCAATTTATTAGACTTTATCATGCTTGCCCTCAAGCATGTCAAAATCAATCAAGAATTAAAACTCATTGCCTGGAAAGATTCAAGAGACTTAGTCATGGAGATTTATAAAAAAATTATGCCCAAATATGTAGAACAATTCAAAGAGCCTATCTCATGCCACCATAAACCAATCAAGTGTGCGTGTGTTTAAATCAATTACATTCAACCATTCTCAAGTTAGAAGAATATAGATGAGACAAAATATCTCATTTTCTAATCCACCCTATACTTGTCTTTCATAACACTCTTAACTAGATGAAACTTCCACCCAACCAAAGATCAATAGGAATTTTTAATTGGCTTGTATGCTTAGAGGTGTAAAATAGGAGTATAGAAATTGGTTAAGTCACCCAAAGCATTTATAAACGACAAGCTCAAAACCTTGCATTTTTTCATGTTTCACTAACTGCCCCCACACTTAGACTTTTCTTACTCTTTTATTGAAGTTCATTGCAACTTCATCTTATACCTCCTTTTTTAAGTTCATTGGAACTTCCTTTATACCTTCTTTTTTTCTTTTTTTTTCTTAGCAACACAAATCCAATTGAACTGTTTATATTCTTCTTTTTTTCGAACCACACAAATTCAATTGAACTTGTTTATATTGGTCTCTTTTTCTTTTTCTTTTTCTTTTTCTTTTTCTTTTTTTTTTATTTTTTCACACCCATCCCTTTCGACTTGCAATTCATTAATCTTTTTCATCCCTTAGAACCATACTTCACATGTGCTTCAAATGAGGGAGAAAAGAGAATAGATATCAAAGGTTAGGCTTTATTTAATAGGTAAAAAATAGGAAAATTATACCAAACTCTTAAGGGGAATGCAAAGGATAATTTCAAAGATGGCCTAAATCACTTCTTTAGTAGGATATGCTTCCATCTTCATCTCAAATGCCAATTAGACAAGCATAAAGTAAATCAAAGTCAAAGACATTTATTTCAGCATATTCTCTTCACACACAAATAGGCTAATGATCATGACTTAAAGTGCTCAAAAATTTTAGAGTGGTCTTAAGTAACATAAAACTAAATCAAAGAATGGAACCATATACTAAAAAAAAAATTTGGCAATAAAATACATAAACTCCTCCCCACACTTAAATTCTACATTGTCCCCAATGTAGGAAACATTCAAAACAATTATTCTAGTGTGAGACAGAAAGCATAAATTCTCAAATAAAATGTAAAAGAGAAAAGAACAATACTCCCTTGAGAATTTTAGTCGAGAAGTCGCAAGCCATCCTTTGAGAACTTGAGAACCGCATCCACCTCTTCAACTTAGCTGCCACAATGAAACACACTTATTATTAGAAAAAATCCTAAACTATGTTGACTAAATGGTTAAGAAAAACCACGAATATCAAGAAATCAAAGATTTCAAGATAAATAGGAACAAAAACCTTAACGTATTTAATCAACTTATTCAAATATCAAATAAATAAAACGAAATAAATGGGTTGCATCCCAATAAGCGCAAATTTTTAACGTCAACGTGAGACTCGACTTGGTTCAAGGAGGATGATACATGAAATGGATACTATCATCGTGGCACTTCCCTGGTGTATGTGGTGCATTTACTCTTTCAAGATCGGATAGGGAAAACTCAATTGTAGGCTTTTCACGATTGAAAATTTTGGACATCTCAACTTCTAAGACCATTAGTCTTTCTTTCAGTCCTTTTCCCTCAATCTTAGCCTTTTCTCTTTTGACTGTCTCTTCCTCTTCTTATTATTGATGCACTCCTTCTTGATGTCTATTTTGGCAATTTGAGGTGTCATGTCATCTTTTGCAATGGGGTTGTGAACCTCAAATGCCATAGCGGGGTCTTGTAACCGAATTTCTTCTATTACTTCATACTCATCCTCGTTAGTATCAAAAAGACGTGTACATCAATTCAGAAATAAGCTCAGTTGAGTCATTGATCTGCCCATTTCCACCTATTTCTCTAACATGTGATTCTCCCATGGCTTGACTTTTTGGATGCATCTCACCATTATTGCTGTCATTTTTTGTAGAATGAGCGAACCCCCTCTGATAGTGGATTTGAATGGCTGTTCAAATCTAAGTCTTGTCCAAGTGAATTCCGTTATGAGGAAGCTAAAGAATAATTTGGGAGCCTTTACCAGCAACCCCCCGTTGATAGAAGTTCCACTGCCCACAGATCCCTCCCCCCCCCCCCCCCTAAAGGTGGCGTCGGCTGTGGAAGACGAAGCTTCGGAGAGAATTCAGGAACAGGAAGCTCCAACAAGCCCGACAAAAAAGAAGAAAGCTTCTGCAATCCCAATCCCAGAACCATCCCCGCTGGACTGGATGGAAAAGGGAAATTTTGACATTGCATCAGAAAACAATCTACTTCTCTTCGAAGATCAAAGTGGCTTCAATGATGATTATTCAGCTTTCAGACCAAACGCAGCCTTCAAACCGGTTGATGATGGTTTCACCCCAGTAAGAAGAAAAGGTCGGCAGAAAAAATGGGCAGACTGGGACACGCCGTCATCCCGACAGTCGGTAAGAATTAAGGTGAGAACCTCCCGCTATGATAACTGAATCGGCCTGCTGCCGTCTAGATAGAGTTTGAAGTTTGTACTGATTGGTTGTTGTTTCTCTAGCTGCTGTTTTGTTGGATATGTTCTGTTGTTTTTGCTGGTTATGTTGGATATGATCTCTGTGTTATAAATCTACTAGGCTGTGGTTACAAGTCATGTTGTTGTTTCTGGATTATTAGCTGCTGTTTAGTTGGGCATGGTTTAAAAATCTGGATCTTTTGAACCCCGGTTTTAGATGCAAATCTTTGGAAGTGAATTTTTGCTGGTTTCTGTTGACTGCTGGTTGCTGGAGTCATATGGTGTCTTTTTCCTGGTTTTTGGCTTTTGGTTGCTGGTTTTTTGGCATCTGTAGTACGACTGATTTGGCTTAAGAGTCGGCTGGTTGTCTCTATTTAGCTGGTCTTAGGATGCACCAGAGTTCTTCGATTGGGATGATGCTGTTAATTTGCTAGAATTAATTAGAAAACGTACGAACTTGGACTGGAAACTTGGATTAGGAGTCTGATGGTTAATTTGGTTTACGTGGAGACTTTTTGGCATGTTGGGAAGACACTGCATCATCTTCAAACTTGGTTGTGCAGCACTCCAGTGGATCTTCCAACTTAATCTGCTCAGGATCTCTTTTGGCCAATCCTGTCCCTTCCAAGCTTAACCGATGAGGGCCTTCCAAATCAACTAGAGTAGGTTTTTTGCTTGTTAGAAAGCTGTTTTTTGCTTGTTAGATAGCTTGTATAGTTCAGGCTCCTCGCCTTCTTTTTGCCAAGGGTTTCATGCTCCTCTTTTGATTGTAACCTACTGCTAAATATTAATATAGGGTAGCCATACCCGCCGGTCTCCGAGCAATTTGGCTCGAAAGACTATTTCACAAAAAAAAAAAGTATGATATGAACTTTTTATTTGTTTTCATATAAGAATCTCTTTTGTTATAGTGATATGAAAGTTTGTTATACATGATATGAAATGATGTTCTGTATGATATGTTTTTTTTTTTTTTTTTTGGATTTTATATAGGAATCTCTAAGTTGTATATGAAACTATGTTCTATATGATATGAAACTATATTTTGTATGATATGAACGCTGTATTTATTTTCATATAAGAACATCTTTGTTGTAGTGATATGAAAGTCTGTTATACATTATACGAAATGATATTCAGTTTGATATGAATTTTTTTTTTTATATAGAACCTTCTATGTTGTATTTGATATAAAAGTCTGTTACGCATGATATGAACATAAATTTATATTCTGTATAACATGAATTTTAAAAATAAAAAATTAAATTATTTTATGTTAAAAAAATAAGAATGAAAAAAAAAACATATATATGATGTAAAAAATCTTTTACAAAAAATGTTGAATTAAAAAAAGGTATTATTATATCGCACCACCATTTTTCTTATTCATCGCCTTATTTTCAAAAAAGTCCTTAGTTTTTTTGAGTATCGCCCCTTTAATTCTTATATTCCGTCCTTCCTATTATTACCTATCTGTCCTTCATCAATTTACCAAAAATATTATAAGTCCATTCTTAATTTATCAAAAATTTATAAAAATTATGATTAAAGTAGCATAGACGAGCGAAACTAGAAATGAATTTTTAATGAGTATTTTTGGTAAATTGATTAAATGCAGTTAGGTGATTTAAGATATTATTTTATTTTATATTTAAATATTATGATTGGTATTTCTTAATTTGTCAGAGGCAATTTGGGCATAAAAGGGGGAGGGGGGCGGACCGTAAAAATTCCAAAATTCGGGGTGTGAACAAAAATATTGTGAATTAGAAGAATGTGGACAAAAAAAAGGCCTCTCGAATTTGTAAAATCCGAATCTCTTAATTAATCAGATATTCGGAGTTTACAAATCCGATTGCTTAATTAATGGACAATTCGGATTTTAAGAATCTGAATATAGTAAATATTAATATAAATTTTAATTTAATTTGTAAAGTTCTAGGGAAAAAATTGAAGGAAAAATCAGATTTTGAAAATCTGATTGAATTGACAATTCGGATTTTACAAATCCGAAATTGTCTAAAATTAAAAAATTAGTTTAATTTTTGAAAATTTTGTAAATTCGAATTTCAAAAATCCGAATTTTACAAAATTCGGATATTAAGAATCCGAATAAATTCGTTTAATTTTTGAAAATTTTGTAAATTCGGATTTCAAAAATCCGAATATGTAAATTTTGATTGTAATTTTTTTATATGGACATAATGAATTCGGATTGCAAAAATCTGAATTTTACAAAATTCGGATATTAAGAATCCGAATAAATATCTGAATTTTACTACATTCGGATTTTAAAAATCCGAATTTGATCGGACTATATTAACCAAAACCCTAGTATTTTTTTGCTACATTCTTCTCTTCTTCTTCCCTCAAACTTTCTCTCTCTAGCAGCCACATACTATTCATCTGCAAAATTTGGATTCTGGCTAAATTTTTTTGAAAATATACGTCACGTTGTGATATCGTAATAAGGTAAGTCAAGATTTAAGTGTTTTATAGTTGATATTTCATTATTCATATGATTTTCATGTGATTAGATGATTTTAATGAGATTATATGATATTTTGAGTAGTGGTGGACGTAGTTGATGAAATGTGGTTAGGAAATACATGTATTAGTAGTATAGGACTAAGATTTGTATAAGTTTTGTGGACCTTTTAATTATTAGTCATGCATTTGTAGTGTAATTATTCTAATTACGATTTTAATGTGATTAGATTAGGGGTGTAATCGAATCGAGCCGAGTCGAGCCGAGCCCGAGTAGGGCCCTGTTCGAGCTCGGCTCTATAAAAATCAAGGGAGCTCGAGCTCGAGCTCGATGAGGTAAATAATTTTCGAGCTCACGTTGCTACTTTGTATTTTGGACGTAGCGGGATGTGGTACCCATTATAGTGGACATAACGTGACGTGGTACCCATTATAGTGGACGTAGTGGGACGTGGTACCCATTATAGTGGACGTATCTGGACGTGATACCCATTATAGTGGACGTAGCGAGACGTGGTAGACTGTTATTGTGAAAAAAAGCATTTTAAATTCACATGCTTGGATGAAGACGTTTTTGGACATGGTGCTAGTTGTTCTGAGACGAGGTGAGATGTTTTGTGAAAAAATAAGTTTAAATTCACATGTCTGGATGTTGACATTTTTGGACGTGGTACAAGTTGTTTGAGACGTGGTTCTAGTTGTTCTGAGATATAGTGGATTGTCTTTGTGAAAAAAATCACTTTAAATTCACATGAATGGATGTAGACGTTTTTGGACGTGGTTCTAGTTTTTCTGAGACGAGTTGAGATGTTTTGTGAAAAAATCAGTTTAAATTCACATGTCTGGATGTAGACGTTTTTCACAAATATAGTTCACATGATCTCTGATCTCTGATCTAAGAGTTTAAACTGAGACGAGTTGAGATGTTTTGGGCAAAAATCAGTTTAAATTCACATGTATGGATATAGACGTTTTTGGACGTGGTTCTTGTGTTTTGAGACATGGTGCTTGTTGTTCTGAGACGTGGTAGACTGTTTTTTTGAAAAAAATCAGTTAAAATTGACATGAATGGATGTAGACGTTTTTGGACGTAATTATAGTTGTTCTGAGACGAGTTGAGATGTTTTGTGAAAAAATAAGTTTCAATTCACATGTCTTGATGTAGACGTTTTTGGACGTGGTTCTAATGTTTTGAGACGTGGTAGACTGTCTTTGTGAAAAAAATCAGTTAAAATTGACATGAATGGATGTAGACGTTTTTGGACGTAATTATAGTTATTTTGAGACGAGTTGAGATGTTTTGTGAAAAAATAAGTTTCAATTCACATGTCTTGATGTAGACGTTTTTGGACGTGGTTCTAGTGTTTTGAGACGTGGTGCTAGTTGTTCTGAGACGTGGTAGACTGTATTTGTGAAAAAAATCAGTTTAAATTCACATGAATGGATGTAGACATTTTTTGACGTGGTTCTAGTTGTTCAAATTTGAAAGTGCTCAGCTATTTTTACGGGTTCAACGGGTTAACCCGTGAACCCGTCGGGTTGACCTGACCCAACCTGTTTATTAAACGGGTTGGGTCGAACCCAACCCATTTAATAAACGGGTTGAAAATCTCAACCCAACCTGCTTTTTTTCGTGTTGGGTCGTGACGGGTTCACGGGTTGGGTCAAAAATTGCCACCCCTAGTCCGTATATGTTTAATTTCTACTGGACATCTACATTTGATTTTGATAACCCTCCGAATTCGGATCATACACTAGTCGTTAATCTTATATTGTCAAGCGATGATTTGGTATAAAGCATTTGCAATGTAATTGGGGTGTCAATGAATTTTTGCAAAATCACACTTACAGCGTTTTTCGAAGTGGATGGGAGTAAGAGACAAGTGTAATTACTTCTGATGTTGTGCTGGATTTTTTTTATAATTTTCGAGCATGGAGTTTTATTTATGTGTAAGTCGGTATTGAGGAAATTTAGTCTTCAGAAAGAGTTGATAGACGAAATGTTGCTTCGAGTTCTTCACATGGTGGAGAATGTCAATTTGATTATAGATTCCATTATGATTTTGAAGAGGAGCCCGGGGACTTGGATTATAACATTGAGGACGATGCCGACAATGACCATGAATCCGAGAGTGATTTTTGTTCTGACTCTACGGAGTTCAGTTCTGAGGAAAGTTTGGATGAGTTTAGGATGTATGAAATGGGACATTTCGTCTACTCTGATGTGGGACACCTAGATCCGTACACCATTGATCGGGATGAATATGTTTTGCCCCGATATAAAGGCAATCCTGAAACTATTGGCCTTAGAATTATTTTCAGAAACAAGGAAGAAGCACAACGGGCCATATCCGCATGGAACATGGCAAGGCTCAGGGAATATGTAAATGTTGAGAGCAATAAAACCACATGGTGTGTGGAATGCAAGAGTCGACGATTTGAGACACCCGAAGGTTATTCCCCATGTACATGGAAAATTCGGGTGTCAAAAAAGAATCGTACTCACAGCAAATGGGAAGTGGTTATTTGGTGTCCCAGTCACAATTGTGTTAGAATGGCCGTAGGAAATGACCACCATAATGTGACATCATCCACAATAGCGCCACTGATAGTGAAGCAAATTGAACAAGATCCGGAGTATCCAGTAGCCGCTATTCAAATTGACGTCAAAACCCAATTAAAAGTTGATGTTAAGAAGAAGAAAGCATGGCATGCGAGAAGGAAAGCCATCGAGTTGGTATATGGTAATTGGGTCATGAATTTTGTTGAGTTACCGAGGTAAGTTTTAAATGTTTATGTTTTTTTGTAAATTTTGCTTGGAATTATTGCTTTCATGATGATTAGGTGATGACTATGTTAATGGTTTGTTTATGTAGCTTTGTTGAAGCCTTACAATCGTCGAATCCAGGGACGGTTATAGAATGGGAATTTCAAGGAGGGGCGAGTGAAATGGCCAATTCAGAGAGGTATTTCAAATATTTGTTTTGGGCATTCGGTCCAGCTCGACGTACGTTTGGGAGATTTTGTCCACTGGTGGTTAGTATAGATGTGACACATTTGCATGGTGGATATAAGGGGAAGTTGCTAATTGTCATCACAGTTACCGTAGCACATCATCTTCTGCCACTAGCGTATGCATTGGTTGACGACGAAACTATTGAAACTTGGAGCTTTTTCATCTGAAACCTCATTCGTCATGTCTTTGCTCAACATACAACGTGTGTGCTATCCGATCGACGTGCTGGGATCCTCGCCGTATTTAGAGGCATTGAGGAATGGGAAGAAGGTGTTACAGGTCACAATAGATTTTGTCTGCGACACGTTCGAAGCAATCTAATGACGCATTTTCGTGGCAATAGATTGAATAGTTTGTGTGAGGAAATGAGTGAATGCTATCAACCTCGAAGTTTGATAGAGTTGGTGCAGAGTTGTTTCAATACAGTCCGAACGCCTATCGGTATTTGGCAGAAATCGGTGCAGATAAATGGAGTCTGGCACACGACAGATTCTATCGCTGGGGTAACTTAACGAAGAATATGTTCGAAAGTTACAACAGTGCGTTGAAAGGCATCCGATCTCTTCCTATTAGAGCAATCATTGAGTCGACCTTCCATAAAACAAAAGAGATATTTCGCCAGGAAAATGAAAAGTCTCGTAAATGCAACACTCAATTTCCTCCTCTTTTGTGGGAAATATTCAAGGATTACTAGATACGAGCTGGGGGACATCAAGTTGAACCTTATGACTGGACGAATAAAATCTTCAGGGTTAGTACATTTGTGTGTTATGATGGTAAATGAGGAAACATACACACGGTTGATTATCAGGTGCATACTTGTACGTGTCATAAGTGGCAAACCTATAGGTTTCCGTGTTCACATGCCTTGACGGTGTATCGTTCTCTTGGTGATAATCCATTCAATCTTATGGACAACTTGCTTACGGTCAGAAACTGGAAGAGGCAATTTAGGAATGGCAATTTCGTCCCAATTCCGCCGAGAGAGCAATGACGAAGAGACATAGCCTGGAAGGTGATTATAGATTACAAAAGACTCATCGTTCATAATGCACCGCCAGGAAGAATACATAAACGGAGATTTACAATACAAATGGATCGACGTGGAAGACGACACCGTGACGAATGCACGAGGTGTAGCAGTACGGCCCATCGAGCTAAAATGTGTCCCGTCTCTCACCCTAGAGCAGACCGAACAAGGCTTGGTAGAATCTATGACATAGATGGCATTATTTCATGCTCATATGGTGTTTTGCTTAGTTATTGTTGTTTTGGTATATATAATAAGTGCAATTGCTTAATTGAAGATCTTAAGATGTCTTGGTTAGTTGATGTTATATTGGTGTATTGGTTAGTTATTGTTGGTGTGGTATATGTAATAGGTACAATTGCATAATTGAATATCTTGTGGATGTTTTGGTTTGTTGATGTTATATTGGTGTATTGGTTAATTAATGTTGTTGTAGTATATGTAATAGGTACAATTGCATAGTTTAAGAATTTTTACAAAAATCTATAATTATGTAGAATTCGGATAATAAATATCTGAATATTGGCTGAATTCGGATAATAATAATCTGAATTCATTCTGAATTTGAATTCTTATTATCCGAATTCTGGATTGTTCGGATTTTAAGAATCTGAAACATTGATGTTTCGGATTCTCACAATCTGAAACGTCATTGAACGTTCTGTTCGGTTTCTCAAAATCTGAAACGTCCTTGTGCTCCGGCAAAAAAAAATTTTCTGACAGTATGTAGGAGTCAGATTTTCAAAATCTGAAAGAATTCAATTCGGATAATCCGAATGTAGTAGAATTCAGATTTTAAAAATACGAATTCTACTACATTCAAAAATCCGAATGATGGCGGCACTATAAAAGGGTCAAAACCCTCTTCTTCATCCTTCAAACCGCAGCTAACACCCCCATCTCTCTCTAAAAAAAAAAAAACTTCCGGCAACTACAACCAAAATCAGGCCATCTACCCATCTAATCTATAAAATAACTACACCAACACGCTCACCATAACCCAATGAACAATACCATACCAAATACTTCGAATTTTGTCGATGATTTTTTTTCCCAAATCCGACCATTGATTTTGTTCAAAATCAGCACCAAAATATTCACCTCACTTTTTAGCATGATTTGCTTTACTTTGTTTTCAATTTTGGGCCGCTTCTGGACCGCCACCACGAGAAGAAATTTTTTAATTCATCTCCATGGTAATATTAAAATTACTTTTTTTGATTCTTTTAAATAAATACATTTGTTTCTTACATTCAATTGTTTATTATTATTGGTGTTTGTTGGTAGATTAAATTTAATATATAAAAATTTAGACTATTATGGCCTTGCCGGCACATAGGTTGCTGTTTATTGATGGATTGTGTTTTGATTGATTTATATATGGCTGTGTTTATTTTTTATGTCCTGATTGGGAATTTGGAAAAGTTTCATTTACTACCGTTATAGTACCGAATTTTTTTTAATTAAATTCTTCACTTTATTCATTCAATATAGGTACAATGGCGTCATCGAGCAGCTCACAAAGTCGTCGCCAATATCTTAACCCTGGACCAATAGATCTTGAACTACTATATCTACAATAGTCACATCGTTCATAGAGTGTGTACTTAGATTCTCCAGGGTTTCGCTCTCGGACGCTCAAGTGTCGAAGGGCAGATGATGGGATGTAGGAACCATTGTCAAAAGAATAGCCCTAAGTGTACGATGAAATTGATCGGTTTGGATTTGGGGGAATTTTTCGTGTGGGATCGATTAAACTCGACCACTCCCTTATAACGGTATTGTGTGAGAAATGGCGCCCAGAGACTCACACATTCCACTTCAACTTTGGCGAGGCAACAGTAACGTTGCAAGACGTCCAAGTACTTTTTGGTTTGGCGAGACACGGTTATCCTGTTATGGGTGCTTGTTATGACAAAACACCCGAAGAATGGAGTGATGAGTGTGAAAGGGTTTTGGGCTTCCCTGTAGAGCCGGAGGAGTTGTGGAGCAGCGCATTACATCTAGCATGTCTTAAGCGTGCCATCGCCAAACCACTACCGGATCATGGGGTTGACCCCTTGGTATATAGACAGAGGGCTCGATGCTACATCATCTACGCCTGTTTTGGGTTGCTATTTGCGGACACCTCCGGCAACTTCGTCCCTCTATATCTGCTTCAAAATATAGAGGATCCGGAGAGGTGTTCTACACTTAGTTGAGGTGGGGCAACCCTCTGCAGTTTATACCGCGGCCTCTGCAAAGCTTGGCGGCAAGAATCAAACGACATTACGGGTTTTTCGCTCCTACTACAGGTAAAATTATTTAGTGAATTTTTTGGAAAACCTTCCTATCTTTATTTTCAAATAGGTGATTTTTTTATTCTATTTTTTTCACATTATTTACGTTCATATTTAATTTTATGTTAATATCAATTTTAATTTATTATCCAGATATGGGCTTGAGAGCGTATTCGTGTTGTCAAACCAACTAGGGTGGCTGTTAGTGACCGACCGTTAATTGGTTGCCCTTTGGCAGAACAGTGGCACACCCCGAAAAAGTTTGACAGCACGACTACTCATTGTTTGCCCACTTTCAGAGATCAGCTAGAGGGTCTCCGAGAGTCGGAGGTTAGTTTAAATTTTTTTTCAAATTCGATGATTATTTAAATATTATTATATTTATTAACATTTTCATGTTTTTTCTATTTATTTTTTCAGTCTCTCTAGGAGCCTTATCTAGAGGACAATTTGCTTGATAGTTATGTCCCACCATACTGTCGAGAAGGGATGGAGTGTTAGATGTCCAACACATGGATGATTTATTACGACGCACACGAGCCACATGAGGCTTTCAGGGTACTTCGCTAATTTGGCTGCCATCAGCCTATCCCTGGCCCCCTAATGATTTATCATATGCATGCAGACATATATAAAAAAGAGCATACCAAGGGTATGGGAGCCAGGTCGTACGCTGACTGGTCACTTGAATGTGCGCGGTACACTCAGCATTGGGGAGCTAGGATGTCAGCTGATAATTTATCTCAAGCTGTGCTAGAGCAACCTCCAGAAGCTGACGCGGGATTCCAAAGCTGGTATAACCACAAAACAGTGCGGCTTATAAATGATCCAAGCAAAGATGATCCCACTCAAATTGGATACCGTGGTGCGATGAACCAAGCCAGGGTATACGTAAGTGTTTAATTTAGTTGTTTAAATTATTTTACATTTATGCCAAGATTATCAATTTTTAATCTAACTATTACACTTCTTTTATTTCTTTGTAGTCGGATCAGATTAGTGAATGGTACAACAGGGACATTCAATTTCAGACTGATTACTATCACAGAGATGACGTTCACCCTGAAGTACTTCAATTCATCGAAGAAACATCTAGCAATTTCCAGAGTGCCATCATGCTTGGGTATTCACATCTTAAAGAATTCGATGATGGTGGTTCCCAATTACTCGTGGATGATCCACCTCCTTTCAATCAGGCCCCTATTCCGGCTCGCCCGTAAAGGCACACTCTTCCAAAGTGGGGAGGCAAAAAAATGAGAGCTATCCATGAAGAGCAATGAGAGCCACTATTTGTGGAACATACTGGGGGTGAAGATGAAGAAGCTGAAGATGATGAGGAGGAAGAGGATGACTCCAGCGATGATGATGGCGGTCCGCCGCCGCCACGGGGTCCAGGTGGAGGTGGAGCTGGAGCTGGAGGTAGAGGTTCTCGAGGTGGAGATTCACAGGGTTCAGGTTCTAGTACCGGACCTATTTCAAAGAGAGTAAGTAGAAGAAATGCGTCCCCACCTACGAGATATGGATTTAGTAGTTAGATTTTTTTTTTTTTTCATTGTGCTTTGATATTGGGATTTTATAATATCTATCATATTTCAACATTTCATATTTTTTATTTTTTATATATTTTTTTGTTCAATTCAATATGAATGTTCTTTCGCATTGATTTATTTATATTTAAATTTTGGTACATTATAAGTTTTAATTTCATTCTTGCTAACTAATTAAATCAACACTTTTATTTTTTACTTTTTTTTCTTTTACCACAATTCGGATGTGTAAAACCCGAATGTAAGCACTTCAGATTTTATAAATCTGAATTATTTTAATTCAATTAATTAATTTTCAAAAATTTCATTTTCATAATCCTCTTTATTTTTTTTAAGTGACAAATTCGGATTTCTAAAATCCGAATTTGTGGAATTTTGAATTTTTAGAATCTGAATTTAATTAATCTAATTAATCACACTAATTAATTTTTAATTTAAAACGGTTTGGTGATATTTCAGATTCTCAAAATCCGATTGTTCATAAATTCGGATGTTCAAAATTCGAATTCATCAACATTCGGATTTTAAAAATTCGAGAGGCCTCTTTCCTGCCACAAATTTATAATTCATCTTGTTTTGTCCACATATGGATTTTTGGGATTTTTTTGTTAAAAATTCCATAAAAGAGGCGAAAAAAAAGGGTAGCGAAATAAGCATTCACATTAAAAAAAATATTGATTACCAAAAAAAGGACTTAGGGTCTGTTTGATAAACTAATTTAGTACTTATTCTAAATAGATTAAGTACTTGATTGATTAAGGGCGTTTGATAACTCAACTTGCTTCTGACTTAATGAATTAAGAACTTTTTTAATTAAATATTTAATAATTAAGTGTGTTTGATAACTATAATTCAAAGTCTTAAGAGATTAAGTAGATCTGAATTGCAAGTACAATTGTTAGCCTAAAAATAAGTGATTGGTGAATCACTTATTGCTGAACTGAATTGCTTGCAAATTTTTTCTTATTTTCAATATTTATTATTCTTTTTAGTTTTTTCTTTAAATAATTTTATTTTATAAAATATTTTTTTAAAAAATATTTTATCATTTAAATAAATAAAAAATATATTTATGACATGGATTTTTATTTTTTTATACTTTAAATTAATATGTGATATTTATTTAATTAATATTTTAGTTTTAAAATAATAATAACATTCTAATTTATTATTAAAAGGTTTTAAAATATTTTTATTAGTAGAATTTCACATTATTATGTAAAAATTACACATCTTAAAAATTATGTTATATATTAAAAAAAATATTTTTCTACCATTTTTTTTAAAAATAAGGAGTTTTAATTTAAAATTTAAATATATTTAATTTTATAAACTTATTTTATAATTCAGACTTCATAATTCAGACTTCAGATTCAGACATATTTTTTAATTTTATCAAACAAAACTAACTTAATGTATTCAGACTTTATAATTCAGACTTCAGACTTCAGACTTCAGACTTCAGACCTCATATTAAGTTTTATCAAACGGAGCCTTAGTGTGATTTTTGAAGAGAAAGAAAAAAATAAAAAAAAATAAAGGGAAGGACGCGCTCGGGGAGGAATGACAAAAAGAAAAGAAAAAAAAGAAAATGGCGCGTGTCCCTGGAGTAAAAAAATATTTTAAATAAAATAAAGGCGCATCTGAGACGCGTGGTGTCCCTTGAGTACAGTGTATTCTAACTATTACTTCTCAAATGAATATATGAGAATACATCAAATATTATATGTCAAAATGTAATTTTGATCTTTTATAATAGGTCTTGTATCATTTTTTGTCCATTTTAATTTTACAAGAATACTTCTAGTTTCTTAATTTCTTTATTAGGTTTTTAGGACCTTTTTAATGGGAAAAATAGTCACCATGTTTGACTGTGTATTGGAGACCCATTCGTGTAAAAAAATAAAAATAAAGGGCCTTTGTATAATTTTTTTTTCTACTTCTTCTTCCTCCACCACCATCCATTCTCCTTGCCGCCGAAACCGGAAACCCGCGATCGAGGTATCTCGATCGGGTCAATCATCGAGTTTCCCGGTGACTGTGGTTTACGGCGGTGGCCGCGGTGACAAGGGGAGTGGGTGGTAGTAGAGGAAGAAATAGAAAAAAAAATTATACAAAACCCCATGAAAATTTTTTTTATTCAAATGAGACCTTAATTAATAGTCAACTCATTAGTTAACCAACTTTCTCGTTAAAAAAGATCAAAACACCTAATAAAAAAAGTTAGTGGACTAAAAGTGTCTCTGTAAAATTAAAAGAGACAAAAAATGATATAAAATTTTTATAAGGGATTAAAATTGTATTTTGACTAATATTATATGAGAATATATCACATTTTAAATATATCAAATATAATTAAGAAGTACATTATAAATAATATAAAAATATGATATAGTGAAGTAGGATATAATTTACAATATTTTTTTATTTTATTTAGATGATGGCATACCGTGACATTACAATATAGTTGAATCCGATTGGGATCCCACCGAAGTGGTTAAGTGGGTACTTGTCATTGTCATTGTCATTGTCATTGACAAAGGTCATCATCACATGACGACCTACCAGTGGGGCCCAATAGATAGACAGAGGCGTGAAGGAAAATATAAATATATATATTTTTTATATTTTTTAGATAATGACATCAACGTCTTAGTTATATCATCTAACCATATTGGAAAAATTGGCATTTTGAAATTGGCATTTTGAATATTGAAAAGGCCAAATTGTAATTTTAGTCCTATATTGTACTACTTTTGGTCTCTTATTAGTTTTATAGGGACACTTTTAAGGCTCTAACTTTTTTTTATTAGTATTTTTAACGAAAATGTCTTTGACTAACAGTTGACTAACCTCAAAACCCTTTGACTAACGATTTGACTATCCCCAATTAATTTTACGCGGACACTTTTACTTCCTTAACTTTTTTATATTAGCATTTTTAGTCCCCTTTGACGAAAATACCCTTTGACTAATGGTTTGACCACTCCCGTCGTTGTTGCCGCTGCGAACACCTCTACTGTCGCTACCGCCTTGCCCGCCACCACCATTGCCCTGTCGTTGCCATTGCCCCTCTGCCTCCACCACCACCCTAACAACTGTTGGACTCTCTCAATCGCCAACCATCACTACCGTCTCTCTCCGCTAGCCACCGCCGTTAGTTCACACATTTTTATTAGCTATGGAAAATGAGAGAAAATGCGAGTAGCGGCTACGAGAGGGGTTTGTAGAAGCTTTGGCGACAGTAATGGTGACGGCGAAGTGGTGGTGGCGACAAGGCAGCGACAGGGCGACAACAACGTGGTGGTGGATGCAGTGATGGTAGAGGTGTTGGCGTCTGCATCGACGGTGGGGTGGTCAAACCGTTAGTCAAAGAATTTTGAGGGTTAAATCAACTGTTAGTCAAAGGGTATTTTTATAAAATTGACTAAAAATGCTAATATAAAAAAAGTTAAGTGACTAAAAGTGTCCCGCGTAAAATTAATTGGGGGTGGTCAAACTGTTAGTCAAAGGGTTTTGAGGGTTAGTCAACCGTTATTGAAAGGGTATTTTCGTAAAAAAGACTAAAGATGCTAATAAAAATAAGTTGAAGGACTAAAAGTGTTCCTGTAAAATTAATTAGGACCAAAAGTAGTATAATTCCTATTATAAGGGACCAAAATTGCAATTTGACAATAAATAATGTTGAAGGTATTTTTTAAATATTAAAAAAAATGTTTAATTGGTGCCCTATATTTCCTCAAAAAAAAAAAAAAAAAAATTTGGTGCCCTTTATAATTAGATCATCTGGTTTGTCAAACGTCTCAGACGGACTCAGCTGATAGTCATCCCCTTCAGTTCAAAAATCTGAAACCGAAACTTGCACTTGTTGACACAAAAAATGAAATCAGTGGATCTGATTCAATTCTTCACGCTGAAAGGAATTGAGAGGCTGGAAAAGTTTGACGAGGAAGAATTATCCACATTTCAGCTTCTTACACAGAGTAAGAAGCTCAAATCGGATCTATATGAAATAAGAGGTGTTCTCCGGGAGGCTATGATCAGGAAGCAAGAGGTTGAGCTGGACAAGGAGTTTCTTGATTGGCTGGATCGGGTCGAGGAAGTTTGTCAAGATGTCGATGATCTCATGGATGAATTAGATTTGTACCATATCAAGTTTGATTCTGCTCGCCTTAGCAGTGAAACAGTTTGCCTGATAGCCTGGTTTAGTGAACTGAGGCGCGTCTGGGGAATATTTCGGAAGGGGGTCAACATATGGAGGAGTATGGAGAATCTGACAGCACAAATTCAATTCGTTAATCTTCATTTACCACCTCCTAACAGTGACCATCACTGCAGATACGTGAGCGAAGAGCTAGAAGAACCCTATGCTGCGGTATTAGTTCCAAAATTGGCCGATTATTCTTCCATCTTTGCAGGTATGGAAGAAGTTTCTCTTGTTGGGATGGAAGACCAGAAGGCGGAGCTGACAGATCTTCTGTTGGGTTCTAAGGCAAGTTCGAAAATTCTCTCTATCTGTGGGATTGGAGGAATAGGGAAAACAACCCTTTCTCGTCTAGTAATGCAACGGCAAGATATAAGGAGCCATTTTGAAAAGGTTGCCTTTGTAACTGTTGGCAACAAATTCAGGACCAGAAACGTTTGGCTGGATCTGGTGCAGCAACTTTTAGGGGAAGGGAAGGAAGAGGTCGTGTCGCTTCCAGATCTAGACATGGCCCAGAAGATTTATGAAACATTGAAACCCAAGAGATATTTGATTGTTATGGATGACGTATGGTCAATTGATGCCTGGGAATGCCTGTCAATCATATTCCCAACGGCTGGAGAAGCGAGTAGCAGAGTGCTGCTTACTACTCGGGACAGACAAGTTGCTGAAAAAATAGCAGCTAGAGAGGATTCGGGATGTGCACACCAAATGAGGGGTCTGACCAAGGATGAAGGCTTGGAGCTATTGTCAAAAATCACAGCTTTTAGAGGTGACTAGGCTGTTTTCATTATTTTTGTCAATTTGATACTGTTCTATCCAAGAAGAGTTTTCTCCTTCGATTTCTGATTAACTGCAATTGATAATATCAATATCTGCTATTAACTGCAATTGCAAGTTAGGCTTTGTGATTTCAAGTGTTCTCTTTGATGCTTCAGTGATACTATCACTGGTTTACGGCTTCCAGATTAGTCTTTCTTTCTTTATTTCTTTAAATAACTATTGGTTTAATTCTGTAGGTTCTGAGTTTGATCTGGATTTCCCGGAGATAGCGTCTATTATTGTATCCCATTGTCAAGGCTTGCCTCTAGCTATTAGAGCAGTAGGAGGTGTATTGGCAACTAAGCCTAAACATAAGTGGAAGATGGTGATGCGCCATATTGACTATTATCAACTGAAGGGGCAAAGTTCGCCTTTTAATTCTTTGGCTTTTGTATATGATTCTTTACCAAGTTATTTAAAAGCATGTTTTCTCTATTTGGCCATGTTTCCCGAGGATTCAAAGATTGAGACAGACATGCTATACTCTTTGTGGTTGGCTGAAGGCTTGATACCTTCGAATTTCAGAGTAGGGGAAATGTCAATGATGGATGTTGCTGAGTGTTTTCTGTATGAACTATGGATCAGAAACATGGTGGTAGTGCAGAAGGAAGAGGCCCCTGCAGTTAAGAGGTTCAAATCCTGCCATCTCCATGACTTGGTGCATGAATTGTGTTTATTTAAGTGTCAGGAGGAGAACTTTTGTGATGTCATATACTTCAGACGGGCAAATCGTATAGGCCTGAGTTCTCCTTCCCAATTTTCCAGCTGCAAAATACACAGACTTGCATTGTGTTTTGAAGATGGCTGTGTGGTTCCTTTACATTGGAATACTAATAAGTATCACCAGTCACCTTTATTCCGTAATACTTTTGGATATGAGGAAGAATTAATTGCTCCCTGTAAAGTATCAGATGATCCAGTGGACATTTCAAGCCTAAGAGTGTTATGTCTCTATGGCTATAACTTTGAAGTGCTTACATTACCTAGTATGAAAAGAGAGATGCATCCACTGCAAACTTTGAGTTTGAGAGAGTTACCCCTCTTATTATCTGATCTCAGCAACTTGAAAAGGCTAAGAGTGTTAGTTTTTGCTGGCTTTAATTTTGACATCATGAATTTACCAACAGGGATAGAAGAGCTATTGCATTTAAGATACCTGAGCTTAAGAGGTTGTAACATTATGCGCTTGCCTTCAAGTGTATTCTTTTTGTTAAGCCTGGTGACACTTGATCTTCGGGTCAGACACGGGATTAGGTTGGTGGTACCTAATCAGCTGCAAAACTTACAAAGATTGAGGTATCTTTATCTTCCCCATTCCTTTGTAGTCTGTGAAGGTGATAAACTGGAATTGGATACATTGACAAAGCTGGAGACATTAGTAAACTTTGATTCAAGGTCATGTAGAGTAGATGACCTGTTTCATTTGATACAGTTGCGAAAGCTGGTGGCAAGAGTATCTGTATCGTGGAGTGTTGAGGATCTGGGCGAGATTATTAAGTGCATGAGCATGAGTTTGGACCTCTTAAGCTTTTCATCAATTGAGGTCAGAAGGTTTGGGAGCGACTTCAAGGAAAAACTCCCTCTCACAAGTAAACTGTTTGGGTGTCTCAAGGTTCAAAGTATATATGTGGAGGGACCTTTGGAAAAGTTACCGGTGACCATTTCTGAAAGCCTGACAAAAATACATTTTAGTGGTTCTCTACTTGAAGATGATCCCATTAAAAATTTGGAGAAGCTTCCTATTTTATCAGAGCTTGTATTACACAATGCTTATCTAGGAAAGAGTATGACCTGTTCAACTTTTGGCATGCCTCAACTCAAACGTCTAACTCTCTCAGATTTGCCCACCCTTGAGAACTTGACAATCAGAAAAGGTGGCATGGAAAAACTGAACTTTTTAGCGTTTAGAAAATGCATACGCCTGATGGAGCTGCCTCATGGACTAAGTTTCCTTACAAATCTGCAGCAACTTTCAGTTACAGGGATGTCTTCAGCATTCATGGACAGCCTTCGCAAGGAAAGGGTGGATTTTAACAATGTTATCCATGCATTTGACATCTAGACTTGTAAGTCCTTCTACATGCCGCTCTCTCTCCTTCAACGCCGTGTCTTCTAGAGGTGGGCTACTTTCTTTGGCCTTTGACTTCAACTAATGGCCTTATTCTGTTGGATTTAAAAAGGCTTCTGATTATAAATTTGGGTAATAGATTAACCAATCTTGGAGATAACTTATTTTGGATGACTTTTTTATACCATAATTTTCAACATAATCCATAGTATAGAGTCTAAAATCACTTTAGTACTGGGAATCCTCTGAATGTTCATGGTTCCCTTCCTTCCAGCCAATATAATTTTACTATTTGTCAATTAACTGCAATATAATTTTAGAACTATCATGTATATTTTATGGATTAGTTTTGCATGGGAAAAATCTAGGTTTATTTGGAAAAGGTTGGGGTGACCTTGTAATTTGTAAGTTTCCTTAAATTTTATACTATGACCTAGTGGCAAATTTAATTCTAAACGTTTAATAGTCGATAAATTTAATTCTAAACTTTGTTATTCACGACATATTTAGTTCTAGCAACAGTTTTTAGAGGTAAAAAATGTATTTAAAATTTACGATAACATATTAGTTTATGTATCATAAAATTTACTGTATGAATCAAATTAATTCACGTGATATTCACACGGTTTAGGAGTTGATAGAATTGCTATTCAACCACTAAATAACTTAAAAGAATTATTATTAGAACTAAGTTGGTTGTAAATAGCAAAATTTAACATTAAATTTTTTGACTATCAAATATTTATGATTAAATTTGTCACTAGCTTTTCTCTTATATTTTTTTTTGACCATGTATTTCGGCCACTTGTACTTCAATTATCAGTCTTGGCTCTCAAAAACCTTTTTATATTTAATAGGATTAGTTTTACCCTTTAAAAAAGTCATGAGTTGAATTCCAAACACAAGGAATGGAGCCCACTTCTAGACACGGCATTGAAAGGGAGAGGGAGAGAACGACATGCAGAAGGACTTACTAGTCATGGCAGCTTGTATTTTAATTCATTAGTTTTCTTAAATTTTTTGGCTATGTATTTCGGCCACTTGTATTTTAATTTTGAGTCGTGGGCCATGTAGAAGCAAGTGGATTTCAGACATAAATAGGTAGCCAGACACGGTAATTTATACGGTGCTCATATAAGATTATCATACAATTTTTACTCTTACCTCTAATATATTATTCCCTAATTGTATTAGTAATTTTTTTTTTAAAAAAGTCAAACACGATCTCCTTATCCGCCCAAAGCTATATAAACTTCTTTTTTTTTTTCGCGTGTTTGTTGCCGATCTTTTGTTTCGTCTTTTGCTGTCGTTTTTTATCTTCGTCTTTCGCTTAGATTCTTTTGCTTTCAATTTTGATCCAAATTTGATTACGGTATGTATTTAATGATGGAGATTGATTTATGTTGAACAATTTGTTGTTTTTCTTTTTTTGTCTTCTTTTTTGCTTATTTTTTTGCCGTTTGAACTCTGTTTTATCTTTCGATGGAGTTTTTGCTTCGAATTTAATAATTAAGATATTTATTCCTATGTTTTGATCCTTTCGATTGATTTATGTGTTTGAATTTGTTGTTTCTACGGTTCTGTTCTTCTTCGCGTTTTATTTTTGATAAAAAATTAAATGCTTAATGTCTATTTTTTTTGTTGATAGATCATTCTGGATTGAAGAAATTGCAATGGAAGATACGGTTGGTGATATAGTTGATTTCTTTCGTGAAGAAGATGCTCCTAAATTGCTTGATTTTGATAGACAGCAAGAATCTGTGGTATCTATGTTGGAAAGTAAGTCATAATGTGATATTAGTTATGCATTGATATGATATTAGTTCTATGTTGATGTTATACGTTTTCAATATATTGTTCTATATCTATTAGATGATAGTTGACATCAGATCAGCGGAGTATAGTTATCATATCAGAAAGTAATATACATTATATCAACGCACTATAGATATCAGATCAATAATATTAAACAAATCATACAGTAGAACCAAACATACTGAACAAGGAGGATTATAATTATAGAAATCAGATCAACTAACTATAAATATCAGATCAACTGACTATAGATATCAGATCGACTGATAATAGGTATCAGATCAACTGATTATAGGTATCAGATCAACTGACTATAGAAATCAGATCAACTGACTATAGTAAATTTCGCCGACGCGCGTCTTTGTTTTTTTTTTTTTTTTTTTCTCTCGCCAAGACGTAGTTTCTTTGTATGTTAGGCGTAGTGAAATTAAGCTAAATTTTTCACAATTACATCTCATAACACATACTCCCACGTCTACATCCAGGTATGTGAATTTAAACTGGATTTTTCACAGAGATATACTCCCACGTCTCATAATGCATACTCTCACGTCTACTACATCCCATAACACATACTCTCACGTCTACATCCAGGTATGTGAATTTAAGCTGGATTTTTCACAAAGACTTACTCCTATGTCCCATAACACATACTCCCACGTCCACTATGTCCCACAACACATACTCCCACGTCTACATCTAGGCATGTGTTTTTAAAACACATACTCCCACGTCCACTACGTCCAATAACATACAATATTACGTCCAACAGCGGGGAGGAATCAGAAGCAACTCATTTCATAAGAAAGTATCAATACCTCGAGGAGAACATTTATATATCATATTTCAGAGTAATAGAGCATTATTTGAAAAAGAATACATGAATATAACATCATTAATACATTACCCAACATCAAATCATGAAAATAAGGTTTCGTAAATGCATCAAATGCAGTTCATAATTTATGATGTAATGATTTTTTAAGAAAAATAAGTGATTTTCAAAGAAGAATAAGTGATTTTTCTGTTATATTTGGCGTTGTTCGTCAAAAAATACAATCTTTGATCTCTATTGAATCTGTCTTTGGATGAAAATTTGATTGAATGCAGTTTCGAATGGAGTGCGGCAAAGAAGAATAAGTGATTTTTTAAGAAGAATAATTTATTTTCGAAGAAGAAGAAGAAGAAGAAAGTGAGTGTTTGAAGTAGACGAAGAAAAAAAGGCGTGATGCTACTTTCTTATAGTAAGGGTGGTGATGCTACTAATATTTACTAGGTACATGTACGTAATTGGTACATGATATAATAACTGATAAATCTCTGCCCTGGCAAAAGAAACCGGTCAACCTAAACATTTTCAACCAAATTAAACACCACCATGAAGACATATCTTTGCCTTGTTTTATTTCTTCTAGCTCATGGTTCTCGTTTCATTCCAAGCCATTCTAAGAAAGTACCAAAACCATGCAAACAATTCACGGTCTGTTTACACAACATCATTTTGATGGCACGAACAATGCCAATGCTACCTCCACTCTGATAGCAAATCCGACAAATCTCAGTCAGAGTACATGTAGAATATTCTATGTGTATTTTACTAGTGTATATTCCCGTTGTAACCATAGTTCGAATTAGTCTGTAGAAATTGTAGGGATTAGGATTACCTTATCTCAGAAGTAGAATCTTATCATAGGAGCGTTGTATGCACTATAAAGTAGGCTCACATGTACTATTACGTTTATGAGTTTTTGAATATACAAAACAATTGTTTCTTCATGGTATTAGAGCAGTGGTCCTGCTGCGTCTGAAATTTGTCTTTGATTTTTTGGTGTCATTCTGCATATGCACTAATGAGTCATTCCGGTTCTAGTGTAGAACTTCCTAGAGGAGGCACTCCAAGAAAATTGGGCTTTCACCATGCCCCTTTCGTAACACTAAACTATAGATATTACTATCTACCATCACATCAAATATAATTTTATTTATGTCTAATAAAACACTGCAATATCGATGTTGTTATAACTATTTTAACGTGTTATCAAATAAAATTCTATCATGACACTAAAAATAAGTGTTATAATATAATTTAAATCAAAACACTAAGAAGTGTAATTAAAATTTTATAGGTATAAAGACACAATAAAGTGTTCTTTTATTTGTTAATATATCCACTAGCAAAATTGACATATCGCCACACCCTTACTACATGTGTATAAAAATACAATTAAGTGTTATTTTATTTGTTAATATATTAATTTAAGATATTAATAGATTACTATGTATAGTGTAATTGTAATAAATATATAATTACATGATTAAGTGTGGTTTAAAGTCGTCTGGTGCTGTCCCACATCAGAAATGTAGAGAATGATTGGGTGTTAACTGTAGTATTAAAAGAGAAGGATTGAGTTTGGATGCCTATAGGCTAGAATTTCAACAGCCTAAGACTATTTGTATATTTACTTACAAATAACGTCATATACTATCTATTTAAAAATATTTTTATATTTTCAATTATATAATATAATAACAATAATTTTATGATATTATGGTATTTGAATGAATATTAAAATTGTCATAATAGGTTTTCTATCCAAACACTTTATTATGCATTAACATATATAACACTATATAACCAACAACTGTGCCATAATAGATGATTTATCATGACATATACTTGTGTTTCATATATATTATAACTCAATATTTTTCATATGTATATTCACATTCAAAAGTGTAGTGTTATCCAATACCCTTTTGATCACACCTACTTAGACCACGCAAAAAGGTTCGTGTCGCCATAGATAAAATGTGATGAAATTTTGTCTATTATAACATTTTCAAGTGTTTTAGAAGCCCTTTTTTCTTGTAGTGAGGTCGAGATAATGAATCCAGTTCGTCACAGAGGTTGACTACCATCTTGTTGAATGAGTTCAACTATCTACCATGGTCGCGAGCAGTTCGAATTGCACTCGGAGGTCGGTCAAAAATAGGATTTATTACTGGCAAAGAATAGGCACCTGATGTGGCGGACGAGAAGTATGATGCTTGGGTTGCGAATGATCAACTGGTTATGTCCTGGTTGTTGCACTCTATGGAACCAAAGGTCGCCGAGTTGTTCAGCTATTATGAATCTTCATTCGAATTGTGGGACGCGTTATGTGACATGTATGACAACCAAAACAACGCAGCTCACATTTTCCAAATTCAATGAGAAATTGCGAGTGTTCGGCAGGAGAAAAATTCGTTCGTGCATGTTCTTGTGCGTTTGAAAGGCGTGTGGAATGAATTGGATGTTTATCGTCTCCACTGTATTGATCCTAGTGTGTTAAAAAAAAAAACCAAGGAAGCTCAAGTTTTTCAGTTGTTGGCAAGTCTCGGGACTGATTTTGAGGACTTTAGAAGGAATATACTTATGACAGATGATCTCCCTTCTCTCAAAAATATTTGTGCGGTGATCCAAAGAGAAGAAGTCCAACGGAAAGTGATGGTCCAGGCTGATTCTTCAGGTGTTGGTGTGTCATTCGAGACTACTGCGCACACTGTCCAGGTAATTACTGGCAAGAAATCGGTCAAAGACGAACGGGTTTGCAGCCATTGTGGTGGTGCTAGACACACGATTGATCGGTGTTGGTCGTTGCATCCGGAGTTGAAACCAAAATTTGGACAGAAAAAAGGGAGTGATAAGCGCTCTAGGGTTCATCTCAGTCACAATCTTGAAGGGGGTTCTTCAAACCCAATTAATCTTTTGCATGGGTTTGTTGCTTATCTCCAGGAGAGACAAGGAAAGGCTGGGTCAGAAAAAACCTCCAGCGGGGTTGATTCTTCCACGGCTCTTCTAGGCCATCTTCCCGAGTATCTTGACTCTGTCAAGATAGATAAATCTCAAGGTATTGTTCATGTCTTATCCTTTGCATTTCATATGAATTCTTTATGTGATTTGTGGGTTGTAGACTTCGGCGCGATGGATCACATGTCAAATCATCGCGCGTTACTTCATGACTTTTGACCATGTACTTCTCCAACTGTTATTTCCATAGCTAATGGGAAGGGGGTCATGGTTGAGGGCAAAGGGAAAATCAGCTTGGTTGCTCCTATTAAGTCTGAAGTTTTATATGTACCGACCTTTCCGGTGCAGCTTTTGTCCGTGAAAAAATTAATCTCTGTTCTTGATTGTGAAGTTCTGTTTACTCCTGACCGTGTACTGTTTCAGGGTCACCTCACCAAGAAGATGATTGGTGAGGGTTTCCACAGACACGGTTTGTATTTTTTTGTTTCAGGACCAGAAGTTTCCTTATTTAGTTCTTCAGTGGCAGCAGCTGGTCTGGTTTCTGGTAATAATGCTGGTTTTCTATCTTCGCGAATAAATCTTGGCAGAAAGAAAATTTTTCCTGGCATCAAATCTTCTGGCGAACAACCCAGTTCTTTGGGCGGAGATCCTGTTGTGCTGTTTCAGCGAATAAATTATGGTGGCGCTGGTTCTGGGCACAAATCTTCACGCGGACCATCTACGGGCAAACCATCTGGACTAATGGTGTATCATGCTGCTGGTACGCAAATAGGTTCAGAAAGTGAAATTGGGAGCAATTATGTTTCAGGGGGTGCAACTACTAGTGAGTTGACTTTGCTGGAGCCGATGGTGAATGGTGATCGGACACCACTTGATCGCAGCTTCCTGTGGCACTATCGGCTGGCTCATCCTTCAGATGCGACGATAATCCGGTTGTCTCTTGAGGTGCCTAAGACTTCTGTTTCTTGTGATAAATGTCATTTTTCAAAATGAACTCGGTTGTCATTTATTGATTCATTGTCTAAATCTGAACAATTGTTTGAATTAGTTCACACGGACGTGTGGGGTCCGTTTTCTGAATCAATTGATAATTTTAAGTTTTTTGTAACTTTTATTGATGACCGCTTTAGAACTACTTGGGTATACTTATTGAAATCTAAAACCGAGGTGTTTCATACTTTCAAGATATTTCATCGAATGGTTTTGAATCAGTTTGGTTTTCTGATTCGCATGTTGCGTTCTGATAATGGCACATAATACTGTTCTAAAAAGATAAAAATGTATCTCGCTGAGCATGTAATTCTTCACCAGACAAGTTGTGTTTGCACGCCACAACAGAACGGGGTGGCAGAGCGTAAGAACCGCGATCTTTTGGAAAAAATGCGTGGGCTTATGTTGCAAATGAGGGTGCCAAAAATTTATTGACCTTTTGGAGTTCTTACCGTTGTATACTTGGTTAATCGATTTCCCAGCAGAGTTTTAAATTTCAAATACCCACTTGAGATTTTGCAAAAGTGAAATCGAGTTTTTCTCATTTGCGCGTATTTGGTTGTCAGTGTTTTGTTCATATTCCTGGAGTTCATCGTGACAAACTGGATTTTCGTGCGGTTAAATGTGTTTTCTTGGATTACTCTGTCACTACCAAAGGTTACAAATGCTATGACCCTTCCACCAGGAAATTACACATTAGCAGAGATGTTTTTAATGAGCAGGTTCATTTTTTTGAAAAATTGTCGACAGATACTTTGCAGTTCCTGCTACCTTTGCCTATAGGTGTCACGCCTTTGGATGACCCTGACCCCGACTATTCTGATTCAACTCCTATAACTCTCTCTGATTCAGGTGGCGCATCAATTTCTGCTCCAGGATAGGTCTATGCGTCAACCCTTGAAATATGATGATATGTTGCAATTGCTGTTCATTCAGCCTGGTATTCCTTGCTTCATGACGAATGTTTGAAGTGTTTTTCGGTATCTCATTAAGGTTTTCTATCCTTTATATCTAGTGCACCTGAGCCATCCACTTTTCATGAAGCGGTTAAGCATCCTGAATGGCGCCAAGCAATGAAGGATGAGTTGCTAGCTCTTGCTGAAATCAAAAAACGGAGCATCGTCCAGCTTCCTCCTGGGAAACATGTTGTGGGCAGTCGTTGGGTCTTTAAGACTAAATTTAACGCGGATGGTTTGATTGAGTGTCATAAAGCCCGGCTTGTGGCTCAGGGATTCACCCAGCAATTCGGTGTACATTACAAAGAAATGTTTGCACCGGTTGCTAAAATGATGATAGTTAGAGTTCTTTTATCTGTCGTCGTCAATTATGGTTGGGCATTGTCTCAGTTAGACGTCAAGAATGCATTCTTGCATGGCAAGCTCGATGAAGAAGTGTATATGCGGCTTCCGTCAGGTCATCCTCAAGCACATAAGTCTGGCCTTGTTTGCAAGTTACATAAATTCATTTATGGATTGAAGCAAAGTCCTCGTGCCTGGCATGCCCAACTGAGTCTTGATCTTGAGAGTCTTGGTTTTACTCGAAGTGTCGTGGATTCATCTTTATATATTCATCGAAGTGACCAAGAAATGTTTGTTGTGTTAATCTATGTTGACGATCTGATCATTACTGGCAGTCAGTCGCAGGCTATTTCAACTTTGAAAACACAGCTTCAAGCTCGTTTTCCTGTCAAGGATCTTGGTCCTTTAAAGTACTTTCTTGGCATTGAAATGGCTATTTCATCTAAAGGGTTATTCTTGAATCAGCGTAAATATATTATTGACATGCTTCATGACGCTGATTTGGTTTTTGCGAAGCCTGCACCTACACCATTAGATAGCAAGCTCAAGTTACAGGCAGTGAGCCGAGCATTACCCTCGCCACAAGTATATCAACGACTTGTGGACCGATTGATTTATCTGACAATCACGAGACCTGAAATTGCATATGCAGTAATCTTGGTTAGTCAATATATACATGCGCCTACTGAATATCACATGCAGTTGGTCAAAAGAATTTTTTCTACTTAAAAGGCACTATTAGACGAGGGCTTCTGATGGCTAATCATAGGCACACCAATGTTGTTGGTTATATAGATTCGGACTGGGCTGGCAATGTGTTGGATCGTCGATCTACCACTGAGTATTGTGTTTTGTTGGTGATAATTTGGTATCTTGGAAGAGTAAGAAGCAGCATGTTGTTGCATGTTCTAGTGCCGAGGCAGAGTATCGAGCCATGGCTGCAGCTGCCTATGAACTTATCTGGCTCAAATCTTTGTTGGTTGATCTCGGTTGCTCGTTTACCACTCCAGTTACGATGTTTTGTGATAACCAGGCTGCTATGCATATTGCAACTAATCCTGTTTTTCACGAGAGAACTAAGCATATCGAGGTTGATTGCCATTTTATCCGCAATCTAGTTCAATCCAAATTTATTGTTCCTAGTTATATTAGGAGTACCGATCAATTGGCCGACGTGTTTACCAAGACGTTTCCCACTGCACAGTTTCATCGACTGCTCGGCAAACTTGGCTCCATTAATTTGTTGGATCCAGCTTGAAGGGGTGTGCAGAATATTCTATGTGTATTTTACTAGTGTATATTCCCGTTGTAACCATAGTTCGAATTAGTCTGTAGAAATGGTAGAAATTAAGATTATCTTATTTCAGAAGTAGAAGCTTATCCTAGGAGCGTTGTATGCACTATAAAGTAGGCTCACATACACTATTACGTTTATAAATTTTTGAATATACGAAACAATTGTTTATTCAGTACATATTTTGGAATGACGGTGGTTTTCGACGCTCCCATCAAGAAGGATGAATCTCTTCATTCTCCACCGATTGCGTGAGCTCAAGAGTTCTATTTTTATAACATGAAGATGGCGTATAATGCTTGGATTGCGTACACATTGGTGTTTAATTCGACTCAATTTAAAGGGACGATCGGTATTTTAGGGGCGGACATAATTAAACAGGAAACTAGGGATCTCTCGGTGGTCGGAGGAACCAGAGATTTCTTTATGACCAGAGGCATTGCAACGTTGCGAACTGTGCATGCTCAAGTCGTTCCCACGGTTTATTTTGTTCTCCAAATGGACGTCAAGTTGTATGAATGTTACTATTGAATTTAGGCAAATTAAAGCTACCACTAAATTTGAGATGTTTGTAGAAAGCGTTGTATGTTTGCGATATTTTTTGGTCATGCATTTAAAGTTATAAAATTATGGTTAAATGGTATGGTTATAATATAACTACAATAGGAAGAACAACGGTATGTGCAAGTTATAAATTCACGAGAAAATTTGGATTAAGGGCAGTAGAAGAGTTAAAATTAATAAAAAGTTACAACTTCTATGTTATTTATATTAAGGGTAGTGAATTATTTTATTTTATTTTTTTTAGAAACAATCTCCATACTCCAACAAACAAGGTCGACCAGCGAAATTGATTATCCTATTATTTATATTCAATAAAACACTTTAAGAATTGACATTGGTCAGCTTCAAGCATTCCCTAAACCCATGCTAGCATTCTAGAAATGAACCACCGCCCATTAGATGCTATTCTGTTTCAAAAAGTCAAAACATTGTAGAATTGAATAGAAGGAAAAAAAAAAAAAAAAAAAAAAGGAAAACTCTAAAAGTTAGTCACGTAGATCACCCGCAAAAGGGCTTCTATGTATAAGGTTGTACAATTTAGATCTTCTCAAGTGAAAGACGAAGAAGATAAGCGGAAGAGAAAACAAATCACTCTACATTCGTAAAATTATTTTTGTCAAGCATTTTGCCTTACGGATAAAATGTGTAAAAAAAATTTAAAATCTAATAGTTTATTTTTTCAAAAAATAAATTTTTTAATTTGAATAAAAAAATAAAAATTTTAATTTGAATGAATACTTACGGAGAAATGAAAGCATTATTGTTTTTATTTGCTTACAGAGAAGAAAAATGAAAGTATATACACGAAAAAAATATAAAATTATTATTTTTGTTAAACCCAACGATTGGAGTAAAAAAATTGACAATCATAATAAAAAATTATTTATTAAAATAAATTAAAAATATAAAGTATTGCACAACCTTCTATAATGATATTTACATCATAATATAAATATAATAATTTAATATTTTAAATAATGTAATTCACCGCCCTTAATCCAAATAACATGAAAGTTGTGTCCCTTTTATTAATTTTAACTTTTTCACTGTCCTTAATCCAAAATTTCCCTAAATGTACTTATTAGATTATAAAGAGTATAATTTGCTATATTTGTCATCATTCTTGTCTTCCTATCCTTGAGGAATGCTCCCAACTCATGAACAATGATATGATGCTTAGAATTTTTTAGATACCGCGCTCCCAAAATATATGTGTACATGGAGTCGCAAATTATGTAAAATGTAATGTAGCCATGTCGTAGGATTGGCCTTGTATGCCACAATTCTTTCTCAACTGCTACTGGATTCTGAGTAATATAATGAAAAGGCATTTTGCTTCAAAAAGAGTATAATTTGAGTCCAACCAAATAATAAATAAAATTATATTTTATTACATTTTATTTCAAATATAAACTTCAAAAGAAACCATAATAATCTCAATTTAAGTATTAAAAGTAAAATATTGTAAAAATAAAATTATTTTTATTAGACAAAAACTAAATTTAACCAAAAATCTTATTATGAAACAAAAGAAATAATATAAATTTATTTATCTAATTTTTCTTGAGTTTTCCAGTCATAGAAGTATTTTTAAAAATTATTTTAAAGTAAATTTTATTTATAATCAAGTAAAAATTCTTAAAGATTTTAGAGATCCAAAAGTCACTAAATTAACTTACATCAATCAAAGGTTATAATTTAAGATTACAATGTTTAACATCTCAAAAGAAAAATTCAAACACCTAAAATTGAAATTACATTAAAAAAATTTAACATAATTTGAACCTAAAATATATTATTAAAAAATGAAAGATAGAAATATGAAACAATGCTGCTGCCGATTATGGCTCGTTCACAACTCATTTCTGCTGAATATGAAGACAGAAAATTAATATTGTAAAATTAAGCACTTAGATGTGATAGTTAATGACAGGAATTGTGACTAATCTCACCTTATCTTTTTTGGTGGTCTTTTATTTTTAATTCATCCGGTGACTTCACGGTCGCCAAAGAAGCCCCAAGAAGCATCAAACTTTTCTGATAAGATTCATGGAGCAATTTTTAGATAGGAGTATAGAGTTTAACTTTTGTACCACCATGTAATTTTCATTGATCAATGGAAAGAGCAATTAGGCTCGGCGGTCCCTTTAAGGACTGTTTTAACCAACAAAAAAAATAAAAAGTGATAGTTAATGAATGCAAGCCTGCAAGTCATATTTCTTCATTCAAGCATATTTTAGTCTTCTCTATATTTGACTGCAGAATACCAAAAAAAAAAAAAAAAAAGTCATTCCTCGCCGATTTCCTCCTATTCGGCTCTCATGACCGGAGGGGGAGAACGCGGCAAATTATATAATACTCCTAGGTGTAAATATGCGAGTGTACACCTACTCAAAAAAAAATTGAGCCAAAAATGAAGAAAGTGCATGTATTGAGATGCACGCGCCTATTATATATACCATCCACCTCTCTCTCCTCAAAATCAAATCCATTCAGCCTCTCTCTCATCTTCTCCTTCATCAGCCTGTTTTCTTTCTTCTCTCTCGTCGATTCCGGCTATTCCATGAAGATTTTTGAAGATATTTCACCGCCAAAATACTCCTCACCTCTCAAGCTTCAAAACCCATACCATTTTCAAAAATTTCGCCATTTTTTGGGTTTGGGAGAACCCTAAATCAGCCACGAAAATTAAAGGAAAACTAGAGTTTTATAGATCTGAAGTAGGGGATTCGTTTGGTTGTGTTTGCAGCCCATGAAGATGAAAGAAAAACTAGGGTTTTGGCAAAAAGATATATTTTTTTTATGTAAAATCGTATATTTTTGCTGGCTTGTTGGTGTAAAATGGTGTTTGTGTAAAGTGTTGCTTGTTTATGTAAAGTACTGTTGGCTTATGTAAACTACTGATTCTTTAGTCAAAATGCTTTTTTTTGTGTAAAATACTCTTTTCTGGTTCAAAGTGGTATTTGTTAGTATAAAAATATCGTTCTGGTTCGTTTGTGTAAAGTGCTGGTTGTTTATGTAAAGTGCTGAATGTTTGTGTAAAGTACTGTTGCCAGTATACATAAACTGCGAGTTTACATAACCTTTGCAGTTTACATATGTAAATTTGCAGTTTATGTAAACTGCGAGTTTACATATGTAAACTGCAAAGTTTATGTAAAGTGGTGTGAAAATTCTGCAGCTGTCATCCAACTTTAGAATTCCATATCTCCCTCGTTTCTCGTCCGTTTTGACCAAACTTTGGCTTGTTTTAAACCTCTCCTTACAAGGATTACACATAATTTTACAGATCTTTATTTAGACTTGTAAATCTCCCATAAATCAGCTCTGTAGAGCTGCAAGTTCTGTTATTTTTGCAAAAAAATCTGAAGTAATGGTTGTGCTTCAGAAATTCATATCTTCTTCATTCTTTGTCCGATTTAAGCAAACTATAGCTCGATTTAAACGTCTTTGCATAAGGTTTACTCAAAAATTTATATAAGAAACTTTGGCTTTCTATATTTTCTGAAAAACAACAAAGAACAGAGCTGGATTCTGCAAAAGTACTGTTGGCTTATGTACACTACTGATTCTTTGGTCAAAATACTTTTCTTTTATGTTAAATACTCTTTTCTAGTTCAAAGTAGTCTTTGTTAGTGTAAAAACATCGTTCTAATTCCCTTTGTGTAAAGTGCTGGTTGTTTATGTAAAGTGCTGAATGTTTGTGTAAAGTACTATTGCCAGTTTACATATGTAAACTGACATTTTATATAAACTGCGAGTTTACATATGTAAACTGTAAAGTTTATGTAAAGTGACATGAGAATTCAATGTAAACTGCCAAGTTACATAAAAGTTTATGTAAAGTAGCAGTTTACACCAATACAATTCGACTTTACATAAACTTTTATGTAAACTGTCAGTTTACATAAACTTTGCAGTTTACATATGTAAATTGGCAGTTTACATATGTAAACTGCAAAGTTTATGTTAAATGGAGTGAAAATTCTGCAGCTGTCATCCAAATTTAAAATTTCATATCTCTCTCATTTCTCGTCCGTTTTGACCAAACTTTGGCTTGTTTTAAACCTATCCTTACAAGGATTACATATAATTTTATAGATCTTTATTTGGACTTGTAAATCTCCCATAAATCAGCTCTGAAACAGAGCTACAAGTGCTGTTCTTTTTACAAAAAAAATCTGAAGTAATGGCTGTACTTCAAAATTTCATGTCTTCTTCATTCTTTGTCTGATTTAAGCAAACTATAGCTTGATTTAAACCTCTTTGCATAAGGTTTACTCAGAAATTTATATAAGCAACTTTGGATTTCTATATTTTTTGAAAAACACCAAAGAACAGAGCTGAGTTCTGCAAAAGTACTGTTGGCTTATGTAAACTACTGATTCTTTGGTCAAAGTACTTTTCTTTTATGTTAAATACTCATTTTCTTGTTGAAAGTGGTCTTTGTTAGTGTAAAAATATCGTTCTGATTCATTTGTTAGTGTAAACTGCCAACAGTACTTTACATAAACTTCGAGTTTACATATGTAAGCTGCAAAGTTTATGTAAAGTGTCATGAGAATTGAATGTAAACTGCCAGTTTACATAAAATATTATGTAAAGTGGAAGTTTATACCAATACAACGCGACTTTACATAAACTTCTATATAAACTAGCAGTTTACATATGTAAACTTGAAATGCCAGTTTACATAAACTTTGCAGTAAAGTTTGCAGTTTACATAAACTGCGAGTTTACATATGTAAACTGCAAAATTTATGTAAGTGACGTGAGAATTTATATATGTAAACTGCCAGTTACATAAACTTTTATGTAAAGTGGCCTGAGAATTCAAACAAATGAGGCGCGTAAGGAGTGAAAGGGAGAGAGAAACCAATGACAGTTGGGGATATGCGCATTTAATACACATTAAATGCGGCTGACCCACTTCTTTTGTGCCTTTTTTGATAAAAAACCTGGTTTTTGCCCAATAAACCCTTTTTTTAAAAAAAAAACCAAATAGGAGTATATCTCCTTTTTTACTCCTAGTAGTACTATATATGAACTGGAGAACTGCAGTTCTATTTGTCGGACTGGATGTCGCTGTATTCCCACATCCGAAGCCTCTTGTTCCGAGCCAATAATTTTGCTGAAGATCATTGACCCATTAGAAGAGAATATTGGAAGTCATCATACTATTTTCCACTTTTTGATTGTAGTGATACATTTTAACTAGATATAAGGTGGCTAAAAAGCAATCTAACCATACATACTAAAATCTGCAAATCATACTATTAGCACTATCTAAATATTTGCATACTCTCTTTTATGAAAATCTCACATTCACTGATCTCATCAAAATGGCACGCATAAAGGCACATCCTAGAAGGTGCTGTCGAGAACTACCTGCACCCATGGAGCCCGTGGCGGATAAATATGATAGTTGTGGAAGGCTCGTTTATAGAATAGGTGCATTGCACCAAATTCAAAACTTTCAAAACAATGTTGATTTGCTGATCCCAATGTTACCTTTCCAAAGGTATATTCGTGAAATTACGCAGGAGAACAACCAGGATATGCGCTTTCAACGCAATGCTTTAGCGGCACTGCAGATTGTTTCATAGACGGATTTGGTTGAAAATTTTGAATTGACGCAACTATGTGCCATCCATGCAAAAAGAGGTACGAGCATGCCGACAGACATCGAGCTAGTAAAAGCTATTCTGCGCATTACCTAGTGATCGTTGGTAGGAGAATTGGATTATTAAAAATATGGAAATTTTGGGTAAATAAATAGGGTATACTGATTTTAGGGGAATTTTGGTGAATGTAGTTTTGGAATTTCTCATATAATGCAATATACGCAATTGTTAAATGTTTGTTAACAAAATATATATATATATATATATTTGCATACTCTCCAGAAAAGCTTGTCACAAATGAGGGGGAAAGTAAATCATATAAATCTTGCCCTTTAATAAACCTGTTGAACAACATTACACATCAAATTTCATACTGAAAAATAATCTTTAAAATTGTAAAATCTCATCTGCATGCGCCATTTGTTTGGTTGATACAGAATAGAAAGGGACGCACATAAGCAAAGTAGAAAATATTGACAAAGAAAGAAAAGACCAAAATAAATGTCATTTAGCTTGTTATTTCCTTTTAGGCCGAATTGGTATTTTGGTCATTTATAAATAGGGGTGTTGTTGTTTTGGTCACAAATAAAACTATGACTGCTCTTTTGGTTCCTTATTAATATTTTATTAGCATTTTACATCTTTTTTTACGAAAAAGTTTAGAATATAACATATTAACTCATTTGATCGCAACACCCCCATTTATAAGGGACCAAAGTACCAATTCGACTTTCCTTTTATAACGAGCAGAGCCCATTTTATTGTAGTTTTACTGTTTACATTCTAAATTACCAAAATATAATCATACTTTAAATACATTTAACTTCCATTAGTAAAACCTTCATCTTATTTTCAAAGTATAAGCTAATACATTCCAACATCAAACAATTTCCTGGCTATGCATCAAAATGTATTGAAGCAAGGGTATTAAAACCAAAGCCTTTTTTCCTACTATATCGAGCCGAGCTGATCCGAGCCAAGTCGAGTCGAGTCGAGTCAGCTATATAAAATAGGGTTAAAAACTGGATAGATCACTAAACTTGTTCAATAGTATACTTTTGGCTACTGAACTGTTTTACTTGACTAATAAGCCATTAAACTCTTAAAACAATATACTTTTGGCCACTGAACTTTTTTACTTGATTAATAGGCCATTAAACTATTAAAACGAATAATCTGTCATACTTTTATCAGGTATCCATGTATGATATACAAAATATGTTAGTTTTTTAAATGGCAAAAATGGAATATCAATTCTAAATTTTTTTAGAGAAAAAAAAAACCTTTAGATACCTTTAGTTTTCTAAAAGAAGAAAATCTAAAGTTTTTTTTTTAAATAAAAATCCAGAATTGATATTCCATTTTTGCCTTTTAAAAAACTAATATATTTTGCATAAATTTAATTTTTCATCGGATCATATATGGATACCCAATAAAAGTATGACAAATTATATATTTTAATAGTTTAATAGACTATTAGTCAAACAAAAAAGTTAAGCGGTCAAAAGCATACTATTAAAAAAGTAAAAAAAAGTGTCACTCTCTCGTATTAATTATTAAGATAAATAATTTTATTTTTTTACTTTGTGCTATCCCAATTTACTCATCTTTCTCCTTCGCGATGACTGCAATTTGTACTTAGGAGTGTTTAAAGATAAAGACAATTTTAAAAAGGTTGAATTGGTATTTTGGTCCCTTTATAAATGGGGGTATTGCTGTTTTGGTCCCAAATAAAACTACGATTGTTGTTTTGGTCCCTTATGAATTTTTTATTAGCGTTTTTAGTCATTTTTTACGAAAAAATTTAGAAAATTACGGATTAACTCATTTAATCGCTAGTCAAACCTAATTTTTTCTTCAAAATAATTTATACCATGATGTTTTCAAACCATTTTATGACTATGTTCTTCATGAATGTTCAACCCATTTAGATCGAATCACAATCCGAAATAACGGCCGAAAAAATGAGTTGAACATTCATGAGGAACCGAATCATAAAATGGATTGAAAACATCATGGTACAAATCATTTTGAAGAAAAAATTAGGTTTGACTAGCGATCAAATGAGTTAATCCGTAATCTTTTAAACTTTTTCGTAAAAAATGGACTAAAATGCTAATAAAAAATTGATAAGGGACCAAAACAGCAATCGTAATTTTATTTGGGACCAAAACAATAACACCCTCATTTATAAGGGACCAAAATACCAATTCGACATTTAAAAAAGTAAGTAAAAATATATAGTTTTAATGGATTGTGGATATTTTTACTCCTTTTCATTGTTAAATTATGAGCCAGTCTTTAAGTTTTTTTTTTAAATGAAATATATATTTATTAATTTATTGAAAAATATTCAGCAACAATTAACGAAAGGAAGATACAATCAAAGAAACACAAATTACGGATAAACCTATATAGATCTACCTATCAAGCGGTGGATATACCACATGCCAAAATTTTAATCCGAACAAGGATGCATCACTAATTTTCTGATGAAAACTCCAAAATATAGATCTAATAATTAGATCTATGATGACTGAATCTTTTTGGACCAAACCAGCAAACATCGTCAACGACGCCGCTACCAATCCAACGAACTTCACCAACGAAACTGCCGCCATAACAACAAACACCATCAATGAAGCCGCGACCAATACTCTACCAGTAGGTTTGAATCTACTGAAGGACAAAAGAAAATAAAGATTGTGGATAATCTCCCTTTATTGGATGACAAAACTAAAAACAATAAAACAAAAATAGGTAATAAATTTATTTCTCTCATCCTCCCATAATGAGAAGATGAGAGAAGAAATATTTTTTGAAGGTTAAGTTTGGAAGAGAATGGAGGAGAATCGTATGAGACAGTCTTACGTTGAATAATAGTTTGTTCTTAAATGTATACATAAACTTAAATATGATTTAAAAAAAATTAACCATCTAGAGGACTACAATATAATTTACACGAGTAAGATCGTTTAGAAGAGAAGGGTTTTGACAAAGAATCTTCTTATGGACAATCACCAGAAGCGGACACAGAATTTGAGGTCCTTGGATTTGAAATGTCCCAAGTAGAGGTGTAAGTTGGCATTTGAGACCCTTGGATTTGAAATGTCCCAAGTACAGATGTAAGTTGAATGGTTTGAAGGTAACAGTACAACTCAAACTAATAAATATGATTTAAATCAAGTCGGTCCAATAAATATATCTAACTAACTCGATCAAATCAAGCGGTTTGGCTCGATCGGTTAGAGTTATTTTTTTTTTTAAATAATAAGTTCACAAGATAAAATATCCGCAAACTTCTCATTACACAATTTCATAACCACAATCAAACCATATATAACATCTTCAATAATCCCTAAAAATTAAAATTAATTTTTTTTATGATTAACCACAATAGATCGCCATCCCTACGTAGACAACATTTGAGGAGGAGGAAGGAGGGAGACGGGCGACATCAATGCAGAAAGAAAAAAAAAATACAACAATAAAAGAGAAAAATGAGAGTGAAGTAGATTTAAGGTGAAAGAAAAATAAAATAACATAAAATATATATTTATTATATTATATAATAAATATAAAAATATATATACTGGCCGATATGGTCGAAATGATCGGTTTCACCATTCAAACTGTTGACCAAACTAATTCTCCTAATTTGAAAATTTCCAAACTAACAAAATTTGTATAAAATTTTAAGTCGGCCAAACCAACTAAATTTGACAAATTTGACCGGTTTAGACGATTTCGACCAAATCACCTACACCTTCAGTCCCAAGTAAGAGATCATCAAATTTTTCTGGGCTGAACTGTAAGATAATTTTGTTCTTTTGACAAAGTCTTAAGCATTGGGCTCATGTTGTTCAATTTAATAAAATTCGTGATAAATTCCAGAAGGTACACCCTCCAACAATCTTCTAAGTACATAACAGTTCCCTTAGTCTGCCCTCCTCATAAATTACTACAAATATTGTAATTTTTGTAAATGTTCATATCATAAACATTAATTTTCACTATACCAAATTTTAATGTTAAAGATCACAAGTTTAGATGCTTAACGAACAAGTTAAACAGTTGAATACTACTTTCAGACCTTCGAATATTCAATTGATATCTTGACCAAAAGCATCTGAAGGCAGAAATTATACCATATATTTAAGTACATATACCTATTACTATATTTAAAAATAAAGTGATGACAATTCAATGTAAGGATTAATTTAAATTTATATATTTTGACATGTACCTAGTGTACATGGTATAATTTGCGATCTGAAGGAGGTTGCAATTGCGGGTAACTAAAACAAACCATTAAGATTAGAGCAAATGAAGCTACCTTCTATATATAGTTACTAACAGCAGCATGAAAATGTCTGATAAGAGCGAGCCACAATAAGTTTGCCTAGCAAAATAGAACAAACAACCTGTCTAGAGCAAATTACATATCACCATGCATTTTCAATCCCCACAAACTATGGCTGCAAAACCTTTGATTTCAACATGTTGACAGCAAATTCAAGGTCTTCTAATTTATCACAGAATGGATCAAACCTGTCAAGGTGACATTCCCATTCTCCCGGCAATTCCTTCTCAAAGTTCTGCATCATGGCTTTGATTGCATTCTGTCGACGTAGTTGCTCCATCTTTTCCCCGCATGAAGCGAAAAAAAAGATAGGAAGGAACATCATTTTCATCGTTTAATGTTAACTAATAGCGGAAATAGCATGGAGCAAGATGATGCAACAACATCCTCATGTCCAACAGTTCCGCCATACCCTCTTAGAATTATTCTCCTCTACCTTCTTCTCTCCAAATTATTCCTTATTTTTCATCATTTATTCTTTCATTCCTAGCACTCATTCTTTATTTTTTCTCTCAAATTGGCATCCGCTACTGATGCTAACGGATATAGAAAGATGTAAGGATCAACATTTAAGCTTTTTTAGATTCTTAGATAGTTCATTACTCTCATTCTTCTCCTCTTAAGTTGGCAAATTTTCAAAGAAACAGACAATTTAGTGCAATATCTACTGTCCTTATCCAGATAGATGTTGTAAAGGTATTTACAAACAAAACATGGCCAAACCATAGGGGCAAGCTTCACTTACTGATAAGAAAGTAAAGATGAGAAACTTGGAGAAAATATTTCAGATATGGGTTAACAATTGAAAGTTCCAATTGACTACATTCTCCGATGTATAAAATAAGACAAGATAACCACATATACTTTCGAGTCAACCCAGCCATTTGTTTGATGAACAGAAGAAAAAAATCATAGACTCTTTTTTTCCTTCAATTTTGGAAAAAAATATATATATATGTAAAAGAAAAATAAGAACACTAATTCACTGAAAAAGCTTCAATTTATGCAATAACTTTCATGGATGAATACTAAATATGCAAAAGTCATGCGGACCGGTAACCAGGGGGATAGCAAGGGAAAGAACCAGAAGAAAAAAAAAAAAAAAAAAAAAAAAAAGGAAATACAACTAAAATCTGTACCTCCTTTTCTTTGTTATCAAGTAGTAAACTCTGTCCAAAATGTTCCCATAAGTTTGATTAGTGAGTTACAACTTAAGAGTGCATTTATATTCGAATTTTTGGTCTATTATATTTTATATATATTTGCGCCAAAATTTTGAAAGATTTTACTTTATTAAAACAATTGTTATATGGTAGTAATAGTACTACATTGTAAGGTGTATTTTTCACAAATGACTAGGATGCATTAGTTAGGGGGGAAATATGGATATTAAGAGGCCACAACATTATAGTGCTTATGCCATTGGTTGAAAATTATTATGATATGTAGTTTTAGTACTACGATATAATATGACGAATGTAAGAGATAGTTATTCTAAGTTACCGAATTCAAATATTATAATTATAATGAACGGGATATTATTATTTTCCCGAAAATCCTAATATTAATTTAATAATTAGAGTGAATTACATTTTACCTCCCTTGTAGTTTGGTGAAATTATCAATATCTTCGTCAAGTTTTGAAAATAACTTATACCCCCATTGATATTCAAATTAATAACAATTAACCCTTGATTGATAAAAAATGAGTAAAAATGTTAACGTATCATTATTATTGTGATGAACAACAAATTTAACATAGTTTTATAATATTATTTTGACAAAATATCGTCAAATTTTGTCATTTTTTAAAATTTTTTTTATGTTTGATTTTGGTCAAGGGAGTATTGATAGTTGTTAGAAACCCACCCGGTAGTTAGTAATTTGACCAAATCATAGGAAATGTAAATGTAATTCCCTAATAATTATTACTTACTTGGCATCCATGACCATGACCTAACTTTGCGAATGTGACGTTTTATATGAGTACTAAAAGCGCTTAAGACGCTTTCGCCTGCTGACCGCTTCAGTCTAATAATCCGAAAAGCGTGGTTGGCTGATCCCCCGTGATGGTTTCCTCTTAACCAAACCCTAATTTAGTCCACTTCAACTGATGAGAACCTCTCTCTATAAATATGCGCAGAAATCACCCCCTTCTGCCAGGCCTCCTTCACGAACTCGCCAATTAGGGTATTTTACCCTCTTCGTAAAATTGCTTGCAGCCTGCTCCATATTAAGTTGTGTTGATTTTAATTTATTTTCTGTCCTTGTGGGATTTTAATTTGAAATGTGATAGTTAGGTGGTGGGTTGCCGGGAATGAATGCGGGACGCCGCTGGGATTACTGCACCGGTGGTTACGGTGAACTATGGCGGATAGATCTGGAACTGTGAACCCATTACATGAAAAGGGGTAGCTCAACACCGGCTTCCTTTTTCACTGTGAACAGGGGAAAGCCTGATTCGGGAAAAAAGGTGATTTTTATCTTAAACTTCATATTTTGGTTCTCGAACTAGTGAAGTATTGAGCTAATTAAAGCTTCCTTTTAGTGAAAAGAACTATGATTCATAAATTTTATATTTTCTTAGTATTACTGGTTTGCTTGAATGTTGAATTCTTTTTGTTAATGGTGTCGTCTTTTACTGTTTGATGATTTCTCTTTTTATGAAAAGGAATAGCTTGACTGTTTTAATGGATATAGGCATCAAGTTAACTTGCATATACGGGATAAGTCGCACCATCATTTGACATTGACTTTTAGAAGGAATGTATTGTTGATGGATATCTCATATGGCCCTGCATTTAAATTGTTTTGAAGATTTGAGTCTCAGACACTTTGAAGTAAGGGAAGAATAGATGTATTTTATTTTGTATATGTAAAGGAGAGATGATACTTCCTGAGACCATCTACAATATCCTAGATTCAATCATAAGTTTGAGGGGGTTTTAGATCTTCCTGAAATTTTTGTCACTATTGGCACGTTAATATAACGTTGTACTCCTTCACTAGCAGCTGTTTTGACAGTCTTAATCTGGTTACAATCTTTAAAATGACTTCCACTTCATTACTTTTTAGTCCAAGCAACAATTACTCAAAGTCCTCATAAGATAATATAGCACTGCATCTGTGGTCTCGTTTTTATTTTTTTGCTTGATGTGGGGTGAATGATCATGTTTCATGCCCTATTATTGATCTGTTTTACTTGTGACGTTTTTGTGTTCCGGTCTACCCAGAAAGTGACAATATTTTCTTAGGGTTGTCCTATGGTTTATCAGAGGTTTCACTTTTTATTATCAGTCTTGATGGATTCTTGGTTTGGAGAAAGTTTGTTTCTTTCTCAGTGGAGAGATTATGAAAAATATATTGGTTGCTGGTTAGGGATTGTCTTGATGCATACATGACCAAGATTTATTATGTAGGGCATGTGATGCTTCATTTAACCAGCCAAATCAAATGACTGATCGAATAATATCGAGTGGGGTTTTCTTTTGTAAGATCTCACTTTTCGCAATTCGGTACATGTCTTTTAATGGTTTACTTGTCTGATAAACATGGTTTTGGGATATTGGGATCTTCTGACTCTATGAAAGATCTGCTTTGGAGTTTACATATACTAGTTTTATTTGTTGATTTGGATTTCAGTTATTGTACATTTGTAAAGGTATCAAGTTCTTCATGGGTTTATTTGCTTTTGACATAAATCTTTCATTATTTTAAAGAAAAGATAATGTCCCCAGACTTAGTCAGGTATTAACGTCAATGTTCCATGGTTAATGCAGTTACTAGTCTGGAAAATTGAGTGTGTCTATCGTTACGGGCGTGTTGGTACATCTTTGCGCACATCCGCTACATTTGGGCCCTAAATATTCTACATTAGTCATTTCGCATTTTCTCAGTGATAGCTGTTTGATTTATGGGCATGATGTTTACCTGTGTCTTTTATCATTTACTATTGTGTTGATAACACCAGACTTTAGTCAGGTATCCTCCTTCATTTTCTGTGGTTGATACAGTTACATGTCTGGAAAATGAAAATGGTCCCCTCGTTACAGATGTTGAGATGCTTTGTAAGCCTACATCTGCTCCATTGGAGACATACATTTTCTTTTACCGGATATAAATTCTTAGCCAGAATATTTTGCCCGTCAAGCCTTCCTGGCTGAGACGTGTTGTCATCGTCTTGCCTTGGATATATATGCATGGAAGTTGTAGAATAAAAGCTTTTATGTGTTTGCACTGCTGCCATAGCAATTAATAGTTATGGAACATCATCTTTCCTCGACTGGAATTTCCACATGTTCCCCTCCATAATAAAACAAAATTAGCTTTGGAATCATTCATTTTTTCTCTATTGTTTGAGTTTAATTATGTGGGCGGGGCTCAGGGATTTTGAAATATGTTTTTTTGGTTTAAATGTTAGCTTTAATTTTTTCTTTTTTGTGACATGATAATTTGTGCAGATAATGCCAGCATTGTTGTAGTTCCGAAAAGGTGAATGGAAGCTGAAGTGGTGCGGAGAATGCAGCCTCATAAAACCTGCAATGGCGCATGATTTAGAGAGAGAGGCATATCAGTTTTAGAATGCAAGAACAAGTTATGACTTGGAACGGCAGTTATGGTCTGACAAAAGTGACCTTACTCCATTGTTGCAACTGTGCCATCTGCTCAATTGCTACACTGTTGCAAACGGAAACATAAAATGACTGGCCATTGGAAATCTTGCATTAATGGTTCTCCAGCAAGGATGCAGTTTGATGACGACAATTATTCAGTAGTAGGTGCTGATTGAAAATACAGAAATACAGCTCCATATATGGGCGGTCAAACTTTGAATGGGCAATGGACGTGGCCACAACAACTAATCCCAATTATTACATTCTGCATATCCTTAATCAACGCCAATTTATGGTTCAAGTCAGATCTACTGTCCCAGTCCCTAAGATTTATTCCTTCCATCTAATTTATTCCTTTGTTTATTATTTTGAGTCCTCTTTTACTTGTCTAAATTTTACTCTTTTTCTAATTTTTTAGTTTTTTTGTTTTTTATCTTTTACTCTTTTTTAATGCAACTAGCAATTACCCTAACTACTCTCCTTAGTGGAGTTAATTATTAAAGATATTAAAAAAATGTGAAATAAAGATTTAAGTAAATACTATATACTTTTTTAATTATCACGTTTAATTTAAAATGATAAGTAAATTTGAATGAGTGAGCATTTGAAAAAATAATTCGTATAATGTTTAGTATAATATATTGCAGGGATAAGTATGTAATTTTAAAAGTGAATTAGTGGTATTAAATATTATTTATTTTTCTTATTCATCGATATATTTTTACCGAGATGTCGACTTTAGGAGTTAATTGCAAAATAAGCCCTCTAACTTTAGTTGTATAGGAAAATACTCCTTGAACTTTTAATTGTAGTAATTTATCCTCTAAACTATTGACTCTGTAACAATTAAGTCTAAAATGATTATTTGGAGGTTTTAAATATAAATATGCATTGAGATATGTAAATAAAACATTTTATTGACATAGATTAAGATAGAAATGTGATTTTTTTTTTTAAAAAAAAAAAGAAAAATAAGTATTTAAATGGAACATAAGATATGATAGTGTGAATTAATGGAGTCTATATGGACTTTTTTCAAAATTTTGTTTTTTGACTAATGATATGCATTGCCATGGAAATCAACTTGTGTTTCAGTAAGGTGAAACATAATAATGTCATGAAAATTGATCATAATGAAAAGCAACCCATCATCATTATCTTACCACATCATTAGTCTCCATGACTATTGCACCACTTCCCTTCTCATAGATTTATGTCGTTTTAAATTTAATAGAAACAAAAAATGAATGATTAGAGCAATAAAGAAATTGAGGGGAAGGAGTGGCAAACTCGGCTGAGGCATGTATTTTGGGAAGAGAATTTTGCAGCAAATTGTATGGCTTCTCTAGCCAGAAAAATTTTAGGGTTTCATACGTTTAATTGAATCATCGATACTATGCGAAAGCAGATAGATTAGGATAATATAGGCATGACATATCTCCGTTAGATAAGCAAGAATTGAAACTAGTCAAACTCATTCTTTGTACAAAATATATATATGTACAATAATTAAGAAATATAAAACAATTACATGTTTTTAAGATCAATAATCCATATTACATCTTCTCGTGCTCTATAAGGTCAAAAACGGTGAAAATTAAATTAAAATTGCATTAAACCTTGAAAACAATATACCAAAGGTGGCTTTTAAAAAAAAATCTAAAACGACAAGAATATAATCTATAATGATGCGACAAGAGGATGTAGTCCTTTGGTTGGCACTCCCTCATTTAAAACTAATAAATCATGAGTTCGAATAATATAAGATTCGGCCTGTGTTTTATTAAAAAATATATATAATGTATAATGTATAATGATGCAACGCTATTCATTAATTGTTGATCTGAAATGGGAAAGGCAGAATAATGAGAGATGAATTATCTCAAAATTTGGAAATGATTGATCCATCTGGCTTTCCCTCCGATTTGACATTTGATGATGGGAATAGAAAAATGAAGGCAATTGACAACTAATTCCCACTGTCCATGTGGTTGTCTTCTACTCTTGTCCCTCTTCTTAATGCCCTTCCCTGTTCCTCCATCCACACTATAATATTTGGTAATCACAGGAGATAAATTCCTCATCTGCTGCAAGCTTGAATCAAGCTGCTTGATTATTGCAGCCTTTACCATTTCTTCTTCCTCAACAAAGAAAAAAAATGGCTAGAAATCTTGCCATTTTCTTAGCTATCCTCTGTTTCTCCTTGCTTGGTTTAGCGGCTGCAGATTGGAACATTCTGAAACAAAAGAGGGGAGATGGGCTTGAAATTACTCTCAAGAATTACTGCGAGAGTTGGAGAATGAATGTCGAGCTGCACAACATCCTGGATTTCGATGTTGTCCCTAATGAATGTGTTTCGTATATTGGGAAATACATGACGTCCACTCAATACAAGGTGGATTCTGAGAGGACAATTCAAGAAGCTATTGTCTACCTTAGCACAAGGTGCAATCTCAAGAAAGATGGCGCTGATGCTTGGGTTTTTGACATTGATGACACTCTCCTCTCCTCTGTCCCTTACTACAAGAAAAATGGCTTCGGGTAAGTTCATTTCTGCTTCATCTTTCTATCAGAAATCGGCACCTGCTGCTGCTGCCAATCTAATAATGGGATGTGAAAAACAGGGGAAACAAATTGAACGTAACCTCTCTCGAGGAGTGGATGAGTCAAGGGAAAGCACCAGCCTTGGAGCATTCTTTGAAGCTTTTCAATGAGCTAAAAGAGCAGGGAGTTCAGATCATTTTGGTTTCTTCAAGAATGGAATCTCTTAGATCTGCAACTGTGGATAACCTTGTGAACGAGGGATTCTTTGGATGGACTAGTCTGATCTTAAGGTTCAAGAACCATTTCTTTTACACAAATTCTTTGTTTTCTTTGGCTGATCACTCTGTTTTCGGAAAAAAATCACTCTGTTTTTGTCTCTTGTTTCAGGGGACTAGATGATGCCTGCAAAGACATCCAAACATTCAAAGCTGATGTGAGGAAGAAATTGATTAGCAAAGGATATAGGATTTGGGGCATTCTTGGTGATCAATGGAGTAGCATTGACGGCCTCCCCGCCGCAAAAAGAACATTCAAACTCCCAAATCCAATGTATTTTACCGCTTAACAACACAAACTTTTTTTTTTCCCTCACCATTTTTATGGAGAATTCATTAATAAAAAGTATACTTTGTGTAATTTTCATCTTTTCTTTTCTTTGGGGTACGTAATTACTTGTTTATTGATTAATGTATTGAAAAGGTTTGCAAGCAATTCCTTGTGTATTGATTGTTTGTTTCAGAGAAAAGTTCACTCATGACAGGCATTGTAGCCCATAAACCAAAGCTAAATACACACTTTATTAATGTATTTAAATTACAGGGTTCATTTGGCAGTTTTTCTTAACTTCAAGGATACAGTCGAATTTTTTCCTGCTCTTGAGTGTATGGTAAGATTGTCTTTAGCCTAATGCTATGTCCACGCTTGACTTCATTTGCCCTACTGTAGTTTCTTTTTGGGCGGCCTGTAGGATGTCGAACGGCCGTTTATAGGTGGTGTAGGGGTACATGGGTGGTACCGCTCAGATTGCATATTACATTGTTGTCTCTGTAGTGTTGGCAACTACGGAGTTGTCCTCCTAGAGACCCCGCTCTCTTGATTGATATGTATTGTTGTCTGTAGGCGTCACTTTCTCTATTAATTTGTGTTGTCACACGAGATAAACACGATGCACCTTGCTCATCCGCTGCACGTTGCATGCTGCTTGACCACTGCAAGTTGCATGCTGCTCGACTGTGGCACACTGCATGCTGCACAACCAGTTGGGCGAATGAAGTAACTTTGTTTCTCTGTAGTGTTGTCTCGCCCTCTTTATGCTTAAATTGCCTCTGACAATTTAAGAAATACCAATCATAATATTTAAATATAAAATAAAATAATATTAAAAATTACCGAAACACCCTTAACCCATTTATTAAAAATACCCAATAAAAAAATTCATTTTCATTAAAAAGGAGTATTGATTCCCTCTCGATCACATTTTCATAGATCTTTTTTCAACTATGAACATGATGTCTACGACAAAATGAAAGCCGAGGCTTGAAAAATGCTGACACATTTTTTCTTGAAGGATAATTCCTTTCAAAGAAACTATTCATCTGTACTAAGCATCCTAGTGTGTGTGATTCAGACAAATATGCAGTTCAATAGATTTATGGCCTTCTGATGTTGAAGACTTGCTTCCTTCTCTTGAAGGTAAATTTTCTTTTACAAAATTTACATATTTAGAATTTAAAGTGTCGATTATTCCTTACCTTTTTCAATATCAGAATATCAAAATTTAACAAAAACCTTTGATCTTTTGTTTCTTTTATGAATATTATGTTTTATTGTACAGATATGAATCCGAAACAGTTAGAAAAGATGGTTTCTATTCTAAAAGAATGTGAAGATTTGGATTGCCCAAACTACATGTTTCCACCAATGAATCCAGTAATCACATTTTGTGCACACATCTTCTGCAAAGGCTGCATTCGTAAGTCTATAAGAACAACAGCAACCAATTGTCCAGTGTGTCGTCATCCATTGTCAGATTCTGACATCTTCACCATCCCTCCAAGGATTTTCCAGAAAGATAATACTATTATAAATTGTTCCTCTTCAACCAAAGTTTCTGTTTTTCTAAAATGTCTCTATGAAACTCGGGAACAAAGTCCAGCAACAAAATCGGTAATATTTTCACAGTTTCAGAAAATATTACTTATACTTGAAAAGTCTCTAAAGGCACTTGGCTTCAAAGTATTGAAGTTAGATGGCTCAATGACTGCTAAGAAGAGAGTAAAAAAGCTAAAATCATGAGAACGGTAAATAAATTGTCACACGAGATAAGCACGCTGCTCGGTCGATGCACGTTACTCGACCAGTTGGACGAATCGAATTCATTTTGTTTCTATGCAGTGTTGTTTGTAGGCGCTGGTTTCTTTTTTTTTTTTTTTTTTCCTCTTTATTGTTGTCTGCATATGTTTCTCTGTGTTGTCTCACGAGGTAAGCATGCAATGCGCCACTTTCTATGTTTCTCTATGTTGTCTCACGAGGTAAGCATGATGCATGTTGCACGATGCTCAATTGCTGCACATAACTCAACCGATGCACAAATCAAGTAACTTTGTTTCTCTGTAGTGTTTTCTATAGATGCTCACCACCTCTTTCCCGTTTTATCAATTTTACAAACTCCTCCAAACACTTATCTTAAAAGTAAAATCAATTTGTTTTATTTTTTCACAAAATTTTAAAACATTAATGAATTACTATCACTTTATTTCCAAATATAATAATAATACAAAGTATACAATATAATAATTGATGTTGATATAGATAAATTTTTTGACATTCCCCCATTAGATATATTTTCCATGTGCTGGGAGAATTAGAAGGGGCCCTGGAAAAATTTCAGCTTCTTATTAATGAAAATCCAAGGGATTTTTCCCCTTATTTGTGCCAAGATGAATGTTATCACCTTTGTTTTGTTTACCTTTTTTTTTTTTTTTTTTTTTTTGTGTGTGTGTTGGCTTTCAATCCATTAATATTCTTTCAGCGTTCTGAAAACTTTGTCCACTATCGTGTTTCTAATATGAAAGTTAAAAATGTCTCACTATCTCTATTGTAAACTTGTAGTTGTAAGCCAATGGTATATAATGCGTTCATAACTTGAAAATGATGGCATTTCTTCTATTAAAACTCTAGTGTCACTAAATCAATCCTATCTGAAAATGCAGAGAAATGTGCTTCTTTGTCAGATAGTCGGCCAGCTAAACAAAAATGCAGCATTTGATATTCTTTAACAACAATCCTTCAAAGTAGAAGAATTTGGTCCTACTAAGATGAAACCATGCAAGCTCCTTCCAGGGGATGCATACAACTCACCAGATTTTCTTCTTTCATAGCACAGTCAGAGTCGAGTCGACTAATGGTTTCAGAGTATCAAAAGGCAAACCTTTTAGCGAACCAAGTTGTCAATCTTGATCATCTCACACTGCATCTCGTCATTCAATATCTTCAACGCCTGCAATTCAACAATGTTGACAACCAGTTAATGGAGCAGTGATATGTCAGTTTCTTTCCCAATGTCAAGGTATTTTCAATGAGATCCTCATGGTGAAAGCTTTTGGTTCTGTTCCACAAAATAAATCAAATTCAACTCCCTAAAATAATAAGTATTCACTAGATAAGATGTGGTTGAAGATGACCAAATTGGAATGAAAATTTTTCCTGAGTGCAATCAACAAACTGCTATAATCTGGCCACAAACTGTTATAAGCTTTAAACTGTTTAAAGAGATCTTCCAGCATTCTAGCAACAATCTGATTCACTGTGTATACAATTTAAGTGCAATTTACAAACAGATCATCCAGAAAGATATTGAAAATGTAACCCAAAAAAACAATAACCAAACCAAATGGATGATTATAATGATCACACGTGTTATAAGGAAACAAGAGCAAACAAAATACCATACCTGAGGTGCAGGAACACTTCTTGAAGAAAGTTTAATGAGATCCCTAGCTTTTAATTATAATGTATGGATACCTCCTCTTTCTAGTTGTGGAAAGCTTCATGCTCCCTTCAACCTGACAACACAAATACAGCACAAATCAATACACCAAATCCCTTAACTCCAAGGACCCAAGTGTAAGGTAGAAGTAAATAGTGAGACACACTAAAGAGTGAAAATTCAAAAACTCACCAATTTTGAGCTCACAAGCAACTCCATACTCCTTCAAAGCACCTTTTACGACCGGCCAGCATTCTTGCAGATATTTTTCTGTGCAAAACAAAAACAAAAAGAAAGCAAATGATACAACTGGAAATCCAGGAAAACTAAACAAAAAGAAAAAAACCATAGAGGATTTGACATCTGCCAACCTCTATATTGAGGGAAGAGAGTGGAGAAAGAGCTCACTTCAAGCATTCCCGCTTCATTCCAAGAAGGATCAAACTTCTCAATCTTCCAATGACAGATACTCCACCTGTATTTTCGTAAAATTCCTTTTCTATAACAAAGTTGCTCTATTTTTAACTAGATAGAACCATCCAGATAAGGGAAAAATTTTTTTTGAGAGAGATTACCTGTCTTTGTATTTTGTTCGTCTCTAAAGATTTGTGTACAGGACAACCCCAAGGATAACTACCCTCGATGGCAGGCTAAGCTAGCTCACCTGAGTTTAGTTTCCTTGAAACTGAATATTTCTCAGCTTCCTTAACCAGAGTCTCTTTATGTAGGCTTGCACCCTCTGGAAGGCCTAAAGGTGGATTTTTGCATGAAAGATTATCAACATTGAAAAGCTCCCACTCTTTGATGCCACATCTGTCCAATGCTAAAGCTAATCTTTGTCTCTCCATCTGCGGCGGATAAGTGCCGTCGGGGCTGACAAGCACTGCACCAGTATACGACTGTCCAGCAACTCGAGCAGCTCCATGATAATGAAACAAACCCCAGCTAAAATCATCAGAAACATGCACAATGGTCCAGAACTCATTTGAAACCACCCCATTATCCAAGACACTAAAGCGAAATGTTCCCGGAATTTTCCCTCTCCTAACTCGGTATTTTCGCCTTCTCCAAACCAAGTTCCCTTCAAGTGTTCTTACTTGAAAAACTGGTTCATACCAGAATGATCCTCTAGCCTTCCCTCTGTAAAACAGTTGGTACTGGCAGGGAAACTGATCATATGCTGGGTTCTGTCCAGCTACGACTCGCCAACTCCACTCCAAATTCCCCAGCCAACCGATGAAAAGATCCTCAGCTGTTTCATGACAGAGATTATCTCCTCTGAATTCTGTCATTGGAGGCACCAAAGGTTTTTCAGGGATCTTAGCATCCAGTTCCAAGCAGTTATTCTTCTGTAACACACATAGAGAAAATTCTTCCAGATAAGGACTCTCATACGAGGCGATACATCTATAGTTACAAACCTGATCCACAGGACTGCACTGATTCAAGCATTGCAGAGCTTTCCTGCAGTTAGGATCCAACAAGCAGTTCAGTATCTGAGTGCCACAATTTTTCACCATGCAGTTCAGAGTGGAAAAGCCTTTTGCTCTCAGGTTCTTCAGTATGGGTACTGGCCTTATGTAGGCATTAATAACAACTAACAAACAAAATCTGATATCATCTGAATTATGCCTATCCCAAGCTTCAGAAATAGTTTGGACTAATTCCTCTGAATCCTTTCTCCTCTTTAATCCAGAAATTGAAGCTAGTTTATCAAATAAAATGCCACTGGACTCCCTAGTTAACATAAATCCTCCAAGTTTGTTTTTTAAGGTCAGAGAGGACTCAAAACATAAGATGTTTGAGACATTTCTGCTGTTTGTTTCAACCCAGTCAACAGTTTCTTGGTTGGTGACTGCAACAATTAATAAAATATTGGCATGTGTTACTGCTTCGTATAAATTCTCTGAAGCTTTATGATTCGATTGAAGATGCTTATCAGTGAAGACAAGCATCTCAAAGGTTTCATCAACCCATTTCAATCTTTTTGCCTGCAGAGCTTGAATCCTTAAAATATCAGCAACGCATTAAACAAGAAGCAACTTGAACATGAAAATTAAGAAAGTGATTAACTCCAACATCATTTCGGAGAAACCAAGATGATGAAAATTCATCTGACAAAAACTAGGCTAACAAGTACCATCATATCAGCTTATATATCATGAAGACCAATTATATCAGCAATAAACCATTCAAACAGAATACTCGTTCATGCCAAGTCAAAAGGAATAGCATAAAGCTCAAAACCAACTATACACTTTACTTGCCTTCAAAAAATGATCTTTATTGCAGAAGAAAAGAAAACCAAGTCGTATGAAGAATAATTTTTACAACCTATATAAGTAGCCGTTTCAAATTATCACCAATAGAAAAGGAAATTATCAAAAGAACTATTCCCATTGTGATTGCTGGAACAATAAACCTAGCCGAATACTCAGCTCTTGATTCTCCAATAACCACTATAAAATTACTGCGAAAATAAGGAGATGAAAGAGAACCCACTCACGGTATGAAGCATGACATCAAACCAAGGAGTAGATTGAAGAGGGCTGATGCTTCCATCTCCAACAAGAGCCACTATTCTCACAGATAAAGAACTCACAGCTCCATCTCTATCTCCCTCTTCCTTATCAGCGGTTGCACAAGAATTTTCTGCAGTATTTGAACCAAGAGGTGGGATTTTTATGCTGGGTTTCTCCTTGCTGAAGAGAAATAGAGGGATTGTAGACGGAAAGGGCAGCTGAGCTTGAGATTGCATGACAAGAGATTGAAATTTTGGAAGAATGGGTCTGGAGTTATGGAGATATACTGCTGCTGAAAATGGCGCCAGATGAAGCCTCATCATTGATACGGTAACCGAGTGGCTTAACTTGCGTTACCTCCTGCTGCAGAATTAGGATAACGTTGCAGATAAATTCTGATTGAGCTGGATTCACTCTTCAATTAATAGCACAGTACAGTCTGCTAGAAACTAGAAAGTGCTGGATTCGTATGTAAAGACTATTCTTCATCCTCTCTCGGTGAGATGGGAGATTTTGCAATTGGATAATTAAATATTATATATGTCCAAATGAAAGTTAAGTTTGTAAAATTAAATTGCGCGAATTACATTTTTTCCAAACTTTGGTCAAAATATAAAAATTTTTCTAAAATTTTAAAAATTATAAGTACTATCAACAGTCTCTTTTCGATCCCTAAACAATAATGTCATTCAATTTATTAACTAAATAGACAATAATATCCTTAATAGATGATTGAATAAATTTTTAAACCAAAACTCCCTCCTATTTAGTATACATAAGTCAAAATATTCTTGTATTTTAGATAAGATATACAAATTAAATAGGCTCTAAACTAGACTTTTTGTCTTATTTATATATCAGAATACACATTCTAATTATATTTAGCTAATGTATTTTTGTGTTTCTAAAAAAAGGAAAAAAATTTTAAAACGATGTCCTCTTGTAGGGGAGAAGAAAGTATTTTGATTTGGACGATAATTTGATAAAATTAATGAAAATGAAAACAAAAAGGATAAGATGTGAAAAAGTAAAAAAAAGGAAAAAAAAAATTATGAGACAAAAAAAAGAAGAAATTATTATTTTAAAATTTTTTAAGATAAAAAAATTGAAGATTTTAATATAATTTTGGTATATGTATACTGAATAAGAGGATATTTTAGTTTGAAAATTTATTCAGTGATCTATTAAGGGTATTATTTTTTATTTACTTAATAAATTGAATAACATTGTCTGTTTAAGGGGTGAAAAGAGATTATTCGATAGTATATGGAGATTTTTGTAATTTTTAGAATATTGAAAAATTTTTATTTTTTAACCAAAGTTTAAGAAGTAAAATGTAATTCACCCAATTAAATTATTACTTTGTGATAAAAGAAATATTATATTTGTCCTGAGTGAACTAACATTCACTATTATTAGACTACTAACGTCTTGTAACAATTTTTACAGATTGAGTGAACAGAATTGATCTACTTTCTCAGGAAAACACAACATGAAACAAGAAGTCCCAGTACTGTATAAATAGCAGTTACACCTACAACATTAATTTTTTGCTATAGAAGAAGATGAGGAAGAAGTTATCTAAAAATATATAAAACTAAACAAGGCAGGCCCCTTTCTTTTTTTTTTTTTTTTTTTTTCACGTGTGAGGTGTTCTTCCGTTGGGAAATTTTTTTTGTTTCTCCCGTCTTTCATTCTTAGAATTTTGAGACTTTGAATAACTATCCTTTGAAATGGAAATTTCGTATTTAGGTTTTTGTTCCGCCCTTCCTCGCTCCAGTCCCCTTTTATTTGTTCATACTAAAGTTGTGTACTTTATAGATAGTGTTATAATTAGATAGATAGAGAGAGTCTTGATGCTGGGCATATAAGTTGTGTACTTTCTATGGAGTTGTTTTATTTTTTACCAATTGACTTTAGTAATTCAATGAATTAAAGCTAATCAACTCTTAAGATGTAAATGTTAGCTTTGATTTGGTGGTTGTTTGCTATATTCCTACTTTCATATTGTCATGTGCTGATCGAATATTTAGAAAATACTCCAACAAACAGTAATATATGTTAAAGTTGTTTTCATTAATTTTGAAAGGGATTATTAGTTACCGCCTCACTTTTTGGACGCGATAATTTATAAGTTTTGATAAAAATATCATTTTATATGAATAGGAGAAAGAGAGAGAGTATTGTATGGGAGACATTTTCGTCCAAATTAAAACCGTAAAAAGAAAGTATTAAGACGTAACTAGTAAATCCTATTTTGAAATGAGGTGTCACACTTTGGATATACTTTCTTGACATCCAGCTGGTGTTCAATTACCACTTAGTTTTGCACACTTACACAAATTTGACCTAAAAGGGAAACTGTAGAAATACGATGGTGCTTATAGAACTTAGTTTATTCATTCTTCATTAGTAGTTGTTTTCACTTGTTGTTCCTCCATTGTTCGATGTACAGTTCTCATGTATTGATTCAAGTTGACAAAGATTTATGCACGTGTTGCGGCAGGTGGTAGTGCAGAGTGCCCACTATTCCATAATCAATTTTGTCTTGCATTTAAGTATCTAGAATTGGATCTTCCCTTTTGAAGAATCAGAAGATTCTTGTTTCAAGATTCTCTTATAGTGATAAAAGTTAATTTTCTTGAGTTCTCTTCATATATAACTCATATATGCCTGTTGTTTTTGGTATGACTGATGAAAAAATTTGAAGAGTTTTAATGTGTAGAAAAAAATTGATTTTGTTGTATCATTATCTGCTGATAATTTGAATGTTCAATAACATCCACCCGAAATGGGGGAAAAAAGATAGTATCATTATTATTCTTTAATGTAATAGCTAAAATGCAAAAATTGAATAAGAGAGAGAACTTTTAGAAAATAGAAATGAAGATTGAATTTAAAGACTAAGTGTTCTTGAAGCACTTTGCATACCAAATGAATGAAAAATAAATCGTTGCATAATTTTCTGTATAATCTATGTACCAAATTAATGAAAATAGGAGAGTTGAGATTTTTCCAACAATCAAGTAATTCTTGACCATCCGTAATATATTTCATTCTCTCCTCTTCAACAATCATTTTCACCAAATAATTCTCAATGCTCATTCTATGCATTTACCAAATATCTTGAAACTAACTTTTTATTTTTTACCCTTAACTTTAAGTAAATTGGGTCAATAATGGAAACAAATTGTGTTTTTATATATCTTGTATGTGTTTAAAAAACTCTTGATTTTCAAATTCTTAATTTACGTTGTGCCACAGATCACGGGGCCAACTCCTATAGTAATATTCTAAATAAACTCCCCATTCCATACCATCAAGCCAAAAAGTAAAAAACGAAAATACAAATAATGGTCAACTTGATTTGATCTGTAAATCAAAATTCTAGGTAAGCCACGAAATGAGTTATATGTGCTCCATATTATAAGCCATAATTTTTTCTCCCCCTGTCACGAGTTTGTTATGTTTTTTTGGGTGTCGAACGATAAGGGTTTTTATTTGAGACAAAATCATATGGTTTTTACACCTCTATCTCCTTTCCTTCCCCAAAGGAAGAATTTTTATGCCTTGACATGAATATTTAGCCGCATTTTATTTCTCGAATTATCTTATGCTGAACTCCAGAAATCTCATATACAGTAGCATCATCTGGAAAATCACATAGTGAACCACCATTTTGTTGTGTATCTAACTTTTTTTTTTTTTTTTGGTTCCTCATATAAAGTTTGAATTTTTATCCGTATTATTTACCCGCATGTATTGTTCTCTCATGTATTTTTCATTGTTTGCTTTTTCATCTCCAACATTCTTCATGGTTGTTAGTAAGACATGAGTTTATATTAAATAAAGTAGATATTTATATAGAATACAACAACGATTTATGTTGTATTTATTGTGATTGGTGGTATAGATATTGGGTTGATATTGGATTGACTGCATTAATTTTGTGGATAGATTACTTTGTATTTATGTGATTGATATGGTACCATTGGCAGCATATGGTAACTTTACTACATAGACTAGGAATCTTTATATCACGTGCAATAATGTTTCATTAATTTTTTTTATTGCAAAGGTGGTCATTTTTTTTTGGTTTAAACATTTGATCATATCAAATTAAACATGAAATTATATGGACGATAACATCCGTTTATATCATAAAAATATGTATTTACGATCTTTTGTGCAACGAACAAAGTGTAAACATGCATGAAAAAATAAAATGTTAATTCGAATTGAAACATCGGATAAGAAAACTAGCCATACAAATCGTATATAATATTACTAAAACTATATTACAATGCATCATCTGACAATACAATAACATTACCTAAGAGGAAACATATAAATAAATTTTAAAATATATTTATTATTATATACTTTATACGTGGCATTTATGTCTAATCATATTAGAATACTAAATAAAATTATATTCTCCTGAGAAAAAATAGTTATTGTTTGTTAAATTAATATCACATAATAATTAATAAAATTAGTTTTTTAGGATGAGGTGGCAGATAGATGTTGGTAATAAAAACATAACAAATGAGAGAAAAACGTTTTTGAATTATTAACATTGCCTACCCAAGTATTTTCTGAAGTCTAAAACCCTCTCCGTGCAGGATAAAATAAAACCCTTGAAAAACAGCTCAGCTGCTCCCACGCTCTCTACCTCACTGAAAAAAAAAAAAAAAAAAAGGTTTAAGCCCCCGGGGCTGCAACGGCCCGCCGCCTCCTCCCCTCTTCTCCCTCCCGCGCCGCCTCTTCTCCTACCTCACGGAGGTGACGGCGTTCGCTGAGCAGCAGCACATCTCCTTCTTCAACCTTCACGGCGGCCTCGAGTCCTCTCTGCCCACAAAAATCTAAGGTAAGAAGCCTCCTTTTTGGTTTCGGTTTCTTGTGTTACAGACTTCAATTTTATCCACGACTAACTATCTTGTCTAATTAACACTATATGATTTGGAGTTAGTTCATCATTTTCAAAAGAGCGACATAAATACACAAATAGTCTATTCCTCGGTGTGCTGAACGGGAACCTGGGCTTTTGTTGTTTTTTTTTTTTCCTTTCATGGAAATTAATTTTTTATGTTTCTTGTCTTATCAAGTAGTTTCTGATGCAGCGACCGAAATCACATTTGTAAAATAGGGAAATGAAAGAGGCTTAGATGAACAACGTTGGGAAAAGGAAACTTTATTTTTGCTTAAGGCAAATTTTTGTGGATGAAGCATCTTTAGTAATGACCGTTTTCTAGCAGATTGTTAATCACTGTGTCACTAGGAAATGTAGCTGCTTCTGGACAATTGTTTAGAACTCCTGTTTCTCTTTTAAGTATTTTCATCCTTAGCTTGATGAAAGGATTTAAGGAAGATTTAAGGAAACATAAGTTGAAAGCTCTTTTAGGTGATATACTGTTCCAAAACCACCGGCTCAATCTGCAGTGGAATCAAATATCTTCCCCTGTGCACCAGCACATTTGTGGAATAAGTGCATCTCTCTCATCCACTTTTTGCTCATTGAATGGCCTTCTCCTTCAAATTTTGGCATATTGAGTTTTCTGAGTGATGCTTAGTTGCTGAGGAGACCATTGTACTAAGAGATATGTTTGCTTGCTGAGGCTGGTGCATATTGCTCCACTGTTTTTGGATCCCATAGAACTATGCCTCCTATTTGTTGGATATTAGTGACGGGTGCCCATTGTATTTAGTACTGTAGCAAATCATCTTTTAATCTGTATGTTTTGGTGGTCCTATCTAAGAAGATTACTTGTTTTGTTTCTTTAATCTTTGTGATTTGCTTGGAGTAAACAAAGATATTGTAGTGATTGGATGCACTAGTTCCTAATCTATTTCTGTTCTGAATAATACTAAAAAGTTCATTATATTGTTGGGGTGGAGGAACATTTTTCCTTTCTGTTATTTTATGTTTCGATTATTGTCGATTAATATTTTTTTCTTAAAAGCCCAACAATATATCTAAACCAACCAAACGGCAGGACTAAACTGTTTAGATGCGGCTTGGTTTGGATTGATATATTCATTTGGCTGGTTTGGTTTGGAAAATTTCCAAACTGTACGTAATTGGTTTTGTCTATCTTTCAATCTTCAAACCAGCCAAACCGGCCAGTAAACCCCTAGGTTGAGTTTTCTGCTTAAATGTTTCCTAGTATCTCTTGGATTGGATTTCTTGTGCAGTCCTTGTTGTTATGTCTGCTTTATGTGCTAAACTGGCTGGATCAAACCGTTTAAATGTGATTTGGCCGGTTTGGTTTGAAAAATTTTCAAACCATACCTATTGGTTTGGTCTATAATTCACCCTCCAAACTGGCAAACTGGCCCAGCTTACATAGTTGATGTCCCATTAATGATCAATGGCTTATTATTTTTTCAAGTTTGTATTTTTATGCTCTACATGGGGCACTGGATTATGTGTTACTGTTGAGTTTGTTCACCCTTTAATTTCGTATTTTGCAGTAATGGCTGCTTCTAATTGGGAAATTTCAGCAGCGGAGTTTCTGCAAGTATGCACTTTCATCTTGAATTCTCTTTTTTTGGTTTATTTTGAATAGTTATGTATCTTTTCTCTGTGTCAGTATTTGTGATGTGGAGTTTGGGATGATTTTGGTTGGTTTGATACTTTTACAGGGTTCAAGCAGGCAAAAGTTATTACTGCACAGAAATCCACCTAGGTGTATCAATGGATTACTTTGGGGTTCTATTAGAGCAAAGAGTCCTGTCCCTAAAATTTCTGGTAGAGGTAGGTTAACATCCCGTCTACCAGTCAAGGTTAGAGCTGCAGTGTCGGGAAAGGTTAGTAGTTCTATATATGAAAAACCAAGTGAGGTCTTGGTGGAGTCTCATGAAAATGTTATACATTTTTATCGTGTACCATTTATTCAAGAAAGTGCCACAGCCGAGCTTCTTAAGGCAGTTCAAACAAAAGTTTCTAGTCAAATAATCGGCTTGAAGACTGAACAGTGTTACAATATTGGGCTGCATTCCAACCTTTCAAATGAGAAACTCTCAGTTCTTCAGTGGATTTTAGGGGAAACCTATGAGCCTCAGAATTTGGACACTCAAAGTTTCCTTGACAAAGAAATGAAGCAGACTTCTAATACAGTTATAGTTGAAGTTGGACCAAGACTATCCTTTACCACAGCATGGTCAGCAAATGCTGTATCCATCTGTCAAGCTTGTGGGTTGACCGAGATACATAGGATGGAGCGTTCAAGGCGGTACTTGTTGTATGTTGAGCCTGGTAGCGGTTCATTGCTGGATAGTCAAATTAATGAGTTTGCTGCAATGGTGCGTGATCGAATGACTGAATGTGTTTATGTGCACAAGCTTACTTCGTTTGAGACAAATGTAGTTCCAGAGGACGTTCGACATATACCAGTTATGGAAAAGGGAAGGGCGGCATTGGAAGAAATCAATAAGCAAATGGGTTTGGCTTTTGATGAACAAGATTTGCAGTATTACACCAAGCTCTTCAGGGATGATATTAAGCGTAACCCTACAAATGTTGAGTTGTTTGACATTGCACAGTCTAACAGCGAACACAGCAGGCATTGGTTTTTTACTGGGAAAATGGTTATTGATGGTCAACCCATGGAGAGGACTCTTATGCAGATTGTTAAGAGTACTTTGCAGGCAAATCCAAATAATTCTGTCATTGGCTTCAAAGATAACTCCAGTGCAATCAAAGGGTTTCTGGTGAAACAGTTGCGACCAGTTCAACCTGGTTCTACATGTCCATTGGACATGAGTGATCATGACCTTGATATCTTGTTTACTGCTGAGACCCACAATTTTCCATGTGCAGTGGCACCATATCCTGGAGCTGAAACGGGTGCAGGAGGCCGCATAAGGGATACCCATGCAACTGGTAGGGGTTCTTTTGTTGTCGCAGCTACTGCTGGATACTGTGTTGGTAATCTCAATCTTGAAGGGTCATATGCTCCATGGGAGGATCCCTCATTCACTTATCCACAAAACTTGGCATCCCCATTACAGATACTCATTGATGCTAGTAATGGGGCATCAGACTATGGGAACAAATTTGGAGAACCCATGATTCAGGGTTACACAAGGACTTTTGGGATGAGGCTTCCGAACGGGGAGAGGCGTGAATGGTTGAAGCCAATTATGTTCAGTGCTGGAATTGGACAAATTGATCACATTCACATATCAAAGGGTGAGCCTGATATAGGAATGTTAGTTGTCAAGATAGGAGGCCCAGCGTATCGCATAGGAATGGGAGGTGGTGCTGCGTCCAGCATGGTCAGCGGTCAGAATAATGCTGAACTTGACTTTAATGCTGTACAACGTGGGGATGCTGAAATGGCTCAGAAATTATATCGTGTTGTCCGTGCATGTATTGAAATGGGAGAGAAAAACCCCATTATAAGTATCCATGACCAGGGCGCTGGTGGCAATTGTAATGTTGTTAAGGAAATAATATATCCGAAGGGTGCTACCATTGACATAAGAGCAATTGTTGTTGGAGACAAAACAATGTCTGTCCTGGAAATATGGGGTGCAGAGTATCAAGAGCAAGATGCAATATTGGTGAAGCCTGAAAGCCGCAGCCTGTTGCAGTCAATTTGTGCAAGGGAAAGAGTATCTATGGCTGTTATTGGAACAATTAGTGGCGAAGGGCGTGTTGTCTTGGTTGACACGTTGGCCATTGAGAAATGCTCTTCAAGTGGATTGCCACCTCCACCACCAGCTGAGGATCTTGAGCTTGAAAAAGTGCTTGGTGATATGCCGCAGAAAACTTTTGAATTCCAGCGCACAGTAAATGTGCACGAGCCACTTGATATTGCACCAGGAATAACAGTTATCGATGTTCTGAAGAGAGTCTTGAGGCTGCCTTCTGTATGTTCAAAAAGATTCTTGACTACAAAAGTTGATAGGTGTGTCACTGGTCTTGTAGCCCAGCAGCAAACAGTGGGTCCTTTGCAAATTACTCTTTCTGATGTTGCTGTTATTGCTCAGAGCCACACTGATGTTACAGGAGGTGCATGTTCCATTGGGGAGCAACCAATCAAGGGGCTTTTGGATCCAAAGGCAATGGCACGGTTGTCTGTTGGAGAGGCACTTACAAATCTAGTGTGGGCAAAAGTTACTTCTCTTTCTGATGTCAAAGCCAGTGGAAATTGGATGTATGCTGCCAAAATGGATGGGGAAGGAGCTGCAATGTATGATGCTGCATTGGCTCTTTCAGAAGCTATGATTGAGCTTGGTATTGCAATTGATGGGGGGAAAGATAGTCTCTCGATGGCAGCCCATTCATCAGGGGAAGTTGTTAAGGCTCCTGGAAATCTGGTAATTAGTACTTATGTGACTTGTCCAGATATAACAAAAACAGTGACTCCAGATCTGAAACTTGGTGAACTTGGCATATTGCTTCACATTGACTTGGGAAAAGGTAAACATCGACTAGGTGGATCAGCTCTTGCTCAAGTATTTGGTCAAGTTGGGGATGAGTGCCCTGACCTTGATGATGTCCCTTACCTTAAAGTAGTTTTCAATGCTGTTCAAGAACTTCTTGCTGATGAGTTGATCTCTGCTGGTCATGACATCAGCGATGGAGGGCTGATTGTTAGTGCCCTTGAAATGGCATTTGCTGGGAATTGTGGAATTTCCTTGGACTTGACTTCATTTGAGGGTAGTCCATTCAAAACTCTGTTTGCAGAAGAACTTGGACTTCTGCTTGAAGTGAGCAAGCAACACTTGGATATTGTATTGGAGAAGCTTTCAGATGTTGGCGCTTCTGCTGAGATAATTGGTGGTGTAACTGCGGCTCCTGTGGTGGAGGTGAAGATTGATGGAATTACAATTTTGAATGAACAAACTTTCTTACTAAGGGATATGTGGGAGGAGACCAGCTTTCAGCTCGAAAAGTTTCAACGATTGGCTGCTTGTGTGGAACTAGAGAAAGAAGGCCTGAAAAATCGCCATGAACCTAACTGGAAGTTGTCCTTCACTCCGACATCCACAGATGAGAAATTTATGAGTGTCATTGCTAAACCAAAGGTAGCTGTAATAAGAGAGGAAGGCAGTAATGGGGACAGAGAAATGGCTGCTGCATTTTATGCTGCTGGCTTTGACCCATGGGATATTACAATGTCCGACCTCCTTAATGGGACAGTCTCGTTGCATTCTTTCAGAGGGATTGTGTTTGTAGGTGGTTTTAGCTATGCTGATGTGCTTGATTCAGCCAAAGGTTGGGCAGCATCAATACGGTTTAATCAGCCTCTTTTAGATCAATTTCAAGAATTTTACAAGCGTCCTGACACCTTCAGTCTTGGGGTATGTAATGGCTGTCAGCTTATGGCATTGTTGGGATGGGTTCCTGGCCCAAAGGTCGGAGGTGTTATGGGTGCTGATGGCGACCCTTCACAACCTAGGTTCATCCATAATGAATCTGGAAGGTTTGAGTGCCGCTTCACAAGCGTGAGAATTGAAGAGTCACCTGCTATTATGTTTAAAGGAATGGAGGGTAGTACATTGGGTGTTTGGGCTGCTCATGGGGAGGGAAGAGCTTACTTTCCTGATGAACAAGTTCAGAGCTCTGTACTCAACTCAAACTTAGCCCCAGTGAGGTATTGCGACGATGATGGGAATACCACAGAAGTTTACCCTTTTAATCTGAATGGCTCCCCCATGGGTGTTGCAGCAATTTGTTCTCCTGATGGAAGACATCTAGCCATGATGCCCCATCCAGAGCGCTGTTTCTTGATGTGGCAGTTCCCTTGGTATCCTAAACACTGGAATGTGGATAAGAAAGGCCCCAGCCCATGGTTGCAAATGTTCCAGAATGCTAGAGAATGGTGTTCATGAGGTCAGGCTGTCCCACCTATCGCCATGGTTTCTATTTCCTTTAACTTAGTATTGGATGTATTTTTTTAATGGCTAATCTAACAACTATAATCATTGAGCCCCTGTTTAGACGATAACTATAAAAGTACTTTTAAGTGTTTTAGGAGTGTAAAAAACTTATAAAATGTGTTTGGACAAAAATAATCATATGTACTTAAAAAGTTTTTGATAAATGAAGTGTTCTACTAATACACTTTTTAAAGAATATATAAAAGGTGTTTTATAATGTTTTAAGGGGTTTAATTAGAAGAAGATCGCAGATCTTCTTATGGATCAAAACCAGTTATGAGAATTTTGGGTCTTTTGCCACATTTTCTTGGCGTTCAATTGTTTCTTTTTCTTTAGCCCTAATCCCTGTTGTCCTCTTTCGCCTTTTCCTTTTGCAAAAATCCACATATATCAGACATCCATGGCGGGAAAATTATACGCGGGGAGGTGTTTGTCCAATTGTAGCTGATGGCAACATCCAAAAATTTGTAAGAAGATAAAGTAAATGATTCCCATTCTCTTTCCATGGCTATAGATTTGGTTGTAGATTTTATATACAATTTGGTCGGCCTGGCCAACAAAATATGCCATGAGGTTTCTTAGAAAAGGTGGATATGTGTTTTTAAGATTAATTCTGCTAGATTTGTTTGTGGGATGTCAGATTTGTGTGAGGGTGTTTCTACGATTTTGTTTTTGTTCACATTTTTGGTTTTGGGGAAGGGAGGGTGTTTTTGTCTGATCAAGCTAGTAGCATGACATTTTTGAAGCTGTCAAATGGTGTGTTAAGCTTCTCAGATTTTCTCAATTTTCATTTGCTTATTTGTGAAATAATTTTCTTTGCTTTGTGCAGAGGGTTCCCATTTCTGTTAAGAGAGCTTGTTGTGAATCATGTGGAAATCCTAAAGCAACCTCTTTGGTCAATGTGGTGAGTTTCTGTATTGTGCTAATGCGGTGGAAATCTTATGTTAGGAAATTTATAGTGCTAATATGGTGGCTGATAGGAAATTTATTTTGTTTATGTGAAAAATGAATCTCCTTTTGGGTGTTTCGCCTTGAGATTACATGCTTTTATTTGGAAGAGTGTTTCTTTTCATTCTGATGCAATAAGGTCTCCAATTTCTTTCTATCAATGGCAAATTATATGGTTGAATTTGTTCATTCCTATTTCCTTATTGTCAGTAACTTTTTAGATTTCTTATTTTGGGATGAGCTTTGTTCCTACGTTGTATTTCAGCTTTGTTCCTCCTGTAATGGGCCACTTAAAGTCGGGTTTCCAGGTGGGAAAATCGTTTTTTTTCATCTGTGTATGTGTTTGTACGAGTTGTTGTTTAGAGCTATTTTGCTTTAAAAATGGTATTTTTATAGTTTTGTAGGTGGACTAATGATGTAATGTTGTGTTTCTTATTGATGCAAATTAAACTGTTATGGCTTCACACAGTAAGTTCCCTGTTCAAATGGAAAGTTTACATTCATACCTATATTTTGAGTTGATTACTGATGTCTTAAAAAATGATTTGAATAGATTAACCCCCGACATCGCTATGGTCTCGATATTCAATTTTATTATATGAAATGGCTTCTGTTTGAGAATAAGCAACCATTCTTCTATGGTTAGCTCGGTTTGTTATACTTTTCCAGTACTCAAACTTCTATTTGAGCATTTGAGTTTTTGAACGTGGGGTTTTCTGGGTTTTTATTTTGGTTTTACCACATGAATACCTAGTGTGCTCAGAGTGTATTGTGGTAATGAAGTGTAAAATAGTCATCTGGGGTGAACTTCTTCATTCATATTGTTTGTTATATTAGGGCTCTCTGGTGGGGATGGAGGATGGTGCTTTGGTTTTTAACTATACTTTGACAGACTCAGGCTTAACAAATTACTGGCCTAAGTTCTTTTCCCATGATGTTGCAGGGTGTCCAAACTGAGTTGCATTATACTGCTGTCTGTGGGAGAACATCGTTTGCTGAACTTCTTGTGATACAAAATGTATAAAGTACAGTCTTTGATAATTTTCATAAGAATGCATTAAGTAGTACAGTCTTTGATAATTGAATAGTTGTTTTGGAGGGACTTTTATAGGATAAACCATTATGGAGGCTGCAATTGTGGTGGTAGAAATTTTGCATCTACAATACTACATTCTACCACCACAATACTATGAATGATCCAAGTTTCCCTGTTTCTCAACAACATTAATGTAGTGGGTTAGTGTTGTGGTTTGTTAATTAATGAATGCTTTTTTTTTTGAAGCAATTAATGAATGCTTTGAATATTGTTAATAATACATATTCAAATAAGATATTTGATTGTGTTTAAATGTTCTCGTATATTTGTTATTTTGGTTGAATAGTTTTAGGATATATTTTAATCATTATAATTTTTAGTTGATAGAATTTGTATGTTTTTGAATTTTTGTTTAAGTATTTGTTATGATGTATTTTATATTTGGAATAGAATTTAATTACTAAATAGTAAAAAAGCATGCTAATAAAAATTAATACATATAACAAAATGCTCAAAAACGAAACAATGTTTTCTTCCAAAAAGAAAATTAATGAAAAAAAAATTGTAATTTGAAGACTTGTTTAAAAGTAATAGTGGAAATATTTGTTTTTTCAAAATTTTTCCCAGCGAATTCATGCCTAATTTGATTTAAGTGTTAAATTCTTATGTTCAAAGCGATAACTCTTACTAGTAATCGGTTGATCGATTTCTGGATCTTTTGATTTTGATGTCGTTGATAACTACATATTCTTCCCAAAAAATCCTCTACTCTTAAGCACTGGAGCTCTCTCGGTGCTAGCCGTTCTCAATATTTTTCATTTCACGTGTATATCAGTGACATTCAGTCAGGTAATATTCTCAATATTACTTTACTGATTTGGATTTTACCAAACTTATAGATCAACCTAGTGATCAATGGATAAGGTTGATGGGTTAAGAACCTCAATTGTGATTACCACAGAACTTTTCAATAATATTTAATTAAATATTATTTATCTAAGTATAACAATTACACTTGATAAGAGGGATATAGCTCAGTGGTAAGCACCCTCATTTAAGACATTAGTCTTGAGTTCGAGTCACCTCTGTATAAAAAAAAAAAGTATAACAAATACGATTAGTGCAGACAAGAATATTTATTTGGGATCATCGAACTCTCTTATGTGCAATCCTGCAGGCCTATTCTAATATCGGCAATGGATAACTCAGTATAATTGATTAATCCATAGGTCATTAGTGATCTTTATCAAGACATAATGACTACCCAATTTAGAACGGAGGGTCGAATGGTGATTCAACACAACTTTTAGAGCATACTACGAACGATCCTCTACATTGATATCCTGTTTAGCATAAGGCATGGAACTATCATCCTTATTTAGCTAAATATTTACTTGATCTCTTATTTAGCTATATGTACTCTTCTTGTCTATGTAACCAATATCCTCTTGAATACCTAAGTGATGACTTCGATGGCTATCTAAACTAATGTGAAATTTTTTTCACAGCTAACTCCATCAGGAACACCTCAATGGAATGGTGTATCTGAGAAGATGTATCGGACCCTATTAGATATGGTTCGGTCAATGATATGCCAAGCGACTCTACCAACGTCCTTTTGGGGTTATGCACTACTTTCTGTTGCCTACTTGCTAAACTTTATTTTATCTAAGGTAGTAGATAAGACTCCATATGATATATGGATGGGCCAAAAGCCCCATAAAGCAAAAAAAACACTAACTTTGTCATTTTTATTTTATTTGTTGTCACTTAGTCAAATTGCACCGTTAATATATTAACAGACAAATTTGTATGAGGTCTTTTTTGTCATTTTTTTTTGCAACTCTCTCCTACTTATCTAGCAATTTTTCAAGTTCCTTTATCCTTTTTTTTAAAAAAAATTTTCTTTCCATTGCAAAATTTAGATAAAACATCAAACAACACTTCAACCTTCTTTTCCTTTTTTTTTTTTTCTTTTCACTGCAAAAATATAGATAAAACATAAAAAGAGACGGAGATGGAAGAGTCGGTGGAGGCAGCAATCTAAATTATATTTTATCTAAATTTTGTAGTGGAAAGAAAGAAAAAAAAAAATGAAGAGAAAAGGAGGTTGAAGTGGTGTAGTGGAAAGGGAAAAAAAAAAAAAAAAAAAAGGAAAAAGGAGGTTGAAAAATTGCTGGATAAGTATAAGAGAGTTGCAAAAGAAAAAGACAAAAATAGCCTCATACAAATTTTTTCGTTGGTGCATTAACAGTGCAATTTGACGGAGTGACAAAAAATAGAACAAAAATGACAAAGTTAGTGACTTATTTACTTTCCTAAACGGTATTGACCAAAACTTGAATTTCAACAAAGTACAGAAATTATACCCTGTACCGTAGGTACATGTACCTACTACTATATATAGTAACTTTCGCATGACAGTTGTACACTTACTAAATATAGTAAGTTTCACCGACGTGCGCGTCTTTTTCCTGTTTTTTTCCTTGCTGAGCCCACCACGTCTTGGCAGAGTCCACCACATCCAAAAACGTCTACATCCAGGCATGCGAATTTAAACTAATTTTTTCACAATACATCGTACTACGTCTCAGAACAACTACCACCACGTCAAAAAATGTCTACATCCAGACATGTGAATTTAAGCTCTTTTTTTTTTTTTCCCACAAAGACATCCCACCACGTCTCAAAACAACTACCACCACGTCTAAAAATAACTACCACCACGTCAAAAAACGTCTACATCCAGACATGTGAATTTAAGCTAATTTATTCACAAAGAAATCCCACCACGTCTCATAACAACTACCATCACGTCCAAAAACAACTACCACCACGTCCAAAAACGTATATAATTGGACGCACGAGTAGTCGATTTGATGGTTCTCGACGAGATTTACGCAATGTACACGACAGATGGGCGTTTGGAGATGGGTCCGATATTGGAAAACATGTGTTTTTGGACGAAAACATCAAAAGGTCATAACTTTGCGCTCGGTGGTCCGTTTTAGATGATTTTTTAATTTTATATAACTTTTAGATATCTATCCAGCCGCAAACCGTGGGCTGCTCGAAACTCGAAAAAATGCCATGTTTTAAAAGATACGGAAGATTTTTAATAATTTCAAGAGTTTTTCGAACTTTCGACGAAACATTTGACAAGTATAAAAAATGGTTTTTTACGATTTGCCTCGATGATAATCTTGTTCCACCGGGGGTCTACTGATCTATGTATTCGGTGATGGAAAATTAATATTGAAAATAGAGTTTTTTTTTAACTACGTGTACAAAAAAGTTTAATTAAATGTTCATAAACTTGAAGTGGATTGATGGTAATTGATTTTTTGGAAAGACATAAGAGAAAATATGACCAGGGTTCAAAACTCGCTCATGATATTTTTTTTTATTTTTTAGTTTTGGAAGATATCCCACCATGTCCAAAAATAACTACCACCACTTCTACATCTAGGCATGTGAATTGAAGCTGATTTTCTCACAAAGACATCCCACCACGTCCAAAAACAACAACCACCACATCTACATCCAAACATGTGAATTTAAGCTATTTTTTCACAAAGACATCCCACCAAGTCTCGTTACGTCCAAAATACAAAGTAACAACGTCCCGCTACGTCCAACTACGTATCATAACACCTTCTACCATGTCCAACAGCGGGGAGGAAGCAACAAGAAGGAATCAGAAGCAACCATTTCACATGAAAGTATCAATATCTCACGAAAAATATTTATATATCATATTACAAAGTAATAGAGCATTATTTGAAGAAGAAAACACGGATATAACATCATTAATACATTACCCAACATTAAATCGCGAAAATAAGGTTTCGTAAATCCATCAAATGCAGTTCATACTTTATGATGTAGTGATTTTTTAAGAAGAATAAGTTATTTTTTAAGAAGAAGAAGAGATTTTTGAAGAAGAAGAAGTGATTTTTTAAGAAGAAGAAGAATAAGTGATTTTTTTTGGTTGTATTTGGTGTTGTTCGTTGAAAAATACAATCGCCGATATCCGTTAAATCTGTGTTTGGATAAAGATTTGATTGAATGCGATTTCGAATGGAGTGCGGCGAAAAAGAATGAGTATTTTTTAAGAAGAAGAAGAAGTGATTTTTGAAGAAGAAGAAGTAGAATAAGAGAAGAGTGTGGATCTCACTCTCTTATATGAGAGTGGTGGTGTATTACTAGGTACATGAGTGTACATGATATAATTTGCTCCAAAGTATGATGATCAAATTCATAATTGACTCTATAAGTATTGATGATTGGATAAATTTACCTTAAAAGTTAACACCATTAATGACAAAATTAAAATGACCAAAAATGAAATTAAAATGACAAAATTAGTGATATTTTTTTATTTTTTAAAAATAAAACCTGAATTTGGTTGATGACAAAATTTATAATTCACTCCAAAAACTAAATAGAGAACCCTGAAACTACTTATAAAAAGGCACATAAATAAAAAAAATTTTACTAATTACCGCCCCAATTTTTATCCCCCACTTCTCTAATTTGAACAAAAATCCCGCCCCCTCCTGCCCCTCTCTTTTCTCCTTTGAAGTAAAAGAATAATTTTGTAAAAATTAAGACAATAATACTTAAAGCTGAGGTAGTAACTAGTAATACCGTGAATAAAATCATAAGTATCAAATTCCTTCAAGATTGTTCTCCCTCCAAGATTGGGTGTACATTTTGCTTTTATTACCTTTCTCTATTAAACTCTTTCTTTATGTTTTATGAGGATAAGTTTATGTGAAAAAATGATAATACAAAATTTGAATTTAATTTTAGCTTTATGATATAAATTTTGATCAATCATTTTTTAATATATAATTATTTTTCCATTGTAAATATAATTTGATAGGTAATATTATTTATAAGTTCAATTTTATTCATAAAAATACGTACATGACACGGATGATAACATATGTTGGGCTGTCAGAAAAATTAAAAAATATTCATCATATCATATGGAAGCCTAAAATTAATTAAATTGACACTATTGTTTGTTAGGCTGCCATTATTATTAAGGATGGTGGAGAGTTGCGTTAATACATTGACCAAATTAGGATAATTAGTGTATTAATTAATTTAATTCCTCATTAATTTTTCCATTTTCTTGGATCCGTAAATCAAGTCTAAATGATTCCTGAGCCTTGTTTGACAGCTAGAATTTCCTTTAAATTAGGGTTGAACACAGGATGAGATGATGGGATGAGATTTGATCATACTTCGTAAATTTCGTCCAACCCCGTTTAGGATGGATTTTATTAAAATCGAGATCGAGATGTTGTCGAGATCGGAATGACGAGATGTCGGGACTGGGGTTTCGGGATCGAGATTGCGGGATATGTAAAAAAAATTGATTTTTGTATATTATTTATTAATTATTGTCATACTTTTAATTAAATAATTCAAAATTTTATTTATTAAATAAATGAAAAAAATGGTCTACTCAACTTCAAACGTATCTCATAAAAAATATAAGATTTTTTTTAAAAAATGGAATAAGAAACTAAATGAACAAGGTTATGCATTAATCATCATCCACATATGGAGTGAAAAGTCATCGTGAACAGTGAAGTGAAAAAAGTAAATAGATATAAAAATTGGTACCACAAGAACATATTTATAATAAGAAAAATATATGTAAATAAAAAAATAAACATATAATGAATAATAAAATTCAATTTTCGTATAAAACTAATAATTATTAAAAAATCATGTATTTCTCAGGACGGGATCGAGATATTTGTTATCATATCCCGGTCCCGTCCCGAATGTCATGGGATCGGTCGGGACAGAATTGAGATCTACTCGAGATCGGGACGGAATAGCGAGACAGATTCAAAAATTTTCGGGATCTCAAAAAATTTACACACCCCTACTTTAAATATTCATTCCACGCCTTGGCCATTAATTCTTCTCTCTTTTGTTTAAATTCCTGAAGAGATTCACAATATCTTTTAAAATATTTAAAACGATTTTGGAGGTAATTAAATATATTTGTTAATCTCCCGTGGTTTACTAATAAAACATTTTAGCTATTTTTTTAATTCCAACAACTTTTATTATGAGAGTTCTGTGAGTTTAGTAAAATTTAGGGTTAATATCAAAACCCTTCAATTTTACTTATAAATCAAATATCCCTTGAAGTTTAAGTACTATCAAAAACCCCCCTTTAACAAACTATAGTTGGAAAAATTACTAAAAACCCATGTAAATTAGTTAAAAAGTAAAAATTTATCACTCAACTATAGTTAAACTAGAAAAGCCCTCTAAAATTCTGAATCACTCAATAATTTTTTTCCTTTTCTTCCGTCTCACCCTTCTTCCCTTCGCTCTTTCTTTCTTCTTTCTACTCGCCCTATCCCCCCTCCTCTCCTCTTCCATAGACAAGTCACCACCCATTCTCCTCCACACAGATTCAAGAAGACCCGGAAGAACAGAGGCCACGTAACTGCCGGCCATGGACGTATAGGGAACGGAAGCACCCAACGCTAAAGGGATCTAGAGGAATAATTGGCATGTTAATGGATTATAGTTGGCAAAATCATCCATTCTTTTTAATTTATGAATTCGAAGAGCAATATATATATATATATATAATACATTAGGAATATCAAATTAAAAGTTTGAGTTTTGAAGCTTAGTGCGCAGCTTAAATTCTGTTTGATTTTGGCTTGCTCATGAGAACTAATTTAATTGGAAATCAGAATTTTAGTTTTTAATTTGATTTGTGGATTTTTAGTATTTTTGGAGCGAAGGTAAATGGAACGATGTTCTAACTATAAGTTGTTTTTATTTTCTGGGTTTAGAGAGGAGGTGTGATGAAGAAGGGAAAAAAGGGGAAGAAAGAAGAGATCAAGGGAGGTAAAAAAGACGGGAAAGAAGAAATCGGATATTTTTGTTATTTTCAGAATTTTAAAAAGTTTTCGTAATTTAACCATAGTTAATGAGTAAAATATAATTTAAAAGTTATTTTATTGATGAATAAATTTGTCTAAACACTTCTATTTTAATTTTAAAAAGTCAATATAATAATTATTTAGTTAATAGAATGGGGTTTTTGATATTTTTTGAAATTTAAGAGGGTGTTTGATTTAAAAGTAAAGTATAAGAAGGTTTTTGATATTAACCTAAAATTTAAAATGAATGAAATTTTAATTATAATAAGAGTTAGTTAGGTAGCATAAAAGGGTTAATTAAAACTTCCTTAATTTACATAAAATTTTTAAAATACCTTTCATTATTAAACAGAGAGAACTTAATTCTAATTAACAACATTGATTGTTTTAAACTTTTGTTTCATTTTAATTTAGTTACATTCTGATTTTAAATTTAGTTTTTCTAATTAAAAATAATTCGACAAAAATCAAACTATAATATTTGATTAATTGTCACATTTTACGCTAGCAGTCACGTTTCTCATTTCTTCTTTTTTAAAATCAACCCTCAATAAATATTTCTTCTCCCATCTTCACATTATGGAAGAATGGGAGAAATAAATTTATTACCCGTTTTCGTTTACTTATTGTTAGTTTCGTTATCCAATAAATGAGAGTATCTCGAATCTTTATTTTTTTTGTCTTTAAGTATATTCAAATCTATTGGTGGTATATTGGTCGCGGCTTCATTGATGATGTTCGTTGTTATGACGGCACTTTCGTTAGAGAAATTCGTTGGATTGGTAGCGGCATCATTGGCGATGTTCGTTAGTTTAGTCTAAGAAAATTTAGTCATCATAGATATAATTATTAGATCTATGTTTTAGAGTTTTTATCAGAAAATTAGTGATTTATCATTGTTTGGATTAAAATTTCGGCATGTGGTATATCCACCGCTTGATGAGATAAATCTACATAGGTTTATTCGTAATAAACACAGCAATGATAATTATATTTGTAATTTTTGTTTCTTTTGTTGTATCTTCCTTTTATCAATAGTTGTTGGACGTTTTCTAATAAATTAATATATATTTTATTTCAAAAAAATTGTCATATTTTACGCAGAATTTTAAACAAGAAAAGCTTTGTATTCTTTTGAGTTACATTATCCAATTTAAAACCATCACCGAATTGGCAACTTTTAAGGCTCACATTCTAATTGAACTCAAGTATAATTTTGCTAAATTTTGTTATGGGATCAATTAAAATAGAAATCAGAGCGTCAAAAATAAAATGAAACTTTTTAAATTTAAAGGATAAAATAGAAGAAATGATAAAAATACTGGGAGAATTAAGTGATTAATTTTACTTATTATTAATTGTGCACTGTCATATAGTGCTGGAGAGTTGACATTTCCGTCTCTCGTAATGTAATTTGTACGTATTTTAACCTTAAATGTTTTATAGTTTTTTTTTTTAAATAAATGTTTTATAGTTTAAACATACGAAAGTGGTGTTAAATTTAAATTAATTGAGATAGCAATGAAGAGAGTTTCGACTCTATTTTTGATGAATCTATTTGTATCAGTATAAATTAACTTAAAAATTAGTTAAAAATTTGTTATTGGAAAACTATTGAAATCTTAAATTTAACTGTTAAAAAGACTATACACGTGATATTTTTATTACAAAAGAGATCATGATCATGGATGAATATCGAAAATTATAATATATTTGATACTCCTACTTATGTTTTTTGAGAGTTTCCAACATTTTAAAATTTCATAAATGATAATATAAAAGGATTCCCCATGTGATGCTCTACCTTAAAAAACTCAACTCAAAATATTCTTTCAAGATTTTCAAGTAATTAACCAATGAATACTTAATGCTTCATCATTAACGGGGGTTTGATGACATGAAGGAGTGTAGTAATAGTAGAATAATTTTTTTTGATATTTTTCAATAATAATCTTTGAAAATTTTGACAATCACTTATTTAAAATCAATTGATTTGAACTAAAATAAACTCAATTAGAAACCCATTTGATCACATAACTTAGTAAATTATATTATAATTTTAAAACTATATATTTCTAACACTTTTCAAACCAATTGTGAGAATTACTTTAATACTATGACCTCATGAATGACCATTGTTTCCCCCGAAACTAACGCAATTCTGTCATTTGTCAAAAAAACATATTGCCATGTAATCATAGGACAACCATATAATAACTTCATAATTTAGTGGTTGACACTCCTCATTTAAAATCATGAGATTCCGAGTTTGAGTCCTACCGGTGACATTTAGGAGCATGGGGCCCTGAGTTTGAGTCACACCGATGGTAGATCACACCGGGAACACTTAGAAGAATGGCGGTTTTAAATTTGAGCCACACCGGGAGTACTTAAGAGCATGTAGTCCTGAGTTCGAATTACACGAGGAATAGATTAATAGCCTTTATGTCATTTAAATTTCGGCCTCTTTCTTTGTAAAAGAAAAAAAAAATTTACAAAGGAGAAATAAGATTATTAAGTGTGTTTCATAACAAAATTCCACCTCTAAAGTTGAAACTTCAGTACAAAATTGAAGTATAAACATATAACTTATTGTCAATTCTTTAGAGTGTATGCTGTTATAAATTTTTCTCCAATAATCATTGTTTCCCGTTATTTCTTCTTTTTCTTTTTATATATATATATATATATATTTATATATGTATGTCAGCGATAGTGCCAGAAGAGTTTTTAGCTGTCAAAGCACAATTTGCTCTTCTTTCTCATACTATTCTTTTCTGGTCAAACACATTTGTTACATTCAAATCTTCCTTATCTCTTCCAAAATCCGTTCACTTTCATGATTTACAATTTTATCTTCGTATATCATGATCGATCTACTTCAAAAGTTTAGCCATTTACCTCCCAAAATAATAAATTAATTAGTTGCAAAATGTTTAGTGAACTATTAATTTTAGAAAATTTTATTTTAATTATGAATTGGGGCTTAATTTATTATTTGGGAGAGAGATTGCTAAAATTTCGGAGGAGATCGATCCTGATATAGGAAGATAAAGTTGTAAATCATGAAAGAGAACGGAGAGAGATATGAAAAAGAAGAGAATGTAACAAAGGTCTTTGACCAGAGAATGATAGTACGGGAAAGAAGAACAAATTGTGTTCTGACAACTAAAAGATGCTCTGGAAATATCGCTGATCATATATATAATTTTATTTTTATATTTTTTAAGAATTTTATTTTATTGTCTTCGATATTCTTCATTTTTTTTTTGTTTGAGAAATTTTTTTTGAAATAAAAGATATATATTAATTTACTGGAAAACGTCCAGCAACGATTGACAAAAGAAAGATACAGCCAAAGAAACACAACGGATTATGTAGATCTATCCTATCAAGCGGTGGATATACCACATGTCAAAATTTCAATCGAACAAGGATACATCACTAATTTTCTGATGAAAACTCCAAAACATAGATCTAATGATGACTGAATGTTCTTGGACCAAACCAGCGAACATCTTCAACGATGACGCTACCAATCCAACGAACTTCAGCAATGAAACTACTGCCATTAGGGGTGTACACAATTCGGCCAAAACCGTTTAAACTAGCCAAACCAAACCATTTTTTTCAGTTTGGCTGGTTTAAATATATATTTATAGGCCGACAGTTTGAAAAATTTATAAACCGTAATAACGGTTTGGCCAACGGGTTAGCTGTGAAACAGGTCGTTCTGACCGAACCGAACCGTATATATTATAAATATATTTAGCATTTAACATACATAAGTTGGGTTAGACGTTTCTGGATGTAGACATTTCTGGAAGCGGTGCTAGTTGTTTTTGACGTGGTGCTAGTTGTTCTGAGACATGGTGGACTGTCTTTGTGGAAAAAAATCAGTTTAAATTCACACGCATGAATGTAGACATTTCTGGACGTGGTGCTAGTTGTTCTGAGACGTGGTGGGTTGTCTTTGTGAAAAAAATAGCTTAAATTCACATGAATGAATGTAGATGTTTCTGGATGTGGTGCTAGTTGTTTTTGACGTGGTGCTAGTTGTTCTGAGACATGGTGGACTGTCTTTGTGAAAAAAAATCAGTTTAAATTCACACGCATGGATGTAGACGTTTCTGGACGTGGTGTTAGTTTTTCTGAGACGTGGTGGGTTGTCTTTGTAAAAAAAAAGTTTAAATTCACATGAATGGATGAGGACGTTTCTGGACGTGGTGCTAGTTGTTCTGAGACATGGTGGACTATCTTTGTGAAAAAAAATCAGTTTAAATTCACATGAATGGATGTAGACGTTTCTGGACGTGGTGCTAGTTGTTTTTGACATGGTGGGTTGTCTTTGTGAAAAAAATAGCTTAAATTCGTATGAATGGATGTAGACGTTTCTGGACATGGTGCTAGTTGTTTTTGATGTGGTGCTAGTTGTTCTGAGATGTGGTGGACTGTCTTTGTGAAAAAAAATCAGTTTAAATTCACACACAAGGATGTAGACGTTTCTGGACGTGGTGGGTTGTCTTTGTGAAAAAAATAACTTAAATTCACATGAATGGATGTAGACGTTTCTGGACATGGTGCTAGTTATTTTTGACGTGGTGCTAGTTGTTCTGAGACTTTAAAAATAATTTTGTAGACTTTAAAAATAAATAAAAAATGACTCAAACTGTCAAATCGACAAACCAAACCGTTAAAAAATGGTTTGGCCAATTTGGTTTGAAAAATAAAATTGGCCAGTTTGGTTTGAAAAAATTTCAAACCGTATATTATGGTTTGACCTATACCTTTACTTTTAAACCGGCCAAACCGGACCGTGTACATCCCTAACTGCCATAACAACGAACATCATCAATGAAGTCGCGATCAAATACATTACCAGTAGATTTGAATATACTGAAAGACAAAAGAAAATAAAGATTGGGGATAATCTCCCTTTATTGGATAACAAAACTAAAAACAATAAAACGAAAAAAAGAAACAAATTTATTTCCCCCATCCTCCCCATGATGGGAAGATGGAGGAAGAAAATATTCTTTGAGGGTTGAGTTTGGGAGAGAACAGAGGAGAACGGTGGCTGCTAGGGTTATTGGTAATACTATATATACATATATCTTTATATATATATAAGAGGGAAAAAAAGGTTTTAGTACTATTTTTTTTTGAAGCAAAGGTTTTAGTACTATGGATAATAATAATTTGAATAACTTAGATTACGTTTAGCTTAGAATCCTGGAGTTATTATGATAAAAAAATTAATTAGTAAATAAAACTCTCACACTTTCTAAATATAAATAAAATTTTAATACAAAATAGTGAAAAAGAATTACTTATATCATTTCATTCTTTGCACAAATTATAACGAAATATATGTGTGAATTAATAAGTTTGAGTATATTACAGCCTTCATATAGGTTGGTTGGATTGTCAGAAAAATTTTAAAAAATTTGTCACGTTTTCTCAATTAAACCCTAAAATGATTGATCGTCCTTAATAATTTGAATCCACGTTATTTTTTGTTAGGGTGTCAATATTAAGGATGGTGTAGTAGCGTTAATGTATTGACCAAATTAGCATAATTAGTTATTTAAAAAAAATAGCATAACTAGTGTATTAATTAATTTAATTCCTCATTATTGTTTCCATTCTCTTTTAAATAATAAGGCCTTAGCGCCAAGAAAAAGGTGGCATTGTGATTAGCCTTTCTCACTTAGGATCATGAGTTTGAATCATGTCGAAACACTTTGGAGCACGGAATCCTTAAGTTCGAGTTATACCATCAGTAGATCACACCGATATTAGGAGCATGACGGTCCTGAATTCGAGTCCACACTGAGGATAGTAGATCACACCAAAAAAAAATAATAAGGCCATAGCTTCCGCATTAATTCTTCTCTCATTTATTTAATTCCTTAAGTGACTCAGAGTATCTTTAGAAATCTCTATAGAACATGATTTGATTTGATTTGTTAGTTAGTATTAATATTAATTATTTCTTGTACTACTTAATCATTGTGAGTTGTGCTAATTTTAATAATTAATTCCTGCGTGGAGTTTATTAAATTAATATTTCTAATAATAATACTAAATATTTTTAATTTGTATCCCATTAATAGGAGTCCGTTTACGGTGGGGCTATAGGAGCAGGATGAATTTTACTCCTACCTACTGTAGCGCGCTACAGTAACGCGCTATAGTGGCGCGCTACAGTAACGCGCTACAGTTGCGCGCTATAGTTTTTTTTTTTTTTTTTTGACGCACTGCCTTTTTTAAAAAAAATACTTAACAAGGGAGACCAGATCAGGATTGTATAGACATCAGATCAGCGAATAATATACATCAGATCAACAGACAATAGATATCAGATCAAGAAAATAGAAGAAATCATATAGTATAACTAAAAAATACTTAACAAGGGAGATCAGATCATGATTGTATAGACATCAGATCAGAGAATAGTAGACATCAGATCAACAGAAAATAGATATCAGATCAAGAATATAAAAAGAAATCATATAGTAGAACTAAAACATACTTAACAAGGGAGACCAGATCAGGATTGTATAGACATCAGATCAGCGAATAATATACATCAGATCAACAGACAATAGATATCAGATCAAGAATATGAAAGAAATCATTCAGTAGAACTAAAACATACTTAAAAAGGCAGATCAGATCAGGATTATATAGACATCAGATCAGCGAATACTTGACATCAGATCAACAGACTATAGATATCAGATCAAGAATATAATAGAAATCATATGTTACAACTAAAACATACTTAACAAGGGAGACCAGATCAGGATTGTATAGACATCAGATCAGCGAATACTTGACATCAGATCAACATACTATAGATATCAGATCAAAAATATAAAAGAAATCATATACAAGAACTAAAACATACTTAACAATGGAGATCAGATCATGATTGTATAGACATCAGACCAGCGTATACTTGACATCAGATCAACAGACTATAGACATCAGATCAATATTTTAAAAGAAATCACACAGCAGAACTAAAACATACTTAACAAGTGCGATCAGATCAGAATTATCTAGACATCAGATCAGCGAATAATAGACATCAGATCAAAATATTATAGATATCAGATCAAGAATTTAAAAAGAAATCATACAATAAAATAAAAAAATAGCAAAAAATAACAAAAAAAAGGAAAGCACTGTAGCGCGCTTTTGTAGCGCGACTTAATTAAATCCCAAAACCCTTCCTTCCTTTCTCCCGCTCTGAAACTGAAAACCTAAAACCCTTCATTCCTTCGTGGCTCTCAAACCGATTTCATCCCCACGATCTTCATCGTTCCATTAACAACATCAGATCTAAATTTCTAACCTCAAATACTTTCAGAGATCACTGCATTTCGATTTTCTGCTCTTTTTCCGGTTCAGAAAACACCATAGCCATCATCTGCGCGAACAAAAAGCTTGCTGTTCAACTCAAACGCTAAAAAAAGTCTCCAAATCGGACGAAAAACTTGCTGTTTTTCTCAAACCAACGTTTTTCCTGCTTCGACATTTATCTACAGGTACAAAAACCTAATTTTATAACCGTTATTTTCTTTGAATAATTAGGGTTCTGATGTCTGTATTGTTTTAATCTGATATATGTTTTCGATTGATCTGATGTCTGTTTATGCTTTTAATTTTTCTATCTGATATAATTAGGGTTCGTTGATCTGATGTATATTATATGTTGCTCTGATCTCTGTATTATCGTAATATGATGTCTATTTTAGTTCATTGAAATATTTGCCTTCAATATTTTGTGACCTGATGTCTGTATTCGTTTTGTCTGATATATATTTTCAATTGACCTGATGTCTCTTATATGCTTTTAATTTTGTTTTAGTTCTTTGAAATAAGTTTCTATCAAAATTACTAATCTGTTGACTGTATTATTTTGATCTGATATCTGTTTTCTTTTGATCTGATGTATGTATTCAGTTGATCTGATGTCTTCATTTTCTTTGATCTGATATAAGTTATATCCTGATTTGATTTATGTGTTCAATTTGTTTTCTTTCTGTGAAATGATTTTCTTATAAAATAGTGATCTGATGTCCATTTTTTGTTGATCTGATGTGAGAATTGAGTTGATCTGATGTGTGTTTTTGATTGATCTGATGTGTGTGTTCAGTTGATCTGATTTCTGTGTTTTCGTGATCTGGTGTCTGTCATATGCTGATCTGATGTGTTCATGTTGTGATCTGATGTCTTATATCTGCTGATCTGATATCTGCTTTCTTCTAATATGATATCAACTTATTTTTGCTCACATACTCTTACTGACATATTACAGGAAACAACAATATAAACATAATGGCTGATAAAACCAACCAAGATAAACAAGTTATTCAAGCACAAGATGAGACTTCAGATTTTCAAGAAACCCCTAGCAAGTCGTTACAACATACCTACAAACGTAAATCGGAGAAGAAAAGAAAAGAACAGGAAGTAGTTCAACCATCCCAAAAGGAGCAAACAAGTAAAAGGATGAAACTACCTCTAAAGAAGAAGAAGACAAATGAAGAAATTCTTCAACAATTGCAGAAGAAGGATCTGCAGCAGAAGCAACAACAGAAAAAGACCAATGTTATGGTCAATAAGGAAAAGAAACAGGGCGATGTGGATGTCCACATCACAAAAAATCAGAAAAAAGATAAGAAAAACGACAGTGATGATGATGGTGATAATAAGAGATTCAGTTGCAGTACATCACCAAATGGTATAAGTTTCGTGGTTTCTAGACTCTCAGAACCACAAAGAAATGCTGTGAGGGATATAGGCTTTGGCAGCTTCCTCAGTATCAACTACACCAGGATGCCAAACAAACTGGGACAATACCTGCTCAAAAAATTCAACTGTATCAAGTTGAGGCTGGAGCTGGAGCAAGATACAGTTATTCCCATTGCTGAAGAAGATGTGGAATTGGTCCTTGGCTTCCCAAGAGGTCCAATTGAAGTTGAAGAATACACAGCTGCTGAGTCAAAGGGTGAAGATTATGAGCAGCATGTCGAACACTACTGTCAAAGATTTGGCATGCCACCCACAAAAAGACCGACCATCAAGCAGCTTGAGCAGTACATTGTAAACCATCAGGATTACAGTGACATCAACTTCGTCCAGGATTTCCTTATCTACCTGGCCACCACGTTTCTTTACCATCATGGGAGCATCAACAACATCAGATATCGGCTCCTCAAATCCCTGAACAGCATTGATCAAATAAGGCAGCTGAACTGGTGTAGCTACACATTCAGGGCCTTAGTGGAATGCCAAGAGAAGTATTTCCACAAAGATGGCACAACATCAACAGCCTACAATGGACCACTCTCTTTTCTGATTGTAAGTCTCTCATCTTTCTTTTCTGTATTCATTTGATTACTGATCTGATGTCTGTATTGTTGTGATCTGATGTCTTTTATATGTTGAACTGATGTGTATATTTTCTGATCTGATGTCTGTTTTAGTTCAGTTAAATATTTCCTTTTAATAACTTGTGATCTGATGTTTGTATTCATATAATCTGATATTTGTTTCCTGTTGATCTGATGTCTGTTATATACTGTTAATTTTGTTTTATTTGTTTCAAATAATTTTCTATCAAAATTACTGATCTGATGTGGGTATTATTGTGATCTGATGTATATTATATGCTGATCTGATGTGGGTATTATCTTGATCTGATGTTTTTTTTAGTTTGTGAAATGCTTTGCTAAAAATTTTATTTTCTTAACTCACAACTAACATATTTTCTTCAGCTATTCTATGTTGATAGGGTTGTGTATGGAATTCACAAAGATATTCCAAGAAACCTACCAACATTCACAAACTGGAGTCAGACTCAACTCTTTGAAAGAGCAAAACTCGAAGAGAAAAAGGGAGGACATGGTCAAGGCTGGATAAGAGAAAGGGCTACAGCCGAGGTGCATGTGGAAAAACAACAACATGCACATGCATCTGAAAAGCCTAGCAAATCAAAACAAGCTCCTACCACATCAAAAACCAAGGTAAACTCTCTGATCTGATATCTTTCATTTGATGATCTGATGTATTTTTTTTTTTTTTTTTTTGATCTGATGTCCGATTGTTAAGTACATTTCATTTCTATAGTATGCTTTCTTTTATAGTTGTGATCTGATATGTGTTATATTATGATCTGATATCTGTTTTTTCATGATCTGATGTCTCTATAATGATTCTTTAATCACCCATTTTTTAATTATGTTTTCGTTCTGTAGTATACTTTCTTTCATAGTTCTGATCTGATATGTATTATGTGCTGATCTGATGTCTATTTTACCGTAATCTGATGTCTATTTTACAAACTAACTATAACAATTATCTTCCGCAACAGGATTTTGAAAATGCTGATGAAATGACTCAAACAGTGGTTGATTTGGCAAAGTCCATGATGGCTTTCATTAAAGCATGGCACAATGTTGGGGCAGCAAACAATCCAGAAGGTGCTGCAGCATTTGCCACAATAACAAGCACAGTGGAGGGGATTATCCGTGACATGAGGGAGAAAAATACAACTCCTGACCAACAAGGTCAATCCTCAAAATCCGCAACCGAAGAAAATGAACCAACACCATCACAGGATGCAAGGTTCTATGCGGCATGTGCCGAAATTGCGGATAAACTACAAGAGGATTACAACAAAATGCAGAAGAAATCCTCCACTGTACGCTTCGAAGATGATATGCATATGCCAAATTTCAACCTCATAACACCTTCAGGAGACAGCATTCATGAAGCAGAAGGAGAACAAACACAAGAAAATGTGGTGGAGCAAAAGGAAAAAGAACCTCAGACACCACATATCTCTCCAATCACCCTGGAACAAAAAGAAGTTGAACCAAAAGAAATGGAAATGGAAGAGAGCAGAACAAAGCTTAAGGAAGATCCAATTGCTTTGCAATTGGTGCATAGCATGTTACTAAAGAATAATGAAAAGCTGGATGCAGATGCAGAGAGTGGAAAAAATAAGAATGAAAAAGAAAAAGATAGGGAGGAAGAGAAGCCTGAAGAAATAGAAGCTACCAAAGAGAAAGAGAATGAGAAAGGGAAAGCTTCTCTACAATATATAAATATTGAAAGAATGGTGGAGGATGCAGTACTGTTTGCTACAAACCTCAATGCAATCATTTCAGAAGCAGATCAACCTCCAAAACAAGCCATGACTTCAAAAGATAATCAAGACATAGCAGAGCTCAAAACGTAAGTAAAAACACACTACAATCTGATATGATATCTTTAATTGAATAATTTGATATGTTATATCTACTGATATGAACTTTATTTCCAGCATGATCAATGAAGAGCCAGACAATGCTGAGGAGGATGTCATCTTGTCACCAAACTCAAGACATCGAGATAGACAACTCCCTGTACGTTTGAGATCAGAATTTTGGCTCAAGAAGCCTAAGCCATTTTTGATGATCTCAAGGAGAGAGAAACTGTTCACTGATTATGCTTACCTAACAGGGACAAAAGAAAATAAAATCAATCTGCAGTAAGTTCTAATCTTGTCTTTTTGATCTGATATCTAATATCCAATGATGTGATGCCTACTGCCTTTTGATATGATATGTGTAAAATGCATGATTTGATTCTTTCTAAAAAATGTATGATTTCTTTTATATTATTGATCTGATATAAATAGTCTTATGATCTGATGTCTATAGTCCTCTGATCTGATATAAATATTCTTCTGATCTGATGTCTATAGTCTTCTGATCTGATATCTACTGTCTTGTCATCTGATATCTGTTGGATAAATTGATCTGATATCTGTTATATGCTGACCTGCTGTTTACATTTTGTGATCTGATTTCTATTATATGCTGTAAATTTTGGGATTTCAACATACTTTTGTTAACATTATTTTGATTTACGCATACAGAGAAGTACTCTACTCCGATGGAACATATACATTAATGGATCGATCGGACTTCCTGTCCATGCTTCCAGGAGAATGGATAACAAATTCGGTACTAAATGCATGGATCACACATATGAACTTCAAAGATCCAACAAGGCTGTTCATATCTGAACCATTTTGTGTAAGATATGAATCCCTTATAATTTTAATATGAAATTCATTTTCAAAAATATATACATGTTATTCCATCTGATATGAATTAAATTCATTATGTTTTCAGTTTCAAATAATGGAAGATACAAAAGCTCAACGTATGAAGTTCGTATCTTCAATGGATGATTACAACAATTTAAAGAAAAAACATGATGCTTCCAAGAAGTTAGGCGTCACAATACCAAAACCAGCATTTCCTCACTATGAGGTTAAACCAGAGATTCTGGAAAACATGAAATTTCAATTCATGCAAGATGTCACAAGAGCCAAAAGAAACATGGACACATTAAATGTAAAAATGGTAAGTGCAATTTTAATTCCTCTATTCAGTGAATTCAATATATAAAAATATCAACTTCTAATTAGCATTATACTTTGTGCAGATCTTTTTCCCAATATTACAGCATGATCATTACTATACTTTGTGTATAAATGCAACGGCGAGAAAAGTAGTCGTGCTTAATAACAAAATCGCAGAAAACACTTGGTACACTGCAATTCCCGAACTTATGGTAAGTACATGTCCCTTGATCTGATATCTTCTTTACCTTGATCTGATATATTATTTACCTTGATCTGATGTCTTCTTTCCGGTGATCTGATGTCTTTTTTACACTGATCTGATATGGTTTTACACTAATCTGATATTTTCTTTCCCATGATCTGATGTATTCTTTCCCTTGATCTGATATCTTCTTTACCTTGATCTGATATATTCTTTACCTTGATCTGATGTCTTCTTTCCGATGATCTGATGTCTTTTTTACACTGATCTGATATGGTTTTACACTAATCTGATATCTTCTTTCCCATGATCTGATGTATTCTTTCCCTTGATCTGATGTCTTTTTTACATTGATCTGATAATGTTTTACACTAATCTGATATCATCTTTTCAATAGTCTGATATATATGTTTTCATCATTAATGCAGCTGCGGTATTTTGTTGAGATAATAAAAGGGACATCAGCAGAAAAAATTTTTGGAAATCCCAAAGAATATAAAGTGGAGTATCCAAAACTGGACTGGCAAGATAACAAGAACGCCAATGATTGTGGCATTCTTACAATGAGACACATGGAGCTCTACAAAGGACAAACAACTCATACTTGGGATACAGAGCTCACAAGAGAAGCACGCAAGAGCAAAACTGCTCTCAACAGGGCTCTACAGATTCTTAGGGTCAAGTATTCTTATAATATACTGGCTTCTCAAACAAATACAATGAAGGATGAGGTCAAATCCAAAATTGAGGAGTTTTATAGTACAAAATTGTAAAAAGTACTAGAGTCTAGTCTTATAGGAAAATATTGATTCTAAATGAAAATGTACAGTTTTTTCTTAGATATTCTGAAACTGCAGAAATGATCTGATCTGATCTGATGTCGCGCTTCCTGAGATCTGCACCAGAAATGATCTGATCTCAGCTTGCGGCTGATCTGATGTGCGCGGCATCTGACCTGATGTCGCGTTTCCTGAGATCTGTACAGAAACAGTTTGAAGCGGTTATTAGTCTTGGTATATATATACTTGTACAGAAACAGTTGTAAGTAGTTTTGATAATAAAATTCAGAGAAAAGCTTTCACAAAATCTTTTGCTCCTTCTTCTTCTGGAAACCGCTTTTCATGTAGTTTTTGCTCTCTTGTATGACATGTAGTTTTCCTTGTCAAACTCCGAGTAGTATTGTCGAGAAATACCTTCAGTGGACAATACTACTCGGGTGTTTGACAAGGAAAAGTACATGTTTCAAGCGGAAATGAGAAAATTGGTGAGAAAAACAGAGGAAATGTTGAAAAGCAGAGGAAATTTTGGGCTTGGTTTTTTTGCAAGGGAAGAAGAAAAGCAGAGGAAATGTTGTATGGACGTTGCCAGACATGGGTCTTGTTTATAGTAGAATTTTTGAAAGAGTTTATGTTGAAAGTACAAGGTTGGTTGGGCAATTAATATGAATGTAGTTGAAACAATTAATAAGTGGTTGAGGAAATTGAATGAAGTGATGGAGTGTTGTACCTTGGCGGGAGTTGTTTTTCAGAAGTGGCAGGAAGTTGTACGCTTACTCTGAACACAATAATGTATCAACTAACAACTAACACCTAATATAGTATCGCATTATTGATCTGATATCTATATTACTCTGATCTGATCTCCATATAATTCTGATCTGATGTCTTTTATATGTTGATCTGATATTTATATTTTCTGATCTGATGTCTGTTTTAGTTCAGTTAAATAATTTCATTCTATCACTTGTGATCTGATGTTTGTATTCATTTGATCTGATATATGTTTCCTGTTGATCTGATGTCTGTTATAATTCTGATCTGATGTATATATTTCTGTGATCTGATATCTTCTAGACATTGTAATGAAACAACTAAGTACAGCAAGTCTTTTAATGTTTTGTATCAACTAAATAAAAGAATTCATATAAACTACAACTACAACTACAACTTCTCCACAACAGGATTTACAAAATTACCATCAACAACAGGATTTTCAATCCCCATTGATGCGACCCGTTCTCTAGTACGCAATGCAAATGCTTCTGCTTTCTTCTTCTTCCCTCTTGCCCTATTGCACATTTTCTCCACAACGCTTTTTGGACGAATGTTTCTAACACCCTTTTCTCTTCTTCTCTTCGGATCTCTAATTTCAGCAATGTTTGAACCTTCTGCTTTTTCACCAACATAGGATGGACCAACCTCTGATTTAATAGAATCTCTAGCCAAATTGAAGTGCCTGTCAAGAATAGAACGTGCAACAGAACTAGACTGTGCATGTCTAATTAAATCCAAATATTTTCTGCTTGCTTCAACTCTCCAAACAGAATCTGAATGTTTCTCAATGCTACTTGATGGCAACAAACAATCTTCTTTCGAATAATAATCACAGCAACTTGCACTCTTAGTCCACCTTTTCAATACATACTTCTCAGGGATTCTCTACAGTATATAACAAATATAAAGTCAAACATATCAGATCAACTAGCAACTAATATCAGATCAACTAGCAACTAATATCAGATCAACCACATTACATAAAAAAAAAACATACTTAAAAAGGCAATAGATATCAGATCAACAGACAATAGATATCAGATCAAGAATATGAAAGAAATCATTCAGTAGAACTAAAACATACTTAAAAAGGCAGATCAGATCAGGATTATATAGACATCAGATCAGCGAATACTTGACATCAGATCAACAGACTATAGATATCAGATCAAGAATATAATAGAAATCATATATTAGAACTAAAACATATAATATCATATCAACTAGCAACTAATATCATATCAACTAGCAACTAATATCAGATCAACCATATTACATAAAAAAAAACTCTGAAGTTGCAATAAATACGTACCGAGTAATTATTCAGATTTAGCACACGAAGAGCATGCGAGCATAACAACCCAGCCTCAGAAAAAAGATTACAAGTGCAGCTCACTGTATACTCATTCTCATCAAAACGAACTACGTGTCGAAACAAATCAAGTTTGGTACGCCAAACCTGATATTCATAAACACCATTTTCGCTACTCGTCTGCAGGTGATTATAAGATAACATCTTGATATACAGCTCCTGAAATCTTACAAACACCTCTATCGTATAAACCTCAGCAGCATGTTGAAGCATTAATGAATCTCCAACAATAGGATCAACCCTTCCTCTACATCTAAAATCTTCTGCAATGCCATTGTTTCTCCACTCCGTCACCACATCAAGAAACTGCTGATAGAATTCACACAAAGTAGACGTTTTCGACAACTTCATTGAAACCGAACGATTGGTTGTCTCACATCTTTGGGAAGAAACTGCCCCTCCAGAAAAATATTGTTTACTGAATGCAGGGCACCACTTCTCTTTTATCTCATCTAATTTCTTCAACCAAGTGTTGTCTTTGCAATTAGTTTTATATCATATTAGTTTAAACATAGTTGATCAGATCAGGATTATATAGACATCAGATCAGAGAATACTTGACATCAGATCAACAGACTACAGATATCAGATCAAGAATATAAAAGAAATCATACAATAGCACTGAAACATACTTAACAAGGGAGATCAGATCAGGATTATATAGACATCAGATCAGCTGATACTTGACATCAGATCAACAGACTATAGATATCAGATCAAGAATATAAAAGAAAACATACAACAGCACTGAAACATATTTTACAAGGGAGATCAGATCAGGATTATATAGACATCAGATCAACGAATACTTGACATCAGATCAACAGACTATAGATATCAGATCAAGAATATAAAAGAAAACACACAATAGCACTGAAACATACTTAACAAGGGAGATCAGATCAGGATTATATAGACATCAGATCAACGAATACTTAACATCAGATCAACAGACTATAGATATCAGATCAAGAATATAAAAGAAATCACACAGCAGAACTAAAACATACTTAACAAGGGAGATCAGATCAGGATTATATATACATCAGATCAACTCATACTTGACATCAGATCAACAGACTATAGACATCAGATCAAGAATATGAAAATATCATACTGTAAAACTAATATCAGATCAACATAGAACTAATATCAGATCAATGAATAACTAATATCAGATCAATTCATAACTAATATCTCATCATGACTTACATTCCAACAGAGATACCGTTGATTCTTGCTGTTTATCAAAATCAAACAATTCAGGAGCATCTTCTTCGCGAATGAAATCAACTATACCACCCACTGTATCTTCCATTGAAATTTCTCCAATCCACAATGATCTATCAACAATTTTCGATCAAAAACAAAACGGTAAGAAGAACAGAACCGTAGAAACAACAAATTCAAACACATAAATCAATCGAAAGGATCAAAACACAGGAATAAATATCTTAATTATCAAATTGGAAGCAAAAACTCCACAGAAAGATAAACAGAGCACAAACGGAAACAAAATATGCGAAAAACGAAGACGAAAAACAGATAAACAACACATTTGTAAACATAAATCAATCACAATCATACCGTAATCAAAATTGGAAGCAAAAGAATTCAAGCGAAAGACGAAGACGAAAAACGGCAACAAAAGACGAAGAAGAATATCGGCAACAAACTCCTGAAAAAAAGAAAAAAAAGAACCTTATATAGCTTAGGGTGGGAGTAAGGCGCGTGTCCAATTTTTTTTAAAAAAGAAACTACTAATAAAATTGGGAGGCTAAAATAGAAACTACTACTATATTAGGGGTAGGAGTAAAATTGCATGGTGGTCCTATAGGACCACCATATAAATTACCCATTAATAGTGAACCACTAACATATATACAAATTGAAAATAATAATATATGAAATTAATGAAACCGGCCTTTATAAATCCATGGTCCCGCCTATCTTATTCTTCAACTCACATCCACATGCTTTCTTTCTTTTCTCTAGATCAGCACAGTGGTAGGGGGAAAATGGCAACTTACTTCACCATGTTTCTCCTTGCTGCATTTCTCATTGTTGTCACTGTTAGCGAACAACCAAACTACCCCAGCATTGCCTCCAGGGGGGACAATCCAGGTCGCGGTAGCGCTAGAGATAGTTTAGCTGTTGGCGGCAACGTTAGAGACAATTTAGCAATTGACGGTGACGGAGAAGATAGTCCACCTCCACCTGAGGACGAAAGTCCACCTCCCTCAAAGGAGGAAAGTCCACCCCCACCGGAGGACGAAAGTCCACCCCCACCACCCGAGGAGGAAAGTCCACCTCCCCCAGAGGACGAAAGTCCACCCCCACCGAAGGACGAAAGTCCACCTCCACCACCCGAGGATGAAAGTCCACCCCAACCGGAGGACGAAAGTCCACCTCCCCCACAAGAGGAAAGTCCACCCCAACCCGAGGAACCTCCCCCAGAGGACGAAAGTCCACCTCCACCACCCGAGGATGAAAGTCCACCTCCCCCAGAGGAGGAAAGTCCACCCCCACCTCCCGATGATGAAAGTCCACCTCCACCCGAGGACGAAAGTCCACCTCCCCCAGAGGAGGAAAGTCCACCTCCACCGGAGGAGGAAAGTCCACCCCCACCCGAGGAGGAAAGTCCACCACCCCCACAAGAGGAAAGTCCACCTCCCCCAGAGGAGGAAAGTCCACCCCAACCCGAGGAACCTCCCCCAGAGGACGAAAGTCCACCTCCACCACCCGAGGATGAAAGTCCACCTCCCCCAGAGGAGGAAAGTCCACCCCCACCTCCCGAGGATGAAAGTCCACCTCCACCTGAGAAGGAAAGTCCACCTCCCCCAGAGGAGGAAAGTCCACCCCCACCGGAGGAGGAAAGTCCACCTCCACCACCTGAGGACGAAAGTCCACCCCCACCCGAGGAGGAAAGTCCACCACCCCCACAAGAGGAAAGTCCACCTCCCCCAGAGGAGGAAAGTCCACCCCAACCTGAGGAACCTCCCCCAGAGGACGAAAGTCCACCTCCACCACCCGAGGATGAAAGTCCACCTCCACCAGAGGAGGAAAGTCCACCCCCACCTCCCGATGATGAAAGTCCACCTCCACCCGAGGACGAAAGTCCACCCCCACCTCCCGAGGAGGAAAGTCCACCCCCACCGGAGGAGGAAAGTCCACCTCCACCACCTGAGGACGAAAGTCCACCCCCACCCGAGGAGGAAAGTCCACCACCCCTAGAGGACGACAGTCCACCCCCACCTGACGTCGGCGGAAGCGGAAATCCGCCAGCACATGTATGACACTAATTACATTTTGAAACTCTTAGTTATTATTATTGCATGATACATTCTTAGGTGCATTGATGATATGTTTCACAGATTATTCCCTAATATAATAAATAGTTTACTTGAACGAGATATTGAGAAAAATAAATAAGTTTGTTGTCATGTAGATGTTTCTCTTCTTTTCAGAGTATGACAGCTCACATTTTTCACTCTATCCATGACAATCGTTTAAACATATTAATTTCAAACATTTAGCGATTTAATTCATAAACAGCAAGAATCAAATTGAGACATCGCACACTTTACTATTTACCTTTTGTAATTGCTAAACTAAAGAAGATCAACAAAAACAAAATAAGGGCTTTATATATCTTATGTAGTTTCTTTTTTTACAATTTGAAGGAAACCGGGCATTGTTTTTGTTTTGCTCTTTCTAAAATTCATTCTAATATTTTTAATTATTCTCAATTTTTTACTCTCTACCGCTCCAATTTGCACGCGAATAAGGGTTCGCTCTCTTCCCCTTTTGAAACAAAAAGAATTTTGTCAAAATTGAGACCCCAATATCCTATTTCTATTCATGTATTCATATTTCGCTGCTCTTTATAGTCCAGATAAAACCAACATAGGGATAGATGCATGCTTTCGTGATTTCCGTCACAATTGCTCTCTCAGTCTCTCACGCATATGCATATTAATAATAATATGGATTACATTCAATCTTCGCTTTCAGGATGGGACTTGCACATGGAAGTTAATGGTAAAAACAGGTGGCGATCTATGGGCACCAACAGATTCAACAATTGACATGCTTATCCACCGAGATGCTACGGGTGTGGAAGTTGGAAGTGCTTATAAAATCGAAGATCTCACGAATTTCCCAGACCCAGAGAGACCACAACCTGATACATACTACCGCAGGAATCAGGAGGATTACTTCCAATTTTCCGGGCCTTGTGAATTTTGCACAGTAACTTTCCATAATCGTTGGGATAAAGGAGGCGGCCCAGATTGGCAACTGGCTATGGTTCAAGTTCAGGTGGGCGACTCTCCGGTGAAGGTAGCCACTGTTAACGAGTGGTTGGGGATTAAATCGCACCTGGGTCATGGTAGTAATTTGAATGTTGATATTAACTTCTGCCGATCACCACCAAGTATTCGTTCTTGGTAACTAAAAAACCAACTCAGAAAGAAGAACAAGTAAACAAATCATGTGTTGTCGCCGCCGACTTTTGGCAAGCCCGGACGCCCGCAAGAAAAACTTCATTAAGGAAAATAAATGTTGTTATTGTAATTTCTTATTATTCATTTCTTGATGATTTACTCCTCTGTTTCTCCACTTTGTATTGACGAATAAAGCTGAATTGAAAAGCATGCAGATATGGATAACTTTTTTTTTTTTTTTTTTGATTGAACAGTCGAACAAGCCTTGTTTGGCTTGTAGACCGGCGGGGTCATCCCTGTATTAAGGATCTAAGCTGAATTTATACAAAAGAGATTGGTTCCATACCTCGACGGAAACCATCTAAGCTTACACTACCCCAACTGTACCAAAAAACTTTCCTAAACACCCAATTTACATTACAACGGAAGATCCTAAACATATTTATGTTGCTTTTTCATCCAAGAAGCCCGCAGCTTTTGACCTTAACCTACCTGAACAATTCTAGTTCTCATATATGGATAACTGAATTTCAAGATAAGATGTTTTTTCATAATTTGACTTGTACTTGATTATATTCTTTCGAATTTTGTTATAAAATATTTATATTTTTGACCACAATGTGACTCGGTCTCAGTGATGTATGCCAACCAACCAATTCCTGCATGTCATTTTGATGTACCTTTTGACCAAGAAGTTCTACCCAAATTGAATTTTTTACCCGAAGGATGCTAAGTGTGGACGGAAAAGAGAGAAAATTAAAATTGTTGTTAAATAGGGGTCTATCAGATTTTAAGAATCCGAAATCAAGATAATTCGGATTCTATGAATCCGAATTAAGAGGAAATTGGTTTTAGTTAGAAACTAATTATGGTAATTAATTAATTTAACTAAATTCGGATTTTAGAAATTCAAAAATTGAGGAGGAAAAATTAAATAGAAATAAAAAATGAATTTTTTGCAATTGAATATTATTAAAAAATAAGAATTTAAAAATGTAAAAACCGAATTACTGTTAATTCGAATTTTACATTTCTGAATTATTTTTAAATCGAAATTCGCGAATTTCTGTTAAGCTAATTTCAGATTTTTAAAATTCAGAATTTAATAAAATCAGATTTTATAGATCCGAATTGTAGTGGAAATATAAAAAAAATATTGAGAGGAAGTTTCAGATTTGTAAAATCCGAAAAATGCTCTTAGCAAATTGCCTTGGGCAGTAGCTAAGAGCGAATTTCGGATTTGTAGAATCCAAAACTTGATTTTCAGATTTTTAAAATAATTCGGATTATGTTTGTCCGAATTAAAGAAAATTCGGAAATTTAATATCCGATTTAATATGAATTCGGATATTACCTATCCGAATTTAATGACCATTTGTTATAAAATTCGAAATATATGACAAATTTTGGATTTATAGAAAGGAAAAAAATTGGAGTTATATGCTATATTTTTCAAAAAAGAAATCATAAATTGTAAATTTGAAAACTTGAATGTAAATAAATAAATGACTACGAAAGAACATTGAAATTGAATTGAACAATAATATATAAAATAATTCGAAATGTTAGTTAAATAAAATAAATATGAAAAACTCCAAATAATAGAATATCAAAAAGGAATACAAAACATCTAACTAAATCTTATATCGAGAGGGTCGAGCCGCCTGTCTTCTACTGACCCTCTTCGAAATAGGGCCAGTATTGGAACCTGAAGTTGAGAACCTCCACCTCTAAATCGACCACCACCACCACCACCGGATGGACCACGTGGCGGGAAATCTCCAGAATCATCATCATCCTCCTCCTCATCATCATCATCTCCACCTTCTTCATTTCATCATCCACAGGCTCCACATCTATAGGCTCGTATCCGATTGCCCTCATTTTTCTGCCCCCCCCCCCCCCAGTTGGAGGCGCTGCCTTGAAATGCGAGCTGGATGTAGGGTTTGAGTGAAATATGGTGGATTATCAGCGAGTATTTGTGAACCAGCAGGATCATCGAATGGCGGCATTTCTCAATGACCAAGTGTGAGTACATTGTGTAGAGAGTTGGACAACTCATCTATGTACTACATTACCTCAGGTTGAGCGTCATGCCTTCGGAGGTATTGACTCTGGAAATCCATGGCCCTGTTGTACCAGTCACCCATACATTTCGACTACAAACAAATATATAAAAATTTCAGGTGTTATAAAAATATTCGATAATAATTGAGAATATGTAAAATAAATCAAACATCAATTCAATTAAAAACTAACATATACTTTGGCACCTACGAAAACAAGTTAAACATAATTATTTTATTTAAAAAAATGGCAGCATAACGACAGTTAAATCAATTTTCCAAATTCCCAAACAGAAAATACAACAACAAACACATCCATATTCAACATAACATAATACAAAATCAATCATAAACCACAACAAAACTCAACAACCATCAACCATTTAATAGTACTAACAAATAAAAAACATCAATTATACTAAATATTAAATAAAGAATTGAAAAAAAATAAAGAATAACATTAATAAATTAAAAATAATATAAATGGCAAAATTACAAAATTTATTAAAAACTTACATATACTTTGGCACGTGCCATTGCACCACGATATCTGTCTGTCCTCAATTTTTTAACACTTGCACAAAACAATTTTTTTTACTAGGCACGAGATTTCATGCTCTTTTTCTTGATTTTGATACTTTTGTTTCAAATTTGGAATCTTTTCTCTTTTGTTGCCTTTGGCAAAAACAATTTTTGTTGCTCTTTTTTTTTTTTTTTTTGGTGCAATTCTTACTCTATCATAGACGGCATAAGCCAACCTAGACCAAAATCAAAAGATAAGTTAGTTGGAAACACAAAAAAGAAATTATTCAAAAGTTATTCAAGTAAGACAAACCACATCTATGGAGTTTTATTTTATAGTTTTAGCACAATCATTGAATAGAAAATATAACAAGTATTCTCTTATAGCAATTTAGCACTAACTTTTGCAAGAAAATCACCAAGTAGCAACTTTTAGTTATACTTGAGTGACTTAATGCCAAAGATTCCTTTTCAATAATTAACTCTTTGATTAAACTTGGTGTGAATGGACAGATAATCACAAGAAAAATGAAAATGGATAATCACAAAAAAAACAAAAAAAAGAAATATAATTTCTCCTAAAAATTTCAGATTTATTCACAAAATTAATTTACACAATTATGTTATCAATTTTATTCCTCTCTTAACAAATGGAATTTATATGCCAAATTCAGTTTTCATGCTTTTCAAGGTGTGTAGATTATAGGGAAAAAAAATTTCAAATAACACAAAAATAAAATGTTGAACAAGAAAAGTAAGATCAAAATAGTAATAATAATAATAATAATTAAGAACGAGAAAATAATTACAAAAAATTAAGAACATGAATTAAAATGAACAATATGAACAAAATTAAAACAAAAGAATTTCTCGGATTCAAAGGGGAGAAAATTCGGTTATAGAACCGATTTCTTCAACCTTTCTGATTTCAGAATGTTAATTGTAACAACTTGGAGAAGGAGAAGGATCATTCTTTCTACAAGGTGTTACAACAATTCTTTCCTTTGAGAGCAGCACTTTGGCTTTGATACCAAATATTGTGATCCTTCTAAAATATAGAAAATCAGGCAGAAATTTAACTGTAGAGAGGCTATATGTAAGCTTGGTTTTGGGATTTAGGTTGGAAGAGAATTTTGAGACAGACTATATTAAGGATCAAAGGTCCCTAATCTAGTGTTTTCTGAATGGAATGGAAATATGGTGGTAGTGGGGTGAGACTTTCAAAAGAAAGAGCCTAGGGAAGCAACCACAAAAACTAACTACCCTAACTTTTGATAAATGTTAATGACGATTCAAAGTAGAGAGGAATTGTCAAATTCTTGCTATTCAAATCATAATTACAAAGGCTGAACTTCTCCTTTATTTATAGGAGTATAAATGAGCGTTTAGGTTACAAAAATCCTAACATACTCTTCTAACATTTATGGTAGAATATGCTAGAAGTCTTCAGTCATCTTTCAATCTTCTAGGACTGATTATTCCTTCCCTTTAATCATCATTCAATCTGCCTTATTTTTTTTTTGAAGAATTAGGGCTGATTATTTCTTCATTCCTTGAGTTTTCTAGAAGTTTCTTATAGTTTCCAAATGTCTTCATGGGTTGGGCTTCACCTCATTTATTTGGCCTACTTCTAATACAACTAATATTCTTATTAAGGTCTAACTAAGATAAGGCCTAACACTTGGGCCTAATTTATTCAAACCAATAAACAAGTCATGACCAAATTACTTAATAGAACAAGAAAAATAACATGGGCTTGAATAAAGGCTAAGGGTCAATGCTCAATAATACCATCACATCTTTTAATGAGTACTTGTCTTGAAGAACAAACTCTTGTTTGTGGATTTCATGAGCTAAGGCATTGAGGGTTTGTGTGACCTTTTTCTTCCATGCTTTTGTCATGGGCCCATCTATATCAACCAAAGGCTCTCTTTGGTAGGGTCTCACTAGTGGACTTGGGTTTGGTGGGTTTGGGGTCATAATAAGCTCTTTTAAGATACTGGATCACGTACAAAAAAAAAAAAAAAAAAAAACCCTCAGTTCATCGATTTGATTCTTAATGTTTGTTAGTTAGTTTGTCACTGTTTTTGAAGAAATTAAATATGGGGTTGTTTTTAACTTAGTTGTGGTGGTGTTGTTGATGATGTTTTGTTAGAGCCCTGATACCGCTTGAGAAATTCAGGGAAATTAATGTATCTTTAAAGTATGGACTTAATCCCGACCCTAAAGTTCTTCACATGCTTGAAAGGAATTGGGCTAACGTTATAATAAACATTATTGTATATGATATAAACCTATGTTATACATTATTTAAAGTGATGTTTTACTTGATATAAACTCACGATCATGTTCATATAAACTTTTAATGAAACTCTTATAATAAAAAAATTATATATGACATAAACTCTTATAATAAAAAAACACTATTGTATATTATATAAACTTATGTTATATATATTATATAAAGTGATATTTTGTTGTATATAAACTTCTTTTACATTATATTTGATTATTTGAAAAAAAAGAGAGAGAATGAAATAGTATACATATAGAAATTCATATAAAGATAAGTTTTACAAAAATTTCATGAAACTCGTGTATAAATGATATAAACATTTGTTATATTAATATAGCATATTTTTTGAATGATATAATCAAAATTTTACTTTATATATAATAATATAATTTCATGAAAACATTATATAATAATATAAATCTTTATTATATTGATATAAACACATATTTTACATTATATGAATTCATGTTTTAAATCATATAATCACATCTTTAAGATTATTTTTTTAAAATGAGGAAATAAAAAAAAAAAAGAAAAACAATCCTTATGATTTGGGTGGGAGCAAGGAAAACTAATAGAACAGCCTTAAGGTTCGACCCCAACCTCACAATTATAAACTATCATATTTACCACCTTCGTAAACCATCTCACCCTGCTCCTTTTTTTTCTTTTTTTTTTTTATTTAACCCCTTCTTTATGTTTCATGAGGATAAGTTTATGTGAGAAAATGATAATACAAAATTTGTATTCAATATCACCTTTATAATATAAATTTTGATCAATAATTTTTTAAAACATATAATTACATATAATTATTTTTTATTGTAAATATTATTTGATAAGAAAATTGTTTATAAATTAAATTTTATTCATTTAACCTATAAAATAAATTTAAAATTCATGTATGACACTAATAATAAACTAATTATGATTATTGTACATCATTTTATTCTTTGATGAAATTATAACAAACCATACCTTGGAGTATATTTCAAGTATTACTAGTTACCGGCCTAGTTTTAAAAATTATCGCTCTAATTTTGATAAAATTATTTTTTTAATTTAAAGAGAGAAAGAGATAAGGTAAAGGAGGCGGGATGCTTTAGTCAAAATTATGGCGATAAATCGTAAAATTTTCGTATGGGATGGCTGTCAGACAAACTAAAGAATATTCATCATATCATATGGAAGCCTAAAATTAATTAAATTGATGTTATTTTTTGTTAGGCTGTCATTATTATTAAGGATGGTGGAGCAGCGCTAATGCATTGACCAAATTAGCATAATTAGTGTATTAATTAATTAATTTAATTCTTCCTTACTGTTTCCATTTTCTTGTATATGTAGAGGGTTTATTAGTTATCGCCTCAATTTTTGAGATGGTAATATATAAATTTTGACAAAAATATATTTTTACACAAAAATGAGAAGAGAGAAAGTATTATAAGAAGTATTTTCGTTCAAATTGGAGCGATAAAAAAAAAGTATGAAGACGGTAATTAGTAATTCCTATCGGTAAATGAAGTCTATTCCTGAGCCAGGTTTGACAGCTTGAGTTCCCTTTAAATATTCATTCCACGCCTTGCCCATTTATTCTTCTCTCTTGTTTAAATTCCAGAAGAGATTCACAATGTCTTTTAAAATATTTAAAATGATATTGGAGGTAATTAAATATTTTGTTAATCTTCTTGCGTGGTTTGCTAATAAAATTTTCTAATAATGGAAATAATTATTGTCAATATATGTGAGTACGTAACAATTCGTTGAAGCCACATTATAAATTGAAGTCATGCTTTTCTGCTTCTTGCACTCACAAACTCTCTTTCTTCTTCTCTTTGCCCAATACCACATTCAACCGTAACAAAATGGCAACTCATCTATCCATCTTTTTTCTGGCTGCATTTGTCCTTCTTCTCCGTGTTAGTGGCCAAAACAACCCCGGCGCCGCACCCCATTTGAACCAGACAGCCACAGTACCTCAACCTGGCCAGTTTCGACCCGGGAGTTCACTCAATCCGAACCAGCCTGGCCGGTATGGACCTGGACCTGGCAACCAAGACCCAGACCAACCTCCCACCGGCGGAGGCAATCCAGGTGTTGGCAGCGGCGGAAGCAACCCAGGTGTTGGCAACCCGGGTGTTGGCAGCGGCGGAGGCAATCCAGGTGTTGGCAGTGGCGACGGTAGCGATGGAGACTACACAGGTGGCGGCGACGACTACGGCAGCGGTGGTGGTGGTAGCGACGGAGACGACTCGGATGATGGCGGCGGCGGAAGCGTTATCCCGGTTCCGCTCCCACAGGTATGTGACTAATTACATTTTCAATTATTATTGTCAGGTGGTGCAATGGGATGATATGCATCACAAATTATTTCCTTATGTAGTTAATTGTTAAAAATTGAAGAATACATTGAGAAAAAAAAAAAAAAAAAGAAATTAGCACGTTTAGGCAAATTAATGTCAAGCCTATATATAGTACAGCGATTCATTTCCCAAACAGCAAGAATCAAGTTGACAAACGTCACAAACCCTAAACCCTATGTAACTGTTAAACTGAACAAGATTGACACAAACAAATTAAGGGCTTCATATATCTTTTGGTGTTCTCTCAATCTCTCACGCATGCATTATGCATATAAAAAATAATAGGTATAATAATATGGATTACATTCAATCTTTGTTTTCAGGCAAGGACTTGCACTTGGAATTTAATGGTAAAAACAGGGAACGATCAATGGGCACCAACAGATTCAACCATTAGCATGGTTATCCACAATGATCTTGTGGATGATCCGGGGGTGTTGGATGTGGAAGCAGGAAGTCCTTTTAGAATCCCAGATCTCACGACGTTCGCAAATCCAAAGAGAGCTCGATACTTCCGCAGGAATAGGCCAGACTACTTCAAATTTTCCGGGCCTTGTAAATTTAGCAGAGTAACTTTCCGTAATCTTTGGAATAAAGGAGGCGGCCCAGATTGGCTCCTGGCCAACGTTCGAATTCAGGTCTGCGACTCTCAGTCTCAGGGGTGCTCGGTGAAGGCAGCCAATGTTAATAGGTGGTTGGGGAAGAAAGTGAGACTGGGTCATGGTAATAAGCTCAATGTTGATATTGACTTCAGCTCATCACCACCAAGCATTCGTAAATGGTAACTAAAAAATCAAACAAGCCCGGCCGCCCGCAAGAAAACTTCATCAGGGAAAATAAATGCTGTCATTGTTGTTGTTGTAATTTGTTATTATTATTATTATTTTTTTCTGTTCATTTCTTGATGTTTCACTCCTCTGTTTCTTCAATTGTATTGACGAATAAAGCTGTTTTTTTCTTTTTTCCTTTATGTTTTGATTGAATTTACAAGCAAGTTAAGATGTTTTTTGTTAATTTGACTTAGCTGATGATCAATATCCGATGACAGCTCTCACATGTTCTTGATTATATATATATATATATATATATAAATTACCATACTTCTCAGATCTTATCTATAAAATATTTTGCAATTTCTAGAAGAAATTCTAAACTGTCCCTAGTAAATATTAGAAGTTTAATATAATAGAATAGACTTTTTTTTTTTTTGAAAATGAGTTATAATGAAAGAAAAATAGAGTAATATTATATTTTAAATTAAATAATGATTTATCTTTGAGAATAAATAATGATTTATCTTTAAACTATGTTTATAATCTTAAAATTTTTATTAAAGAAATCGGGGTAAGTAATACTGCCTTAGTTCATTCAAAAAAGGTATGACATGATATTTCGAAGTAATTTTTCTGTAAATAAAACGTACCACATATGATATAAAGTTTTAACTTAATAAGATGGAAAACTTTTAATTTGGAGAGAAAATACAAGTCATATATGGAATTAAATATTGATAAAATATATTAACTTTTTACTTAATTAATATAGGGTGGGTTGGGTTTTAAGGATCAGAGGAGGATGAATGTAGCTTTGTTGATGAAGCTTGGCTGGAGACTTGTCACCAAGCCAAATGATTTATGGGTACAAGTCCTTAAAGCTAAGTATAGTTTAGAATCGGGGCATGAGTTTCAGTATAAAGATTGTTCCAAGGGGTCAGGGGTGATAAGGGGGATAAGCAGGGCGTGGAATCAAATTGTGGAGGTTTCGGTTTGGACGGTAGGGGATGGGGCCGAATACGATTTTGGAAGGATCGCTGGGTGTCACTTCAATTTTCTCTGCTACGCTATGCAAGACAAGCCATTCCTTTAGAGCAGCAAGATTGGACGTTGAGGAAGTATGTTACAAGTGCTGGTCAATGGGATTGGGCTGCATTCCAACAGTTGTTGCCGTTGAACTGTTTGGAAGATATCTCGGCCACTTTTTCGCCATAGCAGGAAGGTGGGCCTGATGCTATTTGCTTGAATGAGACGTCGTCGGGCTGTTTCACAACATGATCAGCTTATGATCGGTTGAGCAGGTCTGATGATGAAGGGTTAGAAGGTCCGTGGAAGGAGATTTGGAAGTGGAAAGGGCCGCATCGATTGAAACATACGATGTGGCTAATGCTTCGGTGTAGGTTGATGACTAATGCAGAGAGGTTTCACAGGCATCTTTGCGCATCTCTAGTTTGTGAGTTCTGTGGGGCAGGCGTGGAAACCGTGATGCATGTAGTGCGGGACTGTCCACGGGCAACACAGGTTTGGAACAAGCTGCTGTTGCAGGCGGACCAGGGGTTGTTCTTCAGAGATGAAATGCATGAGTGGTTTCCGCGAAATTTAGGAGGCAAGGGAGGCCACTTGGGGAGTGATGGAGGAGTATGTTTTGGGGTTGCGGTATGCAAATTATGGCAGTATCGTAACTATTTTGTTTTTAAAGGTGACAAGCGTGAGGCTGGGGTGATTGTGGAGAAAATTAAGCAGAGGACTCTGGCTATTCTGGAAGCTCGAAATTCAGCTCACAAAGTGGGTATTCCAGGATCCAGGTATTCCAGGATTCAGCTCACAAAGTGGGTAAAGTGGAACTTGCCTCCGCCTGATTTTTCCAAGTTAAAACACTGATGCAGCAGTAGGGATAAGGGATGGGTGTGCGGCAATTGACGGGTTGGTGAGAAATTCTGAAGGCCAGTGAGTGGTGGGGTTTGGAAAGAAGGTGGGCAGATGTGAGGTGGTAAAGGCGGAGCTCTGGGCTGTCTACGAAGGTTTTGTTGGAAGGAAGAAGTGTGAATGAGAATATTTGAAAAACGTCGGGCCTGATCAACCTGCGTTTTGATTCTCTTTAGTTTTCAATTGAAGGATAATTATTAATTTGTTGGATAATTATCTAGTCTAATCCATTGAAGGATAATGACTAAGTTATTTTGAAAGTCATATTAATGGATTAAGATAGCAGATTAATGGATTATTGTTGGAATTAATCATATTTATCTGCATATTTATTGAAAACTGGTGATGTCTATAAATAGCAATTTATAGATCTGCAGAAAACACACCTCTCTTTGGAAAATTCTCCTTCTCTCAGAATCTCTCTTCCCATTCAAAATTCTGCTCCTCTCTCTCTGAATAAATATTCTCCCAATTTCCTACCAAAATTTCCTCAAGTGTTCAACATCTGTTCTAGTTCGTTGGTAAGGCGGTTTTGTGCAAACCGACTTTACGGTTTCCATTGTATCCTGGGAAACATTTTGCTCACGTAACCTCTTGCACATTCGTAGAGGGGGCAAATCTGTTTTAAGGAAATTGTGTGTTACACAAGCCTTGGAATTTTCTTACTGCTAGCCTTAATTTCTCTAACAATCTTAAAACAGATTTGGTCTTATTTCTCAATGGCGAGTTCAAGCGATCACAACTCAAATTCTGAGGGTAATCATGCTGTCACTCCAAATATGGGTTTGATTTCTAACCCTGTCGTGGCTATCCCTAATGTGCCGGGAAGCCACTACGAGAAACCCGAAAAGTTTCAAGGGGTTGCCACTTTGTTCAAAAGATGGCAACAGAAGATGTTATTTTACCTAACGATGCTGGGGTTTGCAAGATTCTTGAAAGAGGATCCCCCAATAGTGCCAGAAGGAAATAGTGATGCTTCTATAGTAGTTGCCGTTGAGGCATGTGAGCACTCAGATTTCCTCTGCCGCAACTACATTTTGAATGGGTTGCAGGATTCCCTATATTCTGTATATGGGAATTACAAAACGGCAAAGCAGGTATGGGAGGCTTTGGACCGTAAGTACAAAATTGAGGATGCTGGCTCAAAGAAATTTGTAGTCGGGCGGTTCCTTGATTTTAAAATGATTGACTCAAAATCGGTGATGAGTCAAGTGGATGAGTTTCAGCTCATCTTGCACGAGATAAGTGCTGAGGGGATGATTCTGAGTGAGACTTTCCAAGTGGCAGCAATGATTGAGAAACTGCCACCAAGCTGGAAAGATTTCAAGAACTATCTCAAACACAAACGCAAGGAGATGACCTTGGAGGACCTCATTGTCAGACTTCGGATTGAAGAAGACAACAGGAGGGCTGATATTAAGTCGGTCAACCCTGCGGGAGCCAAAATCAATGTGGTGGAACATGGCAAGGGAGGCTTCAAAAACAGAGTCGTGACCACCGACAAAGGCAAAGGCAAGGCCAAGCTTGGGGCATCAGGAGGTGTCTCAAAGCAAAAATTCAAGTTTAAAGGCAAATGCTTTAACTGTGGAAAACAGGGACACAAGTCATCAGAGTGCCGTGCTCCCAAGAAAAACCCTGAAGCCAACGTGATCCAGAAAATCACGGAGGACGTAGGAGACATCAGTTTGGTAGCTGTAATCTCCGAAGTCAACATGGTGGAGTCAAACCGGAAAGAATGGTGGTATGACTCTGGTGCAACCAGGCATGTGTGCACCAACAAAGGTCACTTCTCAACATTTGAACCAACCCAAGGGGAGAAGCTGTACATGGGAAACTCTGCTATAGCCGAAGTTGAGGGGAGGGGAACGGTTTTGCTCAAGCTGACTTCGGGCAAAACGTTGACTCTAAAAGATGTGCTGTACGCACCAGCGGTCCGAAAGAATCTTATTTCCGGGTTCATGCTGAATAAGCATGGATTCCGCATTGTAATAGAATCGGACAAGATTATTATTTCAAAGTCGGGAATGTACTTGGGAAAGGGGTATGCATCCGAGGGGATGTTTAAGATGAATGTAATGACAATTGTCAATAATAAAGCAAGTACCTCTTCTGCTTATTTGATTGAGTCTTCTAGCTTATGGCATAGTAGACTAGGTCATGTTAATTATGATTCGATACGTCGATTAATTAACTTGAACCATATCCCAAGTATCCAAATTGACAAAAGTCAAAAATGTGAAATCTGCGTTGAAGCAAAACTGACAAGGTCATCATTCCAAACCATTGAAAGAAATAATGAATCCCTTGACTTAATACATAGCGATGTATGTGATTTGAAATCGGTTCAAACACGAGGTGGTAATAAATATTTTATTACCTTTATTGATGATAGCACAAAATATTGCTATGTGTATTTGCTTAAGAGCAAAGATGAGGCGTTGGAGAAATTTATTCTCTATAAGACAGAGGTTGAAAATCAACTTGAAAAACGGATCAAGAAATTGAGAAGTGATAGAGGTGGAGAGTACGAAGTACCTATTGGTGACTATTGTGCTAAGAATGGTATAGTTCATGAAGTAACCGCACCATATTCACCTCAATCTAACGGGGTTGCTGAACGGAAAAATCGCACATTAAAAGAAATGATGAATGCGATGTTATTAAGTTCAGGTTTACCTTCCAATTTGTGGGGGACGCTATTTTATCGAGTAATTATGTACTCAATAGAATACCTCGCAAGAAAAAAGGAAAAACTCCATATGAATTATGGAAAGGAAAGACGCCTTCCTACAAACACTTGCGAGTGTGGGGGTGCCTAGCAAAGGTAGCAGTACCGACGCCAAAGAAAATAAAGATAGGTCCCAAAACGGTGGATTGTGTCTTTATAGGCTACGCTCATAATAGTACTGCATACCGATTTCTTGTGTATGATTCAAAAATCCCGGATATACACAAGAATACAATCATGGAATCAAGAAATGCATCATTCTTTGAAAATGTATTTCCTTGGAGATCAGTTGGGGACACTAGTTCTAAACGGCCTAGTGAAACCATTGATGAAGAACCACAGAGTCAAGAAGTGGTTGAACTTAGACGAAGCAAAAGAGCAAGGGTGGAAAAATCATTTGGTGATGATTTTGAAATGTTTCTTGTTGAGAAAGAACCACAGACTTATGCTGAAGCTGTGCATTCGTCGGAAGCGCCTTTTTGGAAGGAAGTCATAAAGAGTGAAATTGATTCTATTTTACTGAATCATACTTGGGAGTTAGTGGAACTCCCACCTGGGTGTAGTCCTTTAGGGTCAAAATGGATTTTCAAACGGAAAATATAAGCTGATGGCTCTATAGACAAATACAAAGCTAGACTGGTGATCAAAGGGTACAAGCAACGTGAAGGCTTAGACTACTTTGATACATATTCTCCTGTACGAGAATAAATTCTATAAGGATGATACTTGCTATCGCAGCCTTACGGAATTTGGAGATCCATCAAATGGATGTTAAAACAGCTTTTTTAAACGGAGATTTAGATGAAGAAATCTATATGGAGCAACCCGAAGGGTTTAAAGCTCCAGGTTCCGATAAGAAAGTTTGTAAATTGGTTAAGTCATTGTATGGTTTGAAACAAGCTCCAAAGAAGTGGCATGAGAAGTTTGACCATGCAATGATAACCAATGGATACAAAATAAATGAGTGTGATAAATGTGTCTATGTCAAAGAGATCGGGGATGATTACGTTATCTTATGTTTGTACGTAGATGACATACTCATAGTTGGTAGTAGTGACAAACTGGTCAAATCTACCAAAGCCATGTTAAATTCAAAATTTGACATGAAAGATATGGGACTGGCAGATGTGATTCTTGGAATCCGAATCATCAGGTCCTCGGAAGGTCTAATTTTGAGTCAAGCTCATTATGTAGACAAGATTCTAGGGAAATTCAGTAAGGATGACTCTGGAATTGCTAGAACACCATTAGATAATAGTCTCCACCTATCCAAGAATCGTGGAGAGGGTATGTCTCAAGTAGAATACTCCAGAATTATAGGGAGTTTAATGTATCTAATGAGTTGTACTAGAGCAGATCTTGCTTATGTGGTAAGCAAGTTGAGTTCATACACGAGTAATCCAGGGAAAGATCACTGGACTGCAATAATTAGAGTACTAAGGTACTTAAGATATACTCGTGATTATGGATTACATTATACCAGATATCCATCTGTGCTAGAAGGCTATACAGATGCTAATTGGATATCTGATATAAAAGACACAACTTGCACGAGTGGCTATGTGTTTACTCTAGCAGGTGCTGTCGTGTCTTGGAAATCCTCAAAACAAACCGTAATAGCTAGATCCACGATGGAGTCAGAATTTATAGCTCTAGATAAATGTGGAGAAGAGGCTGAATGGCTTCACCATTTCTTGGAGGATGTTCCAAAATGGGAGAAACCTGTGCCACCAATATGTATTCATTGTGATAGTCAATCTGCGATTGGTAGGGCACAGAGTACACTATATAATGGTAAATCGAGACATATTCGTCGTCGACATAATACCATTAGACAACTGCTCTCAACAGGAGTTATCTCAATTGACTATGTAAGGTCAAAAGATAACATCGCGGATCCGCTAACCAAAGGGTTAAATAGAGAGACAGTTGAGCGATTGACGAGAGGAATGGGTATAAAGCCTGTGGAAAACAAAGGTTTTATGAAGGAAAACCCAACCTAGTTGACTGGAGATCCCAAGATCTAGGTTCAAAGGGACAACCTAATTATAAGACCTGGTAGGGTCACTGTGGGGGCAACCCCAACTCATTCCTGTCATCAAACAGTGACAGTATGGTTAAGGCTAGCATTTGTTGCTTTAATGACTCTTAAGAAAGTAACTGTGGTTACGTTTCAAATTTAAGAAGTCACCTATGTGAGAGAGAAGTGGGGCCGCTTCGAAGGGAAATTGATCAGGCTAATTTCCTAGAAACTCTTGCAGAACCAGGACGTGTTCATGGCCATAATGAACAAAACCATGAGAACAGAACAAATGGGAATGGTTCCCGTGTAGGGTACGTGGGTCTTTACATGAAAAAGTCAGACAGTTCAAGGACATCACGTCTACTGGAGGGCTAGTAGAGCAAGCGTAGTCTATAAGGGGAAAGTTCAAAGGGTAACACCTACTTTCTCTATGCAGGGATCATTCATTGAACACTGACCAATCAATATCTCATTCATGTGGGGGATTGTTGGAAGGAAGAAGTGTGAATGAGAATATTTGAAAAACGTCGGGCCTGATCAACCTGCGTTTTGATTCTCTTTAGTTTTCAATTGAAGGATAATTATTAATTTGTTGGATAATTATCTAGTCTAATCCATTGAAGGATAATGACTAAGTTATTTTGAAAGTCATATTAATGGATTAAGATAGCAGATTAATGGATTATTGTTGGAATTAATCATATTTATCTGCATATTTATTGAAAACTGGTGATGTCTATAAATAGCAATTTATAGATCTGCAGAAAACACACCTCTCTTTGGAAAATTCTCCTTCTCTCAGAATCTCTCTTCCCATTCAAAATTCTGCTCCTCTCTCTCTGAATAAATATTCTCCCAATTTCCTACCAAAATTTCCTCAAGTGTTCAACATCTGTTCTAGTTCGTTGGTAAGGCGGTTTTGTGCAAACCGACTTTACGGTTTCCATTGTATCCTGGGAAACATTTTGCTCACGTAACCTCTTGCACATTCGTAGAGGGGGCAAATCTGTTTTAAGGAAATTGTGTGTTACACAAGCCTTGGAATTTTCTTACTGCTAGCCTTAATTTCTCTGACAGGTTTACACCTTGCTTGGGAAGAGGGTTGCCGACGGTTGTGGGTGGAACTTGACAATGAAGGTGCGGTTCGGCTGCTGAAGGGAGATGAAAGCTCTGGTGGAAGGATGGCGGGGCTTAAAAGTGGTATACAGGGCCTTTGTAGAAGGAGTTGACAAATCTAATTTCATCAAGTACACCGCGAAGGAAATCACGCGGCCGATAGTTTGGCTTCTTTGGCTGGGCGAAGTGCTGAGAATTTCCCAAGATTGCTGGAGCCACCTGATGCAGTAAAAAGATGCTTGCAACACGATTTTTTTTTGGGGGGGGTGGGGGTTGTGTTTCCCAGACATACGGAGAGTTAGTTTCAAGGCTTTAGCCCACGTTTTTTGTACCAAAAAAAATTTACGGTACAAAATATATATATATTAGAAATTTTAAACATGAATCAATTTCGAGTTGGTATACTATGCACTTATAGGAACACACGCTTATTAATTAAAGTTGGACGCACCCCTTACATTTCAGATTTATTTTCTTTTTTCCTTTTGGGGCCTGATGAGCACCCTTTTTTTTTAAAAAAAATTTCTTCCATCCCAGTGTCATTAATTATTTCTTTCCTTTTTCTTTTATTTTTTTTCTCTTTCTATTAAAAAACACACTCACTTTTTTTTTCCATCAATATTTCACAATTTTTTTTAAAAAAAATTAAATTATATATTATTATTATATTTTTTTAATATAAAATAATCATAATATGTATTCATATCTGTAAATTTTAGAAATCATATCATAATACAACAAAAATCATATCAGTGGACAACAAAAATCATATCACAAGACAAAAGAAATCATATAATATAATAGTTAAAGCATATTTAACGGGGATCGAATCATGCATTCTATTAAGATCATATCGCAAGACAGTAGACATCAGATCAACGGACAATAGATATCATATCACAATTATAAAAGAAATCATCTCATAAAACTAAAATATACTTAACAATGGGGATCAAATCATGATTATATAGACATCAGATCACAAAATAGTAGACATCCGATCATCGAAAAAAAAATATTATATCACAACTATAAAAGAAATGCCAAAATGCCTTTTTGGTCATTTATAATTGGCCTTGTCTTACTTTTGGTTCCTTCTAACTTTATGGGAGCCTTTTTAGTCCCCAACCTTTTTTTATTAGGTGTTTCTGTCCCTCTTAATAGAATTTTTTGTAAACTAACGGTTTGACCAAAAATTTTAACTTTGACCGTCCAAAACCCTAATATTGACCCAATCATAGTTAGTTGACCCATTTTAATGGACCAAAAGTGATCAGAGGACCAATTATAAGGGATTGAAAAAGCATTTTGACACTTGAATTTTGTTTCTGTTTTTTATAATCACGAAAACCTGTTTCAACTCGGTTTGACTCGACCTGGTTCGTAAATTTTGAATTTTCATCATTTCAATGTAAAATTATTTTTTACATCCATTTTTATAATATCGAAAACCTGTTTCAACCCAGGTTGACCCGTTTTGAGCTGAATCAACCAGCTTCGAACTGGGTCGACCCGTTTCATAAATTTTAAATTTTCATCATTTCAATACAAAATTATTTTTGCGTGCGTTTTTATAATCACGCAAACCTATTTCAACGCTGGTTGACCCGTTTCGAGCTGTGTTAACCCATTTCAAACTAGATCTACCTGTTTTGTAAATTTTAAATTTTCATCATTTCAATGTAAAATTATTTTTTACATGCATTTTTATAATCACGAAAACCTATTTCAACCCGGATTGATCCGTTTTGAACTGAGTCGACCCGTTTTGAGTTGGGTCAATCCGTTTCGTAAATTTTGAATTTTCATCCTTTCAATGCAAAATAATTTTTGTAATCACGGAAACCTATTTCAGTTTGGGTTCAAACATTTCGAGTTGGGTCAGTCCATTTCGAACTAGGTACTCGTTTCATAAATTTTGAATTTTCATAATTTCAATGCAAAATTATTTTTTACATGTGTTTTTATAATCACAGAAACCTATTTCGGACCGGGTCGACCCTTTCGAGCTGGGTTGACCAGTTTGAACTAGTCGATGCAATTCAAAACGGGTCAACCCGGGTTGAAATGGGTTTTCGCTATTATAAAAATGCATGTAAAAAATACTTTTGTATTGAAAGGATGAAAATAAAAAATTTATGAAACAGGTCAACCCAACTCGAAACAGGTCAATCCAACTTGAAACGGGTTTACCTGGGTAGAAACAGGTTTTCGTGATTATGAAAACGTATGTAAAAAGTAATTTGCTTTGAAAGGATGAAAATTCAAAATTGACAAAATGGGTCGACCGAATTCGAAACGGAACAACCCAGGTTGAAATAGGTTTTCATGATTATAAAATCGTATGTAAAAAATAATTTTGCATTGAAATGATGAAATTCAGAATTTATAAAACGGGTCAACCCAGTTCGTTACGAACCGACCCAACTTGAAACGGGTCAACTCGGGTTGAAATATGTTTGCCTGATTATAAAAAAGGATGTAAAAATAATTTTGCATTGAAATGATGAAAATTCAAAATTTATGGAATAGGTCGACCCCACTCGAAACGGGTCAACCCGAGTTGAAACAGGTTTTCATGATTATAAAAATGGATGTAAAAAATAATTTTACATTGAAATAATGAAAATTCAAAATTTACTAAACGGGTCGACCCAATTCGAAATAGGTCGATCTAGTTCGAAACGGGTAAATCTGGGTTAAAATAAGTTTCCGTGATTATAAAAAATATAACCAAAAATTAATTGCCAAAATATTTTTTTAGTCCCTTATAACTGGCCCTCTGATCACTTTTGATCCCTTAAAATGGGTCAACTAACTATGGTTAGGTCAATATTAGGGTTTTGGATGGTCAAAGTTAGAATTTTTTGTTAAACCGTTAGTATACAAAAAATTTTATTAAGAGGGATCAAAACACCATATAAATTAAAGGTTGAGGACTAAAAAAGCTCCAAAAAAATTATAAAGGGCCAAAAGTGAGACAGTGCAAATTATAAGGAACCAAAAACACATTTTGGCCTTTATAATTGTAGGAATTATTACTATAGTTAGTTTTGTTTTTTAAACTTGAAATGTGGATTTAATTTTATTTCAAAAGATCAATTTCCTATTTTGTCACCTAACTTTTCATGCCACGGGGGAAAAAAAAAAAAAAAAAAACCTCCTCCAATTACGAATTTCTCATAAAATTAGATTAGGTGATGGATTCATAATAGGGGTCTTTATTTGCTAATAATTTCTTTTGAAATGAATTTATATTCATCTTCAAATAATATTTTATCATTTAAATAATTAAAATTTTAAAAATATTTTTTTTCTTTTCAATATTATCCATTTTCCTTCAAATCAATGCACTTTTCATAATACTTATTCCACCACTAAAAATGATAGATAAGATATTCAAAAGTATATTGTTAAATGATAAATATCTTTGTTTGAAATAAATAACTATTCAGAGTATATTGTGGAATAAGATATTCAAGAGTATATTGTAGGATAACATATTTTTTAATTTTTTTTAGAAGAGATATTTTTTAATTAATTATTGTGTATGTTTTTTTTTTTTTTTGTTAGTACTATTCTACTTCTTATATATATATATATATATATATATTGTAACTATTAAGAGAATTTTAGTCTCTTATATTTGTTTTTTATTTTTCAATAAAAATTTTGAACTTTCAATTGATTAGGATAATTAAAATATGAAATAAAATAGTACTAAATTAAATAAAAATTATCTTTACATAATTAAAAATAATATAATAAATATAAAATAATATAGTAATTAATAAATTAAAATATCTAATTATTATATATTACGAAATAAAATAAAAACGAAGACCTCAAATTAGGAACAGATTGAGTTGCTTAAAAAAAAAAGGAACAGATTGAGTATAGTAAATTTAACGTATAAAAATTCATGGATGTTGAGTGATTAGTTTTTGCATTAAATTATCTAGTTTTTTTTTTTTTAAATAAATTATCTAGTTTACTAGACTGTAAAATGTTTTTAAACAAAATAATTATTTTTATTTTAAAAATAACTATAAAGTTAATTAAAAATAAATAAATAAATAAATTAGAAAATAGTAAAATAACATAATAACTTAATAACTTAACGTTAAAAAAAATTATATTATATATAAAAACTTGGAGATTTGGAATCCTCAATAGTCACATGCAATCTCGAGCAGAAGATCTGCAAGCTATTGTCTCGTAAATGATATGCAAGTAAGTAAGCAGACAAGTATTGTTTTTATTGTTTGATTTTGTCCAAGGCTTTGCATTTGTATATAAATAGCTAGCATGTAGGGTTATGTTCGGTGCACTTGAATGTTTATAAGGTATTGAGAAGCAAAGGAGCAACAGATATCCAAGAATAAATAATATTGAGGCAGAAAGCACAAGAGAGCAATCTCGTTCCACTAAATCACTTAAAATTGTAACCAGAGTATGCATCATATAAATTTTAAGCAGAAAGTTTTTATTTTCTTCACCGAGAACTAAGCTAAATATAAATGTCACTTTTTCTTTTAAGCAAAAATATAAAATTTACTTAAAACTACATAAGACAAATAATTTTTATATTTGTATATGTTAGCATGGATACTATTCTAGAATGATTTATGCCCCTTTTTTTCCCCTCAAATACATACATAAACTATAGAATGTACAGATAATTATATTAATTTAAAATTTAAAAATAAAATAATATGTATAATTTTTATTTTACATAATGTGACATAAATAGTAACTATGTTAAGTAGCAGATTTCAAAGAGAATACAAAGTTCTGAATTCAAGTCATACATGAAACTAGATTAGTTAGATTAATAGTTTTAACCCTCCTTCTTTATCCCAACAAAAATATAAAATCACAATCAATAATTAGGAAAGATAAATAGCCATGGTCCTATAGCGGTCTACGAACAGCAATTCTTCTACCCAACAAAAAAAAATACTTATGACCCCTTCTCTTTCCAATAAAATAGATATATTGAGAAAATGGTATGGGTACGATGGAGAACTTAAATTAAGTTAATCATTAATTTAATTTTTTTTATACAACATGTCTCGGACTCAAGACCTATTATTTTAATCGGGGAGTGCTTATCACAGAATTATATTAATTTTAAACTACCTATTGTCAGTTAATCATTAATTTTAATTCTTAATACCAGTATAATTTTTAAAGTGGCTATTATTTATGATTGGAGGAAATATTACATTAGTTAGTTTTGTTTTTGAAACTTGAAATGTGGATTTAATTTTGTTTCAAAACATCGATTTCCTATTTTGACCCCTAACTTCTCATGCCACGGGAAAAAAAAAAAAAAAAAACCTAGTCCAATTACGAATTTCTCATAAAATTAGATTAGGTGATGGATTCATAATAAGGGTCTTTATTTGCTAATAATTTGTTTTGATATGAATTTATATTCCTCTTCAAATAATATTTTATCATTTAAATAATTAAAAATTTAAAAATATTTTCTTTTCTTTTCAATATTATCCATTTTCCTTTCTTTTTAGGATATATTATCCATTTTCATTGAAATCAATGCACTTTTCATAATACTTATTCCACCACCACTGAAAATGATAAATAAGATATTCAAGAGTATATTGTGAAATGATAAATATTTTTGTTTAAAATAAGATAATTATTCTGAAGTATATTGTGATATAAGATATTCAAGAGTATATTGTGGGATAAGATATTTTTTAAATAATTATTACATTTTTTTTTTGTTATTACTATTTTACTTCATATATATATTTTTGGTACAAAACTATTAAGCAATTTTACTCTCTTATATTTGTGTGTCTATTTTTCAATAAAAATTTTGAATTTTAATTGATTAGGATAATTAAAATAATTAAAAATTAAATAAAATAGTACTAAATTAAATAAAAATTATTTGTACCCAAAAAAAATTAAATAACAATTATTTTTACATATTTAGAATAATATAAGAAATATAAAATAATATACTAATTAAAAAATAAACTATCTAATTATTAAATATTACGAAATAAAATTAAAAAGAAGACCTCCAAATTAGGAACAGATTGAGTATAATAACATTAATGTATAAAAATTCATGAATATTGAGTGATTAGGTTTTGCATTACATTATCTAGTTTACTAGACTGTAAAATATTTTAAAAAATTAATTATTTTTATTTTAAAATAACTGTAAAGTTTAAAAATAAAATTAATTAATTTTTTAAGAACCATAATAAATAAATTAATTTAAAAATAATAAAATAACATAATAACTTATCGTAAAAAAAAATTTTTGTTGTATATAAGAACTCAAATATTTGTCATTATCTAAATTTGGTGCAGATTTAAGATCTCAGGATCTGAGTAGTCACATGTAATCTTGGACAAAAAACCTGGAAACTGTGCCAATTGTGCCTAGTAAATGGTACTACCTCCCACAAAAAATGTATGCCACTATGCTGACAAACCCCAAAGTAAACAAAATTAGACGTGCAAAATTAGCGGGTGGAAGTGGTGGTTCATCAGTTGAGGGCTTCAGTTTGAAGTTTGGGGGTAAATGAAGATTCACTGAGTTTTGCCATTTTCTGACTAAAAAGGATAAATGCATGTGAAGATTCAGAGGGAGTAAAAATATTCTCAATTTCTTTTTTAACTTTATCTCTAATTCAATAGTAAAAGATAAAAGCTAATATTTTTTTTGGTGATAAAATAAAAATTAGTTAAAAAATAATAAGTTAATGAGTTTTTCTTGAAAATAAAAAAAATTTTAATTATTAAATGATCAATCTCAATTTGTATCATAATTTATAAGAGTAAACATGGCATTCTAATAAATTATATATATGTATATATATTTAATACAAAGGATCCATCCAATGAGATTTGGTTGGGCAATTTTAGCAAAGAATTTGGATGAATTTTTAAAATTTGGTATTTCCACCCACTTGAATTCTGATGCATAAAAAACCCAGTGGGACAGCTTTGTCCCCAAATGAATGCAAATTCATTGTTGAATTTCAGTTTGTATGTTATTTTATTGATTAATGATTTATTCCTTATCTCTTTTTACTCATCTCAACAACAAAGATAGATTAACAGTATTTTTCTTATTTTTCTCTGATTTAATTTTAAAAATCAAAATACTCTTGTTATCTTGATCCAGAAGTTAAAACAAAAGTTAGTTAAGAAATTTTGGTTGAGTGGTTTCTACTTAAAAATAGGAACAGATTGAGTATAATAACATTAATGTATAAAAATTCATGGATATTGTGTGATTAGTTTTTGCATTACATTATCTAGTTTACTGGACTGTAAAATGTTTTTAAACAAAATAATTATTTTTATTTTAAAATAATTGTAAAGTTAATTAATAAATAAATAAATAAAATAATTAATTAAAAAAAGTAAAATAATATAATAAGTTAACGTGAAAAAAAATTATATTGTATATAAGAACTCAAATATTCATGCTTCAAAAAAAAAAAAAAAAAAACTCAAATATTTGGCATCATGTGCATATCTGAAATCTCAGACCGAATAGTCACATGTAACCTCAGGTATATATCAGACACGTAAGGTAATGAATATTAGACACGTAAAATAATATGAGACACGTAAAATAATGAATGAGTACACGTAGGGTTATGAGTATCAAACATCGTAGGCTTTCCATTTGTATATAAATAGCTAGCATGTAGGGTTATGTTGGGTGCACTTGAATGTTTATAAGGTATTGAGAAGCAAAGGAGCAAGAGATGTTCTAGAAGATATATTGAGGCAGAAAGCAGAAGAGAGTAATCTCGTCCCAGGGTATCCACCATATATAGTGCTACCAAATTTATTTTCTTCTTTTCCTTCACCGAGAACTAAGTAAAGAATTGGAAGCCATTTAGTTTTTGGATCATCAGCTGGATATGGTAAGTTTTTCATCTCTATTTTATTTACTAGTTTCATTTCAAAATAATACTCTTGTTTGTTATATAGTTTTAATATTTTATAATTTATAACATAATTTTTCCCTTTTCTTGTTGTTTTACAGATCCAAGGGATCCAACCAAGAAAAAAATAAAAACTTTTTAAGCTTTGATTCCTTATTATTGTGCGGTAATTACTTACTTATTCTTACTTGTCTATTATTCTATCATTAATAGAACCAAACGGTAGTAGGATAGATCCTTTCTGTGGTTTATCATGTTATTCTTGATATTTTCCTACTCTTATTGACAGAGAAACAAGGCTTTCATGGTTGGTGAACAATAAAATATGTAAAAGGCTTACAAAAGCAACTTCAAGTAATCATATATATATATAATAGTCTTTCAGAAATTCTTCCTTCGTGCTTAAAAAAATTCGTATTATTATATAGTTGTGTTTTAACTAAATAGGAGTTTTTTTTAAGGACAAATAAGAAAGAAATTTATAGAATTCCATCCTATTTTGAGCAAAACTTCTTATATAATATTTCATTATGGATATACTAATGTGTATATAGTATTATCGTTATGTTGGATAACATTTATCTATTTTTTTATCTTATCAGTTGAACTCAACTAATGTCTAAGGAGCAAGTTATATGTACCAAATGTCTCGACGAAACCTGTTTCCAATGGTAGCTGGTTATCAAATGTGTTGGTTTTCAAAAAATTTTCTACAATTTATGGCAATGAATCTAGAAAGGATATTTCATGGAATGGGTAGCTTGGGAATATATAACTCGACATTAAATCCCGGGAAAACATCAGGTTCCCGAGCATCTTGAAAGATGCAAGGAACACCAATTTCGACAGATGAATCCCTCTAGATGCTTTCCCGGCCTCTTTCAATGCATCTCCACCGGATCCTTTCCGCAAAGGTGACTTCGTGGTTCTTGAATAATTCCCCGCCGCCTTGGCACTCTGCACCATCAAAGTATTTATAGCTCCTATCATCAGCCAAATCATCAGACAATACTTCTCTTTTAACCCTTCTAAGGTTCTGTGTGGCATATTCCCAAGGTCAAACATGTTCCCAAACACTGGCCATCCCGGTGGACCCGGTGGCAGCCGCTTTTTGCTACCTTTTTGAAGCCGCCGGAAGATGAAGAGGATTGCTGGAATCAAACAGCCCATGCAAAATACCACCTGGTATAAACCCCACCCCATCTCAGTTACTCAATAACTTAGAACTCAAGTTTTCTGTACTTATCTACAGCTGTTTATGCAGCGTGTTTGATGGGGGTGCCTCCATCACTGCCAACCAAATTTTACATTATAATTGTGTTTTAACTAAACACAACTTCCAAGCTTTGGAGGGAGGTGAATCCAGTAGGACATCCAAAAAATTGCTTAAGAGTTGGACCATGGTGATCTAACTTTGCCATTTGCGTTTGGAGTCTTTGCAATCAACTGTAGCCGCTCTTACCTCAAGAATGAATTTGTTTTTATTTACCTGTTACTATTTTTGCAATTAGGACCTCTAATTCCTCCTTGTTACTTGAACAAAAGCATATATGCTGACCAAGCTTAAGTAGATCAACGCATGCATCCTTTCATGTTAAGGATTGAATTGTTTATAGGAAAAATTTGGATTAAGGGTAGTGGAAGAGTTAAATTTAATAAAAGGGTACAATTTTGATGTAATTTGAATTAAGCATGGTAAATTATTTATTTAAAATATAAAATTAAAATATTTATACTACTTAATTTGGATTAAGTACGAATTCAGGCTCCTCTAGTGAAGGATGAGGTGAAAATAAAATTTTTAATTTGAATCAAAGGAGAAAAAAAATATAAAATTATTTATAATTTGTATATTTTTATTAATTTTAACACTTCCATTACCCACAAAACTAAACCCGACATGCCCCACCTCCCCTCTAACTCAAAACTAAAGCAACAATATTACAAAAGTAGAAACATAATTCGAATTCTACAATTACCACAATCATAAATACCAATAAACAAATATGATCGTTCATAACCATAAAAATTGATTATGAATTTGTACCTATAATTATCATGACTTATTGAGATTTATATCACATCTGTTAAGATTCCTCTCATCTAAATTCTATATAGATCTAGAATCTCAAGATCTGAGTAGTTACATGTAATCCCAATACAAAACTTGCAAACTGGGTGCTTATTTATTCACCTATTCACTAAAAATGTATGTCACGACACAAATAATCATGAGTATTGTTTTTATTATTTGATTTTGTCCTTTGCATTTTGGTGTAGGTTTCCGAGTCATTATATATTCTAGAGCGGCACAGAAATAGAAACGCTGCAACTATGCTGACAAATACAAAATTAGACGTGCAAAATTAGCGGGTGGAAGTAGTGGTTCATTAGTTAAGGGCTTCAGTTTCATCTTTAGGGCTTTGAGTTTCGCCTTTGGGGAGTTGTGCCACTTTCTGACTAATAAGGGTAAATGAATGTGAAGATTCAGAGCGAGTAAAAATATTATCAATTTTTTTTAATTTAATCTGTAATTCAATAGTAAAAGATAAAAGTTAGTTTTTTTAATAATAAAAGTTAAAAATAATAAATTAATAATTTTTTCTTAAAAATAAAAAAATTAATTATTAAATGATCAATCTCAATTTGTATCATAATTTATAAGAGTAAACATGTCATTGTAATAAATTATATATATTTAATACAAAGGATCCAATGAGATTTCGTTGGGTAATTTTAAACCCCCCCCCCCCCCCCCCCCCCTTCACTTAAATTCTGATACCCAGTGGGATAGCTTTGTCTCGAAATGCATGCAAATTCATTGTTGAATTTCAGTTTGTATGTCATTTTTTTGATTAATGATTTATTCTTTATCTCTTTTTTCTCACCTCAACAGCAAAGATAAATTAACAGTATTTATCTTACTTTTCTCTTTATCTATTTTTAAAATCAAAATATTCTTGTTATCTTCATCGAGAAGTTAAAACTAAAGTTAATTAAGAAATTTTTTGTTGAATGGTTTCTCCTTAAAAATAGGAACAGATTGAGTATAATACCATTAATGTATAAAAATTCATGGATATTGTGCGATTAGTATTGCATTACATTATCGAGTTTACCGTAAAATGTTTTTAAACAATAATTATTTTTATTTTAAAATAACTGTAAAGTTAATTAAAAATAAAATTAATTAATTAGAAAATAGTAATAACTTAACGTAAAAAAACTTTATATTGTATATAAAAGTTCAAATACATTTGGCGTCATTCAAATTTGGTGCAGATCTAGAATCTCAAACCTGAGTAGTCACATATAATCTCGGACACAAAATCTGCAAAATCTGCTAGCATTCTCCTTAAAGATGTATGTCACGACACAAATAATCAGACACCTGACGAATGAGTATTATTTTTATTATTTGATTTTGTGCAATGCTTCGCATTTTTAAAATGGCATACAAACTGAATTGGAGGAAATATTACATTAGTTAGTTTTGTTTTTAAACTTGAAATGTGGATTTAGTTTTATTTCGAACACATAGATTTCCTAGTGTGTGTGGAGGCCTATTCTAATTACAAATTTTCTCGTAAAATTAGAATAGGTGATGGGTTCATAATAGGGGTCTTTATTTGCTAATAATTTCTTTCGAAATGAATTTATATTCCTCTTCAAATAATATTATTTGATCATTTAAATTATTAAAATTTTAAAATATTTTCTTTTCTTTTCAATATTATCCATTTTCCTTCAAATCAATGCACTTTTCATAATACTTATTCTATAACTGAAAATAATAGATAAGATATTTAAGAGTATATTGTGAAATTATAGATATCTTTGTTTAAAATGAGCTAATTATTTAGGAGTATATTGTGGGATAAGATACTTTTTAATTAATTATTATATTTTCTTTTTTTGTTATTACTATTTTACTCTCTTATATATATTTTTTTTTGTACAAAACTATTAAGAGAATTTTACTCTCTCATATTTGTTTTTTAATTTTTTAATAAAAATTTTGAACTTTCAATTGATTAGGATAATTAAAATAATGAAAGTATGAAATAAAATAGTACTAAAAAAATGCAGCCAATAAACACCAAATCCAAACCGGCAAAAAAATCCCAGCACACTACTCTCAAACTCCGAACCTACAAACACTAAATCCGAACACAAAACGAATAAAAAATAAACGCATTTAATCCTTTCTCACAAATCTAAATGTACGAAATCTTTTTTTAAAAAAATTTAAAAATGTACTGACCGATGGGTGAAAAAACGGGGCTCTGCCCATGCTAGATCAGGAAAAAGGAAGAGGAGAGGAAAGAAGTGTAGACCGATGGGTAGAGATTCCCCGAAAGGAGTTATTTCCTAGGATGAATGTTTAACATGACAGAGGGAGGGCAATGCTATTTTACATATATGATATTTTTATAATAAATTTTAATTATTGTACATATATGTTATATTTTTTATTGATTTTTGTGTAATACATAATCATTTATATTTTTATATTTGTCTAGAAGGTTAGGACATATTAAATTATTATTAAATATAATTTTTATTGTTAAAAAATTCTTAAGAATATATAAAAGATTAAATAATATGAAAAAATTAAATTATAAAAATAGAAATAATCAATTAAAATTATATATTATCAATTTATATAAATTAATATGAAATATAATATATACAAAAAGTAATTAAAATTTATCACACTTAGTGCAACGTATATATGTCAAAGAATCCTAAACCCGAAAATACGACTAATAATGGGAACAAACCCTCTCCCCCTACCACGGTAAGAGGGAGAGCATTGGGAGGAGTACCGCGACCTCCCCGAGAAGGGGATGGTGGGGTACGTTGGATTGCGCAAGGTTGGCCACTGCAGGAGGAGATTGCTGGGTTTGGAAGAGTAGTTCATAGGATACTAGTTAGCCTAAGAGATTGGGAAAGGGAGGAGGATCATACTGTTGTTGTATAGCACCTATGATGCCATTATAGTCATACTTAACTTACGATGGATAATGACATTGAAAATAGCGGGAGAGATTACATGGCCAGCTAACATTAAGGAGTCTGACAAGGACTTGGCTTCATGGAGAAAGGCAGAAATGGACATATCGTTCTTAGAGATGCTATGAAACTCTAGAAGAATTTGAGTTTGTTGGGCAGGGAAATAGTGTCATAATCCTTTAAGGCACTCCAGGCTACAGCAGATGAGGTGATGCCTTGAAGGCTGAGAAAATAGACTTAGAAGTAGAAGAAATTATCCAGGAGAATAAAAACTGATCTTTTTGAAGTAATTCTAAATACTCGGGATTAGACACGAGGAAGGGAGGGAGGGTCACCTATAGCTATAGTGGCAGGAGAAGCAGGTTCAGAACCATGGAAGATTTTGGTCAGTTTCAACATGGTTATGAGAGGAGAAAATTGGAGTTTCCATGGACCGTAGTTCTCACGAGAGAAGGAGAGAAGGGGGAGGGGCCGGCTGGAGTAATGGCAGATGAGGATAGCAAAGTGACCAAAGAGAGAGGCTAAGGGAGTAGTCATTTTTGCCTTTGTTTTTTCCTTTTACTTACCTGTAGAGGATCTTGATGTTGTGATACCAACTTAAAAATACAAAAGAATGAAATTGTATTAAATGAATTCACGTTAGAGAGTTATATCTACTAATAAGTGTTACTATCTACAGTAACAGTTATGATAAAGAGTAAATAACTAAATTCAAGTATATGTAACCCAGTGTACTATCTTTATCTAGATATTCATAATATACACTAACTCCTAACCCTACCTAGTTCCAAAGTCCAAGTCCAACACAATAATTTCATTATTTTTTAAGTACAAAAAGAAAGACATAAAGCTTATTAACCCACTCAAACTCAGGACCTCTCAAATCTTAAGTGAGGAGTGTTAACCATTATACTATCTCCTTCTTATTCCAAAACAATAATTTCAACAAATAAGAAAAAAAAAATTACTATCCAGCCCCTGTAAACCACCCGAGACAAAAGCACATCCTGTCGGTTACATAGCAGTTATCCCACCCTATTTTCTCGGTGAAATTCTAGCACACACCGCCGCTGAAATAATATTGTAGATATCCAATCATATTCCCCCCAAAATCATTATTTGAACAAAACCCAAAAAATAGTAGCAGAGTAACAATAGAAAAATAATATATTTTTATGTGATATTTGAAATATTTTCATGTTATAAATAAATTTTTTAATTATATTTGACATCATATTTATTATATAATTAAGGTATTTTTTTAGTGGGTATCCACTAAAAATATAGTATAATAATGGATCGTCTTACTAGTTATTGAGCTAACAATTTTTAAAATAAAATTGGGAAGGATAAGGCGTAAGCATTTGGGCCTGGTTAGCGCCTGACCCAAATGTTGAAAAAACAAAATCGATAGTCCAAATGTCGAACTCAAGCGATGACGATACATGTGTGATAAAACTCCATTCCTAATCAGCACTCATGCTTTGCATGTTCGCCACGAGGATTTCCCACTTCATAAATGCAAGTCATCCACCGACTTCCCCCTGTTTTCCTTCTGCTTTATCTTCCCCCTTTCTAATTTTCTCAGTTTTTAATTCTTGCGGTGAGAAAAGTTTTCGAAACTGACAAATTTAAGAGGATTCTCAGAAGGGAAAGAGTGCAGATTAATGGAGATAGCTTTGGAAACTGACAGGAATGCAGCTATGTCTTCTGTGGCTCCTCTTGCCCCGGTGACTATAGAGAGGAAAATCAGAAATGACTTGGAAACTTCTCTTCCTAAGCCCTGTAAGGCCTCTTCTGTTTCCCCTGGAATTCTAATCAATCAATTTTGTGGTTTATTGATGCTAAAAGAAACATTATTTTGATCAAAATTAAGAGGGCTGTTAGCTTCATCTATGTTTTGTTTTCCAGCATCATCATCAGTTGATTGTGTTTTTTGCACTGTTTGGACTTAGATATGGCGAGAGGATTGGCTGCTCCCGATACAGAGCACCCTTATGGGACACCAGGGCATATGCACCATAACTTAAGTGTTCTTCAGCAACATGTTGCTTTCTTTGATCAAGATGACAATGGAATCATCTACCCATGGGAGACTTATGCCGGTAACGCTTTACACAAAGCTAGCGTCCTTGAAATCAGCTTATCCTTCTCACTTTATTGAATTTGGTATTGCGTAGGATGTCGTCAATTGGGTTTCAACATAATCTTCTCCCTGTTATTGGCCATTTTCATCAATGTGGCCTTAAGCTATCCTACTCTTCCGGTAAGTAATTCATGATAATATTGCCAACAGAATGAATGAAGAAATCAAGCCCCTTTGATCTTTTTAACTTGAGGCTGTCTGTTGTACCCGTCAGGGTTGGATACCTTCGCCGTTGTTCCCTATTTACATCTACAACATACACAAAGCCAAGCATGGAAGCGATTCTGGAACCTACGACGACGAAGGAAGGTGAATTGAATTGTTCAATGAAAATATATGGGTCGGTCCAGAAATTATATCATGTACTTATTAAATAAAATGATGACAACTCCTCTAGGTATTTAGTGGGTACCTGGTATAATTTGCCACGGATCAATTTCAGCTCCTCTTGTTTGAGTACATATAATGATTAGTTAATTGATTCACGGGAGAAATTTTTTCCAGGTTTTTCCCAGTGCACTTTGAGAATTTGTTCAGCAAATTTGCCCGAACCGTCCCGGACAAGCTTAGTTTCGGGGAACTTTGGGAGATGACTGAGGCCAATCGGGATGCCTTCGATCCATTCGGCTGGTTAGTACGTTTGTCTTGAGTTGATAAATAAGCAGCCCCCCATTTGCAGGATTTTGATGATTTGCTGTTTATGCACATTTGTCAGGTTTGCTAACAAGGGGGAGTGGATGATTCTTTATATTCTGGCCAGGGACGAGGAGGGATTTCTCTCTAAAGAAGCAATCAGGCGATGTTTTGACGGCAGCTTGTTCGATTACTGCGCCAAGATCCACGCCGCCGCCGGTCTGGAGCGCAAGGCGGAATGAGCTCCGCTGCAAAGTGTAATTTAAGTGTTGAACTTTTCTAGCTTCTTCCGTTTAGTCCGGCGGCCGATCATTATGAACTCCTTTAATTACTTAGGCCGGGGATGGTGCTTTAAATTAATATTATATCAACGTTATTCTTTATGAGTGTTTACACCTTTATCTGAAATTAATTTAGTGAAAAATAAAGCGGATTTTCGTACCTTTTTTTTCCAACCAACTAATATAATCCGCATGCTTAAAAAAAAAATTAGTATGACAAGAGATATAAAAAGGCTATGTTAGTATATATTTCACCATAATTAATCTTAATATTGAGTTTTTTCCCCCAATTTTTGGATCAATCATATATTTTACTAAAAAAATGTTTAGCATGTCAGAGTAAAAAATTAAAATAAACATCCTAACTTCAAGGAGAAAGTAAATTCTTAGAATTAAAATTTAACAATATGAAATGATCAATGATGTAATGCTGAATGTTTACAATAATGTACGGCGGGGGCAAGGTGACGGGAAGGGGGAGTATGAGAAAGAGAAGGTGAAAAAAAAGAATTAGGGTTTTGTTAATGTATTTTTGTAATTTACAAAATAAATTTTATGTATTTTATTTTTTAAAAAATAACATAAAATGATCGCTAATTGGGTTGACTTATATTTATTTTTTGATGAATTAAAATTGTTTAAAATTTATTACGTAATATATATTTTTATGATGTAAACATATTGTACCAAAAAAAGACAAATTTTCTCGCATTATTAGTAGTAAAAGAGGACCGATACCACAGAATTCTAGTGGAGTCACCAGCTAATCTTCGGCGTTGTATAGCGATGCCAATTTTATGTCTCGCCTCCTTCGTTATAAAAAAACAAACAAACAAAATTAATTTTGTCAAGGACCAAAATTACATTTTTTTCCCTTTTCAAATTTATATATAATTGCATACCTGCTGGGCTGACATTGGGCCTCAATTAAACCAATTGGTTTTTTCCACGTTCCACCACAAAATTTCAAATTCAATTGGTAAGTGGGCCTTAATTTCAAAGGCCCAATTTGACATCACATTCTAAAAACTTGCCCCCTTCCCTTTTGGGGAAGATACATTACCACACAGGAAGAAAGACCGAGAGAAAAAGAAAAAATGGCGACCGAATCTGCGACGGCTGTCGAAGTACCAACGGGAGATGTACCACCGGTTGCGACCGAGACGGTGGCGAAGGTGCCGCATAGGCTGGAGAGAAGGTGGGCCTTCTGGTGCGATAATCAATCTAAGCCAAAACAACAAGGAGCAGCTTGGGGCAGCTCTCTCCGCAAGCTATATACCTTCGACACCGTTGAAGAATTTTGGTGGTATTATTTCGATTCAAAATATCCATAGTTTTGTTCATCTTTCCTTTATAAATCTGTTATGAACTTGATAAGCTGATCCTAGGGTATCAAATATGTTGAATTATACAGGTTATAGTTTTTTCATCTCATCTTTACAAATTTCTTGAGGGGTATATATTCATCGATTTTTGTCATTCTTACGAAAATCAATCATATTGTTGTTAAATTATATCAAATTTAATTTATTGGAGGATCTAACTCATTATTTTGTGTTTGATTAATTTTTATGTGTTTTTTTCTTTCTTTTTTTTTTTAATTTTATTTTAAGCCTAAACGTTAGTGATGGCTTCCTATGATGAATATATCCCAAAGGTTTCCAATTCTGAATAGTAGGTCTCCTAGAATGAGGGAGACATATGTAATTTGCATGAAAATGGAATAGATTTCGTTCGGCTATGTGCAAAGCAGTGGGAGATGGAAAAATATTGACTTGCTATTGTTTGCCTATTAAATGTATAAATTCTCTTGCAGCTTGTATGATCATATATTTAGACCCAGCAGATTGGTGGTAAATGCTGACTTTCACTTGTTCAAAGCTGGAGTTGAACCTAAATGGGAAGATCCTGAGTGTGCTGGTGGGGGCAAGTGGACTGTGACTAGCAACAGAAAGGCTAATCTTGACTCCATGTGGCTAGAAACTGTAAAGATCTTATGTTGCTTTGAGTTTATTGATGATTTCTGTTAAATATTATCTGTAGTCAAATGAGTTTATTGATTGTTATGGTTGACATAAGAACTTCTTCTTGACAGTTGATGGCTTTAATCGGTGAGCAATTTGACGAAGCTGATGAGATATGTGGAGTGGTTGCTAGTGTGCGTCAGAGACAAGACAAGCTTTCTCTGTGGACCAAGACTGCTGCGAATGAGGCTGCACAGGTTTTCGTCTCTCAATTTATAATTAAATCTGAATGCTGATATTGGCAGCGCTTATCTGAAAATTCTGCAGAATCTACTTTTCATGCATATTATTGTCAGTGTAGATCTGTTCAAATTTTATTTCCCATTACTCATATTACTTTCTAGGTGTCTAAGTTCAAGTAGGTGGGGATTAGTTTAATTTCAGCAGTTGCTGATTTAACCTTCTGTTTCCCATTCTTAAGGGGCAGAAGAAATATAAACGACAACTGTCGGTAGTTCTACTATCAATATGCTTTGTTTTTATATTTATCTCTCTCTTATTTGGATCATTCTTTGGTGATTCTGTGGTGAGATTGCCTATGCTTAATCATTTTTCCGTAAAAGGCGAGCTCCGTATTGCGAATGAACTGTTTATTACATTGTAATGTTGGCATGTGACATCCTTTACCACTAGTTATTTCAGGTATCTTGTAGTAAGCCTGATGGTAAAAAGAGGATAATACCATTAGTATGCTTAACTTCTGTATTTCCCATGCCATATTTGGTTCCAGATTTAGCCTTGTTGCCTGCCTACCAGTAATAATGAGAGTTCATTTACTTTGGAGTTGTGTCTCTAATGAGTTCTGTATGGGGGTTTCAGTTAGTTTGATCCAAATAGCTATAAAATCCACTGGTGAGGTAACTTTGTGATATTGGACTTGGTAGCATAGTGGTCCTGTGAACCCAAGTTTCTAAGAAACTAGTTTTAGACAGAGTATGATGAGCTTCAGATTAGATGATTACCTTAGAGCAAATTGTATTTTGAGTAATCAGATTGAGAAAGCCAGCTCCAACTTCTAACATCACTTAGAAAATTCGTATTTTATACTCAAATTAGAGGTTTTAGTTGTTGGAAAATCGAAAGCAAATGAAAGATATTAGTTGGGAAATAAATCACTCAATGCCTTAAAAAGGATGTCTTTTGACGTTATTCGTTTATTTATCTCCCTGCTTGCATATGGAATCATAACATGGTGTTTCTGTTATATAGATGAGCATTGGGAGGAAGTGGAAGGAAATCCTTGATGTTACTGATAAGCTATCCTATAGTTTTCATGTAAGTGTTGGCTTTTGCTGCTACATGTTTCCCATTCTCTATAGAGTTTCCTATTTTTATATTAATCTCATTGCGCCTTTCCAGGATGATTCTAAAAGGGAAAGATCTGTGAAAAACCGATACATTGTTTGAAGATTCACTGCAGTTAGTATTTCAATCTGAGATTACTGCAGATGAAGTAGAGATATCGTGGATGGATCTCACCTTGCAACAATGTATGACATGACATAATGCTTGTGAGATTTATTTTTTGATTGTAACATTATATGATGGTACCAGTTTTGACTAATGTAGTTTAGGATTGCTCGTTGGTTTTTATATGAGTAAGATATTTTTTTGTCAGAAAAGCTCTGTTGCTGCTACTTGGTTTACCATTTATGGCGCTTATTTGTAGATCCATCATTTATGAACTAAAACACAATTACACATGAAATGGTGAGATGTTATTGTTTTAGCACCACAGACTGAACTGGGATTGTTGAGCATCTCTAGAACAGAGAAAATATAATATCTTATTTTTGTTATGAATGTAGATGTCTTCTGACAATTGCATGTTTATGAAATTGTGATGCTTTAATGTCGAAAACTAGTGCTTTAAGTCTAAGATAGAGTTTAAATTTGCATGTATTTAATAGTGAAAAGAGTATTGATTTATGATTACCACCAAAATGGTATATCTATTAACCCAAATTATAATAAAATATTCAAAAAATATCATTAAAAAATAAGAGTTTAGTAAATACTAGGCATTACACCAACAAGTTTGAATACATATCATGTCTTCCTTCCAGTTGTTTCATTCGAGTCCGTTTATGGTGGTACTATAGGAGTAGGATGAATTTTACTCCTACTTACTGTAGCGCTACAGTAGCGCGCGCTATAGTTTCGTGCTACAGTAACGCGCAACAGTTTTTTTTTTTTTTTTGACGCACAAACTTTTTTAAAAAAATACCTTTTTTAAATACTTTTTATATCAAGGGAAATCAGATCAGGATTATATAGACATCAGATGAGAGAATACAAGAGATCAGATCAACAGAATATAGATATCAGATCAAGAATATAAAAGAAATCATACAGTAGAACTAAAATATAATTAACAAGAGAGATCAGATCAGGATTATATAGACATCAGATCAGCGAATACTTGACATCAGATCAACAGACTATAGATATCAGATCAAGAATATAAAAGAAATCATACAGTAGAACTAAAACATACTTAAAAAGGGAGATCAGATCAACAGACTATAGACATCAGATCAGCGTATACTTGACATCAGATCAACAGACTATAGACATCAGATCAAGATTTTAAAAGAAATCACACAGCAGAACTAAAACATACTTAACAAAGGAGATCAGATCAGGATTATATAGACATCAGATCAACTCATACTTGACATCAGATCAACAGACTATAGACATCAGATCAAGATTTTAAAAGAAATCACACAGCAGAACTAAAACACACTTAACACAGCAGAACTAAAACATACTTAACAAATGAGATCAGATCAGGATTATATAGACATCAGATCAACTCATACCTGACATCAGATCAACAGACTATAGACATCAGATCAAGATTTTAAAAAAAATCATACAGTAGAACTAAAACATACTTAAAAAGGGAGATCAGATCAACAGACTATAGACATCAGATCAGCGTATACTTGACATCAGATCAACAGACTATAGACATCAGATCAAGATTTTAAAAGAAATCACACAGCAGAACTAAAACATACTTAACACAGCAGAACTAAAACATACTTAACAAAGGAGATCAGATCAGGATTATATAGACATCAGATCAACTCATACTTAACATCAGATCAACAGACTATAGATATCAGATCAAAAATATAAAAGAAATCATACAGTAGAACTAAAATATACTTAACAAGGTAGATCAAATCATGATTATATAGACATCAGATCAGAGAATACAAGACATCAGATCAACAGACTATAGATATCAGATCAAAAATATAAAAGAAATCATACAGTAGAACTAAAATATACTTAACAAGGTAGATCAAATCATGATTATATAGATATCAGATCAACAGAATTTAGATATCAGATCAAAAATATAAAAGAAATCATATCATACAACAAAAACGTCCATAATATGTATCATAATAGCCAAAAATAACAAAAAAAATGAAGGTACTGTAGCGCGCTACTGTAGCAGGGTAGGAGTAAAATTCATGGTGGTCCTATAGGACCACCATATAAATTACCGTTTCATTCTGGTAAATTTCAACTAAAGAAGTGATGAATTATAAAATTAAATATGATTTTTATTCGCAATAACATAAAAAGTATTTAAGTAATATTATCAAAATTTTCCATCTCTCTAATCGTCGCATACATATTTCTTAGTTGACAATCCTTTTACTATAAATTCTATGTCGTAAAATAGTCTATTTTCTCCTCTCAATTAAAATATATGTATGCATTTGAACATCTCTCGGCTAATTAAAATACCAAAAAACACAACAAAAAATACAATTTAAGAAGTGAAAAATAAATATGATTCTAAAAGAGTACATCTCTGTTTCTCAACTTACAACAATGTAATTGAATATATATGGTGGTGTTCTGATCGATCAGCCCCAGATGACGGTGAAATATATGACTCTAAATAGTTTATACAACCTCTGAGCTTTTGAAAAACCCTATTGGCCATGGCATGAAGGAGAATTAAGAGACATCGAAATCAAGCAAGGAAACCCAGTTTTTCTCCATTCTTCTTGGCTAATCGAATCAGCCCTTGTCTTTGTTTATTATCTGCTCCAATTGTTTTGCAGAATTCATTTATCACCTGAAATATTTCATTCATGTCACACAATTAATAACAATGATGAATTTCTTCTTCTTCTTCTTCTTTTTAATAATAAGATATAACTGAAAATTATTAGGCTTCAGGAGGCAAATCTGCAGTAGGCCAGTAGAAACACAGAACAAAGGACTGAAAAACTCAGAAAAGTAACACTAATTCAAGAACCCACCATTTTGAATTTTTTAAAATTTAATACTAGCAATTAGTAAGATATTGTTAATGGCGGTTTTAAGCTCACCTGTGAGTGTAAAGAAATGGCTTTTCCTCTCAACTGATTGAACCGCTTCTTGCCTACAATGTTACGCGCCACAATCACAAGTGGAGCAAACAAACCTTTCCCTTCGTTCACGTTTCCCATCATCGGCCGTGATCTCACCGGCTTCCCCACCACCCGGACTTGGACGGGAGCCGTTTTCGCCAGCAGCCCCGAATAATCTTCGCCGGTGACCGATGATTTGCCCCAGCTCCCATGGAAAGTTGAATATAAACCCGCTTGAAAACCAGTTGCACAAATCGATGTCGCCATTCCAATAAATTCTTGCAATCTTCAATCTGGACCAGTGCAACTCAAGTGTAATCTTTTAAGGTTGTCAAATTTTATTTATTTATGTTTTTTAAAATGGTAGTTCTTCGTAGTGAAGAAGGGTGTGGTTTATATTGGATCTAAAGAGAATGGGAAATGAGAGGATATATTAGGAGCCACACATGCATGGTTTGTTCTGGTGGCTTGGATTTTTCTCTTCTGATTTTATTCTCCGTCTACTTTTATTTATTTTTTAATTTGGTATTTTACTTGAAGTAGAAAATAGAGAAAAATTAATAGAATCTTCCCTCGAGGATCTTTTTCTCAAATTTATGTGGCTCTTTCCTCTCCAGGAGGAGCCACTCTTCTTCCCAAAAATAAATACTTTAATGAAAATATTTTAGCCAATGAATTTTTTCTTTTTTCTTTCTATTAGGTGTGTTAGTTTGGTGGAAATAGGGACGAAATCAATCAAAATTTGATAATTTAATAATTATTAATTATAAAAGTAATATTATTACTTTCACTTGTTTGATAAATTATAAGGTCTTTATTAAGAATCAGATTTTTTTTTTTTTTACTAAGAATAAGATTGTCTTTTATAACACAAAATTATTATTTTATTAATTCACGTATCCATATAAAAAAGCAAAAAGAGTATAATACTCTATGTAATTTTATCTTTTATAATTGTAAAAAGTGAATTCCATAATTTTTTTTTATCAAAAAGAGAAGCATCAAGTCTATTAAAGAACGTAAGACCGGAAATCAGAATTTTCATGATCCTTAATTTGTAATTATGCAAAGGAACGTTTAGAAGTAACTATTATCTTTTTATTTAAAAAGAATATTTGTAATAATAAAAAGATTATACATATCCCCTAAAAATCATTATATTTTACACAAAAGAATATCATAAACCCGACTAATTTTGAGAGTAATCTCCTAGATGATATGGAAAACCTAAATTTCAAAACCGTTTCTATATAAGTTATTTAAAATATAAATTATTTCTTTTATAAGACATTCTATATAAAAATATAATTTGTGCCATTTTATTGCAAAATTGTCTACATTTAATTATAAAATTATAATAAAATTAAGAAAATATTATTCAAGACAAAAATTATAATAAAAAAATATTATATTCTTTTTTTAAAAAAATAATATTATATTATAAATTAAACCGTGTCGTAATAACCTTAAAAACTGTATTTAAAATTAAAAAAAACGCCGTCTTGAAGTTTCTCCATGCTTGATGGAAGTGAACATTATTTGTGGACACAAATTGGATGGCTGGATTTGAATCAATTTGTGGCCGTTAATGTTACATTGCTGCAAAGAAGAAAGTTGTTGGGATCGTTCATAAGGGTTGAATTCTCCCCTTGCGCCCTTTACTTTGAAAACTATGAAAGAATTCAAATGAATATTTGCTTCGTCTTTGTATGAAAACTATTTCCAGTTATATTGATTAATTGTTTTAGTTAAATCATATTTTGTTTTACATATGTTGACCACTTATATCAAGTGACTAGATGATGAGGTGTCTGGTGTGACATAGTAGATCTCATAGCTGGTTAAAGTCTTGATATATAAACCAAGCTCGTAACTGAGACAGTTTCGGTCAAACTGTCAGTTTAGATTTTTATGTGATTCTGAAATTAGTTGGTCTACACTAATTGAATCATATAGATATGTCCGGGGCATATTGAGTATGACCGTTGAGGTTTGAATTAACTTGTATTGATCGTTAGTAGTTAAGTTGAACCTTGTATTCTATCTCTTAATACATAGACTTGAATAGACATGAGGATTGGACATAGTGTACTTTGATCTGCTAAAGAGTGAGGTCACTTGAGGCCAATAGTCTCAGTAGGTTGGGTGCGCTTGTTTGATTGCTTGATGTGTTGTTACTTGTTCGAAAGGAAACCATGTACCGGTGCGTCCGGGTTGATGGTGCTCCCAAGATTAGCTCATAATGTTTATTGTACTAAACCTGGCAAGTGGACTTATGTCCAAAAAGTAAAAAGGTCGAGTGTTACTAGTCTCGGATAATAAGAAATTGATTAATTAATTTATCAATAAATTAATATATTGACGAGTACTATATTTTTTATGTGGGAAGATTAAAGAATAATTAATTTAGTTGTGCTAGAAGCAATTCTGGTTTGGATGGTAGTGTCATAATTAATTCGTTAGTGATACGATTAATTATGTATTGGTTAATTGGCAAAAGTAGATTTAATCAATTAAGATATTAATTAATCCTTATGTCAGTTAGTTGTGAATCAGTCCAGGAACTGGATTATGGATAAATGAATCCTTATATCAGTTGGATGTGAATCAGTCCAGGAGTAGGATTGAAGTAAAACACAAACCCAATAGGAAGACTAATCATTTTCCAACTTGGAGTCTCTCTTGTAACTCTATAAATAGACATAGAAGGTCAACAACATAAGACACAATTCATAAGTTTCAGTTTTCAAGAAACTAGAAAGAGAAAGCTAAAGAGAGAAAAGAGAAAAAAACTTGGTTTGCTATTCTTCTTGGATTTCTTTTTGTCGCAAGTCGGGAAGAACTTGGCAGTGGCGGCAGCACCTAGCTTCCGGCGGCAGTAGTACTTCCGACACCTCTCTCAGTGGCGCGTGGAAAGCTTCTCGGCGGCGCGTGAAGGGCTAGCAGCGGCAGTGTAGGATCCGGGAAACTAGGCGGGTTTTTTTTAGATGATTTTGCACAAAGAATTGTTGTGTTGATCCATTCGTTTGATTGATAGTTGCCCACACAATTTCCTGATGAGTCTAGAGTCATACAAGAGATTTTCTTGAGGACACGCTTCAAAAGTCAATTCTTTTCCTTCCGCTTTTAATTAAAATTATTTTTGTGCGTGTTAACAAATTGAATAAGGTATAACTAAGATCATGTACAATGGTGTTTCAAAAGGGTTTGAATAGTATTGCACTAGTGTCCAGACTTGTGATTGATTTTCGATTTTGGAATGCCATGCACGAAAGTGAAATTTTTTATCTGGCTCAGGTGGATAATTCCTTCAACTCTGGCTATAAGAAATGCAAAATGAGCTTCATACATGGCCAGGACATTTGAAGCCACCACCGAAACCACCTACCCTGATTCAATCCCCAAAGAAAAAAGTGAAGAAGCAACCTTGATGCATCTACCATGGGTTTCTGACTATGTGTAAGTTCTACTATTATAGACCACTGAGGCGGCTGCGGGGTGCGACAGAGGGAGGTAACTAGAGTGACGATGGAGTAGATCTAGTAGTGGTGGTGTCGACTAGTAGCGAGCGAGAGATAAAATGGAATTAGGGAGGCTATCGTGGCCACCAATTATGGAGGTAAGGCTATTGGTAGCAATCGGTGAGGGAGAAGAACCGACGATGGCTGATTGAAAAAAAGGAAAAAGAGGGAGAGATTGCGACTGTGGCGATGTCGTGGTTGAAGGAGAAATGAGATAGAGAGAGAGAGAGAGAGAGAGAGAGAGGGAGAATCGATGGGGTGGTGATTCCCAGCGAGAGGAGCGGTGGCACTCCTGATCTCCTGGTCCTCTCCCTACTTCCTTTTGTGGTCCCCCTCAATAAAAGTAAAAGAGAGTAAAATTTAAATAGATATATGTCATTTTTTATTGTAGGGGATCAGGAAGGGGATTAGGGAGGGGACCAGGAGATCCGAAGCAGGACAGTGGAGCAGGGGAGGAAAGTCGGGGAAAAATAAACAAGTAAAGGTTCGGGCTGGTTGCCCTAATTTTTTGGTTAATTTTGATTGATTTTTTTTGTTGATTTTTTGGATTTGTCCCAGATGCGTCTAATGTTTAAACATTAAGTAGGAGAAAAGGAATTGAAATTAAAGTGAAAATGTGGCTTGACATCGGGTGGTGTTGCGGCAGCGACGACAGTGGATATTTATTTTTTCCGATTTGAGAAGGGAAAGAAAAAGGAGATTAGGGGTTTGTTTATGTTAATTATTTTGTATATTTATAAAATACCCCCAAATATTTTTTATAATTTATAAAGACAGTCTTGTTTAACCTTTGACAATGTTTGACCAATACAAAAACTTACTATAGCAAGTCAAATTTGTTCAATGGAGCAAAACTGTTTAAAATTTAAAACGTAATAGATATTTTTTAAGGAGTATAAATATGTTAGACCAAATGTGAAACTTTGCCAAATGTAACGGACCAAAATTATAATTTTTCCGCATTTTAAGCTTGGTTCATGTTTAAACAAAAATAGACAAAATAAAAAATGACTGGGGTTAGGGAAGAAGTGAGAAAAAGTTGAGGATTAATTTCAAAATTTTGAAAAACGCCGGTCAGAGAGGGAATTCCCAACTGCATGTGTCAACAAAAGGAGGCTGCATCACTAAACCCCAACATGGCTAAATGTGTAAATTAACCACAAAAGCTGCAATTCTGCAAGTGAAAAGTCCACTCCGCCGTCCTGACCAAAATCCATCGCCGATCAAACCGTCATTTCACGAAGAAATGGTATCTCTCCACAATTATTCCTCGTATAGATGATGGTGTTGCCTCGCAAAATTGTCTCCATTGCGTAGAGAAACTTCTAATCATAATACAGAAAAAACGCTCTAAAAATTTGTACCCCGTCAAGGCAAACTCAAAAAATGGTGTTATTCACCTCGCATTTCTTAGCTTTCCTGTTTCTTTTGGCCATAGGCATTCGCCGTCTAATACGCTCATTCACTCTTTATCTCAATAACCCATCTCAATATACGTCCAAACCATGGTATTTTTCAGAGCCCAGATGGAAAAACTGTGATTTCTACTCTCTCCTCCTAGCCCTCCCAATTGGCTCATTTATACAACTTTACTTGTTTTTTGTAATTTCAGGCCAGCCCACTTATAGGTTTTCATTCTTGCAACAATCTTTTGTGGTTTTCTCGTTCTGGGCTTTTTTAATTTTCCTCATCTGTAAGGAAAGTTTCGATCTTTATATTATTCCTGATAATCTGGTGTTTGTAATTGGTGGCACTGTATTTCTCGTTGAGTATTTGATGAATGGGAAAGGAATTGTTGGTCTTGCTGCTGTTGCATATGAACTTTTAGGTGGACTTACACTTGTTTGTGCTGCTGCATGCTTCTACTTGTCGTTTAGGCCTTCAGCATTGTTTGCAGAATTTTCGTTGTCTTGTGGCCTTGTTTTGAAGAGTTTTTGGGTTTTGCAAGTTGGTTTGTCATTGTATACTGATACATTTCATTTAAAAGGGTGCGATAAGATAACTGTTCAGCAGAGCAATGGGCAAGTTGATGTTAAGTGTGATCTTGAAGAGGATAAGTTAAGGGGCATTGCACTGATGAATTTGCTTTTTGTTGGACATTTCATGATGGTTCTTGTAAGTAGCTTTGGATTGTTCGGATTTTTGCATTGGATTAGGAATACTAGGTCTGGGGAGGCAAGTGGACCATTACTGGCTCAAATTGGATCAGATGGTATTGTGATGAATCAACTCCCTGTATTTGAGATAGAATGAGGGTGGAACTTCTTGCTTTACTCTTCAATGCCGAGACATAAACAAGGGTACAGATGGATTTCAATCAAGCATCTTCGAAACATATTTTTCATTCTCTATAGATAGGTAAATTTTGATCTTTCAATTTTTTTAGTTTCTTTGTCTTTGGTTAATTTTCCACCAGTACTACTGGATTAGAAATTTTTCTTGTAATTATGATATAATGAAAGTGAGTCATCATTCTTCTTTATTTTCATCCATTGCAAATACTTTAGGTATGTGGATAAGTAAAGGCTATATTGTATCTGGAAAAGAACTGCCTGTGAAAAGCAATTTTAATAATTAACAGAAACTCCGTGAAAAGATAGGGATTTATATTCTTATCACCACATTTGATCAATTGTCGTAGATGTGCTCCTTTAGGAATTGGCACGTTTGTTGTGCCAGATGAAGAAGAAAGTATCAGTTCATTTATGCTTGCCTTCTTCTCTGTCAAATGGTATTGCATCTTTCATCTCTTTCTTTTCCATACTAATGAATGTGGCAATTATTTTCCAAACAAAGATCTCCCTTTGCATTAAGTGCTGAAATAGTTTAGCCATTAACATTTTGGATTTCCCAGGTTTGAGATATGCGAGATATAATGTTTTTGCCTATGCAGTTCAAGAATTGTGAAACAAATGGGTCCATCTATATCTGGTTTTGAGTGAGCATAACATATGTACTAGTTATAACTATATCAATATTATTCAAAAGGCGACCAGTAGAATGACATTACCAGTAGCGCCTTAGAATGACTGGTTTGACCCCATACTTGAACTGATGTTCTTAAAGGTAAACAAATACACTAGTACAGCCTTTCGTATCTTGTTAGGGAAGAAAACTTTGGGAAAGTCAACCACCGCCTGCGGAAACGACTGAACCAATGGATTCTAATTCTTGATCGAATTCTTTTGATCTTACTGACGAAGTTATATCTTTTCTTGAGTAGTTTGGGTCTTGAGAAGTTTAACAGTTTCCGTAAGCCTTTCGAACCTGCATAGAGAATATAAACATTAGTCACTGGAAGGTGAGGCTTAAAATTAGAATACATTGATGTGGAAAGGGAGCAAGACAATGGATTCGAGAATATTTTGTGCAATTAGAGTGTTATATCTTTGTGTGTGTATGTACAGACACACATATAGGTATGTTGCTTTTGTGTTTATGTCATAGATAAGAGGATGATTTGAGCAAATTTGGTAAGTTCATCTGTTGGTTGCAGTAATTGCTTGTCTAGTTCAATATTGGGCTATTCATACCTTGGCTGTTCTTTTTAGTTTTAACTGAATGTTCATCTTCTGTTCCAGTCTTGTTTAATACCTGCAAGTATTAAAGAGGGATTATAAGATATCAGGTTCTTTTTCTGCAGTGAAGTTTGAATGTGCTGTGGAACTGTACAAATATATACTATATTTATGAGCGTACGTGCAGGTGTGTGATGAGGGAATGCATTAACATTATTCTTGATTCTCTAAGACACAATTATTGGTCTCGATCTGGTTACCTCAACTAAGCTTTCCAAACGTTGTCGCATTCTTCTTTGTATGAAACCTCGTATGCTCTGTTTCACGAATCATTTCAGTCCCTAAATGTGGTATGCAGATTTCTAGCTGAAGAACATATTCTTACCTTGATATGATATTTTACAAATGCATAAAAGTTTAGTAGGTTCCACACGGTCTTGTCGAGCCTCTTGCCTTCAACATGTCTTGAAGTGATATCTGTTAATATCATGATATAATGATAAATTTGAGCAGCCAAACTGCTAATGGTAGAAGAGGAAGAAGCTGCTGCTTTTAGTTTAATGGAATCAGATCTTTTCCTAATAGTTATGGTGAAAGTTAGATCTGTTACATTGTACTTTCCTCTGCGACCATGTGTTCTTTGTATGATCTACTGATATTTATAGTCAAGTACTGTAAGTCTTTCATGTAGGCTATTGAGCCTGGCATGCTAATATTTGAGTTAGTTTTTTCTTTTTCTTTTTCAAAGCAAATATATCTACCAAATCTAGTTCGTTCAACAGGATGGATGTAGCGCAAGAAAGTTGAGTTAGTACCGAAAGAAACAAATCCTCCATTGGTGCTTAAATCTTCAATGGGCTCTCCTCTCAGCTCAGGTGGTGGAATTGGGGACCAGGTGCAATGGGGTGCTTTATTAAATGCTTTTGAACTTCCAACATCCATGAGTTCCTGCCAAAGAAATTTCAATTTCTCTGAATGTTTTGGATCTACCCTAGGTGTCCTGAAATATAATCCTTCATGGATAACTGTTTCGGTATTACCTGAAAGAAGGCTGTTGAAATGACGACGTCTGTGTCTTCTTTGAAGCGCATAGGGAATACTGTAGTGATTTTTTCTGGCTGTAATAAATTCTTTTGCATTGTGAGTTGATATTCACCAGCTATAGAAACCATTTCTTATTGCACTTAAACATGATTATCGTCTTCTTTCATTTCTTAGTGCTCTCTAGGCTGATGGTGCATTATGGATCCAGTAGATTGTTTTACTAGCCAGGCATGTGTGTGATGGAATCAGAATGTTGTAAGCTGTAAAGGATATCATCTTCCATCTATTGGACTGAAGTTTGAAATGGAATCTCTAGTTAAAGCACATAAATTTTCCCTTCCCAACACACTGGATAGGTAAGATATGCTATTGATCTTATCCTACTGATTGTAGTGATAGAAAATTAACAACGCTAGAAAGCGTAAGCTTAACAGGTTTTATTGTAGGCTTTTCAAATTACCAACAAAATGCTACTCTATGTTATAGCTTTAGGGCAGACATGGATGTGTTCATGCTGTCCTCGAATCTCTAAATAGTACTTTTGCAGTACAACCACATATAATAGTCAGCCAATTATGGTTAGTTCTGTGTTTTCATTTTCCTTGTGGCCTTTCCTTCTGTTGCACTAGCAAATAATAGAACCAGTAAACTCACCTGTTTGATTACAAAAAAGGGCTCCCTTGGGTGGTAAATAAGTCTGATTGGTCTATACATCCCTTCAGATACCTGTAGGGAATTGACATTCATTAAAATGTCTTTCAGCTGAGAGCTCAGGATCACACCTTGCACTGAGGAGATGCTTGCTATCATCTTCCCTGCATCTGGAAAAGCTCATCTTATGCAACTTGATGATCCGTTAGTTGTAATCAAAGACATAATGCAACAGTTAAATCATTATATGTAGATGTATAAGTAGCGCCTCGGGTTCATTTTTTCCACTGTATCTTAAAGTTATACCTCACTCTGATCAGCTCAAACCTATTCTGTTGTTTTAAGTTGTCCTAAAAATGTCTCGAGCCTAGTTTAACCTCACCAACCTACTGTTAGAGGTTTGAACTTGTTCTGGATCTTGTGACCTTTCGAATCAGTTCTTGCACATGGCTAGAGAAGTTTACAGCTGATTACACAGTAGAGATAATGATGCATAAGTAGTTACTGACCTTTCTTTCGTGAAATTCTAGAGAAGTCAAGTCTTAAGGTTAGTTGATATCCATCCTTGGGAGGTTCAATTATCTCCACAACGTCAGGACAAATTGCCCTTACCATCTCCATGGTGTAACGTGATAATCCTGTTGAAAGCATCAATTCTTGATGTAGGAGTGGTGTTGATATTGACAAATAGGCAATCTGTGGACTTGATGCATAAGCCTGAATAACAAGAAAGTAAGTCAGGTTTTTTATTATATTTTTCTCCTTTTGAGATTGCAACTTGTTTATAACCATGAAATTCTTGTTTGTTCACTTTCTTGTGAAGAAGTTTCAATTTTGTTATGGAATTTTTATTTTGCAAAGGAGCCGTGGAGCAATCATATTTGTCATTTTGATCTCGAATATAGTTTTAGATGACTTCTAATGTCTTCTTACACATTAACAATGGCAGGAAAGTAGCTCCAGTCTTACAAAATTAAGAGTTTATGCGTGCTTCGGCTGCTAAAATAAATCATCAGTGAGGCTCAATAAGTCAGAGACTTTACCTGAACATGATATTCAACTGAGCCAAATTCATGCAAATGGTGCTCAATCTCCAATGGTTTTTCAGCTCTGCTTCAGACCAATAACATCTTTAGTCAGTGTAACAACTTCAAGCTGTCTGAATAGGCAGGTCAAGATAATTGACTACAGACTAGTTAGCTCTTTCATTCTTCATTTTTGGATGATATTTATAACGTTTGAAAAGATATTAACTTTAAAACAAGAATTGACATTGAGAAACAATCCTTTCATTAGGATTTCACATGTATCAAACAATAAGAGGTGGTGTTGGACATTTGTCTTTGTGTTTAACCTCTTGTTGTCAACAGATTTGGTACTGGACGCCGAGAAGCATTTTGGATAGAGAGTAAGTGGTCATACAGGCTGCCAAGATTGGCTAGTTTGAGCTAGCAAGCATTGATTGCAGAAAAATATGCCTATTTTAAAGAACTTAAGGACTTCAATCCCTCTGACAGTGTAAATCTACCTTAATCTGAAGTTCTTTGGACACTACTACTGATCAACTTGCAACCCTTTTTACAGGGGCATCTGTTGGAAGTTGTTAGTTTCAGTATGCGACGGTAAAAGAAAATGCGCAGGAAGAGCCTGGTATGTATGCATTATCTGGAGGGGAATACATTGAAACTATACTTGTTAAAACCCCTTGCTAAAATATGACTGTATCTATTTCAGTTCAACTGACCTGTGTAGCTTGAGCAGAATCTCCTTCAATGCAGGCGATTCCCTTTGGAAACATGCCATATTTTGTGTGTGTGTTGTTGGTTTGTGAGTTGCAACAGATGAATGAAGCCATTTTTACTGATGGGCAGTGAGTAGTTTTGAGTAAAATGGAAGTCTTGTGTTGTAATCATGCTTGTCAGGTTATGAAGCAATGTACCCATCGTTTTCCTCCACTTACCCTCAAGCACAGATCAAATGCTTACAACCAAAGAAATGCTAAGCTCTTAAGTGCCTCCTGCCTGCATTCTTCATCTTCTTTGATAAGACATTGATCTCCTATGTCCTAAACCTGACATGAAAATGAATTAAAGTTTGTGTTCTAGCATCTTGGGCGTCCACCATATAGGTTCAAACTAGTTCTCATTATTGAAATTATTAAGAATTTGTAACGGTCCCAAATAGGTTTGGTTTTCATTATGGAGATTCGAAATTGTTAAAATTTGAATTTCTTAATAAAAATCTAGCCTATTTAAAGTCATGCGTGAAGCGAATTTTGTAGCAGACTGTATAATAGGAATAACTTTCACAAGTCGGAGGGATAGCCGGAAAGGGGTCACAAGGTTGAGGATTCCTCGGGAGAAGTTAGTTGTTGGCTTGATTATGACCGTCAAGAAATGTCGCATCTCTGATATATTGCCCAAAGTTAATTAGACGGTAACCTCTCCCTTGTACCAAAAAAAAATCTTTTAAGAAGCTAAAGAAATGTCTAATTAGAAAAGTTTGATTTACCTCAAGCCATTAACAAAACTAAAAAAGACTAAACACAGGAGACCACTTCAAATTTGATCATTCACAATTCGGCTTTTTAACTATAATAATGCGATTCAGCACCAGCTTTGGTCGCTAAAAAGAAAGAAAAAAGAAAAAAGGCCTTAGCTTTAATTAATTAAACAAGGGCAGAGCATAGGGATCTTTTCCAGTGTGATGAATGCCAGATAGATTATCTTTAAAATATACTCAGTACAGTATAGTAGTGATTGATTTGGTCAATTAACGGGGGCATATTAAACTCAACCTTAAAAAAAAAATATATATTTTTTCTCTGATCTTCCTATCATGGGAGGATGGGGGAAATAAATTTTATTAATTAGTTATGTATTTTTGTTCGGATTAAAATTTCAATAAAAGTATATCCACTGCTTGATAGTATAGATCTATATAACTTTATCCGTAATAAACACAACAATAATTTGTGTTTCTTTGACTGTATCTTCCTGTCGTCAATCGTTACTGGATATTTTTCAATAGATTAATATATATTTATTTAAAAAAAATTAATGGGGGCAATATGTGCAATTCATGCATAGTGCTGAATTTTATTGCACATAACCTTCAAGGCTCCAAATTGAAGGAGAATTTTTTTTCTCCATTTCCTATAGCGGCTAGTCGTTTGTTAATTGAGAGGTGTATGAGTGATAACGTCAATAAAGAGCAATGAATAAGTGTAAGAATAACGATAATCCCATAAAATTTAAAAGATGTTGAGATTAATAATTTAATATTAAATTAATGTAAAATATACATAATCTTAATAGAAGACTGAATATTTAGAGTCGGGTCGGATAAAATTTAGAAAGGAGATACGGTATTGAAAAAGGGAAATCCACTATGAAATATGAATGGCTGTGTGCAGGCTTTCACAATCATGAAAGCTTCAAAGTTGAAACTTTGTCATAATGTGATGATCGATCCATCTCATGAAGGAGAAAACGTCAACTGCAGCAGCTAAATACCTACAATCCATCTGACTTAGTAAATGGCACTCTTTCCAACCATATTACTCTCTTCGTTCCTATTTATTTGTCATTTTAACTATTAAAAATTATCCATTATTAATTGACACTTTATCATTATCAAGGTAATTTTTTTGTTTGTCTTGTTTTACATTTCCTCAAAATTTGTGATTGTATTAAACTTTACTACCCAACTACCTATTTCATTAGTAATTTCCTTTCTAAGTTGAGGTAAAAGAGGAAAATTTACTTCACTAAATCATTAATTACTATTTTTCTTTAATAATAATGAAATCTCTAAAATGACAAATTAATTGGGACGGATAAAGTATCTTCTTCCCTTCTCAAGAGTTTAGGACCATGTCATGTCCCTTTAAGTTATTACTAATGTTAGTACGGTTAAATTTATTATATATATATATATTTTTGCTTTTAAATGTTTTTTTAATTCTTATTTTGTTTGTATCTTATTCTTCTTTCAAAGTATTTTTTTATTTTATTTAAGTTTCTTATTTCTGTAATTTTGATTTAATCATGTATTACGCTTACATGAATGTACAAACATTATGCTAATAAGTTGAAGATAAATTAAACCTTTTCTAATGTTTTGTCTTATTATTCTTAAATAGTTCATAGTCCTTACCATGTTAAGTTTGCTGGCTCCTTTGCTTATTTTCCTTACAAAAAAAACTTGTATTCCCAGAGACACAATTTAGTCTCGCAAATTATACGGTATAATTTAGAGATATATCTTATTACTATATTTAAAAAAATAATATATTAATTTATTGACAGCTCAATAATAACTTACAAAATTGTTGATCTGCATTATTTTTTAGATATAATAATAAAGTTTTCCCTTAAATTATAGGATATAATTTGCCGTTTGCTTCAAGATTTGCTCAAGAATCAAAATATCATAAATCTGAATTTCCTCCTTAAAGCACGTCAACTTTCATCCTTAGTTCCATCACTCCAACTCCCTCTTCTTTTCTTTTATTTTTTTCTACTACTCTCATTTTTCTCAAGTGATTTTTGTTTGATACAACTCAAAAAATAATTTTATTTATTAAAATTAAATGATACAATAAATAGTATTGTCATTTTGAGATGACGTAAGGATGTGTTTGGTGTGCGAAAATGGAAATAGAACAATCGATAAATAATTTCGATTGTTATCTTTTTTTTGTTAGTAAAGCAAATACAAAAATATTGGATTAGTACTAGATATATGTTAAGCGAGTTAAAGTAATTTAATTATTTTGTACCAAAAAATAGTAATTTGATTATTTGTTATGATAATCTTATACTATATAATTATCTTTTAAAACAAAAATCAAATAAGTAAAAAATAATCTCTTTATTTTGATGGAACTATCAAATAAATCAAAACAATCAAATAAATACTCTCGATTAATCAAATACCCATTGTTTCATTGGAATTCACGAGTACATTAAGGTAAGAATATATTAATGATAACTTTGTATTTTTATGTTTTTATTCTATATCATTCACACATTATTTTATCATGTGTAATATTTAAAAGTGGACGAGAAAACGAAACTTATGCATCAGAAAAACAATTAAGACAGTAAAAGAAAACAAAATTAACAATCAATGGAGAAACCATTCAGATTAATTACCCTTCTCCTTTCTCGTAGAGCTCTGTTTAAATTGTTTAATTGCTGTTTAATCAAGGCATTGTTCGTTAGATCTGGAATTGTGATTAAGGCAGGTCCTACAAAGTGGATCCCATCCATTTTCAGTTGTTCCACCGTTAACTACCATTCCTACACATACTCACACATACTCACATATTAACCATTTTTAAAATTTGTCTTGTCACCACTTAGTCTGACAACGGAAGTGAGCGCACAAATCCTCAGAAAAAACATTTCCTTTTCTCAATTTCGATCCTTCAGATTCAGGGGTTTGCATCGGACTTTTGTTTTGTTTTGTTTTGTTTTGCCCCCCTAGAAGAAATCCCTTGTTCTTGATTGATATATTTCTCCAGAAAAGAAAAACCGGAATGTTTTTTTTTATACAGTATGTCCGAATGAAATTCTCTTAGCTGGAAGAAGATATCCTTCTATTTTTCCTCTTAGTAATTGTTTTCTTATTGTATCCAAGAACCCTTTTAAGCTTCTGTTTTTTTTGGATGAGAAGAAGATTAATTCCCCTATTGGTTTTAGAAAATTTCATTGCCTTTCTGGGGTCATGCCAATTGCGTTAAGCAATCAAATTTCCTTGTCAAAAGTGAATCTTTGTGAGTCTAAAACTGTAAGTATTGAGTTTGATGATTGATATGAGATGGGTTTATTGATGTAAGATTTGAAATCACTTCTTTTTTTCTTTTGGTCATCTACATGGTCGTTGATTCGTTGGTTGAGCTGTAAATATTGGGATAGTAGTATTTGTGCAATGGATAGGAATGGTGAGAATGATAAGAAGGAGCCTTTAAATGGTGTAGACACTTCCAAAGTTGCATTGAATCGGGAAAGTGTGGAGTGCGACGAATCAGAGTCATTGTTGTCATCTAATAAAGGGGGATTGTCTAAGAAGAAGTCAGGGAAGCCTAGGAGGAAAGTTCAATGGAATGATAGAAACGGACAAAAACTGGCAGAGGTTTTGGAATTTCAACCAAGGTAATATTAGTTCTGCTTCTTCCACGAATATACGATACTAATACGAGATTTTCCATGTTTCGTTGGACATGACAACTCATGATAAGTGGATGATTATGTGTTCAGATATTCAGTATTTGATTTGATGATATATCTTATTGACATCCATTGAGAACTATTTGTTGATCTAATTTTTAGATGGCAAAGAACGGTGAGGTTGAATTGAGTGTATTAGTGTAATGCACAATAATTTAGTGTAACTATTTAAATGCACCAAGAACAAGATCAGTTGGTACAATTGAGTGTATGGCAGTGGAATTTATGAGATGTTGAAGATCTTTACTACTGCTGGAAAGATGTGATAATGTTTAGATCATGTTTTCTTCCATGTATTTCATTCTGAATAGAAGCTTGTCATTGGCTCTTGTTTTGATGTTTTAATTTGGCTCGAAACTGGGAACTGAATGAGGAGGGTAAATCTGGTTAAATTGTATGGACCAGTACTGGGACCAAGTTGGATTTGATTCTACATTGTCTGTCTTGAACATTCCCAGGAAATTGTTTGCAAAATGCCTTTCCTGCCACCCCATCTCCTTCTGCTGGGGAGAAGGAAAAAGTATAGAAAGTGGCATTTCGATGCCATTTCCCGGCAATGAAATAAAAATCTATGTGTATATGACTAATGTGCTTGTGAGAAGTTCTAGCAGATATCTCACCTTAACTGCCTTGTTTCTGCCTTCAAAGGCTGCTAGGTTTTGCAAACTAAGCTATATCTGTATTCCTTACAATTAAGTAGTGGATTATATGAGGACTCCAAGGTGCTTGAATGTGACCCAATCAATTTTTTGACTTCCAGTCTTATATCAACCCCAAGTTATTTTCAATTAGTTTCGCTTCTCATCTTACCATGTTTAAACATATTCCACTAGTCACCATGATTGCATTCAGCAGTATCTAAGTGTTTTGTGTTTATGGTTTTTTTAATCACATATATAATGCATTTGCTCTATCATTTTCTTGCTGTGTGATCTTGGGCTATAATGCTGAAGCCAACTCAATCTCTTTTAACTCAACTTTGTTCTTATCTCACTATCTATCTTCATCACTCCAATAGAATCATGTTCTGCAGTGGCGTTGAATTAACTTCTCTTTTAATTTTTGTCATCCATTTTGTTTGTTACCTGGAATTGACAGTGTGCTTGCAGTTGCACTCCTTTGAACTAGGAACCTATCTTCTTTGCTCTTGGAGTGTGTCCGTTCATGAATCAGAGGTTCTGTAGCAAAATGAAAAACTAAACGGTTGTTGAAATGAATTTAACTTCTCGTTGTATATACACTAATTGGTGGTATCCTTTGTATCATTTTATTTTGCTTCTCTCTTGGTGGTTCTCCTGATGAATTTCTAATTTACCTCCTAAGATGCTTGCTAAAGACTAATTTTTCAGTGTATAATATCCGGAATGTGGCATAGTTGTGGATAACCTGAGACCTTGTGTTTATGCTGCCGGAAAGAGTAATTCCACAGAGTTAATGTAGCAGTCTATTATTTAACCAAAGTAGTTGAACTAATCTTACTTGGCATACATTGGCTATTCTATTGACGTGACAGAAAGATGCCGACATGCACTAATTCTTATTTAGGAGAAATATTTTTTGCTAAGCATCAAATAGCTCCATCAATTCTTCATTCTTAACGCTTTTAAATTGGCATCTTGGATCTGGCATAAATGCCTCATTTATCTTGGCACTTGGGAGTCAGTGCTTTACAGCAGGATATGCACCTATTGAGTGTTGTAGTGCCTTATAATCACATAATGTGAGCACTGTGCCCTTGCTTTTGTTGGTGCAGAATAGAAGTTTACAATCTGGCCGTAATTATCAGCTGCAGCTGGAATATCCTGATGTGGCATTACATTTTCTTCATGAAATTTGTGAATCTACTTTAGTATAAAAACAAACATCTGCTTACTGAGAGATTTATGGTAGCATAACTTCATAATTGCTGTGAACTTATCTCTCACAATTGGCTATAAAATTTTCTTGGCGACTTGGTAAGTTGTCAACTGTTGTGATTATTTCTTGTGTATGTTTTTGCAGTGACGTGAGCGATTCTGATGATGAGGACTCAGAAACTTGCTTCTGTAGAATTATGTAGATATCTATGTTGAATCTCCCAGTTACGTTGTGGTGGATAGTTGACACAAATGCCGGTCTACTACATGCACAGAAAGCTGACAGTTACAAGTGGAGCAGGATCATCTCAAAGAATCTAAGCAGCAATGCAACTTCAGATGAGTGGCTTTCTCTCAGAGAATATGATTCATGTTCTTTGTGGCTGATTGATCCCAACAGCTGGTGACATGTTGGCTAATGAATATCAATCGTCAAAGTGGAAGATGATCTTATTGCTCTGTCACATATTCTTCGACTAAAATGGCGGCCATACATTTCTTCCCTTCTCTAGAGATTACAAGTTTGCAGTTGATATACTGTAGTGTTTGCAGAGAAATAGAGAGAAATATATACATGATTTGTTGTCCGTGGTAGTGATATTTTCCTTTTCTTTTTCCTTTGCCCTCCTGATGCTTGGAACTGACAAAGTTGTAGGCGTTCATGTTGTATCAATATTCTTTTGAATCTGACAAAGTTGTAGGTGTTTGAAACGAAACAGTTGCAAAATTTGAAACATGCTCAGTTTTTTTGGTACAATACCAAAAAAAAAATCAAAACCTAGATGATTCAAACTCAATACCTATTAATTTTAAACTGGGAATGTCAATCATTAAACTATAATATCAAGTTAGATGTTAAAACATACACCACTATTTCATTTCTTTTCACTGCTTTTTCATTGAAATATTCAAAAAACCATAACAATCCAAGAAAAAGGACAAAAAAAATCTAAAGAATGCATTCCAGAGAAAAACACAATGCAAAGTAAAAAAATAATGGGTATCGACCTCTCCCAGTTTGAGCAAAAGTTATTATCTCTGACCGTCACCAATTCTGTGAGCCCTTATTCTGCAGAAATCCAGCAACCAATGTAAGAACTTTCCCTTTGGTTGGTTTTCTGATGATTAATGCTTGCAGCTTAGTAGATCCGGCGGCTTTACTCCTTAAAATGGATCAACCTTTTCAATGTTTTTCTTCAGTTTTCGTGATGTTTTTCATTTTATTTGACTAAGTTGGGGATGAAACCAACCAATTTGTGAGGCTAGCATCAACTGCAATTTCATGACTTGTTGCGAGACGACTTGGCTGCAGAGGATCCAACTTCTTGACATGTGATGGCGGCTTCTGTAGAACTAACATGACATTCTCCTTGGAAAGCTTTAATTGCTGTCTCGAATGAGCTTTTACTTCTTTCCATTGAGTTAGATTTTCAATTGGACTAAGCACGGAGAACACAGATTGACTTCTTTTTCGCGCATCTTCATCTGATTCAGTTCTGTTAAGATCTTGATTTGTCGCAGGTTGGAGCTGCTGCATTAGATTGCTGCTTCTTTCTTGTGCCACCTGGGCTGTTGGAACTCTTTCATCTGCTTCAACAGATGCAGACTTTAGCTGACTGACCTCAACTCGACTCATTTTCGTGCAATCATAATCATGGGTGCCCATAAAATCATCTTCATCAAAATCAAGTTCATCGTCATCATCAATATCATCATCCAAATCAATATCCTCAAGCTCAATCTCATCGTCTTCGTCATATGTATCTCTGCAATTCCGGTACCTATAATTTGCAGGAAATGATCCAAGTTTTGCTGATGACATTAAATTATCTTCATAGTTCATATACTTGAAGCTTGCCCCAGCTGTTTCTTCCTGATTATAGCCCCACATTCTCTCCTTCTTCTCACCTTCCTCGTAAAGACAAGAACTAGTCTCCTCCTCCTCTTCCTTAGGTATTGGTTCATAAGTCTTGACATTCAAATTGAAGGTGACCTTCTTCCTTATTTTCGTCGTTGTAGATTCTTTAGCCTTACCTCTGAAATCAAAAGCAGAACAGAAAAACTCAAATCTCAAGAATTTACCAAGATTATATCATACGCAGAACATTTTAAAGAGATTTATCATAGAAATTTACCTAATCTTATCGGCTGAGTCCTCTTGCATTTCATGATTTTGAACACTGTCGAGTTTGACTGTAACATCAGAGTCCAGAGGTACATACCTTCCACAGCTCTACCACAACAAGGAAAAAAAGAAATTTCAACATAAAAACCAAGAACTTCAAACTGATTTTAACACATTAAAAATCAAATCTTGCAGGTTGATTCGCTCTTACCTGGGCACCAGATACACATTTGCTGCCCCTCTTCCGCCTTCTCTTTTTCTTGGTGAAACCAAAACATCCAAGAAAGCAACCCATAAAAGTAAGCTAGATTTCCAGGAACCCTGCAAATCTGTGGAGGAGGAAGAGAAGAGGAAGAATGTGGTTTGATTCTTAATAGCGTTGTTATAAATTAACCAATAAATGGAAGCAAAAGGTGGGATAAAATATAGTATTTGAAATAGAGTTGCCTGCCTCCAATGGGGGTTTGAAAATAGGAACGTTGAGAAAGGAGAAGTGTAATAATGAGTAGTGAGGTGGGTACACACGAGTTTATTAAATTGGAAGGACACAAACAGAAAAATTAGCTTTTTGTATTTGGCAAAGCATAAAATTGGCAGTTTTGGTTCAAAGTTTTTCAACATCTTGGCTTGGTGCCAATCTGGCATTTGCAGCAATTTGGACATTATAGTTAATGTCTTTTTATGGATCTGGAGCCTCAACGGTTTCCAAGTTCAAACAGATAGAAATTTTGTTATTACTGTGGACAAGTTCAAGTCAAAGTTTGGAACCTAATTTTACTGCCACCCTCAAAATCTTCCATCACAATTTTAGTCATAAATTATTATCATTTTATATATTTGGTCACGTTAACTCAAAAATACCTTAAAATTTTTAACAATTTTAAGCCATCAACTTGCATTTTTATAAACTAAAACTGCTAAATTTTTTTTTAAAAAAAAATTGGATATTTTTGAGTTCGCCTGATTAAAAAGGTAAAATAACTATATTTTATAAAGAGTAAATTCCAAAATTGATCATCATACTATGGTCAGTTTCCAGTTTTGGTCATCATACTTTCAAAACTATTTTTAAGGTCATCATACTTTCATTTTATTTTCAAAAAAGGTCACTCCGTCCAATATGGACGTTAACCCTCTTAACGGAGCCTTTTTTTGAGGGCATTTATGTCATTTGGGCTACAGTAACGCGCTACAGTGTGCGCTACAGTAACGCGCTACAGTATTCTTCCTTTCTTTTGTTATTTTTGGCCTTTTTTTTTTTTTTTTTTGCCTTCCTCCTTGAGACTTTTTTCCGTCCATTTTTTTCTAAACAATTCAGTATTTTTTTAATGTTTTTGAATTTTATAAAAAAAATATTTTTAAATTATCATTTTATTTGTTTTATAATTAAATAATTTTAGATATTATGATACATATTATGAACGAATTTTTTTTAAAAAAATAATAATACAGTAGATATCAGATCAACATATTATATATATCAGATCAAAAATATAAAAGAAATCATACAATAGAATTAAAACATACTTAACAAGGGAGATCAGATCAGGATTATATAGACATCAGATCAGCGAATACTTGACATCAGATCAACAGACTATAGATATCAGATCAAGAATATAAAAGAAATCATACACTAGAACTAAAACATACTTAACAAGGGAGATCAGATTAGGATTATATAGACATCAGATCAGCAAATACTTGACATCAGATCAACAGACTATAGATATCAGATCAAGAATATAAAAGAAATCATACAGTAGAACTAAAACATACTTAACAAGGGAGATCAGATCAGGATTATATAGACATCAGATCAGCGAATACTTGACATAAGATCAACAGACTATAGATATCAGATCAAGAATATAAAAGAAATCATACAGTAGAACTAAAACATACTTAACAAGGGAGATCATATCAGGATTATATAGACATCAGATCAGCGAATACTTGACATAAGATCAACAGACTATAGATATCAGATCAAGAATATAAAAGAAATCATACAATAGAACTAAAACATACTTAACAAGGGAGATCAAATCAGGATTATATAGACATCAGATCAGCGAATACTTGACATCAGATCAACAGACTATAGATATCAGATCAAGAATATAAAAGAAATCATACAGTAGAACTAAAACATACTTAACAAGGGAGATCAGATTAGGATTATATAGATATCAGATCAGCGAATACTTGACATCAGATCAACAGACTATAGATATCAGATCAAGAATATAAAAGAAATCATACAATAGAATTAAAACATACTTAACAAGGGATATCAGATCAGGATTATATAGACATCAGATCAGCGAATACTTGACATCAGATCAACTGAATGATGTAACGAATGTTTTTTAACTTAAGAATTTGTTTGTATTTGTTTTTTGGATAGTTGATGTGTATGAATTTTTCTTCCAATTCACATGAATGTATGTAAAATGCTCTTTTATTTTGTACTGGATTGCAACCAAATTTTTTTTGTATAAATAATTAATATTTCATTTGTATAAATAATTATATTGTATAATGTCAATCAAAAAAATGAGTGAAATAATTATATTTGTATAATTATATTTAACTCATTTTTTTGATTGACATTATACAATATAATTATTTATACAAATGAAATATTAATTATTTATACAAAAAAAATTTGGTTGCAATCCAGTACAAAATAAAAGAGCATTTTACATACATTCATGTGAATTGGAAGAAAAATTCATACACATCAACTATCCAAAAAACAAATACAAACAAATTCTTAAGTTAAAAAACATTCGTTACATCATTCAGTTGATCTGATGTCAAGTATTCGCTGATCTGATGTCTATATAATCCTGATCTGATCTCCCTTGTTAAGTATGTTTTAGTTCTACTGTATGATTTCTTTTATATTCTTGATCTGATATCTATAGTGTGTTGATCTGATGTCTATATAATCCTGATCTGATCTCCCTTGTTAAGTATGTTTTAGTTCTACTGTATGATTTCTTTTATATTCTTGATCTGATATCTATAGTCTATTGATCTGATGTCAAGTATTCGCTGATCTGATGTCTATATAATCCTGATATGATCTCCCTTGTTAAGTATGTTTTAATTCTATTGTATGATTTCTTTTATATTTTTGATCTGATATCTATAATCTGTTGATCTGATGTCTACTGTATTATTATTTTTTTAAAAAAATTTCGTTCATAATATGTATCATAATATCTAAAATTATTTAATTATAAAACAAATAAAATGATAATTTAAAAATATTTTTTTATAAAATTCAAAAACATTAAAAAATACTGAATTGTTTCGAAAAAAACGGACGGAAAAAAGTCTCAAGGAGGAAGGCAAAAAAAAAAAAGCCAAAAATAACAAAAGAAAGGAAGAATACTGTAGCGCGTACTGTAGCGCACACTGTAGCGCGTTACTGTAGCCCAAATGACATAAATGCCCTCAAAAAAAGACTCCGTTAAGAGGGTTAACGTCCATATTGGACGGAGTGCCTTTTTTGAAAATAAAATGAAAGTATGATGACCTTAAAAATAGTTTTGAAAGTATGATGACCAAAACTGGAAACTGACCATAGTATGATGACCAATTTTGGAATTTACTCTTTTATAAACTACAATTATAATTTTTTTTACAATTCTTATGCAATATATTACCTAACATAATCAAATCAGTTAATGTACATTATATTTTATTTCTTCTCGGAATATTAATTATTAGTTTATTGTTTGTTTTTGCATATTTATACTATTTTAATCTAAATAAACTCATTTTAACCAACGTTATCAAATTTGGACCAAATCGATTGTTGGTTAAACCGATTTTGTCTAATTAAAACGAGTAACTTTGAGTTAAAATTATGTAAATGTGAAAATAATAATAGTTTTATATTAAAATTGATTAAAAAGAAAAACTTTTAAAAAAAGAAGGTCCAAATTGGGTCAACCCGATCCAAAATGGTGAACCGTTTGGGTCGAGTCAAAACGGGTCAGCTTTGATATGTCTCGGTTAAAAAAATTAGGGATGGGCAAAACCGCTGGTAGATTCAGTTTTTAAACGAAAAATCGAACCGAACTAAAGTTTGATTTTCTATTCGATTTCAGGTGTGACCCAGCCCTACATTAATTTTAGATTAAAAAACCAACAAAAATATATAAAAAAGGTCAAATTGGGTCGAATGGGTCGACCCAGATATATTTTCTCATGGACCAACATATTTTTAACGAAATTGGCCTATTTTTTTAGAGTTGTATTTGATATTTATGATGTAGCGATTTTAATTGTATTTCGATTGGTTATCGGTTAAACTGGTTCGATTAACCGATTCGGTCCAAATCTGACAATACTTCTTAAAATGATTCGATTTGAATTAAAATAGTATAAATGTGAAAATAATAATAATTTTACATAAAAATGAATGAAAATTTTAAATTCAAATTTACAAAAAAAAAAAAGGCCGATTCGGGTTAAACCGGTTTAAACTAGTTCGATCCAGATACCTTTGAATTAAAATGTTTCACTTTGTGTTAAAATGGTGTAAATAATCTTATTTTTACATTAAAAAATGGGCCGACCCAGTTTAACGGGTTCAAACCCGATTAAACCCTGCCCAACCTGCCAGACCACCGAACTGAACCGCCGACCCGTCGACCCGCCCCAACCATGCTTGAACAGACCCCTTGTCGCGAATAACCGTGGTTACCCGCACTTGAACCGAACATGTCCGGAACTGCTGGACGGACGAACCAAACTGAAGGCGCAGGTACCCGCGCCTAACAGCCCTAACTCCATGAAGTATACTCATAACTGTTTGTTAATGTACGCGCCTGACAGCCCTAACTCTATGAAGTATACTCATCACTGTTTGTTAATGTAATTTTGTAATTGTAAATGTAGGTTGGTAGTTATGTTATTGTAATTTTGTAATTGGAAATGTAAGTTAGTAATTATGCAATAGTTAATATAAGTTAGGTTTACTTAGTTACTGTAGATAGGATTATGTATTAGGATATACGGTCACACTCCACCTTCCTCACTCACCACCACCACCACCTCTGCTATTTTCCCATGTCCTCCCCTTAGACAGTTGGATGATGTTAGTCTTAGTTTTGTTGGTTCGATATCCTATCGTCAACTCTATGGCAAGTTTCAGTATGTCATTCTCACTTGTCCAGATTAGGCGTTCGCCGTCAACAAGTTTTGTTAGTTCATGCATCAACCTTGCACTGTTCATCTTCAGCTCTCAAGTGCCTTTTACGTTATCTTAAAAGTATTCAATTTCATGGCTTTGTGCTCACACCGACTCTTGCTCCATCACTCCAAGCTTTCTGTGACGTAGATTGGGCAGGTTGCCCTCGCTGCTCAACCTCGGGCTATCTTATCTACTTTGGTAATACCTTGTTGATACGGCATTCTCGCAAGCAACCAACGGTGCCTCACTCCTCTATTGAGTCAAACTTTTGTGCTATTGCCAACTTCTGTGTTGAGTTTCACTAGTTGTGTCATCTTCTTTCTGAATTTCGTGTCTCTCTTCCTCTATCGCCTCAGATTTGGTGCGACAATAATGAGTTCGTATTCTTATCAGCTAATCTGGTGTTTCAAACACAAATATAAGTTAGGTTTGTTTGGTTACTGTAGTACTATGGCTATATTGTAATGTATTCTTTGACAAATGGCAAGACAACATTGGCTAAGTGGGAAACAATGGACATTCAGGGGAGAACACCACATTAAATGATAAAATATTCTTTCTATTAAAGTGTTAGGGACACATTGCAATGTGCCCTGTAGGTGTACGATATAATTTGTTTATAATAAGGGGTTATATCATGTGTACAATGGTTTCATAAAGTTTTATATGTATATAAAGTAAAGAGTTGATTATATCATTGAAAACACGGATTTATATCATGTAGAACATATGTTTATATCAATATAACAAGGGTTTATATCGTGTGTACAATGGGTTCATGAAGTTATATATATATATATAAAGTAAAGATTTGATTATATCATTCGAAACACGAGTTTATATCATGGAATACATGTATTTATATCAATATAACAATGTTTTATATCAATGACAAAATGAATTTCTATATCTTATACTTCATTAGGTGACTACTAAATTTGATAAACTTCCCGATTATTTGAATTTTGCTATATAAAAGTTGTGGGTTATATTAACAAAAAATAAGAATTTATATCAAGTAAAATCTCACTTTATATAATATATAACATAGGTTTATATCATATAGAATAGTGTGTTTGATTATAAGAATTTTTATGAGTTTGAGTAGGGTTTATATACAAAAAAAAAAAAAAATAGAGGTTTATATTAAACAAAATATCAATTTATATCTTATGCATTTTTTTTTTCATGAATAAATTTTTTTAGTATAAGAGCATGCACAATGGAGTATACCAAAGTTAATTAATAAATGAGTCCAACAGTGTCACATTAACTTTTTATTAACCTCTCATTTCTTTAACATTCTCTCTCCAATGGTATTATACTACAATAGATAATGGATGGATCCACTATAATATTATATTTATTTCCCTTATTTATAACATAAATATTTAAATTTATTTTACTAAATACATATAAAAATAATATAATAAAAAAATATATCAATAATTATTTCATAAATTATTAATTAAAAAATAAAAATACATAAAAATTGATGATAATATATACTTATTTTTTTAAAAAATAACAAAATGTATGGTCGGAGAAAGAAAGAAAAAAAAAAAAGAACAAGAATGAGAAGAAGGGAAAAAAAGAAAAGAAAAATAAGAAGAATAAAAAAGGTAAAAGAAGGGAGAAGAAAAAAAAGACAAAAAAATGAAAATGCTGACAGTCGTTAACCCAGTCTAGTGCAGCTAGACAGGGTTAATTAACCTGGAGGGCCACAATGGCCATTAACCTACTTTGGATGGTTAATATCAACTATTTAGAGAGTTTATATCAACTACCAAACTTTACGCTCATTAATCATCAACATTTCACTTCTAATTACTACTCAACAAAACTTCAACCACATATGTAAACAAAAAAGCTCGCATGGATCATACTCAATTCTATTTCTCCTCTAGCCGGTGCAGCATTGATTCTGCAAAGCTCTGTTGCTTGCAATAGAATAACAAGTCAGATGAGATGAGCAACACATTTTCACTCACAAAGCATTCATGAAACATCGAATCTTCCCAAAAAAAATAAGATTACAACCGGTTTGGAAGGGAGAGCCCTCAAACAAAGTATCAATAGCAACATTAATGAAACATTAATGTCATTGTACACAACCCTAGTTTACTTATTCATCCTAATTTTCAGTAGCAAAACAAGATTAAAAGAACTTGTCTTTGTTGTCTGTGGATTAATATAATGAGTCCTTCAACAATTATTATGTGATACAGAAGGTGATAGGATGACGTAAGAAGGCAGTTACTACTCACGTTTTATATTTTTAGCTGTAGTGAGATTAGTGTTGTAGTAGGTACGTATCTGTAACTATAAATTCCTTCTTGACATAATTACGGAGGACAGAAAGTAAAAGTTATTCGTTTCTTCTTTACTAAATTCTTTTGGAGTTTTGGGATTGACTCGAAAAAATCCTAAAAATTGGTGTTTTCATTGAGAGATGCCGCCACACAAGGAGCAATCAGGGTCTTAATCTTCTTCTTTGGAGGACACTGTCCATGCTTTGGTTGAAACAGTACGTGAAATGCAGCATCAAAATCAACAAATGCAACAGCAACACCAGCAAGCACAAGACCAGAACAAGAAAATATCCGCTGATCTTCCTCTTACAACTATTGTTGGCACCCTACACCTGCAAAACAATCAACCACCTGATCCTCCACCATATCGACCTGAACAAACAGAGTCCAATCGCCATTCACAACATTCCAACCCACTTTTCACCAACATCAAACCCACAAAAATCAATCTCAACACCTTTAACGGAACTAACCCACTATACTAGTTATTCCAAGCAGAACAATATTTTGATTTTTACCAAATAACACCGAATCATCGTTTACTTATAATTTCCTTCTACCTACAAGGAAATGCCCTCAGTTGGTTCAAGTGGATGCATTCCAACCATCTCCTCTCCACTTGGGAAACATTCGTCCATAACCTGCAAGTGAGATTTGGACCATCAAGATACGACAATCCTAAAGCAGCTCTCTTCAAACTCAAGCAACTTGGAACAATAGCAGACTATCAAGCAGAGTTTGAAAAATTAAGCAATCGCGTGGTGGATTTATCTGCCAACGCCATTTTGGACTATTTTGTCTCTGAGCTCAAAATCGAAATTCCACGTGAATTGGTCCTTCACCACCCGGTAACAATCACCGAAGTTATTGGATTGGCAAAAATGGTAGAAGCCAAGCAAACAGATGTCCATCCCAAGAGTTTTTTTCCAAGTCAGACATTCTCTTCTGGCATTGCTACGAATTCGTCCGCAGCATTGACGAACAGCACACTTCCTCTAGTGTCTCTTCTGACGCCATCAATGTTGCTCCTCTTAGTACCAGACCAGGCATCACAACAACTTCCAATCCATCGACTTTCATATGTGGATATTCAACAGAGGCGCTCAAAGGGGCTTTGTTTCAATTGTGATGAGAAATTTAGTCCAGGACATCGCTGTAAGACCACTCAATTTTTGGCATTCATTCCACCAGCCGATCTCTCGGAATTAACAGCATAACAAATTGGGGAAGAAATACCTTTCGAACCGACACCGCCAGCCTCTGGGAAACCTCTTGATCCGTCAGAGACGCTGCTACATTAGTGACGCTCGATGCTATGTTACGACCTTATGGACAAAGTCTTCGTGATGGGGAGGGTAATGATAGGATGATATAAGAAGGCAGTTACTACTCACGTTTTATATTTTTATCTGTAGTGGGATTATTGTTGTAGTGGGTAAAAAATAGGGATAAACCTATCTTACTTATTTGTAACTATAAATTCATTCTTGACATAATTACGGAGGACAGAAAGTAAAAGCTATTCATTTCTTCTTTACTGAATTCTTCTGGAGTTTTGGGACTGACTCGAAAAAGTCCTAATATAAGGTGGAACGTATCCCGCATATATTTCCATGCCATGGTCAAATCAAGATTTTTTTTTTCGCATCATATGCTAATAGTAAGCTTATTGATGGGTTGTCAGACCAATAAAAAATAACCTACTCTATAAGCTTTTTAAACGTAGAATAGTGCGAGTAGGAACGTATCCACAGGGAGCTCTATAGTGAAATAAATTTAGTCAAAAGTGCGTAACCAAAATGGGGATTTTTTTGTTACTTAAAACTACTAATGAAAATTAAATTAAAATTAACGACAAGAAATTAAACAAATTGTAAAATCAAATTTGGAAAAATATCTAGTCAAGGAAATTGGACCACCTCGATGCACTAATCGATCCTTGATGCAAGAATGTATCAACTAACTACTGGTTACATCGGTTTTCATTGTTGGAACCTCCTAACAATTCAGTCCTATTAGTTTAAGTCAGCAATTAAGGAACCTCCGTTAATTGCGTCTATAATCGATGACCAATTCTGGAACCTCCTAGAACCTAGATCACGATAGCCAATGACCCAGTTCAATTAAAATTAATCAAATTAGTTTAATTGCACTTGATTATTTATTCTTTTCTACACGCTAACCTACGTACCACGTGATTAGTTGTGTTGACTCTAGGGAATACCGAACCTCGTGTATTCTAGTTGATTGGACTACCTAGGAAAGCTTGCATGCTACCAGCTATACAAACAGTGCCAAATAATCCTCAAACAATTCACAAGAATAAATAAGAAACCAGCAATTAATTAATATGAAAATAATTCGATCTCACGATTAAAGTAGCATCGAGGGGTTTGATTCCTTTGGCTATACTAAAGAAATTAGTTACTCATAATTGCAATTCTAAAAACTAAATAGAAGTTGTATGTCATGAATTTAAATTAAAAATAGAGGAATAGAACTAGGTACTAATGTGTAGTGGCTGCGCACGAAATCCTTGGCAAAGGTCCAGCTCCCCAAAATTGCATCCAAAGGATTCTCCTCACAATTCCTCCAAAACCCAAGAGTAGACCTCCTCCAATTTGCTCGTAGTCAGCCTCTCACCCCAGTCGCTCCTGGCCAAAAACAAAACAAACCTAACATAGCCTTTTCCCCGTCAAAACATAAGTCGGCCCCCCTTTTCCACTTATTGGGCCCACCATTGACTAAATACCCAAGTCAAATACTTAAACCCAATTCTAATTAATTATAAAAACACCTTTTTAAATAATTAAATTAAGGGTCTCAATAAAAATCATAATTCTTCTACTATAAGTCTTTACTTAATCGGTGGATGTATCAGATTAAAAATTTTTGTCATCCAATCCCTCACGTGACAAACTTGTGAGTTGCTTAGGGGTTTTTCTTTTATTTTCTTTCTCTTTCTCTTTCTCTTTCTCTTTCTCTTTCTCCAACAGAAAAAGAAAAACTTTTGAGTTTCTATATGTCTTTCTCGGACAAACTTGTTCATTCGACAGTATTTTTCTTAGGTTTTCACCTTCTTTAGTAGCTTTGTTGTTGTTTCTGTTTGTTGATGTTGTTGTTGGTTCCCAACGTTGTTGTTAGAGAGAGAAAGAAAAACTGGTGAACAGAGGGGAAGGGAAATACTACTGAGGAGAGGAGAGGAGAGGAGAGGAGAGGGAGGGGGAAGATAAAAATAAAGTGTTTAATCGTTTCGAGTTCGAGGGAAAAGTGATTGGAGTGTTTGGTTGATCCAAACCTATTCAAGTGATTTCTCCAGGATTTTGATAGTTAGATCTGCTGAGTTGGTGTTTTTTCCCCTTTGCCTCAGATTTTCTGAGGATAGTTCGTAGGTGGGTTTCTTCATAACCGCTGAAAATTAAGAATTCGTGTTTATTCACTCTGATTTTGGTTTCTTTCTTCGATGAACTTATGGTCGGTGTTGTTCTCTCTTGCAGATATGAAGCGCTTGAGGGATGATGCTTTTTCAAACCCTCCGTTTAAGCGGCCATTTGGTTCCTCCCGTGTAGAATCGTGAGCTCTTTTATCCTTTCCCTGTTTAGATTTTATCTGGCGTTTTGTTTTTGAATTCATTGGTGGTTGTGGTCATTTTGGGTTTTACTTGTTTCACTGGATTTTCATCATGTCTGTTTGTTTGATCTTGATATGGTGGATTTGTTGTTTGATTGTACCCCAAGATCATGTTTCGTGACTCTGCCTGTTTTTGATTGATGGTTTATGAAATTTAGTGTTAGCCTATGGTGGGTGACCTCCAGTTCCTTCACTGGAATTGAGCGTCATGTGGTGTATAATTGCTTGAATTTTTGTGATCGGAGTCAGTGGTTGCCCTACTTTACTATCCAATTCTATTGGGTTTCTGTTTAAACTCTGGGGCTGCTAATTGCTTATCCTGAGAATTGAAGGAATGATCAGTTGAAGTAAAGTTTTGATTTTTACGTCTTGGTGTACTACCACTAAATTTATACTATATTGTGCATTGGCGTGTTGTATGGCCTTTGAAACCTATACAACAAAGTGTTAAATTGTATAAATTTAGTGGTAGGCAAGGCTGTTTGTTTTATGCTGTGCTTAATGTATTTCTTTTTATTTGTAGTTGGCAGGAAACGACAATATTTGTATAAAATTGTATAAACCACATTTTATGTTTGTGCAATAAATAGGTTGCTCTAAAAACGAAATTTCAAAGGCTAATGAGAAAGTGAGAAAAATGTTTTCACAAGTCATTTTCTTAGGGTTGGCATCTATTTGCACATATTTTTTGTATGTTCAATGTTTTGTGTTCAATTTACTGCCTGGACAGTTAGATGTACTTAATTTGTTCATATTATCAATATGTATTGAGAGATGCCTTGTTTTCAGTTTTACTCTGTATTAATCATCTGTGAAGTAAATCATCGTACCTACGGCTTAAATCATTATACCTATGCCTTGTTTTCTTTTTGAACAAATAGTTTATCGTCAGTTTCATAAAATGTTAGGGAAAATAGCCTCGGCTTCAATAGTTTTGGTCCAACAATATGTTAAAAGAAATGAAAATCATGCAGGTGTGATCGTGTCCTGTGGCTGGGAAAAAGCATAAAGTAGTTATCTTACAAGCGAGCAGAATTTAGGCTGTGAGATTATCGGCCTGTCTGTTCAGTGTTCTTGATTGAAGTCGAAATCTTCGATTATCACAAGGTTCAAAAGGTTCTCAGACCCAATGCAATTCATCCTGAGAATTTTCTGGATGAAGGGGGAGAATTTGGTTTGTAGATTCTGATTGAAATAAAACTGTGAACGTGAAGTAATTTTATTCTCTCTGTAATTATTTTAATTTCCTTCATTTTATCTGAAACTGAAATCCATCATCTGGTGCCACTATGTTACTGAAAATTTTGAAGAAAACACATGAACAAGAGTTCATAACCATTTTTCATCTGTCACAATATTCCTTATTTTAAGAATATTTTACTGATGTTGTTTGCTGATCAAAGTAAAATGTACCTTGTTGGCGATTGTATTTTACATATTTTACTATGTGTTAAAAAATATTAGTGTTTGACTTGTGGTTTGTTGGAAATTTCTTTGCCATTTGATAATACCATCAACACTAAACTTGGAATTAAAATTTTGCAGGTTGGTGTAGACCCAGGCCAGGGTTCCTCTTTAGGGCTACCTTTCTTTTCTCACTGACACTGCTTGGAAACCGTTAGTAAAAGGTAAGTTGTTCATGATCTAGGATGAACAGAAGAGTATCATTATTCTTGGTGGGAAGAACTATTTACTATCATACTCTTCGACAAATTAATTTAACAAATAATATGAAATGGTGACGGGAAAGAAGTTAACTATTTCATTTGTAAATGAGAGTTGTCTTAATAATATTCTTGAAATAGATATATCATGGACAGACTAGATAGTAGCTCCGATTTAGTAAATGAGAGAATTAAGGTGATTTAAGCATGTGTGTAGAAACTTTTAGGGTTATTGCCTACAAAACTTAGAATACTCAATTTAAATTAAAAGGTTTGAAAATATCTAAAAAAGCTATGAATGAAACTATAACTGATAAATCTAAACTTCAATAATACTACGTTCTTTTGATAGGATACTATTAGCACACACAATCCATATAGTTAATCCCATTAATGGCAGTAATTGTTGTTTGGGTTTTTTTGAATGTTCATGGACAAAATATCTTCAAAGTAGTTTATGTTGTACACACAATCCATATGTTGATGCTTAAAGCTACTTTTATTCATTTGTTTCTTTTTAATATTTAATATTATTTGTTTTCTTCTCTTTGTGGGGCTTTGTTGAACAAGTACATTTTGCACTTGTCCAGCTAATTGATATCCGCCCAGATGTTTTAGAGTAATTGGCCATATAAAAATAAGGATATTTCTTTGATACTTGTATGGAAATTCATTGACATTTCTTTGATAGTAGCCATCTCAACAAGAAAATATCCTTATTGAGATAGAAAATTATTGAGAACAAGTACATTTCTTTGTTGAACAATAGTTTTAAATTCTTCTTTCATACTTTTTGAGTTTCTGATTAGTTTGATTTGTAAAGCTTGTTAGAATATTCTTGTCAGGTGTTGTTTGATGTTGATTTTCGTGTGACTTGCTCTTTAAGAATGCCATTTCTAAAAATATTTAGAAAATATATAAAGATGCACAAGAGTTAAAGAAAGTTAAGGGAAAGTTAAACAATCAAAATATAATTTGTTTATCTTACGCCCACATGGTGCTTCTTTGCTAGGGCTCAATACACTATTTCTTGCTGATTCTGTTTAGTTGAAAATTATGTATTGAACTAAGTGATCATGTTTTATGTATTTGTATGCCAGTTTAAGGAATTTATTCTTATTCATTAACCTAAAACTTGGGGTAAGGTTGCTATTGTTCAATTTGTTCAATGTCTAGGGAGCAAGCTACATACCAGTCAATCAGCTGAATATGAAGTAAAAGGCAACTTTTGTCCTAACGTCAGTAAAATTTCATCTAAATTAAAACCGTTAGTCTTTTTCGATAATTAATATCTTTGATTATTATTGTCTATCCATTGTAGGGTTCTTCAAAGTTAAATGCACTAAATTCCTTATTGCGTTATTGAGAATGAACAGATTAGGCCGTTAAAGAGAACCGTGGAAAATGCACTCATCATTAAATGACTGGAGCTAGCATCTGGCCTCTGTACCACTTTATGTTTTTTCACTTGCAATAATAACCACATCTAATACGTAATATAGGAAAAACAAAATGGTTTTGCCATATATGCCTTTTCCTTGATGCTAAATTAATAGTTTATCATTTCCTGCCAAATTTAAAACTTTAAATGAAACTGGTCTATGCAAGCACATTTTATGTTTGTGCAATAAATAGGTTGCTCTTATCTTATTAGAAACTTCCGTTGGTTTTACTTTTGTTCCTTTAAAATGTATAACAATTGGTTCTGTTAATCCATTTTGTTGCCCAAACTCTGTTTAAATTCTACCATTTCAAAGGTGAGGCAAGGTTTGTATGCTGAATTTCTGAACTGAGAGTATTTTCAAATAAAATTCAACTTAAGAGACCCATCTTCAGTGATATCCCCTTTTGTTTCACTCTAAAAAGGAAATTTCAGAGGCTAATGAGAAAGTAAGAAAAATGTTTTCACCAGTCTTTTTCTTAGGGTTGGCATCTATTTCCACATATTTTTTGTAGGTTCAATGTTTTGTGTTGAATTTGCTGCCTGGACAGTTAGATGTACTTAATTTGTTCATATTATCAATATGTATTGAGAGATGCCTTGTTTTCAGTTTTACTATGTATTAATCATCTATGATGTAAATCATCGTACCTACAGCCTAACTAATAAGGAGATAAATGGAACCAAATTATATAGAAGGCTGAATTAAATTTAATTGATGTATTTTAACAGATATTGTTTGTTAGCTGTCACATAATTGCTTTAGTTGTTATCCATTTATCAGGATGCAGCAAAAAAATAGTCAATTGACTTCTTCAAAATCAGCTTCAGATCAAGCTGGATTATCATCTTTGTTGAGTAAAGTGAACATGACTTTTTATTTCAATCTTTATTGCTCAACATAGTTGTCAAAGGTTCTTATGGCTTCACTATCAGCCATAGGATAATTTTTTAGGTTTTATGTGAAGCTAATCATACCTCCTCATTTATTATATCAATTTGCTTTTATGTGAAGCTTATCATCCCTCATGATTTATAATATCAATGTGGTTTTCCTAATTTATTTTCTGGTAAACTTTATCTTCTGCCCTGTATTGTAGTTAATGATAAATGTGCTTTCCCCTTTCTTGTAACTTGCCATCTTAAAGGAAATATGAGCATCCTTTGTATGTTTCAAATCTCAGTATGGAGCAGCAATGGCTATTCACATGCAACAATCAAACCATCCTACCCAATGGGTGACAGAGCAAGCTCCCAAGCCACATGATTGGGTTTTAGAGTGGCTGAGCATTCGAAAAATGTTACCTTGATTACATTTTTCCCATCATGGATATTATTAGTGGATTGGAATTTGAGCATTTTCTCCTTTTGGTGTAGCTAAAATTTTTCATTGGGTTTCCCCCTTTTATTCTTTGATTGTTGCCTAAATGTTAGGAGTACCAAGCACACCAGCCACAGTGGCTGTTAAGCCCACTGATGTGGTTACGCTAAAAGCCTCCCGAGCTCCAAGAGCTTCATCATCTAATAGCCCTGCTGCAAGTTCAAAGTCCAAGGATCTGCCAACACCTGTAGTTCCAGCTAAAGGTTTGCTCCTTAGTTTCTTTGATATTGCTTTAATGTGGTGTTTGGTAAATGGAGGTTCTTTCATGTTAACCTTGTGGAAATATGGGAATATTTAATCATTTGTCTGTTGTTTACCCGCAGCTGAGGGATCTCAATCATATACCCTTCAATTTCAGTCCATTAGTCCGGGTTTCATGAATGGAATGCAGGTAAAAAGATTACAGTCAATTAGGAAAATATACCTATTTTTTTGTGATGTCCTTACTGTTTCTAAAGAAAGAATTGAGTCTGTTTGATTATGATGTAGATACCTCGAACAAGCTCAGCCCCACCAAGTTTGGATGAGCAGAAACGCGACCAGGTTTGTGAATATTTTGTCATTTTGCTCTCTATCATGAAGAAATGGTAGAGTTCTACCTTCTTCCAGCAAAGAATGGCTTGCATGATTTACTTCTTCATATTGACAAAAAAACACACGCTGGTTAATGTTGTATTCCTTCTACTGCGTTTTCCTTCTACCATGCTACAGTTTCTCTGCACTTTGGTTTTTGACCCTAAGTTGTTGCATCATATACATCTCCACAAAATTCTTTGCATTACATTTGAGTGTTATATTGTTGTTTTGGAAATTAATTTGCTTTAGAAGTCTGGAATTTGCAGTTCATTGCAAATGTTCATGGGGGTGAACCTCTAGGTCGAGAACTTCTTCGGCTCCCAGCAAATTGGTTTTGTGATAACTATATAAAAGACCCATTGGTCCTGATATGGAACATTCTTTTGCTATCTTTTTTGTGATATGGATGGAATTAATCTGCAGTCATGTGAATTTCTTCCAAGGATGATTTTTAAATTGAATTCTGAAGATTTTGAATGTACCTATCCATCTTTTATGCTCTATTAGTTTGCTTCTTATTTGAATGAGAGTCTTTGGCAGGTCTAACCAAGCTTCAGTCTCTTAACATCAATTGTTGCAACTGCATTACAGACTCTGACATGAAACCTATCCAAGGTAATCCTCCTCCTTCAAAGCCCTTTGTTTCATGAATAGGAGAAATCAAAATTAGAATAAAGTTATTTCTTATACTAAATTCTTTTAATCGATCTATGTAATTTAGCTCAGAAGAGTTTGTATGTAACCTTTGGTTAAGTTATCCAAGTTGTCATTTTCCACATATCAAATGAAGAAAACTTCAGTTGATTAAGTTTCAGTGATCCGTGATCCTCTGCATTCTATTAATCATCTTGTGCTTTGTTCAGGACTTTCTAATTTGAAAACATTACAAATTTCGTCCAATAGAGTTACAGATTATGGCGTGACTTTTCTAAAAGGTATATTTTCCTGGCATATCTCTCATTTTGCACTTTGGACTTGGAGTAGCAGTCCTGTAGTTAGGTTATTTATATCATATATTTATGCTTTTAAGGGAAATTAGTATGGCTGAAAGGTTATTTATATGATATATTTATGTTTTTAAATGAGGTTAGTATGCCTGAAACGTGAATGTTCTTTACAGCACTGCAAAAGCTCGAGTTGTTGAATATGGAGTGTTGCCCTGTTACAGCGCCTTGTTTGGAGTCCCTTTCAGGTTCACATTCTGCATTATTCCTTCTAACTGAATATGACTTTTTATTTGATTCTTTATTGTCCGTATTTTGTCGAAATGGAATGGTTTTTCGTTTTATTTTATAAATGATAGAATCATTCCACATAGAATGATCTGTCGTCATCATCCTATTAGACCCAGTAATATCATCATCCTATTAAATGACTTTGTATTTATTATGAGTTTCATACTTTTTATCCATTGAAAGTCTTCTATTTCTAGAATTTTCGCTCAGGAAATGAACGTATGCAACTATAGACTAGCTTCAATATTCTGTTATATTTATGATAATAGGCTCATGGATTACTGAGGAATCACAGCCCTTACAGATTTTGTAGATAGTAACAATAGTGGTTTCGCAAGACATCTGTTTCAAGAACCGAACTTTTCTGTACAGGAATGTTTTAGAGACTGTAGTTACAAGATTTCTGAAACACTTATGTATCTTAGCTTAGTTTTTTTAGTTATTTGATTGTATGTTTCATTTTGCAAATGAGTCACACGATATGTTTTATTATTATTTTCAGATAAAAACTAGCTGAAGGATACATGAGTAATTGTGATCTCGAGAAGCCCGTCAAGGCATTTAATCATCAATGTGGTAGCATTTGTAGAATATACAGGTAATACTGAGCTAACTTACTCTTAGAAGTTACTTAGCATTTTTGTTTCTTTGCAAATGGTGCTTCAAATGGGTGTTTGATTCTACTTTTGTGGGTGGTATAGTGATTGGGGTAGTGAGTGTTTTGTCATTCTGATTCAAAGGCCACATAAACTTGCACCTTAGACCAACAGTCCATATTGGTTCGGATTTTATTTAAAATACTACCTACAAATCTTTTTTCATACTTTCTTAGATATGCTTCAGAAATATTATTTTTGAAGGTAATTATGTACCTGACTTGCTGTTTTCTTCTCCTTAGGAAAATTTTAAATTCAATCAGTACAAAGCCCAGAAATTTCTATTTAATTGATTTCAAAAATTTTCTGATAGTCCTCCAACAATAATCACTGATTCTATTTAATTGATTTTCTGACAACAGTAGGTCATAGAAATTTCCGACAAGACTGGAAAGGATGAGCTTGAACCTTCTTTGAAGGTAATAATTTTGTTTCCAAAAACTACTTTTCCACTCAAGAAATGTTATTATTCCTTATAAATGGCCGTTAAGACACATAGTTTAAATGGCAAAAGAAGCTATCTTTGGACAAAGATGGTCTATGTGTTAGTGAGGACACTAAAACTGTGTTCTCTACTTAGGTTTCTGAACTGAGCTCCAATAGGAGCAACAGATGTCAATACTGCGTTTTTCTTATAGCATGCTACAGTTTCTTTGCACTTTGATTTTTCACCCTAAGTTGTTGCATCATATACGTATCCATAAAATTCTTTGCATTACATTTGAGTGTTATATCGTTGTTGAAGCATTCCCTTTGAGGCAGGTCATGACCAAAACTGGTTCTACTCAAGTACAAAAATTCATTCTATTGGATAACAAGTAAGTTTCTAAAATTTCTATTCAGTTTAATGTAAAAACAATATTATATTATGTTGTAAGTTAGACTATTATCTGTTAATTAAATATTTGGAGAGTAACAACCCATATTTTTAAATATACGTTCATTTAACCAAAAACATTTCAAAAGAATATAGCTTCACATGCAGTTGCCATTAAGTATAAGCTAAATATGATTGGTAGATATTCTATATTTAATTTTTCTCTTGTTTCCTTCCACAAATCATCACAGATCAGATTTAGATGTAATTAATATACTACAAGGATGTGATTTGACTGACTACTTATGCAGTTCTAATTTACTAAGTATTTTGTTACACTTGAAGCTTGTAAGCATTCTGGTAATTAGTTTTCTCCTTAACTTTAATGACTATATCAACATTTGATACCAAATCTTCTTGTGAAATTGTGAAAGTATGACCTTTGAAAAACAGACGTAAAGACCTTGATTCTTAATAATGAAATCTGGCATTAAGTTCCCCTTTTAGTGCTTTCATTTCTCTAGCTCAGTTTTTCGTCCTTTTTTCATTTATTGGGTTTGCAAAAAATGCATTGATTTGGCTGAATTCTTTCTTGAAAACTTATCTTCTATGTACAGTTTTTTTTGGATCATATACTGGTGATCAGTTAAAGTGACCTTTCATTTATCCAACTTTATTTTCTAAAATTTCCAGCATAGTCTTATTAACTTATTTTTAAAATAAAGACAGTAAAAGAATCTAATTGAAATATTAATGTGTCTAATATCTGATGGAGATCATTCTGTCATTTGGAATAACTGTTACTCCCTTCATGGTTAGCTTTGTAATTTTTTTCCCCTGCTTTTATTTGATAAGGATGATATGTTGATGACCAACCTATTTTCTGTAAATGTTTAGTGCCTGGAGTCTTGCATTTATTGTTTACATCCTTTTGTTGTAATATATATTGATGAAAATGACATGTTGATGACCAACTTATTCATTGTTTACTGAAGAAAGGGTAAATTGAGTGAAGTAAACAAATCTGAATTTTTACTACTTCTACTTACATTACATGTGAGATTTTTACAGAATTTCTTCAAAAATAAACTTATGGATTACTACCTATGAATTTCTTATGAATTTCTTCAAAAATAAACTTATGAATTTCTTCAACCTATTTGATAAACTCTAAACAAACAAGAACAATGATTCCATTGTTCCTCTGTTTTTTTTATGGATTACTAAAACATTTATGGCTGATGATTAAATATGATATATAATTTTTTTAACATATATTTCAGAGAAAATGCTGTGACGTTGACATTGTGGGGAGACTACATTAACAATGAATGAGCAGTTATACTGAAGGAACTTCGTAATCTTCCAGTGATTATTGGTCGTGGACTGCGTGTTGTCAAGTACAATGGTAATTTTACCTACCTATATTTTTTTCCCCCAATTACCTGCACGGAAAAACTTTGAAAAAAAACTATTATTATTTCTTGCAGGAATTGAATTGAGTACTTATTTTGACTGCTCACTAATGGTTGACCCGCCTCAACCTCAAGCTTTAGAAATGAAGAATTGGTTTGCTTCTCTTATACCATCAATAAAACTAATTGAAAACTATGTACTCTTATATTCATTTAATGCAACTTGCTATTTCTTTTCATAGGGCACGGCGAAACAGAAAAAAACTGCAAGACATTGGAACTGCAAGATTGGAAGCAGCTGGCCAAGCAAACTTACAACTCCCACCCAACACTGAAATAACCCCTGTGGCATCCTTACTAACATCTCAAAGGGTATTTTACAAAGTTCACACTAATTGTATTACTTTAAATCATTATATTAATCACTTATATTTACATTCTGTTTAATAATTGCAGCTGAGTTTGGTTCGTGCATCAATCAGTTTTGACAACATTGTCCAATGTTACCATTATATGGCTTGTACAAACTGTTTCTATTCAACTACAGCAAGCTATCACTATGATTTTACATGCAATGAATGTTTGACTAGACAAGTTGCTGAACCAAGGTGAGTATAATGATATTCAACAAATTTAGAACACTTATAAAAATACTTTATACATTTGTAATAACTTCTGTTTTCATTAAATTATAGGTGCAAGTTTGAAGTTTACCTGACACATCATAGCGGGACAGTAATTGCTTCTGTTTTTGGAAGAACGGCAGAAGAACTTTTAGGATTATCTGCAAAAGAAGCAATGGAAGAAGGACATCAGGTTTGTGAAACTATCTCTACTACATAGTTTAGCATTTATAATTACATCATACACAACTAACTTATTCTTTTTCAATCAATATGTAGTTGGATCTGAAGAAAATTCATGGTAGCTTACAGAACAAGTGTTATATCTGCCAAGTAAAAACAAGAAAGTCAAAAAATGGACCAAACGATCCAAAATATACCTTGGTTGGGTATAAAGAAGAAGAACAACCAACAGATCCTGTGAAATTGCTAACATATGATGTCGACCACAAATCAGACTTGGAGGCAAATGAATGTGGGGAAACTGCTGAGACAAACTTTCTACTTACAACCATTGAAAATTGTAAGTTACTATTCTAACATAGATAAATTTACAATTCTATCTTTTAAGTTTCCAATTATTTATCAAAATATTTATTTTCATTACACTAGGTGAGGAGGACAAAAGCATTTCAACTGCTCAGAGATTCAAGAAAATTGATAATATTGAGCAGACGACATCAGATGAAGAGGACCACAACCCAAAAAGAAAAAGGGTTGTTTAATTATAACCTTCTTCTGAAGGTCATATGTTTCACTTGAAGAACTAAGTTTTTTTGGTTTTTTTCTTAGAAATTCAGAATTCTGCACTACTTGCATTTGGTATTTATTCTGTTTGAAAGAGTTCACTTCCCTCTTAATGGTGGTTATTTATAAAGTTTTTCATTGCAGTTTTCTAGGATATGTATTGTCATAAAAATTCGACTTCGTAATTTCTGTTTACTTTATTCAACAGAGTTGATGAATTTATATTGTTTTCAGAGTATTTTGCAGTTGTTTTGAGACCTTTATGTAAGAAGAAGTTTGCAAGATAAGCAGATTGTTTTGAGCCTGTTTCCTATCTAAAATCCTATCTTACATTTTGGTCACTAAGCTGATAGGATTTTTAGTGCTTTTGGTAATCTCTTAATGTTGATATTATCTGAGGATTTTTCTGCTCAGTTTTTTTATTAGTTACTCTTTAATGATAAGATCAATGAATTTCTATGTTTTGGGACGAATAATACCCGTTGGATCGATTTTCTTAGTGTTTGTTGTCTTCTATGGGTCAAAAATGGGCCCATTGTGATTTTGGGATGGGTCGTATGTTCTTTGAATATTGGGAGTTATTTATGACCAAACAATGAATTGTTCCTTGAGTAGTTGAACTTCTTTCTTCTCTCTATAGGTTGAAAATTTTCATAATGTTGAAAATGTACATGTTAATGCCACGTGTGTTCTGTTAATGTTGTTCATGCAGATAATTTTTTAAGTTTCTTTGTGTATTTCATGTATGAGAAATGGTTTAGATTGTATGTTTTGTGATATGGAACTCTACCTTAGATAAGAAATGAGTTTTTAGTATGTTTTTAGTACGTAATATGAAATGTGTCACAAGGGATTAGTTGTTTTTAATACGTATTGTCATCAAAATTTGGCTTCATAATTTCTCTTTACTTTATTGAACAGAGTTGATAAATTTGGACAGATAATTTCCATTCAGTTCATTACTTTATTTTTCCTTGTTTTATTAGAGTCCATTATGTAGCTACAACTTTTCAAAATAGGCAGAATGTTTACCATATATAATGATCATTCTGTTGCGGGTACAGAATGTGAATATGAATACAGTATAATGTGATTAACAGAATATAGCACAAACAGAATTAACAGGAAAACTTCCTTCTCTTTTAGGTACATTCTGTTTGTTCCGGGTACATTCTGCTACTGTTCATCTTTATTTTACTCTATTCAAGTCGAGGTTAAGCTGTTGGTGTTAGCCCTTTCTTACACTGTTCAGAATCGGTTTGTGGGAATAATCTTACTAGGTATTCAAGTTTTTCTTTCCCAGTCTCCATTTCCAACATTGAAAGCAGCTAATATAGTGTAACTTTGCCAATACATCAATATGATGCATTCTTATAGCCGCAGGAGAAGAGAACTACTGAAATAGGTCTTAATGCTGCACCATTTACTGGTGAAAGCGTCTCTGCAATTGGTTGTCTTGTGTAATCTTGATGAATTCTTAGGAGAGGGGGGAGGAATTCCATTAGAGTTCCATGGATTTATATTTTGTTGAAATGAATATGATCAGGATTCTTAGTGGATTTCCACAACCATTCACAATTGTTTATCAAACCAGAATGCAATTGTAGGTTCATATCTCAATGGAGTATCTTCACTTAAAAAAGGGGAGGTTCTTGTTTACTTTCTTTATCTAAGAGACTTTCCTGCTCAGCTTCACTGGCATAATAACTCTTGTGGCTGAAGACTGATTCTGAATGCCTGTTTGTCTGTTTGGCTTGTTTTTTTAGATTACATTGTGTAGGTACAAGTTTTCACAATACGCAGAATATTTTCAGGCTGTTTCCTGTATAAGACCAAGTATTTTGAAGTTAATGGAACAAATTCTGAGAATGTTTTGAGGATGTTTTGAGTCCTTTATGTAGCAAGAAGTTTGCAAGTTATGCAGAATGTTTTCACCCTGTTTCCTATCTAAAATCCTATTTTACATTTTAGACAATTTTATCACTAAGCTAATAGGATTTGTAGTCATTTTAATCATCTCTTAATATTCATACATCGCCTTGCTAGGGTGAAAATTTACAAAATCCTCAAAATGTACATGTTAAATTCCAATCCTAATTCTTCACATTTGAAAATTTTGGGTTTTTCATTTTACTTCTTACTTTAATTTTCACTATGGAAAGAATTCTAATTCTGTTAGTGCTATTCTTTACCATACCGCTTATCAACAGTTTTTTATGTACAAACCATTGAAATCAACAAACTACGGCACGGAAATCCAACCTCAGCAGCTGCAGCTGGTGCTTCTTGATTTACTTCACCGGGAGCTGGTTCTTTTTCCATGCCGCACTGCACTGGTCCAATTTGAAGTTTATTCTGAAGACCGATTCTTCTTAGAGCAGATCCTTGTGCTGTGGGGTTTGACTCACTAGACCGATTGCGCACCCGTGGAGTCCTCAATGCAATTCCAGTAATAGAGGTACCATCATTACCGGAGACATTGATGTGAGTGGTTGGAACTTCAGCATTGACTAGGCCGGACACCTGATTAACGTTAAAAAAAGTATAATTTGTATCCAATCCAAAATTATTTATTTCCATCATATTCATATTCTTCTCTTGGTTTTCGCTGCTTAAATAGTTTCTATATGCGTCATCCCCCATACTCAATACAGGATCCATTATCCTTAAATAAAGTTTGACCCACAGTATTAATAACCTCAGGACTCCCACTTTCAACAGCCGAAATTGTATTTATGCTAGAGGCACCATATGAATATTCATCAGTGCTGATGCTGACAAGCATTGAGTTCAGGAACTTGTTTATATCAGGAGTATTTGTCCCATATTGCAAAGGAATGTTCTTCTGTTGGTTGTAGTTGGTGTTCATTGATGACTGGATTGTAAAAATAATCAAATCCGAACTCAACCTGATTATGCAATGGTATATCAAATGGTATACATTTAACTTAAAGCAGCTGCGCACTGACCTTAGGCAGAACAACATCAAATGGACCTTGATCTGACAGAGGCTGTTTCACATCAATAGCAGCAAACATTATCCCCTTTGTGTTAAAAAGCAACCAAAAAGACCCAATAATGAAACGTATCTTAAAAGGCCATATTACAACACAACTTTAAAACATACTTAACCAGGTGGAGACCCAATCAAAGGAGCAATCCAGTGTTCTTCCTTGTACTCAGACTTATCAATCCTTACAATAACCTTATCTTCATCAAACAATTATTACGCTAGAGCATTCACAATTTCAGTCTTTCCAAATCCAATTGGTCCCAATAAGAGGATTAATTTCTGCATTAATTAGGAGGGTTTTTAGGTGTCCTTGAAGGGTTTCATTAATTAAATTTCTGCATCCTGTCTTTTCATTTTACTTCTGTAATCCAAGGATTAATTTTTCAAGTTCACTTTTATACTGCCCTTGACCTCAAAACAGTATCTGTAACAGCTTTAACTGTCTGATCTTGATATACAACTCATTTGTGCAACCTATGAGAAAGAAAAACAAACCTTTCTCTTTGATTTTGGCCGAGGCGAGTAACTGGTATACCAGTAACGACTCAAAACCTCTGCAATTTGATTGGGTTATACTGTCTCACTAAAAAATCCACCTTTACAAGTTTCAGTTCAGCTTTGTCAAGGTAGCCTCAACTTTCTAAATAGCACAATACTTTAGGTACATAAGTTCTATATACAACACCACCATCACATTATAAATACCAAAAATTACTGCAGTAAGTTCCAAATTTGGGTTATATAACAAAAAACCTCTTTCAACTGATAAGCAAAAAAAAAAAATTTCAGGAGATACTAATAAACATCCCAAGGTTGATGAGAAATTCATGAAATTCTACAAATAAAAATCTAATAATATTATTAAAACTAATCCCAAAATATACTCATTCAAAAGTCATTCAAATCAAAGAAATTTTCTAAATTTCTTCTTTTGATTCTCTAACTATTTCTAAATATCTCAACATTCAGAATTAGAGAGGTAGCCTTAACCCATTTGAACACACAAACATCACCAACCACTAGCTTGTTATCCAACACAAAATGCTTCCATCTAGGCCTCATTGTTTTTACTTTCCTATATATACGCGAATATGTACATTTCAGAGGCCAAACTTCAATGCATCCTACGACATGAAGTTCGACATCAAATTTGTCCTCCTTCCGCGGAATAAACCCCTGCACGAAGGTAAATGGAAAATTCTGCACAAAAACCACACAAAAACATTGATATTAAAAACAAATTCAAATAGATAAAAAACTAAATAAAAATAACACTAACAATGATAATACTTGCTTACCATATAAAATTTCTTCAAAACATAAGATGGCTGCATAAAACCTATGAACACCGAATTATTAGATGCAAAAGCAGCTTTTGCTTTCTTGTATGACAAGAAGTTTCCCTTTTGAATCTATGGAATAGTACAAGATTTATCACTCCCACGATGTTGTTCTTCCTCTGAAAATAAATTCATAGGTTAATCAACAAATTATGCAGAAAAGAAATAAACAAATAATTAACTAAATTGTCTCACTTATAAAAGCCGGCAATCGGGACTGACGACACTTTCTGATGTTTTCCGGTTCAATTTTAACAACACAATCTTTCCGCTTCATCCCAGTTTTGGTTGATGCCAATTTCACACTCAAAATCTCCAAAGAAACTTCACTTTCTTCTCCATCACTTTCAACGGATACTTCTACCTGCAAAGCTTGCCGATATTCTTTTTGTAACAATTCATTTTCAACATATACCGGTTCCATAATTTTTACTCAATCTTCTCCATCACTTTCAACAAATAATTCTTTCTTACTAGCACTTGCATTGAACAGCTTTCCAGTAGATTTGCCGCAGAAATTCTCAAAAGAAATTTAACGTATTTCTCCTTCACTTTCAACGGTTTTCACAGGGTATTCTTCAATCTCCATACCACTTGAACTAAAAATTATAACAAAGAATTGAGAGTTTCCTTCATATCGGAAAACCAATAAATACCCCACTTCTATAGCATAGAATGCCGCAAATTCTTTCCAACCGTTACCCAGGCAAAAACCATCATTTGTTACACAAACTTGTATAGCTCATGAATCCCCAGTACGAACCTTCAAAAGAACTCTTTTATTTTTCAAACAACTATCATCCTTCGCCATAAATCCACTTGGAATTTTCTATCAAAAAGAATAATAAAATTCATAGTAAAACCGAAATTTGTCAAACAAGTAAACGTAAAACAAATTATAAAATAACAAGTTTTTTAAACTCACAAGGCCTTCAAAAACGGGAGAATTTACAACTTTGAAAAATGTGCACTTTCATTCAAAAGGTTGGATTGCCGGGATACTTTGCCTACTCTGGTCCACGTCTTAAAAGGATTCATCACTACAAGTTAAAGAGAAACAACTGGGAATTAAAAATCCACGATAAAAGAAGAAACAAAATATTAGAAGTTGAGAAGAAACCAATGAAGAAATTGTGGTGCATATAAAATTTACCTAAACAAATATTAGAAGTTGTGCATATTAATGTACGTATTTATAATCAAGATTCATATTTTGTACGTTAAAAACATCAAATTGCGCGTGAATAATCCTTACTACAAACATGATGCAGCAACAAAACATTAATCAAAAATAAATTAATCAAAATTCATATTTCTTGGCCGAATAATCATAATTCATACCTAAAATTATTTGGTTAGAATAATTCCTACTTTTTTTCTAATTGATACATAAATTGTTCATATACAAATTAATCAAGATTCATATTTCTTGCCCGAATAATCAGGATTTATACCTAAAATTATTGAGTCCGTTTACGGTGGGGCTATAGGAGTAGGATGAATTTTACTCCTACCTACTGTAGCGCGCTACAGTAACGCGCTATAGTTGCGCGCTACAGTAACGCGCTACAGAGCGCGCTACAGTTTTTTTTTTTTTTTTTTTGACGCACTGCCTTTTTAAAAAAAAATAACAAGGGAGATCACATCAGGATTATATAGACATCAGATCAGAGAATAATAGATATCAGATCAACAGACTATAGATATCAGATCAAGAAAATAGAAGAAATCATATAGTAGAACTAAAACATAGTTAACAAGGGAGATCATATCATGATTATATAGACATCAGATCAGAGAATAATAGACATCAGATCAACATACTATAGATATCAGATCAAGAATATAAAAAGAAATCATACAATAAAATCAAAACATACTTAACAAGGGAGATCACATCATGATTGTATAGACATCAGATCAGAGAATAATAGACATCAGATCAACAGACAATAGATATCAGATCAAGAATATAAAAAGAAATCATATAGTAGAACTAAAACATAGTTAACAAGGGAGATCAGATCAGGATTATATAGACATCAGATCAGCAAATACTTGACATCAGATCAACATACTATAGATATCAGATCAAGAATATAAAAGAAATCATATACTAGAACTAAAACATACTTAACAATGGAGATCAGATCAGGATTACATAGACATCAGATCAGAGAATACTAGACATCAGATCAACAGACTATAGATATCAGATCAAGAATATAAAAAAATCATACAGTATAACTAAAACATAGTTAACAAGGGAGATCACATCATGATTGTATAGACATCAGATCAGAGAATAATAGACATCAGATCAAAAGACTATAGATATCAGATCAAGAATATAAAAAGAAATCATACAATAAAATCAAAACATAGTTGACAAGGGAGATCACATCATGATTGTATAGACATCAGATCAGAGAATAATAGACATCAGATCAACAGACAATAGATATCAGATCAATAATATAAAAGGAAATCATATAGTAGAACTAAAACATAGTTAACAAGGGAGATCAGATCAGGATTATATAGACATCAGATCAGCGAATACTTGACATCAGATCAACATACTATAGATATCAGATCAAGAATATAAAAGAAATCATACACTAGAACTAAAACATACTTAACAATGGAGATCAGATCAGGATTATATAGACATCAGATCAGAGAATACTAGACATCAGATCAACAGACTATAGATATCAGATCAAGAATATAAAAAAATCATACAGTATAACTAAAACATAGTTAACAAAGGAGATCACATCATGATTGTATAGACATCAGATCAGAGAATAATAGACATCAGATCAAAAGACTATAGATATCAGATCAAGAATATAAAAAGAAATCATACAATAAAATCAAAATATAGTTAACAAGGGAGATCACATCATGATTGTATAGACCTCAGATCAGAGAATAATAGACATCAGATCAAAAGACTATAGATATCAGATCAAGAATATAAAAAGAAATCATACAATAAAATCAAAACATAGTTAACAAGGGAGATCACATCATGATTGTATAGACATCAGATCAGAGAATAATAGACATCAGATCAACAGACTATAGATATCAGATCAAGAATATAAAAAGAAATCATACAATAGCAAAAAAAACGGACCAAAAAAGTCTCAATAAGTAAGGCAAAAAAATAAAATAAAAAAATAGCAAAAAATAACAAAAAAAAGGAAAGCACTGTAGCACGACTTAATTAAATCCCAAAATCCTTCCTTCCTTTCTCCCGCTCTGAAACTCAAAACCCAAAACCCTTCATTCCTGCGTGGCTCTCAAACCGATTTCATCCCCACGATCTTCATCGTTCCATTAACAACATCAGATCTAAATTTATAACCTCAAATACGTTCAGAGATCACTGCATTTCGATTTTCTACTCTTCTTCCGGTTCAGAAAATACCATAGCCATCATCTGCGCGAAGAAAAAGCTTGTTGTTCAACTCAAACGCTAAAAAAAGTCTCCAAATCGGACGAAAAACTTGCTGTTTTTCTCAAACCAACGTTTTTCCTGCTTCAACATTTATCTACAGGTACAAAAACCTAATTTTATAACCGTTATTTTCTTTGAATAATTAGGGTTCTGATGTCTGTATTGTTTTAATCTGATATATGTTTTCGATTGATCTGATGTCTGTTTATGCTTTTAATTTTTCTATCTGATATAATTAGGGTTCGAAATTTTCTAATAATCTGATATAATTAGGGTTCGTTGATCTGATGTATGTTATATGTTGCTCTGATCTCTGTATTATCGTAATATGATGTCTATTTTACTTCATTGAAATATTTGCCTTCAATATTTTGTGACCTGATGTCTGTATTCTTTTTGTCTGATATATATATTTTCAATTGACCTGATGTCTCTTATATGCTTTTAATTTTGTTTTAGTTCTTTGAAATAAGTTTCTATCAAAATTACTAATCTGTTGACTGTATTATTTTGATCTGATATCTGTTTTGTTTTGATCTGATGTATGTAGTCAGTTGATCTGATGTCTTCATTTTCTTTGATCTGATATAAGTTATATCCTGATTTGATTTATGTGTTAAATTTGTTTTCTTTCTGTGAAATGATTTTCTTATAAAATAGTGATCTGATGTCCATTTTTGTTGATCTGATGTGTGTATTCAGTTGATCTGATCTCTATGTTTTCGTGATCTGGTGTCTGTCATATGCTGATCTGATGTGTTCATGTTGTGATCTGATGTCTTATATCTGCTGATCTGATATCTGCTTTCTTCTAATATGATATCAACTTATTTTTGCTTACATACTCTTACTGACATATTACAGGAAATAACAATATAAACATAATGGCTGATAAAACCAACCAAGATAAACAAGTTATTCAAGCACAAGATGAGAGTTCAGATTTTTAAGAAACCCCTAGCAGGTCGTTACAACATACCTACAAACGTAAATCGGACAAGAAAAGAAAAGAACAGGAAGTTGTTCAACCATCCCAAAAGGAGCAAACAAGTAAAAGGATGAAACTACCTGTAAAGAAGAAGACAAATGAAGAAATTCTTCAACAATTGCAGAAGAAGGAAAAGAAACAGGGCGATGTGGATGTCCACATCACAAAAAAACAGAAAAAAGATAAGAGAAACGACAGTGATGATGATGGTGATAATGAGATGAACAAAAGATTCAGTTGTAGTACATCTCCAAACGGTATAAGTTTCGTGGTTTCTAGACTCTCAGAACCACAAAGAAATACTGTGTGGGATATAGGCTTTGGCAGCTTCCTCAGTATCAACTACACCAGGATGCCAAACAAATTGGGACAACCTGCTCAAAAAATTCAACTGTATCAAGTTGAGGCTGGAGCTGGAACAAGATACAGTTATTCCCATTGCTGAAGAAGATGTGGAATTGGTTCTTGGCTTCCCAAGAGGTCCAATTGAAGTTGAAGAATACACAGCTGCTGAGTCAAAGGGTGAAGATTATGAGCAGCATGTCGAACACTACTGTCAAAGATTTGGCATGCCACCCACAAAAAGACCGACCATCAAGCAGCTTGAGCAGTACATTGTCAACCACATCAGATCAACATATAAAAGACATCAGATCACAACAATACAGACATCTGATCAATAATCAAATGAATACAGAAAAGAAAGATGAGAGACTTACAATCAGAAAAGAGAGTGGTCCATTGTAGGCTGTTGATGTTGTCCTTTTTCTCATGCTTATAATAGTTATGCTGATGCTTTTCATTTTCTTTGTAATTTAAGTGGATAGAGCATTGTGTCTACGTATGCAGTTGTAAATTTTCATCTAACTTGCACTATGGATCATATCTGTTCTTTACTCTTCAGTAACTATCACTTTCCATATGTAAAGATCTTTTTTCTTTCACAGTAATTGTTGATGACATTTTGGTTATGATTTTTCTCCTTTTGCGGTTCTATTACAGCAAGGAAAAGACAATTTTTTTAAAGCTTCGTGGCATATTCTCAAATGGCAAAAGATAAAAGGGCGATTACATTGGCTTCTGATCATGAAAGGGCATCGTCTCGTGCCTTTCATTCAAATGATCCGGATGTGAAAAAATTGGAAACTACTTGTCCACCTTTGGAGGAAAGGGAGTGGGAAGAAACTAAGTGTCCTATCTGCATGGAGCATCCACACAATGCTGTCTTGTTAATTTGCTCTTCTCGTGAAAAAGGTTGTCGCCCATACATGTGCGACACAAGCTATAGGCATTCAAATTGCATTGATCAGTTTCGCAAATCATTTCCTCAAGCAGCAGTAGCAGCTGGTCTGCCAGATGATGATTCTCTAACAAGGATGCACAATCACATGGGAAATGGAGGAGAGAGACAAAGATTATCACAACCGAACAGGTCTCTTAGAGGACAAGGAGTGGAGCTCGTTTGCCCTCTTTGTCGGGGGCAGATTCTAGGTTGGGTTGTTGCAGAGGATGGTCGCAAGTATATGAATTCAAAAATCAGAAGCTGTTCATTAGAGTCATGCGAGTTCACCGGAAATTATGCTGAATTAAGGAAGCATGCTAGGCATGAACATCCCTATTTGAAACCATCGGACGCAGATCCACAGCGAGAATCTGATTGGGCGAGGCTGCAGCGCGAAAGAGACCTGGGGGACACCCTTAGTGCATACCAGTGGGAGTTTGGATATGACCCAGATGAGGATGATCTTCTAGGGGAAGAATACCAAGATTATGTTAGCGGTGTTGATGTGGAAGCAGAATGGGATTCAGTTGATCAATTCTTTACAGGGATTGATGTTGAGGCTGAAGATATACAGATTGAAGATGGAGATACTTCAGTTGATTTGAGTATTGAGCTTGAGTTTTCGTTCTCTTTCTTAAGCGACTTGTCGCCATGGTGTCCTTGGGATGGGAACAGCAGCAATACTGGAAGTGCAAGAACTAGTAGCAGTGGCGGCTTGTTTAATGGTAGATCTACTAGTAGGTCAAGAACAAGGACTCAGAATGCATCTAGGAGATCAAGATATATGCCGTATTATTCACCGAGCCACGGTTTCGATGAGAGATGATCACAAGAAACTGCAGATCCCCAACAGTTTAGTTCTTAGCAGAATACTTTTTGTTTTGTTTTGTTTTTTTTTTTTTTCTTTTGGGTACGATGTAAAAGAATGACAACATTCCAAACATTCTTCTGCATATTTAAACTAAATGGTCAGAAGAAGTTGAATGACAGACCAAACTTTAATCTGGGCTATGTGCTACTATTTTAGATAAGCCATTTCTGTACCATTTTGCATTAAGGATTCAAATAGTAGAATACTAAATGGTCAGTTTACTAGCTATATTCATAATGTAATGCAAACCCTGTTGTTGGCTGTATTGGGGATCCTCTGATAGCAATCCTTCCTTCTCAAACAGAAGTCCAGGATTAATTAAATTCCTTCATTTTGGACAGTGTTTATTAATTAAAAATTAAAACTCAGTTTTATGGAATTAAACTGACAGTTTTATTGAAGCTCGGTTTTTATGGAATTAAACTGACGGTTAGTTGACTCAATTTTTAAAACCTTTGTTTTGAGGGAATTAAAAGTCTTCCTTCAGGTTTTAAGTAATCATAAAAAATAGCTCAATTTGAAAACATGTGTTTTGAAGAATTAAAGCTCAAGCCTTCAGTTTTGGAAAACCGATGCATTTGTCTTCAACTCTTTAACTGCAGCAAGCGGTTGGTTTTTAATTTGATACAAATGTCCACAAACGGTTTGGAGAATTATTATTATTATTATTATTATTTAAATTTGATTGCTTTGTCTCGTAAAAAATATGACAAATTGTAAACATTCATTAAGAAAGTAATACCTTAATTTTTTAAAATTCCTCAAATACCATCAGAGTCACTCTAAGCTAACCCTACAACATTTTGTATTACAAACATATTAATTGATTACTCTAAACCCCATAAATCATTTTAAATATACATTTCGGTAAAAAAAATAATAAATTTATTTATTAAAAACTATTATTTTGAATAAAAGAGTATAACTCATATGAATATTTTGTATAACAATTTTAATGTGTAATAGTTTTGAATCGTGTTTTATTTTATAGAGTTTCATTTTTTTTTATTGGTGCAATTTTTTTGTTGGTAGGTCAAATGTTGTATTGATCATTTTGTATCCAAAAGTTAATTTACTGTATGAATTCATTGAAAAAATTAATTTTTAGAGAAATTTATCCTACGTTAAAATGATTTAAAATGAATATTTGGTGGATTAAAATTTTAAGATTATTTAGGTTGGAGAGGTTCTACATTCCGGTTCGGATTCTTTTTTTCCATTACCTGTGTGGCTAGCCTTCACCGTCCGCCGTAACCCTCCGTCCCATAAAACCAGTTCCACCGACGAACTCCGGCTAGCATCCATATTCTATCAGAGGTGGTTTCACGGAGAAACCAAGCCTTGGAGTTGGTTCACAAATCTCAAATTCCGTAAGTGATTTCAAACAAAATACCCCATAAATTCGTTCGCGTTGAAGAATATCTGGGATTCTTCCTTTCTTTCGGTACAATTTTGGGCCAGTCTTGAAACTTTATCCGAATTGATGTAGTATTAATGTCTTCAATATGCTTTTTTTTTTTTTTTTTAAATTTTTCAGAACTAAAGGATTTTGTACTGTGGGATTTATTGGCCATAGTAAATGCTGAGTTATCTTGAAAGCATCATTCGTTGTTTCTGTAATGGAAAGTCTTGGTTATAATAGTTGTAAGGGCTTCACCCGTTAGTTGCTATCTAGTTATCGGGTTAATCATCCGTGTAATAAGATTGCAGCTTGGCTGACTTACTTGGAAATTGTTGTTCTTGAATTGAGTTCTTGCTCGTATAATAGTTTGATTAATTGCAAATGTTTGGCTGGTAATTGTAGCGCTGAAACATCAAAGTTTGTTTTTCATGCCCTTAAACTATTCATATGTTGCTAAGCTCTAATTATTTATCCTCTGGCAAATTGAGCTGGTAATCTTATGAGACATGAAGTGTTGTTCAAGCAAGGGGCTCTCCCAAAGTTTAACTCGTTTGTTTTAAGTCTCAGAAATCTATATCTTTTCCTGGCTTTAAGTGATTCAAATACAGCCTGAAGTTTAAGTTTCTCTCGTGACATGCAGATTCTTTCAGCAGCCACTGATATGTAATTATGTTTAGATAAAATGTTTCATCAGTGTAAATTAGTGTACCACTTGAAATTGGGAAAATATAGAGAAATTCAAATGATAGTTGCATTCCAAATCTGTCATTAAATGGAAATTTTGAGGTGCACTGAAACATTGTCTTTTTGTGATTGCTAAATCAGCAGTTGTTGGTGAGAGAGAGAGAGAGTTAACACACAATCTGCAAGCTTAAGTTACTTTATATGATTGTAGTGATATTTCTAAGGCTAGAATGATTTAATAATAGTACACATGGGCTTTATTTTCAACATTTCTGCTTCTCTTTGGTGATGAACCTTGGATAACAGAGTATCTAAGGGAATCTCTGCCCTCTTTTATTCTCCATTATAGTCTAGTAATTACGTTCCTTGCTAGTTCTTTGATCAATAAATTGAGATTTGTTGCGGTTCTCTTTTTAGGTTCTTGATAAACTGATCCTACTGAATAAGATGGGTCTGTAATGGTGCTCTGTCTTCAAATATTTCATGTTCTTGTGATTTAAAAGGTTTTCTGGCAATTAAGTCAAGGATGCTTAGAGAAGACTGGAATTTTGTTGCTCATTCTCCAGATAGAGTGTTGAATATTGTGGATGCCTTTTAGATTTAGGGAAAAATTTTTCTTTTTGGTTGGAGTTAGAAGCTGCTCATGTAACTACTCAGTTCTTCGACAGTGCTTCATTGGATTAGAACTGGGGAAGAAGTTTTTAGGGGTCCACATTTTACTTCATTAACATGATGGCAAGGTCATTGGCAGCAGCTATACTGGGGAAGAGCATTGCGGTTTTGCCAGCTGCACGATCAACTACTGTTGTAAGAACCCTTCTAAGTTTTATTTCTCAAGTGCTCTTGCGACATATTGTAATGTGTTTACCTTTTATGACCTTTATTTTGCCAATGCATGAGTTCAATTGTGCAATGCATATCGTGAGTTACATTATTGTTCATTGCTTACTGTTCTGCGTAGGGCACTGCTTTCTTTTTTCGAAGTGGCCCGCAATATTCAACCAGTGTCCCAAATGATCCAGACACACATGAAGATTTCAGACCCGCTAGTAAGCTTGAGAGTTCTGGCATTTCTTTAAAGGATGTTGTTGAACAGGTGAGCACACCTTGAGCACTTTGTAGTCACGAGTTTAGAAATTTTCTATAATGGGTATATACATATATATATATATATATTTATATATATTATATTATATAATATTTATGTACGTTACACAGGCACACTACAGCAGTACCATTGGGTAGATGCAGTTTGAAACAGAATACCTGTGTCCATATGTGAGAATCTGTTTGACACTTCCTTATATTTTTCTAATATAGGATGTCAAGGAGAACCCTGTGATGATTTACATGAAAGGGGTGCCTGATCTTCCTCGTTGTGGATTCAGCTCTTTGGCAGTCAGGGTATTGAAAGAATACAGTAAGTTTACAAACATTCAGCTACCATCCTAATTTTTTTTATGAAAATGTTACTAATTGGTTTATTGGTTATAAAAATCATGTCCAGTTTGCTTTGACACTTAGGCTTCAAGTGTGTTGGAAGGGTTTAGTTTTGACTGAAATGCAAGGTTGAACATTATGTGTTAAATATCAAGGAGTGAAATATTTGTAAGGTAAGAGCATGGAAAGTAAGGGAAAAGAAGAAGAAATGTTTTCAGAAAAAGGAAAGTATGATATATAATCTGTGGTGATTTCTGGAGTCAATGTCAGCAGTACTAGTTTCTCCTTTTAGAATTTAGATTCTTCTTGTTTGGAACTTACTACCAACTGATATATCCCTTGCAGGTGTTCCTATCAGTGCCCGAAATATATTGGAAGATCCTGAGCTTAAGAATGCTGTAAAGAACTTCAGGTATCTACTCAGGTTTTTGTGCATATTTTTTGGCTCAGATTGTTACAGGGGTTCATTCCCAATATTGTTAGTTAGTCTTCAAGCCGAATCTGAAATCTGACCGTCTGTTAAGTATTCTGCACAGTTCTGAGTTCATACTAAGTAGATTGTGATGTTGAATTTTGGGAGATTTAACTACCTAATGACAATGACCTTCATGAATATTATTGGAAGTGAGTCTATACTTTTCACCCCTCTCCTCATACGAAACGGTGATTGCTTTGGAAGTTTATCTTTACATAACAAGTGTTATTGCTACACTCTGTGCATATATTTAGGGCATGGAAGCATTGGATACTTTATTTATTCCAATATTTAGTAGCTAGCATGGTAGAGAACTTCATCATAATCTTCTTGATTTTCTTTGCAGTCACTGGCCATTTTTTCCGCAAATATTTATCAATGGAGAGTTCATTGGAGGATTAGATATCTTCCTTAACATGCACCAGGTGGTTTATTCTTCTTATATGCATCATCTAGGTTTGTTTACCTGTGATAACCATGACAGTCTTTTTTCGTCACACAGACTGGCGAACTGAAGGAAAAGCTGAAAGATGTCGCGATAGATCAACACGCTAAAGCTGAATAAGATGCAATCCGAGAAGAGTAGTAGAGGTTATTTCTATTGATTTGAGGATAAAAGCGTGGAGGTGTTTTGATATGCTATAGAAACTTGGTAGGAAATTTCATTCAAAGTGAACAAATGCCTAGGCAATAATACAGCCTTTGAGGACATGTCATATGTTGGTCCTTCGAAATGTTTGTTTAACCTTAATATTATGAGTTCTGGAAGAGTTTGAAAATTTTGTGCGTCAAAACTTGCAGAATTTTGAGTTTTTATGGTTTTCTTGTTGATTTTGCTCATTGAAAGTGAAAATCACACTTATAAGAAGGGGGAAGCAGGCTCCATTGTTCGTGCAGAGCTCCTACCAAAAATGTAATTACTTATTTAAAATTAAATTTTTTTGCCAAAAAAAGGACAGTATATCCACAAAATTCGAGAAAAATTTTCAAAATTTATTCTTCTTCTCATTGTTTGTTTAAGGATATTAAAATATCTTTAATATTAATCAAATTATCTTTGCTTTTGTGTTTCTAACTACCAGAGCAATCAAAATCATTTGCGGATACTTTTAAGAGTTTAATTCATTAACTTTTCAACATTACACATTTTCATAAAAAATCAAAGGCTAGTCTACATATGACAACATTTCCTTCATTGAATGAAGGTGGCAAAATGAGGTTGCCTCAGTTCTCGACTCTTCCCAATTTCAAGCATTCAACAAAACCCCATCAGCCATTTCAAAATTGGTCCTAAAGTGGCTCTCTTTGCCAAACAAACTTGCCACAAAATCATCTATTGCTACCTGTGGAACACAAATAACGAAGCATGTATTCGTTCGATGAACACGTATCCGCTAGATCCTGATGCAATCTAGTGATTGATTTCTGCAATGATTTGAGAGCAGGCAGCAAATTTCTGGAATTCTGCTGGATGGAGGGACCATGGACCTTGCAGAGCTCCTATTATCACACATGTAATAAGATGAAAATCATGCTTCAAGAAATGTTGCTTCATGGTTATTAAACAGAAAGAAAGAAGAAGCCATTTCTCACCTGACACCATCGCAGAATGAACTCTAAATGTGGGCAGTTCTCCAGAAGATCAGAAAATGCCTCCAACAATCTCTGTAAATACTTGAGAGGCACAGATGAAGCAACAGCAGATATCTCAGCTGGACCAACAGAGAGGAGAGACTTCTTGATTAGGGAATCTTCGTTTAGTCTCAAGCTAAGAAGCAATGCCCTTTTAGGTTCACCCTCATCGAATGCAGCATCAACAGCCTGAATATCATCAGATAAATAAGCCAACCAGATAAAGATCACAATCTATGCTCCTGCTTTTAACGCGTAAAACCGAAACACATGTCAGGGTTGTATATGATTTCTTACTTCTGGTGTAACATCTACATCAAGGTCGGTGGGATCGAATATAAAAGAATCATCCATGGTGTAGATCAGAACTCCTTCGGTTGTTGCAGCAGCCCAATTCCGTCCAGTTGGGGCAATCCTCAGACATTTTGTACGGATAACGGGCCTTCCACGATTAGGCATTGAACCAGGCAAATCATATGCCAACTTACCTTGTGTTTGCCTTTCCACACCTTCCTCTGTATCACTGTCTTCATCATCAATCAAATCCAGTGGACCAGCTTCTGTCATATTCTTGGAGTTCAAAAAATCAAGTACTCCATCCAAGGAAAGATTATGGGTTATCTGGAACCTGCGTAATAATACCTACAAAATTTACCATATACACCACACCAGAAGAATTAATGCTGAATACAACAAATGAACCACAAGTAATACATAAGCTTGTTAAAGAACGAGTACATAACGAATACCCTCCTCTGTCGTAGAAATGAAACCTGTTCACTTTAAGCAAAATAGAGGGACTAAAGCAAATTATTTTTCCAGAGACATTGGACTACTTTTGGACTTCTTTGCCGGAACCCCACACACAGGACCAGTCTGGCCCTTTTTTCCCAAGGTATCAATGCTTCAAGTACACACTATGCAGATTACAAAAACTATCTAGGAAACCCAAGTTGATCAAAATAATCATCATTGTCATGTTTTTGTAAAAGTAAGCTAACAAAATAGCATTTGAACCTAAGATCATGGTGTGGTACAGGATTTAAATCTGGTACTATCCAAGCCAACTAACCTGATCGGCAATGTCATACATACAAATGTATTTACTATTGCCACCAGCCAATATGTAGCTCCCATCAGCAGAATAGCATAAGGTGGTAAAACACTTGCCAATAGTCGAATTAGCAGCGGACCTGCGATCAGACATTAGACGCCCACCGGCAACGTCTCTACGGCCCTCAATTGTATACATTAATAGGCCTTCTAGTGGATCCCAGAAATGGATTAACCCGTCTAGAGTGCTACACGCCAACTGTTTTCCATCTGGGCGATAAACAACAGTGAGGACATCATGTGTATGGTTAAATGTCTCAACTGCACCTTTTCCTTCAAAAACATCCCACAAGCGAACAGTTTTGTCCCAAGAGGAGGAAGATAAGATGGCCTACAGCGTAAACAAAAAAAATACAAATCAACTTTACAGGAAAGAAAAAAGACAGTTTGTCGCTCTTGATCTTGTTCACGAACAATCTCCTCAAGCACCAAAAAGTTCCTTTTTCAAGTAAACTCTTAAATGGTACTCATAAATTGACTCACAGTAGTGGGAGAAAACATTAAGCCATGAACTGGACCTTCGTGACCACTGAGAACGTCCAGCAACCTTCCTGTCTTCATTGACCAAACATAAATCTGTACCACATGGTAGAGGCTTTGTCAGCAACAGAGAATGATGACAAAACACTTTACGCAAACAATCAGATATTACACACCTCAAATGAATCAAGAGTCCCGGCACAAATCACTTCACCGCTCTGATCCGCGGCTAAAGAAACAAACTGCTTAGAAGTGGGGGTTGTGAATGTTCTGAAGTTTCGATAACGAAACAAATCCCATGCACGAACAGTGCCATCAAGGGATGCACTCAAAAGAGAGTGGTTACTAACCATGAAATGAAGGGCAGTAACTGCATTGGTGTGCTCAGAAAATGTCACAAAGCAGGAACCAGATGAAACATTCCATACCTGTAAAACACAGAAATAAAACTCAGTACAAACCCAAATTAAAACGGGTTGATCCCATAATCTTACAGGTCATTTAAAAGACTAGGACAGACAAGATAATCTACTAGCCATGACAGAGAAAACTCCTCACTAACATAAAACTTGAAAATGCACTATTAGTTATGCCCTACAGAACCATGAGACAAAATATGCATACTGGTAGTCCAAGATGAGAATGAAGAAAGCACTACATAAAGGGAAAGCCTAAAGAATAACAGAAATCCTATCTAGTTAACCAACCAAAAACTAAGTCATTAGAGTACATAAAGAAAGCCAATATTCTAACCACATATAAGCAGACAAGTTATTCCACATACCTTGACTTTGTTATCATCTGCTCCAGTAGCCAAGAGCTGGGAGTCTGGTGAATACGCTAGGCAGTTCACATCAAAGTAATGACCCTGTTGCTTTAGTATGTAACTCTCTGATTTCCACTCCCAAACAAGCAACTGACCAAGCTTTGCACATCCAAAAGTTATCCAATTCCCAAGATCATTAAAAACTGCAGTTGTAATCTTCTCCCTTGATATTGACAACAAATGTATACAAACAAAATCAGGCAACTGATAAAGTCCAAAAACTCCATTTGAGAACCCCACTACCAACATATAGAGTCCCTTGTGATAATCACAAGTTGTTAACTTTGCAGGCGCTTGCATAAAATAGTCCTTCTTTAACAGTTCCCATTTCAGCTTATTCAACATATTTCCATCATCCAAAATTCCATCTTTCCCATCAAAATCCTTCCTTTTCTTCAGTGTAGGATTATTTCCACCTTCCTCATTCTGCTCTTGTATTTGATCTGGAGTCCCCGGAGACTCGGGCTCTGAGATATGCTCTTGCTTTCCCTCAAATTTATCATAATCCCCACTGTAACCCCAGCTAAAAATTGCCCCATCACGCGATACAGTATAAGCCTTTGTAACTTTATTTGTTTTATTATCAATTCCAAAGAAGCAACCAACAATTGCATCTCGATGTCCCAGAAACAAAAATGGTTTACTATAATGTTTCAGCTTCTTCAAGCAAAATAACCTAACAGTCAAATCTTTGGAACCCACCAGCATGTAATTGGAGTCAGGGCTCCAATCAATTGCAGTAATTCTATCATTACAATCAGCAAACGTTCTAATCAATTCAAAAGGGAAAAACTCCTTCCTAAACCCAGGGGAGCGCCAAATTTGCAGGAGCTTACCAGCAGCAACAGCAATAAGCTTGCCGTCGGGGCTGAATTTGGCGGTGGCCACGGGGTGCTTGAAGGTGATTCTGTGGAGGACCACGCGGCGGCGCAGGTTGAGGAAGAGGCAGCGGTTATTCTCGTCGATGGCGAGGAGAAAGACGCCGTCAGGTGAGGCGGCGATGCGACGGAGATTCGTGGAAGATTGGCATGGTAGGGTCAAAGTCTCGGATTTATTGAGGTCGGTGACGGAGACCCGGTTACCGACCGGCGAAACTAGGAGAGTATTGTTCACTACGACGACGTTTCCACCTCTGTATGGCGCTCCGAGCAGGTTCTGAAACCTGTAATTCATGGCGTTGTGCGTAAGATAGCGAAAATGCGCAAATCTCTGAAGGCTAAACCCAGCTACCAGGGTTTTGCTTAAACCCTTATAGCCGGAAACGAGGTTCAAAGTTCAAACGTTTATAATTTTTTTTAAAAATAATAATAAAACCCCTTTTCCTTTTTTTTTTTTCCTTTTTATATTTACTCAAAAATGGAGGGGAGAAAATAAAAAATAAATTCCACATTTAATATTTGTAATTGTATTTGAGTAAATATATATTTGTAATGATGCTTTAATCACCCATTTTTTAATTATGTTTTCGTTCTGTAGTATGCTTTCTTTCATAGTTCTGATCTGATATGTATTATATGATGATCTGATGTCTATTTTACCGTAATCTGATTTATCTTTTTTATACTAATAGGAAACAAACTAACTATAACAATTATCTTCCGCAACAGGATTTTGAAAATGCTGATGAAATGACGCAAACAGTGGTTGATTTGGCAAAGTCCATGATGGCTTTCATCAAAGCATGGCACAATATTGGGGTAGCAAACAATCCAGAAGGTGCTGCAGCATTTGCCACAATAACAAGCACAGTGGAGGGGATTATCCGTGACATGAGGGAGAAAAATACAACTCCTGAGCAACAAGGTCAATCCTCAAAATCCCCAACCGAAGAAAATGAACCAACACCATCACAGGATGCAAGGTTCTATGCGGCATGTGCCGAAATTGCGGATAAACTACAAGAGGATTACAACAATATGCAGAAGAAATCCGCCACTGTACGCTAGGAAGATGATATGCCAAATTTCAACCTCTGTACACCTTCAGAATACAGCATTCATGAAGCAGAGGGAGAACAAATACAAGAAAATGTGGTGGAGCAAAAGGAAAAAGAACCTCAGACACCACATATCTCTCCAATAACCCTGGAACAAAAAGAAGTTGAACCAAAAGAAATGGAAATGGAAGAGAGCAGAACAAAGTTTAAGGAAGATCCAATTGCTTTGCAATTGGTGCATAGCATGTTACTAAAGAAGAATGAAAAGCTGGATGCAGAGAGTGGAAAAAACAAGAATGAAAAAGAAAAAGATAGGGAGGAAGAGAAGCCTGAAGAAACAGAAGCTACCAAAGAGAAAGAGAATGAGAAAGGGAAAGCTTCTCTAAATTTGACAGAAACACAAGATATAAATATTGAAAGAATGGTGGAGGATGCAGTACTGCTTGCTACAAACCTCAATGCAATCAATTCAGAAGCAGATCAACCTCCAAAACAAGCCATGACTTCAAAAGATAATAAAGACATAGCAGAGCTCAAAACGTAAGTAAAAACACACTACAATCTGATATGATATCTTTAATTGAATAATTTGATATGTTATATCTACTGATATGAACTTTATTTCCAGCATGATCAATGAAGAGCCAGACAATGCTGAGGAAGATGTCATCTTGTCACCAAACTCAAGACATCGAGATAGACAACTCCCTGTACGTTTGAGATCAGAATTTTGGCTCAAGAAACCTAGACCATTTTTGATGATCTCAAGGAGAGAGAAACTGTTCACTGATTATGCTTACCTAACAGGGACAAAAGAAAATAAAATCAGTCAGCAGTAAGTTCTAATCTTGTCTTTTTGATCTGATATCTAATATCCAATGATGTGATGCCTACTGTCTTTTGATATGATATGTGTAAAATGCATGATTTGATTCTTTCTAAAAAATGTATGATTTCTTTTATATTATTGATCTGATATAAATAGTCTTATGATCTGATGTCTATAGTCCTCTGATCTGATATAAATATTCTTCTGATCTGATGTCTATAGTCTTCTGATCTGATATCTACTGTCTTGTCATCTGATATCTGTTGGATAAATTGATCTGATATATGTTATACGCTGACCTGCTGTTTACATTTGTGATCTGATTTCTATTATATGTTGTAAATTTTGGGATTTCAACATACTTTTGTTAACATTATTTTGATTTACGCATACAGAGAAGTACTCTACTCCGATGGAACATATACATTAATGGATCGATCGGACTTCCTGACCATGCTTCCAGGAGAATGGATAACAAATTCGGTACTAAATGCATGGATCACACATATGAACTTCAAAGATCCAACAAGGCTGTTCATATCTGAACAATTTTGTGTAAGATATGAATCCCTTATAATTTTAATATGAAATCCATTTTCAAAAATATATACATGTTATTCCATCTGATATGAATTAAATTCATTATGTTTTCAGTTTGCAATAATGGAAGATACAAAAGATCAACGTCTGAAGTTCGTATCTTCAATGGATGATTACAACAATTTAAAGGAAAAACATGATGCTTCCAAGAAGTTAGGCGTCACAATACCAAAACCAGCATTTCCTCACTATGAGGTTAAACCAGAGATTCTGGACAACATGAAAATTCAATTCATAGAAGATGTCACAAGAGCCAAAAAAAACATGGACACATTAAATGTAAAAATGGTAAGTGCAATTTTAATTCCTCTATTCAGTGAATTCAATATATAAAAATATCAACTTCTAATTAGTATTATACTTTGTGCAGATCTTTATCCCAATATTACAGTATGAGCATTACTATACTTTGTGTATAAATGCAACGGCGAGAAAAGTAGTCGTAATTAATAACAAAATCCCAGAAAACACTTGGTACACTGCAATTCCCGAACTTATGGTAAGTACCTGTCCCTTGATCTGATATCTTCTTTACCTTGATCTGATATATTCTTTACCTTGATCTGATGTCTTCTTTCCGATGATCTGATGTCTTTTTTACACTGATCTGATATGGTTTTACACTAATCTGATATCTTCTTTCCCATGATCTGATGTATTCTTTCCCTTGATCTGATGTCTTTTTTACATTGATCTGAAAATGTTTTACACTAATCTGATATCATCTTTTCAATAGTCTAATATATATGTTTTCATCATTAATGCAGCTACGGTATTTTGTTGAGATAATAAAAGGGACATCAGCAGAAAAAATTTTTGGAAATCCCAAAGAATATAAAGTGGAGTATCCAAAACTGGACTGGCAAGATAACAAGAACTACAATGATTGTGGCATTCTTACAATGAGACACATGGAGCTCTACAAAGGACAAACAACTCAGACTTGGGATACAGAGCTCACAAGAGAAGCACGCAAGAGCAAAGCTGCTCTCAACAGGGCTCTACAGATTCTTAGGGTCAAGTATTCTTATAATATACTGGCTTCTCAAACAAATACAATGAAGGATGAGGTCAAATCCAAAATTGAGGAGTTTTATAGTACAAAATTGTAAAAAGTACTAGAGTCTAGTCTTATAGGACAATATTGATTCTAAATGACAATGTACAGTTTTCATGTAGTTTTGTGAAATTTAGAGGAATTGTACAAGAACAAATAAAATTGGAAGTTTAGGGTTCGTGAGTGAAAGAAGAGAGAAGAAACTAAGATGCGGGAATTTTCTCTGTATTTTCTTTTCTGTACAGAATGTATTTATATACAAAGTATAGCTCAGCTACAAAACTAACTCCTCTCCAGCTCAGCATAACTAACTCTTTTCTTTGCTTAACTTAAAAGCTATTAAGGCAACTAACAACAAATCCAGCTCAGCAAGACGTTTAACCTGGATCATTAACTATACAACAACTTAACTTTGAGTTGATCTGATCTTCCCTGGAGTTGATCTGATCTGCCTTGGAGTTGATCTGATCTGCCTTGGAGTTGATCTGATCTGCCCTGGAGTTGATCTGATCTGCCTTGGAGTTGATCTGATCTGCCTTGGAGTTGATCTGATCTCCCCTGGAAACAAGACAACAACCCGCTGTTGCTGCTATGCCACCCAAACTTCTAACTGATTCATGCTGCTTCATCACACAAGGTAACACTCCCCCCGCAAGCTCAGCATCAGCAAGCTGAAGCTTGGAAATCAAAACATGAAAGGTGGAAGTAGGCAAAGACTTAGTAAACAAATCAGCTAATTGCTGCTTAGTACTGACATGCTGCAAAGATATAAGACCATTCTTGTATGCCTCTCGAGTCACATGACAATCAATGTCAATGCTCTCTTGTATGACATGTAGTTTTCCTTCTCAAACTCCCGAGTGTATTGTCGAGAAATACCTTCAGTGGACAATACTACTCGGGAGTTTGACAAGGAAACCTACATGTTTCATCGGTATATGGCCAAGCAGAAATGAGGAAATTGGTGAGAAAAACAGAGAAAATGTTGAAAACCAGAGGAAATGTTGTATGGACGTTGCCGGACATGGGTCTTGTTTATAGTAGAATTTTTGAAAGAGTTTATGTTGAAAGTACGAGGTTGGTTGGGCAATTAATATGAATGTAGTTGAAACTATTAATAAGTGGTTGAGGAAATTGAATGAAGTGATGAAGTGTTGTACCTTGGCGGGAGTTGTTTTTCAGAAGTGGCAGGAAGTTGTACGCTTACTCTGAACACAATAATAATGTATCAACTAACAACTAACACCTAATATAGTATCGCATTATTGATCTGATATCTATAGTAATCTGATCTGATCTCCATATAATTCTGATCTGATGTCTATATTACTCTTATCCGATGACTACAGTCCTATAATCTGATCTCTATAGACATGTGATCTAATGTCTGTAACACTCTGATCTGATGTCTATATTCCTATGATCTGATATCTTCTGGACTTTGTAATTAATATGAATGTAGTTGAACGTACGAGGTTGGTTGGTTGAGGAAATTGAATGAAGTGATGGAGTCTTGTACCTTGGCCGGAGTTGTTTTTCAGAAGTGGCAGGAAGTTGTACGCTTACTGTGAGCACAATAATGTATAAACTAACAAATAACAACTAATATAGTATCGCATTATTGATATGATATCTATAATACATTGATCTGATATATATAGTACTCTGATCTGATCTACATATAATTCTGATCTGATGTCTATATTCCTCTTATCCGATGACTACAGTCCTCTAATCTGATCTCTATACACATGTGATCTGATGTCTGTAACACTCTGATCTGATGTCTATATTTCTGTGATCTGATATCTTCTAGACTTTGTAATGAAACAACTAAGTACAGCAAGTCTTTTAATGTTTTGTATCAACTAAATAAAAGAATTCATATAAACTACAACTACAACTTCTCCACAACAGGATTTACAAAATTACCATCAACAACTCCACAATTTTCAATCCCCATTGATGCGACCCGTTCTCTAGTACGCAATGCAAATGCTTCTGCTTTCTTCTTCTTCCCTCTTGCCCTATTGCACATTTTCTCCACAACGCTTTTTGGACGAATGTTTCTAACACCCTTTTCTCTTCTTCTCTTCGGATCTCTAATTTCAGCAATGTTTGAACCTTCTGATTTTTCACCAACATAGGATGGACCAACCTCTGATTTAATAGAATCTCCAGCCAAATTGAAGTGCCTGTCAAGAATAGAACGTGCAACAGAACTAGACTGTGCATGTCTAATTAAATCCAAATATTTTCTGTTTGCTTCAACTCTCCAAACAGAATCTGAATGTTTCTCAATGCTACTTGATGTCAACAAACAATCTTCTTTCGAATAATAATCACAGCAACTTGCACTCTTAGTCCACCTTTTCAATACATACTTCTCAGGGATTCTCTACAGTATATAACAAATATAAAGTTAAACATATCAGATCAACTAGCAACTAATATCATATCAACTAGCAACTAATATCAGATCAACCACATTACATAAAATAAAAAAAAACTCTGAAGTTGCAATAAATACGTACCGAGTAATTATTCAGATTTAGCACACGAAGAGCATGCGAGCATAACAACCCAGCCTCAGAAAAAAGATTACAAGTGCAGCTCACTGTATACTCATTCTCATCAAAACGAACTACGTGTCGAAACAAATCAAGTTTGGTACACCAAACCTGATATTCATAAACACCATTTTCGCTACTCGTCTACAGGTGATTATAAGATAACATCTTGATATACAGCTCCTGAAATCTTACAAACACCTCTATCGTATAAACCTCAGCAGCATGTTGAAGCATTAATGAATCTCCAACAATAGGATCAACCCTTCCTCTACATCTAAAATCTTCTGCAATGCCATTGTTTCTCCACTCCGTCACAACATCAAGAAACTGCTGATAGAATTCACACAAAGTAGACGTTTTTGACAACTTCATTGAAACCGAACGATTGGTTGTCTCACATCTTTGGGAAGAAACTGCCCCTCCAGAAAAATATTGTTTACTGAATGCAGGGCACCACTTCTCTTTTATCTCATCTAATTTCTTCAACCAAGTGTTGTCTTTGCAATTGTAATCCTTCAACAAACTGATGAAATAAAAATGTAACTGATTAATATATCAGATCAATTCATAACTAATATCAGATCAATTCATAACTAATATCAGATCAGCTTACAGCAAAAAAAAGAATAAAGTAGTATAATAATAATATATCAGATCAACACAAACTTCATATCAGATTAATACATAAAAAATATCAGATCACCTAACAACTAATACAGAAAGAAAACACACACCTGTTCCAGAAGTGGTTAAATTCAGCTTCTGTGCAAACTTGATTAAGCAAGAATTGAAAGGCATCTGAAAATCCTTCTTTACTCATCAAATGAGGTATATTACTACGAGCATTCTTTGCAATGTGCCAAACACAAAGACGATGACGAACATTTGGAAAAACCACACGCACAGCAGCTGCCATCGAAAAATCCTGGTCTGTCATAAATGTCATTGGTTGCTTGTTCCCCATCGATCTCAAAAATGTACTAAACAACCAAATAAACGACTCCACCTTCTCATTTTTTATGAAACCTATACCAAACATAACATTACGACAATGGTTGTCCATACCAACAAAAGGTCCACAGATCATGTCGTATTTGTTTGTCCGATAAGTCGTATCATGAACCAACAAATCCCCAAATCTACTATAATCCTCCTTCATCTTCTGATCTCTCCAAAATACACTACATAATGAAGACTCCTCATCCAAATCAAAATCATAATAAAAGTCCTTCTCATCCGTAAATCTCTGTTTTAACATATTGATCAGTGCATTACTATCACAACCTTCAATCTTCCTCCTCTTCTCTTGTTCCAAATGATTATATACATCTCGCATGGTATAACCAACATTTGATGAACCTCTAGACTGAAAAATAATATCAAATCAAACAGAAAAATAATATCAGATCAACAGGAACATAATATCAGATCAACAGAAAAGAAATATCAGATCAACTCAAACGTAATATCAGATCAACTCAAACGTAATATCAGATCATAACAAGTATCACATTTATGTAGATTCATAAAAAATAATCTGAAAGTATAACTAACCTCTTTGGACAATATATGATAACCATCCGTTACACGAACACCTGAACTTTTCAATTCCTCAAAATACTGCAATGCAGAATCATCAAACTTCCTCTGAGAACGTAAAAACTGCCTCTCAGCTACAGGACACAGTTCATGATTATGCTTCCTGAAATGCTTTTGGACAATCCAACTCCCATCTTCTCTTTTCTTAAATTCAATAAAAGCTTTACATCTAGATCGCATATCAACTTTCGTATAAATCTTCTTCAAATTCTCCTTGCATTGTTTAGCTCCTTCTCTATTACAAAGATATCTTCTCAAATACCTGATTCCAGTAGTTTTGTTTTTACGATCTTTACCTTTCCTCACACTAAATCCTAACCTAAAAGCATAATCATTATATAAATTGTATGCTGCATCTTCATTTTCAACCACTGATTTACACAAAGATTCCATAGATTCATCATCTGAACCTGTATAAAAAATGATAATATCATATTAGTTTAAACATAGTTGATCAGATCAGGATTATATAGACATCAGATCAGCGAATACTTGACATCAGATCAACAGACTATAGATATCAGATCAAGAATATAAAAGAAATCATACAATAGCACTGAAAACATACTTAACAAGGGAGATCACATCAGGATTATATAGACATCAGATCAGCTGATACTTGACACCAGATCAACAGACTATAGATATCAGATCAAGAATATAAAACAAATCATACAATAGCACTGACACATACTTAACAAGGGAGATCAGATCAGAATTATATAGACATCAGATCAGAGAATACTTGACATCAGATCAACAGACAATAGATATCAGATCAAGAATATAAAAGAAATCATACAATAGCACTAAAACATACTTAACAAGGGAGATCAGATCAGGATTATATAGACATCAGATCATAGAATACTTGACATCAGATCAACAGACTATAGATATCAGATCAAGAATATAAAAATATCATACTGTAAAACTAATATCAGATAAACATAGAACTAATATCAGATCAATGCATAACTAATATCAGATCAATTCATAACTAATATCTCATCATGACTTACATTCCAACAGAGATACCGCGGATTCTTGCTGTTTATCAAAATCAAACAATTCAGGAGCATCTTCTTCGCGAAAGAAATCAACTATACCACCAACCGTATCTTCCATTGAAATTTCTCCAATCCACAATGATCTATCAACAAAAAAAATAGACTTTAAGCAACAATTTTCGATCAAAAACAAAACGGTAAGAAGAACAGAACCGTAGAAACAACAAATTCAAACACATAAATCAATCGAAAGGATCAAAACACAGGAATAAATATCTTAATTATCAAATTCGAAGCAAAAACTCCACAGAAAGATAAACAGAGCACAAACGGAAACAAACTCAGCGAAAAACGAAGACGAAGAACAGATAAACAACAAATTTGTAAACATTAATCAATCACAATCATACCGTAATCAAAATTGGAAGCAAAAGAATTCAAGCGAAAGACGAAGACGAAAAACGGCAACAAAAGACGAAGCAGAATATCGGCAACAAACTCCTGAAAAAAAGAAAAAAAAGAACCTTATATAGCTTAGGGTGGGAGTAAGGCGCGTGTCAGATTTTTTTTAAAAAAGAAACTACTAATACAATTGGGAGGCTAAAATAGAAACTACTACTATATTAGGGGTAGGAGTAAAATTGCATGGTGGTCCTATAGGACCAAGATATAAATTACCAAAATTATTGGGTCAAAATAATTCCTGCTTTTGTTCTAATTGATACCTAAATGTACTTTCGTGTATGTATTAATAGAATAATATCACGATCCAAATTCTAATCAAATAATGGAATTCTAATGACCATATAATCAAATTCTAATCAAATAATCAATATTTTATGCTATATATAAATATCATATTAACGCTATGATATTAACACTATTCAATATCATACCGTTATTAGAATATTACATGCATTGGATGTAAGTTCATTTAATTATACCGTTATTAAAATTTTGGTTCTTCATATTTTTGTTTTCATGGCGTTTCAAAACCAAAATTTTCCATAATGAAAGTAAAAAAATTGGTAAGATCACAATTTCACAAAATCAACAAAAATTACGTTTTGAGCTTAATGCCAATGTTGATGATTTATATTTATTTTACCACTCAGCTTTTCTGATACATTGTAAAACATTATCTGCATATAGCTTGATTACATTGCAATAAAATTATGGGACAGCCTAATGAATTTACAACAGTTTCCATATAGCATGTATTTTACCTAAAATTATGTTTGTTGTTGATTTTATATTTAATAATTCCGTATAAAATGATGATTTTCGTTTTGAGCTACGTTTATAAATTAGGCATATATAAAAACAGTAATATTATTTAATATGATTTGTAATTAATATGGAATTAATAGTTTTAATATATTATATAAATAAATTGTTTTAAAATGGTATTAATACTAAACATATTTTTAATAGTCTTATCTCATAATATTTCATTTTACCATATATATTCTTATATAATAGTAGTTATCACTCAATCACGAATTAAGTAACATCTATCTTTAATTTTCAATACAATATTATTATGAAACATATTAGTATATAATTGACTTTTAATTCAAAAGATAAACAATAAAATACACCGCAACATCTTCCATTGGAGAAAAAACCCTAATGGAACAAAAACAAATACATAGAGAAATCTGATTTACTTCTCATAGCTTGCTGTAATACAAAGCAAGGTAAATTTGAACTGATTTACTTCTCATTGGGACAGAATGAGAAGATGGCCCTTTCTATATTTTTTTGTTTCCTACTCCTCATAGAATTTTTGTATGGAACTGTGAGGAATTTTTTATTATTACGAATTTTTATTTATTTAGGTGCTGTCTGTCACTTGAAACTAAATCAACATTCTTTATCAATATTTTTTATCACATAATTATATTCGTGAGGTACATGTATTAACAAGATTGTTGTATATATACATTTTTGTAGCCGATGCAGTTGGGAAAAGAGATTTTAAATAACATGTTAACCATTGCATTATATACATTATTTATAGTTTTTCATCTGAACAGATTGAGAAAGTTTAACATCCATAATTATTTAGACTATTATTTTGGTACTTGGAGAACTCCATTATGCAAAGGAGCAGAGTTATAACTATTGGATTGAAGGAAGAAAGTGAGTTTATTGATTGAGTAAGAGTTTGCATTATTTTTTTAGTGTCACTATATCATGCTAAAAGGATTTATATTTATAATATAAATAGCTGGAGCACTAATTTTGCAGGTATGCTTATGAAAGCATAAACTTGGTAGACATGTATGCCTATCAGAAATGTTGAGTGTCAATAGTTACTAGATTAACCAATGTATAGTTGATTTATCAATTATTGGTGACATCTTCATAGAAATTATGACATATCTCTTTTTAGATTAAAATATTTTATATTTTAGAAATATGTTCAAAAAATGTTGAAGTACATGTACTTGGTTCCTTTTTCCAAAATTTGATTAAATCATAGTTGTTATTGCTGAGTTTTTGTTTCCCTTCCAAAATATGTGTTGTGCTATTAAAAATACTGAAATATATATGACTTGTCTCTAAAAATAATATAAACAATTTATGAAACATCTTTAGGATTTTAATATCTCATTCTTACTATTATGGTTGCATTGAATTTACAAAAAGATACTACACAAGTTCTTCTATTTCTTCAATATTTGAAACATGCCACTTGTCTTAATATGTTTTATTATTGACCTTATAATACAAGTGTACAAAAATACTTTATAATTTATTAAATCACGTTTTATTATAATTATAATTCATCATCATATTACTTAATATATAATTAATTTAATAAATAATCACGAACCCGTGCAACGCACGGGTTCTTCCACTAGTGTTCTCTTTACTATTTCAATCCAGCCCACTAACTTCTCTTCTTTACAGCTTCCACTTCTTTCAAAATCACCCAAAATAGTCCATTATGCTCCAAGCTCAATCTCTTGTCTGGAAGTGCAAAAATACACATTAGACTTCATCAAACCTCCAAATCAACCCAAATTCGTATCAAATCATATTAAGAAATATAAACTCATCACTTATTATCCTTGGAGTTCTAAAAGCAATAAATTGAGAAAACAACCAGCTATATGCGAACTACCTGTATTCTCTGTGCTTAAGACTATGACGTGAATCTTTCAAGTATCTATCATAGTCCACAGATTTTGCAGCAAATTCGCTGCACCAGTACATCTCAATCATATGTAACGTTGGGATCTCTTCGAAAATGGAAGGAACCTCCTCAAGTTTCTTACAAGTCTGCACAACCAGTCGCTCAAGCAAAGGAAAGTGATTGCTAGAGGCCTTCCAAGTTGATAGGTTCAAATGGTACAACTTCAAAAATTTCAGGCGTAAGAGAGAGGAGAGAGAGAGGGGGAGTGAGGGAGGCAGCGGGAGGGAGGGGATTGGGAGGCAAGAGGAAGGTCGGCGGTAAGAGGTAAGGAGATCGTGAGGAGGGAGGGAAGCGACGGGAGGGAGAGAAAAGAGAGGGGAGGGGAGGACCCACAGGTTAGTCGGGGGAGAAGGAGACGCGAGAGTGTTTTACATGCGTGTGAGATGAGAGGAGTAATTAATGGTGGGATACAAGAAATTGTACTATTATAAGTCTATTATATACGAATTGCCCAAAATACGGCTTATAATCTATGTATTTGTAGTATATCATTAGTTAATGTGCAAGTTAAATACATTATCTTTTTAACTAACATATACAGTAATATTAGAATAATGTTGGTGGAGTAAATTTTATCGTTTAGAGTTGATCGAACCTTCCTAGGTATAATAGAGGTTTTCGTACATATATCCTGTTTTGACCAATTTTAAATTAAATAAAAAAATTCTTATAATAATAGAATATGCTCTTTGTACAATTCTCAATTTTATCAATTTTTTATGATAAAAATAATTTATAAATAATAAAATATTATAAACATAAATTTTTCTTTCACACAAACTTTTAACTAAATAATTTATTTTTAAGTGATTCACAAATTCGTAATTCATAAATAACAAAGCACTTATTCTTCGCAAGCTTTAGTCCAATTATGTGAATCTCTCCACCTTTATCTTTATTTAATCGAATTAATAAAATTGGACCAAATTTTTTTTTTTTTTTTACAAAGTAAGAAGTCGTATCCTATTATTTTAAGCCTAATTATTGGGTCACAAAATTTATTATTTGCTGAAGAAAATATTCACTTATTAATTCAAATTCAGTAAAAAGTTTAGAAGTTTAGGACATATAGAACCCACTGTGTCCTTCCAAAAATATCTCAAACGAACAGCAGGACACTCCATTCCCCCAATCTCCACCGTTGAAGCCATCCAATCTCCACCTTCAATTTCTTATACCCAGACCACTCTCGTCACTCGGCTCTCTCCTCTCCTCTCCTCTCCTCCCCTCCCAACCCAGCAGCCGTCTCTCCTCTCCTACACCACCCCCCTTCATCGTCCTTTTCCCAGTTCTAATAATCCCTTTGAAGCCCACATACATCTTTTTCTTAATCGTTTAACTTAGATTAAGTTTTGTAATTTCTAGCTAATTTTGTAATGGATTCAGATCAAGGAAAGCTTTTTATTGGCGGGATTTCTTGGGAAACTTCTGAAGAGAAGCTCAGGGACTATTTTGGAGGCTATGGTGAAGTTTTGCAGACTGTCGTGATGAGAGACAAAACTACTGGCAAGCCTAGAGGTTTCGGATTTGTGGTTTTTTCAGATCCCAACGTTCTTGATAGGGTTCTCCAGGATAGGCACGTCATTGATGGCCGAACTGTAAGACAGTTTTTTGTTTTTTTTGTCTTTTTGTCTTTTCCATTTCTATTTGTATCAAGACTCTCGTTTTTTCTTTTTCTATATGGGCTGTGTCATTTCTTTCGGGATTTTGATATTTTATTTTATAGTTTCAGGCGTTAATTTTAACTGGATTTGTTGGTAATTAACTTATTTTTACCTGGTTGTTTGTTATTTAATTCCCTATTTTGTGGCCTACGTTTGTCACTCGTTTTGACGCGAATAGTGTTTTTGGACATTGATGTTACCTGGATTTATGAGCAGTCCATGTAATTTGAGCTATGGTATTCATGGAGGAGGATTATATAAATACATTTTAAGTTCATAGAATGAAAGGAGACACCTTTATTATGTGAGCTATTTATATGATGGATGCATTCCGGTATTTTTTTCATGTTTGTTGCTAGTGTTTGAGTCTAGCTGATAACCCCTTATGCTCAAGACTGGTGCTTTTGATGGCATACTGTATTTCAGTTTTGTGACTCTGGAACGTCATTGTGCTGTTGTTTTGGCCGTGAGATGTGTTTGCTATCAGTTTTCTTTATGTTTCCCAAGTCAGGCTTCCAAAGAGCACTGTCCTTATGTTTATACGGCTTTGTTCATGGATTTACATATTTATTGCTGATGTTCAGCTGAGTCATTTCTGCGGAATTGTCAAATATTCTTGTTTTTCTTGAAGGCCCTGAAGTCTGGCTTGATTTCTTTATTATTATTATTATTATTATTATTATTGTTTGGTTTCTTAATTATCTCCTATGACATGTTATCTGTTCAAGCTTTTTGCTTGGTTTTTGATGAGCTACTGTTGGTTTTTGCTTCCGGGCATTCCTTTTGATTTTTTAAACTTAAGTTTGAAGCTATTGATGTGACCTTTGGTATGTACTCTACCGACAATTTTTGACTATTATGGTGGTTAATGGGTCATTTGGGTGTACCTGTACACTGAATCATCTTGATATTTCTAGCAAGTCTCTTACTGTACTGGTTTTGTAGAGTCTGCAAGAGACATGGATCGTTGTGAGTTGCTTTGACCAGCATTCATGTTCTGAAAAACTATGTGACTGTGTTGTTTTGATTGTGCTTCTGTGTTTCTCTATCTACATTGGTTGCGGAGTAATATCTACCACCCTTCCACATAAGATGGTTTCTGATTTCCAGGTTGAGGCTAAGAGGGCTTTATCAAGGGAGGAACAACAGGTCTCTAAAGTTGGAAACACAAATACTGGCAGGGGCTTCAGTGGCAGTGGTGGTGGTGGTGGAAACACCAGGACAAAGAAAATTTTTGTTGGAGGGTTGCCTCCATCGCTGACTGATGATGCTTTCCGTCAGTATTTTGAATCTTATGGTAACGTGACTGATGTTGTAATCATGTTTGACCAGCAGACAAACCGACCTAGGGGATTTGGATTTATTTCTTTTGATTCTGAAGATGCTGTTGATAGGGTCTTACACAAGACATTTCATGACCTACATGGTAAACAGGTGGAAGTTAAACGAGCTCTTCCAAAGGATGCTAATCCTAGCGGAGGTGGCCGTTCAATGGGTGGTGGTGTTGGTATGGGAGGTGGGGCTGGAGGTTATCCAGGATATGGTGGGTCCGGTGGTAATTCAAGTTCTTACGACAATAGAATGGAATCCAGTAGGTACATGCAATCACAAACTGCTGGAGGAGGTTATCCACCTTATGGTTCTTCTGGATATAGTGCGACTGGTTATGGGTATGGTCCTTCCAACAATGGAATGGGTTATGGCGGTTATGGAGGTTATGGTGGCACAAATCCTGGGTATGGTGGCCCTGCCGCCTCTTCCTATGGAAATCCCAATGTTCCTAGTGCTGGTTATGTAAGTGGCCCACCTGGTGCACCAAGAAACACATGGAACACTCAGGGTTCCTCAGGATATGGAAATGTGGGCTATGGAACTGCTGGCAGTGGTGGAGCTGCTGCAGGACATTCCCCAGGAGGAGCTGGTGCTTATGGAAATCAGGGTTATGGCTATGGTGGATATGGTGCAAGCGATGGGTCTTATGGAAATCCAGGTGCATATGGCGCTGCTGGTGGGCGAGGAGGGAGTACCCCGAACAGTAGTGGAAATGGTTCTGGAGATCTACAAGCAGGTGCTGGGGGTTATATGGGAGGTGGTTATGGTGATGCTGCTGGGAATTCAGGGTATGGAAATTCAGGTTGGAGGTCTGATCCCTCACAAGCTTCTGGGAACTATGGCACCCAGTCGTCAAATGGACCTCACGGTGGCCAAGTTGGATATGGTGGAGGCTACGGTGGTGCAGCAACTCGGCAAGCCCAGCAGCAGTAACTGTTCAACAGATCTGAGAGCTCATCTCAAATTGGGGTTCATACTGTCCCATTTGGGGCTGATTGGTCGGCTCTTTCACGATGTCACAATCAATCTAGGACTGGTTGGATTGCTTGTACCTGAGTAGTTTGCCATTACCTATTTTTCTAGCCTTAAATAAGTAGTATTTGTGAGGAGTAGAGTTTTATGTCGTATTTATTATCTGCTTTAAAAATGTAGTTTTAATTTCAGCGTGCTTGTGGCTGCTATTACTGGCTGATCTGGAGTTTTGTTATTTGTAGTGTTAACATATAGTAGTTTCTTTGAACCTTGTGTGAGTTAATTGCTGTGAGTGTTATGGTAATTTTGTCAACTTAAGTCATATTCTTATTGTCCTCTAGCAGGATTTAAGGAAGTATGTGATTATCATTCATGATGGTAGTCGTGGTCTCTGATTACATCTTAGCTCTAGCTCTAGCTCTAGGTTCTACGACGTAATATGATGAAAGGGTTGCTTTGGTATGATATTGTAGGAACCATGAGATTAGTTAAGGTTCTTTTGCAGCTATAACCAGTTTGGGTAGATCAATTCCTAATGGATAGCGGTAATCTTAGTGGTAGCTTGATTTTGAGAATGGAATAATCATTTCCTCCTGTATTTGCCCTTGTGTTGTACAGGAGGAGAGGCACGAGTTCTAAACTGGGTGAATTGAAGTCCTTCTCGAGGGTAATTCACGAGTTTTCCCTGGTGATGTGTTTGTTTGTGGGATGTTACAGGAAAGTGAAGGTCTGGCTGGGGTGATTGAAGCAGGCCTTGCTGCTGGTAGAGAATTTGCAGTGCCTCAGTATCTTCATTCACTTTGTGGTGAGTTGAAGACTTACAGCTAAGCAACTTGTATGGAGAAATTGGCAACCATTTCTATGCAAGATATGTTGATTGTAGGCTGTCCATTAGTGTAGTATGGTGATCAGAAGCTATAGTATGTTGGTTTGCTTTTTGACAATGATTTCTTATGGTAGTGCCTAACTGGATTTTCAAGATTTATGGAAGTTGATTTAACTCTTATGAACTGTCAAAGGATTGGTAGCTTAGCGAAATAGTAGCTCTTGAATTTTGGTACCACCTAATCCATTCACCATTGTTGCATTGTAGTAATAATACCCTCTTGAGGCCAGATTTAAACTCGATGTTTGTTGGCAAGGGGTTAGTGATACTTGTCTTTACGGCCCTTTGGTCTGGGAAACTTACTGGATATCAAAACAAGCAATAAGGTTAGGATTGTGCACTAATCTTGATGGGTTCGTGCGTGGAGATTAGGAAATTATAGAGAATTGCAATTTGAAATTTCAAAGGATGTGACTCCAGGAATGGGGGATTGTTACAGAGCTGAATCAAGGAGTTGTGTTAGTTTGGCATTGCAGTAGGAATTGGGGATTTAGTTACTGGTGTATGAATGTATATGTGTAAAGAATTTTACTTTTTAACCTTCAAAGATAATGTTATAGTGGCCGTAATCATCCTTTCCCATTCTGAAGTTCTCTTTAGAATTAACCCAAGTGGTATGATTGAATGGGAAGTGTTCGTCATCCTTAAGCAAGGTCTTATGTTCGAAGCTCACATCGAATATAGAACCGATTCAAATCTTTAGACTAATTTTATTAGTTAGCCGTGTTTGATGGAATCCTGCCTGATAGAGCATGGTACTCAGATGAAAAAAAGGCGATGTTTGCCATCCACAAAGCAAAGTTCTTGTTCAGATTAACTCAGTTGACAGGGTATTTATGGTTCTGCATGTTATCTCAGCCTGATTTTTCTATTGAGTTCTTGATTTTTCCATTGTTTGTGGGTTTGGAATGAAAGCAAAGAGGAACTGAGAATAAATTACGACAATGATACTTAGCATTTATTCAGTCAAGTATGATATAATATGTGGATCTTACATGGCCAACAACTATAGGTTCTGTTGTTTATTTTGCATATAAATATATAGAGGTTTAAAATGGTGGAGGAGATTTCTTTCTCCAGTCAATGGGCTAAGGTTGAAGATTCTCCATTCTCTTAGATTCCCAGAAGGATATGCCCTTGTCTGGCCTTGAAAATACAACCTACAACAAAGACATCATACAACAGCTTCAACTTAATTATATAATCAACTTCTCCTGGAATTTTGAAGCTAAGCCAGAATAAGGATAACAATGTTGATTAATTTTGCATTGCCCATTTGATCATGTTTTTGTCCCATCACGTTTGTAATATTAAAAAAAATATTATAAATATAACTATTTAGATTGTTTTATTTTTGTGATCAATATATGTAACCATGTAGAGGAAGGCAAGCTTTATGTATGTACCTGATAGTCACTTAGCGTATATGTTTTGAATGCAGCAGCAGCATAAAGAAAGTAGTATTCCCATGTCCTAATGAACTTTTGGTCGAAGCCCAAAGCAAGGATTTCACTGAGAACGCACACAATTAGAAGCAAGCATTCATAAGAAGAAAGAAGCATTCATATTACATATGTGTATATATGTATTTACCTTTGGTTTTCCAGGAAGTTTTTCCTCCAATTTCTCAGGGTATGATAGTAATGAAATCCTATGTTTTCGACGTGTTCAACGCTGTATTTCAGGCACTTTATACATGAGCTAGTTTCTCATTTTGAAGATATATCTTCAAACAAATTCGACAACTAGAGTAGAATACAGTCAACTTTACCGGAGAGTTGACGCAGCAGTCATGGCTGTTGTTATTCGGGTTAATGAAGGTAGGCAACCACCTGGAAATATGTACTCTCTTAAGAAATCTGAGCATCTTATGTGCTCTTCATACTCCTGATCCGGAATCGATATGAACTGAGGAAATAAAAACATCTATGATCATTAGTTTCTGATGTCAAATAAAACAGATTTGACGCACTGTATTTATGCTGCGAACCATGTAGACTTCAGGCCTGGATTTGGCAGTTTAGAAGTGAGCTTGATAAAAACAATATTATTTTAGTTTGATAAACACGGCTTTCTTTCTTTTTTTGGGATAGAGAAAGTACGATATATGAGTTGGGATTCAGCATTTGACCTGTAGGACAAGAGTCCCATTGTCTGCCAATACAGAGTCGCAGCAGCTGAAAAACTTGTCAAAGAATTCATGACCAACATGCTCCAACATCTCACTGAAATTGAACATGAATCAATCATGTTATCTATGAATCAGGATAGAAAACACAGGCCTTGGATTGGAGGAGGGGAAGGAACTTAGTTACCATGATATGATTCTATCGTACTTATTGCCTGTATCAGGCAGTTGGCGGTAGTCACAAAGAAGAAATTTTATGTTATTCTGGAATATAACAAAAGTCAGTTTAATATACAAGAATAATCCAAAATCAATCAAATGAACAAACAGTGAATCAGTCTCAACATTTTGTCCGAAATGAGCCAACTGTACCTGTAACCCGGCCTCCTTCACTTTCTGTTCTGCGTATCTCAATTGTTTCTCAGACAGGGTAATTCCAGTGTATTGGCACCCAGTTCTTTTAACAACTTCGATAGCCAAGATTCCCCAACCAAATCCAATTTCTAGTACATGGTGCTCCTTACTGATCCTGGCCTGAATGTTTTAGACACAAGGTCATAAGATTACCATCGTTTCAGTGCGATAACAGTCTGGATTAGCAGTAAAAGAAGGTCTAACCTTTTGAATCAATGTAGAAATCTTTCTTAACTGAGCGGTTTTTAATTCCTCATTCTCGGACTGTGCCGAGTATGACAGCAAGAAATGGAAACGGATCAGTGATGCGAGTTTAAGTGTATGTTCGAGTTCAATTTCAGGGAGGACTTACAAAAGTACTAAAGAATGATCGAAACTCTTACGTACCTTAAATATTGCACACGAGTACGACATTGTTTCATCCAAAAATAGAGAAAATAGCTCATTACTCTATCAAAAAAGAAGAAAAAGGGAAAAAAAATCCGTCAGTTCCTTCTTTTCTTATCAATAGAACAACCCCAGAAAGTTAAAAAAAAAAAAAAAAAAAAAAACACATCTTCCAATAGCAGCCAGGTTCTGTCAATTTAGTGGGCTAACTCTTCCAAAGAGATGATTTGAGATGGAGGGCTTACCAGGTCATAATGTTGGGATATATTCCGACGAGACTGAGTAAGAGTGTTTTGTCTCAAGACATGCATAAAGAAGTACTTGGCAGACGACAATGCAGCTGACAGAAATAATGGTCTCCACCAGCCCTTTCTGCAAAACGTAACATCAATATACTATATACTGTACCTATATTATGGAAATGGGAAAGCTATATATGTATGGAGATCATTACGCAATGCCCTTTACCTTTTGGAGGCAGAACTTGATGAAGGAGCGTTAAGATCTCTGTTTGAAATAAAAATCTGAAGTGAAAGACTATCAGAGTCGGCAATCTAGTCGAAAACAACTTAGCAAGCTGCTTGGGTTAAGTTAATTAACTTACCAAGAGAAAACTAAGCAAACCTTCATCCAAATCCACGAAAGAAATGTCTCCATTGATATAGGCATCTGCAAAGCCCAACTCAGCTTGAGTTGCAAGCTGGGAAAGGAGACGATATCAGCATGAGTTCAGTAAAGAAAACTTTGTAAGGAACTTAAACTTTGTAAGGAACTTACAAAACCGAAGCAGATCGAAATCCGATACATTACCTTCCAATAAAACCGAGGATTGTGAACTTTCATTGATACTTTCAGGTAACTCTTTTCTGGTTCTCCTCCAAAGGTGAGGATTGTACCATCTTCTTCAAATAAACTGGTCATACCAAACATGACAAAAATTAAGGATGAATTAAGATTTCCTGTGTGGAATGATATGAAACATGTTAAATATACTCACATTAAGCAGCCTGAGACAATGAAGCCACTTAGAAACCGAATAATGAGATTTCGAGCCCATCCCTCTGTCCAGGAAGGCATCAAGATCATTTGTTTCTGATTACCCATTCTAGTGCTGAACAGGTTAGGAGCAACTATGGTTAACAGCCTGAAGAAAAATGCATAATGTTACTGTTTTTGATGCTGTTTTCATTCATTCACTAATTCTAGTTAAAATGTGCTGTTCATACTTCCTACTTACCTCACTAGTCTCTCCTGCTTTTCTCTGGAGTGATTAACAACGAAGCCGGGAGACTCTATTTATGCTAAAACTTAGAGGAAAACCCAATTGAAAGGCAACTAAGCTGCCAAAATACGTACTGAGTTTAAATATTGCTTTAAATTTTGTCAGCTAATTAGTTAAGCTCATGAATATTGTAGGAATTCCCTATTTTGTATTGTCTATAGATCATCCATACATCGCCCGAGTTACGTGCGCATTTCCAACAAATGCGTAAAATGATAGAAGTACTTTTTCAATTTGTTAAACGATAGAATTACTTGTGGGACCGGTAGTATTAAGTTGGAGTTAGGCAGTGGATTAATCAACTCCTCTTTGAATGTCTCTCTCACATGGTCATTTTGGTTCACATCAACTGTCCCTCTCAAATAAATTGAGTTTTCCTCCATAAAAGCTTTATTCTTCACACGCTTGATATTCATTCCTCTTGTCAATCTCTTAACTGTCTCTCTATTTAACCATTTGGTTAGCAGATCCGTAATGTTATCTTTTGACCTTATATAGTCAATTGAGATAACTCCCGTTAAGAGCAATTTTCTAATGATCTTGTGTCGACAATAAATATGTCTCGATTTACCATTGTATATCGTATTCTATGCTCTACCAATCACATACTGACTATCACAATGGATACAGATTGGTGGCACAAGTTTTTTCTATTTTGGAACATTCTCCAAGAAATGGCGTAGCCATTCAGCCTCTTCTCCATATTTTGCTAGAGCTATAAACTCTGATTCCATCGTGGATCTAACTATCACAGTTTTCTTTGAGGATATCTAAGAAACGGCAGCCCAGCTAAAGTAAACATATAGCCGCTCGTGCATGTTAAGTCTTTTGTATCAGATATCTAATTAGCATCTGTATAGCCCTCTAGCACAGATGGGGTATAATGTAATGCATAATCACGAGTATATTGTAAGTAACTTAGTACTCTAATTATGACATTCCAGTGCTCTTTCTTGGATTACTCGTGTATGAACTCAATTTGCTTACAATATTAGCAATGTCTGGTCAAGTACAACTCATTAGATACATCAGACTCCCTATGATTATGGAGTATTCTACTTGAGAAATACCCTCTCTACGATTTTTGGATAAATGGAGACTATTATCTAATGGTGTTCTGGCAATTCCAGAGTCATTCTAATTAAATTTCCCTAGAATTTTGTCTACATAATGAGTTTGACTCAAAATTAGATATTCTAGTGATCTAATGATCTGAATTCCTAGAATCACATCAGCAAGTCCTATATCTTTTATTTCAAAATTTGAATTTAACATGTTTTTGGTATATTTGACCAATTTGTCGCTGCAACCACTATGAGTTTGTCGTCCATGTATAGACATAAAATGACATAATCATCTCCCGTCTCTTTAACGTAGACACATTTATCACATTCATTAATTTGTATCCATTGGTTATCATTGCATGGTCAAACTTCTCATGCCACTTATTTGGAGTTTGTTTTAAACCATACAATGATTTAACCAATTTACAAACTTTCTTAACGGAATCTGGAGCTTTGAACCCTTCCGGTTGCTCCATATAGATGTCTTTATCCAAGTCCCTATTCAAGAAAGCTGTCTTGACATCCATTTGATGGATTTTCAAATTTCGCAAGGCTGCAATAGCAAGTATCATCCTTATGAAATTTATTCTCGTCATTGGAGAATATGTATCAAAGTGTTAGAAATGAGACAAATTTGAATGAGAATTGAGTTTCTCAATGTGTTGGAAAAATCAAGGGTAATACCAAAAAGCCTGATCAACCTACGGTTTACTCTATAATGAGCTAAACGGTTTTGATTGATTCATGAATGAATTTAATGAGCAGAATGAAACGTATCTAATATGTTAGATACATTGAAATGTTTCTACATTGAATTTAAATTGTTATATACATTGAAACGTATGTACAATGAATCTACTATGCACCTATTCAACTAGACCAAAGGATTTTCCACCTATACATAATGGCTCATTTTCAAGCATTTGGTATCTCATTCAGAAACTTTCTTCTTGAGTTTCTTAAGCCTCATTTCTCTCATTTTCTTGGTGTTCATCTTTCATCTCTGTTCTAGTTCGTGGTGAGACTGTTTCGTGTAAAACAGATTTCACTTATCCATTGTATCCTGAAAAACAGTTGTCCAGTTAATCTCTGGCACGAGATAAGGGGGCAAAATTATTTTAAGAAAATCGTGCTTCATGAGTCGGATTTCATTTCTCCAAATTTTGAATTTTTGAATATACATATATATAGTCAGATTTTTCAACAATCTTAAAACAGTTTTTATTTGTATTTGGCAATGAAAATTTCTGGATTTGGTGAAAGTCTGCAAGATAAAACAATTCTGATGAAGGGATTCAAGGTCGATTAAGATCTACCTAGGGAATATCATCTTAGAAGATGGGTTGATGAACGTTGAGAGATTGAGCTTAAGTTGTAGTGGATTGATGTTCCTAGTTTCAGAGGATCTTTGATGGATATGAATATTATAACGGAGAAATTTAATTTCTCTACAAAGGTATGTTTATGACAATCAAGTTGATATTGCAATACCTGATTATGATTGGCAATATGCATGACAATACATTCGTTCGGCTTAGTGATATGATTGTTATCAAACTTGGGGTTTGGTGAAAAATGATTGTTATCAAACTTGGGGTTTGGTGAAAATCATTGAGCAACATGTTATACTTGTTCTCTTTATTGATTGTATCTGTTATAATTTCTTAAAATTTAAAGGCACAATTGAAGTTGCTAGCTTCTTATTCATTTGGTCTTGAAATGCTAAATGAAATCGAGAATTGGTTTGGTTGAATGAATGCCTTCAGTTGTGAAAATATATTATTATTATTAATGGTATTTTTAATGTGCAAAATCGATGGTATTTTGAAAATTAAAATTAATAATTTTTAAATGGATAGAAATTAAGGTTTGGGTACGTGGTGGTCAGTTTTATTTGCACAATCAAGGCTATAGTTTAATGCCTTAGGTCTATTTTCTAAAGGACAATGAATGATTCAATTCATTAAAAAAAATCAGTTTTTTGGGAAATAAAACTGATGGGGGTTGTGCTCTTTCATTAACTTTGGAAGGGAAAAGAAACTGCACAACATAAGTGTAGCGTAGAAAAATGAGAAATGCATAAATGCATTAAAAATGTACATGTAAATTATTCTATGCTAAGTGGTATTAAAGTGCCCATTTTATGTATTTTTGATTATGCATTTGTACATTATAAAATGTGACATGATGCATGAACCATGAGAATTGTGGAAATTGTCACATAGATTGGAAATTATGAAAAAAAAAACCTCTTTGTGTGGTATGAATGAGTTGAGATAGAATAACATTATGTTGATTATTTGATCCAAACCTCGTAGTGGCAAAGGACACATCTATTAACTCTATGAGTACAAATAGATAAATGAAATGTGAGAGACTTGTTTCCTACGAGAAGATTCTTTATGATATTGAGAAATGATTAACTTTGTGAACCACCTTTTGGTGGCTTCTTTGCACAATATAGATTTGTCTATGAATTGCCTACACGTATTCATTTCAATGAGAATCTGAATGTGAGAAAGGGACGAGAGAGATATTCCCAATAAGAGTTCAATATTCTCGATAATGAATCATTTGAGATATATTCTCTATAAAGAGATTTTATTCTCTATTAGATCGAGGTTGAGTGTCAACTCGATATAAGAATTCATAAACTAGAAAGTGGTACAAGTGGTGAGTGAGACACCAATTGGTGATTTCTTTACACAACATAGAGTTGTCTACCATAGTTACCTCTATATGATGAAAATATGAGATGAAAATTGCATAATAATATAAATGTCAAATGTGATATTTCTTGAGTTTAACAAGACCTACCAAATTTGGGGGACGATTTCTTGTTAAACGAACCTTTTAAAGTAAGATATCTTTAAAATAAAAGAGACTGCCTTATAAATACATGCAAGTGTGGGGGTCGTCATATAAGGAGTGCAAAAGGCATTTTCGAATTTCAAAATGTCTTGCAAATTTAACAATATTTGCTAGTGGCTATAAAGATTAATTCATCTGTGACGGATTGAATCTTTATAATCTATGACTCGAACATGGTTGTGTAATTATTTTGTAAAAGTGGTTCAAAACGTTGAACATAAATACAACGACGAGTCAAATGGAAAGTCAATGAAATGATGAACTTAAGACTTTTTGGGTTGGATCTTTTTAGAAGAATCCATGGGGGAAAAATGATTCTAGGTTAAAGAATCATACTTAGGAGTTAATGGATCTCCCATATATAATCAAAGGAAATAAACAATAACGTTCTTAGATTACTTTGATAGAATTATCTCCCGATAAGATAAATTTTATAACAAGTGATACTTGGTATCATACACTTATGAATTATGAAATATTCTTAAAATGATGGTTCATTTAAGGGAAACTAGATATTGAATCCTGTGTGAAATCTAGATGTTGAACCATGTATGGAGCAAACCTAATGGTTTCAAAGTCCAAATACCACGAATGAAGTCAAGAAATTGGTAAGGTCTCTTATTATCTTGAATAAGACAAGAGATTACCAATATATTCAAAATCAATGAGTTATAAAATGTTAATGTGAAATAGACATAAAACTGCTTAGTTATGTAATGTCTATATGTGAACGACATATGATGCGTGCATTTTTATATGAGGTTTTGGTGTGTAATTAAGCACACAGAGAGTACACAATAACATCATTTAAATTTATAAATAACCTCATTCCCACACTTAACGACAACGATCGTCCTCTCATCGTGTAGTACTTAATGTATCGTCCCATAGAGAGCGCAGTGTATATGTTGTTGTATATAGGTTTAGGTGCTTATTCTCCAAAATAAAGAAAGATAGAAACAAAAGAGAAAAATAAAAGAAAAAATCCTAACCTAACTACTACCTAATGGATAGTAGGCAAGGAAAAATATGGGATGATTCTCACTGCCTCTAGCTGTAGTCAAGTGATGAGTTCATAATAATCCATTTGATCTCTCCTGGGTACCTAAACCGGTCCGTTAACTGATTTCAGTCTCAACTCACTTCTGCTATCCCTGCATGAGGACATCGCTGCGTACTACTCTAGGCAGATAACTTGACTGCTAATCCCGCATAAGTACTACTCTGGGCAGATAACTCGACTGCTCGTCCCACAGAATAATAGCACATAAAATTCTTACGCACAAGAGGAAACATCACCAATCAAGCTAATAAGGTCTATCAGCGCACTAGGAAATCAACATGAATAACATGCACTGATCTAAAGGAATTTGAGCACAAAAACACTTAAGGATTCTATAGACAGCACAACTCGCAGACTCCCTAAATGGCGAGGCTAAGGAAAAGGGCAACACACCGAGCCGTTTGAACGGGTGGTATGTCAAATCCAATAGTATTTGTTGCCAAATTCCACCCTTGACTATAACCCAATAGATTGAGAAACCATGTAAATTAACAACCCATCAAGAAAAACATGAAGAAATTGTCATAAGAACACTTATGAACACATAAGAATGAAAACCAATAAACATTCTCATATCAACAACTATCACTTCGTATAAATGGGTTATTAAAATGTGAAACTACAAAAGAAAACAAAAAAAGAAGAAATCTTAACTAGGGAGAGAAGCCCTATTACCAATGGTGGTTAACCCACCAAAGATGAATCCTAATATGTACAAAAATGGGTATTTATAGGGCTGAGAGTTGTGGGGGCATTTGGGGAAGTTCATGGATTAATTTAGGACAAATGGGAATTCATCCCTTAAGTGTCCACTGCTTTCTTGGGAGGTGGCCATGATGAGACCGCTATGGCATTGCCTTCATAGCGGTTTCAACTTTTTAGCTCATTTAACATTCTTTTTGCTATTGCCGCAAGCTTTGTATTCCCACTTTGCATTCTTCAATTCAGCACTTTTTCATCCCAATTTCTTCCTTTGCTCTTCTCCATCCAGTTGAGCTAAATGTGACCCAAAATTCACAATTTTCCTACAAAACATGCACAACACATATGAGATTGTTTTTTTAAGAATTTAAGTACAAATGAGCATTTTTGACTCCAAAATGTATACAACTCATGTGAAAATCATGCTAAAAAAAACTATAAAATGTGATATATTTGGGTCACATCAACATACTCATTGATAGCAATGGAAATTGGTATATGTTGCCTATAACATGATAAATTTGAAGTTTGACATGTTGAATTGAATTTGCTGATTCGATTTTAGAGGATAAAATCATATGAATAACAAATGGTCTTATTTTGAGTCAATCTCATCACAGAGACAAAACTCTTGTAGAGTTTAAATGGAAATGATTATGGAGTTACAATAACACTATTAGACTAAAGTATGTGGTTTCTTAAAATTGTGGAAGAGGACTTCTCAAGTAAAATACTGAAAGAAAAACTGAGAGACTGGTGTATCTAATGCGTTACAACTGAACTGATAACGCTTATAAAGTAAGCAAGCGGAGTAAATACAAGAGTGGTGTATGGGACTGTAATTGTTAGAGTTCTGAGATATATGTATCTTACTCGTGACTATGAGTTGAACTATAATATACCAGCTGTGTTAAAAGTATACACATGCATAAACTGGATATCGAGTATAAAACGTCAAAATGCAATAATGACTTTGTATTTGGCATGACCTAAATAAATATATATAGATATATATTGAGATATATATATATATATGAGAATACATGTGTCACTTGTATATCGATTGAGATAGATATCAAAAGTAGAATGAGCACACGATATATATATATATATATAATGGTAAGTCTAGACATGGTTTGTCATAGACACGATACTTTATATAAATGCTCTCAACTTAAGTTATCATGATTGACAACGAGATCAAAGGATAACATTACGAATCCGCTAACCAAGAGGTTAAATAGAGAGGCAGACAAGAGGAATGGGTGTAAAGCCTGTGGAAAGGAACAGACTTTGAAGGAAAACCCAACCTAGTTGACTGGAGATCCCAAGATCTATGTTCAAAGGGACAACCTACTCAAAGACTAAGTATGGTCACTGTGGGGGTATTGAAACCTCATTAACCACATTACTGTCAATGAACAGTGATTGATGAATTCAGGATAGCAATTGTTTGTTTTAATGACTCTTAAGGGAAGTAATCATGATTTACTTTAGAATTAAACAGTCACCTATGTGAGAGAGAAGTGGGGCCGCGTCAAAGGAGTAGGGCTTAATTCTTTAGCAATCTCGTAGAAGTAGGGCGTGTTCATGGCCATAATGAACAAAACCATGAGAATAGACCATTTATAAGAGGGTTTTTTGTGTAGGAGGACAGTTCAAGGATATCATATCTATTGGCCAGCTAGTAATGCAAGCGTACTTTACAAGGGGGAAGTTCAAAGGTGCTGACACCTACTTTCTCTATGTAGAAATCAAATGATGAACATTTTATTCCCAGTCAAATCAATATCTCATTCATGTGGGGGATTGTTAGAAATGAGAAAAATTTGAATATGAATTGAGTTTCTCGTTGTGTTGGAAAAATCAAAGGTAATACCAAAAGGCCTGATCAACCTATGGTTTACTCTGTAATGAGATGAACGGTTTTGATTGACTCATGAATGAATTTAATGAGCAAAATTAAACGTATCTAATATGTTAGATACATTAAAATGTTTCTACAATGAATCTAAATTGTTAGATACATTGAAACGTAGATACAATGAATCTGCAATGCGCCTATTCAGTTAGACAAGAGGATTTTCCACCTATAAATAATGGCTCATTTTCAAAAATTTGTTATCCCATTCAGAAACTTTCTTCTTGAGTTTCTTAAGCCTCCTTTCTATCATTTTCTTGGTGTTCATCTTTCCTCTCTGTTCTAGTTCGTGGTAAGACTGTTTCGTGTAAAACAAATTTCACTTATCCATTGCATCCTGAGAAACAGTTGTCCAGTTAACCTTTGACACGGTGTAAGTAAAAAGTTTTAAGGAAATCGTGCTTCACGAGTTTCAGATTTCATTTCTCCAAATTTTGAATTTTTTAAGACACGTATATATAATCAGATTTTCCAACACAAAGTAATCTAAGCAGCCTAGCTTTGAATGTGTCTATAGAGCCATCAACTTTCATTTTTCGTTTGAAAATCCATTTTGACCCTAAAGGACTACAGCTAGGAGGGAAGTTCACTAACTCCCATGTATGGTTCTGTAAGATAGAATCAATTTCGTTCTTTATGACTTTTTTCATAAAGGTGCTTCGAAGAATTCACAGTTTTCATTACCAAATAATTTTCCATCCTTACTCTTTTGCTACGTCTTAATTCCACTACTTCTTAATCTTTTGTTTCTTGATTTATGGTTTAACTAGGTCGTTTAGAACTAGTTTTCCCAATTGATTTACAAGGAAACACATTTTCAACAAATGATGCATTTCTCGATTTCATGATCGTATTCTTGTGTCTATCCAAAATTTTCGAATCATGCACAGGAAATCGGTATGTGCGTAGCCTATAGAGATACAATCCATCGTTTTGGGACCTATCTTTATTTTCTTTGGTGTTGGTACTACTACCTTTGCTAGGCACCCCCATGATCGTAAATGCTTTTAAGATGGCATTTTTCCTTTCTACAATTCATATGGAGTTTTCTCTTCTTTCTTTTGAGATACTCTATTTAGTAAATAATTACTTGACAAAATAGCGTCACCACCACATGTTAGAAGGTAAACTTGAACTTAATACGTCGCATTCATCATTTCTTTTAATGCGTGGTTTTTTACATTCAACAACTCAATTGGATTAAGGTAAGTACGGTGCAGTTACTTCATGAACTATATCGTATTTGGCACAAAAAACACCAATTGGTGCTTTGTACTCTCTACCTCTATCACTTCTCAATTTCTTGATCTATTTTCCAAGTTTTCAACTTCGGTCTTATAGAGAATAAATTTCTGTAGTGCCTCATCATTGTTTTTAAGCAAATATACATAGAGATATTTTGTGCTATCATCTATAAAGGTAATAAAATATTTATCAGCACCTCGTGTTTAAACTGATTTCAAATCAAACACACCGTTATCAATTAAGTCAAGGGATTCGGTGTTTCTTTCAACAGTTTGGAATGATAACCTCGTTAATTTTGCCTCAACGCAAATTTCAAATTTGTAACTTTGGTTAATTTGGAAATTTGGGATATGGTTCAAGTTAATTAATTGACGTATTGAATCATAATTAACGTGACCTAGTCTACCTTGCCATAAGCTAGAAAACTCAATCAAATAAACAGAAGAGATGCATGCATTATTATTGTTGTTGACAATTGTCATTACATTCATTTTAAACAACCCCTCAGTTGTGTACCCCTTGCCCAAATACAATCCAAAATTAGAAAGAATAATTTTGTCCGATTTTATTATAATGCGAAATCCATGCTTGATAGGCTTTGTCGTGCAGGTCAAATTAATCCGATTTACCTACTGGAGTATAATGATTTGTAGCAATAGAAGCATCGGGTCAAATCCCAAGGGAGTCGGAATTTACTTCAGCTCATAACTTGATCAATAGTTGAAAATATTTGGATGAATAAAAGAGACTTGAAAAAATTGATTTTAAGAAGAGAAGAAATCTGAAAAGTGAAAGTGAAACTGATTGAATTTCAAAATAAATTAAAATCAGAGCTTGGCTAAACTTAAAATGCGAAAAGAAATTTACTTATAAAATAACTCTGAAGGAATGACTAAACTAAAGACAAGTAAAGATACCTTCTACTACTACAACGACTAATTAAACTAAAGTTACCTCCCTTTGTAGGGAAAATGTTGATTTACTCTCTCTTCCAATGCCTCTACTCATAGGCAATTAAAAAATCCCACAAATTTCAAAACAATTAAATCCCAACAGTAAAAATAAAAAATTGATTTGTCTAACAGAAATATTCCATTCCAACTTCCCATGAATCTTGCAACGTTAAACCCAATAATCTTAACTCCAAATCTTCCACAGTCAACGGCCTCCGAACTTTTACCGGGTCAAATGTCTTTTACTTCTGTAATACCACTTGTAAATTCCCCCAACCTTTTCTTTATTTTCCAAATCAGCACCACTCCCCAGACTTTGCACTTTAGCCCATTGCTAGCCAATTTTCTTCAAAAACACCCTGCCAAGCACCAAAAATCATAATTCGGCATAAAAATACCAAAAACCAATTAAACCACTTGAAATAGGCTATAACCATCACACAATCAAGCCCAAAAACTCTATTAATTATGCACCTATCAAATTCCTCCACACCAAGATCATGCTTGGGGACCATGCTTGTTCCCAAGCATAACTCAAAACTCAAGACTCAAGAAGAAAACTAAACAACACAATGGATCCTCAATATGCAATATATAATCAAGCAAGACTTACAATCAAATAAGAAACTTTTCATAGTATCAAGCATTTGCAATGGTTATCTCAAGTTCCTCATAACTCCCCCAAAATCAAATGACAAGCAAAACTGACAACCATCTCACTAGTAATCTCTCATGTACTCAAAAGTATATATTGGGATATATAATCTCGCAAATTCACAACAAAGCATGTTCTTACCATAAGCTTGCAAATATATCGCACTACCATTACTCAAATGAATCCAATGCACAAATCAAAAGGTCTTGTGAAAGGGTGTAACGTGACTTAGGACAAAAGGGTAGGATAAACAAAGATGAAACACTAGGCTAAGTTATGAGTAAAAGGAATTACATGATTGCCAACCTTCCACCATCTTACCAATGATGACCCATAGAAAACAACACTAACTCACAAAGTTCACAAACTTGTCTATACTCATTTTTTCAATTTTCTTTTTTTTTTTTCTCTCTTTCTTCCCTCAATTCCCTTTCTCTTAAATCTTGAGAAAAAGGACTTGTACTTTTATTTTCCTTTTTTTCCCCCCCAAAAACTTGCGCCTTAATTACTTTCTATAGGCGACTTAACTTTTCCTAACTTTTTTTTTTCTTTTTCAAGAACGTACTACATGAAACTGTTGGATTGCGTTTAGGCATTTAATTCTAAATTAAATGACGGAATTCCTAAACGCTAAAGGATTCGGGTCTTACCCTCGACGCGTAATCGGTTGTGCAGCCGCCTGGATCCTTTGGGAAGATTGCGTTCACCACCACAGAACAATTCAAGCGAATTGTCTCTACGTTCTTGCACTGGAGTTCTCTCAGAATCGGTGCTAGCCCCAAAATTTGCCTGTTTTAGAGAAAACCTTTTTCTCTCTGGGAAGAATCAGTTTTTGGAAGAACGTTTATTCTCAAGTCTGATCGTCTGTTTTTCCTCACTTGAAAAGTCACAGAGAGAGTCTTCCTTTTCCTAATCTTTAAAACGTATTGTTTTTAAAACAAAACTGATTTTTGTTTAAAAAATCTCTCAACTGTCCAGATACTTCTCTGATGTTTATTTGAGAAGTATCTGTAAGTAAATAATTATTAATTATTTACTGAGTTGGGTTTAACCAACACCATGGATCAACCCATTGATCCATGGATCAGGCTGATGGGTCAAGAACCTTAATTCACAATTAGGTCCCTTGATTTATCAGCTCAACTCAATTCTTCCCAGGTAATTAATTAACTTTTAATTAATACCATAAAACTCTTCAATAATATTTAATTAAACCATTTAATTAAATATTATCTATTTAAGTATAACTCTTATACTTAGAACAGGCAATTTAATTAATTCTGACTCATCGAACTCACTTATGTGCGATCCTGTAGGCCCATTCCAAATTGACAATGAATAAATTAATCTCATTAATTAATCCATAAATCATTAGTGGTCTCTAGCAAGACATAATGACTACACAATTCAGAACGGAGGGTAGAATGGTGATTCAACACAACCTTCCGAGTATACTACGTAATGTCCTCTACACTGATATCCAGTTTAGCATAAGGCATGGAACCAATCATCCTTATATAGCTAAACGTTTTACTTGATCTCTTAGTGACACTGAACTTAATCAAGCAAATGATAACCCTTATCATTTCTTGGGCACGGCCATGCACTTCTCAGTTCACTATCAAGCGGCCAAGATATCATCTCTCATTTAAGAGAGACTTGTAGTCCCATCACTTCACCTACATACCTTAGCGTGACTCATAGTGTACCCAATCATACCCGTACTTGGCAACCTGTTACGGTCCCGTTAGGCATATGTCAAAGCACACTCTAATTCACCTAAGACTATGCAGTGATTTCTGGTCTAAGGATCCTCGTACGAGTACTACTCAAAAGAATCACTCATGATCTAACAGTCCATGGAGTGTTTCTTTTGGCGGATCGATTTCATAAAATTCAATATGCACAAGAATATAATTTCATGAAATTAACTCATCAGATAAATAATCAATCAAACGACAAATGTCTTATTTACATAAATAACCCTCAAAGTTTATTTACATAAATAGCCCTCATTAGGGCATATACACCAACAATCTCCCACTTGCCCGTTGAAGGGCTATGTCCTAAACTGTTTAAGACCAAGCTCTATTACATGTCTATCAAATTTTGACTGTGGTAGAGCTTTTGTGAGAGGATCTGCTACATTGTCGTCTGACCCTATTTTGCACACTTTCACATCTCCTCGATCAATGATCTCTCGGATGAGGTGAAACCTTCTGAGTATATGTTTGGTTTTCTGGTGTGACCGAGGCTCCTTAGCTTGTGCGATGGCCCCGTTATTGTCACAGAAAAGTTCTATCGGATCTTGGATACTCGGTATCACTCCGATGTCTGACACGAACTTTCTTAACCAAACAGCTTCCTTTGCAGCATCGGATGCAGCAATGTACTCAGACTCTGTTGTAGAATCGGCTGTTGTATCTTGCTTTGAGCTTTTCCAACTTATTGCACCACCATTCAGACTAAACACGTAGCCTGATTGTGACTTCATGTCATCTTGATCTGTTTGGAAAGCAGCATCAGCGTAACCTTGTACGATGAGCTGTTCTTGTCCTCCATACACTAGCATCAATCCTTTAGTCCTTCGCAAGTACTTTAGGATTGCTTTGACTGCAGTCCAATGATCTGTTCCTGGATCTTGTTGGTATCTGCTAGTCATGCTCAGTGCATGTGCAACATCCGGGCGGGTACATAACATGGCATACATGATAGATCCTATTGCCGAAGCATATGGTACTCTACTCATTGTATCCCTCTCCTCTCTTGTTGAAGGACCTTGGTTCTTCTTCAAGAGAAGGCCATGTCTAAATGGTACCTTACCATTTTTGGAGTTAGACATATTGAACCTCTTCAATATTTTGTCTATGTACCCTTCTTGACTTAGTCCTAGAAGCCTTTTTGACCTATCTCTATAGATCTTGATACCTAGTATCATTTCGGCTTCTCCTAAGTCTTTCATAGAAAATACAGTCCCCAACCATTGTTTGATGTCTTTCATCATGGGAATGTCATTTCCTATGAGTAGGATGTCGTCCACATATAGGACAAGGAAAACTATCTTGCTCCCACTAACCTTCTTGTAAACACAAGGCCCATCTTCGTTTTTTATGAAGCCGTAACCTTTTACTGCCTCGTCAAAACGAAGATTCCAACTCCGAGATGCTTGCTTTAGTCCGTAGATGGACCTCTGAAGCTTGCATACACGATTTGGATGCTCTTGATCGATGTATCCCTCGGGTTGTTTCATATAAACATCCTCGAGTAGGTTTCCATTCAGGAAAGCCGTCTTAACATCCATCTGCCATATCTCATAGTCATAATATGCAGCTATGGCGAGCATAGTCCGAATGGACTTGAGCATCACGACAGGGGAGAAGGTTTCATCATAGTCTATACCATGAGTCTGTCTGAAACCTTTAGCCACTAGTCGTGCCTTGAAGATCCCGCCAGGTTTTAACTTGAAAATCCACTTGCAATCGACAACCTTTGTCTGAACAGGAGGATCAATCAAAGTCCAAACTTTATTGTCCCTCATGGATTGCATTTCATATTCCATTGCTTGTAGCCATTTATCTGAATCTGGACTTTCTAAAACCTGTTTGTAGTTCACGGGCTCATTAGAGTCCACCAAGATCAAATCTTGATCGTCAGTTACGAGAAATCCGTATCTCTCAGGTTCATGACGAGATCTACTAGACCTTCTAGGTTCTTGTGTTGTTGACTCAGGCTGCTCATCTTCATGAGTTCCCATGTCAACTTCCATCTCAGTTTCTGTAGATCGTTCTACATTCTCTTGTGGTTCTGGAACTTCTCCGAGTTCTATTCTACTCCCACTATCTTTCTTGTAGAGAAAATCTTTCTCTAAGAAAGTGGCTCCCCGAGCAACAAACACTTTGTTCTCAGTTGGATTGTAGAATTGATATCCTTTAGTTTCCTTAGGATATCCCACAAACAGGCATTTGTCAGTTTTAGGTTCAAGCTTACTACTTTGTAAACGCTTTACATGAGCTTGACAACCCCAAACTCGTAGATATGACATATAGGGTTTTTGACCCGTCCACATCTCATATGGAGTCTTATCTACTGCCTTAGATGGAATACGATTTAGTAAGTAGGCAGCTGAAAGGAGGGCATAACCCCAAAAGGACATAGGGAGAGTCGCTTGGCCCATCATAGATCGAACCATATCTAATAAGGTCCGATTCCTCCTCTCGGATACACCATTCCATTGAGGTGTTCCTGGTGGAGTCAGCTGTGAAACAATTCCACACTGTTTTAGATAGCCATCGAACTCATCATTAAGGTATTCACCTCCCCGATCAGAGCGAATAGCCTTAATCCTTCTATTTAACTGATTTTCTACTTCATTTTTAAACTCTTTGAACTTTTCAAAAGTTTCACTTTTATACCTCATTACGTAGACATAACCATATCTACTATAGTCATCGGTAAAAGTCACGAAGTATTCAAATCCACCTCTGGCTTGTGTGCTCATCGGTCCACATACATCTGTATGTATTAGTGCCAATAGCTCACTAGTCCTCTCGCCTTTCTTGCTGAAAGGACTCTTCGTCATTTTGCCTTGCAAACAGGGTTCACATGTGTCATATGATTCGAAATCAAATGAACCAAGCACTCCATCCTTATGAAGTCGTTGAACTCGTTCCTCATTTGCATGGCCTAGACGACAGTGCCACAGATATGTTGGACTTAAATCAGATTGAATTAATTTGGCTTTCTTTTCAATGTTATATACCGGTTTCTCTTGGGTCAAATCCAAGATATATAGGCCATTGCACAAATTTGCAACTCCATATAAAACATCTTTTTGATATAAAGACAACGATTTATTACCAATAATAAAACGAAATCCTTTAATATCCAAACAAGAAATTGAAATAATATTCCTACTCATAGTAGGTACATAATAACAATTCTCTAATACAATGTTTAAACCGGAAGGCAAAGACAAAATGTAATCTCCAACTTCAACGGCTGCAACTCTTGCCCCGTTGCCCACTCGGAGATCTACTTCGCCTTTCTTTGTCATCCTTCTATTGCTCAGTCCCTGCACATCAGTACAAATGTGAGCCCCACATCCGGTATCTAATACCCATGAGGTGGACATAGAAAGATTAATTTCAATAACAAAGATACCTGAAGCCGAAGGATTCTGTTTCTTCTCTTCAAGAAACAGCTTGCAGTTTCTTCTCCAATGCCCCTTCTGATTGCAATGGAAACATACTGCGTCCTTCTGAGCATTTTTCTTAGCAGGAGGAGTTTGAGGCTGAGCCTTAGGAGCAGTCTTACTGCGAGGCTTCTTGTTTTCAGCAACTTTTGCCTTGCCTTTAAACTTTCTCTTGTTGCCCTTACCCTTTTCCACAACAAGTACTGGCGTTGCCTTCCGAAGGGTTTGCTCAGTATTTTTAAGCATTCCATGGAGCTCAGGAATTGTCCTCTCCATGTTATGCATGTTGTAGTTCACCACAAAGTCATTGTAATCATCAGGCAGTGAAGCCAAGATGATGTCAATGGCTAACTCTCTAGAAAGAGGTGCATTTAATCTCTCTAGGGTATCAATATACCCCTTCATCTTGATCAAATGCGTGCTTACTGACGAACCCTTCGCCATCTTGCACGAGATCAATGCTTTTATCGTAACGAACCTTTCGTTACGGGCTTGTTCACGGAACATTTCCGTTAGTGACACATAAATTTGGAACGCTTCCGAATTCATGAATTGTTTCTGAAGCTCGCCTGACATAGTCGCGAGCATCAGACATGTCACGTCATCGGAATCGCTTTTCAGCTTTTCCCATGCTCGTTGAACCGCAGCCGTAGCATTTACTGGTGGTTCAGGTAAAGCAACGTCTAAGATATTTAGCTTCCTTTCTTGTTTGAGAACGATTCTCAAGTTTCTTTCCCAATCTAAGAAGTTTGGACCAACAAGCTTTTCTTTGTCCAAAATGCTTCTTAGAGTGAGATTAGATGTATTAGTGCTAGTAGATGCCATTTCTACAAAAGAAAATGCAAAATATTAGAATGAGTTTTAAAATATTTTTCCACAATAGCCAAAATTGAAATCCCAAACAATTTTGTGTTGGTGCTAGATTGTGGGCCGAAAATCCACAAAGAATCAACCCCAGTCTTGCTTTGGCAAGTATCGTAGGGATTGGGCTCTTTTGGTAGGCAACGTTCAAATCACATCCCTATGTAATTTAACGATTTCCAATTGCATCACTATGCAACTTTTCGGTGATAGGATGAACATTCCAAATGTTTGACACCATCCTATCTTTGCAAAATTAATCCCTAGTCAACTTATCGGGTCAAGCTAGGATTAATTTTCCCAAGTTAAACCATCCCTCAAGGCATCACATCAATAGACACCCACACAGTTTTTCCATAACAAGTGGTAGTGATAAAGTCGGGCATCTAATACCCAAACAGTTTTTCCACTCATTAATGGTAGTGATAAAGTTGGGCACTATTATGCAATAACCCGCCGCACGAAGAAAACCTGAGGCCCTTGGGCTCTCCAAGTCCACCAGACGTTCAACGCTCAAGCGGGCCCCCAAGTATGGAAGCAAAATCAACTCGGGTTTTTGGGATTTTAGTTTGATCGGCTTAACATGCATTGTCGTTTTCATTCATTCACAAAACATAAAATTGCGAAAATGCGATGAATTGGGCTCTAATCTATTACAGGGCCTTTTTTTAAAAAAACTTCTTTTGGGCCTCCATTTTGGGCTTCCGTTCCTGGGCTCCACCATGGACTCCTTTGGAACCTCCTTTTGGGCCTAACTATTACATAATTTTTTATTTTATTTTTTTTTAATAGGCACGCAGACCCAATTTTAAAATGGCTCGCAGGCCCAAAAATTTAAATAATAAATTTTAAGCCCAATTCATGCATAGAAAAACACACAATTGCATATGCTTCATACAAGCCAATTTTATTAGGCCGAATCATTTAATTAGGGATTGTGTAACTCTTACACTATTAAAATTGATCGTGTCATGATCAATTTTAATCAATCCCATGTTCATTCATTTTAATCGAATGATGCATGAACATGCTAGCATAATTATGATGCTTCACATAAAATTTAAACAATTTAAATTTAAGCATCATAAGTAAACTAAAATAAATAAATAACAATTAATTAATCTAATTAATTATTTATTTATTTATCTTTTCTAATTATCCTAATCTAATTAAGATAATTTATTTCAAAATTTAAACTTATAGGATAAAATTCTAAATTAATCCTATCTTTATCTAATAAGATTATTTAATTAAAATCTTATTAAATAAAATTCAGAAAATTTTTAAAATTTTAATTTTCTGAAACTCTTGGGGTCATTTCGTAAATAACCGAAATTCTGGGCTTAGGGTTTAAAGGAAAAAAAACTTCTGGGGTTGTTTTGCAAAATTTTAAAACAATTTTAAAAGGCTGGCATTTCCGAGATTATGGAGTGCGGCGGGGGCAATTTGGTCATTTCACCTAATTAGGGCACCAGCCTCCCGCCGCCTCTTTTCTTCTCCGGCAAACATGCCCTCGGGTTCCTGGCCGGCGTCCTTGAATCCCGGCGACACTCGCCGTTCATCTCATCCGGCTCATCCGACCGATCGTGACCTTCCCAACAAAATGAAGATCTCCGTCCGAAGAAAACCACGAAGAAGCGATCTTCGTCTTGGCGTCTAACGCCAGTTCGAAAACCGCGACTCCGATGCCCCTTTCCCGGCGTCCGGAAAAGAGAACTCAGCGGCGACCTTCGCCGCTGTTGTTTTCTCCATCAGTCGGTTTCCGATAACCACAAAACATATAACCCCTGCATCGTCAAAATCAAAACCCATATGTTTTCAGTGAACACAAAACCAGTCAAAAACGTTTTTCCGGCAAATCAACATATAAACCCAGATTTCCGGCCAAAAAAAAAAAAAAAAAAAAAACGAAAACTATTCAGCCCAGATTTCAGTAAAGATTTTAATCAAAAACCGACCAAACCGAATCAATTTAGGCTAGTTTCGAAACCCTTATCCCAGAAACTATTTCAATCGGAAAAGAAAGGAAGAATCCCGTCTGTTTTCGAAAACCTCCAAATGCCAAAAAAAAATTCAATTTAGTCCAGAATTATGAAATCAACAATCCAGCCAAACAATTTGGTAACCCAGAAAAACGGAATTCAAACAACATCAAAAAAAAAATCAATTTCCGGGTAAATCCCGTTTTTCCGGCGAACTTCCGGCCGGCCGGAACAATTCCGGCGAGTCTTCCCAGAAAACAGGCGACTTCAAAGCAGCAACCTTTTTTTTCTTTAAAACCGTTTTCAAGGAAAAAAACTTATACCCAATTTTCTTAACTCTTTTGTTTTAATTAAACCATTTTTAATTAAAACAAAAATTAACCTATGGCTCTGATACCACTGTTGGATTGCGTTTAGGCATTTAATTCTAAATTAAATGACGGAATTCCTAAACGCTAAAGGATTCGGGTCTTACCCTCGACGCGTAATCGGTTGTGCAGCCGCCTGGATCCTTTGGGAAGATTGCGTTCACCACCACAGAACAATTCAAGCGAATTGTCTCTACGTTCTTGCACTGGAGTTCTCTCAGAATCGGTGCTAGCCCCAAAATTTGCCTGTTTTAGAGAAAACCTTTTTCTCTCTGGGAAGAATCAGTTTTTGGAAGAACGTTTATTCTCAAGTCTGATCGTCTGTTTTTCCTCACTTGAAAAGTCACAGAGAGAGTCTTCCTTTTCCTAATCTTTAAAACGTATTGTTTTTAAAACAAAACTGATTTTTGTTTAAAAAATCTCTCAACTGTCCAGATACTTCTCTGATGTTTATTTGAGAAGTATCTGTAAGTAAATAATTATTAATTATTTACTGAGTTGGGTTTAACCAACACCATGGATCAACCCATTGATCCATGGATCAGGCTGATGGGTCAAGAACCTTAATTCACAATTAGGTCCCTTGATTTATCAGCTCAACTCAATTCTTCCCAGGTAATTAATTAACTTTTAATTAATACCATAAAACTCTTCAATAATATTTAATTAAACCATTTAATTAAATATTATCTATTTAAGTATAACTCTTATACTTAGAACAGGCAATTTAATTAATTCTGACTCATCGAACTCACTTATGTGCGATCCTGTAGGCCCATTCCAAATTGACAATGAATAAATTAATCTCATTAATTAATCCATAAATCATTAGTGGTCTCTAGCAAGACATAATGACTACACAATTCAGAACGGAGGGTCGAATGGTGATTCAACACAACCTTCCGAGTATACTACGTAATGTCCTCTACACTGATATCCAGTTTAGCATAAGGCATGGAACCAATCATCCTTATATAGCTAAACGTTTTACTTGATCTCTTAGTGACACTGAACTTAATCAAGCAAATGATAACCCTTATCATTTCTTGGGCACGGCCATGCACTTCTCAGTTCACTATCAAGCGGCCAAGATATCATCTCTCATTTAAGAGAGACTTGTAGTCCCATCACTTCACCTACATACCTTAGCGTGACTCATAGTGTACCCAATCATACCCGTACTTGGAAACCTGTTACGGTCCCGTTAGGCATATGTCAAAGCACACTCTAATTCACCTAAGACTATTCAGTGATTTCTGGTCTAAGGATCCTCGTACGAGTACTACTCAAAAGAATCACTCATGATCTAACAGTCCATGGAGTGTTTCTTTTGGCGGATCGATTTCATAAAATTCAATATGCACAAGAATATAATTTCATGAAATTAACTCATCAGATAAATAATCAATCAAACGACAAATGTCTTATTTACATAAATAACCCTCAAAGTTTATTTACATAAATAGCCCTCATTAGGGCATATACACCAACAGAAACTCCTTCAAGTGCTTGTGAGGGTCTTTACCTTTAAGGCCATGAAAAACAGGTAAAAAGTGAATTGTACCAGTTTTTAATTCAAAAGGAGGAGTATTATCATGTAAAAAATGCATGAGGTTTGATTGTGAACATCAAGCGTTGCAAACTCCCTTAATGTCCTTGCAGCCATCGAGATTTCTTCTTCAAATTCTGAATGGTTCCTGGTTGAATTAGAGCCCATTATGTTGTCTGAAGAAGATGGAGAATTATCATATCTTTTTATTTTTGCTTCTCGCCGATTTGCTCTAGCTGATTTCTCGATTTCTAGAGTATATGTTAATTCTTTTGTACGAGAAGAACGCACCATAAACTAGAAAAAGGTAACAAAATGGGGGAGGGGGAGGGGGAGGGTATGGTAACGTGAATTACAAAAAGAAAAATGATTGATGTAAAGAAATTAATGTTGGGTAAACAAAGAGATAAAATTAAGAACACGACAAATAATAATAATAATAAACAATAGAAAAAAATAAAACTAAGAGGAAATAAAATAAAGAGACATGCCGAAAAAAGTAAAAGCAATAAATTAAAGAAAGAGGAGATCACCCAAAATTTGAAGACGTAAAATTTTGTAAATAGTAAAAGTAACTACAACATAAAAATATGTAAATAACGCAATTTCAGAAATCAACCGTAAAACAGGATTTTTTTTTTCTTTTTCCAAAATAAAATTCACAATCTAAAAAGAAATAAAATGATCGATTAAAAATCATAGAAAACAAAAGACAAAATCAGGAATCAAAAATTTTGATTCCCCGGCAATGACGCCAAAATTTGATAGGCTTTGTCATAGAGGTCAAATTAATCCGATTTACCTAACAGACTACAATGATTTGTTGCAATAGAGGCATCGGGTTGAATCCCAACGGAGTCGAAATTTACTTCAGCTCCTAACTTGATCAATAGTTGAAAATATTTGGACGAATAAAAGAGACTTGAAAGAATTGATTTTAAGAAGAGAAAAAAATCTGAAAAGTGAAAGTGAAATTGCTTGAATTTCAAAATAAATTGAAAAAAAGAGTTTGACTAAACTTAAAATGCTAAAAGAAATTTACTTATAAAATAACTCTGAAGGAATAACTAAACTAAAGACAAGTAAAGATAACTTCTACTAATACAACGGCTAATTAAAATAAAGTTACGTCCCTTTGCAGGGGAGAGGTCAATGCTTATAGGCAATTAAAAATTTCATAAATTTCAAAACAATTAAATCCTAACAGTAAAAATAAAAAACTGATTTATCAAACAAAAATATTTCATTCCAACTTCCCATGAATCTTGCAACGTTAACCCCAACAATCTTAACTCCAAATCTTCCACAGTCAAGAGCCTCTGAACTTTTACCGGGTCAAATGTCTTTTACTTCTCTAATACCACTTGTAAATTCCTCCAACCGTTCCTTTATTTCCAAATCACCACCACTCCTCACACTATGTACTTTAGCCCCTTGCTAGCCAATTTCCTTCAAAAACACCCTACCAAACACAAAAAAAATCATAATTCAGTATAAAAATACCAAAAACCAATTAAACCACTTGAAATAGGCCATAACCATCACACAATCGAGCACAAAAACTATATTAGTTAGGCAACTATCAATCCTTATTCAGCATGAGCCTAGAAATCAAATTCTTTCGGACCTCTGGTGCAAACAGAACATCTTTCAAAGTTAATGTTTTGTCTGAAGTCATCTTGAGCAACACCGTTCCTTTCCCCTCAATCTTGGAAACTGCCGAGTTCCCCATGTACAGCTTCTCACCTTGGATAGGTTCAAATGTTGTGCACACATGCCTGGTTGAACCAGAGTCATACTACCATTATTTCTGGTTAGATTCCACCATGTTCACCTCGGAAATCACAACTACCAAACTGAGATCTTCAACATCATTGGTTATATCATGCACCATGTTGGCTTCAGGGTCATTTTTCTTGGGAGTTCGCCACTCCGATGACTTATGACTATGTTTATCACAATCGAAGCACTTACCTTTAAACTTAGGCATCTATTTTGAGACATCTCCCGATATCCCGAGTTTGGCCTTGCCTTTTTCCTTTATCGGTGGTCTTGGCTTTATTCTTGAGCCTCCCTTGCCATGTTTCACCATATTGATTTTGGCTTTCGCATGTTTGACTGACTTGATCACAACATTCTTGTTGTTTTCTTCAATTTGAAGTCTAACAATGAGAACCTCCAAAGTCATCTCCTTGTGTTTTTGTTTGAGATAGTTCTTCAAATCCTTCCAGTTTTGTGGAAATTTCTCAATCATCACTGCAACTTGAAAGGTCTCACTCAGCACCATCCCTTCGACACTTATATCGTGCAAGATGAACAGCAACTCATCTATTTGCCTCATCATATATTTGGAGTCAACCATTTTAAAATTGAGAAAACGCCCAACCATGAACTTTCTTGAGCCCGCATCCTCAATTTTGTACTTATAGTCCAAAGCCTCCCGTAACAGCTTTGGCATTTTGTACCCTGCACACACCGTGTATAGGGAGTCATGCAACCCATTCAGAATAAAGTTGCAATGAGGAAATGAGAGTGCTCCCATGCTTGTATAGTAGTAGTTAGGGCCAGAGCATCAACACCCCCTTCAGGGACTTTTGGGGGATCCTCTTTAAAAAACCTTGATAAATTCAACATTGTCAGGTAAAACAACATCTTTTGTTACCACCTTTTGAAATGAATGGTAATCCCTTGAAATTTTTCAGGTTTCTCATTGTGGCTACCTGGTACAATAGTGATAGCCACCGAAGGAGTGATAATAGAGCTCGAACTCGTGGTGAAACATGGGTTAACTTCGTTTGTGGAGATTGGCGTAGTGGTAGTGGGAATACCAGTACTAGCCATTGTAGGAACACAAAATTTGTTTTAAGATTGTTGACAAAATAAAATTGGCTAGTATATATAGGGACAGTAGGAAAGAAATTCCAAGGCTTGTGAAATGCACAATCTCCTTAAAACAAATTTGTCCCCTGTACCAAATGTGCAAGGGGTTTGTGGACAAGATGTTTACCAGAATACAAACGTGAAGTTGGTTTGCACAAAAACCACCTCACCAACGAACTAGAATAAATAGTTGAACAGTTGGAAACGAGAAGGAATTTTCGAGAGGAAATTTGAGAATTAATTCTCCATCAGACTAATACCCATGCATCGGGAGTTTGCACCCCTCCTACACGAGCAGGGCGTACAACGTATAATGTAGTGTAGATATTTCAAAAGTCAATCAATATGTGATTATTTATAAAGTGTCCTTATTCCCTTTCTCTCCTAATGTGGGACAAAAGTATTCCTTGTAGCTTGCCTTCTTCCAATTCCAAAAAACTTTCTCATTCACACACTATTTTCTCTCTTTCTTCCAACAACAGCCAAGGTCTTATGGTCGAGTGATTCAAATCTTTAGGCCAAATGTCTCACTCAATGAGGTAACCTTATTAAGTAGCCGTGTTTGATGAAATCATAATATAAAACGGTAACCCGATAAATAGAGGCGATGTTTTCCATCCACAAAGCCAAGTTCTTGTTCAGATTACTCACTTGACTGAATAAATGTCTTCTGAACTTTATTTTTCTATTAAGTTCTTGATTTTCTTTCTTGTTTGTGGGGATTGTTAACTTTTTGGAAGAGAATTGTTTTTGGGTTTGGAATGAAAGCAAAGAGGAACTGAAAATAAATTACAACAATGATACTTAGCATTTATTCAGTCAAGTATGATATAATATATGGATCTTACATGGCCAACAACTATAGGTTCTGTTGTTTATTCTGCATATATAAATATATAGAGTTTTAAAATGCTGGAGGAGATTTCTTTCTCCAGTCAATGGGCTAAGGTTGAAGATTCTCCATTCTCATAGATTCCCAAAAAGGATATGCCCTTGTCAGGCCTTGAAAATACAACCTACAGCAAAGACATCATAGAACATCTGCAACTTAATTATAAGCAACTTTTCCTGGAATTTTGAAGCTATGCCAGACTAAGGATAACAATGTTGATTAATTTTGCATGGTATATTCGATAATTTTTTCGTCGCAATAGAATAGTCACGTTGCTAATATTAAAAATAATATTATAAATATAGCCATTAGATTGTTTTATTTTGTGATCAATGTAAGTAACCATCTGGAGGAAGACATCTCAGGCTTGCTTATATATGTACCTGATAGTTGCTTAGTGTGTATGTTTTGAATGCAGCAGCAGCGTAAACAAAGTAGTATTCCCATGTCCTAATGAACTTTTGGTCGAAGCCCAAAGCAAGGATTTCACTGAGGACACACACAATTACAACTTTACAAGCAAGCATTCATAAGAAGAAAGAAGCATCATATACATATGCATATATGTATTTACCTTCGGTTTTCCAGGAACTTTTTCCTCCAATTCATCAGGGTATAATAGTAATTAAATCCTATGTTCTCCAGGTGTTCAACGCTGCATTGAACCTCACTTATGAGTTTCCCATCTTGGAGAAATCTTCAAACAAATTCGACGACTAGAACAGAATACATTCAAATTTACCGGAGACTTGATGCAGCAGTCATGGCTGTTGTTATTCGGGTTAATGAAGGTAGGCAACCACCTGGAAATATGTACTCTCTCAAGAAATCTGAGCATCGTAAGTGCTCTTCATACTCCTGATCCGGAATGGATGTGAACTGAGGAAATAAAAGCATAAATGATCATGAGTGTATGATGTCAAATAAAAGAGATTTGACGCACTGCCCTTAGATGCTGCATCGACGCCAGCATTACGTGTTAAATAGTTTTATTTAGGGGCTCCTTGTTTGGAGTATTGGTGCCTGTATAGGTAGGTGCTCCTTTTATTGGAGTATTTGGTGTCTGTTTAGAAGGGTTGGGAGGCCTCTAGTTGGTTTTGGTAGGAGGGAAGGGTAAGTCATAGTCTGCCTTGCTTGCTGGAATTTGTGGGACTGTTTGTTAAAAAAATTAAAAAAAAGAGATTTGATGCACTGTATTTATGGTGTGAACCAGGTAGACTTTAGGCCTGGATTTGGCAGTTTAGAGTGTGATTGTATGGTATTATTACCTGTATGACAAGAGTCCCATTGTCAGCCAATACAGAGTCGCAGCAGCTGAAAAACTTGTCAAAGAATTCATGACCAACATGTTCCAAAATCTCACTGCAATTGAACATGAATCATTGGTGTTATCTATGAATCGGGATAGAAAACACAGGCCTTGGATTGGAGGAGGAAGGAGCTTAATTACCATGCTATGATTCTATCGTACTTATAGCCCGTATCTGGCAGTTGGCGGTAGTCACAGAGAAGAAATTTTATGTGATCCTGGAAGATAATGAATGTCAGTTTAATAGATAAGAATTATCCAAATCAATCAAATGAGCAAACAATGAATAAGTCTCAACATTTTGTACCTGTAGCCCGGCCTCCTTCACTTTCTGTTCTGCGTATCTTAGTTGTTTCTCAGACAGGGTAATTCCAGTGTATTGGCACCCAGTTCTTTTAACAACTTCGATAGCCAAGATTCCCCAACCAAATCCAATTTCCAGTACATGGTGCTCCTTACTGATCCTGGCCTGAATGTTTTAGACACAAGGTCATAAGATTACCATCGTTTCAGTGCGATAACAGTCTGGTTTAGCAATAAAAGAAGTCTAACCTTTTGAATCAATGTAGAAATCTTTCTTAACTGAGCGGTTTTTAATTCCTCATCCTCGGACTGTGCCAAGTATTTCAGCAAGAAATGGAAACGTATCAATGATGTGAGTTTAATTTCAGGAAGACTTATAAAAAGTACTAAAGAAAGACCAAAGCTCTTACGTACCTTAATATTGCACATGAGTATGACATTGTTTCATCCATAAACAGAGAAAATAGCTCATTGCTCTAAGGAAAAAAAGAAGAAAATCCGTAAGTTACCTTCTTCTTTTCTTATTATCAATATAGAACCCATGAAAATAAAAAATTTACTAATAGTTCCTTAATTTGGGCTGGATTATTGAAACAATAGTAGCCAGCTTATGTCAATTTAGTGGGTTATCTATTCCAAAGAGATGATTTGAGACGGAGGGCTTGCCAGGTCATAATGTTGGGATATACTCCGACGAGACTGAGTGAGAGTGTTTTGCCTCAAGACATGCTTAAAGAAGTACTTGGCAGACGACAATGCAGCTGACAGAAATAATGGTCTCCACCAGCCCTTTCTGCAAAGCTATACCTATATTATGGAAATGGCAAAGCTATATATATATATATATATATATATATATGGAAATCATCACCTAATGCCCTTTACCTTTTGGAGGAAGAACTTGATGAAGAAGCGTTAAGATCTCTGTTGCAAATAAAAATCTGAAGTGAAAGAATATCAGAGTCGGCAAACAACTTGGCAACCTGTTTAGGTTAAGTTAATCAAATTACCAAGAAAAAACTAAGCGAACCTTCATCCGAATCCACGAAAGAAATGTCTCCATTGATATAGGCATCTGCAAAGCCCAGCTGTGCTCGAGTTGCAAGCTGGGAAAGACGACGATATAAGCATGAGTTCAGTACAAAAGCTTTGTAAGGAACTTACAAAACCGAAATAGATCCAAACCCGATACATTACCTTCCAATAAAACCGAGGATTGTGAACTTTCATTGATACTTTCAGGGAACTATTTTCGGTGCTCCTCCAAAGGTGAGGATTGTACCATCTTCCTCAAAGAAACTGGTAATACCAAATGTGACAAAAATTTTCGATATCACGTTAATTAAGGTATGAATTACGATTTCCCGTATAGAAAGTGTTGATATAATTAAAAAAATGTCTCACATGGAAAACTTAAGGCCATTTAGATCACCATATAAGACCCATATACTACTCCTCTCATTATCATGGTTTTGAGGTGGAACCACATGTAAATTTGTATTGAGTTTTCAAAATGGTATTAGAGTGGGCTTCCCTGGCAAGCGACGATTTATCCGGAAAAAATAACCGGCGCATCCAAGCCCATTGTGTTAAGAGAAAGATATAAAACATGTTAAATATACTCACATTAAGCAGCCGGAGACAATGAAGCCACTTAGAAACCGAATAATGAGATTGCGAGCCCATCCCTCTGTCCAGGAAGGCATCAAGATCATTTGTTTCTGATTAATCATTATAGTGCTGAGCAGGTTTGGAGCAACTATAGTTAACAGCCTGAAGAAAAATGCATAATGTTACTGTTTTTAATGCTGTTTTCTTTCATTCACTAATTCTAGTTAAAATGTGCTGTTTATACTCGTCCTTACCTCACTAGTCTCTCCTGCTTTTTCTCTGGAGTGATTAACAACAAAGCCGGGAGACTCTATTTATGCAAAAACTTGAGGAAAACCCAACTGAAAGGCAACTAAGCTGCCAAAAGTTTAAATATTGCTTTAAATTTTGTCAGCTAATTAGTTAAGCTCATGAATATTGTAGGGATTCCCTATTCTGTATTGTCTAGATCATCCATACATCGTCCAAGTTACGTGTGAATTTCTAACAAATTCATAAAATGACACAAGTATTTTTTTTGTTAGTTGGTTAAATAATAGTCATATTTATTAAATGATAGAATTACCTTTTATTAAGTTGGAGTTAGGCTATGATCTACGAAATTAGGTGTGATATTTGATTATTGTGAGAAACTGTATTCAATTGAATGAAATGATAATGTACAAGTACAAGCTTTTTCATAGAGTCAAGTGACTTCAAGTTGGTCGATTTAGGCATCACTGAATCAAAATGAAACAAAAAGAAAAGAAAAAGATTTTTCTGCATATAGAGATTTAAAATGCTGGGGAGGAGATTCTTCTTCTATCAATTGGCTGAAGGCGAAGATTCATCATCCTCTAGCTTGCCAAAGTTCAAAACATTTCCTGGCCTTGTAAATATAACCTACAATGAAGAGATCGATCATTTATTCCAGCAGTACATTATCAACTAATGATTATAAGCAACTATTTCTGGAATTTCGAAAGAGAAAAGAAAGATGGATCAATCAAAAGGCATTATTCATTCTAGATATGTACCAGAGAGTCCCCTAGCGCACACGTTTTCATTCCAGCAGCACAGTAATCGAAATAGTATTCCCATGTCCTGATGAACTTTTCGTCGAACCCTAGAGCAAGGATTTCACTGAGGACATGACACAAAATTTTGTGGTGTCACAATGAATTAATTCTGATCTGTAAACTTCACCGCAATCCATTTATTCCCTCATATGGACATAAGGAAATCATACCTTCGGTTTTTCAGGAAGTTTTTCTTCCAATGTCTTAGGGTATGGTAGTAATGGATGCCATAGTTTTCTACGCTTTGGACGCTGCATTTCAGATATTTATGAGTTTCCCATTTGGTGGGAGATATCTTCCCACAAAATTTACCAGTAATTAACTACTGTCAACTTACCAGAGTCTGGATGCAGCAGTCATGGCTGCTACTACTCGGCTTAATGTAGGCAGGCAGCCACCTGGAAACATGTATTCCCTTATGAAATCTGAGCTTCGTACGTACTCTTCATACCTCTGATCTGGAAGCCATGAGAACTGCAGAAATAAAAGAGCATCGACAAATGTTAATTAGCCGAATGTCTGACGATTCACTATTTGGAATGATTGCATTCCAGTACCTGTATAAGAAGAATCCCATTATCAGCCAATGCCGACTCGCAACAGCTGAAGAACTTCTCATAGTATTCATAACCAACATGTTCCAGCATCCCCCTGCAGTTGAAAATGAATTTGTGTTATCCAAAAATTCACTCAGATTCGGAAACAGCTATAGGAACTGTCGTACCATACTATGATTCTGTCATATTTACAGGCGTCTGGCAGTTGACGATAATCACAAAGCATAAGTTTTATTTTGTCCTGGATGTAAAACTGTGTAAGAATACGAAGGTATGACATGAGTATAGGGCCTGGAGCATTAAATTTTGATACCTGGAGGCCAGCTTCCTTCACTTTTTGTTCTGCGTATTTCATCTGATTCTCAGACAGAGTGATTCCAGTATATTGACACCCTGTTTTCTTCACAGCTTCAATAGCAAAAGTTCCCCACCCGAATCCAAACTCAAGGACATGGTGTTCCTTACTGATTTTGGCCTGAATGTTTCAGCCGCAAATTCATATTATATAGTAACATCAGTTGAGCACGAAAAAGGGTCTGGATTGGGAATTGGAAGAGCTTAAAATAAAGAATTCTCACCTTTCTAATGATGGATGAGATCTTTCTTAACTGAGCATCTTTCAGTTCCTCGTCCGGGGACTATCCCAAATCAAGAAAATGGAAAACAAAAATGATGTTGAAGTTTCGGGATCCAATTTCATTACGACTCCTAAGTAGTAAAGAAAGACCGAAACTCATCTTACCTTAAATATTGCAGCCGTGTATGTCATCGTTTCATCCATGAACATAGAAAATAGTTCATTACTCTACAAACAAGAACACAAGCTTGAAAGCATAAGTTAGTTTCTTCTTGCATTCCATTATTGAAACACCAACAACTTAAAGAGATGAAGGGCTTACAAGGTCATAATGCTGGGCTATGTTTTGACGAGATTGTGTCAGAGTATTTTGCCTTAAAACATGCTTAAAGAAGTACTTTGCAGATGCTAATGCAGCTGACAGGAACATCGGTGTCCACCATCCCCTATTGCCAAAAATAACTAACTAAACCTATACTTTTGGTATGGAAATGGCCTTGGGTAAAAGTAGTTTTAATTACCTTTTGGAAGTCGAGCTGGGGACAGAAGCTTTTAGATCTCTGTTGGAAATAAAAATCTGAAAGAAAAACTATCAGAAATTAATGCAGCCTTGATGAAAGTAATTTGACAAGTTGTTTCGGTTTATGAACCTAATTACCGTGATAAGATTACGCAAACCATCCTCGTCGACGAAAGAAATGTCTTTATTGATATAGGCATCTGCAAAGCCCATGTCAGCTTCAGTTGCAACCTGGGGAAAGGCATAAACGCAATATCAAAGATTAACATTACCCAAAATCATTCTCCTGAACTAGAAAATAACTGGAAAGTCAACACCAAAACTTAGATTTAAGGGATTAAAACGAAGCAGAAAGTAATAAAGTACCCTCCAATAAAACAGAGGATTATGAACTTTCATCTCAACTTCGGGGAAGCCCTTCTGTTCAGTTGCTCCAAAGGTGAGAACCGTCCCATCTTCTTCCAATAAACTGCAACAGAACACCCGACACAACATGAATCAGGACATGATTTGGGAAAATATATGAGGTAGGTGTTTTATATTTAATACTGACATTAATCTGCCGGAGGCAATAAAGTCATTCAGAAACTGAATAATGAGATTTCGAGCCCATCTTTCTGTCCAGGAAGGTGCCGTTTGTTTCTGACTATCCATTAAATATATATGGGGTACTGGTACTTCTTCTGAGCAGGCGTGCAAGAACTATAAGTTTGTAAGAAAATCAAAAGCATGAATTACTCTAGTTAAGAACTTGTTATAATGCAGTCATGCATGCTCATACCTGCACTTTAGCTCTTAAGAAGAGACGACTGGCTGGAAACTATTGCTGCCTGGGAAACTTAACAAAGCCCGGAGACTCTTATTTATGCCCAACTACTTGCGCCTTATGGTGTCATACAACCTCATCAGTTAAAAGGCATAAGTTGACTTCTATATAGTTAAAAATGAATTAAAAGATATATATATATATATATATATATATTTGGTAGAGAGGGAGACAAAAGCCTATTATTAATCTAGATTTGGGTGTGATTCGAACTTTGAATTCCGTTTTCCTAAGTGCCTCCCGTGTGATCTGCTACTCCCGGTGTGACTCAAACTCAGGACCGTTATGTTCCTAAGCGATTCTGGTGTCGATGTGATCTATCTCCGGTGTGACATGAACTCAAGTCATTCCTGCTCCAAAATATCACCGCTGGTCCCATTGTGCTCAGATTTAGCTGTAGTTTCATAGGTCTTTTTGTGTAGCGTGGCTGCATTTTGTTTTTTTTTTTTTTTCAAACAGTTTCATATTTATGTTTTAGAAAAATGGTATTACAATTCTATTATATTTTACTTCTACCATCTCTTTTTCACACCAATGATTATCCTTTTATTATTTATCTTCTACATACATAATTAATATATTTTTGTTTATATCTCATTTTCAATTATATTAAAACAATTTTTAATAATCATTATCATACCATCACGGATGACACCAGTTTTGAATATTCAAAACAAGAATGAAAAAAACCTTAACCCTAACAGTCTCTTCTTTTCCAAACTTAATTTCTTTCTCATCTTCTCATTATGGGAGGATAGGGAAAATAAATTTGTTACCCATTTTCGTTTTCTTTTTAATTTTGTCATCAAATAAAAGGGGATTATCATTAATTTTTATTTTCTTTTATCTTTCAGTATATTCAAATCTACTGGTAATGTATTGGTCGCGACTTTATTGATGATTTCATTGATGGTGTTCGTTGTTATGGCGGCAGTTTCGTTAGTGAAGTTCGTTGGATTGGTTGCGATACCATTGACGATGTTTGCTGGTTTGGTCTAAGAAGATTCAGTCATCATAGATCTAATTAGATCTATATTTTAGAGTTTTTATCAGAAAATTAGTGATTTATTATTGTTCGGATTAAAATTTCGACATGTGGTATATCCACCGCTTGATATGATAGATCTATATAGATTTATCCTTAATAAACACAACAATAACAGTTATACTTATAATTTGTGTTTGTTTGACTGCATCTCCCTTTTGTCAATCGTTGCTGGACGTTTTATAATAAATTACTATATATATTTTTTATTTAAAAAAATAAGAATGAAAAAAATTCAATTAAAATTTGAAATGAGACCTAACCAAAATTATAGGTATTATTTTCTTAATTTTGAGAATTTTTAACTAATAAAATAAAGTAATTATCTTATATTATATTCTTTTTTTTTAAACAAAATAACTTAAGTTATACTTTATTTCTTATAAATTTTTCATCAAAATATTTTCATATCTAATTTTAATTCGTAAATATTTTATTTGAATTTTTATATGTGTTGAAAAATGTACCAAAATCATTCTTAATAATAATTGTTTGTTACAATCAAACTTAAGGGCAATTGCTTCAAAAAAAAAAAAAAAAAAAAACTTAAGCTGCAATTGCGGGTTGAAATTTGGCTCATAAATTTGGTCAACGAACGCCATTGGGGGTATGGAAGCAAGATTCCTGCATCTGGCGAATTAAAAACACATGGACAAATGACACAGCAGATGCAGCTATGAAGCTTCATAATATATTTTATATGCCACGTCTAGCTGCCATCTTCATCTAACAATTTGGTCAACGTATCTATTGTATTGACTATACAATTATGCTATACCGTATCGGTCCGCAAATTATATAATGTACTGAGAGGTACATGTACCTAATAATACATCATCACTTTCATTATAAGAGAGTGAGATATACGCTCTTCTCTTCTTCTTCTTCTCCAAAAACTCAGTTCCTTCTTTTTCAAAAAATCACTTATTCTTCTTAAAAAACTCAGTTATTCTTCTTCGCCGTACTCCATTCGAAACCGCATTTAATCAAAATTTTCATTCAAACACAGATTTAACGGAGATCGACGATTGTTTTTTCCGACGAACAACACCTTTTACAACGGAAAATCACTTATTCTTAAAAAATTACTTCTTCCTGTTCAAAAATATCTTTTTCTTCTTCAAAAATCTCTTCTTCTTCTTAAAAAATAACTTATTCTTCCTAAAAAATCACCACATCATAAAGTATGAACTGTATTTGATGGACTTACGAAACCTTATTTTCACGATTTGATGTTGGGTAATGTATTAATGATGTTATATTCGTGTTTTCTTATTCAAATAATGTTCTGTTACTCCGAAATATGATATATATAAATGATTTTCGTGAGGTATTGGCACTTTCATGTGAAATGGGTTGCTTCTGATTTTTCCCCGCTGTTGGACTTGGTAGAACGCGTTACGGGACGTTGCGGGACATAACAGGATGTTGCTGCTTTGTATTTTGGACGTAGCGAGACGAAACAAGACGTTGCGGGACGTTGCTGCTTTGTATTTTTGGACGTTGCGGGACGTAGCTAGACGTATCTGGACGTGGTGCTAGTTTTTTCGGACGTAGCGAGACGTGATAGACTATGTTCTCTGAAAAGATCAGCTTAAATTCACATGCATGGATGTAGACGTTTCAGGACGTGGTGCTAGTTGTTTTTGACATGGTTCTAGTGTTATGAGACTTGGTGGATTGTCTTTGTGAAAAAAATCAGCTTAAATTCACATGCATGGATGGATGTAGACGTTTCAGGACGTGGTGCTAGTTATTTTTGACGTGGTTCTAGTGTTAGGAGACGTTGTTGAAGGTGTAATGTGAAAAATTCAGCTTAAATTCACATGTTTGGATGTAGACGTTGCGGCAGTTATTTTTTGGACGTGCATGGACGTTGCGGCAGTATTAGGAGACGTTGTAGAAGGTGTTATGTGAAAAATTCACCACATGCCTGGATGTAGGCGTTGCGGCAGTTGTTTTTTGGACGTGCAGGGACATTGCGGCAGTGTTATGAGACGTTGTGGAATGTGCAATCTATGAAGTTGTATTGCACGGGTGGTTCAAGTGGGCATAACTCGGCACTCGATTGTCCTATTTGGACACGCGAGTAGCCGATTTGATGGTTCTCGACAAGATCTACGCAATGTACACAGCAGACGAGCATTTGGAGATGGTTCCGATATTGAAAAATGTGTGATTTTGGACGAAAACTTTAAATGGTCATAACTTTGCGTTCGGTAGTCCGTTTTAGACGAATTTTTTTTTATTTCATATAACTTTTTGAGATCTATCTATCCTCAAACTGACAAAGGCGGTTTGGGCCACTCAAAACTCCAAAAAATGGATGAGGACGTTTCTGAAGGTAGTGCTATTTGTTTTTGACGTGGTTCTAGTTGTATTTGTGAAAAAATCAGTTTAAATTAACATGCATGGATGTAGACATTTCTGGACGTGTTGCTAGTTGTTTCGGACGTGGTGCTAGTGTTAGGAGACGTTGTAGACATGCCTGGATGTAGACGTTGCGGCAGTTATTTTTTGGACGTTGCGGCAATTGTTCTGAGACGTTGTTGACTCAGCGAAACGTTGTTCACTCACCGCGGAAAAAAAAACGTGCGCGTAGGCGAAACTTACTATATTTAGTAAGTGTACAGCTATCATGCTAAAAATTACTATATATAGTAATAAGTACATGTACACAGTGTACAGGGTATACGCGCTGCTATCGGTCTATCCGTATCAATTTGAATCAATCTAGGATTCTAAATATAGAGTGATATAAGGATGCATAACTACATATCAATCATTTCCTTTATCACTTATCGTATTCAGAATTCAAATTAATTTCGTTTTTTTCTTAGTTTAGATGACTCCAACTGTTTTAAGTGGAGAGTGACAACTACTGGGGCACAACCTCTTATCAGTTCTTATGACTTTATTCTTATAATTCTATAATTGTATATATGTTGTACAACTTAGTATAAGTAATCAGAATTATTTTTTTCTCTTTTTTATAAAAATGCCTTTATTATTTTAAAAGTTTAAAACTAATAAAGATATTATTTCAAAAAAATAAATTAATAAAGATATTTTAATAAAAAATTAATAAGGCAAGAAGTTGTAATTGCACTCTTAAAATTAATAAGTTTTGAGTACTTTCATTAGTTTTTTGTCTCACAATTTTGTTGACCTTTCCTCCTAGGATCCCTGTGTTCACACTTTGCATTCAGTTTCATTTCATCCGCCTGCTTTGTTGCTTTTCTTTTTCTTGAATTTAAGGTTTTTTTTTTTCCCTCCTTCTCCCAAGCATATTTTTCACATTTTTTTTTCCATGATTTTATTTTTTTATTATTTTTATTTATTTATTTTAAAATAAAATTTTAAAAATTTTATATAGAATTTAATCATGTAATTCTTTTTTTCAAATAATTATGTGATTTATTTATTTATTTTAATAGAATTTACATGAAAATAAAGAGGTTCATATCATTCACAATAATATTTCATATCAAGTATAACAAAACTAAATTTATATAATGTAATATGAAATGTAAAAGGGACAGGGATTATATACAAAGACTAAAGGGGATTCATATTAAATAAAACATGAAGTTATATACGAAAATTAAAGGGGATTCATATCAAATATAACAGGTATTCATGTACAACAATGTTTCATATATACAAAGTCGAAAGGGGTTAAGTTGGTTCATTTTCCTGTGCCAAAGAAGGACGTTGTTGCGAATGGAGGCGGTGGAATTCGAGTGCAATCTGATTGGAGAATTCAGGTGGGTGGTTGAGGGGATGTAATACGGGCTGGCGAGCATCAGGTGGGTGGTTGAAGGGCCACTAATACGTGGTGGCCGCAGTGGCGGGTGGCTACAACGGAAAATGGAATACCTACCTATGCAATTTTTTCTAAGTGAAAAGTTAAAATTTTCTATTTTAGCAAAGGGGCATTCGATAGCCATGACTGAGAACGGAAATAATTTTTAAAATTCAATTCTTGTGTAGCAAGAAACTGGCACGTACATTCGAATTACCTTGCATGTTATTTGAATGAACGAGTGAATTTGGATTAAAAGAAACACCATTTGAAGCAAGGAAAAATAGACATAAGCAGCGTGATATTTCCGAGCATCAATAGGTCTAAAACGCTGTGACTCTGTGTCACTGGAATTGTTATTGGTTTCTATGAGTTTTACCATGTCCCATTCTTTCTTTTAGTGAAATTCAATGCATGTTCCGTTTATTTTCATTTGTACGTGTTCTGTTTTCTTATTTGAATGCTGACTTTGTGTAGGACTGTGATTTGTTGAGTCTATTTTGATCTTTCCAGGATTCACTGATCAAAATTTACCTGGGCAGAATCTTACATGCACGATAGGCTCAAGAGTTGATGTGTTGATAGTAACGGGCGAAGGGAAGAGATGGACCAAGGAAAGAACTAAATGAAACGGAAGGAAAGTTACATTTAAACAAGAGATAAAAATATTGGTGCATATCATTAGGTGTTACATGGAGTGATACATAAAATGGTCCAGGAGATTCCAAGCCTAAAATTTTATCCCAATATTTGTTTCGCAAGAATCAGAATAGAGAAATTAACATGTGATAAATTAAAGGGGTTACTAGTTACCGCCCCAGAAACTGGGGCTGTAAACTTATAAATTTACAAATATAACCTTATAATAATATATTAATATAATAATATTAATTTTTTATTAACCCACCCTCTCCCCGTCACCCCCAGCGACCCACCCTCTCCCGTCACCCCCGGCGACCCACCCTCTCCCCGTCACCCCCGGCGACCCACCCTCTACCCGTCACCCCCGGCAACCCACCCTCTCCCTGTCACCCCCGGCGACGCCTCACTCGAAACCCTCCACCGCGCCCCTCCCGCCTTCCCCCAAATCGCCCCGTGACCCCTCCCTCGAAAACCATAACGATTCCACCCCCGGCGACGCCTCACTCGAAACCCTCCACCGCGCCCCTCCCGCCTTCCACCACGTCTCAGAACAACTAGAACCACGTCAAAAATAACTAACACCACGTCCATAAACGTCTACATCCAGGCATGTCCACAACGTCTTCGCTGAGTCAACAACGTCTTAGAACAACTGCCGCAACGTCCAAAAAATAATTGTCGCAACGTCTACATCCAGGCATGTCTACAACGTCTCCTAACACTAGAACCACGTCCGAAACAACTAGCACCACGTCCAAAAACGTCTACATACATACATGTAAAATTAAACTGATTTTTTCACAAATACAACTAGAACCAAGTCAAAAACACTAACACCACGTCCAGAAACGTCCTCATCCATGCGTGTGAATGTAAACTTTTTTTTTTTTTACAAAGTCAGTCCACCAAGTCTCAGAACAACTAGAACCACGTCAAAAACAACTAGCACCACGTCCTTAAACGTCTACATCCATGCATGTCCATAACATCTTCGCTGAGTCAACAACGTCTTAGAACAACTGCCGCAACGTCCAAAAAAAAACTGTCTCAACGTCTACATCCAGGCATGTCTACAACGTCTCCTAACACTAGAACCACGTCCGAAACAACTAGCACCACGTCTAAAAACGTCTAAATCCACGGGTGCTACAGTAAAGATTCGAAATTCACGGGTGCTACAGTAAAGATTCCAAATTAGACGTAAAGTATTGAATCTGGAAGCTTTCAGAAATTTTTTATTCAACCTGGTGTAATGCAAAATTATTGAGTTGTGCATAATTATTTGGTGTGCGGCAAAATTGTTGTGTTGCTGGATTGTGGAGCTTGCATCTCGGACGGCAAAATTGTTGAGAGATTGATGAGAGACCGAGCAGGGCAGGTGAGAGATTGGTCTGGGCAACGGTCGTGGCACTTAAATAAATCGACGGACGGCGGTGGTTGAAATTAATTTGTAGATTTGTCGATATTTTAAGAAGGTAAGGTGTTGTGAGTTAGTGAAATAATTTGCCGAAATTATATGTATATTTGATGCTGAAGGTTTATATTTGAAATGTTGGTGAGTTTTTTGTGAGTTAGTGAAATAATTTTTTCTAATGTGGTACTTAAATTTGCAGCTAATTTGGTGTTCGTCCAAACAATTCCTTTGTTGAGCATATTATTTTATTGTTAAAATTGGAAATTTGGTACAGGATGGACAGTGGTTGGGAAGACAGTGGTTGGAACATATTCGATGATTGGGCATGAAAATTAAAAACATTATTTTAAATTTGTTAATGTAATCACGTTATTATTATATTAATTTTATTGAATTGATTAAATATAAATGTTGGTATTGTTGACATCGATTTTTGTAAAAAAACATAGGGAGAATGTCAATATTGTCATAGTAATAATCATAAATCAAACGACTGTCCGCGACTTTCACTCAAATACGATTATTGTCCATACTATGGGCATACTAAGGATGAATGCCCTGAATACGAGCAATACCAGCAAACTTGCGGTGGAGTTAATTTAAACAATCTGGTACGTATTTAATGCTTGGATTTTTTTGTAATTTTTATGTATTACTTAACCTTTTATGTTCATGTTTAATTTAAATATAATAAGGAGGTACCGGATGATGGTAACAACAACAAAATACGTCACGACACTACACCAGTTGTAGATGATGAACATCAATCAAATGAGGTATGTGTCAACTTTGTTTGAATATTGCTATTGCCCACATTATATATATATATATATTAATTAGTCAAATGTTGTCCTTAATTATTGTAGGGTCTTCCAGAATCATTTCAATACCGTCAATCAACATAATGTAATGTCGGATGCGATGATGTGCCGAACCTTGGTGACGGTGTTGACTATAGCAGTCATTTCCAGAAAGGATTTGTATTTGAATCTGCTACCGATGCTATTAGTTGGGCAAAGGGTGTATCTACAAGTCTTGGGTTTACAATCAATATTTCTGCACACAAGCGAGCCAACAGGGTGCAACTGAGGTGCAGTCGTGGGGAGCGTAGAAGACCAAGAAAACATGATCCAAATAAAATTCCGCGTCCATCAACATCGATGCTATGCGATTGCCCGTTTGAACTTTTTGCACAAAGCTACAGGAGTTCGGGAGAGTGGGTGATAGTTGCTAACAGCGGACTTAGGGGTACACACAATCATCCTTTAGCTGTGTACAAGGAAGGATATCGTCAGACGAGTGGCTTGAGTGATTCATCAAGACAGACGATACAGGAAATGTCTGAGGCAAACGTGAAGCCGGATAATATTTTCAGTTGTATTGTTAAAAAAAATCCGACAGATCATGCAACTAAGCGACAAGTCTACAATACAACATCAAACCTGCGGCTTGCACGATTGGAGGGAAAGGATATGGCAACACAAGTACTATATTTGGCGATCAAGCAAGAATATGTCATGTACGTGGACGTGGATGTGACAACGAGAAAGTTGAAACATTGTTTTTTGCGCACCCGGAATCTATCAAGCTGTTCAGGACCTTTTATTGGTACGTGGGTATAGATTCTACCTACAAAACCAATAGGAACAAGATGCCACTTTGTGAAATTGTTGGTTCAACTTCGACGAATAGTACTTTCCTGATAGCATATGCATTTATGCATGATGAGACGGAGGCTACCTATCGTTGGTTGTTACTGCATTTGAGGATGCTGCTCGGAAATACAAAAAATCCAGCTGTCATCGTGACTGATCGAGAGTTGGGGATATTAAAACCCCTTAATGAAATTTTCCCAGACACTTCGCATCTGCTGTGCACTTGGCACATAAACGTTGATGTGCGGAAAAGGTTAACGCTTTTTTTTACCAAAGAAGCAAGGATTGGTTGCCCATTACATGGACAAGTGGATGCTCATTGCCGATGCTAGCACTTACACGGAGTACGAAGAAGCTGTTTCTGATTTTAAAAATGATGAACGAGTTGAGGCCCAACAAATTTATGCATACCTCGATAAGACATGGTTGATTCATAAGGGCAAGTTTGTGAAGGTTTGGACGAACAGAATATTACACTTCGAGAACACAACATCTTGTAGAGTTGAGAGCGCACATAGCATGATAAAAGGTTGACTTGGAACGGCTGCTGGCTCCTTGGATACAGTTTGGGTCAAGATCCATAATGCAATCACATGTCAAACACAGGAAATCAGGTATTTAATGTCTACATCCATGCATGTGAATTTAATAACACTAGAACCACGTCTCATAACACTAGAACCACGTCTCATAACACTAGCACCACATCTCATAACACTAGCACCACGTCCAGAAACGTCTACATCCATGCATCTGCATTTAAGTTTTTTTTCCACAAAAACAGCTCACCACGTCTCATAACACTAGCACCACGTCCAGAAACGTCTACATCCATGCATCTGCATTTAAGTTTTTTTTTCACCAAAACAGCTCACCACGTCTCATAACACTAGAACCACGTCTCATAACACTAGCACCACGTCCAGAAACGTCTACATCCATGTGTCTATAATTGCATATGCATTTATTCCACTCATGTTCGACTTCTATTTATTAGGAAAAAATTGAAGACATCCCGGGGAAAGATTGCATGAGATACAATGTATTTCCCTTTCAATATTTAAGGAACAAAGTGAGTATTTATTGTTTGGAGTTGCTACTGATGGAACGTCAAAGAATCTCAAAATTGAAATATCACGTGGCATGGGATTGTCGCTGCGTTCTCACTAAAACTCATGGTATTCCATGTTCGTGTGCAATTGATAAGATGGTAAAAGCTAACCAATATTTGAGCTTGGACCATGTCCACGTATTTTAGAGGATACTAGATATTGAAGAAGCTGGACCAAAAGGGGATGGAGAAGTTTCAGCAGATCACCTTTATTTTTACTCTTTGATAGAAGAGATTAAGGACATGGATCCAGCTTTTGTGAGAGAGGTAAACTACATACTTGATTCCAAAATTCATCCTCATCAACAAGGATACGTAGAGCCTTCAGTTAATCTGAAAACTAAAGGGCGACCGTCACAATCATCTTCTACGAAAAGGGAGAAGTCGAAATTTGAGAAATGGTTATCTAGATTTGGGAAGACTACCAAGAAAGTTGGACCAATTGGATGGTTGAAATCCACATTTGGGAGTGGCACACCTATCACTTGCGCGTCCTGTGCTGATGCAATTAATGACCCCAGACGAGGTACTAGATCCAAATGTCGGATGGAATATTACTACTTTATTTATTTGCATTTGGTCTCAATTAATGCCATGAATTTGTGTCATGTTCAGTTCAACGACCGCGTCCAGCTGATTTTGAACAGAGACGTGCATCAATGTCGGATGCGCCAGTCGGTGATACTGGTATGTGCTTATTAATAAATTTCAAACTACAATTAATTTAAATGTATATAATTTACATCTGTTTAATCCTCAGGCGATCGGTCACGTCCAGCAGATTTCGAACAACGACGTGTATCCATGTCGGACGTGCAGTTGAATGATTCGGTAATAGGTATATCGTTAAATTTATATTCTTGATCTGATGTCTATAGTCTGTTGATCTGATGTCTAGTATTCGCTGATCTGATGTCTATATAATTCTGATCTAATCTCACTCTAATTTGTATTTGGGTTGTAAGTTCGACGAGTTGGACGCGTAGACACCTATGCAAACTACGATATGATCAATACACATATAGCCCCCTATGTCATCAGCTATCTGGACGTTAATGATGACGGTAATTGTGGATTTCGTGTTGTTGCTTCTCACGTGTTTGGGAACGAAGATATGTATTTGCAGGTATTATTTTATTTTGTGATATGACAACCAATGTTGCCTGATTATAATTACGATTAAGCCTCAATGATTTTGTGTGATTGTCCTTAATATATTGTGTTTTTACAGGTAAGAATGGATGTAGCTGATGAAATTGAAACAAATAATGACTTATACCAGGGGATATACTTGGGTGAAGATCTAACAGAAATAGTTAACAACATAAGGTGGGGAGGTGGAAGATGTACTCGAGATTATTGGATGCATGCTCCAGCAGACTTGTATCCAATTGCGACATTTTATGATGCGGCTATTTTTTACTACGCCTCAAATCAGGGTGGTAAGTACAATAGTTATGGGATATGCTTCACCATTTTGCCACTACGAGCGAGAAGGAATAGAAATGGTCCATCTACAAGTTTTGCAATTGCCCATCTTGGTCCTTTTGCCCATTTTATAAGGTTATATCTACTTCCTAATTCACCTTTGCCGAGTGTTATGAGGATGTGGCGTGAATTATGTGATGAATACACTCGGCAATGGGAGAGCATATATGAACATAATATAAGTGCTTGGAATGCAGTGTTCCCTCGAGAGCAGAAGGATGCATTTTTCATATCACTAGATGTTACGGAATAGGTTTAATCATCCGTATTTTCAGACGTTGCGCGACGTTGCTGGACGTAGCTGCTTTGTATTTTCAGACGTTGCGGGACGTTGCTGGACGTAGCTGCTTTGTATTTTCAGACGTTGCGGGACGTTGCTGAACGTAGTTGGACGTAGTGCTAGTTTTTTATGGACGTAGTGCTAGTTTTTTCTGGACGTAGTGCTATTTGTTTTTGACGTGGTTCTAGTTGTATTTGTGAAAAAAATCAGTTTAATTTTACATGTATAGATGAGGACGTTTCTGGACGTAGTGATATTTGTTTTTTGACGTGATTCTAGTTGTATTTGTGAAAAAATCATTTAATTTTACATGTATGGATGTAGACGTTTTTGGACGTGGTGCTAGTTGTTTCGGATGTGGTTCTAGAGTTAGGAGACGTTGTGGACATGCCTGGATGTAGACGTTTATGGACGTGGTGCTAGTTGTTTTTGACGTGGTTCTAGTTGTTCTGAGACGTGGTGGACTGACTTTGTGAAAAAAAAAAAAAAAAAAGATTAAATGCACACTCATGGATGAGGACATTTCTGGACGTGGTGCTATTTGTTTTTGATGTGGTTCTAGTTGTATTTGTGAAAAAATCAAATTAATTTTACAAGTATGGATGTAGACGTTTTTGGACGTGGTGCTAGTTGTTTCGGACGTGGTGCTAGTGTTAGGCGACGTTGTAGATAATTATCTCATGGCTAACACAACGACGGCGGTCGCGACCACCGGCAACCGATAAAAGACCGACCACAATCCTTGGTCACGATCTGGACGAACTCAACATTGGATCACCGGGGATGAAATCGTTAGGGTTTTCGAGGGAGGGGTCGCCGGGGCGATTTGGGGGAAGAGGGGCGCGGTGGAGGGTTTCGAGTGAGGCGTCGCCGGGGGTGACGGGGAGAGGGTGGGTCGCCGGGGGTGACTGGTAGAGGGTGGGTCGCCGGGGGTGACGGGGAGAGGGTGGGTTGCGTCGCCGGGGGGAAAGGGGGGGTGACGGGGAGAGGGTTAATAAAAAATTAATATTATTATATTAATAATATATTATAAGGTTATTTTAGTAAATTTATAAGTTTACCGCCCCAGTTTCTGGGGCGATAACTAGTAATATTTTAAATTAAACATATATTAAACACATTATTAACACTTACATAATTTTGTTAAAATCTATGGACTACCACCCCAAAAAATGAGGCGGTAACTAATAACCTCCATTTTTTATTTTTATTTTTTATTTATTATTATTATTATTATTATTATTTGAAGACTAAATTGCTACTAGCAAAGGGAGTCAATTGGTTGTCCATACATTAACCACTTTACTGAAGAAAAAAAAAGGTACTAAATTGGGAAAAGCCACCCACCAGACTGTAAAACATGGGGAATTTCATTCCCTAACTAAAGCCTATAATTTAGAACTGACGAAACATTCAAAGCCTATAATTCAGCGGCTGAGGGGATTGGTTCTGCTAGATCAGGCTTCTACACCAGCAATTAGAGTAAGGTTGTAGCTGAGATTATTAGATCATGGTTGGACAGAAACAAATTCTCTTAGTTGCTGCAAATCAGCAGGAAATCAAGTTTCTTCTGGAGCCCAAGAAGCTAGTCAGCGAGTTCTGTATTTAAGGAAACTGTATAGGACATTATTTTTACAAGTTAGATAGGTTGGGAAATTAGTATGAGTAGGAGCTATTCTTTTGATGCTTGTACAGCATAGGCCAAAAGCCTCCTTTTTGTGTAAGACTTCAGATTCTTCACCTTTTGTATCAATTGTGAAGCTAATAGCAAGGTATCCAATCCTACCGCCCTCCGAGTTCTTTTACTTGTGAGACTGTTTTGAAAAAAAAAAAAAAATCAAAACCATGATATATTTAAATCATACTTACCAACATTCATTATTAACATCATCGATGATCTCTTATGGTTTTGTCAAAGTATTGATATCTCACTCATGTTCGAAAAATTACGCATAGTCTATTGACTATCCAAGTTTATAACAACAACCCCTTAGTCGACAAAAAAAAAAGAGTAAAAATCCTGACGTTGATATTGTTATTGTGTTAGAAGATAAAATTAATATCATTTTATAACCTCGTTTTGACAAAAAATTGTTAAATTTTTCTATTGATATTTTTTTATGTTTGATTTCATTAAAGGGCATAAATATAATTATCATGAATTTCAGAGCGATTGATAATTTAATCAAATCACACAAAATTTACCCTAACATCATATATGCTCTCCCCTAGAGCTCGTGCACATACACATTGCATATGCCCCATCAGTGGCGGAGCAATTCCCCACCGCAAAATTTTTGAATGTAAATATTTAAAATAATTTTATTTTTTGTTCCACTAAAAATTATTAAATTAAGCGGCAAAAAGTAAATAAATTTAAAAAATTATTAATGGAACAAAATAAATTAAATTTTAAAATTCTAGAATCAATTAAGTAAAGTATAGTCTTTTTACCATATAGGGTTTGAAAACACACGACTATTTCTTTCCATGAAATGCCTTAGTCCTGAAAATAGTTTTTCTGCCTTTGACAAATAAAAATTGGTGTGTTTTGCTAAATTTTATCATTTAGATTTCTCCTCTGTTGAGATTATGGCACTAAATAACAGTTTGATAATTATTTTATGGATGTGCACTCTAGTGAAGATTTTTCATATTTGAAAGGAATCGAAAATCTTGCCAGGGAATTTGTGAAGTAAAAAAGAGACATGCTGTACCCATTGGTATACAAACATATTACACTTGCACTTGTTTTGCCTATGGCTATGGCAACAGTGGAAAGGGTATTTTCTGCAATAAAAATTATGAAAAGTTGGTTTTGAAATCGAATAGGAGATTGATGGATGAATGATTATCTAGTTACATATATTGAAAAAGAAAATTTTGAGACAATTGATAATGAACTCATTTTATATCGTTTTCAAAATATGAGTACTCGTAGAAAAGTTTTATAAATTTTTATTATTTAATATTTTAAAAAGTTATTTATTAAATTTATTATCCCACTAAATCCTAGGGCCTGCCCCGCTCCTGTGCCCTATCTAAATACTAAATAAAGAAAAGAACAAAAATGAATAATAGATGTCAAATAAAGAAGCAATGTAGCAACTGTTCTAAAACTCATGTTGAGTTGTTCAAATGAAGGTAATTTGAATGTTTCATTGAAATAATATTGGTTTTGTCAATTAAAAAATGTTAGCATATGGAGGACGATAACAAAACAGAATAGGAAGTATGTCTAAAATCAAATTAATATTTTGGATTGTTACATTTAGTTCGTGTGATTTGGTCAAACTACCAATATTTCAACCGATTTAAAAAATTACGTATATCTCCATTAACAATCCAAATTAATAACAACTAAAAATGAGAAAAAATGCTGACGTAAACATTGTTATTATGTTGAAAGACAAAATTAATATTATTTTATGATCTCATTTTTGTCAAAAATCGCTAAATTTTTTCGCTTTTTAACATTTTTTATGTTTGACTTTGGTTTAAAGGGGTAAATGTAATTGTCAAAAATTTCATAGGACAATTGAGAATTTGACAAAATCATAAGGAAAGTTAATGTAATTCACCATAATAGTTATTCTTTAAAGAAAAATACCCCGCATATTGAATTCATGAAAATAAAAGAGAAATACACATTTCCCTCCCTGGAATCTTTATTCGTTATACTTGCATAAAACTACGTATCTCCCTCACTCAAATGTCTTTTCGCTTCCGATTACGTAATAGTGTATTCATACTTTTACCAATTTTCACCACTACTCTTCATCGATTTTGATTTTTGGGTTAAATATTTGCGTTGAGACATCAAATTACTATATAATAAAGTGTGATATAACTGTAAATAAGATCTCATTAGCAATATGAGGTAGCTGTGAATTTGTAACTTGTAAAATTTCATCTCCTTTAGTTCTTCGTTGAAAAACGAACTATCAAAGAATCATTCAAAAAAAGTCTTCAATTAAGAATTTTTTACCAAAAAAATTCAACAATTCAAATTGTGGATTGAAAAAGATAGAATTTTGTTTATGTGCACTAACAAAATCTGAATTTCAAAAGGTTCGGATTTGTAAATCTCAATTGTGTGTAAATTATTATTGTAATTTAGACAGAATTGGGATTAAAACCTTTTAAAATTCGGATTTTGTGAACCTCGCACACACAAAATTCTATCTTTTTTAATTCACAATTTGAATTGTTGGATTTTTCCGGTGGACCCCCCTTCAATTAGACAATATGAATAACAGCAATTACCAGCTTTTATATATAGCATTTATTCCATTATGGTGGACGTCTATATAGATCTTATCTTGCCAACAACTATAGGCTTTAATTGTCACTACTTTATTTTCTCTGCATGTAGAGATTTATAAGTGATGGACAAATATTTCTTGAATCAATGGGCTGAAGGTGAGAATCCACCATTCTCTGGATCACCATTTCCCGGCCTTGAAAATACAACCTACACAAAGGAGAGAATTGGAACAATTTCAACCTACTACAAGTAACTATTTTCAACCACTTGAAATTCAGTTAAGAATAATGATATTAAAGTTCTTGAATTATCATGGAATATAGTCAATTGTATAGAATTTATAATTACTTTAGTACTGTGACCCCTGAATGTCTATTATTTCGCCCTATAATCAATATAATCCTGTGATTTATAGATAGACTATTTTGCAATGTAATCCTTAGACTACCATTTACGGTTTGAGTTTTGCTAAGGGAAATATCAAAGCCAATTCTAGAAAGATATTTTTTCCTTCTTTTTTTTTTTTTTTTGAGAAAATTTTCTTTATACCTGATAGTCCCCTAGTGCACGAGTCTTGAATCCAGCAGCACAGTAATCAAAGTAATATTCCCATGTCCGGATGAACTTTTCGTCAAAACCCGAAGCTAGGATTTCACTGTGGAGGTAAACATTTGAAAACAAGCTTGAATTTTAGTGAAAAGAATAAAAAGGTGATTGAAGCATTCATGAATTGGAAGGACTGTGTCTTTTTTACCTTCGGTTGTCCAGTAATTTTTTCCTCCAATTTCTCAGTGTATAATAGTAATGAAGTCCAATGTTTTCGACGTGATCAACACTGCATTTGAGGAACTTATGAGTTTCCCATTTGGAGAGATTCAACTGCTGAATATTGGCAAAGGTTTACCTGAATCTCGATGCAGCAGTCATGGCTGTCATTACTCGGGTTAAGGAAGGTAAGCAACCGCCTGGAAATATGTATTCTTTTATGAAATCTGAGTTTCTTCTGTACTCTTCATACCTCTGATCTTGAATCGATATGAACTGAAGAAACGAAAGTATCGATGAGCATTAGTAGCTGATGTCAAATAAAACACAGTCTCAACTGGATTTTGAGACATTATGGCAGAGCATTTGCATATCGGAGTGATTGTATTTTATTACCTGTAGGACGAAAATCCCATTTTCTGCCAATATCAAGTCGCAGCAACTGAAGAAAGTTTCAAAGAATTCGTGACCAACATGTTCCAGCATCTCACTGCAATTGAATATGAATCAATCATGTCATCTACGCGTCGGGATCGAATGCAGAAAACGTTGGAGCAGGAAGGAACTTACCATGATATGATCCTGTCATATTTGTAGGTGTCTGGCAGTTGACGATAATCACAGAGAAGAATTTCTATGTGATTCTGGATTTGAAAACATGTCAGCATACAATAGTGTAAAACTAGGCAAGAAAGATCTGATACAGAATAATTGAAAGTTTGAAAGCAGGGCTTAAAATGGCATCTTTTATCCAAGTTGGTGAATGTAAATTAAGCTCCTAAACCTTTAAATTTGATACCTGCAACCCTGCTTCTTTCACTTTCTGTTCCGCGTATTTCACCTGATTCGCAGACAGGGTGATTCCAGTGTATTGACATCCAGTTCTTTTCACAGTTTCAATAGCTAACGTTCCCCAACCGCATCCAATATCAAGGACATGGTGCTCCTTACTTATTCTAGCCTGAAAGCAAGTCAGAAAACAATTAACATCTCCTTACAATGAGAAAACGGTCTTGAATCTTGATTATCAAATCTCTCACCTTTTCAATAAGTGAAGAAATCTTTCTCATCTGAGCATCTTTTAAATCCTCATCCGGGGACTATACATGGATCCCAAGTATGACAACCAAAGAATGTGAAATAAGTAAGACGAGTATATTTTCAGATTTCGACTTCAAAAGGATTTGGTAGTAGTAAAGAAAGCTGAAACTCTTTACCTTAAAAATTGCACTTGAATACGACATTGTTTCATCCAAAAACAGAGAGAATAGTTCATTACTCTAGGAAACAAGAGACAAGTAAACATGCCACTAGTTACTTTCTTATTCTGTTATCAAAAACACAAATGCCGTATTATAGAACTCAAAAGAACTAATAAGTCCTGAACTCAGATCTCCATAGTAGAAAGATTATCAGCTTCCTGTTCAATACTAGCTTGTGGCTAATCACTTATGAAGAATATGAAGGAACTACCAGGTCATAATGCTGAGATATGTTTCGACGAGACTGTGAAACAGTATTTTGCCTGAAAATATGCTTAAGGAAATACTTTGCCGATGCTAATCCAGCTGACAGAAACAATGGTGTCCACCAGCCCCTGATGCAAGAACTAAATGTCATATACGAAAACTGATCAGGTAAGCATAATGGATCATTTTTATATCAGGAAAATCACTTCAATTACCCTTTGGAGGTACAAGAAGCTTTGAGATCATTGGATTTGAAAATCTGAAAAGAAAGACATATCAGAAGAAGACACTAGTCTAAATTTAACAAGTTGTTTGTTTAGGGTTCATGAACATACCAGGAAAAGATTAAGCAGTCCTTGGTTGGAGTCAACAAAAGAAATGTCTCCATTCATATAGGCATTTGCCAAGCCTATGTCCGCTTCAGTTGCAACCTGAGAATAATGAGTAACGCCGATTACGAAAACTGATTCTGCAGTAAGAAAACTGAAGCCAAAAACAAACACTCTTACCTTCCAGTAAAACTGAGGATTGTGAACTTTCACTTCAACTTCCAGAGAGCCCTTTTGTTTAGTTCCTCCAAAGGTGACAACTGTACCATCTTCTTCCAATAAACTGCCGCACAACATGTCACACATTAGGACATTTCGGGGTAACAAATGTGATGAAACTGCTGTTGCCAATGTCAATTTTATCAAAATATAAAACGTGTTTAATACTAACCTTAAGCTGCCGGTGGCAACGAAGCCATTCAGAAACTCAACAACAAGATTGCGAGCCCATCTTTCTGGCCAAGAAGGCGCCATTTTCTTTTTCCTGTTGAACCATTATAGACTTTTAGCAGTACTCTTTCTGAGAAGGTTTGAAGCAACTATAATAGATAACAGCCTAACGAACATCCATATTATCTTAAATCATTCTACTTAACTTATAAATGCAGTGCAGTTCAGCAGCAATTTAATGTTGTTATATTCATTCTAACTAAGAAGAAATGCTCATACTCAAACGTACCTCACTTTATTGATTAGCTCCTTGAGTTTTTTTTTTTTTTTTTTTTTCGGCCATAACCTCAACTCTTTATAAATGGTGTATTTGTGGGTAGATTAAGAATAAAATCGGGAGGACAAGAGTATTGAAAGATAGTGATTGATATTTCTCAACTCTTAATTAAATTAAAAGTGGGCAGAAACGTAATTGACAGGCTATTACTTAAAGACTAGACAGCTCTGAGTTTTTAAAAAATTGCCCACGATTTGGTCAACTTAAGTGCGGATTGAGGTAAGCCGCCTGAATTTTTTTCAGCCGCCTCACCTAAAAATTTGGCCATTACTAGTAAGCCGCCCTACCTTTCTCTACTCCACTCAATTTTTCTTTCGTTTTCATGGAACCTCGTAGGGGTGTAATCGAGCCAAGCCTGAATAGGGCCCTGCTCGTACTCGACTCGGTAATGAGAAATGGAGCTCGAGCTCGGCGAGTTCCCTTGCTCAGTGCTCGAGCTCGGCTAGGCAAATAATTGTCGAGCTCGAGCTCGGCTCATGACTCGGTTGAGACGTTGTGCGATTTGTTTGAGACATGGTGCTAGTTGTTTGAGACGTGGTAGACTGTCTTTGTGAAAAAAATTAGTTTAAATTCACACGCATTGATGTAGACGTTTTCGAACGTGGTGCTAGTTGTTCTGAGACGATGTGAGATGTTTTGTGAAAAAATCAGTTTAAATTCACATGTCTGGATGTATACGTTATTGGACGTGGTGCTAGTTGTTTGAAACGTGGTGCTAGTTGTTCTGAGACGTGGTAGACTGTCTTTGTAAAAAAAATCAGTTTAAATTCACATGAATGGATGTAGATGTTTTTGGACATGGTGCTAGTTGTTCTGAGACGAGTTAAGATGTTTTGTGAAAAAATCAGTTTAAATTCACATATATGGATGTAGACATTTTTTGACGTAGTTCTAGTGCTTTGAGACGTGGTACTAGTTGTTCTGAGACGTGGTAGACTGTCTTTGTGAAAAAAAATTAGTTTAAATTCACATGAATGGATGTAGACGTTTTTGGATGTGGTTCTAGTTGTTCTGAGACGAGTTGAGATATTTTGTGAAAAAATCAGTTTAAATTCACATGTCTGGATGTAGACGTTTTTGGACAGGGTTCTAGTGTTTTGAGACGTGGTGCTAGTTGTTCTAAGACGTGGTAGACTGTCTTTGTGAAAAAAATAAGTTTAAATTCACATGAATGGATGTAGAAGTTTTTGGACGTGGTGCTACTTGTTCTGAGACGAGTTGAGATGTTTTGTGAAAAAGTCAGTTTAAATTCAAATGTCTAGATGTAGACGTTTTTGGACGTCATTCTAGTGTTTTGAGACGTGGTGCTAGTTGTTCTGAGAAGTGGTAGACTGTATTTGTAAAAAAAATCAGTTTAAATTCACATGAATGGATGTAGACATTTTTAGACGTGGTTCTAGTTGTTCTGAGACGAGTTGAGATGATTTGTGAAAAAATCAGTCTAAATTCACATGCATGGATGTATACGTTTTTGGACGTGGTTATAGTGTTTTGAGACGTGGTGCTAGTTGTTCTGAGACGTGGTGGACTGTTTTTGTGAAAAAAATCTGTTTAAATTCACACGCATGGTACAGTGTATAATTTCTACCAAAAACTATTTCTAAGAGTTGTATGGCTATTTTATTTGTTTTATCTTATTACAACACCTACTTACAAGATCATGAACATTTGAAAGAGTTATATGGTCATTTTAATTGTTTTATCTTCACAAAACTCTTAGATCAGAGATCATGACAATTTTTAAGAGTTGAATGGTCATTTTATTTGTTTTATCTCATTACAACTCTTAGATATGAGATCATGATCATTTCTAAGAACTGTATAGCCATTTTATTTGTTTTACCTTATCAAAACCCTTAGATAAGAGATTATGTACATTTTGGTCCACCTCAGACGTTTTTGGACGTGGTGCTAGTTGTTTTGAGACGAGTTGAGATGTTTTGTGAAAAAATCAGTTTAAATTCACATGTCTGGATGTAGACGTTTTTGGACAGGGTTCTAGTGTTTTGAGACGTGGTGCTAGTTGTTCTGAGACGTGGTAAACAGTCTTTGTGAAAAAAAATCAGTTTAAATTCACATGAATGGATGTAGACGTTTTTGAAAGTGGTTCTAGTTTTTTTGAGACGAGTTGAGATATTTTGTGAAAAAAATCAGTTTAAATTCACATGTCTGGATGTAGACATTTTTGGACGTGGTTCAAGTGTTTTGAGACGTGATGCTTGTTGTTCTTAGACGTGGTTGACTATCTTTGTGAAAAAAATCAGTTTAAATTAATATGAATGAATATAGATGTTTTTGGACGTGATTCAAGTTGTTCTGAGACAAGTTGAGATGTTTTGTGAAAAAATCAGTTTAAATTTACATGTCTAGATGTAGACATTTTTGGATGTGGTGCTAGTGTTTTGAGACGTGGTGCTAGTTGTTATGAGACGTGGTAGACTGTCTTTGTGAAAATAAATCATTTTAAATTCACATGAACGGATATAGACGTTTTTGGACGTGGTTCTAGTTGTTCTGAGACTAGTTGAGATGTTTTGTAAAAAATTAGTTTAAATTCACATGTCTGGATGTAGATTTTTTTGGACGTGGTTCTAGTGTTTTGAGCCTTGGTGCTAGTTGTCTTAGACGTGGTAGGCTCGCGAGCCTACCGAGCCTGTTTTTGGTCTGCTCGATACTCTACTCGTCAGTTAGACGAGCCGAACTTTAACCGAGCTTACAGCCCTAATTCCTCGTAAGAAATTATATAAGGTACCTACTATATATATATATTTAATTATATTTAAAAATAAAGTGTTAAATTTAAAAAATTAATAAATTATCATTATTTTACGATTGACTATACTTCAAAAATGGTCCATTACATATAGTGAAAATATTATTTTGGTAAAAAAAACTACTTTTTTAGTCTACTACATCATGTTTTTTTAAAATTTTGGTCCAAAACTCACTTTTGCCTCTCTTGATCAGGGGCATTTTGGTCTTAATGAAAAGTATTTTTCTTTTAATCGACTGAAATTAATAAAATATTAAAAAAAGGACTAAACCTAATACCCTAAAGTTTTAAGAAATTCCCAATCGACCCCCTCATTTCTTCTTTTCCTTTCTTTTCTTTTTCTTTTCTTTATTCTTCTCCTTTTTTCTTCCTCTCTCCTCGACAGCCACCCCACCCCTGCTGGACCAAGCCGCCAACGAAACCGGCCATTCGATCTCCCTCTCAGTCGCACGACACCACAAAAACATTCCCCTCATCGCCTAGAACAAAACCCATGCCTTAAAACCCTTCTTTCACCTCGTTTCTCTCTCTCTATCTATCTATCTGTCTGTCTCTCTCTCTCTCTCTCTCTCTCTCTCTCTCCGCTGCCGCTCCTTGCCGTCTCCCAGGGAATGTTTTTGGTTGCTTGAAAATAATTTTATTGATTGGCTGCTGGAAAATAATTTTCTAAAGGAAAAAATTTTTACGGCTTGAAAATGGTTCAAGAAAAAGGAATGTTTTTGGTTTTCTTTTTCCTTGTCGGGCTGGTTTCGAAAACAAAAAAGAAGAAATATGGTTCTTTTAGGCTATTTGTTGGCCTTAAATTCTTGTCGAAAAATGAGTTCTCCGGAAAGGTTCCGGGCTCGATTGGGTTTCAAAAGATTGTTGCTTGGTTTTCTTTCGCTGGAAATTGTTTCAGGAAGGAGAATCACCGAAAATGTTTCGGGGTTTCGTTTGTTTGGCTGAAGTCTGGGTTTTGTTTTGGTTTCGAAATCAATTTTGTTTTGGGATTTTCTTAACGGAATGGTTCCAGAAAGATTCTGGATTTTGGTTTGTTTGGATTTGAAATTTTGGGCTGTTGTTTTGTTCTTTTTGCAGGGTTTATCACCGGAGAAACAGGCCGGCCGAAAATGGTTTATGGGCTGCCTTGTTTCTCTCGCAGGTAGTCAACGAAAGTCAAAAGCGTTTAGCTGGACTTGGATCGTTGCTTGGTTTCGGTCACCGTTGTGTCAGACTGGAATTAGGCGTAGGTCAGAGATGGAGAGCAGCGTCTCTAGCGACGAAGGTCGCGGCATGACTTTCACCTGGACGTTCGCGAACTTTTTCTCAGACTATCGATGTTTCTCGAATTTGACGTTTCATGTTGTAGAAGGGTTCTGGTTGGATTCGATCAACTGGGTTTTCGATCTGTACCAATTTTTGGTCGCCATTCGCTCTCGATTACCGCTGCATCTCGATCGGTTATGGCTTCGTTCGACGTTACAATCGGGGAGGATGTTCGGTGGTCCTCCATCGTCATCGTCTTCATCATGGATATTAGAAAAAGGAAATAGTTGGACTGGTGTTTAAAATTATTTTTTTGATTATTTTATAATTTTCAGTGATTAAAATAAAAATACTTTTCATTAAGACCAAAATACCTCTGGTCAAGAGAGGCAAAAGGGGGTTTTGGACCAAAATTTTTTTAAAAAATATTATGTAGTGGACTAAAGAAGTAGTTTTTTTTTTTTGGACCAAAATGATATTTTCGCTATATATAATGGACCATTTTTTGAGTATAGTTTTTACTGTTTATCATCGAAAACCATGATTTATCTCTTTGTTGAATAGTAACTTTTTTAATTTAAATTTATCTAGTTATATTCTGTTTTAAATTATAATTAAATTGAGTATATTATTAGCAATGATATATTTTTACTAGGTTTGATTTTATTTATTAACGTTATTGAAAATTTTCTTATTTTATTTAAAGAAAATCTTTTGATGTAATATTTTAGTGTTTAATTTTATTAATTAATGAAATATTAATTTATTTAAATTATTTATTACTGTAAAATATTAAGCTTATATTTAAACTAGTCTATTGAGCGTTAATAAATAAAAATTTATAAAAATTTCATATAAATTTTGATCAAATGAATTTAACGTGAAAACGTAAAGTTCAAAAAAATATATATATATATATATATATATATATATTTTAACCAAATAGTCTCACATGTCCCAACGACATGGCAGACCAACAAGTTTGAATACATTTTTATTAAATTATAAAAAACTTAATAAATCAGGTATAATGAGCAGTATCATGACTTACCCAAATCCTCACTTATATCTAAATTCTCTCACCTCCAATGCTAATCTATACATGGGGTTACTAGTTACCGCCTCACTTTTTGGGACGGTAGTTAATAGGTTTTGATAAAAATGTCTTTTTACATAAAAAGGGGTGGAGAGAAAATGTATTGTAGGGGAAGCATTTTAGTCCAAATTATAGCGGTAAAAGAAAAGTATTAGGATGATAATTAGTAATTTCTTTTATACAATCACCAAAATATCTAGATATATATACCAAAACATCAATATCATGCAAGAGCCAGGAAAGACGTATGATCTTTTTTTATATATATATAGGAGTGGAAAACAAAGCAACAAACATACAAGCAATGAGATCTCATTGCTTGTTTGAATTTGGGCAAAATACACTGCACTCCATTTATAATCGCTAGTACTATTATTCCCTCAGTTTTAAATATTACTGTTTTAATTTTAATAAAATTATCCTTTTGATTAAAATTGAGAGAGATGATATTATAGAGGATATTTTAGTCCAAATTAGGACGATAAAAAGTAAAATTAGGGCGATAACTATTAAAATTTTTTATAATTTTTTATATCATTATCGAGAGTTAACGAGTGACATTATAATTATGATTTCTTTATGATTTCTTTACCTTTTTTTTTTTTTCCCTTTAATAGTAAGAACAATAAGAAATTTAAACTCCCACTATTAATCCATTAAACTTGTAAAATTTGTAATAATAATTGAAAAAACACTGGAGCGACATGTAAAGCCAATAATTTGGAGTGACCTAACTAATTTGCAAGGGGTTATTATTCTCCACCCTCATTTTATTATTTTCGACCCCTTTTTCAAAATTACTCTTAATTTTTATCTACATTCTTTTACACTTTGTTTTCTTCATAAGAAATTTGGTTAAAAATAAGGGGGGACGACTAACAAAATAGAGGCAGTTAATACGAATTCTATTTTCCTAAATATACATATTTTGAAGGAATCAACTCGTGGAACAGTTGAAAACAATGCTCTAATCTCATGAATCACGTTTTAGAGAAATGGAGTTGCCAATTGGGCGTTGACGAATGATTAAGATGAAAATTCACTCTCCAAATTAATTAAGACCAAAGTGTATGGTTTCATCTCAAAATAATAATTATATTTGAAAAATTTTATTTATCCTACAAAAATAGTTTAATTTTTATAATTTTATTATTGAAATATATCATTTTATTTTCAGATTTTAAATTAACATTATTATATGTAATTTTTAAAATATAAAAATATAATAATAAATATTTTAGATAAATTATATTCTATTCAAAATAAAAAATATTCATATTTAAACCAACTATTATTATAAAATACAGCTATTAATACTACAAACGAAAGCAAATAGGATGATTTACGCAAATGATTTCGTTGATTATGTACACGAAACCCTTATTATTGATTTGGTGGAATTTGTTGGACAAAATGAAATACTTAATCCGGCATTAAATATATAAGGCCCGTGCCTGATCGTGGCATTGCTCTCACCTGAATTTCCGGATTTCCTCAGCGCATGTCACAACTAGAATTTTTTTTGGATTTTGGAGAATAGATAAGGAATGAAGTCTCTTAGGAAGGAGAAATGAATGCTATTACGGGAAAAAAATGAGGAATTTGAAGAGGAGCAGGTGAAAAGGGTGCATTGAAGAAGAGAAGAAGAAAACTAAACTCCTGTTTTATTATTTTTTTTTGTATATCTTTATTGAAACGGTATTGTAATAAGAATTCTTTTTTTAAGTGGAGTTAAATAAAATAAAACTATTATTGAAATGTCATTTTGATGAAGAAATGTGAGCCGTGAAAATACCTTCATGACTGTTCTTATGATGAAATTAACGACAATAGCACTCTTTTGTCCCGTGATAATTTTGTCACTACCTTACTATGCTTTATCAATTGGTTCTCCCGCCCGTCTTTTCTTAGGATACCGGCCATCCTGATTCAAGGCAGGTGAATCCTTCTTCAACTCTGGAAAATGATCAACTTCTAGGTCTAGGGTCATTTCTGAGATCCACATAGTGTAAGCTTTTATTCGGGTTAGTATTTTTTTATGTCATATTCTCAACATAGCAAAGTAAATGTAGAAGTAGATAATGTGAGTATAATGATAATGATTATCAATGAAAAAGATTGTATAAGTGTGCATGAGCTATTGTTCGGAAAATAAGAGAATGATTTGTGAATAACAAATAGACTGACACTATATCCATAAAGAGAAAAATTATGTGGTCGATTGCTTAGTTTTGATGTGAGCAAATGGATGAAATGACTTTATTAAGATGTTAAAATCTTTAAGGGATTTAGAATGTGGTTAGATTACTGTATTCTATATGCCTCGTACTCGCGAAATATAATAACTTGATATATTCATACCAAAAAAAACTACAAAACTAATTATATATATTTATAAACTAATTCATTGTTGCACACCCACCATCCCAATAAACACTTTTATTTATAATTTATTTCTAATAAATTTCTAACGAATTTGTATATAGTGGTACCAAGGACATCAATTTCGGTGTCCTTAAGGTAAGAGACGCCCCTCTTTTTATTTTTTATTTTTAAGAGACGCGTTTTCTCTCTCTCATTTTTTCTTCAGCCACACCTTCCTTTTTTTTTTTTTTTTTTTCTTTGACGGCGTCAGTAACTTTTTATTTTTTTTTCCCCAATCAATATTTGTTCAATTCATATCTTTTTAAAAAATCCTAAATTTTTTTAACATAAAATAGTTTATTGGATTAAATACAGTTTTGGTCCCCCATAATAGAGATAATTCTATTTTTTATCTTTTTTATATTTTGAGTGACATTATTAGTCCCAATCTTTTTTCTTTTAACAGATTTAGTCTTTTTTTTATGAAAAAATTTAGAAGATAACAGATTAACTCATTTGATCGCTAATCAAACCTAATTTTTTCTTCAAAATTATTTGTACTATGATATTTTCAATTCATTTTATGACTCGATTCATCGTGAATGTTCAATCTATTTAGATCGACTCACAATCCAAAATGACAGCTAAAACGTTAAATGAGTTGAACATTCATGAAGGTCCGGATCATAAAATTGGTTAAAAACATCATGGTACAAATCATTTTGAAGAAAAAATTAGCGATCAAATGAGTTAATCTGTTATCTTCTAAATATTTTTGTAAAAAAGAACTAAATCTGCTATAAAAAAAAAGATGAAGACTAATATTGACTCTCAAAATATAAGAGAGACCAAAAGTGAAATTATCCCATTATGAGAGACCAAAACTGCATTTAAACATAGTTTATTTGTTTTATTTTTAAAATTCATGTAATACAGAATATGAATTCATGTTTTGAGACGTGGTGCTAGTTGTTCTGAGACGTGGTAGACTGTATTTGTGAAAAAAATCAGTTTAAATTCACATGAATGGATGTAGACATTTTTGGACGTGGTTTTAGTTGTTCTGAGATGAGTTGAGATGATTTGTGAAAAAATAGTCTAAATTCACATGCATGGATGTATACGTTTTTGGACGTGGTTATAGTATTTTGACACGTGGTGCTAGTTGTTCTGAGACGTGGTGGACTGTCTTTGTGAAAAAAATCTGTTTAAATTCACACGCATGGTACAGTGTATAATTTCTACAAAAAACTATTTCTAAGAGTTGTATGGCTATTTTATTTGCTTTATCTTATTACAACACCTACTTACAAGATCATGAACATTTGGAAGAGTTATATGGTCATTTTAATTGTTTTATCTTCACAAAACTCTTAGATCAGAGATCATGACAATTTCTAAGAGTTGAATGGTCATTTTATTTGTTTTATCTCATTACAACTCTTAGATATGAGATCATGATCATTTCTAAGAACTGTATAGCCATTTTATTTGTTTTACCTTATCAAAACCCTTAGATAAAAGATTATGTACATTTCGGTCCACCTCAGACGTTTTAGGACGTAGTGCTAGTTGTTCTGAGACGAGTTGAGATGTTTTGTGAAAAAATCAGTTTAAATTCACATGTCTGGATGTAGACATTTTTGGACAGGGTTCTATTGTTTGAGACGTGGTGCTAGTTGTTCTGAGACGTGGTAAACAGTCTTTGTGAAAAAAAATCAGTTTAAATTCACATGAATGGATGTAGACATTTTTGGACGTGGTTCTAGTTTTTTTGAGACGAGTTGAGATATTTTGTGAAAAAATCAGTTTAAATTCACATGTCTGGATGTAGACGTTTTTGGACGTGGTTCAAGTGTTTTGAGACGTGATGCTTGTTGTTCTTAGACGTGGTTGACTATCTTTGTGAAAAAAATCAGTTTAAATTAACATGAATGAATATAGACATTTTTGGACGTGATTTTAGTTATTTTGAGACAAATTGAGATGTTTTGTGAAAAAATCAGTTTAAATTTACATGTTTGGATGTAGACATTTTTGGACGTGGTGCTAGTGTTTTGAGACGTGGTGCTAGTTGTTCTGAGACATGGTAGACTGTCTTTGTGAAAATAAATCAGTTTAAATTCACATGAATGGATATAGACGTTTTTGGACGTGGTTCTAGTTGTTCTGAGACTAGTTGAGATGTTTTGTAAAAAATCAGTTTAAATTCACATGTTTGGATGTAGATTTTTTTGGACGTGGTTCTAGTGTTTTGAGACATGGTGCTAGTTGTCTTAGACGTGGTACACTCGCGAGCCTACCGAGCCTATTTTTGGTCTGCTCGATACTCTGCTCTTCAGTTAGACGAGCCGAACTTTGACCGAGCTTACAGCCCTAATTCCTCGTAAGAAATTATATAAGGTACCTACTATATATATTTAATTATATTTAAAAATAAAGTGTTAAATTTAAAAAATTAAAAAATTATCATTATTTTACGATTGACTATACTTCAAAAATGGTCCATTACATATAGTGAAAATATTATTTTGGTAAAAAAAAATTACTTTTTTAGTCTACTACATCATGTTTTTTTTAAATTTTGGTCCAAAACTCACTTTTGCCTCTCTTGATCAGGGGCATTTTGGTCTTAATGAAAAGTATTTTTCTTTTAATCGACTGAAATTAATAAAATATTAAAAAAAGGACTAAACCTAATACCCTAAAATTTTAAGAAATTCCCAATCGACCCCCTCCTTTCTTCTTTTCCTTTCTTTTCTTTTTCTTTTCTTTATTTTTCTCCTTTTTTCTTCCTCTCTCCCCGACAGCCACCCCACCCCCGCTGGACCAACCCTCGCCGCCAACGAAACCGGCCATTCGATATCCCTCTCAGTCGCGCGACACCACAAAAACATTCCCCTCATCGCCTAGAACAAAACTCATGCCTTAAAACCCATTTTTCACCTCGTTTCTCTCTCTCTCTCTCTATCTGTCTGTCTGTCTGTCTGTCTCTCTCTCTCTCTCTCTCTCTCTCTCTCTCTCCGCTGCCGCTCCTTGCCGTCTCCCATGGAATGTTTTTGGTTGCTTGAAAATAATTTTATTGATTGGCTGCTGGAAAATAATTTTCTAAAGGAAAAAATTTTTACGGCTTGAAAATGGTTCAAGAAAAAGGAATGTTTTTGGTTTTCTTTTGCCTTGTCGGGCTGGTTTCAAAAACAAAAAAGAAGAAATATGGTTCTTTTAGGCTATTTGTTGGCCTTAAATTCTTGTCGGAAAACGAGTTCTCCGGAAAGGTTCCGGGCTCGATTGGGTTTCAAAAGATTGTTGCTTGGTTTTCTTTCACTGGAAATTGTTTCAGGAAGGGGAATCACCGAAAATATTTCGGGGTTTCGTTTGTTTGGCTGAAGTCTGGGTTTTGTTTTGGTTTCGAAATCAATTTTGTTTTGGGATTTTCTTAACGGAATGGTTCCGGAAAGATTCTGGATTTTGGTTTGTTTGGATTTGAAATTTTGGGCTGCTGTTTTGTTCTTTTTGCAGGGTTTATCACGGAGAAACAGGCCGGCCGAAAATGGTTTATGGCCTGCCTTGTTTCTCTCGCCGGTAGTCAACGAAAGTCAAAAGCGTTTAGCTGGACTTCGATCATTGCTTGGTTTCGGTCACCGTTGTGTCGGACTGGAATTAGGCGTAGGTCAGAGATGGAGAGCAGCGTCTCTAGCAACGAAGGTCGCGGCATGACGTTCACCTGGACGTTTGCGCTGTAAGGAAATTAATTCCTAATAAATTAAACCTTCAATCAATTATTGGGATAAACTAAAGCGGAAGCGTACCTTGATCCATAGCGATTGATTGATAGATCAAGCAACTGAACTGACGGTTGAATTAATCTCGTGATGAATCCCGGCAATGGTCTTCCAGGTGATTATCAGCCTTCTTTCTAGAGAGATAGTTTCTCTAGTATTTTTTCTTATTGATGGGGAATAAGAAAAACAGAAAGTCTTGATTCACCCGGGGACCATAACCTTTATTTATAATATTAGGGTTTCCTAAATTACAGTTTCACCCATCGCAAAAAAGTAATTATAGGAATATACCGGTTTCTGCACAATAATATTCCATACTTAAAAGATACTTATGCCTTATTAAACTTAATTGATCACTTTAATTAGGCATAACTATATATAGACAACACTTTAATGTACAATAACCATATTTATATATTAACGTTAAGTCCAAAACCTTACAATCTCCCACTTGGACTAACGCAATATATATACCTTATAATTGTACATGAACTGAATGAGTACTCTGAATTTGTTGTCATAACATATCTTTCACAATCCCGTCCATTAACTATATCAACATAGGATCAAAGAGGCTTTCGCTGCGACTAATGCAGCTAGACCCATCAATGGTCACATATGTCAACATAGCCAAATGACATGGATCAAGTATGGATGCACAGCATGGAAATTTCACGTGATGTGATCTTTAACGTGCCTAAATCCAACTGGTCCAACTGAACTTTAATGAGATCAATTTAATATGAAAATCAGAATATGAGCACAACTGAAAACTGAAACTTTAAACTTTAACTTTATGGTTTACGCTGCAGCATTAAAACCAATCCAAACACCCATTTGAGCAACATGCTCAAGAAAGACCTTGGGTGGCAAACCCTTAGTAAAGGGATCCGCAATATTGGAGTCTGTCCTTATGTGCTCTATGGAAATCTGACCATTCTGAATTCTTTCTCTAACAACAAGATACTTGATCTCTATGTGTTTAGACTTAGAGGAACTTCTGTTATTGTTAGAGAATTCCACGGCAGCTGAATTGTCACAAAATAACCTAAGTGGTCTTTCAATACCATCGACAATTCGTAAGCCCGTGACTAAATTTCGCAGCCATATTGCATGATTGGATGTCTCAAAACATGCTATGTATTCAGCAGCCATTGTTGAAGTTGCTATCAGTGTCTGCTTGACACTTTTCCAAGATATAGCTCCTCCGGCAAGTGTGTAAACATAGCCTGAAGTGGATCTAAAATTATCTGGACATCCACTGTAGTCGGAGTCGGAATACCCAATGATCTCTAACTGATCCGACCTTCGATAAGTGAGCATATGATTTGTAGTTCCACGAAGATACCGCATGACCCTTTTGGCTGCTCCCCAATGTTCCATACCGGGATTACTTAAGTATCTGCCTAAAACTCCAACAATGAACGCAATATCTGGACGCGTACATACCTGAGCATACATTAGACTTCCCACAGCAGAAGCATAGGGAATCTTTTGCATTTCCTTTCTTTCGAAAGAGTTCTTGGGGCATTGATTGAGACTGAACTTGTCTCCCTTAGAAACTGCAGTAGCACATGGCTTGCAATCCTGTATCCCAAATCTTTTAAGAATTTTTTCGATATAGCTCTTTTGTGACAACTGTAATATACCTCGAGAGTGATCTCGAAATATCTGTATACTTAATACAAAGAGGCGTCGCCAAGATCTTTCATCTCAAAATGATCTGAAAGAAATTTCTTGGTTTCGTGCAATAAGCCTATATCATTGCAGGCAAGCAGTATGTCATCAACATACAAAACCAGAAAAATATGTCTACTCCCACAGAACTTATGATATACACAATCATCCACTAAATTCACCTCAAAACCAAAAGAGATGATCACTTGATGGAATTTGCGATACCATTGACGGGAAGCTTGTTTGAGTCCATAGATGGATTTCTTTAGTTTGCACACCATCTGCTTTGAATGTTTAGAAACAAAGTTTTCAGGTTGCATCATATATATTGTTTCATCAATGTCTCCATTGAGAAACGCTGTCTTAACATCCATCTGATGAAGCTCAAGATTAAAATGAGCCACTAATGCCATTATGGTCCTAAAAGAGTCTTTCGATGATACTGGAGAGAAAGTCTCTGTATAGTCGATGCCTTCCTTTTGAGTAAATCCTTTTGCAACAAGACGTGCCTTATATCTTTCCACATTACCTTTTGAATCCCGTTTGGTTTTAAATATCCATTTGCAACCAATGGGTTTCACACCTTCAGGTAATGGGACAAGATCTCAAACGTCATTGTCTTTCATTGACTTGATTTCCTCATTCATGGCATCTATCCACTTTTGAGAGTTGGAACTTTCAATGGCCTGGTGGAAGTTGATTGGATCATCTCCCACCATTTCATTGGCTTCTTCATGTTCCATGAGAAACACTATATAGTCATCCGGAATAGCATTTCTCCTTTCTCTAGTGGATCTTCTTAATGGCATTTGTTCTTGAGGCTGTTGAGTTTGTTCTTCATGATTTTGTTCTTGATGAGGGAAATCATCGAAATTGTCTTGTAATTCTTGAACAACTTCAGGAATTACAACCGTAGGAAGAGAAACTGATTCCTCTTCAAGGACAAAGTCATTAACCTTATCTTCCCCTCCAAACTCAATATCCTCAAAGAATTGGGCATTTCCCGTCTCAAAGAAGGATCTGCTTTTGGGATCATAGAATTTGAATCCCCTAGACCTTTCAGCGTATCCAACAAAATAGCAACTTATGGTTCTTGAATCCAGTTTTCTTTCACTAGGCTTATAAGGCCTAGCTTCAGCTGGACAACCCCAAACATGAAAGTGCCTAATACTGGATTTTCTGCCAGTCCATAGTTCATAAGGGGTTTTAACAGTTGCTTTAGTTGGAACTCTGTTAAGTATATAGGTTGCAGTCTTTAGTGCTTCACCCCAGAGTGTATTCGGTAAAGAAGTACGACTTATCATACTTCTTACCATATCTTTAATTGTCCTATTCCGCCTTTCAGCAACACCATTCATAGTAGGACTAACAGGCATGGTGTACTGTGGGACAATGCCACACTCATCGAGGAATTTAGCAAATGGTCCCGGACGTTGTTCACCTGATCCATCATATCTACCGTAGTATTCACCACCACGATCAGATCTGACAGCCTTAATGCTTTTTCCAAGCTGATTTTCAACTTCAGCCTTAAAGCTTTTGAACACGTTTAGGGCTTGTGACTTCTCATGAATGAGATAAAGGTAAACATATCGTGAAAAATCATCTATGAACGTGATAAAATATGTTTGACCATTCCAAGAAGCCGTAGGGAATGGCCCACAAATATCTGTATGTATCAGTTCCAAGACATCTTTAGATCTTTCAGCCTCAAATCTCCTTTTGTCTGTCTGTTTTCCCTTAATGCACTCAACACAGATTTGAGAATCTGTAGAGTCCAATGGATCAAGAATTCCATCTGACACAAGTCTTTCAATTCTCTGTCTAGAGATGTGACCTAAGCGCTTATGCCAAAGAGTAATGGAATTCTGATTGATTAATTTGCGTTTAGTACCACGTGTATCCACATGCAAGGTTTCATTGTATGAAACAATAGTATCAAGCAAATAAAGGTTATCATTACTAATTAAAGAGCCAGTTCCAACCTGCTTTGAATTAAATGAAAGACTAACTTTATTGTTTCCAAGAAGACAAAAGTAACCTGATTTGTCCAATAAAGAAACAGAAATTAAATTCCGTCTAAATGACGGAACAACATAAGTGTCTTCCAAATCCAAATAAAAACCAGTCTTTAATAACAACCTAAATGTGCCTATTGCCTCAACTTCAGCCGTCTCGCCATTCCCCACATAGATGATTCTTTCAGCATCAATTGGTTTGCGATAATGGAGGCAACCCTGCAAAGACACACTTATGTGAGCAGTAGCACCGGAATCTACCCACCAAGTATGTCTTGGTACTGAAACCAAATTAACCTCAGAACAAACATTAACAATGACCATACCTTTCTTGGCACGCCAAGCATGATATTTGGTGCATTGTTTCTTTTGATGAGAAGTGTCACGACAGAAGAAACAAGAGGATTCCTTAGTCTGTTTCTTTTGTGGTGCTGCAACTGCAACTTCCTTATCCTTCTTTTTCCTTTTGTTCTTATTATTCTGTTTAGAGGTTGTTGCCAAATGAGCACTCTCAGTCTTTTCTTGCTTCAATCTTTCCTCTTCTTGCACACAGTGAGAAATGAGTTCGTTAAGATCCCATTTTTCCTTTTGGCAGTTATAACTGACTTTAAACTGCCCAAACTGTGCAGGAAGGGAAATAAGTACCAAATGCACCAACAAGTCATCAGACAAGTCTAACTGCAGTGCCCTTAATTTTGAAGCAACATTAGACATCTGCAAAATGTACTCCCTTATGTTCCCAGAACTCTTATACCTCATGGAAACAAGTTTACTCAAGAGAGTGCTTGTTTCCCCTTTATCACTTTTAACAAAAGACTTTTCGAGTTCTTGCAGGAACAAATTGGCATTGTTTTCCTCTTTAACAGTGCCCCTAAAGGTTTCCGGAATTGACCGCTTCATGATCATTAGACTCAGGCGATTTGATCGCTCCCACCGCTCCATGTTCCTTCTTTCCTCATAGGAACTAGTATCCGTAAGAGCAGGGGGCAATCAGACCGAAGCGCAAGGTCTAGATCCATGCAACCAAGAACTATCAGAATATTGTCCTTCCAATTCTTGAAATTTGCACCATTAAGTGTTGGAATAGAATTAACATTGGCAGAAATAATTGCAGCAGAATCAACTGGAAAAACAAAATAACCAAACATAAGCTCACACTAAAAAATATGACGAAATTTAAATTGACATCCCCATCACAAGATATCTAGCGCAACATTGGGTTTAGTCTTTGGACAGAAACATCAATTTGCAAGTGATACTCTTGTTGCAGTAATCAAATATTGTCAATACACTCCTGTCAAATAATAAGCCTTCCTTTGGGCCGACTTATTATTCACATGGAAAAACCTAATATTGTCACATATTTATTACCGCAAGTATGTTTTAATTTCGGCCAAGTGAGGACCTTCCTTTGGGCCGATCATCACCCGCATGATATTAAAACACACACAATCACCTTGGTAATTTAAAATTGATCATCAAACACAAAAGAGGTTACTTTGGCAACTTTTTATGTCCTCTAATCAACCAAAATATACTAGGTGTTATAAACCTTATATTTTATGTCAAAATAAATAAATCATATTATCTGTAATCCCAAAATCTGAACTAATTAAAGTTTTGAAAAAATTTTGCAACCAAATAAAATTTTTCCAAACTTAAATAGTTCAAAATATGATTTCTTTCAACTTTAGGGTTAAAATTACAATTTTCTAAAAGTTTACAAGCCAATCTGTAAGTTCTTTAATAATTCAGGGTCAAATCAAGAAATCATAAAAGTTTCTGGACCTAATTGAATTATAACTAAATCTGTAGGAAGGATTTTATAACTTAAAAACTTGAGGAACTGAAATTGCAATTCTTAAAACAAAACCCTAAATTCTTTTCTTCTTCTTCGTTCAAACACAACAGAGCCGCCGCCGCCTTCCCTAATCCCACCACCGCCCGCTGCAACACCCGCCGCAACACCCGCCACCACTACTGCCCACCATCGTCTCCACCGACGTCTTCACCGCCACCACCGCTAGACCTTCACCGCAAAACCGAAAGCGGCGAAGATAACGGTGACGGTTTTACCAAACTGAAGACCGAAAATGCAGGCGTCGTTGTCGCCTGCTGACGAAGAATGGAGAACTCCGGCGGTCGCATCTTTCGCGACCGTTCCATTCCCGACGGAGGTGACACAGCGACGCGGGCGAGCGTTCGAGTCAGAACCAAAAAAGACCGAACCCAAAGCAACGAACTTCACGTTTCTTGCGGCAATGAAAGTAAAGAAACGAAGGATGGTGAGCGGCGGAACCAAAATCCTTGACGGAAAGCGGCGAGCGGGATTAGTCGGCCTGAACCAAAACCTTGATTGAACGAAGAACCAAAAAAATTTCCCAGGACAAAATTTTTTTTTTTTTTTCTCAGGAAAACCAAAACGGAAGAAACAGTAAAGCCATAGCAATTTGGATTGTTCATTTTTCCAAACAGTAGTAAATAGTAATGAAATTGCTATGAACAATAATGAACCCAGTTTTCCACGAACCAATTAATTAATGAAGGAAGCAACTTGAGTTCTCAAAATTTTCCGGCGAGAACGTTAATTTATTGCGGCAACCCAAAAACAAAAAACTTGATCAAAAAATTCAACCAAATAATAACGGAATTAATAATGATATAATTTAATTAATTCCCAAATAATTGATAAGAAGGTGGCTCTGATACCACTTGTAAGGAAATTAATTCCTAATAAATTAAACCTTCAATCAATTATTGGGATAAACTAAAGCGGAAGCGTACCTTGATCCATAGCGATTGATTGATAGATCAAGCAACTGAACTGACGGTTGAATTAATCTCGTGATGAATCCCGGCAATGGTCTTCCAGGTGATTATCAGCCTTCTTTCTAGAGAGATAGTTTCTCTAGTATTTTTTCTTATTGATGGGGAATAAGAAAAACAGAAAGTCTTGATTCACCCGGGGACCATAACCTTTATTTATAATATTAGGGTTTCCTAAATTACAGTTTCACCAATCGCAAAAAAGTAATTATAGGAATATACCGGTTTCTGCACAATAATATTCCATACTTAAAAGATACTTATGCCTTATTAAACTTAATTGATCACTTTAATTAGGCATAACTATATATAGACAACACTTTAATGTACAATAACCATATTTATATATTAACGTTAAGTCCAAAACCTTACATGCGCACTTTTTCTCGGACTATCGATGTTTCTCGAATTTGACGTTTCATGTTGTAGAAAGGTTCTGGTTGGATTCGATCAACTGGGTTTTCGATCTGTACCGATTTTTGGTCGTCGTTCGCTCTCGATTACCGCTGCATCTCGATCGGTTATGGCTTCGTTCGACGTTGCAATCGGGGAGGATGTTCGGTGGTCCTCCATCGTCATCGTCTTCATCATGGATATTAGAAAAAGGAAATAGTTGGACTGGTGTTTAAAATTATTTTTTTGATTATTTTATAATTTTCAGTGATTAAAAGAAAAATACTTTTCATTAAAACCAAAATACCTCTGTCAAGAGAGGCAAAAGGGGGTTTTGGACCAAAATTTTAAAAAAAATATGATGTAGTGGACTAAAGAAGTAGTTTTTTTTTTTTGGACCAAAATGATATTTTCGCTATATATAATGGACCATTTTTTTAGTATAGTCTTTACGGTTTATCATTGACAACCATGATTTATCTCTTTGTTGAATAGTAACTTTTTAATTTAAATTTATCTAGTTATATTCTGTTTTAAATTATAATTAAATTGAGTATATTATTAGCAATGATATATTTTTACTAGGTTTGATTTTATTTATTAACGTTATTGAAAATTTTCTTATTTTATTTAAAGAAAATCTTTTGATGTAATATTTTAGTGTTTAATTTTATTAATTAATGAAATATTAATTTATTTAAATTATTTATTACTGCAAAATATTAAGCTTATATTTAAACTAGTCTATTGAGCGTTAATAAATAAAAATTTATAAAAATTTCATATAAATTTTGATCAAATGAATTTAACGTGAAAATGTAAAGTTCAAAAAATATATGTATTTTTTTTAACCAAATAGTCTCACATGTCCCAACGACATGGCAGACCAACAAGTTTGAATACATTTTTATTAAATTATAAAAAACTTAATAAATCAGGTATAATGAGCAGTATCATGACTTACCCAAATCCTCACTTATATCTAAATTCTCTCACCTCCAATGCTAATCTATACATGGGGTTACTAGTTACCGCCTCACTTTTTGGGACGGTAGTCCATAGGTTTTGATAAAAATGTTTTTTTACATAAAAAGGGATGGAGAGAGAGTGTATTGTAGGAGAAGCATTTTAGTCCAAATTAGAGCGGTAAGAGAAAAGTATTTGGACGATAATTAGTAATTTCTTTTATACAATCACCAAAATACCTAGACATATATACCAAAACATCAATATCATGCAAGAGCCAGGAAAGACGTATGATCTTTTATATATATATATATATATATATATATATATATATATATATATAGCAAAAACGAATGGAGTGGAAAACAAAGCAACAAACATACAAGCAATGAGATCTCATTGCTTGTTTGAATTTGGGCAAAATACACTGCACTCCATTTATAATCGCTAGTACTATTACCCCCTCAGTTTTAAATATTACTGTTTTAATTTTAATAAAATTATCCTTTTGATTAAAATTGAGAGAGATGATATTATAGAGGATATTTTAGTCCAAATTAGGACGATAGAAAGTAAAATTAAGACGATAATTATTAAAATTTTTTATAATTTTTTTATATCATTATCGAGAGTTAACGAGTGACATTATAATTATGATTTCTTTATGATTTCTTTACCCTTTTTTTTTTTTCCCTTTAATAGTAAGAACAATAAGAAATTTAAACTCCCACTATTAATCCATTAAACTTGTAAAATTTGTAATAATAATTGAAAAAACACTGGAGCGACATGTAAAGCCAATAATTTGGAGTGACCTAACTAATTTGCAAGGGGTTATTATTCTCCACCCTCATTTTATTATTTTCGACCCCTTTTTCAAAATTACTCTTAATTTTTATCTACATTCTTTTACACTTTGTTTTCTTCATAAGAAATTTGGTTAAAAATAAGGGGGGACGACTAACAAAATAGAGGCAGTTAATACGAATTCTATTTTCCTAAATATACATATTTTGAAGGAATCAACTCGTGGAACAGTTGAAAACAATGCTCTAATCTCATGAATCACGTTTTAGAGAAATGGAGTTGCCAATTGGGCGTTGACGAATGATTAAGATGAAAATTCACTCTCCAAATTAATTAAGACCAAAGTGTATGGTTTCATCTCAAAATAATAATTATATTTGAAAAATTTTATTTATCCTACAAAAATAGTTTAATTTTTATAATTTTATTATTGAAATATATTATTTTATTTTCAGATTTTAAATTAACATTATTATATGTAATTTTTAAAATATAAAAATATAATAATAAATATTTTAGATAAATTATATTTTATTCAAAATAAAAAATATTCATATTTAAACCAACTATTATTATAAAATACAGCTATTAATACTACAAACGAAAGCAAATAGGATGATTTACGCAAATGATTTCGTTGATTATGTACACGAAACCCTTATTATTGATTTGGTGGAATTTGTTGGACAAAATGAAATACTTAATCCGGCATTAAATATATAAGGCCCGTGCCTGATCGTGGCATTGCTCTCACCTGAATTTCCGGATTTCCTCAGCGCATGTCACAACTAGAATTTTTTTTGGATTTTGGAGAATAGATAAGGAATGAAGTCTCTTAGGAAGGAGAAATGAATGCTATTACGGGGAAAAATGAGGAATTTGAAGAGGAGCAGGTGAAAAGGGAGCATTGAAGAAGAGAAGAAGAAAACTAAACTCCTGTTTTTTTTTTTTTTTTTATATCTTTATTGAAACGGGTGTCGTAATAAGAATTCTTTTTTTAAGTGAAGTTAAATAAAATAAAACTATTATTGAAATGTCGTTTTGATGAAGAAATGTGAGCCGTGAAAATACCTTCATGACTGTTCTTATGACGAAATTAACGACAATAGCACTCTTTTGTCCCGTGATAATTTTGCCACTACCTTACTATGCTTTATCAATTGGTTCTCCCACCCGTCTTCTCTTAGGATACCAGCCATCCTGATTCAAGGCAGGTGAATCCTTCTTCAACTCTGGAAAATGATCAACTTCTAGGTCTAGGGTCATTTCTGAGATCTACATAGTGTAAGCTTTTATTCGGGTTAGTATTTTTTTATGTCATATTCTCAACATAGCAAAGTAAATGTAGAAGTAGATAATGTGAGTATAATGATAATGATTATCAATGAAAAAGATTGTATAAGTGTGCATGGGCTATTGTTCGGAAAATAAGAGAATGGTTTGTGAATAACAAATGGACTGACACTATATCCATAAAGAGAAAAATTATGTGGTCGATTGCTTAGTTTTGATGAGAGCAAATGGATGAAATGACTTTATTAAGATGTTAAAATCTTTAAGGGATTTAGAATGTGGTTAGATTACTATATTCTATATGTCTCGTACTCGCGAAATATAATAACTTGATATATTCATACCAAAAAAAATACAAAACTAATTATATATATTTATAAACTAATTCATTGTTGCACGGCAATTTTTATAGTACACATAGGTGTATGGCAAGCATGGTACTAATAGTTGATTTTCTACTCAAAACCTCATTAAATGAGGTGTGACTCACTTTTGCTTCTATATTTTGCTTCACTCGCCTAACCTATGTTTGCAATACCCTCAAAATTTTTGAAAATTGATCTTTAATTAGTGCTCAGCCTTCTCTCATCAAATCAACATTCTCATTCCTTCCTCATTTTCTCTCTCCCTCTCTCATTCATTCCTCTCTCCCAAACCCCTAGTCCGGCGGCGGCAACAACGTCGTCCGGTGGTATTCCAGCCATCAAAATGCCAAAACTCTTGAGGGGTTATGTAGATCTAGTCTAGGGGAATATTTCTAAGGTGGTTTCAGCCCAAAAGAAAGTTGGACGGCGGCGGTGCGTGGCAAGGCAGCGGCGGCGATTGGAGGAGACCGTGAAATCGACTGTCAGTGAAAATCCGGTCGTGGTTTACTCCAAGACTTGGTGCTCGTGAGTGCTGCTGTTTTCTAATTAAAGCTACTGTATTTTTGTGTTTATTTATGGAGTTTTGAAATGGGTTTGTTGGGTTTTGTGTTTAAGGTACTCTGCTGAGGTGAAATCATTGTTTAAGAAGCTAGGTGTGGAGCCGATTGTGCCACGCAGGACCAAAATGGTAACGAACCTACATAAAATCGTGATCTTTAAGTTGTTGCATGTCTTCTGCAAAGTTGATGGAATATGTCCAAAGTTGATGGGTTATATCACTAAACTTCTGCACTTATTTTTAGTCTGTTGTTGTTGATGGAATATCACAATTTGTGATGGAATATCGTACATATGGTGATGGAATTGATGGTAATCATGTTACTTATGTGAAACTGTTTCTCGATGGAATAAAATGTTGTATGATATCTGTTCTGGTTGATGGAATATGTCCAAATTTGATGGAATAAAATGTTGTATGATATCTGTTCTGGTTGATGGAATATGTCCAAAGTTGATGGAATATATCACTAAACTCCTGCACTTATTTTTAGTCTGTTGTTGATGGAATATCACAATTTGTGATGGAATATCGTACATATAGTGATGGAATTGATGGTAATCATGTTACTTATGTGAAACTGTTTCTCGATGGAATAAAATGTTGTATGATATCTGTTCTGGTTGATGGAATATGTCCAAATTTGATGGAATAAAATGTTGTATGATATCTGTTCTGGTTGATGGAATATGTCCAAAGTTGATGAGTTATATCACTAAACTCCTGCACTTATTTTTAGTCTGTTGTTGTTGATGGAATATCACAATTTGTGATGGAATATCGTACATATGGTGATGAAATTGATGGTAATTATGTTACTTATGTGAAACTGTTTCTCGATGGAATAAAATGTTGTATGATATCTGTTCTGTTGATGGAATATGTCCAAATTTGATGAAATAAAATGTTGTATGATATCTGTTCTGGTTGATGGAATATGTCCAAAGTTGATGGAATATGTCCAAAGTTGATGGAATATATCACTAAACTCCTGCACTTATTTTTAGTCTGTTGTTGTTGATGGAATATCACAATTTGTGATGGAATATCGTACATATGGTGATGGAATTGATGGTAATCATGTTACTTATGTGAAACTGTTTCTCGATGGAATAAAATGTTGTATGATATCTGTTTTGGTTGATGGAATATGTCCAAATTTGATGGAATAAAATGTTGTATGATATCTGTTCTGGTTGATGGAATATGTCCAAAGTTGATGGAATATGTCCAACGTTGATGGAATATGTCCAAAGTTGATGGAATATGTCCAAAGTTGATGGAAAACTCTTTACGTACAGGCAAAATGAAGAACGATGATGACGAAGAGACGGATGATGATTGATGGAATTGATGGAATATCGTACAAAATGGTGATGTAATGGCGACGTGGATTTTAATCTATTGAAACTGTCAAGTTTGTATTTTGATGGGTTATTTTATTCGTGTAAATTGTCATTTCTTTGTTGTTGTTGATGGGTTATATCACTAAACTCATGCACTTATTGTGAAGATTGATGGTAATTTTGAATATGTTAAATTTCCCTAGAAAATTGAAATAATTATCATTATCTTGGAAAGTGGTGAATTGTAAAATGACAGTTTTATTAATTTATTTATGTTTCCTTATTTTCAAGAAAACATCTCATTAAATTATGTTTTCTTATTTATGTTTTCTTATTTTCAAGAAGAGAGTGTAAACACTCTCTCAATAACTAATTTAATTTTTAATTTTTTTTCCTAGGGGTACCACTCTCATATGGTACTCCTAGTGGTATGATATAAGTACTGTAGTGGTACCAAGGACATCAATTTCGGTGTCCTTAAGGTAAGAGACGCCCCTCTTTTTATTTTTAATTTTTAAGAGACGCGTTTTCTCTCTCTCATTTTTTCTTCAGCCACACCTTCATTTTTTTTTTTTCTTTGACGGCATCAGTAACTTTTTATTTTTTTTCCCCAATCAATATTTGTTCAATTCATATCTTTTTTAAAAAAATCCTAAATTTTTTTAACATAAAATAGTTTATTGGATTAAATACAGTTTTGGTCCCCCATAATAGAGATAATTCTATTTTTTATCTTTTTTATATTTTGAGTGACATTATTAGTCCCAATCTTTTTTCTTTTAACAGATTTAGTCTTATTTTTACGAAAAAATTTAGAAGATAACAGATTAACTCATTTGATCGCTAGTCAAACCTAATTTTTTCTTCAAAATTATTTGTACTATGATATTTTCAATTCATTTTATGACCCGATTCCTCGTGAATGTTTAATCTATTTAGATCGACTCACAATCCAAAATGACAGCCAAAACGTTAAATGAGTTGAACATACATGAAGGTCCGGATCATAAAATTTGTTAAAAACATCATGGTACAAATCATTTTGAAGAAAAAAATTAACGATCAAATGAGTTAATCTGTTATCTTCTAAATATTTTTGTAAAAAAGAACTAAATCTGCTATAAAAAAAAAGATGAAGACTAATATTGACTCTCAAAATATAAGAGAGACCAAAAGTGAAATTATCCCATTATGAGAGACCAAAACTGCATTTAAGCATAGTTTATTTGTTTTATTTTTAAAATTTATGTAATACAGAATATGAATTCATGTTCATATCATATAAAATGTAACATGATTTTATAACATACGTAGTAGACTTTCATACCAAATATAACATAAAGATTATCATATGAAAGTAAAAAATAATTTATTTTATAGAGAACATAATATACATATTTTATGAGACACAACATCATTTTATATATAATGTATAACAAAAAATATCTACACATGAAAATCACCCTTCCTTCCAATCTTAACGGACGCAGGCCAGGGCTTTAATGACCTCGATGGAGAACCGAGCAATGGACAACCGAGATAAGTATGTCATCGGAGGGGCCACCTTGAGGGGTTTTCCATCAGACGTAGCCATCGAGTATATGGCCTCCGGGGTAAGGTATTCCACCGAAGTTCATGTATCGAGACCCAAATAGGGGCTATGGAGGGTCTTCCTCAAATTTGAAATGAGGACTCCATTTCAAGACTCTCATCAAGAAGCCCCCAATCTTCCGTGTCCCCTTCATCCATAGCCTCCGATAGTCCTCCTCTTGATCGAAGCGAAGGAGGACATGTCTCGAATTCATCAGCCCCACCTGGAACGCGACTTGGAAACCAACAAACCTGAGATCCCGCTTCACATCGGTCATCCGAGGCCTCCCATAGGAGAATTTTCCAACAAGCGAAAGCCGATGAGGAGCAATCAGCCTCGCGTGTTCCTGTGCATCGTACTCCACTACAGTGGTTTCATTAAAAATTTTTGCAGATTTTGGGATGGGGCGAGGGGTTCTTTTGACTTGAAAGGAGAAGAGAATGTATGAAGGCGTGCCGGGTGTGGCCAGCCGGGGCCGGGGTCCGGCGCGGTCATGCCAGACGGAGCCGATTGTAGTGGCGTGTTAACGTCGGGTCTCTAGGGGAGAGAAAGTAAAGTTAAAGAGAGAGAGAGAGAGAGAGAGAGAGAGAGAGAGAGTTTTATTAAAAAAATTTATTACCTAAAAGTGTATTCATACTTTTTACCAATTTTCATCGCTACTCTTCATCGATTTTGATTTTTGCGTTAAATCTTTGCTTTGAGACATCAAATCACTATATAATAAAGTGTGATGCAACTGTAAATAAGATCTCATTAGCTATATGAGGTAGCTGTGAATTTGTAACTTTGTAAAATTTTCATCTCCTTGAGTTGTCAGTTGAAAAATGAAGTATCGAAAAATCATTAAATCATAAGGCACTCCAAACAAAGTCCTCAATTATACAATATGAATAACAACAGCAAGTACGAGGTTTTATATATAGCATTTATTCCATCATGGTGGACGTCTGTATAGATCTTATGTTGCCAACAACTATAGGCTTTAATTGTCACAACTTTCTTTTCGCTGCATATGGAGATTTGAAGTGATGGAGAAGATTTCTTCAATCAATGGCCTGAAGGTGAGAATCCACCATTCTCTAGATCGCCATTTCTTAGCCGTGAAAATACAACCTACATAACAGAGAGAATTGGAACAATTTCAACCTACTACAAGTAACTATTTCAAGAACCTTGAAATTCAGCTAAGAATTTGCTAAGAAAATATGTAAGACAATTTCTTGATAGATATTATTTCCGGGGTTTTTTATGTGAGATGTTTCAGAGGGTAGGAAAAAATTTTCTTTATACCTGATAGTTCCCTATTGCACGAGTCTTATGTCCTGCAGCAGTGTAATCAAAGTAATATTCCCATGTCCGGATGAACTTTTCGTCAAACCCCAAAGCTAGGATTTCACTGAGGAGGCGAACATTTGAAAACAAGCTTGAATTTTAGTGAAAAGAATCAAAGGGTTATTGAAGCATTCATCAATTGTGAGGAACTGTGTCTCTTTTTTACCTTCGGTTGTCCAGGAATTTTTTCCTCCAATTTCTCAGTGTATAATAGTAATGAAGTCCAATGTTTTCGACGTGATCAACACTGCATTTGAGGAACTTATGAGTTTCCCATTTGGAGAGATTCAACTGCTGAATATTGGCAAAGGTTTACCTGAATCTCGATGCAGCAGTCATGGCTGTCATTACTCGGGTTAAGGAAGGTACGCAACTACCTGGAAATATGTATTCTTTTATGAAATCTGAGTTTCTTCTGAACGCTTCATACCTCTGATCTTGTATGTATGTGAACTGAGGAAACGAAAGTATAGATGAGCATTAGTGGCTGATGTCAAATCAAACATAGTCTCAGTTTCTCTTATTCCTATGTATAATTTGCCCTTTTGTTTTTATATTTTCGGCCACACTGCAGCTATGCTATGAATCTGATGGAGCGTTCTGAAAGTGTGATATAATACATCCTACCAGGAATGAATTCGGCTTTTGTTTTCTTTGATTGAAATGTGAGAGCCATCAATCACTATAACCATGATTTTTGATGATTAGCCTCTGGATTTTGAGACATTATGCAGAGTGATTGTAATTTGTATTGTATTATTACCTGCAGGACGAAAATCCCATCTTCTGCCAATACTGAGTCGCAGCAACTGAAGAAAGTCTCAAGGAATTCGTGACCAACATGTTCCACCATCTCACTGCAATTGAATATGAATCAATGTTGTCATCTACGCGTCAGGAGAGAATATGCAAAATTGTTGGAGCAGGAAGGAACTTACCATTATATGATCCTGTCATATTTGTAGGTGTCTGGCAGGTGACGATAATCACAGAGAAGAATTTTTATGTGATTCTGGATTTGAAAACATGTCAGGATACAATACTGTAAAACTAGGCAAGAAAGATCGGATACAGAATAATTCAAAGTTTAAAAGCAGGGTTATAGGTACATGTACTTATTATTATATAAAGTAATATTTGTCATGCCAACCGAATTTATTATATATATAGTACATGTATAAGAACTGTTACAATACCATCTTTTATCTATGTGAATGTAAATTAAGCTTCTAAACCTCTAAATTTGATACCTGCAACCCTGCTTCTTTCACTTTCTGTTCCGCATATTTCAATTGATTTGCAGACAGGGTGATTCCAGTGTATTGACAGCCAGTTCTTTTCACAGTTTCAATAGCTAAAGTTCCCCAACCGCATCCAATATCAAGGACATGGTGCTCCTTACTTATTCTAGCCTGAAAGTAAGTCAGAAAACAATTAACATCTCCTTACAATGAGAAAACGGTCTTGAATCTTGATTATCAAATCTCTCACCTTTTCAATAAGTGAAGAAATCTTTCTCATCTGAGCATCTTTTAAATCCTCATCCGGGGACTATATATGGATCCCAAGTATGACAACCAAAGGCAAGGTAAAGGATGTGAAATCAGTAAGGCTAAGTATATTTTCAGATTTCGATTTCAAAAGGATTTGATGTACTAAAGAAAGCTGAAACTCTTTACCTTAAAAATTGCACCTGAATATAACATTGTTTCATCCATAAACAGAGAGAATAGTTCATTACTCTACGAAACAAGACAAGTAAAAAAAATTCTGTTATCAATAAAGCACAAACGCCCGTATTATAGAACTCAAAAAAGAACTAATAGAAAGATTATCAGCTTCCTGTTCAATACTTAGCTTGTGGCTAATCACTTATGAAGAATAAGAAGGGATTACCAGGTCATAATGCTGAGATATGTTTCGAAGAGACTGTGAAACAGTATTTTGCCTGAAAATATGCTTAAGGAAATACTTTGCCGAAGCTAATCCAGCTGACAGAAACAATGGTGTCCACCAGCCCCTGATGCAAGAATTAAATGTCATATACGAAAACTGATCAGGTAAGTATAATGGATCATTTGATATCAGGAAAATCACTTCAATTACCCTTTGGAGGTACAACTTTTTGGGGCAGAAGCTTTTAGATCATTGTAATTGTAAATCTGAAAAGAAAGACATCAGAAGAAAGCAGTAGTCATAAATTTAACAAGTTGTTTAGGGTTCATGAACATACCAAGAAAAGATTAAGCAGTCCTTGGTTTGGGTCAACAAAAGAAATGTCTCCGTTCATATAGGCATTTGCCAAGCCTATGTCCGCTTCAGTTGCAACCTGAGAATAATAAGTAACGCCGCCGATTACGAAAACTGATTCTGCAGTAAGAAAACCGAAGCCAAAAACAAACACTCTTACCTTCCAGTAAAACTGAGGATTGTGAACTTTCACTTCAACTTCCGGGGAGCCCTTTTGTTTAGTTCCTCCAAACGTGACAACTGTACCATCTTCTTCCAATAAACTGCCATACAATATGTGACACATTAGGACATTTCGGGATAACAAATGTGATGAAGCTGCTGTTGCCAATGTCAAGAAACAGGAACATTTACATAACTAGTTAAAACATCAAATGGGATTCAATCCTAGACTTGCCATATTAATTATTTCATCCCATATTGAGATTGGAATATCATTTTTTTTATCAAAACATAAAACGTGTTTAATACTAACCTTAATCTGCCGGTGGCAACGAAGCCATTCAGAAACTCAATAACAAGATTGCGAGCCCATCTTTCTGCCCAAGAAGGCGCCATTTGTTTTTTCCTGAGAAGGTTTGAAGCAAGCAACTAATATATATAACAGCCTGACGAACATGCATATTATCTTAAATCATTCTACTCGTACGTACCTCACTTTACTGATTAGCTCCTTGAGTTTTTTTTTTTTGCCGTAACCTCAACTCTTTATAAATTGCTGTATTTGTGGGTTGATTAAGAACAAAACCCGGGGATTCTTATTTAAGCTAAAAGTGGGCAGAAACCTAATTAAGAGGACCATTACTTAAAGACTAACAGTACTGAGTTTTTAAAAAATTGCCAATGATTTGGTCAACTTAAGATCAGGAATAATCCAGTTGTTAGTGGGAATAATGTATTATTAGTATGCTGCCTCACCTTTCTCTACTCAACTCAATTCAATTTTTTTTTTTTTTTTTCTTGTAAGGGTTCATCATCGAACAATGATGATTTCTCTCTTTATTGAGTAGTACTTTTTTTTTAATTTTATTTAAATGTATCTAATTATATTCTCTTTTAAATTATAAATAAATTGAGTATATTATTAGCAATGATATATATATATTTTACTAGGTTTGATTTTATTTATTAACGTTATTGAAAAATTTCTTATTTTATTTAAAGAAAATATTTTGATTTTGTAGCATTTTATTTTTAAGTTTTATTAATATTAATGAAATGTTAATTTTTATTTAAAATTTTTTATTACTCTAAAATATTAAGCTTATATTTAAACTAGTATATTGCGTGTTAATTAATAAAAAAATTATAAACATTTCATATCATATAAATTTTGCTCAATAAATTTGAACACGTAAAGTTCAAACTAACCCCCGTTAACAAATTGCATGATAAATAGTAAATCATATAAAACCAGAATTGGATTAAAATATCTCTTACAATACCCTCTCTTTTTTCCTTTTTATATAAAAAGATATTTTTATCAAAACTTATGGACTACTACCCCAAAAAGTGAGGCGATAACTTAGTAACCCCTATAATAATTTTGATTTGAAATCCGATGAGACGATTTAGAAATTATCAAGATACCTAGGCATCGAGAAATTATACCAACTAGCCTCTAGCTACATGTATCTACTACTATAAATGATGACAACTTAAATAAAGATTCATTTAAATTTAGAAAATTAATAAGTTATTATTACTTTATTTTTAAATATAGTAATAGATATATGTAACTAGTGGGTACATGGTATAATTGCGTCAAACCATCAATATCATGCAAAATACATTGCACTCCATTTATAATTGGAAAAAATGCAATTTGGTCCAACATGTTTGACCATTTTACTTTTTTTGGTTCAACATGTTTGGCTTCCGTCAAAAATACCCATTATGTTTACATTTTTAAGCGGTTTTAATTCATAAAAAAATTTTAACCTGTAATAACAGATTTTTGTATAAGTCAACACAGTCAAAGATAAAGAGAATTATTTTTAAAAATAAATATTTAAAAGTCTTATTTTGTATTTAACACAAAATACATTTCCAAACTCTTTTTTTTTTTTTTTTCTTTTTCTTTCCCTCTCCCTCCCTCACCTCTTTCTCCTTCACCAAACAATGGCCGCTCATCCACCTTGCCACCGCTGCCATCAGTTACCACGCCACCACAGTAAAAGAAAAAAAAAATCGATTTATTAAAAAAAAGGAAAAAATGGAACAACTTTGCACTAAATTCAAATAACCCAGAAAAGAAAAAAGAGAAATCTTTAGCAGCAGTATGATGCTTGTGCTCCACAACCCATTCCCTGAGAGAATCAAACAGGTGCTAATTTTGTTTTCCGCCGTAGTTCCGATTTACTATTAATTCTTTTTCATGGGAGATTTTCTTGAGCTTGAATTATTATTGTTATTATTAGTTGCGACCGTGGTGGCGTGGTGACAATGATAGTGGTGGCAAATTGGAAGAGTGGCGGTTGTTTGGTTAAGAAGAAAGAGGTAAGGGAGAAAGAGAAAAAAAAAAAAAAATAGTTGGGAATGTATTTTATGTTAATTACAAAATAAGATTTTAAATATTTTATTTTTAAAAAATAATTTTTTTTTATCTTTGACTGTGGTGATTTATATAAAATCTGTTACTACAGATCAAAAATTTTTTATGGATTAAAATCACTTAAAAATTTAAACATAATGAGTATTTTTAACGAAAGTCAAACATGTTGGATCAAAAGGGTGAAATGATCAAACATATTGGACCAAAATTGCATTTTTTTCATTTATAATTTTTTATTATATCATTAGGAATTAATGTGTGAAATTATAATTATGATTTTTTTAATCATTTCTTTAATGTTATTTTTTTCCTTTAATAGTAAGAACAACAAGAAATCTAAACTCTCCACTATTAATCCTTTAAACTTGCAAAATTTGTAATAATAAAGAAAAAAAAAAACGCTGGAGTGACATGAGTAGGTACATCTCTACTACAAGTGACAATAGGGATGTAACCCAATAATAAATGCTCCATATTTAAGATAATAAGTCTGGATTTTGAGTTACTTTAAAAAAATTACATATCTACAAGTAAAGCCAATAATTTCCCTAAGTATACATATTTTAATGTGCAATAATTTTGAAGGAGTGATCTTGTGGAATATTTGAAAACAATGCTCTAATCTCATGAATCACGTTTTAGAGAGATTGAGTTGCCAATTGGGCGTTGACGAATCATTAGGATGAAGATTCACTCTCCAAAATAATACTTATATTTGAAATTTTTTAAATCTTACAAAAATATTCAATTTTTATAATTTTATTATTAAAATATATCATTTTATTTTAAAAATTTAAATTAATATTATTATATGTGATTTTTATATGTAATTTAAAACTAAAATATAAAATTATAATTAAAAATATATAATAATAAATATTTTATATAAATTATATTTTATTCAAAACAAAAAATATGCATGATTTTTTTTTTTGAAGTAAAAAAATATGCATAATTTAAACCAACTATTATTATAAAATACAGCTATTAATACTACAAACGAAAGCAAATAGTATGATGTACGCAAATGATTTCGTTGATTTGGTACACGGAACCCGTATTATTGATTTGGTGGAATTTGTTGGTCAAAATGAAATGCTTAATCCGGCATTAAATATATAAGGCCCGTGCCTGATCGTGGCATTGGCTCACCTGAATTTCCGGATTTCCCTGTCCGTGTCGGAATTAAAACTTTTGGGATGAAAATGATAATTTTGGAGAAAATATAAAAAATAAAGGCTGTTAGGAAGGGAAAAATTAATATTACTTTGGAGTAGAATGAGGAATTTGGAGAGGAGTAGGTGAAAAAGGAGGATTGGAGAGGTGAAGAAGAAAATCAAATTCCTGTTTGTAATTTTTCTTTTTTTATTATTGAAACAATTGTATTTTAATAAGATTTATTTTAAGGGGAGTTGAAGAAAATAAAACCCTTATTGAATCGTCTTTTCAATGGAAAAAGTGAGTCGTAAAAATATCTTCATGCTTGCTCTCTTGATGGAACTACCGACATAAAGGTACTATTTCACCCTCTTGTCATGTAGTGCCTTACGGTGCTTTGTCAATTGGTTCTCCCGCCCGTCTTCTCTTAGGATACTGGCCATCCTGATTCAAGGCAGATGAATCCTTTTTTAAAGTTGGAAAATGATCAACTTCTAGGTTTAGGGTCAACTCTGGGGTCCACATAGTGTAAGCTGTTATTCGGATTGGAAGTTCTTTTTCTGTCATATTCTCGAGATGGTAAAGTAGAGGCGGAAGTGGATAATGTGAATATAATGACAATGATTATCGATGAAAAAGATTGTATAAGTGTGCATTGGCTCTTGTTCGGAAAATAAGGGAATGGTTAGGTCGTGAATGGCAAATTGACTTACACTAGTGTGATTGTTTGCTTAGTTTTGATGGCAACAAATGGACAAAGAGACTTTACTAAGATGTTAGAGCTTTGGGTGAATTACATTTTAGTCCTTAAACTTTGGTTAAAATACAAAAACACCTTTAAAATTTTAAAAATTACAAAAATCCCCTGCGCCACCTGCTTCCCGGAGCAATAAGCAGACGAAATTGAAAATACTAAACGACCCTCCATGAGTTCGTATGTTTAAGCATTAAAAATTGGGTGAGTTGTATTTTACCCCCTAAACTCTAAATACGAAAAACCCTCTAAAATTCAAAAAATTACAAAAAAAACTCCCTACACTACCTGATCGCCGGAGTCAACTGGCGGATGAGACTAAAAAACCTCAATGAGATTGTAGAATTAATAATTAACAGGGGAGAATAGTTTGTAAAAGTATGAATTTACCTTGTAAAACAAACATAGAGAAAAAGGTTTGGATTATTCTCCCATCAACTCGAATTCATATTTATATGTTGCTACGACTATTGAGTATCCAAAAATATATGTTTGGTAGTATGAGTTTCTGTTTAGGAACAAAAAACTTAGAACATGAATGAAGATATGAAGAAATTAAGAAGCCGCTTGTGGACAGAGAAAAGTCAAATGTCTATGTGCTCTGCTTGGATTATGATTTGGTGGAATTCTACTGTATAATGTATGAATAAGTCGCCAGAAGAAATGTAGCGATCAATCTAACAATGCTGTCAAGATTTAGTTTGTAAAATGATGTCGTTCGTTTTAGTTCTTAATGAATTTTGAATTAGGGTTTAATTAGACAATTTGAGATTATGTTATCTTTTGGTGATGAGTGTAGGATTATGTGTTGTCTATCATGTAATACTTTCTTTTGAATTGTCACCCGACCATAGAAGGTGATGGGTAGGGATGAGTTATTTGGCTTGGACTCAAATTGGTGGAACAGATTTTGAGGTGGAATCGATGCTAGAAGGTTGGAGATGGTGCGTGTAGGTAGTGCTAGTTTTGAAAAAGAAAAAGGAGAGACATTTTAGTCTCTACATTTTTTGATAAATTTCACGAGAGGTGTTATAATCCATTTACTGATTGAATTGGATGACATTATTATTTTCTATTGATGTCGCTCAGATGTGAACAGGTTGGGTGGCATAAGGGGTTTTTTATAATTTTTAAAATTTTAAGGGGGGGTTTTGTATTTGGATAAAATTTAGGGGTAAAATGCAATTCACCCAAGAAGAAAAATAGGGGCAATATAGTCTATTCTCAAATTAAATTAGATGATGTCATTATTTTCCGTTGATAGGGAGTCAGCAGTGAACATGTTGGGTGGTGCAGGGGTTTTTGTAATTTTTAAAATTTTAGAGGAGATTCGTATTTGGACCAAAATTTAGGGGGTAAGATGTAATTCACCCTAGAGTTTTTAGAGGGGATTAGAAGGTGGTTAGATTATGATAGTGTAGGTATCTTGTATCCACAAAATGTAATAACTGATATATTACATTTGTCCTATATCTTTATACCAAAACAAATAATACAAAACTAATTTTTATTTATTTTTTTAGGCCAAATTACTTTTTTAGTCTCTCTTAATAGGTGTAATTACACTTTTGGTCTCAATTACTACTGCGGGTGTAATATTAGTCCCTTAACATTTTTTAATTAGCGTTTTTAGTCTTTTTTGACAAAAATACCCTTTGATTAACAGCTGACTAACCCTAACCGTTTAAATATCGCTTTGTTGCCTTCACTACCGCTTCGCAGCCACCACCACCACCACAACCTCCTCGTCGCCGTCGCCGTGCCGCCGCTACCACCACCCGCCCATCTCGCCGTCACCAACATCGTGCCGCTCACCACCGTCAGGCTACTACCACTGCCTCACCTCTACCACTATTTTAGTTTATATAAAATTATTTATAATTATATTTACTTAATTTTTTTAAAAAATAAAATATTATTTATTAATAGTAAAAACACATAAAATAAACTATTTTTAAAATTAAAAAAATAATAGTGGTGACGGCGGGACAGTGATAGTGGTGGTTGAGTGGGGCAGAGAAGGAGGGAGGGGTGGTGGTAGGGGTGTAATCGAGCAGGGGCAGAGAGGGAGGGAGGGGTGGTGGTAGGGGTGTAATCGAGCAGAGCCGAGCTCGAGCAGGGCCCTGCTCGTGCTCGGTTTGGTAAAATGCAAGGGAGCTAGAGCTCGGCGAGCTCCCTTGCTCAGTGCTCGAGCTCGGCGAGGTAAATAATTGTCGAGCTCGAGCTCGGCTTGTGATTCGGCACCACGTCTTCACTGAGTGAACCATGTCTCAAACCACTAGCACCACGTCCAAAAACGTCTCAATCCAGACATGTGAATTTAAACTTATTTTTTCACAAAACATCTCACCTCGTCTCAGAACAACTAGCACCACGTCTCAAACAATTTGCACCACGTCTCAAAAATCAGTTTAAATTCACACGCATGGGTGTAGACGTTATTTGACGTGGTGCTAGTTGTTCTGAGACGAGGTGAGATGTTTTGTGAAAAAATCAGTTTAAATTCACATGTCTGGATGTAGACGTTTTTGGATGTGGTGCTAGTTGTTCTGAGACGTGGTAGACTGTCTTTGTGAAAAAAATCAGTTTAAATTCACACGCATGAATGTAGACATTTTTAGACGTGGTGCTAGTTGTTCTGAGACATTCTTAATTATTACACATTCTTGATTATGATCAATTTGAAATGGTGAAGAAAGTTGTTACACAAAAGAGACAGGATGATGGTAGGAACTAATTAGAAATTACAGCTTTTCTTCCAGTTGTTTGATTGGCCAAATTCATGTCTTTCCATTGTGCCTTAAGTGAACCACGTATTAGAACAACTAGCACCACGTCTCAAAAATCAGTTTAAATTCACACGCATGGATGTAGACGTTTTTGGACGTGGTTCTGGTTGTTCTGAGACGAGGTGAGATGTTTTGTGAAAAAATCAGTTTAAATTCACATGTCTAGATGTAGACGTTTTTGGACGAGGTGCTAGTTGTTTGAGACGTGGTGCGAGTTGTTCTGAGACGTGGTAGACTGTCTTTGTGAAAAAAATCAGTTTAAATTCACATGCATGGATGTAGACGTCTTTGGACGTGGTGCTAGTTGTTCTGAGACGCTGGGAGATATTTTGTGACAAAATCAGTTTAAATTCACATGTCTGGATGTAGACATTTTTGGACGTGGTGCTAGTTGTTTGAGACGTGGTGTTAGTTGTTCTAAGACGTGGTTCACTTAAGGCATAATATATTATTATATATTAGATTCGGTAGGCTCGCGAGCCTACCGAGCTTGATTTTGGTCTGCTAGATACTCGGCTCGTCAGTAGAACGAACAGGCTCGAGCTCGAGCCGAACTTTGACCGAGCTGCTCGTGAGCAGCTCGGTTCGTTTACAGCCCTAGGTGGTGGTGACGGCGGGATAGTAGTGGCAGCGGGGATGGTAGTGTCCCAACAAACACTTTTATTTGTAATTTATTTCTAATAAATTTCTAACCCAAGTCGTTTGAATTATAATCTCTTCCCATCTCACCCATCCTTCCGCAAATAATTAGACTTATATACTTATAATTTATAATTACATAAACTTTATCTATACTCAACGTTAGTAATTGAATCCAATTCACCATTCACTTTCAATTTCTAATAAATCTTTTATTAAATTACATTAATTAATTATGTAATGATAAATTTTACTACCTCTAACTCAGAATTATAAATTTATTTTATTGAACTAACAAATATAATTAATTTTTAGACAAATGTTATAATTTTTATGATTTGGAGGATCTTGTGAGTCCGTTTACGGTGGTACTATAGGAGTAGGATGAATTTTACTCCTACTTACTGTAGCGCGCTACAGTAGCGCGCGCTACAGTGACGCGCTATAGTTTCGCACTACAGTAACGCGCTATTTTTTTTAAAAAAAATACTTTTTTTAACAAGGGAAATCAGATCAGGATTATATAGACATCAGATGAGAGAATACAAGAGACCAGATCAACAGACTATAGATATCAGATCAAGAATATAAAAGAAATCATACAGTAGAACTAAAATATAATTAACAAGAGAGATCAGATCATGATTATATAGACATCAGATCAGCGAACACTTGACATCAGATCAACAGACTATAGATATCAGATCAAGAATATAAAAGAAATCATACAGTAGAACTAAAACATACTTAAAAAGGGAGATCAGATCAACAGACTATAGACATCAGATCAGCGTATACTTGACATCAGATCAACAGACTATAGACATCAGATCAAGATTTTAAAAGAAATCACACAGCAGAACTAAAACATACTTAACAAAGGAGATCAGATCAGGATTATATAGACATCAGATCAACTCATACTTGACATCAGATCAACAGACTATAGACATCAGATCAAGATTTTAAAAGAAATCACACAGCAGAACTAAAACATACTTAACACAGCAGAACTAAAACATACTTAACAAAGGAGATCAGATCAGGATTATATAGACATCAGATCAACTCATACTTGACATCAGATCAACAGACTATAGACATCAGATCAAGATTTTAAAAGAAATCATACAGTAGAACTAAAACATACTTAAAAAGGGAGATCAGATCAACAGACTATAGACATCAGATCAGCGTATACTTGACATCAGATCAACAGACTATAGACATCAGATCAAGATTTTAAAAGAAATCACACAGCAGAACTAAAACATACTTAACACAGCAGAACTAAAACATACTTAACAAAGGAGATCAGATCAGGATTATATAGACATCAGATCAACTCATACTTGACATCAGATCAACAGACTATAGACATCAGATCAAGATTTTAAAAGAAATCATACAGTAGAACTAAAACATACTTAAAAAGGGAGATCAGATCAACAGACTATAGACATCAGATCAGCGTATATTTGACATCAGATCAACAGACTATAGACATCAGATCAAGATTTTAAAAGAAATCACACAGCAGAACTAAAACATACTTAACAAAGGAGACCAGATCAGGATTATATAGACATCAGATCAACTCATAATTGACATCAGATCAACAGACTATAGACATCAGATCAAGATTTTAAAAGAAATCACACAGCAGAACTAAAACATACTTAACAAAGGAGATCAGATCAGGATATATAGACATCAGATCAACTCATACTCAACATCAGATCAACAGACTATAGATATCAGATCAAGAATATAAAAGAAATCATACAGTAGAACTAAAATATACTTAACAAGGTAGATCAAATCATGATTATATAGACATCAGATCAGAGAATACAAGACATCAGATCAACAGACTATAGATATCAGATCAAAAATATAAAAGAAATCATACAGTATAACTAAAATATACTTAACAAGGTAAATCAAATCATGATTATATAGACATCAGATCACAAAATAGCAGACATCAGATCAACAGAATTTAGATATCAGATCAAAAATATAAAAGAAATCATATCATACAACAAAAACGTCCATAATATGTATCATAATATCTAAAATTATTTAATTATAAAACAAATAAAATGATAATTTAAAAATAATTTTTTTATAAAATTCAAAAACATTATAAAAAATACTGAATTGTTTAGAAAAAAAAACGGACGAAAAAAAATTTCAAAGAGGAAGGCAAAAAAAAAAAAAATAGCCAAAAATAACAAAAGAAATGAAGGTACTGTAGCGCGTTTACTGTAGCGCGTTTACTGTAGCGCGCGTTTACTGTAGCGAGAGGTAGGAGTAAAATTCATGGTGGTCCTATAGGGGTAGGATATAAATTGCCGGATCTTGTTCGGGTAAATTTAGGTGTAAATCATTCATATATTACAAAATTTAGCATAGTACTAATAAATAGATTAAGGGTCTGTTTGATAACCTAATTCAGTACTTATTCTAAATAGATTAAGTACTTATTTGATTGAGGGCGTTTGATAACTCAACTTGTTTCTGACTTAATGAATTAATAATTTTTTTAATTAAGTACTTAATAATTAAGTGTGTTTGATAACTATAATAAAAAGTCTTAAGAGATTAAATGGGTCTGAATTGCAAGTACAATTGTTAGCCTAAAAATGAGTTATTGATGAATCACTTATTGCTGAACTGAATTGCTTGCAAATTTTTTTCTTATTTTCAATATTTATTATTCTTTTTAGTTTTTTCTTTAAATAATTTTATTTTATTAAATATTTTTTTAAAAAAATATTTTATCATTTAAATAAATAAAAAATATATTTATGACATGGATTTTTTATTTTTTTATAATTTTAAGTAATATGTGATATTTATTTAATTAATATTTTAGTTTTAAAATAATAATAATATTATAATTTATTATTAAACGTTTTTAAAATATTTTTATTAGTAGAATTTCACATTATTATGTAAAAAATTACACATTTTAAAAATTATGTTATATATTAAAAAAATATGTTTCTAACATTTTTTTTAAAATAAGGTGATTTAATTTAAAATTTAAATATATTTAATTTTATAAACTTATTTTATAATTCAGACCTCATAATTCAGATTTCAGATTTCAGACTTCAGATTCAGATATATTTTCTAATTTTATCAAACAGAGCTAACTTAATGGATTCAGACTTTAGAATTCAGACTTCAGACCTCAGATTAAATTTTATCAAACGGAGCCTAAGCGTTACAAGGGGGATGGCTTTCTTTGGAAAGAGTACCATCATCTCTGTGAGATTGTGTCTTTTTACGGGAAATGAGGTCTTTTGTTCAGCACATTTTGAGAGAGGGAAATATGCCCACGGACTTCTTGGCTCGTATGAGTTCATCTGGTAATGCTTCTTGTTTCTTTGATCTTAACTCTTCTTTTCGACGTTTGCGGGGTCTTGTAATTTTCGATGTCAGTTTTGTTCCAAATCTACGAGTTAGATAGGTATTAGGGGCTCCTTAATGGAGTATTGGTGAATGTTTAGATATGAGCTCCTGATGGAGTACTGTGTTTGTTTAGATAGGGGCTTTTTGCGGAGTATTGGTGACTATTTAGTGGTTTCAGATGGTTTTTAGTTAATTTTCACGAATGGTGTGGGTAATTTTCTATTTGTAATTCTTATTACTACCCTTTGTAATTTTTCATTTTTAATATCTATTTTAATAACATGGTAATCAATCTCGTGGATCCACCTTGTCTTCTGCGACTTGTGAGACTATTTTCCAAAAAAAAAACTTGGCTTAGACTTATGGAATCATTGTAGTAAAAAGTTTAATAGTAAATAATTAATCTAGACTCACCAAAATCACCTCAGTTTAAATACTGGGCTGCTATTTGTAGCTCAGTTTTGCTATTTGTAGCTCAAAAAAATTGACGAAATGCCTAAAATGCCCTTAAAAGCAAAAAATGGGAAAATGCAATGCAAAATCGCATGTAAGTTGTGAAATAATAATAAAAAATCGGACCAAATTTGCAAAAATTGGGGAAAAATCACCAACAATGTGCGAAAACACAGGAAAAAATCGCCACACTAATCCGAATTTCTGGGCAAAAATCGCACAACCTATCCGATTTTTGCCCAAAAAATCGGATCAGTGTGGCGATTTTTGCACAAAAATTCGCCTAACACATCCGATTTTTTGGGCAAAAATCAGAAAGTGTAGGCGATTTTTGGGGCAAGTTATGTTTATATAATTGTCTTGCAAACCTTACAAAATCATACGTTATTTCAGATTTTCTAAGCAAAACTCTCTCAGACTTTCCAAAAAAAATTTGAAAAAATTGCAAAATGGACGTGTTCCTGATGTAGACGTTTCAGGACGTGTTCCTGGTTGTTTTGGACGTGGTGCTAGTTGTTCGGAGACGTGGTGGACTGTCCTTGTGAAAAAAATCAGCTTAAACTCACATGAATGGATGTAGACATTTCTGGACGTGGTGCAAGTTGTTTTTGACGTAATGCTAGTTGTTTAGAGACAAAGTGGAATGTCTTTGTGAAAAATTCAGCTAAAAGTCACACGCATGGATGTAGACGTTTCTGGACGTGATGCTAGTTATTTTTGATGTGGTGCTAGTGTTCTGAGACGTGGTGGACTGTCTTTGTGGAAAAAATCAGCTTAAATTCACACGCATGGATGTAGACGTTTCTGGACGTGGTTATAGTTATTTTTGACATGGTTCTAGTGTTCTGAGACGTTGTAGACTGTCTTTGTAGAAAAAATCAGTTTAAATTCACATGAATAGATGTAGACATTTCTGGACGTAATGCTAGTTATTTTTGACGTGGTGCTAGTGTTCTGAGACGTGGTGGACTGTCTTTGTGGAAAAAATCAGCTTAAATTCACATGAATGGATGTAGACGTTTCTGGACGTGGTGATAGTTATTGTTGACGTGGTGCTAGTGTTCTGAGATGTGGTGGACTGTTTTTGTGGAAAAAATCAGCTTAAATTCACATGAATAGATGTAGACATTTCTGGACGTGATGCTCGTTATTTTTGACGTGGTGCTAGTGTTCTGAGACGTGGTGGACTGTCTTTGTGGAAAAAATCAGCTTAAATTCACATGAATAGATGTAGACGTTTCTGGACGTGATGCTAGTTATTTTTGACGTGGTGCTAGTGTTCTGAGACGTGGTTGACTATCTTTGTGGAAAAAATCAGCTTAAATTCACATGAATAGATGTAGACGTTTCTGGACGTGGTGCTAGTTATTTTTGACGTGGTGCTAGTGTTCTGAGACGTGGTGGACTGTCTTTGTGGAAAAAATCAGCTTAAATTCACACGCATGGATGTAGACGTTTCTGGACGTGGTGATAGTTATTTTTGACGTGGTGCTAGTGTTCTGAGATGTGGTGGACTGTTTTTGTGGAAAAAATCAGCTTAAATTCACATGAATAGATGTAGACATTTCTGGACGTGATGCTCGTTATTTTTGACGTGGTGCTAGTGTTCTGAGACGTGGTGGACTGTCTTTGTGGAAAAAATCAGCTTAAATTCACATGAATAGATGTTGACGTTTCTGGACGTGGTGCTAGTTATTTTTGACGTGGTGCTAGTGTTCTGAGACGTGGTGGACTGTCTTTGTGGAAAAAGTCAGCTTAAATTCACACGCATAGATGTAGACGTTTCTGGACGTGGTGCTAGTTATTTTTGACGTGGTGCTAGTGTTCTGAGACGTGGTGGACTGTCTTTGTGGAAAAAGTCAGCTTAAATTCACACGCATAGATGTAGACGTTTTTGAACGTGGTGCTAGTTATTTTTGACGTGGTGCTAGTGTTCTGAGACGTGGTGGACTGTCTTTGTGGAAAAAATCAGCTTAAATTCACATGCATAGATGTAGACGTTTCTGGACGTGGTGCTAGTTGTTCTTTGAGGTGATGGGCTGTTTTTGTGAAAAAAATTAGTTTAAATTCACATGAATAGATGTAGACGTTTCTGGACGTGATGCTAGTTGTTTTTGACGTGGTGCTAGTGTTCTGAGACGTGGTGGACATGTCTGGATGTAGACGTTGGAATTTACAAAAATCTTCCATTTTGCGATTTTTTCAAAATTTGTTGGAAAGCCTGAGAGAGTTTTGCTTAGAAAATCTGAAATAACGTATGATTTTGTAAGGTTTGCAAGAGAATTATATAAACATAACTACAGGCAAAAATCGCCTACACTATCCGATTTTTGCCCAAAAAATCGGATGTGTGTGGCGAATTTTTGGGCAAAAATCGCCACACTTATCCGATTTTTGGGGCAAAAATCGGATAGGCTGTGCGATTTTTGTCCTGAAAATCGGATTAGTGTGGCGATTTTTGCCTTTTTTTTGCGCATTGTTGGTGATTTTTTCCCAGTTTTTCTCAAATTGGGTCCGATTTTTTGTTATTATTTCGCAACTTACATGCGATTTTGCATTGCATTTTCCTATTTTTTGCTTTTAAGGGCATTTTAGACATTTCATTAATTTTTTTGAGCTACAAATAGTAAATTTGAGCTAAAATAGTAAGATCCGTTTAAATATTCTAAAATAAAAAAAGCCTACACACATCCCAAAATTTCTATTTTAAAATTCTATAAGCATACACTGATAATTGTTATGAGGGAGGATCTACATTATTTCTTGATGTTGCTTGCTCTCCCTCCAATAGGTTAAAAATTTATTTTGAGGATGAATTTTTAACAGAATATATACCATAATCTATATTTTCGAAACTCCTCCCTAAAATAAAAAGTTTAGGGTTAGATTTGCCATTTATTATAAATTAATTCATTCTTTGATCAAAATTTTAGGGTTAAAATGCATATATTTCTGTATCTTCCAACCCTCCATTAAGGTTGACTTATTTTCAGAAAAACTATACTCCCTCCTTCTCAAAATATAAGTGGTTTTCACTCATTAGAAAATCAGTCAAAATATAAGTCACTTGTTCACTTTTAGAAAATAATCTATTGTTTTTATTCTATTACCCTTATTTAATTTATAATTTTATTGAGATTTGTTTTTGTCATGACTATTTCAAGTTATAGCACTAATATAAAAAATACATTAAATAGGGGTATAACAAATTTAATCATTAAAAGTTATGGAACTTTTCAAAAATTAATTACAGTCTTAATATTTGTGTTTTGGTCAAAATGATTTATATATTGAAATGGAGGGAGTATACATAGTCATGATACTTCTTGGTAGTCTTAAATGATCCGTCCTTAAGAATTTTGAACCACATATCCCATTGTTTATTTTTCTTGGAATGTCAGTTAAGGAAGGTGGAGGAGCTAGCGTGCATGCTGCATCGACAACTAAGCAAGTTTCATGGAGTACAAACTAATTCCTCACTGCATATGTTGCCATTTTTCTTGGATCTAAGAAGTCTAAACTAATGCCACTCTTTGGTTCAGTTCCTTTTTAATATTGCACCCCATTCATTCTTCTCTCTTTTCTTTATATTCTCAAATGGAAAATTTTAGAAATTATTCTTATAATATCACATAGTGTCAAATATAATTACAAACGTTTAGTACTTTGACATATTTAGTGTTAAACGTTTGTATGAGTAATATATGTTAAGGCTATGTATGTTAAGTGTGTATAATTAGTATTGATTGATATTGTACATAATTTAGAATTATACACTAGCTTAATTTAGTTAATTGTTATTAGAGCATCTCCAACCGTACGCCAATTTTCAGTGCGTATGGTTAATCTCCAATCCATACGCTATTTAGTGTATGGAAGAGAAACTTTCCATACGCTAAATATAGCGTATGGAAAACCCACTGCATTACTGTTGCAGTGGTTTTTTTTATTTTTTAATTTCTTTTTTTGTAAAATTTTTTTGTTAACTTTATTATTTCTTTTTTTTTCTTTTCTCTTTATTTATATATTTATTTATTTTATTTTAATTTTAACACTAATAAAATTTTTTTTATTAACATATATTTAATATTAATAATTAATATATGATTAAAAATTTTGTATTTAATTATATAGTTTAAAATTTTTTTTTTGACGCACAGCCTTTTTTTAAAAAAAATACTTTTTTTAAAAAAAAATAAGACAGTAGATATCAAATCAATAAACTATAGATATCAGATCAAGAATTTAAAAGAAATCATACAATAGAACTAAAACATACTTAACAAGGGAGATCAGATCAGGATTGTATAGACATCAGATCAGCGAATACTTGACATCAGATCAACAGACTATAGATATCAGATCAGGAATATAACAGAAATCATACAGTAGAACTAAAACATACTTAACAAGGGAGATCAAACCAGGATTATATAGACATCAAATCAACGAATAATAGACATCTGATCAACATACTATAGATATAAGATCAAGAATATGGCAGAAATCATACAATAGAACTAAATACATTAAAATTTATTATTGTCATCATCTAGCCCGCTTCCACTCCAACCAATGTTATTAAAGTCAACTCCAAATATAACATTTGATGAATATGGATCTTGACTTGCTCTTGCATTAATAATGTTGGTTTGACAGTCTATAATATAAGCACGGCGAGAAGGATCTTCAATTTGATTTGGGTCTTGAGACATAATTGCAAAATTCAATTTCCGGTTCTCCATCTCCATATTTTGTTTCTCTATCTCCATCTCCATCTCCATCTCAATCTTTTTTTTCTTCGTCTCCATCTTGAGACATAGTCGATTTGATCAATTTCTCACTCGGTACAGACAAGTCAAGGATAAAAATGCACACTTTGAGTTAAGAAATGGCTTAATAGATCATTTATTGGCACGTCGTGCTTACTTATCGAACTAAGAAATAAGTTATGTTCATTTGAATGGTATTGCTTTGCTTTTAATTTTTTTTGTAATAATATCTTGTAAGCATGCTAATTTGATATTTTGTATGTTTTAAAATTTTTATGTTTAATAAAATTTAATATGTCGTACGTTTTACCTATTTTATTTCGTTATAAAACTAAATTAATACAATTCATATGTTCATTATTATTATTATACTTAATTTTATACAAATTATTTTATTATTAATTATTATTAATTATTTTAAAATATAATTTAAGATTAAATCACTAAATTTGCCGATATAGATATGTTTATAAAAAATATAATGTGAATGAGTAAAAAAATTATAGTGATATAATAATAAAAATAAAAATACTTGTGAATAAAATATTATTATTAAGTAGAAGATAGAGTTATTGGGTTGGAGTGGATGTAGTGTAAAATACTGTAGATACTGAATTTTAGAGTTGACTGTACTGTAAATTGAAGTATTGGGTTGGAGTTGCTCTTAGTCATAAATTAGGTAGGTGATTTGTTTATTATATTTTGTATAGCACCTTTGTACTATTAATTAGGCAAATTAGCCTTGACAGAATAACAAAATACTCATTCCAAAACTGTTATGTTCTTGATTTCTTCATGGTATCAAAGCCTTCTATCCTTTGTTGATCATGGCATTTGCGGTACAGGGAAGTCGGTCGCGAATTCCTGGAAGAGGGAAAAGTCTTGCATATACTGTGTATGGAAGGGGTGGTCACGATGGCACTGCCTGCTTCGAAATCATTGGATACCCTGAGTGGTGGGGAGATAGACCCAGAGGAGCAATGACCGGACATGGAAATGGAGTGGCCGGCCAGTTTCAAATTTATGGAAATTCCGGCAGAACGACGTTTGGGCCTGGCGGGACGACCGGACTCGACGGATTTGGTCATGGTGGGTTCGGCGGCGTCCCTGTAGCTGTTCGCGGTGGTGCCTATGGACGAACAGCGCTGCCGGCAGAAGGAAAGCGACGAATAGGAACGGGCTTCAATTTCCGTGGTGGAAGAGGGTCAATTGGAAAAGGTAGTCAATTAGCATTTAATGCTCACATGGGTTTATCCTTGGCATTAATGCCCACGTGGGCACACCAACTGCATTTAATGCTCCAAATTTGCAAACAGCATTTAATTCTCCAAATTTGCAAAGTGAAGCTGTCAAATCTTATTCTTCGGGTGATGCAACATATACGGGTTTTAATCCAGTGCGATGTGAACAATTAATGGCTCTCTTAAATAAATCCGACACTTCATAAAAATTGTCAGGTAAAATTCTTTGCAACTCTTGGATTATTGACTGTGGAGCCATCCACCATATGATAGGGACCATAGATTATTTTTTAGATTTGTGAAATATTATTTTTCGTCCTGCGTAACTGCCAAATGGTTCGATATATTTTGCAAATAAAACAGGGACAGTCCAATTGAGTGCTCGTGTGATCATACACGTATTATATGTGTCAAGCCTTTGGTGTAATTTAATTTGACTGCACCAATTGTTGGAGCAAACTAGTGCTACTGCTTATTTCACTAATCGGTTTTGTGTTATTCAGGATGCCATTTTGAAGACACTGATTGGAGCAGATGAGCAGGTGGGGGGGATTATACTTTTTTCGAGGAACAGAGTTCACTGCGACTGTTCGATCAAATGAAGAAGTGTCGTCAGGAGTTTGGCATTGCCGTTTGGGCCATCCGTCTGCCCGTATGTTGAATCAATTGAATGTTAGTAATAAAATTAAAAATAAAGATTGTGATATTTGTTTTAGAGCTAAGCAACACAAGGACTCCTTTTCTATTAGTAGCAATAAAGCGTCGGATATTTTTTTCCTTAATACACTGTGATGTGTGGGGACCATATCGTGTTCCGACTGAAGGAATTAAGATCCGGTCCGGGCTAAATTGAAAAGCTCACTTTCGTGCTATGCATTCCAGAATCGGAGACTTTCGATCGAGCCCAAACTCTAAAATCAATTCTCATGAGTGGATCTAGACTTATATTTGTTAGATCTATTAAACAACAAGCTAAAAATTTAATCTTTACAAAAAGACGAAATTAAAGATTATACATTTGAAGCGTGTCCCAAACAAATAAGAAAACCCAGATGTAAACTCCATAAGAATCCTTTGGATGCCTCCAAGATAACCTGAAAATCATGTGGACAATTGTCTATCGGGTAGTACTTACAAAACCCACGAAGAACAACCAAGAAAATGTTGGAGTTGAATACATAAGCTGTGCTTGTGTTGTACTTTTTCCCAGTTAATATATCGATTAATGTTTTGGTTAAATTTAGTTGTGCATTATTTGTCCACTTATACTATGTAGTTAGATAATGTGGTGTCTTGTGTGACACAGTAGATCTCATCATTGGTTAAAAGGCATAATATATAAATGAGGTTCATAACCGAGACAGCTTTGGACAAACTGTCGGTTTAGGTTATTATGTGATTCGAATAATTGGTTTGTCTAAACTGATTGAATCATATAGATATGCCCGGGGCGTATTGATCTTGACCATTAGGAATGATTTGTCTTGTACTGGTTTAATAGACAAATCGTTCTTGGTATTCTATCTCTTAATCCCTAGACTCGAGCGGGCATGAGGATTAGACATACTGTACTTTGATCTGCTAATGGGTGAGGCCAATTGTGGCCAATAGTCTAGGTAGGTTGGGTGCTCGTGTTTAGTTGCTTGATGTGCTGCTGCTTGTCGAAAGGAAACCATGTACCGGTGCGTCCGGGGTGATGGTGCTCCTGAGATGAGCTCGTAATGTTTATTATACTAAACTCGGCCGGTGGACTTATGTCCGGTATAGTAAAAAGGTCGAGTGGTACTAGTCTCGAAATTAAAGAAGTTAATTAATTAATTTAACAGTAAATTAATAAATTAACGAGCACTATATCTTTGATGTGGGGAGATTATGAATATAAATAAATTAAGTTGTTCCGGAAGCAATTCTGGTGTAGGATGGTAGTGCCAAAATTAATCCGTTAGTGATACGATTAATTTTGTAATGGGTTAATTGAATAGGTAGAATTAATTAATTAATTAATTATTCTTAAGGGTTAATTAAGTAATTAACAAAGTGGAATTATTTATTTAATTAATTAAATCTTAAGTTTCAATTAGAATTAGAAAATCCTACAGATTAGGAAATCTAATAGGATTTGGTTTATCCTATCAGATTGGTTACTTAATTGGATTTGAAAACTAATTAATTACCTAAACCCATTAGGAAGACCAATCCTAAACTAACTTGGGGTCTCTCTTGTAACTCTATATATAGACAAGGGATTAACTATTATACAATTCATAAGTTTTCAAGACAAGTAAAATTAGAGAGAGAAAATTCTAGAGAGAGAAATTTTCTCTCTCTTAGAATCGGATTTTTATAGCTTATTGGGGCCAAAATTTTCTTCTGAATTTTGGCAACAACGTGTAGCTTTCTCTCTCTCCGATCGGTGCATTAATTGTACGCGCCAGGTGCAGCGGTGCTGGTTTATTTCGGCAGGTGGATTGTAGTGATTAGCTTATCAAATTGCTAGTTAGATTGCTGCCCACACAGTATACATGCAAAGTCTTGAGACATAGAAGAGAATCACATGGGTATACGTTTCAATAGGTAATTATTATGTTTTCACTTAATTAAGAATTTTTGTTGCGTGGTAAATCGAATAAATGCAAACCCAAATCCTGCGCAATGTTATTTCAAAAGGGTTGGAATAGCAATTGTGCTAGCTTCTAGGCCTGGCCAAAGATTCTGATTCTGGAATGCATAGCATGAAAGTGAGTTTCTGGCTAGTCCTGGGCAGATAATCTTTCAGAAAATCCCTCGAAAAGGACACGAAAACACGCCCAAAAAACTGGTCACCGCTCAGCCCGGGTTGCCGACGCGAGTTGGACCGAGACACCGCGATTTGGACGCCGGCGAATGGAAAATCAGCTCGCGGACGGTCACAAGCTCTTGCAAGAATCCCAAAAAAATGATGGGCTGCTCTAGCTTCGACCTTTTGGGCTGAATCCTTCTCAAGAAAGTGAGATCTAAAGTTCGACTTCGAAAGAGATCTTCAAAGAAGAAGATGAAGTTCTCTCTCTAAATATTTCTCACTCTAAAAGCAAGATTTGTCTTGCAAGATTTTCTTATGCCTTCTTTAGGTGTAAGTTATCTATTTATAGGGAGTTCCAAAAGAAACCTAGTGGGCTTTTGAGTTGGGTCTTACTAGTTAGATTTAATTGACTTTCTTAGTCTTCACTAGACTAGTCAATACTAATTAGCCCAAGGATTATTTATTCGACCCACTTCGTCAATTAAATATTAATCGACCCAAGGATTATTTCGTAACCCACTTTGTTAATTAAATATTAATTAACCCAAGAATAAATATTTATTTAATCCACTTTTCCAATTAATCCAACTCATAATTAATCGTACTACTAACGGATTAATTATGAAACTACCAATCAAAAATGAAATTACTTTGCGCACACTTTAATTATTCTCTTATCTCCCTACATCAAAGATATAGTACTCGTCAATTTATCAATTTACAAATAAATTAATTTATCGACTTATTATTATCTGAGAGTAGTACCACTCAACCTTATTATTATACCGGACATAAATCCACCGGTTGAGTTTAGATCCTTACGAGCTCATCTCGGGAGCACCATCACCCCGTACGCACCTGTACGTGGATTCTTTTCGACAATAAACAGCACAATAATAAGTCAAACACGCATATTCAACTTACCGAGATCTAGGTCTCAATTGACTGCACCCTTTGGCAAATCAAAGTCCACTATGTCTAACTCTCATGCCCGCTCTAGTCTATGGATTAAGAGATTAGAGTATAAGGCTCGAATTAACTACAAAGATCAGTACAAGTTAATTTGATCGTAAATAGGTCCTTCTCAATATGCTCCGGGGACATCCGCATGATTCAATTAGTCTAGACAAACTAATTTCCGAATCATACAATAACCTAAACTGACAATATGTCCAAACTGTCTCGGTTACGAGCGTTATTTATATATCATAAATTGAACCAATGATAAGATCTACTGTGCTACACACGGACCTTATCATCTAGACATATGATATAAATGGACAATATATAACACTGAAACACAATCGATATGTAATTGAAAAATAGTTTTTCATACAAGCAAAGCTTTTCAGTATTCAAAATTAACACCAACTATGTGTGATTCTCGTTATTTTCTCACAATTGTTGATGACTATTCACGTGCCAAGTGCCTATATCTTATTCACGATAAATCAGAAGTGACCGAACGTCTGTGCCAGTTTATTGCCATGGTACAAAGAGAATTTGGAAAATCTGTTCAAACACTCTGGAGTGATAATGGTGCAGAGTTCATGAGTTTGACGGGATATCTTGCGGCACAAGGTATTCTTCATGAAACGTCCTGCGTTGGTACCCCACAGTAAAACGGGTGAGTAGAACGCAAACATCAGCATATTCTGAATGTTGCGCGTGCACTCAAATTACAGACTCACCTATTTTTAAAATTTTGGGGATATTACGTTTTGACAGCTGCTTACCTTATCAATCGGAATCCTACGCAAGTTTTTAATGGGCTCACTCCATTTGAATGCTTTTATGGCAAGGCACCTTCCTTGCATCATCTTCAATTTTTTCGGTGCTTATGTTATGTTTATAACAAAGATCACAAAGGAGATAAGTTTGAAAGTCGTAGTCGTCACTGTATCTTTCTTGGCTACCCGTTTGGAAAGAAAGGTTGGCAAGTCTATGATTTGGAAAAGGAAATTGGTTTCTCGAGACGTGATTTTCTGTGAAAATGAGTTTTCTTTTGCGAAACCAAAGCCTGCCCCTAAGTCTGCTGCTGTGGCTCTGTCTTCAGTCATTCTTACTGATGATGATGATAAGACTGTACCTCCTGATACTGCACCAGTTCTGGATTCACCCGTTGTGACACAACCTCCTGATGAACCCCTTGGAAAGGGATATCAGACCAAAGTACCTTCCAATCGTCTTCGTGAATATGTTACTAATACCATTTGCCCCGTATCGCTCTCTTAGCTCATCTACTCCGTCAGCTTCCTCATGTACTCCTTATCCTTTGTCTGACTATGTTGATTATAGTTCATTTTCTGATCTGCACAGGGTTTTTCTAGCCGCCCTCACTACTGGGGTTGAGCCCACTACCTTTCGTGACGTTGTCACTGATCCCGATTGGCGTACCGCCATGTAGTCCGCAATCACTGCACTCGAGAATAACGGAACCCGGTCTCTCACTACTGTTTCCCCAAGTAAACGGGCGCTTGGGTGCAAATGGGTTTTCAAGCTCAAATATAAGTCTGATGGTACTGTGGAATGTCATAAAGTTCATCTAGTGATTTTGGGCAACAATCAGGTTGAAGGTATTGACTACACTGAGACATTTGCTCCTGTTGCCAAAATGGTAACTATTTGCACATTCCTCACAGTAGCAGCAGCTCGTAACTGGGAGTTGCATCAAATGGATGTTCACAACGCTTTTCTCCATGGTGATTTAGATGAGGAGGTTTACATGAAACTCCCTTTTGGTTTTCACTCATTTGCTTTAGGTCAAGTATGCCTTCTACATCGGTCTTTATATGGTCTCAAACAAGCTCCTCGATGTTGGTTTGTAAAATTGGCCAAAGCGCTTCAACAATATGGTTTTGTTCAGTCAACTATTGACTATTCTGCATTCACTCTTTCTCGGGGTCGCATTTAGCTTTATGTCCTTGTGTATGTGGATGATCTTGTTATTTCGGGAAATGACCCGACTGCTATTTCTTCTTTCAAGCATTATCTCAGTCATTGTTTTCACATGAAGGACCTCGGGCATCTTAAGTACCTTCTTGGCATCGAGGTGGCACGAAACTCTTCTGGGCTCTTTTGTTGTCTACGAAAATATGCCTTTGATATTATCTTTAAAGTGGGTCTTCTAGGTGCCAAACATGTTGGTTTTCCAGGAAAATGGTACATTTTGTGGGAAACCTCATCAGGGAAGTTGTTGGTTTTGCTCCCTATGAAAAACGGATTTTACAAAATCACTCCGGTGTCATCTCCGGCGTGTTGCTGGTAGTTTTCTGTCATCATTCAAAGTTCAAAACTCGCAGCTTGAGTGGAGAGATGACGACCACGTTGGAAACGGGCGTATTTACTACATTTTAACTGGAGAGGGTTAATATAAGAAAACTCTTAATATAATTATAATTTTGATTGGGGGGCTTTTTGATATTTACTAAAGGTGAGGTGGGTGTTCGATTTATAACTAAACTTGAGGGGGATTTTTGATATTAACCCAAACAAATTATTTCATCAAATTCTACTAACTTAAAAACTAACCACCTACTCAAAAATCAAAACCAATTGACAATTAACCAAAAAGAAATCTATAAAACTTAAGGATACAAAACAAATTTCCCCTACGATAGTTCTTCTCCAAATCTAATAAATTAGAACTATTATAATAAAAAATAGGATTCTGAACGAAAATAAATAAGTGTTCATTTAACCCCCTTCTGCACTTCTACAACAGCAGCTTAATGTGTCATGCGCATATACAATCATTTTTGTTTGGCCCGGCAAAAATACCCATCAACTCATTACCCGTCCTAACACAATCCTTTATTACCCTAATTTAACTCGCCTTATATATTATTAAATTAGAACGGATTTTACCCTACAAAATAGTGGGTGAATTTTAAAGTACCCTCAACCCAACTATAAACTACCCTAATGGGTGTTCCCAAACCCGCCCATAAAATAACCTAAACTATCCTATTCATTTTAAAATAGAAATATCCTAAATTACCCTCTTCATTGGGTTGACCCGTTTCGAGCTGGATTGTGCTTCAAACTGGGTCAACCCGTTTCATAAATTTGAATTTTCCTCATTTCAATGCAAAATTATTTTTTACATGCTTTTTTATAATCACATAAACCTATTTCAACTCGGATTTACCTGTGTTGAACTGGGTTGACCCGTTTCGAATTAGATCGCCTTGTTTCGTAAATTTTGAATTTTCATATTTCATTGCAAAATTATTTTTTACATGCATTTTTATAATCACGAAAACCTATTTCAACCTGGATTGACCCAACATTTCGAGCCGAGTCGACCCGTTTCGTAAATTTTGAATTTTCATCATTTCAATGCAAAATTATTTTTTACATGCGTTTTTATAATCACGAAAACCTATTTCAGCCCGGGTTGACCCGTTTCAAGCTAGGTCAACCAGTTTCGAGCTGGGTCAACCCGTTTTGTAAATTTTAAAATTTTATCATTTCAATGCAAAATTATTTTTTACATACATTTTTATAATCACGAAAATCTATTTCAACTCGGGTTGACCCGTTTTGAGATGGGTTGACCCGCTTCGTAAATTTTGAATTTTTATCATTTCAATTCAAAATTATTTTTTACATGTATTTTTATAATCACGGAAACTTATTTGAACCCCGGTTGACCTGTTTCGAGCCTTGTCGACCCTTTTCGAGTTGGGCTGGCCCGTTTCGTAAATTTTGAATTTTCGTCCTTTCAATGCAAAATTATTTTTTACATACGTTTTTATTATCACGCAAACCTATTTCAACTCGGATTGACCCGTTTTGAATTGTGTTGGCCCGTTTCAATCTGAGTCGATCCAGCTCGAAACAGGTCAACTCGGGTCAAAACGGATTGAAATAGGTTTTCGTGATTATAAAAACGCATGTAAAATATAATTTTGCATTGAAATTATGAAAATTCAAAATTTACAAAACAGGGCAACCCAGTTCGAAACTGGCCGACTCAGCTCGAAACGGGTCAACTGGGGTTGAAATAGGTTTTCGTGATTATGAAAACGTATGTACAAAATAATTTTGAATTAAAATAATTAAAATTTAGAATTTACGAAATGGGTCGACCCAGCTCGAAACGGGTCAACTGAGGTTGAAATAGGTTTCCGTGATTATAAAAACGTATGTAAAAAATAATTTTGAATTGAAATGATAAAAATTCAAAATTTACAAAATGGGTCGACCCAGCTCGAAGCGGACTGACCCGTCTCGAAATGGGTCAATCGGGATTGAAATAGGTTTTCGTAATTATAAAAATGTATGTAAAAAATAATTTTAAATTGAAATGATGAAAATTCAAAATTTACAAAACGGGTCAACTCAGCTCGAAACGGATCAACCGAGGTTGAAATAGGTTTTCGTGATTATAAAAACGTATGTAAAAAAATAATTTTGAATTGAAAGAATGAAAATTTAAAATTTATGAAACGGGTCAATCGAGTTCAAAATGGGCCGACCCAACTCGAAACGGATCAGCCCAAGTTGAAATAGGTTTCGTGACTATAAAAATGCATATAAAAAAATAATTTTACATTGAAATGATGAAAATTCAAAATTTACGAAACGGATCAACTTATTTCGAAACGGGCTGACTCGACTCGAAATGGGCTAAAATACAAATACCCAATAGATTTTTAATAATAAATAATATAAGATACCCAATGAGTACCACCCGATGAATACCCTATAAAAATTAATATTCAAGGTAGTTATGGATATGCTGAAATACTCATTACCTATTTAAACCCGTCTATTTAAATCCATTAACTATATGGGTAAGGGCAAATAAATACTCTTAAATTAAATACTCATTTAATACCCGTCTAATATCCGCCCTACCGGCCGTCTCACACCCCTAATTTTTGTCATAATTATAAGTAGCCATGGATCTGGAAATAAATGTACATAAAGGCATCCTGGATAGCTACGTACCTGATAGTTCCCTAATGTACAGGTTTTGAACCCAGCAGCCGTGTAACTAAAATAGTATTCCCATGTCCGAATGAACTTTTCATCAAACCCCAACGCAAGGATTTCACTGAGGAGGACAACACAGACATTATTTTATAGTCAAGTAAGCATTTATGTCTTGAAAGTAAAACTTGAATTCACATTTCTGATCAGGGTTCATAGAAGTTGGGATGGAATCTTTGAAATAGGTTTACTAATTAATTCCTTTCACTAATCCCTGATCAGATGGCTAAAAATGTACAAAAAAAGTACAGAAACTTTCAAGGGCCAGAAAAACAATATTCATCCAGTTGATGCACGAATTAGAAACCATCTTGTAACTAATCATACCTTCGGTTTTCCAGGAAGTTTTTCCTCCAGTGTCTCAGGGTATGGTAGTAATGAATTCCTATGTTTTCGACGTGTTGAACGCTGTATTTTAGGCACTTGCATATGAGCTAGTTTCCCATTTTGGAGATATATCTTCACAGAAATTCGACAACTAAATACTGTCAAGTTTACCAGAGTTTTGATGCAGCAGTCATGGCCGTTGTTACTCGAGTTAATGAAGGTATGCAACAACCTGGAAATATGTATTCTTCAATGAAACTTGATGCTCGTCTGTATTCATCATACTTTTGATCTGGAACTGATGTGAACTGAGGAAATAAAGTGACCATTAGTAGTGGATTCAGCGTTTGTTTCTTTTAAAAAATGCAACGGCAGCCAAGCCATCGTTTTAACCATAATTGTGATGTTAAATCAGGCCCTGGAAAATGAGACAGTCTACTTGCGTTTTAGAGTGTGATGGAAAATCAGTACCTGTAGAACAAGAATCCCACTGTCAGCCAGTACTGAGTCGCAGCAGCTGAAAAACTTGTTGAAGAATTCATGACCAACATGTTCCACCATCTCACTGCAATTGAACATGAATCAATCCTTCATCGGGACCGAACAAATAAGTGATGGAGGAGGAAAGGAAGGAACTTAATTACCATGATATGATTCAGTCATACTTGTAGCCGGTATTAGGCAGTTGTCGGTAGTCACAAAGAAGAAATTTTATGTGATCCTTGAGGAAGGAGAATCCAGTTCAATATATATATTAATTAACACAAGAACAATGAATCAGTGTATCCCTCAGCCATAAAATGGTAGGCAACAGTTAGGAAAAACAAAGCAAGATAAAAGATGTAAACTCTTTCAGGCTTCATCCTCACTAGCCTAAAATAGTAGTAGCCTATGACACTGAAAGTTATATACAAGTCACTCAAGTTATAAACTAACAAGGTGGGGCGAGATGTTACAAAAGATATTTATGTGATCGGTGAATGCAACTTAAAGTAGGATTGTTCTGAAATGAAGCAACATGTGATATTGATACCTTCAGGCCTGCTTCCTTTACTTTCTGATCTGCATATCTCAGTTGATTCTCAGACAGGGTGATTCCAGTATATTGACACCCAGTTCTTTTCACAGTTTCGATAGCTAAACTTCCCCAACCGCATCCAATATCAAGGACATGGTGCTCCTTACTGATTCTGGCCTGAATGTTTTCGCCGGAAACTCAAAAAGTCAGCATCACCTTAATGACTAACAATCACAATGGGCCTTGAAAATAAAGGAGCCTCACCTTCTGAATCAGTGAAGAAATCTTTCTTAACTGAGCTCTTTCCAATTCCTCGTCTGGGAACTATCCCAAGGGCATTAATGCGTTGAAGTTAAAATTCTAAGGATTATTAAACAAAGACTAAAACTCTTACCTCAAAGATCCCACAGGAGTATGACATTGTTTCATCCAAAAACAGTGAAAACAGTTCATTACTCTAGAAAACAACAAGACAATTAGTCGAAAAGCATAAATTACTTTTTATCCTTTCGTTACATATAAAACATCAACCTCGAACCTTTTACTTGTAATCAAATTAAAGAGATGAAGGGCTTACAAGGTCATAATGCTGAGCTATATTTCGACGAGACTGTGTCAGAGTATTTTGCCTTAAAACACGGCCCAAGAAGTACTTTAGAAATGCCGATCCAGCTGACAGGAACAATAGTGTCCACCAGCTCCTGCTGCAAAGGAAACCAACTATACACATCTGTATCAAAACTGTGGGAATGGATGTCAGGAAATTTAAAGCACTTTACCTTCTGGAGGTAGAAGCTTCTTTTAGATCTACTTTGGAGATAAAAATCTGGAACGAAAGATTTCAGGAAAGGCAATCTGGACTTAGGAGGAAACTAAATTCAAAGAAGTTTTTTACTTGTGAACTTACCAATAAAATGTTAGGCAAACCTTCATTCGAGTCTAGGAAAGAAATGTCTCCATTGATATAGGCATCTGCAAATCCTACATCGGCTCCAGTTGCGGCCTGGGAAAGCAGTAAAGTGATATAGAAGCCTAATATTAGACATGATCATTCCGTTGATGTATACAATAAATGGGAAACTATTACAGATGAAAGTAGAAACAAATTGTGCTGACCTTCCAGTAAAATTGAGGATTGTGAACTTTGATGGAAACTTTCAGTTCCAGGGGAAGCTTTTGTGTAGTGCCTCCAAAGGTGAGAAGTGTACCATCTTCTTCCAATAAACTGTTGTTGTACAACATGAACTCATTCGAAAGATGTGGTTCGAAAAAACAGAGGCAAATTATTACGTAAATCGCAAATGGATGAATTAGTGGAACCAAGATTTGACGATAGGGATAAAAAACACAGTCAAATTAAGACTCACATTAAGCTGCCGGAGGCAATGAAGTCATTCAGAAACTGAATAATGAGATTGCGAGACCATCTCTCTGTCCATGAAATCACCATTGGTTTACGTGTCTACCTTTCTGAGCAGGCCTGGAGGAATTATTTATACAGTCTGAAATTAAAGCATGCACAGAAAGTATTTTGTACTAACAATGTAGCCAAGTTCGAATTCTACAAAATCAATATTTATTGATTAGTAATTTTGTAGGATTATTCCAAAATGAAGGATGTTTAAGAGAAATGTTATTCTTCTACACTTGATCTAGCCCTTATAGGGTGAAAATTGAGATAATGTAGGGTAGACCATGACCATGAAAAAAAATGTCTCCCGTGGAAACTTTAAACCCCGACATCATGGTACAAACCTAATGTGCTACTCTAGTTATCACCAATTGATTTTAAGATAGAACCACTGTTAAATTTATATTGAGTTTTCAAGATAGTATCAGAGCGTGATTTTGACCTGCGAACTTTGTAGATTGGCTTTCTCTCTTTTTTATCTTGATTTTTATTTTATCCTTGACTTTGACCCGATTGAGTTTAACTTGAAAAAATTTGATTGACTCGGTAAGCGATGGTTTATCAGGAATAAATGACCAGTGCAAAAGGAAAAAAATATAATTAAAAAAAATGTCCCTCATTAATCATAACATTTTCCCTTTTTATTTATGCCAATTCACCCATAAAATCTCAACTTTAGTCCTATTCAAAAACAAGATCTATCATTGCAATGGGAACTTTGTATTCACCAGTATTCATTGACACGACCTACCATCATTAAATATTGTAAACAAAAAAAGAAGACACCTACAATCATTCCCAAAATTCTATTTCACAATTCTCCAAACATACATGGATAATTGTTGAGGGATAATCTGCATTATAACATGGGTTCACTTTAACAATGAATTTTTAATAGAGTATATATCTTCGAACCCTTCCCTAAAACAAAAGTTTTAAGGTTAAATTTGGCACTGATTATAATACAATCATTTCGTTCTTTTGATTAATTTAGGATTAAAATATCTACATTTCAGTATCTTTCATCCCTCCATTATACATTGCCTTATTTTTAGAAAAACTAAAAAAAATATATGTACACACAAACATCATACCTTATCCCCTTATCCCCTTGTTTATTTTATATATTATATACATATTCATCATAATCCTTGGCAGCCTTAAATGACCTGTGATTAAGAATTTTGAACCACATATCCCATTGTTTATTTTTCTTAGAATATCAGCTAAGAATAGAGGAGCAGCTAGCGTGAATTAATGGACATTCATTGGTTGACTTCCTTTTTATTAATATTCATTCGACGCCTTCCCCATTCATTCTTCTCTCTTTTCTTTATATTCCTCCAATGATCCACACTATCTTTTGAAATCTCAATTTACATAATTTTCTATGAATATTCAACTCCTGATATGATGATAGTTCTATACCTACATTGCAAGATAATATATTGATAAATGGCATGATTATATTGGTTAGAGGGAGAAATGATGACAATTCAGGAGACCTTCAATACTAAAATGATTATAAATTACCAATATAATCATGTCATTTGTTAATGGACTATCTTTCATGATAGTTCTAGAACTATGATATAATTTGCCGCTTAAATGAGAAAAAAACAGTAGTATAAACAAGGTTAACTTCCACTGTTGAAGGTGACCGCAGGTGGAGTTGAACTTCAGGAAGAAGAAATGAAAAAAGAGAGAAGTATTATGAATAACATTCATGATTCATCAGCAAGAATGGTACAAAGAATGTCTTCCCTTTGTAGTCCTTTCCAATTTTCAATTGTTTCCCTTCCCATTTTGGAAGATTCAATCAGGTCTAGTAAATCTCTCAAAAGTTTCACACACAAATTGGGGCCTTTTCCAACCTAAGTTAGAAATATAATTGAATGATCCCTGGAAAATGTCTAAACTGTGAAAGAAGATTATTTGCTTCTTTTAAAGATTATTTAAAGAATCAAATCAATAGGTTGAAGGTGCCTTGCTGCTGTAGATTGCCAAAGGACGCAACATTCCCTGGTCGTGAAAATACAATCTGCAAAAAGACATTTTAGTAAGTTAAATGAACATGATGATGGAAATCTGGAGACAATATTTAGTAGTTTGTTTAAGGTTCAGATATCTACAGAAGCAAAACTAACTCTGTTAATGTTGGGGCATATAAACTTACTGTTTTCTTCTGACTCAACAGTTGTTATTATTCACTGTTAAACTTATTGATTCAATACGAGCATCCAACCAAAACTAATTAGAAATGGATGGAGAAGCCCTTAGACTATTTATATTCCGATGTGAGATTGGGGCAATCTTCAACGTTCAGAAAGATAAAAAATGAACCTGATAGTTTCCAAGAGTGCATGTTTTGAATCCAGCGGCGCAATAATCAAAGTAGTATTCCCATGTCCGGATGAACTTTTTGTCGAAGCCCAGTTCGAGGATTTCACTAAAGAAAACAGGCATTCGTGTGTATTCATCAGGATTCAAGAATCAGGCAATCAGCTAGATCATGTATGCACCCGAAATCAAAACAAGAATGACGAAAATAAAAAGGAAACCATTGTTTTTCCAGGAAGTTGGTTCTCCAGCATCTTAGAGTCTGATAGTAATGGATTCCAATGTTTTCCAGGTGCTCCACGCTGCATTTGATGCTCTTATGAGTTTCTGAAATGGTTGAAGCTAGAAAAAGAATTAACCTAAACAATGTAAAGCTTTACCATAGCCTGGACGCGGCTGCCATGGCTTTTGTTACTCTGCTTAATGAGGGTAAGCAACCTCCTGGAAATATGTATTCTTTTATAAAATCTGTGCTTTGCCTGTACTCATCGTACCTTTCATCCGGTATTGATATGAACTGATTCCAGGCAACCATAAATACAATTTATCAAATTTGATGTCAAATTGAAACTGTCATTTTGTTTCTCAAATGACAACTATCTTGTATTCTTACAGTTTATTACCTGTACGACAAGAATCCCATTTTCTGCCAATACAGAGTCGCAGCTACTAAAGAACTTCTCCATGAATTCATGGCCAACAGCTTCCAACATCTCACTGAAATTTATCATGATTCATCAGCCAGGTTATTTAGATTTGGATGTAGATTGGGAAGGTATCAAATTGGTGATAGAAGAACTAACTTACCATGATATGATTCTGTCGTATTTATAGGTATCTGGCAGTTGACGGTAATCACAGAGAAGAAATTTTATGTGATCCTGAGATGGGAATCAATTGAAACCAGGAACAACGAATCAGTCCCAGCTATTAAATGGTAACAAGCATTTTGTTCAGGAATGAGCTAACTGCAAAATATGTTCAATATGAGAATAAGAAATGACACTAAACATCCCAAATAATTGAATTCGATACCTGTAATCCAGCTTCCTTCACTTTCTGTTCTGCATATCTTAGTTGTTTCTCAGACAGGGTGATTCCAGTGTACTGACATCCTGTTCTTTTAACAATTTCGATGGCTAAGCTTCCCCAACCGAATCCAATTTCTAGGACATGGTGCTCCTTACTGATTTTGGCCTAAATGGATTAGCAGCCAAGTTAGAAAGGGCTATTTATAAAGTTCAAGAATTTAAAGGGCTACCTTTTAGAATAAACTTACCTTTTCAATCAGTAGAGAAATCTTTCTTAGTTGTGCAATTTTCAAGTCCTCATCTTCAGACTAGAAAAAAGTATGACAAGAGGAGGCAAAATTAAGATTTGAAGAAAAGAAACAAGAACTGAATTTGTTTTTGAAGGACTAAAGCAGTGGATGTCTTGAACAAGTACCTTAAATATTGCACATGAGTATGTCATTGTCTCGTCCAGGAAGAGAGAAAAAAGTTCATTACTCTGGAAACAATAGAATGAGATGGATCTTAATTTACTCAGTAATCAATGATAGTAGAAATAACTTCTGTTAGTAAACTGGTGATTTGTCAATCTGAAAACATTACTGATTTCTTGCAGAATGGTCCTGTAAAATAGCCTACTAAGATCATATCATTTTAAGTTCTCACATTCAACTACTTAGCAGAAGTCTAGACCAGACATGAGTGATTTACCAGGTCGTAATGCCGAGAGATGTTTCGCCGAGCCTGAGTGAGAGTATTTTGCCTTGAAACATGCTGAAAGAAGTACTTTGCAGATGCTAATCCTGCTGTCAAAAGCAATGGTGTCCACCAGCCCCTGCAACAAAAAGGTAAATGCATATCTAGTTCTTTACCAAACCAAGGAAAATCGCTCATTATGCGCAGAGGAACAGAAGCCTTTCAAAAGTTCTTTACCTCTTGTAAATAGAACTTGGAACAGAAGCCTTTAGATCTCTGTTGGAAACAAAAATCTGCAACAAAGATTTCAGAAACACAATCTCGATGACACGAATTGGAAATGTTTTGGTCTTATGAACTTACCATGAATAGATTGAGCAAACCTTCATCTTTGTCTACAAAAGAAATGTCCCCATTGATATAGGCATCTGCAAGGCCTAAGTCAGCTTCAGTTGCAACCTGAGAATTAACATGAAATTCTTGTTGAACAAAAGAAAAAGAAAAGAGTACTACAAGACACTAACAATAGTAAAATGGGAACTTTATGCAGATGTACGATGTTATTGGAAATCCCAAGCAAAAACTCAAACTTGTCCTGACATAATTCATTCATAGAGGGATATGATGCCATGTTCAACTGAGTTTTAATATGAAAAGAAATTACAATCATACCTTCCAGTAAAACTGTGGACTGTGAACTTTTAAAGAAACTTTCAGGAAACTTTTCTTCGTCGTTCCCTCAAAGGTGAACATTGTACCACCTTCTTCTAGTAAACTGTTCATCCACAAAATTAGTATACAGATTACAACAACCCTCATTGACAAATTGCAAGTAATCTTTCCTGCAATGAAGTGCACAAGGACTTTTCTAAGTAATTGTTAAATTGACTCACATTAAGCAGCCGGTGGCAATAAAACCATTAAGGAACCTAGTAACGAGAACGCGAGCCCCGGTTTCTGTCCAGGAAGGTATCATGTGTGTGGGATTCTCCAGCAAAGTACAACTCTTTTTGAGCAAGCTTTGTGCAGCAGCTATACCAGCCTGCAAAGGGTTAGACAGTTGAGCTATATTAAATTTTACGGGAACGAAGTAAATAAGTAACGATAAATGAAGTACCTTTAGTCCATCTTCATGGAAACCATATCCTGTAAAATGTATGACCATGTCAATATGATCCTTGAAGTGAGTTTGTGAACTTTTAGGTTAAGGTAAAGAAGCATTTTCATGAATTTGTTTTTGAGTTCCTTAGCTAACCTTGATATGCTCCACAGAACCATATTTTCCTTTTTCCTTGGATTTGTTCAAGTCTAGTTGCAGCTTTTGAGGCTGCAACAGATGGAACTGGATGGCCTGTTGTCCACTTAAGCAATGTATTTTCTGGAGTATGAGGTGGATTGAGGGTAACCAGGTAAGGAAGCCCAGTTTCCCCAAGATTCTGCACACCAAATTGTGTTACTTTTTCTGAACACATCATATGGAACATTACTAAGATTCAGCAAAACTGAAGGGAAATTTTGGGGGGCATAAGCATATAACAAACCTGGAGGATGTTTAGCCAATATGTTACACATACTTTATTATCCACAGTTCCAAGGAAATTCCATGCGCTCCATGCTGCTGGATTTTGGGGCATTAAAGTTTTGTCACGATGAAGGAAAATATCACTGCCATAAAGGGTTAAAGAATGAATGTGCATTTTGAACTAGTAAAATATCGCAGCATCTCACAAAATGCAACAGGACGCTTGTTAAAATCAGAGAAGTAAATAACCTACTGCAAGAACAGTTTTGCTTCATTTTAGTGCAAATGGACAGAAAAAGGGATGAAGGATTATGCATTATCAGATCTTTTCGAGTCAGTTTCTAATATGTTTGAACATGCACATATCCGAACAATGTTCTGCGACGATTTAATGAAGATAAAGGATTTAGCAAAATGAAAAAGAACCAAGATAAAAAGCATATGTAGATAGATACCTGTAAGCATATTGGAAGGCACCAAGTATTGTTAATTCATTAACTGTTGCCTGTTCTCCTAACATTTTTAGAGCATCTGGAGCATGTGCAGCAACTATGCAAGCATCATAAATTTCTTGAGTTCCATCTTTGCAAGTAACAGTGCAACCTGGACAAGATTTTTTTCATTTATAAATCAAAGTTACAAACGTTGCATCTCATTGAACCACTCATTTTAATGACCGAAAGTATAAGAAATCTGTACTTGTGATTCTCATGTACCTTCATCAGTATTTAAGACAGAAATCACTTCACATCCATTCCTTATCTGGCAGCCTCTTTGTTCCAGATCATCTCGAACCTGGATTTTCCACCCATTGGATCAACAGTTAGGAGAGCATGCGATTTTCCCTTTAGAAAATCATCTCAAATATACTGTTTTATCAGGCAATATCTCTAGATTATGCCCTGATGAGTGGAAATTCTGTGTTTTATACAACAGGATCTTGAAACCAAGTACCTTGGAAACATATTTATGCGAACGCCACCTAACTGTGAGCCACTGAGGGCGACCAAAAAGCTGCATACCAAATGGAAGGAGCATGAGTTGATCTTTAAGCAAGAATAATAGGCAAACAATCATTAGAGGCTGCATATAACCTGAAGAAGATGATGATTTCGGCAAAAGGAAAGTATCGAATACGCAGAGAAGTTCAGCACTCCTTCTGAAGAGCATGACCAGATTGAAGCACATATTGGAACCTGGACACACAAATTATAAAATTTGCAAATTTCATAACTATGCAAGAAAAAGCTGGTCAATAAGATGACCATTCATCCTGTTAAGTCTTTAAGTGTTAACTATGAGCATCCTCACAATGTAAGCCTTCTGAAATAACTCTGAGTAACCGCGCGACTTGATAAACTGCCCCAACGTTTCATTTCTATCTATGTCTGGATTTCTTTCCAGCTGCTCAACATAACTGCAATCAGTGTTTCAAAAAAAAAAAAAAAAAAAAGTTTCCATTAAATCATTTCTGAATGGGGAAAGATGTGTTTTGGGCCAAAACAAAACAGAAATCAATAAACAATTTGAAAGTTTGGTTTACAAATTTGAAGGATTAAAACTCCCACCATAACACATCCTCCTTAAACTTAATAATTTCTTGGATCATTTGCCAAAAGTAAGGATTAAGTATATTCTTCTTCTGTGCAAACAAGCTGGACAAGCCATTTCTGCTACCCCATTCACAACCTCTGCCATTGTCAAGGCTCACTGAGAATGACATGTCAGAAATCTCCATATCAACACCAAGACTCTCAAAGAATTCCATCATGTTTGGATAAGTCACCTGTTTCAAATAACCCCCATCCACCATGTTAAGGAAAACCTTCATGTAAACAGGCATGTAGAATGTAGTTACTACAGATTTATTTCATTTTCTTGCTTTCCTCCAAGAATTCACCTTTCTTGCAATTTGAATGTTCATATTAGCATTTCTGCATCCATCTTTGACTCAGTCAACACAAATATAGTGAAACTAAGAATTCATAAACTCTTTTATTCCCTAATGTGTTTGTTAGAATGAGAATTGAGCAATCATAAAATGATTTCGATTGTTACATTTTCAAAGGGTAAAAGCAAAGACAAACGGAATCTGATTAATAAATTGATGATTTTGTGTTACAAGCATCTACAATGAATAACCTCTTAATTTATCAAATAAATCAAAAACAATGAAATTACTTTAATGATTATTAAAAATTAAATTCTGATTATCCTCATCCTTATTCTCTCCAAACAAAGGCACCACGGAAAAGGATTGAATACTTCAACAAGTTGAGATTTTTTATTTTTATTTTTTCAAATTTTTGAATGAACTGAAAGAAGATATTATCATATTGGTTCCAATCTGGCATTGGGCACCCCCCATGTTGGACAACGTTGTCCTATGCTTCGGACGCAAACTGAGGAGTGTGCAGACAAGGCCCATGACAAATTGACAATAAGCCGGTAGGGAATCTAATAAAAGTTCTATGGTCCTAAATGCCCACAATTTTTATGGATAATTAAAACTACTGAAATATGTCGGAAAAAGATCCAGATAGGAAAAGCCAAAAATCATGCTTCAAATTTGAATAACTTGATTTTGATGGGAGTGTTTTTTTTTTTTTTTAATTTTTTTAAATAAATTGTGATGGTAGTTAACAAAGAATAATACAAGTCAAAACAAAATTCTTTCGACTGATGATGTATAGATGTAAATATGGCTTTATTCTTAATAAAATTTTCTATTTTTTAATTTTAAATTTAGGTTTATTACTATAGTTTAAATATATTGAAGGAATGCATTTTTCAAAAGAAATATATATATATAATAAGAGAAAAATTAAAATAAATTTTAAATGAAATAATAATTGATTTTTAATTTATATTAATAACCTCAGACGAAAAAACCGAGGGAACCCACAGGTCAGCACATGCACTAAAGTTTGACTACATTTTATTTTTATTTTTTTATAAGTTATAGTCTTCTGTGCTAAAAAAAGATATATTTAAATGTTTTAGAGAGTTAATCAAATTTTTTTAATGAAATATTTTATTTTTTATTTTTTTATATAACCTTTTTTTGTACTATATTTTTATATAACTTTTGACTATTTTAATAGAATAAAATAAATATATATTTGAAGAGAAAAGAAAAATAAATTAATATTATTTTTTAAGTTAAATAATAATTAATTTCTAATCTGGATGAATGATTTTCTAAAATTTATTTTCTCAGATAATACATTCACTATCTTAAAAGAATAAATTTATTAAATTACAATAATATAATAAATAAAATTTATTATTTTGGGACCAAAATAATAAAAGGAAGTTAGTAAGTTCCAAAAATTAAAAAAAAAAAAAAAGGAGTAATAGATTATAGGAATGCTTCAGAAAAAAAATATATTATGGGAAAAAAAATGCTGTAACGAAAGGTATTGGTGGATAGGGCCCCTAAAAAAAATTAAATACTTTCACGTTACCATGTATCCTATAATAATATTAAGAAAATAATATATGAAAAATTATGAGGATATTATTGATTTTTCAATCAATAATTTATTATTATTTAAAAATTAATCAATAATTAAAGAACAAATATGTAATTTTATTAAATTCATTTGATTGTAATATATTTATTTTATTTTTTTAATGTTACGAATCCTTTTTTGAGAGCCTACAATTTATTTTTTATTTTGAAAGAGGTTCTACAGGCGTCTAATAATATTCAATAGATGGACCATTTTCTTTTAACACATGGAACCTACAACAAAGTAATACTCCTATATCCATATAATTCACGGGTTTACTTTTAGGCCCCCCTTTTTTTTCTTATCAAAATAAGGATTTTTTTTAAAAAAAAATTCTAAAATCTTTACCATAATACGACTACGATTTTAAAAATTGATGATATTATAATGACTGTGATAAATTGCTCATCTACCCCCCAAAAAAAAAAAATCAAAATCGAACCTCAAAAACTTTATACTTCTTATGTCTTGCAAAAGAAGGTAGGTCTGGAAAAATGTATTTAATATTTTTTAAAAGTGTAATTTACAAAAATATTATAATTTTTTTAATCTTTATAGTACATTAGTAAATGACATATAAATTAAATATAATCACCATAATAAAATTATAAATATTAAAAATAAAACTATAGAAATAATAATTTTAACATACGACTCCTTTTATTTTTGAGAGCTAAGAAAAGGTTATTTTTTAAATTCAAAATAACTTAAATAATAATAATAATAACAACGATGATGATGATAATGATAACAAAGAAGAAAAATAAAGTAAATATTAAATTATTTCAAATTAAAAGATAAATAATCTCTAAATTTAATAGCCGAGATACTACCAATTTGGTGGTATTTATGGTAACAATTTTTGCATTGTTAATACTATGATTATTATATTGTGACAAAGTTTTGGTTTGGACATCATACACCATTAAGCCTTATAATATATACCCGTTATCATAATAGCAACTAATTAAAATCTCTCTAATGATCTTCACAATTGTACTACTCTCTTTAATTATTTTATATTTTGTAAAATACTTAAATTTTTAATATATTATTATTAATATATATTATTTTATTTTAATAAAATTTAAAAAATATAATTATATATGACTTTAATATAATTAAAATAAAAAATATAATAATAAAATTTTTAAGTTAATTATATTTTATTTAAAATAAAAATTATATATTATCTAAATAAAAGGTATTATTTTAAGAGAAATGGACTATCTTTAGTCCCCCATATAAAGGTAATTTAGTCAAACATTATTCGCCGGAGTGTTTGCCATCGAAAAAACGAAATTAATGCCCCTCCCTTATATATAAGAGATTAAAATTGTATTTTAAAATTAAACAGTAAATAATATGATATTGGGAAAAAAAAAAAAAAGAAAACATATCATTTATTAAGTTCTTTAAAAAAATTACAGACTGATACTCATTAAGTGATCTTATTTTTAATATCGTATCATTCACCTCTAAGTTGTAATCATAATTATACTTAACAAATCAAAATTTCCCTTAGTTGGTATTATCCTTTTCTAACTTTTTTAAAAAAATTAACAATTTAAATTTTTTTTTTGAAAAATAAATTCTATGATTTTGCAGTGGAGAAAGGATTAGATTATGCCTGTCTGTTTTAAGAAAATAATTTATTCGTAATAATATAATAATTATTGCTATAATACTAAAAGATATTGGAGAACCATAATAAAAATTCTTAATAAATGCTCCTAATATTATCAATATTTCAAACAGAGCTAATATTTTAAAATCCAAGTAATAATTGAATTCATTTTGTTATTTTAATTTAGTAATAAAATGAATATTTCAGAATAAAAGTAGTATTAATGAAGAAGAAGGGATAATTAAGAAAGCTTACACGATTAAAAACCATGAAGCCGAGGTCGAGATCAATGGCGTCGAGAGTAACAGTATTGGCATGGCCGCCCAAGTGAAGGTCTTTCTCGTACAGAACCACATTCACACCTTCCTTAGCCAAAAAATGGGCAGCCACCAGCCCACTTATTCCGGCACCCACCACTCCAACTTTCATCTTATTAGACATCTCTCCAAATCCCAACTGCACCCCAAATCAAAGTTTAACTGCATTCACAATCATCGGTCCACCACCCAAACGAACAAAACATCAAATTTCTTTTAATTTTGTGGGAAAAATTTGCCCATTTTTTCTATGCCAAGTGTATCAATTTCAATGTACAATACACAATATGGATTTTGCAGAAGGAAAAATGAAAAACATGTGTATGTTGGAAGAGGAAATGGGAGCTGAAAAAAACAGAGCAAGGACAGCATTGGAAATAAAGGAGGATAACTTATAGGTGTTCCTGGGGTCATTCTTTTCTTGGTGAGAAGAAATCGACCAGAATAAGGTAGAAATCTCGTTTTATGTAATGAAAATGGTAGAATGTAATATGTTACCTGACCGGAAAAGACGTGCTTCTGAAATTGGCTGCTCAAAACTCAGCGGCGGAGGGGAGACGGATAATGCTCAAAGATTTGGCATTCCGGGCCGGAAAAAGAAGAAAATGAACTGCAAAAGATGATTACAAAACTAACGAATTCCTGGCTTTTCTGCTTTCTGAAATGAGAGAAATATCTCAACTGAATAATTCCAGGCTGTTCAACTCTTATTCTGTCTCTCAATGGTAGAATAGTCTTTCTCAGTTTTCTACTCAAGTTTTCAAGGCCCTAATTATACTTTACTTTTTTTTTTTTTTTTCTGCCTCCCAGCAGGATGTCAGCATTATCAATCTGTTTATGTATTATTCTTATATGGTTCAAATGATACATAATTAATGACAAAATTAGTTATTAGAAGAATCATATGGACCTTCCGAAATAAAAAATTACACATCTATTCTTTATTGTGTGATTGGTGGAAGGGTCCTATGAAGATTTTGTCTGAATCTAAAGGGGTATCTTAGGGAATGCATTAAATCATATAGGCAAAAACAAATAATGGCTACTAGCACCGTCCTTCTGAGTGTGGGAATTTTTTGCCCCACTATTACTGTGGGATAAGCCAGCCCCCAGCCCCCACCCCCTGGAGTCTATTTTACTTTCTTGTTACTTTTTAACTTTTTTAATAAAATATTTAAATTATTTATACATATTAAAAATTTATCATTATTTAATTTTAAAAATAAAATTATTATTTTAATCATAAATTATATATAATTGTATTATTTTTTTCTAAAAATAGAATTATATATAATAATAATATAAAAATTATAAATATTCGGAGGCTACTCTTTCACGTACTGAAGAACAGTAAATTGGTCACCGCGTTACCAAAATTGAATACATGTACACGATTGGAGGACTGCAGGCATCTGTGATATTTTTTTTGATAAATTTTAATTATTTTATTTATATATTATATTTATATATTGTATTTGATATTAATATATATATTCGTAATATATAGTTTTAATATATTATTTTTATTTTTATATTTTTTTAGTATTATTTTATTTTTTATATATTTTTTAGATTTTTTTAATAATAAAAATTATATTTAATAATTTAATATACACTAACCCTTTAAAAAAGTAAACTCTTCGTGTTAAAAAATATAAGAGTATAAATAATTATGTATTGCGTAAAAATTAATCGAAAATACAATATATAAATAAAGTAATTAGAATTTATCACACAGAATGTCACAAGTGTCACAGAGGATCCTAAGCCAAGTGGAAGATAGAGATAAATAACAAATTATATTGTAATACGTAGCATGGTTTATTAAGTATAGTGATACGATACTGAATTTGTCTCTTTTTATTTTTTAATTAATTTTCTTCTATTATTTATCAAATATGCATTTTGTATTATATTATTAATTATACTGAATGAAAAATTATATTGTACTACGTATTTTTAATAATGATGGTTTAATAAAAATAAATTATTTAATACAGTAACATTGAATTTGTCTTTTTTTTCTCTTAGTTAATCTTCTTTAATTATTTGTGAAAAATTCATATTGTATTATTAATTGTAGTATGTAAATAGCGAGAGATAATATGTCTACCATTACACGTGCTTTTCTAATAAAAGTCACCTGACGTGGATGTATGGTACCATGTTTTTTAATCACCTAAAAAATATCAAAATTACCACCCATTACTGATATGAAAAAAAGGACGGTAATTTATGGAATTTAACTTTTTAATTAGGAGATGTTACAAAAGCATGAAATATTTATTCATCAAATGTCTGATATTGATTTTATCAAATTTAACTTAATAATTTTCTTATTAGAAAAATCTTTTTAAATATCAAATTTTCTTCAAAGAAACACACAACGATATTTCTAGTCAATTAAATATTTGATAAGTGTATGATCAATTTAATATTATTTTATTAGAATATGAAATAAAATTAAAAAAAAATTTAATTGTAAAATCATTACATAAATATTATATTAAAAGCGATCAATGTAGATAGATATACAGAAAGTAGAAGAGGTAAATTTGAACATATTTAAAGTCTTGTATTATTTCTTACTTAGCCCACTAATTCACCTCAAATCATTTACTCTCAAATGGAAAATTAGGTTTAAGGCCAGGGAAGGGACCACGTCGGAGGGTCCGAGACAGAAAATAATAAACAGCAATAATTTCAAAGAAATATTGATTTAGAATTTAGCTATATATATAGGCATGGGTGGTCTTCCATTCTATAGGAACCGCACAATCTTTGCAAACCAAAACCATGCAACGTGTTGGATTATTCACCCGTAAGTCTCCCCACCCAACCTTCTCTTATTTTTTATTAAAGTACATACCTACGAGCTTCGTTTTCTTTTTTTCTTTTAGATGAAACTGTTAGTATTAAATATCATCTTTTTCCTATTGATCGTTTATTTTTTATTAAAATATTTTTAATAAAAAAATATGAACAAAATATAATCCAATGACTAGTAAATAATAAAAAGTAATGATATTTAAATGTTCAATAGTAAAACGCACGCTGTCAACACAAAAAAATGTAAAACACAATTGAATAGGAATTAAATGTGTAACATCCCACTCTTTAATCAATAGTATTCAAGTTTCATCGGGTCAATCACAATAGTTAAACTAAAATTTTATAATTATTTTACTAAGTAATTATATTTTAGTTATTCAATTTGTAAAATTTTTATGTAAGAGGAGATATCACATTCTTTTCTCTCCGTCTTGATTTATGAATTTTCACAAAATTCAAGGTATATGTAGTTATAGATGGCAAAAATTCCGTTTCGATTTGGTTCGAATTGAAAACGGACCGAATTGAACCAAAACTGAATTTCAATTGAACATAGGCTTGTGTAGCATCCTCGGAACAGAGTTATGGGGCTGTTAAGGGGATTGCAATTAGTGTGGAAAAGGGAGATATTGGGGAGTCTGGCTTCTCGAGCAACTATGGGACAGATGGACCTTACAAGATTAGGGGAGCCGCCCCTTGAGGCAGGAGCGGTGCCAGGCCTGCATGCTTTTGTGGGTAATAAATTTGATAAAATTCAATATACAATATTAATGTTTATTTTTTGAAAATTATGTAAACTACCAACTTTATTTATGTGTATAAATCATTTTGATATTAATTTATGGTAATTCAACAAATAAAAAAATAAATATTATAAGTACTTAGAATATAAAAAATTTTGAAGATAAATTTTTTATTGATTTACAATTCTCAGCAATTGATCGGTGGTAGTGACGGTGGCGACAATGCAACCTTGGATTATATAATTTATCGTCTACCCTGTCTTCATATAGTATACTTTACTATAGTAGCATGTAGTTTATAATTATACTTTAATTTTTTGTTTTTTAAGATGATAAGTAAAATGCAGTAGTAATTACTTTTTTTAGATAATAAATATAGAATTGTAAATTTTAATTTATTTTATCCCATTAATATATTTTTTTGTCCTATAATTTAATAATTTTTAGTGGGGCAAAATATAAAAATATTTAAAATATTTATATACTTAAAAAAATGTTAGAGGTGGGCCAATTGCACAACCTCATATGCTCTTAGCTCCGCCCCTGCCTTGAGGTGATGAACAGGTTGCACCATGATGCAGTGGGTTGGCTTATTTGAGATATATAACTCAATGAGAATGAGAATAAAATAAAAGATAAACTGGGCAACTTACCATTAAGTAATGGTATTATACAAAAAACATAAAAATTTTGGACTCTAATGATTTTGCAGCTCCTCTTGTACAGCGGAAAAGTAGGCAAAAATATATTTTATCTGTCCATATTAGATTTTAATTTTTTCTTTCACAAAAATAGTCCAATTTTTTTTATTGTAAATATAAATTATTTTAATTTTAATACTCAAATTAATATTATTATAATGATTTCATATAATTTAAAACTAAAATTTAAATGTTAAATGTAAAAAATATGTCTAAATTAGGCAAAAAAAAATTTTAAAAGTCTACATTAAATAAACTAACTAAATGGAAAATTTTATTTTAATTTATAGCAGTAAAATCATATTTTTATTACATCATTCAATTAAAAATTAATAATACATTTTTTTTATAAAAGATGACTCGAATTCAAAACATATTATTTTAATTAAAAATGTCTACTGGACTACATCTAATTGTCAAAATTAGTATTATTTTGTTTACGAAGTATTTTTTTAAAATTTTTATTTATTTATTTTTTACCCCCACCCCATCCGGTTATGACTCAAATTCGAACCTCCCTGGTCTCAGTGGTACCAACCAATATTTGTATTTAAGTATTATATTAGCGTCAATCCTAACAAAAATTAGCATCAATCCAAAAACCGACGAGGAAAAAGGGCTTCAGGACTACCGAAGCCCTTTTCCGATTTGGATTCAATACATTGAATGCTCTGAAGTCCCCATACATTCATAATTTGGTGATCAAAAGTTTCAATTTCTTTTCCAGAAAATACTCTGTTTCCTTCAAATTAGCCATTGCTTTCATCAAATTAGGAGGTACTGATTGGAATCGAAGCAATGGGAAGCCTGTCAGACCTGCCACAAGAAATTATTCATGAAATCATTTCTTACTTGACAAACAAAGAAGCAATTCAACTAAGCATCTTGTCAAAGGAGTTGTTCGGCGCCGTCCGTACCCGTCGCACTCTGTTTTACGACCCTATATCCATCTTCGATGACGCCCATGGAGTCTTCAAAGGGTACGAAGAAGACTCAGGGAGGATTTTAATTATGTCTTCAAAACTTTGGTTAGGTACCACAACGAGGGTATTGTTCTAGAGACGTTCAGCCTGAATTCTACCCTGAATTGTCCTTTTCAAACTCCGAATCTTTATCGTCTGTTTGTCGAATTAGCCGCGAAACAGGGTTTGAGAAACCTTTCGTTATCCGGCTACCGCTCCGTTTTGCCTTTAGCCGTTTTTTGGAATTGAATTATTGTTTCAGTTGAACTTACGGCATTGTCGTTTGCTGCTGCATGCAGAAGAAGGGAGAATAATGTGGCGTAATCTCAAACGATTATCTCTTCAATTTGTATCTTTCGGGCCGGGGATGTTGGAGAGTGTAATCAGGTGTTGCTCTCTGATTGAAATCATGGAGATTAATCTGTGCTGTCTGGAGTTTCCCAGTTTTCAGTTTAAGGTTACCGATCTTCAGGACCTTAAGAAACTGAATGCTGTATTACGTCACGGTCAAACTCTTGAAGTGAATGCAGGGCCGAATATGGAATCTGTAGATTGTAGATACACACTGTGCCTGGAAGAAGTGATTACATCTCCCTGTTTGATTAATTTACGTTGTTCTGAATACAAAAACATTAAGAGTTTGACCCTGTACGATAATGCCGGAATCGATGATGGTTTTTTCATTAACTGGGCAAAAAAAGTTCCCGCAGCTTGAAGATTTATTGATCAAACCTCACCCAAACTTGAAAAGAATCAATATATCAAGCCCATCCCTGAAGAAAATAAAGCTGGAAAACATCTGCGAGTTGCAGGAGGCACACTTTGGCGTACCTAACATTGTCCTTTTCGAATTGGACGACTACAATTGGGAGCGCAAGAACAAGAGTATGCCAAAGTTATCCTTTACAGGTGCATCCGCCGGCGGCCAGTGGATCTCCCGGATCGAATTAGAATGTAAGGAAAACATAGACACATTGTGGTTCGTAGAACTGAAGGGAATGTTGACAGCACTAAATGGATCTGAAACTTCCATTAAAGTGTACTTGGACGGGGAAGTGAGTTTTGACATGGCAGATTCTGCAGCAGCTGGAGCTGGAGGCGGCCCTCAAGAATCCGAAGTCCGGGCCCGTTTCTTTAGCATCTGCTCTTGCAATTCTGGAGGGGATCTTTTGGATTTGCCGTCCTGAAATCATTACATTCCGAAATTGGTTCAGTTATGAATTTCCAGAGGTATTAGATGTTGATCAGATCCATAATCTCTGCAGGGATTATATGACAGGTATTGATCAGTTCTTGCCGCGTAATTCTGGGAAGGAAATCTATAACTACTACTACGAAAGTGAAGAAGGTAATAACTTGTCGATGGTGCAACTGGATGACTCATGAGGGCAGTTACTACAATATATATTGGGAAATCATTCGATCTTGCCTTCAACTTGGGAGGGAGGTTAGCGGAAAGATTGAAAAGTTAGACTGACATTATGAACATGGATCTCCCAAATTATACCATACACCGTACATATAGTTATTATTATATTTAAAAATAAAGTGAATACAAGACAATAATTTTTTTAAATTAAAATTGATCCTTATCATTATTTTATTAATATAATAACCAATCAAATTAATGCCAAGGCTATATTTGTTTATTTATTTTAAAAAACTTTCTCCACTATATTTTTTTTCCTTCTTTTCACAAAAACTTTCTCTTTTTTTTTTTTTTTCATATCCGAATGGAGCCGAAAACGGCTGAGCTAAATAAGTTAAACAACTAAACAGGACACTGAAAACCTATAATAGAAACTGCTAGCTAAGAAAAGGGTTCAAAAATTTAAAGAAGCGCTTCCTTGATGCATATCGGTGAAAAGTTGAGAGCTAGCTTTCCAAGGCTATCTGCATACGTATTTTGTTCTCTGAATGTGTGGCTTAGACTGATTTCCTACCCCTTTTGTCAATTAGTTCAATAATTTGTTATCTGATGTTCCAAGGGGACATTCTATCTCATTGGCCTCAGTGACGAGACGAATTACCTCTTGTTATCAGATTCAATGATTACCTTCTTCGTTCTTACTTGTTGAGCCAAACGAATGCCATTATATAGCGCCCAAAGTTATATTTTCAATACAAAATACACTAAAAAAATTTAAACAAATATATCTAAAATGTTTGATTTTTCTCCAATTTTTATGTATAATATTTTAGAAAATTGGCAAAATTTTATTAGTATGATACAACTTTTGATCTTTTAGTATTAAATTATTGCTATATAGAGTTTGATAGGATAAAATACCATCTAAAACGGCTGCGAACCAAAATAAAAACTAGAATTATAATTACACCAATATCGGATTAGAACCATCGATTTTAGAACTGGATTTGAAACCACTTATAAGCTATTAGTTTTGGTTCTAATTGTCCATAAAACTATAACTGATCATTCTAAATCTATGGCCACCTCTTTATGGCAATTTATATTATGCTCATATGTGGAGATTTTACAAGGTGTCCTTAACAAAATTGTACATAATAATTAAAATCACTTCTAATGTGGTTCCTTTAATGGTCAATTATTTTTCTTGTCGTGTAGTTTTAGGACTATCATATAAGAGTTGTCTCTTTATAAACCTAAATTTACTTTCAAACGAACTAGAATTCACTATTAAAATTCTTTTAAAAATCTATTAACTTAAAATAATAAGATATAACTAAAAAATCAAGAACCAACTATCACTAGAACTATATTTAATTTTAAGCCCGTTTTAACATTTCCAACATCAAAACTTTGACGAGGATGAAATAGTATAAATTTCCACTATAGGTAATCAACTATTTTGGACCATTCAACCATGGATCATTATGTTAGCTTTTTAAGGCTAAATGTAAGGAAATGAGGGGATAAAAATATTTAGATTCATCAAGTATTAAAGGTACTCCTCCTCTCTTTTTTTTAAATAACGTTTTAGAATATTTAGGAAATTCATTTTTAATTCATGTTTTACTATATTTTAATTACCTTCTCCCAATTTTTCTCCGATGTAACAGTTATTATTATAATTATTGGGTAAAAATGCAAGAATAGTCCTATAGTAGGATTTAGTGATAATTTAGTTCTCAATGTTTGATAGTCAACAAATTTAATCCTAAATTTTGTATTTATCTAGTGGTTTAATTTTGAAAATTTTTTCAATAAAATTAGAAATTAGGGTGGCTATTATATTTTATGTATTTTTTTACCCTTTAAAAAACTATCAAAGTTAAATTTTCTATTGGGTCAAAGTTGGATAGCGACAAAAGTATACTAACTAGTATATTTTAAAATTTAATAACTAATTAATTAAATTAAAATGTTCCATAACAAAAATATACTATTTAAAAAGTTTAATGGTCTCTCAAGTTTTTAACCTTATTATTTTTTATTCAAAACTTTGAAATTAGAAGTTGTAACAATAGAATTAACTGCAAAGTAAATAATATCACAGAAGACACAACACACATCCTTAAATTTGTACTCATCCACTTCTTGCCAGGCCTCCAAAACCATATCACCATCAGGACAAAATCTGGCAATGTAGCTCGTTTTATGATACGAAAAGAAGTCTCCAGGGAAGGTTTTAAAAAGTTGGGCATGAGGAGAAAAAGGGTTCAATAAACTCATCTCTCTTAAAAAAAAAAAAAAGTTACATTTAGAAGTCATTCAAATCTTGCTTCGGCCCTATTGAATCCGGTGCACGAAGAACTGCCTTCGATCTCCTAAATTTACTTATTCGTGCAACTAAGTTTATTCTTTTCTCCCAACATATTCTCCTAACATATCATTCTTGTTGAGATATAAGGGAGAAAACAACAAGTCCAATTATTGCAGCAGCTTTGGTGGTTTGAGTTTGCAAGGCAGAAATGAACTTGTGGTTGAGCCTGGAAATGCAGCGTTCTTTGTTCAGTACAAGTGTTTAAACAGTTTTAATGATGTGGACAATCAGACAGTAGATGGATTAGATGATGTGGTCAATCCAATGGTCCAGATTAGGCGGTTGTTTAGTTAGTAGCTTAGCTTAGTAAGTAGAGTTTTTGCTTTTGCGTTTTTACTGAACTTAAGCTTATAAGTTAAGCTACTGGGAGTGGTTTTTCCCTCCAGAGGTTGTATATAAAACTCACTTGTACATATTCATTGCAATAACACAACGAAAAGCTTCCACAAATCATATTTCCCGCTTTTCACTTCGTTTTCTCATCTTTTTCATATTTTAGGGTTTCTGAATTCTATGCAGAAATCTTTATGGTATCAGAGCAATCAGGTATTCTGTCCGTTTAATCTTCAAGATTGATGGTAATTGTTGATACAATGGACGGAGATAGGGCAGAGAATGAAGATTTTGATGATTTGGATGATGAGTTTCGAGGACTTACGAAAGAAAAAAAATGGAGGAACAGCTCGTTCTTCATGGAGCAGATCATCCAAATCTCTAGCTTGTTTCGAAGGTGCTGACCGATACAAATTATCTTCTGTGGAAGACTGAAATGGTGCGAGCTCTTCGTTCTAAGAACAAAATTGGTTTTATTGACGGTACGTTTTCGATTCCAAGATTTGACTCTCCTTATTATAGGAAGTGGATTACTGTGAATTCCATGGTGGTTTCATGGATTCAAGGCGTGATTTCAGCCAATTTGGTTGATCAATTTGTTTACATAGATCATGCTAGTGATCTTTGGGAAGAGATCAATGCTCGATTTGGAATGTCACATCTATCTCTGTTATACCAGCTCAGAAGGGAGATTGCCACAGTGAAGTAGGAGAATCTGCAGGTTACTCACTATTTTGGTAAGGTTCAGAAGCTAAGAGATAGGTTGGATCAATTAAAGCCAAATAGGTTGGGGGAAAGAGTATTGAAAGAACTACAGAAGGAGAAAAGGTCAGTTAAGTTCATGTCTGTAACTAAAGAGTGCCTAAAAGTGGTTTATAAGTAACTGGAGATAGACAGAGCAGAAGAAAGGTGTATGAAATTCTTAATGGGGATTAGTGATGAGTATGAGGCTAAAAAGAACCACATACTAATGATGGATGCTTTGCCATCATTGAATAGAGTTTATTCTACTATGTTGAAGGCCGAAAAGAATATACTAGTTGGTGGTCAAATGCTGATGTAGTCTGAGTACACAGCAATGATGAGTGTTGTGATGAAAGGAAATAACAAGAAGAAAGGGCAGAAGAATCAGAAGGTGGATAAAAATAGCCTATTGTGTACACACTGCAAGAAGAAGGGGCATGTGGCCAACAGCTGTTTTTTTAACTTCACGCATATCCTGAATGGTGGGAAACAAGGAAGAAGAAATGAGGAGAAAAGGTTAATACTGCTCAATTTATGGATGATCCACTGGAGGTTGGAAAAGAAGATGAAGTTTGGAATCAGGCATTGACTGCTGCTGTTCAAAAGGAATTGGACAAGATAAACAAAGGAAAGGGAGTTGCTGTAGAAACTAGCTATGCAAATTATGCTAGGTTTCAAGACTTTGCAGGTAGCTCTAATCCTCTTAATATTAGTAAGCTTTGGAGTGAAAACTATGATGATGATTACTGGATTGTTGACACTGGAGCAACAAGCCATACGACTTTTAATTCTTCCTGTCTTACAAATTTACAATCCATGAATTCTGGATCATCAGTAGTGTTTCCTGATAGTAGTTCTAATCCTGTTCATAGCTCCAGCTGTTTGCAACTATCTGATTCCTTAACATTGAAACATGTTTTGTTCATTCCGAGTTTCAAGCATAATCTACTTTTTGTTAGGAGAGTTATGCAGGACTCATTGTGTTTCTTTTCTTTCTTCCATGATTGTTGCCTACTGCAGGATTTGAAGACTAAAAGAATCTTGGCAGTTGGTGCAATCTCACAAGGGCTTTATATCTTGAATAAAACTTCATTCTTATTAAAGACTATTCTTAGGCATGAACACTTGGTTGATAGAAGTGTGTTAAATAATACAGAGCTGAATGTTTCAACACTAGTTTCTCATTCTCAGAATATGAATGTAGTTTGGCACTTTAGACTTGGACATTCTGCAATTAATGTGATGCAGAAGTTCCATTTTCTTTCCTCTTCTGTAAATAATCATTGTGGAATAAATGAATGTTTTGTTTGCCTTTTGGCAAAAACATCACATATTACCTTTTACTTCTCATTCCTCCAGAAGTTCAGTTGTCATTCACACTTTGCACATGAATGTATCGGGACCATATAGATTGAAATCTTTGAGTGGATGTCACTACTTTCTCACTATAGTAGATGACTTCAGTAGATATACTTGGCGTTTTTTTTTGTTAAAAACCAAATCTGCAGTTCGTGCAACTTTGATTGTCTTATTTGAACGGATTGAAAAACAATTTAATCAGCCAGTAAAAATAGTTCAAACCGATAATTTTATCACCGTGTTTAATTTCTTCAATTTTATAGGCACAAGATTTTTCGTTTGGTTGTTAATGTTTAAGTTATTGATAAAATATTTTGAAACTAAAATAGTATTAATATGAACAAACGAGATATTTTAAGATCAAAGTAACATTAAAAGAAAAAAAAAAAAAAAAAGTAAAGTATGAATTTACTTTCGATCAAGAAATTGCGAGTTTGTCGTAGTGAGCTTAGCGGAAAGATTGAAAAGTTGACGGACATTATGAACACGATCCCATATTCTTTCTTGGAGATACATAGGACGGTACATTGGTAGTGCCCCCTGCCGTTCGTCCATTCCATGCCACTTGGTTTGTACTAAGAAAAGTTTACTACAGTAGCCAATGAAATTAATATTAATGATATGTTTGTTTATTTATTTATTTTTTCAAGAAGAAGTTAAAAATTTTTTCAAACAAAATATCAATTCTAATTCTCTCCACAAATTTTTCTAACATTATTTTTAAAAAATTTTCTCCATTATATTTTTTTTCTATTCTTTTCATAAAAAACTTTCTCAAGAACAAAATTATATTTTCAATACAGCATACCCTTCAAAAAATTTTAAACAAATATACCTAAAATGTTTGATTTTTCTCAAATTCTCCTGTATAATATTTTAAAAAATTAATGAAATTTTATTAATAAGATACGACTTTTGATTTTTTAGTATTAAATTATTCTTATATAGAGTTTTGATAGGATAAAATATCATCTAAAAACGGTTGTAAATTAAAATAAGAACTAAAATTACAATCAACCAGAATCGCTTAGAATCATCCATTTCATAATTGGATTTGAAACCACTTATAAGCTATTAGTTTTGGTTCTAATTGTCCATATAAAACTAGAATTGATCACTTGAAATAACATGTTTATATGACTAAATACAGAATTGATTGATTCACATTTTTGCTGAGTTATAACTCGATACAAAAGTTGAGTATTATAAAATGTGTTGAAGGAAATTTAGTCCAATCAGCTGGTATATAATAGGAATATGAGTAAATGCAATTTCGGTACACCCAGCTAAAAAAATAAAAAATTAAACTAAAAAATTAGAGAGGCGGGGGTGTTTCACACGCACCTCCCTCATATATAAAATCATCACTTTTCCTTCTCTCCTCAAACCCTAATCCCCCTCCCTCTCTCTATTTTCTCTCTCCATCAGCTGCCTCTCCTTTCTCCCCCTGCACACTCTTCCCCGCCACTCCTAGACGCGATTCCGGCCATTCAAGGCAGATTTTTAAAGATATCTCACTGCCAGAATACTCTCCTGCAAGATTATCTGCCCGGACCCGGTCAAAAACTCACTTTCGTGCTACGCATTCCATAATCAGAATCTTTGACCAGGCCTAGACTCTAGCACAATCGCTATTCCAATCATTGCTTGAAATAACAATACACAGGATATTGGTTTGTACTTATTCGATTTATCACGCAACAATAATTTTCTAATTAAAAGCGAAAACATAGAAAAGTACCTCTTATTGCGTGTTAACTCAGGTGATCGCTTGTATGACTCAAAACTATGATCGCAAGTTGTGTGGGCAATGATCTAGCGAGCAATTTATCAGCAATCAACACAATTGGGTCACCGGAAAAAATTCAGCAACCGCCTGCCAAGCGCGTTATGTCCACGGGCCACCTAGCCTCGAGAGATAAGCTCACACGCCACCGGGATTTTGGGAAAAATCCAGCCGCCAAAATAAGCTCAAAAATTCGAACTTAGAGAGAGAGAGACTAATTTTATCTCTCTAAGTTTTCTTGTCTTGAAAACTAATGAATTGTGTATTATGTAATTGTTAATCCCTTGTCTATATATAAAGTTACAAGAGAGACCCCAAGTTGGTTTAGGATTGGTCTTCCTAATGGGTTTAGGTAATTAATTAGTTTCCAAATCCAATTAGGTAACTAATCTAATAGAATAATCCAAATCTAATTAGATTTCCTAATCTCTAACATTTCCTAATTCTACTTGAAACTTAAGACTTAATTAATTAATTAAATAATTTCACTTTGTTAATTACTTAATTAACCCTTAGGAATAATTAATTCTACTTATTCAATTAACCCACTACAAAATTAATCGTACCACTAACCGATTAATTTTGACACTACCATCCTACACCAGAATTGCTTCCGGAATAACTAAATTAATTTATTCTTAATCTCCCCACATCAAAGATATAGTGCTCGTTTATTTATTAATTAACTTATTTAATTCTGAGACTAGTATCACTCGACCTTTTTACTATACCGGACATAAGTCCACCAGCCGGGTTTAGTATAATAAATATAACGAGCTCATCTCATGAGCACCATCACCCCGGACGCACCGGTACAAGGTTTCCTTTCGACAAGCAGCAGCACACCAAGTAACGAAACACGCGCACCCAACCTACCGAGACTGTTGGCCACAAATGACCTCACCCATTGGCAGATCAAAGTACACTATGTCTAATCCTTATGCCCACTCAAATCTAGGGATTAAGAGATAGAATACTAAGAACGATTTGTCTATTAAATCAGTACAAGACAAATCATTCTAAATGGTTAAGTTCAATATGCCCCGGACATATCTATATGATTCAATTAGTTTAGACAAACTAATTATCCGAATCACATAATAACCTAAACCGACAGCGTGTCCAAAACTGTCTAGGTTACGAACCTTATTTATATATTATGTCTTTTAACCAATGATGAGATCTACTGTGTCACACCAAACACCTCATCATCTAACTACGTAATATAAATGGACTGAACATGCACAACATATAAACCAAAATATTAAATCGATATATTAACGGGGAAAAAGTTTAATACAAGCATAGCTTTAGTATTCAAACCTAACATCTCCACCTCTCAAACTTCAAAACTCATACCCTTTTCCACCATTTTTGGCTTTTCTTGGTTTTGAGAGAATCACAAATCAGCCACGAAAATGAAAGGAAAACTAGGGTTTTGTAGATCTGAGGTAGGGGATTAGTTTGGTTGTGTTTGTATCCCACGAAGATGTAAGGAAATCTAGGGTTTGGGCAAAAATGTATGTTTTTCATATAAAATCGTATGTTTTTGCTGGTTTGTTTGCGTAAAATAGTGTTTGTTGGTGTAAAATGGTGTAACTGTTATTTATTAGTGTAAACTGGGCAAATTATATCATAGGCGTAAAATGCTCAAATACTTCAGCCCATCAAGAGGTGGCTCCCGCCATTCTGTGAATGAGTCGCAGCCATCTCTCGCTGGACTTAAGCATCTGTGGTGTAATACTTGTTTGTATAAAGTGCTGAATGTATGTGTAAAGTACTGTTGGCTGATGTAAACTACTGATTCTTTAGTCAAAATGCTGTTTATTGGTGTAAAATAATGTTTCCTGGTTCAAAGTAGTCTTTGTTAGTGTAAAAATATCGTTCTGATTCGTTTTTGTAAAGTGCTGGTTGTTTATGTAAAGTGTTGAATGTTTGTGTAAAGTACTGTTGGCTTATGTAAACTACTGATTCTTTGGTTGAAATGTTTTTCCCTTATGTAAAATACTCTTTTCTGGTTCAAAATGGTCTTTGTTAGTGTAAAAACATCGTTCTGATTCGTTTGTGTAAAGTGCTGGTTGTTTATGTAAAGTGCTGAATGTTTGTGTAAAGTACTGTTGGCTTATGTAAACTACTGTTTCTTTGGTCAAAATTATTTTTCCTTATGCAAAATACTCTTTTCTAGTTCAAAGTGGTCTTTGTTAGTGTAAAAATATCGTTCTGATTCGTTTGTGTAAAGTGCTTGTTGTTTATGTAAAGTGCTGAATGTTTGTGTAAAGTACTGCTGGCTTATGTAAACTACTGATTCTTTTGTCAAAATGCTTTTTCCTTATGTAAAATACTCTTTTCTGGTTCAATGTTAGTGTAAAAACATCGTTCTGATTCATTTGTGTAAAGTGATGATTGTTTATGTAAAGTGCTGAATGTTTGTGTAAAGTACTGTTGGCTTATGTAAACTAATGATTCTTTGGTCAAAATGCTTTTCCTTTATGTAAAATACTCTTTTCTGGTTCAAAGTGGTCTTTGTTAGTGTAAAAACATCGTTCTGATTCGTTTGTGTAAAGTGCTAGTTGTTTATGTAAAGTGCTGAATGTTTGTGTAAAGTATTGTTGGCTGATGTAAACTACTGATTATTTGGTCAAAATTATTTTTTCTTATGTAAAATACTCTTTTCTAGTTCAAAGTGGTCTTTGTTAGTGTAAAAATATCGTTCTGATTCGTTTGTGTAAAGTGCTTGTTGTTTATGTAAAGTGCTGAATGTTTGTGTAAAGTACTGTTGACTTATGTAAACTAATGATTCTTTGGTCAAAATGCTTTTCCTTTATGTAAAATACTCTTTTCTGGTTCAAAGTGGTCTTTGTTAGTGTAAAAACATCATTCTGATTCGTTTGTGTAAAGTGCTGATTGTTTATGTAAAGTGCTGAATGTTTGTGTAAAGTACTGTTAGCTTATGTAAACTAATGATTCTTTGGTCAAAATGGTTTTCCTTTATGTAAAATACTCTTTTATGGTTCAAAGTGGTCTTTGTTAGTGTAAACACATTGTTCTGATTCGTTTGTTTAAAGTGCTGGTTGTTCATGTAAAGTGATGGTTGTTTACATAAAAGTTTATGTAAAGTGGCAGTTTACACCAATACAACACGACTTTACACAAACTTTTATGTAAACTGCCAGTTTACATAAAAGTTTATGTAAAGTGGCGTGAGAATTCAAACAAATAAGGCGCGTGAGGAGTGAGAGGGATAGATAAACTAAGGATAGCTGGGGACATGCGCATTTAATACGCATTAAATGCGACTGACCCATCTCTTTTGTGCCTTTTTGGCAAAAAATCCAGTTTTTACCCAATTAACCCGATTTTTTAAAAAAAAATAGGTATAAGTGTATCTTCTTATTTACTCCTAGTTCTATAATATAATTTGCGTAGTCTAACTGGGTACCTTATTATCACTTTATTTAAGTCACTAACCCTAATTTCCTCGTCCCAATCATTTGACGTCCCGTGTATCTAATATGTTAATTTGATCAATTTCATACCTCATTTTTTTCTTTTTTCGTTCTTTTTTAATGATTTTGCTTATTATACATATTGTTGTAGCAATTATAGATCAATGTCTATAATTATTAAATCAATACGAGAGACAGAATCATAATGGAAATTTCATGAGGTGTATAACCTAATGGCAAATTATATTCTATTTACTATTTTTAGTAACTAATTATATGACAAGTAAGCAATTTTAATAGTTGGAATAAATTCATCAACACGCGCCTAAGTTTATACCCCGTATATAAGCTTTTTTTTTTAATTGCAACTGATTTTATTGATTTTTTTAAGGTAGTGTTATATTGCGCTCCTTTTTTTGTTATTGAACGTCCATTTTTTTTTCAAAAAAAGCTCTTCATTTTGTTAAGTATCGCCCCTTAATTCTTATTTTTCGCCCCCATTAATATTTATCTTCCGCTCCTTCTATTGTTACCTAACTGCCCTTAATCAATTTTCCAAAAATTTTATATATCCCTTCTTAACCTACAAAAAATTTATAAAAATTATGATTAAAGTAGGATAGATGAGCGGAACAATAAATGAATTTTTTTTATATTTTTAGTAAATTGATTAAGAGTAGTTAGGTAATTTAATATATTATTAAATTTTATATTTTAATATTATGGTTAGTATTTCTTAATGTGACAGAGATAATTTAGGTATAAAAGGGGCGCAGAATAACAAAATAGAGAGCGCAAAATACGCCAAACATTTTTTAAATTGGATAGTGTACATATCTTATCTTATCAGATTGTTTATATTTAATTATTTTACTAAATATGTAATTTTTGTTGTGCAACTAACGTATTCACATCTTATTTTGACGTATATAATGGTATACGTCAATATATTATACAAAAACGTCAAATAAAAAATACTGTTTTATAAATGTATAATTTTTTGTTCTTACAACTGACACATTCACGTTTTATTTTGATGTATATGAGTGGAATACGTCAATATATTATACATAATACGTCAAATAAAAATTAGTTTTGTTAAATGTATAATTTTTTTCTTACAACTGACGTATTCACATACTTATTTTGATGTATATGAGTGGAATACATTAATATATTATACAGAATATGTTATTTATATTAGCAAAATACCTCATTTATACTAGCAGAATACGTCACTTATAATAGCAAGAACAACTGAATTAAAAGTTTTGAATGAGCACAAAAATATGAATACGTCACCAACAATACAGAATACGTGACTAAAAGCTGAATAATTCACACAAATATATGAATACGTCGTTTACACTAGCAGATTACGTCACGAACAAAAAGTGTGTAATTAACAGAAAAACATGAATACGTCATGGAGAATAGTAAAAATACTTAGTACGTCGTCCAAACTAGCAGTATAAGTGAATAAAATCTATCGAATGTTTAATAGAATGAGAAATAAACAGATATATACGTGAGAATGTATTTGCCCTGCCTAAAATTATATTCGACGAATTTAATCTTTGTCTGACCGAAAATCAGTTGCAGAATATTTTCTGTGGGTTTGGTGAAAAATAGAAGAGATATTAACGGATAGAAACGTGGGAAGGAGAAAGGAAGGGTCGGAGGCACGGGTAGGTAATTGATGTGTTGTGAGAGTGGTGGTGCCATGGAAAAATAGAAGGGGATACACCCATAGGCGGCATACAGTATAAAAATTGATAACCTAATAACGAATCTCATATTAACTATCACTTTTAAATCCATTTTTATGGTAAGACAGAATAATATTAAATTATAAGAAAGAAAAGGATAAGAAATTTCTAACTCTTTGCAATTAACTGTCATAATCTCATGTGATAGATGTAAAATAACAAAATGAAAAATAATTTATAGGTACAAACAACGGATGCGTTTGTACAAGCGACAAAGTCAATCCAAAATTAACGTGTTCCCTGTTAATTCTTCATTATAAATGCCTTCTAGACGAATTGTAATAATTACTATAAAAAAAATATACCTTTCATGATTTATTTCAAATTTTACTATATAGTTTACAAATTAAAATTATATAAAATAGTTTTGAACTAAAATTATATAAAATAGTTAAATCTATTTTAAAGAAAGATTTATTTTAAAATTTTAAATTTAATACTCATAATTTATAAAAATTCAATAATAAATAAAAGTTATTTTAATGAAATTAATAAATAATATTTAACTATTTAAAAATTTATAAAAATTAAGAAATAACACATAAGGTTTTATCTAGGTATCATTTGAAAAATTATTTTAGTTTTAAATCCTGTGCATCAGTGTTATTAACATATTTTTATAACTATTACCTAATAATATCACAATTGTAATTACTGTGTTTAATCAGATGCTGCCATTTTTCCTAAGTAACCAAAGTTGATGAGTACTACACTTGGATTTAATCAGTTTTTTCTTTTTTGAAAAATAATAGTTTTATTTGTTAATAAACATGATTATAATTTAAAATGAGAAAATATTATGAGGTAATTTTAATAGTTTTTTATTTCTAATAAATTAATTAAAGAATAGAAAATAGTTTAGAAACAAAAGTAAAACGCAAATTATACTGTATACCTATAGGTATATATACATATTACTATAATTAGTAATATTTGTCATGACAACTGTACACGTACTAAATATAGTAAGTTTCGTCAACACACGTCTTTTTTTTTCTTCGCTGAGACGTGTTTCTTTGTATGTTAGACGTATAGGATGTAACATCATGTTACAATGAACGTAGTCATCTTATGATGTATGTTTTTTTAATTTTTAAAGGACATAGATTACATAAATATTAGACGTATTGGACGTAATATCAAGTTTAACAAGACGTAGCATGTGAATTAAAGCTGAATATTTGTCAGAGATATAATGTTACGTCCAATACGTCATTTGTAAAGGAATATTACGTCCAACACAAATGTCTGAATAATAAGCAGAGATACAATGTTACTTCATATATACACAAATATTATGTCCAATAGCGGGAGAGGAAGCATGAAGCAACTCATTTTATAGGAAAGTATCAATACTTCACGGAGAGCATTTATACATATATATATATATATATATATCATATTTCAGAGTAATAAAATATTATTTGAAAAGGAATACACGAGTATAGCATCATAATATATATCGTCAGGCTTAAAGTTTTGTCCGTTGTATTTGGTGTTGTTCGTCGAAAAATACAATCGCCGATCTCTGTTGTATTCGTTTAGGTGTAAAATATAAAACAAAATCTGTATTTGGATAAAAGTTTGATTGAATACAGTTTCGAATAGAATGCGACGAAGAAGAAGAAAAAGCGAAGAAGAAGAAAAATAAGGAAGAAAGTGGGTTTTGAGAGGTGGTGACGAAGAATAACAAGAAGGAAAAGCAAAGAAAAAAAAAAGAAAAAAGTGAATTTTGAGCAGCGGCAACTACGAAAAAGGAAGGATGTGTTGCTACCTTTTTAATGCGATAGTGGTGATCCTATTAAAAACTAATAATATATATATATATATATATATATATATATATATATAGATGAGTATACAATATAAGAACTGGTTGGAAAAATATTTAACGAGCTAGTGAAATGTGGCTTTATATGGATATAGTTTTATTTATAATTATATGAGGTAATAATTATAATTAAAAAGAATTATCTTAATATATTTTTGAATATATACATATATATGGTTTAAATAAAATTTTTACATATGAAAATAAGGAAATTTACTATCATGAAAAAATTACTGTGGATTTATATTTTAAATTAAATATATATAGAATAAAATAATTAATAAATGATAATGAATTAGAAAAGGACATCTAGAAGCTTATTTAGTTTAAATTTATTTGATTATTATTTTTAGTGGAAAGATTTAATAGTGTGGAAAAGAAGAAAAGAAAACAACCAAAAAAACATAGTAATTAAAAAATTTTACTCGGTATTTCTCGAAATTTTATCTTTTACCGCTATAATTTGGAATAAAACACTCATCTACAATATTCTCTCTCTTCCTTCTTTTTAGAGCAAGAGACAATTTTATCAAAATTAAGATGATAATATTTAAAATTAAGACAGTAATTAGTAATACCCGTTGTTAATTGGAATGGAAGCCCAAAAAAAAAAAAAAGTATTATGGTGTTAAATCTAATAAGAGAAAATTCCGGTGGAGGTAAGCTAAGGTAGACCACTGCCTCCCCACCGCTCACTCCCTTAATTTCCTTAGCCTTCTTCTCTCTCTCGTTTTCTTCGCAACCTACAACTTCCCAAAACCACCCACCTCTTTCCCCCCCTCTTCCTTCATGTCTTAATTTCCTACCCAAATATTGCCCCATTTCTCGCTTTCTTTCTCTTCTTGTCCTCAAAAACAGGTCGAAAAAAAAAAAAAAAAACAGGAGTCTATAATATGATCATCTGCTCCTCCGCCACCACGTCTCTCCCGCCGGTTATTTGATCATAAAAATACGGCCGGTGAAAGCTACCCTCTGTATATACAATTCACCTACCGTAATGGGTCAAGTTACTCGTTTATCCTATCAACCCGAATCCGAAGCTGCCGCTGATCTTTCATGGCCTTTTGGCAAGCTCGAAGGCCTCGACCGGGATGATTTCCGTGAGGCTGCTTATGAGATATTCTTCACGGCATGCCGATCATCGCCGGGCTTCGGGGGAAGGAGTGCCGTCACATACTACAGCTCGTCGGATGAAAAGGATGGAAGCGGGCCTGGATCTCCGGTGATGAAGCCACCAGGGGTGGGTATGGCGGTCACAAGTAGGGTGAAAAGGACTTTAGGGTTGAAAATGTTGAAAAGGTCACCATCAAGGAGGGCTAGCTCGATCGGGGCCGCGCCGTCCTCGCCAAGTGCTGGTGGGTCCGGGTCGAGTCCAAGGGCGACGGCATTCTCTACCTTGCCGTCCAGGCCTCGCCGGCCTATGACATCAGCTGAGATCATGCGGCAGCAGATGAGGGTGACGGAGCAGAGTGACAATAGGCTACGTAAAACTCTCATGAGGACCCTCGTTGGCCAGGTAACAATTTCTCATGCACTGGCACTGCACATCATAATATAATAAATTTTTTTTAAAAAAAAGAAAAATGGAGGGACTCATTTAGAAAAACCATTAACAAGAATTCATCGTACTTGGCTGAGCAATAAATTGATAGATGAATAATACACAGGAAAATTTAATTTATCCATTTGTTTTTGCTTCCTTTTCCTTTTGATGTAGATGGGTTGTTTATTATTTAATAAAAGGCCAAATTTGGATTAACTTATTAAAAAATAGTGAATAAAGCTTTATCGTTATTTTCAGTTTTGGAATTTAGCGAGTGAAAAGAAACAAAAATATTATCTATTTTTTAAAAAATAATAATTACTATTTATTTTAATGTTTTAATTCAATACATAACATTATTAGAAGTTTTGATTATGGCCGGAAACTCTTATAATGTATGAAAAATTCTTCTAGCATGACAAATAACTTTCTGCAAGTAAAACAAAATACAATTGAAAAAGTCCTTGATCTTCTTGTTTCCAAGGGAAAATGTTCAAGAAGGGATGATAATTAAGGAATTTGTAAAGACTAGAATGTTGTGTAATGTTGTTAATTATTCAACCTGAATGATTGAAAATTGTTTGAGCAGATGGGCAGGCGTGCTGAGACAATAATCCTTCCATTAGAGCTTTTACGCCATCTTAAACCATCTGAATTCAACGATGCTCAAGAGTACCATGTATGGCAGAAACGTCAGTTAAAAATCTTAGAAACTGGACTTCTTCTTCACCCTGCAATCCCACTTGAGAAATCCAACGAATTCGCTATTCGCCTTCGCGAAATCATCCAGGCTTCAGATTACAAAGCAATAGACACTGGGAAGAATTCAGAAATGATGAGATCACTTGTGAATTGTGTGGTTTCTTTAACTTGGAGAAGTGCCGATGGTTCCCCTACTGATGTATGCCACTGGGCTGATGGATATCCCATTAATGTACATATTTATATCTCTCTTTTATACTCCATTTTTGACGTGAAGGATGAAACTTTAGTTCTTGATGAAGTGGATGAACTCCTGGAATTGATGAAGAAGACATGGTCCACCCTGGGAATCAACAGATCAATTCATAACTTGTGTTTTACTTGGGTTTTGTTTGAGCAGTTTATAATGACTGGACAGGTTGAGCCTGATCTACTTTCTGCATCATTGACCATGTTAGCTGAAGTTGCAAATGATGCTAAGAAAGTTGACAGGGAACCTCTTTATGTCAAGATGTTGGCATCAGTCCTAACTTCAATGAAGAAGTGGGCTGAGAAGAAATTGCTTGATTATCACAGGAACTTTTATAAGGCAACAATTGGGTTGATGGAAAGTATCGTTCCATTAGTATTTTCTGCTTCAAAGATCTTGGAAGAAGACGTTCCCGGGTATCTCACCGTTGCATCAGAGACAGAAGATATTCCAGAGAATTCAGAAGGGAATAGGGTGGATTACTATGTCCGTTCATCAATGAGGAATGCATTTGCTAAGGTAATTTCTTTTCCATACTTGTCTTGAATAGCAACTTCTAAAAGCAAATAACAATGTTGTACATTTGTTATGTTATTAGATACTGAAAGATGCAAATATCGATGGAGCTGATGTCGAAATAGATGAAGTGAGTGACGTGCTAATGAAATTGGCTGATGAAACCGAGCGTGTGGCCGAAAAGGAGAAGGCGATTTTCAGTCCTGTGCTGAAGAAATGGCACCCTATTGCAGCTGGTGTTGGAGCTGTAACTCTACACAGTTGCTATGGTACTTTGTTGAAGCAATATCTAGGTGCATCATCGACTCTTACAGAGGAAACAGTTACATTGTTGCAGAGGGCTGCTAAGTTGGAGAAAGTTTTGGTTCAATTGGTGGTTGAAGACTCTGTTGAATGTGAAGATGGAGGCAAAGCAGTTGTGCGGGAGATGGTTCCTTATGAGGTTGATACAATTATATTGAACCGCTTGAAACAATGGATTCAAGAAACTTTGAAGAAAGGGAAGGAAACAATCCGTAGAGCTAAAGAAACTGAAGTGAGTTTTGGTTAAACATTTGCTAACTATGAACATACTACAATCGTCAATAGATTTCTTGAATTTTGAAACTTGGACTGACAGATTTACTTTGTTGTGTTGTTAGACATGGAATCCGAAATCGAAGACTGAGCCTTATGCGCATTCTGCTGTTGAGCTAATGAAACATGTCAAGGAATCCATGGATAGCTTCCTTCAAACACCAGTGAACATAACTGAGGATTTAGTTCATGATCTTGCTGACGGATTTGAGCATCTCTTCAGAGATTACATCACATTTATTGCATCATGTGGTAAGTTTCAGTTCTGCATTTTGTGCTGCTGTACGGTGGAGGAACCAGCATGGAGCAAAGGATGCAACAGCACCCTCATGTCTGGTGGTTCCGCCATCCCCTTTTAGAATTCTCCTCTTTCACCATCTTCCCCATCATTCATTCTTTCATTTCTAACATTCATTGCTTATTTTTTCTCTCAAATTAGCACCATCATCCCAAAATTTCTAGGTCCGCCACTAGCTGCTGATTATGAGAATGTAGGGTATATAGAATCTATGATCAGTTTAACCAATTGGTTTGGTGTTTTACTTCAGGATCAAAGCAGAGTTATCTCCCCACACTTCCTCCTCTAACACGTTGTAGCAGAGAAACAAAGTTCGTCAAACTCTGGAAAAGGGCTGCCTGCAGTGTTGGCATAGAAGATCCAAGCCAACAAATGGGTAATGAAGGCAATCATCCACGCCCTTCAACTAGCCGTGGAACACAGCGTTTGTACATACGCCTTAATACGCTGCATTACCTAAATTCACAGCTCAATTCTCTGGACAAGACATTGGCTATCTCCTCGAAAATTACTCCCTCGCCACGCAGCCGGTACAACAATAGGAGTAGACAGCTTGATGCTTCTTCCTACTTTGATCACACTAGATCATCAATTCAAGTTGCTACTCAGCATGTATCAGAAGTTGCTGCTTACCGTCTCATCTTCCTGGATTCTAGCCCTGTATTCTACGGGAGTCTCTATGTTGGCGATGTAGCGAATGCGCGTATTAGGCCAGCTATGAGAATACTAAAGCAGAATCTTACTCTACTATGTGCAATTGTCACTGAAAGAGCTCAACCACTGGCTCTAAAGGAAGTTATGAAAGCTTCCTTTGAGGCCTTCCTTACAGTTTTGCTAGCTGGAGGATGCTCCAGAATCTTTTCCAGGGTAGACCATCCAATTATAGAGGAGGATTTTGACAACCTGAAGAAGCTGTTTTGTACTTGTGGAGAAGGCCTCATAGTAGAGGATGCGGTAAACCAGGAAGCCGAGACGGTAGAAGGCGTACTATCGCTAATGGGACAATCTACAGAACAACTGGTGGAAGATTTCAGCATTGTGGCTTGTGAAGCAAGTGGAATCGGAGTGGTTGGCGCGGGACAAAAACTGCCTATGCCACCAACAACTGGAAGGTGGAATAGATCAGATCCTAATACAATATTAAGGGTTCTTTGTTATAGGGATGATCGTGCAGCTAATCACTTCCTTAAGAGGACATTCCAATTAGCAAGGAGAAGAGGTTAAAACTGATGAACAGTCAGTTTCTGTAAATTTCTGCCACTTAAAATCTGCCTAGACTAAAAAAACTTGAGAGGTACATAGTTGCGTGATCCCTGAATGTTGTGGTCAGGAAATACACTTGATGAAAGGATTAGCATTTTTTTTTTCCATGTTACATTACAAACATACAAGTTCAAATGGGACTATAATATACTAAGTATGGGCTTAATATTTCAAGTCCTGAAGATTTTTGTTCAAGATTTTGACCATTGAAATCCCCTTTTTGAGCCATAATATCAAACTTCAAGAATGAGGTAATGACTGTGATTGCTTGAAATGAGAAGATTTCAAATGGCACATTTCCATTATCTGTTACAATACACTCAAAAAGGGGCTTAACAGAAAAGCTTGCAACTGAGGTATTACATTAGCACAGCTGAAATATTTGCTGTAAGAAATATTTTACAGCTTTATTTCATTTACTCCGTGCTGGTTCTAAAGGTACTAGTATTAAACGAAGGGAAAATGGAATTCAATCTTAATACGAACTAAGAAGTGCCATTTTGCTTGCTAATGTTCCCCCCCAGCATTTTAGTTTTCCGAAAAAAGGCACTTGCTGATGCTCAAACTTCCTTGGATGCTTCTGATGGTGCTGTTTCTCGGATCGGATCAATCTTGGTTATTAGGCACCCCAGCCTGGAAAGGCAACCTTTTTGGTCCCTCCAGTTCTTCTTTCAGGACATCCATGGAGTCCGAAATCTCGGCCTTGTAGTTAAAGAACCTGGTGACAACCAGGAAGACAAGGAAATTGAGGAAGCTCAGAACTGCAAGAAATCCAAAGTATAGATCGAGGCGCGAAGAATTGAGGTTGTTCTGAATCCATCCTTTGTGACCATGCTGCTTGGTTATGTGAGAAACAGCAGAAAGGATGAAACTGCTGAGGATGTTACCAATCCCCACACTAGTCATGGAATATGAAGTTCCCAAGCTCTTCATGCTCTCAGGTGCCTGATCATAGAAAAACTCAAGCCTGGCTGTCTCTGTACATGAATCAGCCACTCCCATGAGGATAAACTGTGGGAGCAAAATGAAAATCGACAGCGGAAGTTCGCCTCCGCTTTCAACCAGGCCATGTGCCTTTGCCACATTCAGCCTGTATCTTTCAGTAAGGGAGGCTATGATCATAATGATAACATGGAGCAAGAATCCAAGTCCCAATCTCTGAAGAAGGCTGATGCCTCTTGGATTCTTTGTCCACCATTTAACAAGCTTCACGAACACTCGGTCATGGAAAATAACACAAAACAACATTGTTACAGTCACAAATGCACCTAAACTTGCTGGTGGCAACTTGAAATTTGGTCCCATGCTTTTGTCAAGTGTAATTCCTTGCTTGATGAAAAGGGTGTTGCTTTGAGCAACCATCACACTAGGAAGCAATGATACACCCAAGATGGGAAGCATTCTCAATATTAGCTTTGTTTCCTCAACTTCTGTAACTGAGCATAGCATCCATGGGCTCTTTGAACCAGTTTTCACACATGCTTTGTTCAAGAAGCTGCATTTCAGCACAATAATTGTGTTACAATTAAGAAAAACAAAGGAAAAGACCCATAATATGCACATTTTCACGACAACTGATGCGACAGTCACTTCGTTATTTGATCGTTACATCAATCAATATGGTTATTCTTGACAATTTTCAATGTGTATAATTATGTGGATTGAAGAAAATGCTAACCTTAAGGTCTTTGTGGAATCAAGTTTGAACTTTCCCTTCTTGGTGTATTCTTCAGTGTCAAGTTCATGTAGCTCAATGGCATGAGTAGGAACTGGGACCTTCCATTTCCTTATGGCTGCAACAATGACTCTTGCCATCTTTGTGAATGGGCTCCCACCGGGCTTCTTGTGCCTATAGAACGGAGTACCTAAAAGGAAGACTGTGATAGACAGTGCAAGCCCAACAGTGGGAATCCCATAACCCAAGGCCCAACCCACATTGTCTTGAACATACACCAGCACTGTGTTTCCAACAAGAATACCAATGAATATGCTAGCCATCCACCAGTTGAAGAAGGATAGCTTCATGGCTTTCTCCTTTGGGTCGAAATCATCGAATTGGTCGGCCCCAATGGTGGAGATGTTGGGCTTTGTACCACCTGTCCCAACAGCTAAGATATATAAAGCTGTGTAGAACACTCCCAGTTCTAGGGGTGTGGCCTTTGGGCAATCTGCTGCATTTATATCATGGCATGGAGGAGGCCTAAAGCCCGGAACTGAAACTGCTAGTGTCAACAAGCACATCCCCTGAGATCCAAAATGGCCCAGTCAAAAAATTTAGTTGAATACAACAACAACCAGCCTTTCGGCTTATATGGATCAAATATCGCTATCGTGATAAAAACACAATTCAGTATTTAAATTAAAATATTTTAAATTATTCTTAATAGTTTCATTTCAAGTTTTTATAGGTTTACTCCTCCCTCTCTTAATTTTAGTGTTTGATTATATTCTTTCTATTCTCCCAATCGGGGCATACGAAATTTAGTTGAATATTGGGATAAAATTCTTGGGTTAAAAAAAGAAGTTTCTCAATCTTTATTTTGGAATCAACTATGAAAAAGCTAGCATAATTTTTAATTTAGAGCACAAACAAATGGTATATATACTGAAATAGGGCTTAGGTCTTCAGTCTATATTACTCCAAAACTAAACTGTAAAAAAGCTAAAATATACTTGATTCCTGCCTTTTCCACTTCCCTTTATGAAAAGTTTCTTCTCTTTTTTTCCTTTGAGAATAAGCAAAGATGAACCAAAATCCTTTTAATTTAGTGGTGCCATTTTGCCACCTTTTCAACTGAATATATTTCATCTTTTACTTCCACATGTTTGACCTAGCATAATCATGGTCTATATCCTAGATAGGGCATGCTAAAAGGGTCCAAGATTAACTTTTAAGGGTTCAAAATTAAGTAGCTTTAAAACATCAAGGCCTTGTTTGAAATTTACACAAAAGTGAGGCCACGTCTGAGGCTTATGTACATTGTCAAAGCACTCAACCGTCTGGACCAGAAATGGTGGATTAGGAAAAAAAATTTCTGTTTGTGCAGGTATGTGGTAAACGTGTCGCATTCCTAGGACTCAATACAAATATTAAAATCACAAGTGTAAAGCTTCATAATTTCTTTTTTGTATAGGGACTAGGAAGCAATTATTATATATTATTATAATTCGGGAGTATTTAATATAAGACGTCTGTATCTGGTAAACCATGAGTACTAGAAATTCAACCATTTTGACCTTTGTTTCCTAGTAGTCTCAATTATTTGCGTAGAAAAATAATAAAGAATTGAGAAGCATGATAAAAGTAGTAATCCAGTGAGGAGAGACATACCGAGAGGTAGATGGCACAAGAAATCACAAACGTCCAGTACCGTCCAAGATGAGCATCAGCCAGATATGCGCCTAGGATTGGGCTAAGCCAAATAGCACCCACCCAATAAGTAACATTATTGGCTGCTTTCACAGTCCCTTGATGCAGTTTTTGGGTCAAATACACCATTAAATTGGCCGAGATTCCGCAATATGCCATCCTCTCAAAAACTTCGTACACTGTCACACAAAATTTCACAAAAACAAATACATTAATTAAATTTTTTTTTTTTCTGAAACACAATTTTCACCCAAATAATTTACTTTTTTTATTTAAAATAACAGAATAAATAAAATAATTATATTTATCGTGAACAATAGCTAGTCAAGTACATGAGGTGAGTTGTAGCTAGTTTGATGACCATTAATTTATGAAGCACACCATATGAGATGATGAATAAGGTCAGACATAAATTGGGTGATTGATTTGATTGAGCCATCATTTTGCAAGAAAATAATTTGATGGTTTTGATTCTTATTAGAAGTTGGAGACATTTGAGTCAATAGTTGATAAGCCTAAAGGGGGGGCAAGGACAAGAAACTTTTTGGATTTTCTTCATGTTTATTCTACTATGATTAATATTAGCTTGAAAATTAGATGAACGACAAAATTTTGCAAGTCCCATAAAACTTATTATATGTGTCCAAGTAATAATAATAATGTACGAAAACAAAAATAATAATGAAGCCCTTTTGTCTTGAGGTACAAAAAAAAAAAAATAAAGGGCTACACCTTTTAGAGTTCTTGGTTGTTATGAAAGTTGTAGGGTTCAATAAACCTACCAATTTCACCAAGAAAAATACCCAAATAACTACTAAAATGCTCTTTGGGTAATCTTGAAGTATAGAATCTTTATTGAACATATTTTTTCATGCATATAAATGAAAGAACAATATTTAACTTATTACTAATAACAAGTTAGGAAAAATGTGGGGTTATGAGAGATAAGGGAGAGATTTGTGTCACACAATTGGAATCAAATGCTAATAAATCATGCTTAATTAAAGCTGATCCCTTAGATAGAGTCTTATCCTTCACAAAAGCCTATGGATTTTGCTATAGTTAAAGAAGATCATCACCATCATATTCTACCATAACTTTCTGGTCAACTGCCCAAGAGTAAAGGAAAAACTACTTCTATACCAAAAAAAAAAAAAAAACTCTAATTTTGAGAGGAAAAGTATTTTTCTAGACAGAAATACATATATTTCTTCGAATTGGGACATTAATGGAGAAGTAACCAAACTTTAATTCAGAGCCATAAGCCAAAATGAATGCAAGATGTCCTCATCCATTTACTGTGGGTATTGACAATTTCAAGAAAATAGTCAATGATTGCAGTTGTTTTATCCAATGAAAAACAAGAACCAAAAGTTCTTCTCAGCTCCAATTGCCCAAAAACCTTACTTCTTGAAATAATGGAATCAGTAATGTCAGAAATAAGCTATGGTTTGAATAAAATATGCATAACATGGAATGAAAATAAGTAAAAACTAATCAACTAGTTAAAATAAGTGCCTAAGTGTTCCCCCTTTCTCTCTTAACCACAAAACTATTCTTTTAAAAGAAAAAAATGGCAAATGATTTTTTTCAAAGATAAAAATATGATTCAAAACTATGAGTTTTGTTTTGTGTTTGTTGAATTTCTAATGCAGCTCTGTAATTTTTTTTTTTTTTATATTTATAACACAAATATTAAAAGCTTAAACACTATCCATAGTGAGAATGTCGTCATATAAAGGATATATACAACTGAATGGGCTGTTGTGTTGGAGAAGTGTGGAATGTGCTGAAACTGATTTGGATTAGGGATAAACGCAAGCAGAAGTCTGGAGAATTATTGTAAATTTATAGTATCCTATGTAGTAATTTAGAAGCTACATTTGTTTGACTCGTGTCCATCACCTCATTCAATACATCATCATAGTCAGAAACAAACCCACCTGAATAGTTAGTTCCAAAGGACAATGAAGATTGAAGATTTATCCACCACCACCTTCAAATTTCAATTCCCTTACCCCCACCCCACCATTTTCACACACAAACACACACAGGGGAAAAAAAAAAAAAAAAAAAAAAAACAGAGTGCTCTGCTTCAATAGGGATGAATGTGTAAAGCTCAATATACCCTGTTGTACACAACTCAGATAAAGGCCTAAAAAACGGAAACCATTTCCTCAAGAAGTGTATTTTCCAGGCCAAACTAGCCATGCCAATGAAAAGGGTCAAAGCCAGAAATGAAGAAGAAAGTTTGATCATTACCAACAATGAAGGAACAAGCCTTCCATCTTCCTCTCTTGGACCTAAGAATTGGGTTCCCCTTGAGATCCACTGTTCCATCCTGAGTATACTCACTGAGCCCATCTTCCATAGCCATGGCTTCCGCTAATTAGGCTTTTCGACTGACCACAAGTTTCCTCTGGAACTAAAGGTGCAAGAAGAGAAGAGAAAGAAAAGGGAAGCTTTGTTTCTATTGCTGCTTCACGCTTTGGGTAGTAGTTCCTCCAGAAATGTCCCTTTTATAGAGTTGGAGGTTCGCTTTTTGGAGGAATTTTAAATTTTGGGAGGTCACTGTTTATTGAGATACTTATGGAAAGAAAGTAACAATAACAGTAGTAGATTACTGCCCACCATTTGCTTGCAAAATACTAGTATAATATTTATGGTAGGCTGCTGCCTACCATAGCTTCTTGTATTTGACATTTTTTCTGACTACAAACCATACTCAATTAGTAATAACTATGGTGTTAAAATTCACTGGCTGCTTCGCTATTTTTGTGATTTGTTTTTTCCTGTCATTGATTTTAGGAGATGAACAAATATAAACATAGTGAGTTAGCAAAGCTTGTTTACTTCCTTAATTCATTCCCATTTTATGAAATGAATCGCAATATTTATCCCAATATAATGTATGGTAACGATCTTTCAAGTTTGGAAATTAGTTGATTGGAATGGCTAGCATGAATATAAAAGCTACAAAGTAACCGAATAATTATAATTTTATTTGTTAAATTGAAATAGTAAATATAGTCGAAAATGATATTAAATATATAAAAGTTATGAAGTGATATTTGGAAATTGGAATCAAGAAGTAGTGAGTAACTCGCTCAAAAGCTCTATAAAAAAAACAAAACAAAAAAGTCTCAAACCAAATTCCTCAAGAGAACATAATTAAGATTCTTTTCTTGAATATGGTATTATTGTTGTAAATAGAATTTCCAGTTAAATATTTTCCATGAAACTTTGTTATCCAAATCATATATCACCCAAACTGCCCAACAATTATGATCTCTTTCTTTTCTTTTCTTCCTTTCCAAATCCCAAAAAAAAAAATAATAATAATAATAATAAAAGTTGCCGACATAATTAAAGTTTAATAATATCGACAGTTATCCAATATTGATAAAATTTAAAAATTAAGAGTTTAAATATCATTGTCAGCGTCGTTATTATCCGGTATGACAGACGGAAATAAAACTTTTTTTTTAAAAAAAAAATAGTGGGCTTAATTAATTTGAAGGGAAGCATGTGATACTTATATAGGGTGTATGTAAGATGTATTTGTCTTGTTCAGAAGAATGCCGAGGATAGATGACGAAGGCTTCAATGCTTTATTATTCTACGGAAATCGAAATGGATTTTCCTTCTTTTTAGGTTCATGCTTTTCATCAATGCTTACTCTCATTTTCTTTTTTTCTTTTTTCACAAAAAAAAAAAAAAAGAAAAGGAAAGCAGACAAATTTCCATATCGTCACAATTTTGTAATAGAATTCTAATTATATCAATAAAAAGATATTTTCGAAATTTATTATTTGTTTAATTTTATTATTTTATTTTTTGGTATTTGAGAAGGGGTTGCTTGTGGAGCCTCCACCTAACTCCCCGAGAGAGGTACATCAAGTGACTATTATGTGCCAACTAACTATAATCATTGAGATGATATAGGAGTAGTTCTTGGCGCTTCAAAATTTATTATAATTTATTCGTTACAAGTTAGTATAAGTTTTTTTTTTTCAGATTTTATACATATATATATATATTAAGGAAATAATATATTTTAAGAAATTTACATGATTTTTTTATATTTTTAATTAATTATATATAATATTTATATTTACTCTTAGTTTGATTGGTAATCAAATATGTTAATTAATAAGGGTATTTTTGAAATAATAATAATTAATTTTCCTATCAGTGATAGATAGACTGATATTTTGATCTCTCTAATTATTAAAAAATTTATAATTTGGATAGAGGATTATTTAGTATTTTAATAACATGATTAAGTAATATTATTATAATATCTAAGAAATATTCTCTTTATTTCAAAATACAAGTCTTTTAAATTTTTTACGTCTATTAAGAAAGTAATGATTTGATTCAAAATTTCAATAAATTTTAAATGATATTTTCTTGTATATTTTTAATTAATTAATATATTTGTTCTAATTACTAATCACATTGATTTACTTTCTACTAATTCCTAAATTGATTGTATTAAATAATTAAAGATAACATTTATAATTTTTTAAAAGAACTTTAAGATATATTTCCTTATTAAAATAACTGACTTATATTTTAAAATAGAGAAGTAATTACTGATATGACCAAAAATAATTATTAGTGTAAAATTGTTTACCTATGTGGTCAACCAACTGACAAGTTACTATTTTTTTTTAAACAGTTACTGATTAATTATTAGTGAAAAAGGTTTGATGGCCCATTGGTAAAGCTTCCTAGTATTTGCATTTTTTTCTTTTTCTTTCAAAAAATAAAGGAAAACACCTAGGCTACTTCTTATTCATTAAATTTTCTAAGATTTTGATTTTTTTTTTTAATTTTCTGAAACAAAACATTCAGAAATAGACATTTTATCATTTAAATACAAAAAAATAATATTCATTTCCTATATCCTACTAGAGTAGCATTTGTTTCATAAATATATTACGATAGCGTGATAATTAGCAGAAAATTATGATTATATTGTTGCGTAATTACAATTTTTTATGCTAATAATGGGGTAATACGATAATTTAGAATTGAAGACTTAAATGACAAAAATTTGCAACGAACCCCTCATAGTGCGTGGGCATGTGAGAATTTCTATAGCGAAATGTTCTTATAGTGTACCCGCGTTACTCGCTCCAATCTACTCCCAATTTGGGGTGAAATCATAATTATAGTCCAAGAATTATAATTATTTTATACTTTTAACCAGATCAATTTAAAATTATTCAAAAATTTTAATAATATTAACTCATCACCAAAAATTTTGATGAACTAAAAGTGTTAAAGTCTTTAGATATTTTTTAGTTGCCTTAAAAAATAATAATTATAGTTTATATATTAAAATTGTGATTTTTTTTTTGACATTTCGAGAATAAAGGCACAAATGAGATTTTAGAGGCTAAAACGTATGCTAAAATGTTCAAGGCAAATTTAAGAGATATTTTATTAGTTGAGAATATTTCCTTTTCTCATCTTTTAAAATATTTATTTATTTGTTATCTATTAGTATTATCTTTCTTTTCACCTATAATTTAGAAATATTTCTATATTTTATGAGAGAAGTAGGAAACCTATTGTGGGTATTATATTTGAGGCGTGAGAAGCAGGAAAAGAACACATGCTTCATCTTAGCTAGTAGGTGCCACCTCCATTATTATTATTATTATTATTATTATTATTATTATTATTATTATTATTATTATTATTATTATTATTATTATTATTTATGTAGTTTTATTTTCTCTCATTGCTAAAATTTTAATTTTAGTTAAAATATTATATTAAAATCTTGATTATGTGAAATAATGTGATTTAAATATTATATTTGTTTTATGCGTTCATAAGTATTTCTTTATTTCCTGATTTTAATGTTCATAATTATTTTGAGTTTTAATAAATAGCTATATTTACTAATTCTAGAATCATTTATAGCTAATTGAATCGCTCGTTGCATAATTATCTATTAATTTTGATCGTGTAGCAATTATCGTCATTTTTGTCTCTCAAAGTGTCTACTGCATGTTGTGAAAATAAATGAAACCACATTGGAGTGTGTTCATCTAAATCAGTAGGATTTTTTTAATTATTTTTGTTAGAGAAGTAATTAAGGAGCATCTCTTAATTAACAATAAAGTATATAATGATTGATTGTGTCTGGAGAAAGTTGAAAGTTAAAACCAATTTATTTATGACTGTGTTAAATACTTGACTTGTTGGATCATATGTTTTTAGCTATTGAATTTTTTTATCATCAAGTTGACCTTTATATTTTTAAATGAGTATATTAATGGTCATTTTATTAATTTTTATCGTTCATATTATTGGTTTGAATAGCAAATTTAATAATATATTAGTGGAATGACCAAAATTTTATCTTAAGTGACAAAAAAATAAACGATGTGACAAATTGAATGGTTACTTTTAAAATTTTTATTTAATTTGTTACATCACTCCTCCTCTTCTCGTGGTGTTGCAACACTTTGAGAGTCATTACATATGTACGTAACTTTTTTCACTTTCAATTTTTCCGCAAAGACGTAAGTAAAATTTTTGTGAATTGAATTGAGTTGACCATATAGTTAATAAGTGTTGATGAATAAAAAATATAAAATCCAATAAATTTAGTAAAGTAGCAAGTTTTTAACTTTTATGAATTGCATAAATTTATTATTGCATTGAAAGAATTGGACAAGCAACTATCTCTTACTATTTGATCTGATCAGTTTTACAACCTTTGCATTTTTTATATTGTTCATGACTTTTTTAGTTTAATCTTGATAAATCTCTATTTTATTAAGCTAATTTAAACTAATCAACTTAATCCTTAGCATAGAATCTTATTCACCTTTTTACTTGATCAATATAACACTCATTTCAGTCATATTTATAATAGTGATGATATTATAAACCAATTTTAATTACAAGATGGAGGAAATATTATTATTATTAAAAATATGAATTTTTTTGAATCAGAAAATTAAATAAAAATAAATAAGTAGGGGGATCTAAATAAAAAAGAAAGAGAGGAAAAGAAAAAAAAAAAATAATTTTGGTCCATTATGTTTGACCATTTTACTCTTCTGGTCCATTATATTTGAACTCCTTCAAAAATATTCATTACGTTTGAAATTTTAAATACTTTTGGTCCATCAAAAAATTTTGACCTGTTATACCAGATTTTTATATAGTCAAAGTAAGTCAATATCACAAATACATGCATTGAGGATATTTTCTAATTATGCAAAATATTTAGGACTAAATTTATAAATTAATAAAAGAAGGAAAATCATAAAAATTAGGGATTTATTATTTTTTTGGTACAAAAAATGATACCGAAACCTAGATGACTCAAATTTAAACATTTTGATTAAGCGAAGAACCACTGAGATACAATCCTCTTGTTAGGGTTTTATTTTTTGTTTTACATTATTTATAAAAAAAAGTTTAAAATATTTGTAGTATTTATAAAATACCCTCATATATTTTTATAATTTATAAACATAATCTCTTTTTATCTTTGACTTGTTTTGATATACAAAACCTGTTATAGCATGTTAAAATTTTTTGATGAAATAAAAGTGTTTAAAATTTTAAACGTAATAAATATTTTTGAAAGTTCGAAACATAATGAATCAAAACAATAAAATGGCTATAAAAAAAAAAAAAAAGAAACGTAGGAAAAAGACACATGGTTATTGTGAGTGGCCAATACATGGAATGCAAAAGTTTAAGAGTGTGCAGTGGAACTAGACGCCATCCCGTCCACCGTCCACCGTCCACTCTCCCAGTATGGTCGTCGATCCATTCAAGACAAAATAAAGCCAATATTCTTTCGTGTTTTACTAAATCAAATATTCTACTCTTTTTCAACGAGCCAGATACTTACGTTTAATCACGAAATTAAATATTTGATTTTTATTTATACTATTTTAAAATAAATAAATTGTAACATAATATTATATTTTCGAACTAAAACTTTTTAGGTTAAAAATTTTAAATACCATCAAGTATAATATTAGTGATGACATTAAATCATAGTAATATATTTACCCCAGGAAACAAATAATTGAGTGTACTTATGCGGAAAGTAGAATGGTAAATGGCACAAAAGAGAGGAATAACCGTTCATCTAAAAACAAACATTCTATGGTTCACTCTTCATCAACTCACACAACATATTGATCACTCCAAAACTATGACTGCAAACCGTTTCCCAGTAGTTACTAACAACTCAATACCTTATCCACACGATTAGTATAAGCTCCCCATCTTTAAAAATACGTTTAAATTCATTTTTAGTCTATAGGAGATATTTTGATTTTGGTCCATCGCCATCATCGTCACTGCCACTATATCCAACTTCGGAGATGACATTTCTTCCTTCTTTTTGCTAGATTTTTATGGATCTCAACTCTTTATGGCCGAATCTAATCTCTTCTCGTCGGGATCTTTTGGTTTCTTTATATTTTCTAGTGGTGGATATGGTGGCGACAACGGTGACGGTGGTGGTGGCGATGGTGGAAAAAAAAGGAGAATTAGAGTTTTTAATGATTAGTCAACTGTTAGTAAAAGAGTATTTTTATATAAAAAAGATTATAATTGTAAAAAAAATTTAAGTGAAACTAGTATTGATGACAAAAAGGAATCAAACTCAGAATAATCTTTAATAGGGGACAAAAAAATAAATTTAATAAATATGACTATTTTTAATAGGCCTTATTTTCTGGAAATGAAAGTATCATTTTGTTTCCTTTTTCGTAAAAGCGTTAATCATATTTATGAATTAAAATTTTTTGAAAAAAACGTGACATAATAATTTTATATGTGGGTAGCTGGCTAGATTTCCCTAATCCATTCCGTAATTTGGAGCTTTGAAAATTCTTGATACCATTTTGATGTCGTACAAGACTAGACTAGGGCGAATATGGCATTGAATTTCTTGGGTGCAATGATGTGTTCCATGAAAGTAATTTTTTCAATAAAGAATAACTTTTTCATTTTGTTGTAAAAAGAAAATATTTATCATACATATAACTTATTTATTTATAATTTTAGTTATAAATTACGTTTAAATCATAAAATAACAATACTGAAAATAAAATTATATAAATTATATTCCTCTTTGTTAAAAAAAATTGAATTTTAGATCGACCTCATTTTAAAATGATAGTTGAAACTTTAAATAGATTAAACATTAAGAAATATTTAAATAATAATTAAATAAAAAGTATATTTAAATAGTGATCAAATAAGTTAAATTGTTATTTTTTCAATTTTTAGTTAAAAATAATAAAAAATTGATAATAAAAAGCTTAAGACAAACTATTTTAATCAATCAAAATTAAAAAAAATAAAATAAAATAACACATCATTTATTACGAGAGACAAAAAAAAATGCTTAAACCAAAATATAAAATGTTTGAAACGTTGGAAGAAAGTATGGAATTACTATTGGTTGATGATGGTAATATTATCAACCATGAATGAAGAAAATTGGGGGTGGGGGGTGGGTGGGTGTACGGAGGCAGCAGGAGCTTATTGTCTCAACCGTAAAAAGTGCTCTATGACTCTGAAAAGTAGCGAACATCAACTTACCCTTAATCCTCAAAGTTTTCGAAGTCGTGCAAAACTGGATCCAAAAGCAAAAGGCAAAGCATCCTCCCGTTTCTTTCCTGCTTTCTTTTGTGTCTTTTATTTATCGTCTCAATTTTATTAAAACAGTAAAATAATTAAAATTGAAGCAATAATTAATAATACCCTTAAAAATAATATGTGGCAACAAAGAATGGTTCTCAATTACAATTCAACTCCTCACTTATCTTTCACCTAATAAATTACTCACTTACTCACAAAATAATACTCTCTTTGTCCCATAAAAATAGTCATGTTAAATAATACAACTTCTTATTTTCGATAAAATACGTAAAATATTTGTTATTATACTCTTTGTAAATACAACTTTATATTTTAGTGGTACACTATATAAAATTATATATAATCGTATTAATTTGGATATTAAAATTAAAATTATATATTATTTATTGTACTAATTTAATTAACAAATAGAATTATTATTTTGCGACAAAAAAAGTCCCATTCTAGATGGCTTCAACGTGTGAGGTAGCCTAGCTAGGTGACCATTTGCGAATCCTCGAATAGTTTTTGCAGTTACAAATCCTCGCATACGCTTTTGGAGATGAAGGAAAATTAGAATTACTCCCTTATGGCGTAATTTTAAAGTGCCATATATGAAAAACTATTTATGACCCAATTTTCAAATGCATCCTTTTTAATCTTTGATTATGAATCACATATAATCATATTATTTATAAAAATATTAAAAATCTAACGAACAGTTTATTTATCAATTTTTATGAGTTAAATGATTGGTATTTTCTTAAACAGCAATGTGATTTAGAAGGCGATAAAAAAATGCATAAAAATAAATTTAGAATCATTAGTGCGAGCCATGAATTATAGTAATGATAGATTATTTCTATCTCTTTATTTTGTCGCCACAAGAAGTGACGAAAAAGCGATTTGTGACCATTACACGTAATTAAATATGATGAATTTGGGGGGTTCGTTGACCATCAATGGAACATCAATTGCATATTTGACAACTGTCAGGGATATTGATTCATTTTGCATCCAATATCACTTAACTTAATTGTTTTTAATTCTAGTTTTTCATTTTTTTTGACATTCCAAATCTCCATTAGTGGGAACGCCCACAAGGAATCCATGATAAAAACATTCATAATAGTTGTTTTTAGTCCTATAATAATAATAATTATATTTGTATATAATATAATTTTTCAGTTCAATTTTAAATTTTTTACTTTTTTAATAGTTTCTTTTCACTTTTTTTATATAGTTAATCATAATTTTGTTCTTTATTTTGTATTGAGGACATAACACTTGTGATTTAAAATATAGATTCATTTATCTAATAAGAGTAAATAAGACATATCTACTAATACATCTAATCATTTAATCATATTTTTCAATATTTTTAATAACTGTGCAACTTCTTCTAAAGTGTCTATTATTTAGAGACAAAGGAGTATATAAAATATTGAAATATTCATTATTATACCTTTTCTATTATATTTTTTAAATATAAACTTCTTCTGCTAATCATATTAGCTTCATATTGAAGATAAGAATATAAAAATAGGATGATGTTTTTTGAGACAAAAATTAGTTTTAAAATGATACTATTTCTTTGTTTCATAATAATAATAATCTTGTTTTATTATTATTTTTTGTCCCACCAAGATATTTTTATTTTTATATATTTTATTATCCATGTATATCATTTTACTTTTAAAATCCAAATTAGTATGATTATACATGATTTTTATACAATTAATAACTAAAAATATAAAATTATAACTGAAAAATTATACAATTAATAACTAAAAATATAAAATTATAACTGAAAAACATAATAATAAATATTTTATATGAGTTATATCATATTCAAAATAAAAAATTATATCTCATTCAAACAATACTATTATAAATAATCACATGAAATGACAAACAGGAGATGACATAGTGGTTGACACCCCTCATTTAAGATTATGAGATCCTGAATTTGAGTCGTACTGGTGATAGATCACACCAGAGATACTTATGAGTATGATGGTCTTGAGTTCGAGCCACACCGGCTTTATGTCATCTAGGTTTGGACCCCTTTCTTTATATAAAAAAAAATCACATAAAGTGATTAAAGGAAGTATATTATAGCATATTTTAAATATAAAAATATATCTAGATTTATAAGAATATGGGCATTTGGGGGGATTGACAAGTGCAGTTAACTGTGCTTCCAAATACATGACCACACTCCATTAAAGGAAAAGACTGGTGGAACCTTTGAAAGAGAGTTGTTTTGGACCTTTAAGAGAGATATTTCGTGGGGTTTAAGGGCACAACTGCCTCTCCAAAGGAACAAATTACACTATTAATATGAACCTAAGGAAGGTGCCCTCCATGTGGTGGCATCGTGTTCCCCCAGCTAAGTTTCTGAAATTGTCTCTCAACAACAAAATAAACAACTGAGGCCAAGCCTTAAAGAAAAGAAGATTTATATTCTACCCTTGATTTTATTCGTTTCCTCAAATTTTGCATAAAGGGGTCCGAATTTTTTTTTTTTTTTTGAGAAAAAAGTGTCCCATAATGGTTTGAAATAAGAACATATAACACTAGATATTCATCAAATTTAAAATTTCTGACTCAAGTATTATTGATTTAGCGACTATATTGAAGTTTGAAATTTAAAAATTGAAGAAACAAATACCGAAAATATTTATTTGGACGAATTTTGACAAATAAGATGACAATTTTTCACCAGCACTGCTCGATTTACACAGATGAGAAATCTATCTTTTACAGGGTTTTGTTTTGGTTTGGGGATGCTCCAAGGTCCAACCACTTGATCAATGGTGGTAGACGCACTCCTATCCAAAATTAATTGTCACTTCAAACAAATAAAAATTATATAAGATTTTTTTTTTTACTTTCAATGTAATTTTTTAAAATTTAAATAAATAAAGAAAAAAATATTTTTAAAAGAAAAATTATACTAAAAGAAGCGTAAAAATAACATTGTCCGCAAATTAAATCATAATTGATCTTAATATGTATAAACCATGTTCGAATATATAGCAAAGAAATGATTGGCAGGGAATGCTCCACGTAAAATAAAATAATAGTTTTGAAAATAACTTTATAAAAGAGTTAAAAGAAGATAGTTTAATGGTTGACACGTCTCATTTAGAATCAGAAAGTGTTTATCAAAATCGTAAATTTAATAGCGCAAAATGGAAAAATGTAGTAGAGCTAAGAGCACAAGCAAGTAATGTGCGTGAATAATGAAAACGAGAGGGAATAGAATTCAAAGTATAAAGATAAGAATAGGGAAATGATGATTTCGACTACAGGTTTCCCCAAGAATAAAAATTCCACTTTGGTAAAGTGTACTATATTTAGTTACTATTTACATATATGGATGGAGAATATGCATCCGCAGCGCCTGCATTTAGCCATTTTTGTGCTATAAAGGTTGCAAATTTTGAAAAGATGATCTAAGCGACTTGTCATTCCCACTTGCATGAGTGCCTCAAAATCAATATTATTGCACCATCCACAAAAATCTGCAAAACTTTTACCAGAACCGAACCGACAGCGGGCAGAAACTGAAAATAATAAAGCATAGGGCAAATGGGTTGAGGCCATGCAGGCAGCTGCTTAGATTACGTGTAGGCCGTAATTAAGGTGGCTGCAGTCGGGTCTTCCTTTCTGTATTAAGTGTGGTTAGATATGCAGTCTTTAATGGTGTCACCACGTCATTTCCCCATGGCTGGCTGCAACGTTCAGTGCTTGTCAAATTTAATGACATAATTATGGTCAAAAGTTGAGCACTAATTTGGGATTGTGAGCAAAATAACCCCCAGTTTAGTCTTCTTACCAACGTGTCTTTTGAGCTTTTAACGCACATGTTTACGACCTACGTAAATTAAATTACTAAAACCCAATATTTTAAACAACTACACTACAGAATGTTGATTCCACCTTGTTTTTGTAGCCTTAATAATTTGTCCCAGCTTCACCTTTAATATGAAGGGACAAAGATTAATTGAAATGATTGACAAATACTTTTCTTAAAAAAATTAAAATGATAACTAAATATTAATCTCTTTGTTTCACTGTGAAATATGTCAAAATGTAGGTATCTTGTGCAGTTCTAAAGAAATAAATAATTATTTTTATATATTTACTCTTAATTATTTCATCGTATTCATTAGGAAAGGCCTAGATCCAACATACATAATTTAATGATGACAATAGTAAATATAAAGAAATTGTTACCCCCTCCGTCTGCATATATTAATCAATCGTTATTGAAGTTATAACTTTGCTTTTATTAATTGATGTTTTATTATTATTAAAATAATTTTTTTAATTTTTTTTGTTTTACTCTTTTTAAAGTTTGTGAGTGTATTAAACTTTACCATCAACTACCTACTTTGCTTAATAATCTTCCTGTCTCTCTATATATTAATGGTTTTAGAGAATATTACGTGTCTTTTATTAATTGAGGTCTCACTGCTATTTAAGTAAATTTTTTAATTTTTCTTATTTTACCATTGTGACCTTACTAAAATTTACTACTTAACCATTTACGTTTTTGATAAATAATTAAGTGACTCCTGAAGTCCAGAGTGAAAAGAAAAATTCATCCAACTAAACTAATAATTATTATTATTCTTTGATAACTATTCTTCTTTAATAACATTGAAAATTGTAAGGCAACAATTATTTGCGCACGGGGGAGTATTTAAATTAGTAAAAGTGCGTATTAAATAATTATTTTTTAGTACATGTATCTAATCAAAAGGCACTTAATGGTGTGAAACCGAGGAGGTAATTAAGATATCTAAGTTTAGTAGTCAATTTATGGGGGAAAAACTGGATTAATAAAGTACAGGAAGAATTAAAACAACTTTGGGAGTGGGCTGGCGACATTTGGGGGGGGGGGGGGGGGGGGGGGGGGTGGGGTGAGAAAAAGAGAAATGAGGGGGGGTGGGGTGAGAAAAAGAGAAATGACAAAAATGGTATAACGTAGATGCCACTTTTGATAAGGTGGTAGGAGCATTCCCCGCACCATTGCTAAGTATCGAAGAATGTTCCTGGCAGGGAAAAGAATGATTAATTTGAAGAAAATGGTCGGTAATATAGTTGGGTTTGATGGCATTATAATTTATACCGCACCTTTTTTCCATCATTATTTGCCCATTTCTGCTATTCTCAGTGGGCTGCTCTTTCAATTGGGTTGTTGAAAATATACTAATACTATTACTACTCTCAATTTATTTTATTAATTAATTATGCCAAACCAAAGATTGGGAGGCAAAATCAATTTGCGTACCATCATTATGCTCATGATTTGAAGCTTCCAAATTCTGCCATTATTGACTACTCTGCCTTCAGCCATTCCAATATAGTTATATAGTAATATAATACGCTCTTTCTACAACTGACAAGACAACATTGATTAAAGAGAAATAATAGATATTTAAAGGGTCATCACATTAAATAATAATAAAAAAATTTATTAAAATGTTAGGGACACTTTGCAAATTGTCTTGTAGGTGTACATAAGGTGTGCATTAATTGGGTGCACCTAATTAACCCACCCGAACCAAATTAATTTGGGTAAATCAGGACGGGTTATTCGAGTAAATTGAGTGCGCGGGTGGTTACCCAATTAAAAAATTCAATTTTCGGGTGGGTGGTGGTTTTAAAATTTTTGTTCAGGCCCCACCTAAAACCCGAATAACAATTAAGGTTAGACCAAAAAAAAAAAAAAAAAATTTTAGGATTACTCATTTTTTCCTCATTCGTTTGTGGATTTAATATGAATTAAATTTGTGTGAATTGACTATGATGTTTGTTTAGAATTTTGGATTTGATATGATCAAATATCACATAAAAATGCATCTTCTATATATCAGAATACATCAAATGTTATATGAAAGTACACAACTCTCTAAAATATGAGAATGGACCATATATATAATTAAAAAATATATTGAATATAATATAAAAATAAAAATAGAGTACACCTAGTGATATGATATAATTTTGCATAAATAAGAGGGTTGAGAAACTTAAAATCGTGGAAAATTAGCGCCAGCCACGCAACCACAGTAACTTTCTATAATTAGAATATGCTTCGAGTGATTGATGAGTAGCACTGGATGCAATAATGGCCTCATCCTTGAATGCCATTGATTCTTATTACACTCTCTAAACAGCATAATTAGATAGCTCATAAGTGGTCGCCCCACCAGTATAAATGGATTGTTTCGTCTCCTATCCAAACTACTCCCCACCAGCATGTAGCACAATAATTATACTATAGACCCTTAATAATTTTAATTAGCGACACTACTCTCACTCACCAGCAACGGTCTACACATGCCTCGTTCCCAAAAAAAAAAAAAAAAATTCTTCTTCTTTCTAGTTAAGTCCACAAAATGCATTCATTTTTTTCACACAAAATTTTTTAACATATTCTTTTATGGCTTAAATCCATTTTTTGTCCTTCTTAATAGGGGTTATTCCGATTTTGATCCATCTTTTTATTTCGTTACCAATACTAATTTTATTAATTTTTTTTAAAGCAATTATAGTTTTTTTTTTTTTGACGAAAATATCATGTGATTACCAGTTGACTAACCCACCACCACCCTGCCTTCACCATCCCGCCACCGCCGTCACCTCGCCGCCACTCCGCCTCCGCCACCCCATAGCCATACCCCGCCGCCAGTTACTGAAAAAGAGACACTGTGATAGTGGCGGCGAGGCAGTGGCAGGGTCGGGGTGGTGGCACCGGTGGGGTGGGGGGTGGCGGTGGAGTTGTGGTGGTGATGGTGGGTTAGTCAACGTTAGTTAACCATTAGTCAAAAATGTATTTTCGTCAAAAAGGATTATAATTGTCAAAAAAAAAAAAAAATTAAACAGGACTAGTATTGGTGACGAAATAAAAAGAGAGACCAAATCAAAATAACTCCTATTAGGGCATCTCCAATCCAAATCTCTATATTTTACAGTTTTACAGATGCTGCAATATCAAAATCTCTATATTTTACACTTTTACAGTTAACTCTTTTACAACCCAAATTTTTATATTTTACAGTTTTAGTAATATTTTAAATATTTTCTTTCACCAATCATTTTATATTATTTTTATTATTGTATAAGTATATTTAATTATCTTAAATCTTAATATATATTTTAAAAATATATATCTAATAAATGAGATTAATAAATTAAATATAAAATAATTTAAAAATTATTTAGTAATAATCTCAGTGTAATCTAAAAAAATTTGAATTTTTCAATAATCTCAATGGTGGAGGGAGTTATTTGCCCGATTATTAAAATTTTAGAGGGTTTTGTAAGATTATTCTAAATTATTAATGTCTATTTTTATTATTATAATTTTTTTGTGTGAATTTTTATTTGTTGTTGTAGTAGTTTATTAATTTTAATTTGAAATGATTATGTTTTTAATCATAATTGTATTGCGTATTTATTTTTCTGTTTAAAACACTTCACAATGTAATATTAATTAGTAAATTATATTTTAATATTTTTAAATGAAAAATTATTTTAAACACTTCAATAAAAAAATTAAAATAATTAAAATAACAAAATAAAAATAAATAACATGTGAGGAAACAAAAATAAATATATAGAATGAGAAATATACATGAAAAAGAAAATAAAAAATATAAATATTTTAGTGAGCCTCACGAATTAAAAAATTAAAAAATATATATAGGGATTGTACAGTGCATCTCTAAAATAGAGATATACTGTAGCACATCTCTATTTTAGAGATGATTTTGAAGATGGATTGGAAACCATCCCATCTCTATATTTGAAGATCCAACACATTTTAAAGATGGGTTGAAGATGGCCTTAAGGGGGACCAAAATTGGATTTGAACATTTTTCTATTTGCATTAATTTTCTTCAGAATTTTTTTCTTCATTATTATTTTATTTGTTAAAAAAAATTAAAAATTCATATAAATTAAAGAAATAATAATGAAAAAAATAAAATATTTGAAAAAATATTAAAATAATAAAAAATACCTAAAATATAAAAATAGCTCACTTAAAATAATGAAATACATCATTTATAACATGAAAATATGTCACTTATAATATAAGAATACGTCACATTCTAAATTCCATTACTTTTATTTTCTTTCACAATAAAATATTTTTAAAATTTTTTAGAAATTTTAATTACAGTTTAAAAAAATATAAAAATCTAAAAATATTTAAAAAATCACAAAAAATGTAAGAACACATCACTTTTTCTTTTTTTTTTTAAGAATACATCACTTAAAATAGAAGAATATGCATTTATAACATGAGAATACGTCACTAATATTAGAAGAATATGCCGCATTCTAAAGTAAGATTCCATTACTTTTTTTTTTCCACAATAAAAATGTTTTTAAAATTTTTTAAAAATTATAAAAAGTTTAATTACACTTTAAAAAAGTATAAAAAATCTAAACATATTGAAAAAATCACCAAAAATATTAGAATACGTCACTTAAAATATAAGAATAATATGAGAATACATCAATTATAATGGAAGAATACATCACTTTCTAAAAAAAGATTCTATTACTTTTAATATCAAAATCCACTCACATTTCAATCCCAATACGTTTCATCAACCGGGGGTAAAAATCATGAGTTTTGTTTTTGACTGTCCACCCACCGAGTTGTCCGTAGATTTTGACCGTCCAATAGACGAGACTTCCAGAGATGAAGACTTAACCACAATGGAGGCTAAATAAATAGAAGTTTCTGAACTGGTGGAGGTTTCAACATTGGTAGTCTTTACCTCATGGCATGAGCAAACGACGGACGTCCGACAAGTTGTTTACTATAGTATTAATAGACATGTGCAATATTGTGAATAATTACAAATAATAGTTTTATTATAATATTATCTTAGTTTTAAATATGTTTGATTTGGTTTAGTTAAATTCCAAATAATAAAATTATTAATGAAAAAATAGACATGCGCGGCATTAATATTTACTAATAATGGTTTTACTATAGTATTATTTTAGTTTTTAGTACGTTTTATTTGGTTTAATTAAATTGTAAGTAATGATTTAATTAATGTGTAGCATTACTATTTATGAATAGTGATTTCACTATAGTATTATTTTATTCATTAGTATGTTTGATTTGGTTTAATTAAATTGTAAGTAATGGTTTAATTACTGAAATATAGACATGTTCAAAATCTTTATTTATGAATAGTGGTTTACTATAGTATTATTTTAGTTTTTATTAATGTGCATTTTTTATTTGAAGGAATAATTTGGGGAAGAGGAAATGTATATGAAAATAGAGGTATATCCATTATGTTATGAATTATATTTGAATTTATATTTCGTATAAAACATGTACTGTGTAATTAACTAACATGATTATGTAATATTGTATATCGATGGCGAAGGTGTGGAATACGGTATATATTTCAATCATGAAGATTTTTTCCTATAGATGTAGAAGTGATTAAATGGGTGAAACAAGTTGCACTCGGTCATGGTTTTGAAGCTATCATATCAACTCATAATAAACTAATAAATAAGAAAGTTTGATGTAACCGTGGGAAAAAACCTAAGGTAAAAAAAAGGAATCAGGAAGTGGGGTGAGGCGATCTTCAATATTTGTTTATTGCGAGTGTTCATTTATATTGTTTGTACAGCAGATTGAAGTAGGTTTTTGAGCTGTTCTGTCAGTCACCGGGGAAAAAGGCACACACAACCATCTGATGGCTGTATATGGTCATCGGCAGTTGAGTCGACTAAGTAACGGGTCCAAACAACTGGTGAAAAATATATCGTTGGCCTATGCAAAACCTAGGACAATCTTGAAAGCAGTCAATCAGACGAATCCGGAATACAAAGCCAAGATAAAGCAAGTTTATAACTACACTTCTTGGTTGCGTACTGATAATATGGAAGGTAGAGATGTTACTGCAAAACTATTTTACTTTGCTAAAAAAATAACGATTATTTTTGCATTTGTTGTTGACTCTGATACTCAAATGTTAACGCGTGTTCATGTCACCTCCATCCTCAATCAACTTATTCCGCATATACCCCTCGTATGTTAGTTTGGATTCCACTTACAAAACAAATAGGTATAAGATTCCATTGTTGCAGATTATAGGAATGACTAACACAAACGTCTTGGTTACATACGCAATAATGATGGACAAATATGAAATTAGCTATGGTTGATTGATGATGTAATTGAGAATTTTGATTGGTAATAAAGTGCATCCAAGCTGTATTTGACGAATAGGGAGTTGGGGTTGAAGGAAACAGATCTAACCCGGGCTAAACTGAAAATCTCACATTGGTGCAATGCATTCCAGAATCGGAGACTTTCGATTCGGCTCAGGCTTAAAATCATTTCCCCTGAACAAATCTAGGCTTATACTAATTCAATTTATTAAAATGACACGCAAAAATTGAATCTTTAAATTAAAGCGGAAACATTTAAAGATTATACCTTTGAAGCGTGTCCCTCACAAATAAAGAAAACTGGGTCTTGAGTTGCGAATCCACTAAAGAGTCCCGAGAATAACTCTGAACGATCCCAAATTTAAGTGGGCAAATTCCCACGGGATGGCTAAGGCACACTATGAAGAAATCCAAAGAAACTCACTTCAAGAAAACTCAATCTGCACAAATCTGAAACAGCCCGGAGGCCTGATCCTAATATGAAAACCCACTTGCAAGGAAAAGTTTTTGCCCGGAGATCCAGACTTTGGCGAGCCCAAAGGAACGAGCCAAAGGATCAACACGACAAAAGAACAAAACCCACGATAAAAGCTGCCCGATCGTAACCGTTCGCCCGACGCTGAAAAAACATGTCGATGGCAACACTCACGGCGCAACGGCGGCAAAATCTGAACGGATGGGCGTACTCCGAGATTTTCCAGGATGAAACATGAGCTGAGTTCTTGAAGAAGAAGGATCTAGAAACCGACTTTGAGAAAGAACTAATCGAAAAAGATGAAGTTCTCTCTTCAGGCTCTTCCTTCTCTCTAAAGAGGTAACTTTGCCTACAAGGTTTCTTATGTCTTCTAAATGCCTAACTTGAGCAATTTATAGGAGTTTCAAGGGAGACCTAGTGGGCTTTTGAGTTGGGTCTTAATGTTTGACTTTCGTTGACCCCTTAGTCTTCCCTAGACTAATCAACTCCAATCGAGCCATTCGAATTAATTTCTTAACCCATTTCGTTAATTAAATTTAATCAAACCCTTAGGATTATTTCGTATAACCCACTTAGTAAATTAAATATTAATTAAACCTTTACGATTAATTAGTAAACTTTGTCGATTAGTCAAACGCATAATTAGTCGTACCAGTAACGAATCAATTATGGAACTACCGCTCAAAAATGAATTTACTTCGCGCTCACTTTATTATTCTTCTATCTCCCCACATCAAAGATATAGTGTTCGTCAATTCATAAATTTTGCTGACAAATTAATTCATCGACTTCTTGGTATCCGAGATTAGTACCACTCGGCTTTCTTATTATACCGAACATAAAGTCCACTATATAGATTTAGTATAATAAATCTTTCGAGCTCATCTGGGGAGCACCATCAACCCGGCGAACCGGTACATGGATTCATTCGACTAGCAACGGCACACAAAAAAGCCAAACACTGCATACCCAACTTACCGAGATTCAGGTCTCAATTGACCACACCCTTTGGCAAATCAAAGCATACGATATCTAACTCTCATGCCCGCTCCAATATAGGGATTAAGAGATTAGAATACTACGATCAAATTAACTACGCCGATCAGTACAAGTTAATTCAATCCCGAATAGGTCGTGCTCAATATGTCCCGAGTATATTCATATGATTCAATTAGTCTAGACAAACTAATTTCCAAATCACACAATAACCTAAACTGATAGTATGTTCAAACTATCTCAGTTACAAGCATATGTTTATATATCATTACTTTAACCAATAACGAGATATACTGTGATTTTCTACACCTCGTTATCTAGTTCTATGGTATAATGGAACAAATTTAATACTGAAACAAAATAATATTTCAATTGGGTATTAGTTTTTTATACAAGCAATAGCTTTTCAGTATTCAAAACTAACAGGGGCTCATGACACCGATGAAAGTGCATTTTCCACATTCTGCCCATTTTCTGTGTAAAATAGAGTTAAAAAACTATTGGGGAAAGATGATAAGTTGTGGGATATGTTCAATAGAGGTATTTGGTTGCACATAATTAATGCTCCAAATGAGAATGTATACGATCATGACTTGCGAATGATGTGTGCAAGATAGTCAACAAATGCGAAATTGCTAGAATAAATTTAGGAAACATGGCTTTTATTTTTTTTTTCCAAAACAGTCAACTAGCCTTTACGGCTAACAAGACCGGTAGAAGTTAATCCCTTCTATTTCTTTCCAAAAAAAGCTTAGAAGTGTTACATATTAGCCCCTGTACAAAAGACTCCTGAGAGGACGAAGAAACCTATAAAGCAAAAACTACTCTAACTATACATAAAGAGTTAGGATTCTCGTTGGGGACAAGTTCTATTTACGTAAGCGCAATCCAAAAACTGAATTAGAGTCAAGTAAGACCAGGCCTTTCAGCCTTATCGGAGCTGCGTCAAGGTTTTGAAAAGAGATTGTGGAGCCGCCTAATCCGAGCCTCGAGAGGAAGTCTGCTGGGTAGTTCCCTTCCCTGTAGATGTGTTGGAGAAAGGAATTTGAGTTTTCCATGTATGTCACAATTTTCCATGTATGAGTTTTCCAAAGGAAACCTTTAGAATCTGAGACCATGCTGACCAAATAGGAATTATCTGAGAGGAATTGAATTTGATTGTAGTCCATAAGTTTTCCGTGACGAACCGCTGCAAGAAGACCATGGATTTCACATTGTGCAGAGGGCATATGAGGCAAAACGAGAGACTGTCCGAAAAGAAAATTGTCATCCTTCTTCCTAACAATAAAACCAGCACCAGAATGGCCAGAGAGACGTCTTGAACCATCTATGTTGATCACTATGTTTTTGGAACAAAAAGATTTCTAGACTACAGATACTTGAGCAGTTGTGCAGGGCCGGAGAATTTTCCTTGTTGCTGTGACGATTGTCAAGACTTCTATTTTTAGTTTGGAGAGTAGGCCGGACCTATCGGGTCTGTGTCCTTCGAAGAAAGCCTGATTTCTAAGCTTCCAGAGCTCCCAAAGCAAGATTCCTGGAATGAGAGATTTAATCTTGGAGTGAGAAATTTTCTGCCACCATGCTGAGAGAAAATTCCAGCCACCGGTGTTTCAACCCAATTCCTAAATCCGTTGCAGATATTGCACACAATAGGGCAAGAGAAGAAGTAGTGGTGCATAGAATCTTCTGAGTTCCTACAAAATAAACATATTGAAGGCTGAACAACATGATTACCCCAGCAGCATAGAGTTTTAGGGAATACAAAATAACCATTATATAAGCATCACAAGTAAACAGATATCTTTGGAAGCAGAGTGTTGGTCCAGAGGTGTTTCATTATTGCAGTGGTTGTTCCTGTGCGGCATAGGCTTTATATGCCGTCGATACTGAGAATTCCCCTCTTGGTGAAGGAGTCTATATCAGCACATCAAGCGAGTGAGAAAGCTGGATTGACTGATTTTAGAGGGAGTTGATTTGTACCCGGGAGAGAATGTTCTGAAGGGAGGGTAGATAAAGGTCTCTATTTGATAAGAAGTCCTTGACAGTTAGAGTAGCATAAGGAGGTTGATTCAGGCCATTCTAGAGAACTCCACAGCTTGCCCAGTTGGCAAACCAAAAAGAAGAAAAACCTTCCATAATAATGGATTTAGAGAAAAAGGTAAATTTTGACCTTAGTGAGTTCATTTTACGCCATGAAGTGCGCATCCTTGCGGTATGTGAAAGAGAGTGCTGGAAGTCTGCCCATAGACCAAAACATGTTTGCCATTTTCACCATAGTTTAGCCCATAAGCTCTTAATCATTGCTGACAGTTGAAGGATTCCTAGTCGATTCTGAAGAATCGGAACAGTTACACGGTCCCAGGAGCACCATTGTTTCCGAGGTTCGCTATCCCAACTGGCCCAAAGGAATTTTTGGCACCTTTTTTCAATTGCAGCGATTGTACTTTTTGGAAGATAAAATGCTGAGGCAATGTGAACTGGGAGAGAGATGATTACTGATTTTATGAGTTGGATACGGCTCGCTTGAGAGAGAAATCTGTTCTTCCAATTATTTAGACGGCTATCAATGGAAGATAAGAGGTTTTGAAAATAGAAAGCTTTAGATCGCCCCACGAAGAGATTACATCCCAGATGATGAAAGGGAAAAGAGCCTTCCCTCACCCCTAGAAGTCTCACAAGCCTCTCCTTAAATGCTGGAGTGCAGTAGGAAGGAAATAGTATTGAGCATTTAGTTTTGTTTAGTTTTTGCCCTGATCCAGACTCATAGAGTGCTAGAAAGTCCATTAGAGACTTCAAGGATCTCTTTTGTCCCCTGGTGAAAATGAGCACATCGTCAGCATAACTGATATGAGTTACTATCTTGGATCCTGAGGAGTTCTATAATGCATGATAGTTCCCTGAGCCACTTTAGCATTTAGACCTCTGGATATGGCCTCCAATACCAGAATGAAAAGAAAATGGGAGATGGGGTCCTCTTATTTTAAGCCCCTGGTTGCCTGAAAAAAAAAAACCCACAGGAGAACCATTTAGCAGGATAGAGAACCAGCTACTGGCCAGGTTCGACATGATCAACTCCATGAATTGTGTGGGGAATCCAATCTTGAGGAGTATTGCTCTTAGGAAGGTCCAGGAGACTCTATCGAAGGCTTTCTTCATGTCTAGTTTTATCATGATGTTGTGACCTATAGCTTTGTCATTTATGAATTGAGCAAGATCTTGAGCCAGCTTAACGTTGTCAATGATATCTTTGCCTTTTAGAAAACCAGTTTGCTCATGGGAGATGATCTTAGCTAAAAGTGGAGCAACCCGGGCTTTTAGAATATGGAAGAAGACTTTGTTGGTGAAGTTGCATAGGCTAATTGGACTATAATCATCGTAGGAACTTGTAGCTTGTTTCTTTGGGAGTAGTATGATGAAGAGACTACCAATGGTTCGGGGAATGGGAATACCGATAATAAATTCCTTGTAGGCAGTTGTAAGATCTCTTCTAGGAGTGTGTGGACAATTCCTTATTCCGGTTCCCTTTCTGAGCTAAGAAGAGTTGAGAAATAATCAATTGCTTCTTCTTCTATTCTCTGTGGATTTGAGACCCAAACTCTATTCACTTTGATCTTATGGATTGGCGCTCTCTGATTTTGGTCTTTTAGAGTTGCGTGAAAAAAAGCTGAGTTACGGTCTCCTTGGGTCATGTTGGAGTTGAATACATAAGCTATGTTTGTATTGTACATTTTTCCAGTTAATATATCGATTTATATTTTGGTTATATTTTATTGTGCATGATATGTCCATTTATATTATGTAAGTAGATGATGAGGTGTCTTGTGTGACATAGTAGATCTCATCATTGGTTGAAAGACATAATATATAAATGAGGTTCATAACCGAGACAACTTTGGACAAACTATCGGTTTAAGTTATTATGTGATTCGGATAATTGGTTTGTCTAAACTAATTAAATCATATAAATATGCCCGGGGCGTATTGAACTTGACCATTAGGAATGATTTGTCTTGTACTGATTTAATAGACAAATCGTTCTTGGTATTCTATCTCTTAATCTCTAGACTCGAGCGGGCATGAGGATTAGACATAGTGTACTTTGATTTGCCAGTGGGTGAGGTCAATTGTGGCCAATAATCTCGGTAGGTTGGGTGCGCGTGTTTAGTTGCTTGGTGTGCTGCTGCTTGTCACAAGGAAACCATGTACCGATGTGTCCGGGGTGATGGTGCTCCCGAGATGAGCTCGTAAAGTTTATTATACTAAACCTGGTCGGTGGACTTATGTCCGGTATAGTAAAAAGGTCGAGTGGTACTAGTCTCGGAATTAAGGAGGTTAATTAATTAATTTTTAGTAAATTAATATATTAATTAGCACTATATCTTTGATGTGGGGAGATTATGAATGAATGAATTAAGTTGTTCCAGAAGCATTTCTGGTGTAGGATGGTAGTGTCATAATTAATCCGTTAGTGGTACGATTGATTTTGTATTGGGTTATTGACAAAGGTAGATTTAATTAATTAATTAATCATTGTGTCAGTTGGTTGTGAATCATACCAGGAACTGGTTTGGGATAAGTGAATCCCTGTATCAGTTGGTTGTGAATCATACCAGAAACTGGTTTGGGATAAGTGAATCCTTGTATCAGTTGGTTGTGAATCATATCAGGAACTGGATTGGGATAAGTGAATCCCTGTATCAGTTGGATGTGTATTAGTCCAGGAACAGGATTGAAGGAAACAGAAACCCAGTAGGAAGGCCAATCCAAAACCAACTCTTGTAACTCTATATATAGACAAGGGATTAGCTATTCAAGACACCCAATTTAAGAGATTCATAATTCAAGAATCTAGAGAGAGAAAACTTTCTCTCTCTAAAATTTTGGATTTTATAAGCCAAAAGGTTGGCCGGATTTTTCCTCTAAAATTTGGCTGGCACGTGTGGCTTTCTCCCTCCTCCAGGCGGCACGTGTAGTACACGTTCCAGGTGCGGTGGTGCTGGAATTTTTTGGCAAGTGGATTGTGGTGATTAGCTGATCAAATTGCTAGTTAGATTGCTGCCCATACAACATACAAGCAAAGTCTTGAGGCATACAAGAGAATCACCTGAGTGAACGCTTCATTAGGTAATTCTTATGGTTCCGATTTTATTAAGAATTTTTGTTGTGTGGTAAATCGAATAAGTGCAAACCCAGATCCTGCGCAATGTTATTTCAAAAGGGTTGGAATAGCAATTGTGCTAGCGTCTAGGCTTGGCCAAAGATTTCGATTATGGAATGCATAGCACGAAAGGGAGTTTCTGGCTAGGCCCGGGCAGATAATCTTTCAGGTCAACCATTTGGTTCTTAACTTTTGACTGACAAAATCATTATACTCTCTCAAACTGCTGAAGTATTTTGATTGAACTAATAAGAATGCAGTACGTCTTTCCGAAGAAGGGGCATCCTGAAAAGCTTTTTCAGCAGAGATCATATGTTCCTCACTAGCTTGTAAATTCTGGTTTACATCTCCGAACACTTGCTTGTTCCAGCCATGTAAAGACATTTTAAGCCTCCTGAGCTTGATAGAGAATGGCAGCATGTCGTAGCATGATATCAGTTCGTTCCAGTTCTCTTGAACCGCTTGCAGAAAACCTTGTCTTCGCATCCACATATTCTGAAACTGAAAAGGACGGGGTTTTATGGATGGGCAGAAATCTATTTGATGGAGAAGCTGGCAATGTTCTGATCTGGCTTTGGATAGAGCGTGAACTACATTTATCTTGAAAAGCTCCAACCATTCTACTGAAAAGAGAAGACGGTCCAGTTTTTTCTGTTCATGACCCAAAGACCTATTATCTCCCCAGGTAAATTCAAATCCAATTGTAGGGATCTCTTCTAAAGCAGTTTCCATGATGAAATTGTTGAAATCTTGTATAAGGCTTGGGGCCGGAGAAGAAGGACCACGATATTCCTCAGAGGTTCTAATAACATTGAAATCCCCCCCCCCTAAGCACCATGGGAGGTTCGGATGAGCAACCCGAAAATGAAGTAAAGAAGACCATAGGGAGAATCTTTCAGAGGCTGAACAACTTGCATAAATCCATGAGCATAAATTCTTCTCGGCTAAGGAGGGGTGAGTAATAGCACAACATATGGCTTGACCATAATCACACAACAAATCTATAGTAAAACCAGACTTTGCAAATAATTAAATTTTTCCATTTTCAGCAAAGAGATGAAATGGAAATTTTAGGATTCTAGCGTAATCAAATATCTGAGACTTATCTACCAAGGGTTCCAGAATACACAAAATTGAAATATTATAACAAAAACATAATAATCTAAGTTTCCATCGGGAAGTAGAGTTTGCTATCCCGTGGATGTTTCACACAATTTGTGATAGCATATTTAAACAGTGGGCGAATGACGGACCTGAACACGCACAGGCTTGCGAGTGGATATTGCAGATGGAAACTCCACGATTTTCTTTGGCCTTCCTCGCTTGCGTTTTACCTTTGTGAAACCATCTTCCATATTAGGCTGCTTCAAATGCATGTCTGGGCTCTGATGATTTGGATGAAAGGAACTTTCGAATCCAGGTGGGAATAAAGGTTTATGCAACTTCTTATCTGGGTCCATAGTGACTTCTTCAGAATCAGAGGAGGACACAAAATCCTTTTTACTTTCCATAGTCAAATGCTTGTTTTGCGCAACTTAAGCAATTCTTAGAGACTAGGTTCTGAGGTTGACCGACCGAGAGGGGGTTCGCTACTGTTGAGGGCAACTGCAAACAAATTATTAGCTTCTTCCAATACTCTATCACTATGGGTAATTGACAAGGAGAAATTTGTTCTAACATGAACGAACAAAGTAGCTCATCTTGGTAACACAAGCAATTGTAAGGTGGAGAGTGAACATTAAGTATTGAAATAATGGCTTGGCACATCCATTGGTTCCCTGGTTACAGTGTCAAACATGATCAACACACTTTTGGAGGCTCAACTGGATAATATCAAGTAAATTTCAAATTTTGAACAATTATATATTAATACATATTATTATTTTAACATTTCAGTTTTAATCAAATACTATTGTTATTGCTATTTTTATGTTCAAGTTGGAAAAGTCCAGACGTAAATGCAATTTGGAGCACGCTCGGTTCCCATTGAACCTATTGCTGAACCTGGTATCACATCATGTGACCATTAAAATTGTGAGTGAGTAAGAAGGATGCGCTCATTGAGTGTCACTATGTACACAGATTGTGAATTCGTGTTGAGAACGATTCATGGGCTACATGTGCATGCCAATTGAAAACAGCATTAGACAACAGAGAACCGATTGGTGTTGATAATATTCATATTTTTGGAGAACATTGGAGATATATGAATCATCTGTGATTGGTTATGATGGTGAGATTGAAGATAACATCACTTTTAGGGGTCTGGCTGGAGAGATTAAGTCGAACGATCCCGCTATAATTCGCAACGTTAATGTTATTTTGGGTACTGTCATCCATCATTTGAGACAAAATTATTTAGAACAAGGTGTGAAAACCACACACAATGGTCGGTCTACGGTGGTGAAGTCCATGCAACGAGAGCTAATTGGTTGAGAATATCATGATAGTGGTCAGAAGAAGTCACCAAAAAGCAAATCAAACAAAGACCTGGAACTGGAAATTCTGGCAATGAAATGAAAAAGTCTACTGAGAGTACGGATGCATCATCACAAAGTAATACAACAAATTGATTAGTAATGTGAATATGTAGTTTAGAACAATTTTATTGATTATTCTCCAAATGGTATTATTCTTTTGCAGATGATAGGGGCAAGAGCATGGTCGATTATAGATTTATTGATTGGATTTTAAAAATATTTATTGATTGTATAAAAAACTATCTCGATGTTCGGGCTGACGATAACAGTATTTTTTGCCTTGTGGTGGTACGTGTACGGTGACAAAGAAAAATAGAACTTGTGTAGGTGGCACATTACGAACGAGATAGTGGCTAATCCCGATCTATACAATAGTGTGTATCCATGAAAGCTATTGAATCAGGAAATTAGGTGCATTCGCTGGGATGGTGGTGGCTGTGGGATAGATTTACTGGATGGTCGGACCTTTAGATTGGTTCGTTGTTGCTACGTTGTTCAATGTAGCTATTTCTATATTTTCACCATCGGCGCAAGGTAGACCGATAAATACACTAAACTGGACATGTTTTGTTGTTTTGCCACTCCACGCACTAGCCACTGCAATACAGCCAGATGCTGTTTAGACAGTTGGTCACCTAGGTATATATCGACACTTCATTCAACTGGACTTAGAAGGTGATTCCTATGCCTCCATTGACAAGAATGATTTGGAAATGTCAACATCATTCGTGATCTGTATGCTATATACCAACAGATGATTGCTTTTTTGCTTAAATTAGTCTAATTAGCTATGAACCAATAATTTGTTTGTTTGTTCAAAGTTGATAGTATTGTATTCTCAACATCATTCTACTCGATATGCTAATTTTTGTTTTGTTTTGTCTTATTTGCTTTATTTTAGTGATTGTAGTTTTTATATTAATCTATTGTACAACTTTTTAATTCAGTTTTTTGGTAAGTCTCTTACCGTTGTTACAAACTTTATGTTGTAGTAACAAATATGAGATAATCCAAAGAAATAATAAATAGTAATTTAATGAGAATTTCTTCTAGACTTGACAACACTTTCCCAATAAGGATATTTCTACCCTACAAACAAGCAAGGGTTACAAGAAATCCCTTAAGGAGATACAAAGAAGAACAGAGTTTTTGTGCTTGCAACAAAGAACTCTACAATAGAAACTAGTTTATGAAAATGAATAGTTGATGTTAATCACCAAGAGTGAATTCAATCTCTTGGAAGAAAGACTATTTTCTGATTATGTTCTTTTTTTAAAATAAACACAAGATGTTGGTATTTATAGAGAACAAGAACTCACTTCACTAAGAGACACCAATGTTCAAATACTAAGAGACACCAATGTTCAAATACTAAGAGACACCAATTCAAACACAAAGAGACACCAACATTCATGCTCAAGAGGTACCAATATTAAGAGACATATACTTTAATATACTCTAAATTATCTACATTCCTCCCCTATTTAGAGTATATAATTATTATATCAGTTGCAAACACATCAACTAAACACTCATCTTATACATATTGAAAGTGTACTAAGACTTGAACTTTCAATTAGTACAACTCAACTTTACAAGACTTCGTATCCATTTGGTGTCCTTAAAGACTTGAACCAACATTCGATACATAATGAAAACTTGAAGGAGTTATACATATAAGAAAAATTACTAGCTTCTAAAATCCTGACACCGTAAAGACCATGTGTCCATATCTAATCATGAATGCATCAAAGCTTTGCCCCTTTGCTTCTTGAAGCGGCCACACTTCGCACTCATTTAGGTAGATCTCTTTAGAAAAATACATGCTCCTGTGAAAAAGCAAACCTTTAGAGATCTATTAAGCTTAACAACCTTTCTAACATCACAGTTTTAAGAACTCTACCTTTGGATGATTAATAATTTCAGTTCTACAATCATCACATAAGAGATTTGATCTTATTGAACTTAAGACCCAATGTTTCTTTGAGCGTAAAGTTAAGATTCTCTTAGATGTGATTAATTTGTGGGCTCCAACCCAATTCCGGTTGTCATCCATCTCACAACTTCTCTAGACAATGCTTTCGTAAAACAATCCGCTAGATTGAAGTCGGTTCTTACATAGTCAACTGTAAGCACACTATTTTCGATGAGTTTATGCACACTACTATGCCTCACTCCAATGTGCCTATTTTTCCCATTATATATTTGATTATAAGCTCTTGAAAGAGCGGACTCACTATCAGTATGTATTGTGATAGGTGATATCGGCTTTGGTATCAAAGGTATCTCAAATGTGAGATCCCTTAACCACTCGGCTTCCTTACAAGCAGATGCTAAGGCAATAAACTCAGCCGTCATAGAAGAATCTGCAATGCAAGTTTGCTTCTTAGAAGCCCATGAAACTGCACCTCCCGCATAAAGGAATACCCAACCACTCGTAGATGAATGATCTTCCTTATTAGAGATCCAACTTGCATCGGCATATCCTTCTAAAACTGGAGGAAAGCCACAATATGTCAAACCATAATCCATGGTTGTTTTTAAGTACCTTAGTACACGATTCACCGCTTGCCAATGTTCCACACTAGGATTGCTAGTGAATCGACTCAATTTGCCTACTGCAAAGGCGATATCCGGCCTAGTACAAGTCATCGTATACATTAAACAACCTATTACCCTAGAATATTCAAGTTGAGACACCGGATTGCCTTTATTAGGCAATAACTTCTCACTTGGGTCCATAGGTGTTTTCATAAGAGTAGAACAATCATTCACATTAAACCTTTTAAGGATTTTCTCAATGTAATGAGATTGAGTCAATATCAATTTATGATTGTCCCTCTTAATCCTTATTCCAAGGATGACATCCGCTTCTCCCATATCTTTCATGGAAAATTTAGAAGCAAGAAATGACTTAGTCCATTCTACTTGTTCTAAGTCAGTTTCAAAGATTAACATGTCATCAACATATAAGCAAATAATAATACCATTACCGTGATTATCAAATTTGCTATAAACACATTTGTCCATGGTATTCAACATGAATCCATTTGACAAAACAACATCATCAAACTTACGATGCCATTGCTTAGGTGCTTGTTTGAGCCCATACAAAGATTTCACATGTTTACAAACTTTATGTTCTTGACCTTTTACAACAAACCCTTCGGGTTGTTTCATGTAAACCTCTTCTTCAAGATCTCCATATAAGAATGCGGTCTTAACATCCATTTGATGGATGACAAGCTTATGAATAGCCGCTAAGGCTATCAAAAGCCTAATGGTAGAGATTCTAGCTACCGGAGCATAGGTATCAAAATATTCTATACCTTTCTTTTGAGTAAATCCTCTAGCCACAAACCGGGCTTTGTATTTCTCAATAGATCCATCCGGTCTTCTTTTCCTTTTGAACAACCATTTACTAGTTATTGGTTTACATTTAGGAGGTAAGTCCGATAAAACCCAAGTATTATTTCCCATGATGGATTGCATCTCATCATTAATAGCCTCTTCCCAAAAGGGGGCATCTCGAGACTTCAATGCCTCATCAAAAGTCAAAGGATCATCTTCTACATTATATATAAAGGAATAACTATTCAAAGTAGCTTCCCTTGATCCTTCAACTAAATAGACATAAAAATCAGAGCCAAAGGATTTTGCTTTCCTTGCTCTCTTGCTCTTACGATGTTGAGTAGAGGTAGAAGGTTCATCTACAGCTACTTCTTCATCATTATCGTTATGAACAATCTCTAGATGGTCAGTTTCTTTATAATTGGTGTTTGGAGTCAAATCCTTAAACCTTGGACTTAATGAAAATCTATTCTCATCAAATATTGCATCTCTTGACTCTATAATCGAATTAATCGACCATGTGTCATTCTGTTCAATTACATAGAACCTATAAGCTTTGTTATGTTGAGCATAGCCTATAAAGATGCATTCTACTCCTCTTTCACCCAATTTCTTTCGTTTGGGTTCTGGGACTTTAATAATTGCCCTACACCCCCAAACTTTGAGATAACTCAAGTTTGGTTTCCTTTTGAAACTCATATGGGGTTCTTACTTCCTTTTTGAAAGGAACTCGATTCAGAACATGACAAGCCGTTAAAATGGCTTCACCCCAAAAACCATCACTAAGACCTGAATAGGACAACATGGAATTAACCATTTCTTGCAAGGTCCTATTCTTTCTTTCTGCTACACCATTTTGTTGTGGTGTATAAGCCGTGGTTGTCTCATGAATTATGCCTATTGATTGGAAGTAAGATGGATCATGATATTCACCTCCCCTATCGGTCCTTAGTCTCTTTAACTTAGAGTCTAATTGTAATTCAACTTCTGTTTTGTAAATCTTGAATTTATCAATGGCCTCATTTTTAGAATGCAGCAAATATACATAACAATAACGTGAATAATCATCAATAAATGTTATAATATACTTCTTGTTCCCTAAAGAGGGAGAACTATGAAAATCACATAGATCACTATGCACCAAATCAAGCAAATTCGTATTTCTTTTCACATTCTTAGGAAAATATTTCCTTGTTATCTTTGTAAGCATACAAGTTCTACACTTCTCTATACTAGAATTAAATGAAGGAATTAAATCATGCTTAGACATAGAAATTAACTTTTTATAATTAACATGACCTAATCTCAAATGCCATAGAGAAGAAGTATCAATTACATTACAAACCACACTATTTAAGTGTTTAGAAATAGACAACTTAAATATGCCATTACAAAGATAACCAAGACCTATGAATACACCACCTTTAGACAATATGAACTTATCAGCCTCAAACACTAATTTATATCCTAATCAATTCAAGATAGCACCGGAAACAAGATTCCTTCTTAAATCTGGAGCATATACCACTTCCTTCAACAATAAAGCCTTGCCGGAAGTGAATTCTAATTCTACTTGTCCTACGCCTAGGATTTGTGCCGTAGAATTATTTCCCATGTAGAGAACTTCACCATTCTTTACTTCCTTAAAAGATTTGAATAAGTGTTGTTCTTTACACACATGTCTCGATGCTCCCGAATCGATCCACCAAGAATTATCATCCTGTACACAGTTTATTTCAGAAATAACATTCACGAAATTCAAACTAGAATCACACGAATAAAGTGTACACATACCTTCTTTGGTATGGGTTTGGCTAGAGTTGCCATTCCCTTGCTTTTCATGCTTCTTGGTTATTTTCTTCTTCCAAATGAAACAATCTTTCTTCATGTGACCAGATTTGCCACATTCCCAACATTTTCGTTGCTTTCCATCACCATTTTTTGACTTTTTGCCATTTTTCACCATGATGTTGGATGAAGATCGTTTCTTAGTGCTCGAAGACTTAGTTGTCTTTTCATCCTCCACCATATTTATGGTAGAAGATTTAGGATTTTCATCCTTTGTAACATCTTGAGCCCGGATACCCTCTTCAATCCGAAGATGAGTAGCCAATTGCTCAACATTCATATCATCTTTCTTATGTTTAAGATCATTTCTTACTTCTTTCCAAGAAGATGGCAGTTTATCGATAATAGAAGATACAACAAAGGTCTCATCCATGATGATATTGTGTTGTCTAAGACTCCCTAAGATTCTTTGGATTTCATGGAGTTGCTCCATTATAGGCCTAGACTCTACCATCTTGTAATTGTTAAAATTACTAACAAGAAACTTCTTGCTAGAAGCATCTTCAGCCATGTATTTCTTTTCCAAATCATCCCATAAAGTCTTAGCAGATTCATAATATTGATAAACATCAAAAAGAGTATCAGACATACCATTGAGTATATGACCTCGACAAATGTAATCATCATTTTCCCACTTGTTCCTTCTTCGAACATCTTCCACGGTCTCGTCCTCATTCTCATTTGGTTTTGGAGTACTTAGAACATATGCAACATGGAGAGAAGTAAGAAGAAAGTGCATCTTCTTATGCCATCTTCTAAAACTAACGCCATCGAACTTGTCTAACTTCTGGAAATTCATTGACATTTCTTTGATAGTAGCCATCTCAACAAGAAGATATCCTTATTGGATTGTTACAAACTTTATGTTGTAGTAACAAATATGAGATAATCCAAAGAAATAATAAATAGTAATTTAATGAGAATTTCTTCTAGGCGTGACAACACTTTCCCAATAAGGATATTTCTACCCTACAAACAAGCAAGGGTTACAAGAAATCCCTTAAGGAGATACAAAGAAGAACAGAGTTTTTGTGCTTGCAACAAAGAACTCTACAATAGAAACTAGTTTATGAAAATGAATAGTTGTTGTTAATCACCAAGAGTGAATTCAATCTCTTGGAAGAAAGACTATTTTCTGATTATGTTCTTTTTTAAAATAAACACAAGATGTTGGTATTTATAGAGAACAAGAACTCACTTCACTAAGAGACACCAATGTTCAAATACTAAGAGACACCAATGTTCAAATACTAAGAGACACCAATTCAAACACAAAGAGACACCAACATTCATGCTCAAGAGGTACCAATATTAAGAGACATATACTTTAATATACTCTAAATTATCTACAACCGTTTCACTTTAGATTGTAATGAACCAACAGTAGATTGTCATACATGCACAACAGATAAGAACAAAATAAATTCAAATGTCATAAAAATATGAGATAAAATATCCTGAAAACATAAATAATCTAAAGGGGAACTCAGTGTCGTGATGCAAGCAACTTTCCCAAAATAGCAGCAAACATGGATCGTGTATTGTGGCCTTATTCGAATCAACAGTCTCCAAATCATCCGCTATGGCGCTAGCAACAGAAGCCATCTGCGTCATCCATTACACAAAAAAAAAAAAAAAAAACAAATGTATAAATATTGTAAAAATTTAACTAAGTCTAATTCATAAAAAATAAAAATTTAACTAAATGTAATTCATAACTAATTTATTTCAATCCATAGCTCAACAATTATACTCAAATGTTATTTACTCACATAAATATTATAATATTTATTAATAAATGTAATCCATAAACATTAATTTCATTTTCATAATCCATTAAATAAAATAAATAAAAATATTCTTTACTAATTAATTTAAACTTAAATATTTGATTATTAATTTTAATTTATTTTAATATAATTTATAGTTTATTAATTGTACTAATCTAAAATATATAATTAAAGAATTATAAATTACTAAATCTAATCTAATCAATATAACTATTATTTACATAATAAATATAAATATTAAATAATAAATATGCATTAAGTAATAAATAATAATTTTTTAATAAAATATAATTTTTTAAAAAAATTTCCCTCTGGGTTGTCCATGAAGGATGACCCCACAATTGGAGGTCGAGGACGACCTCTAGAGGCCATCCCCGGGCAGCCGGATATTTTCAGGCCATCACCTCCTCCAGATCTGGGAGGTCGTCGACCTCTACATCTGGAGGGCATCCTCCCTCGAGCTGTGGGCATTTGCCTGTCATCATGACCGGCAAAGCAGCAATTTGTATCTTGCTCCTATAGGAGCACCCACTTTTGGTGCTCCTATAGGATCCTGACACAACTGATGCGTCACTGACGCGTCAGTAGTTTTTTTTTTTTTTTATTTTTATTTCTTTCTCCTCCAGAAGCATTTTTTGTTTTTTTTTTTTTTTTTGTTTTCCCTTTTTTTCCCTTCCTTTTCCCATTAGCATGGATCATTTTTTTTCTTCTTCCTGGAGACTTTTTTCTGTCCGTTTTTAAAAAATAATTCAGTATTTTTTAATGTTTTTGAATTTTTTTAAAAAAATGATAAATTTTTTTAATTAATTAATTATTTATTTTATAATTAAATAATTTTATATATTGTGATATGATTTCTTTTGTCTTGTGATATGATTTATGTTGTCCGTTGATATGATTTTGTTGTCCGCTGATATAATTTCTTTTGCCTTGTAATATGAATACATGTTATGAACGTTTTTGTTGTATGATATGATTTATGTTGTCCGTTGATATGATTTTTTTTGTCTTGTGATATGATTTCTTATATATTGTGATATGATTTATGTTGTCCGCTGATATGATTTCTTTTGTCTTGTGATATGATTTCTAAAGTTTGAGATATGAATACATGTTATGACTGTTTTTGTTGTATGATATGATTTCTTGTCTTGTGATATGATTTCTATTGTCTGCTGATATGATTTCTTTTATTTTGTGATATAATTGCAAATTATATGTTGTACCCTGGATACATGTACCAACTTACTATAATTAGTAAGTTTTTTATGTCAAGTGTATTTTTTCTATTTTTAATATCTTTTATAGACGCACTTTTTTTTCTTTATTTTTTCGCCGTTGTATATATACATTCAAAACATGAGATTTGCCCATTTTTTGTTAAAAACTTAATGAGAGCGATCGGAAACTACTGAATTTTGTATTGCGTTGATGCTAAAATCTTTCTACAAACATTCAAATTTTTTATTTCATTTTTTATTGATGTTAATAAAAGTACCGGAACGAAGAACAATGATGATAATCGGTTTTTTTCTTTTTCTGTTAGCGATTGATGTTTATGTTGTGTTAATTATCGTTCTGATAGTTTTTTTACGGATTTTTGAAGATAACGATCGGTTGAAGTTCATTTTTTCAGTCATATGATTCGCTTTTGTGATAATGGATATATGATCATTGTGTGTGAACTTTGTGTAAGTTATACAGTAGACGTGTTGAGATGTTGCGGACTAGGATGTTTTTAAATGATGTTTCAGGACGTTGTGGATGTTATAATTAGACGTATTTAGATGTGGCGCTGTTTTAGTATTTTTTTTTTTTTTGAATTTTATACCTGATTTAAATGATGTTTCAAGACTTTACGGATATTGTTATTAGACGTATTGAGACGTTGCACTTTGTATTAGTTTTTTGTTTTTTGAATTTGATACCAGATTTAAATGAGATTTCAGGACGTTGCCGATGTTATAATTAGATGTTTTGAGACATGGCCTTTTTTTTATGTTGTTTTATTTTTTAAATTTTTTCCCAGATATGGAATCGTATGGTAAAACAATGGATGATGAATCGATGGAGTCTTTGATGGGTCGTGAAGTTTGCAGTGAAGATGAGGCATATGATTTGTATAACAAGTATGCTTTCGAATTGGGTTTTAGTATTAAGAGGCATAAGTCTCATAGTAAGAACGATGGGTTATATTTGAAACAGTTTGTGTATTGGAAGTAAGGTGAGAAGGATTATAAAAAAAAGATTGAGGATGAGAGGAAGTATTCAAAACTGGATGTTCGAACGAAATGTAAAGCGTTTATTGAATTTAGAAGAATTGATGATGGTATTTGGGAGGTGCAAAAGCATTTTCGGAAACACAATCACAAGATGTGCTTTGAACATCAGAGACACTTATTGCGTTCTAGTAGGAATATGTCTTCTTCTTCTGTTGATTATTTAAAGACTTTGAAGGATTCTGGTGTTCGTGTTTCAAATGGGTACAGAGTGTTGTGCAAAGAGGTACTTGACTTTACATTCTATATGTGTAGACGTTTTTGGACGTGGTGTTAGTATTATAACAGACTTTTTTGGATGTGGCAGTCATAATTTTGTACTTGTTTTTTTTTTTTTGGAACAGGCTGATGGACCATCTTAAGTAGGTTTTACTTCACGAGATGTTTATAATCATATGGAAATTGAGAAAAAGAAGACTATTGATAGTTATGATGCAAATACGCTTTTTGAGATATTGAAGAAAATGTCTAGTGATGAACATGATTTCTATTTTGACTTTGATTTGGATAGTGATTCATCATTGTGTAACTTGTTTTAAAGTGATGGACAAATGAAAGCGGATTACAAAATATTTGGAGATTTGGTTGTTCATGCCACAACTTATAGGTCAAACAAGTATGGTTTGATCTGTGGACCATTTGTTGGGATGGACAATCACTGCAGTAATGTTATGTTTGGATTTGGTTTCATAAAGAATGAGATGGTTGAATCACTTAATTGGTTGTTTAAGTCATTTTTTAGGTCCATGGATAGTCAAGCACCTATTACTTTGATGACATATCAAGCATTTTCAATGGCAGCAGCTATAAAGGATGTATTTCCATCAGCTCGTCATCGGTTGTGTCTTTGGCATATAAGTCAGAACTCCTGGAAGAACATACCGTTATTGCATGGGCAGACATGTTTTTCTAAATTGTTTCAACACCTTATTTACAGTGTGGTTAGCAATGAAGAGTTTCAGCATGTTTGGAACAATTAAGGATGTTGCGGTTGTGTGTGTGTGTGTTTTTTTTTTTTTTTGACATGTGTGGACGTGGCGTTAGTATTTACAGAATTTTCTGGACGTGGTGTTAGTATTAATACAGAATTTTCTGGACGTGGTGTTAATATTATACAGAATTTTTTGGATGTGGCAGTCATAATTTTTTAATTGTTTCATTTTTTTTTTTAATTTTCTACACCATGGTTGATGAATATGAATGCGGCAATGTGACGTGGTTGAATGATCTCTATGAGATTCGGGAGAAATGGTGTCCTGCATTTAACAAAGATTATTTTTCAGGAGGGGTTATCTCATCTCAAATGAGTGAGTCAACAAACCATGCGATTTCAAGGCGGCTAACAAAAACATCATCACTTTGCGATTTTTACCATCATTTTGTAGATATGGTGAATGACTGGAGGAATAATGAAAATGAAGAAGACCACAGGTGTCATCAAGGAAAGGTGGATTTGTTTGTTCCGAGAAATTCGATGTTAATGCAAACTTCTGAAGTTTACACAATTAATGCATATCGTGTGTTTGAGACTCAGTTTAAAGAGATGAATGTTTACGATTATGAAAAGATTTTTGAAGATGACAGGTTAATTCAATATAATGTGTGGTGGGATGGAGTAGATATTTTCCGTCATGTTGTGTTGTTTAATAAGGTGAGCCATTGGATATAATGCAGCTGCAAATATTTCAATGAAGTTGGGATATTATGCAGTCATTCCCTTCGTGTTTTTAACCTGAATTGTGTTAAGGTATGAATTTTTGTTGGTTCAGTTTTTGTTGGTTTTTTTTTTTTTTTGGTGGACGTGGTAGGTGTGTTATTATGGACGTGGCGCTAGTGTTTTTCTGGACGTATCTTGACGTGGCGAATGTGAAACTTGTTTTTTTATTAATTCTTTATTACTTTGTTTTTATAGATATTACCAGATAGGTGTATTTTGCAAAGGTGGACTAAAGGAGTGACATACGGCCGTCAGATTCAGTTTCACATTTCACGTCTTAGAAATGAAGAATATTATATTTACTGTTCTGTGTGGAAGCATGAAGCCAGCAAGAAGTATTTGAGATTGACTCAATTATATCAGTCGATTTCTGTTGCTCGTGACATTATAGATGATAAATTCAATTATCTTAGAGATTGTATTGCTGAATTAGCTGGTATTAGATTGCAAGAAGGAGGTGAAGATGTGGATGATGATGATGGTACAAAAGAAGAAGTTAGAGATCCGAAAGAAAAGAGACCCAAAGGTGTTCGAAACGTACGAAAGAAAAGTACAATGGAAAAAAAAGAAATATTTCAAGGAGTAGGAAAAAAAAAGTAGATGAAAGTTTGTAGTAGGTTGAGATTTTTACAGTGATTTGAGATGATTGTAGTTAACATTTGATTTGAGAAATTGGAAATGAATTTTTATGTGTTTTTGTTATGATATTTTTAGATTTGACTGAACGTACTGGGACGTTGTAAGCAGTATGAGTTGTGTTTTGATATTAGTTGTTTAATTTGGTTTTCTTTTTAGACGTGTCGGGATGTAGTCGTTAGTTTTTGAAACGTTGTAGTAGTACAACATACGAAAAAGAGGCATTATATTAAAATAGAGACATTATTTTAAAATTTTGAATACAAATTAATATACATCATCATTGCTATCTACACTAGAGGATTCGTGATTGTCTTCAATATGATTGCAGGAGGTGTCACCAATATATTGGGGCAGTATCACCACTTCATCAGTATGGTGATCTAGGATTCCAGCAATGTATCACATGTCCCTGACCAGGCTTGGGTAAAGGATACTGGCTATCCAATTCTATCCAACTTGTTCCATGAATTCTTTGATGATGCTGCCCCAATTGATATTCATTTCTGAGATTGCTGCAATTAACAGTTGCAGCATGTATGTCTTTGTGGCTTTTCTTGCAGTCACATTGAAACGTAGGAACGTGTAGAGAGTCCTTGCTATATGGTTTATATCTTCCAATCGGATTGTCCAAAAATCGTTTGGAATCTGTAAGTTGTCCTTTAAGATTCTTTGGACTTGTTCCGTTGTTGGTATAAAATGGAAGATATCATCATATGATAATCCGGCCCCCTGGTTCCTCAAGTTCAAGTGCTATTCTATGGCTCTTGTTGATATTCTAAATCGAAATCCCTTCACTTCCACTGTATTTAGCTGAACTTTTATTGTGTAGATCATGATAGAAATCAAGTACCAGCGTTCTGTTTACGTTATGGTGGTTCATCGGTATCAGTCCACCCCAACCCATTCTTACTAGAATTCTAGCTTATAAGTTGGGATTGAGGTTATACATCTAACATATGCTTCATTGGCATATGATCAAGTGGGCGTCTTGGTGGCATTTATGGTCGGGGGTCTTGGAGTTCTTCGAAGTAATTCATGTTAGGAAGAATGAAGAGATTGACCATTGTAACGAAGAGAAGGTTTGCTGTTTTTTGTGTTTGAAATGGAAGAATAAAAGCAGATGAAGAGGTTTGCGAAGTGAATGTTAAACCATGTTTAGAAGTTGTTTTATAGGAGAATTTTTAGATAGAATTATTGTTTGAAGAACTTGGACAGTTTTGTATATTGTAACCAAGAGATGCATGGAGAGTCGCAGTTTTAATTGATGAATGGATGGTTTTTGTTCGGTTGCAATTAATACATTAATGAAAGATGTGTCTGTATATTTTCAGGACGTATCAGGACGTGACGGTAGTGTTTATAGACGTGTCGAGATCTTGTAAAGAAGAATTTTAGATTGAATTAATTTTGTAATGATTTTGGACGTATCGGGACGTGGCGGGTAGTGTTTACAGATTTATTGGGACGTTGTGGCATTCTGTTGACAAACTCTATATACTTTGAAATAAAAAAACGTGATGTCATTGATAAAGCAGTATGTGTTAATTAATAAAGATATTTAAGAAATTATTATAAGTAAAAAATTATATATATTGATATGAAAATGTAGTATTTATACAAATAGACAAAAATTATACACAAGACGTGTTGGGACGTGGCTAAAGTGTTTATAGACGTGTCTGGAAGTTGTAGACTTACATTTTAAGAATCTATCTACTTTCCCCTACCCCTAGGCCTTTGTTTTTGTTGTGGTTGTGGTATTGCCTTTGGTGCTTGATTTTGCTGTCGTGGCTTCACCTCAACTTTTTCATTATTCCTCATTTTCTCCATAATCTGGTTGTGGAGGATGCATAGATTCTTGTGGCATGGTGGATAAAGTATGATAGTTTTTCTTGTAATACTCCAGTGCGTTTTGCTTCACCTCATCCTTGATCATGTTTGAAGGAGACATCACGACGTTGTATGCATACTTTGCTCTTAAGTGATCATTATGTTTTTGTCCTTCTTAACTTCCATCAGAAGATTATCATAATCGAGGTCCATCTGCCCGCATCTCCATGTGTCTGATTGTGAACACAATATGGACAACATCAGTTTAAGTAAATAATACTGGCTACCACGTCTAGATACGTAGAGAATAAGTAATATTACCTGATGCAGTATACAACGCAATCGTTTTCGTTTGTTGCATCTTGCCATTTTGCAGGAGGGAATTGTAATTCTCCACTTTTCGTTTATTTGTATTTGGGGTTTTCAGGAGATTGTTCCAACAGTATTGAAAGGAACATTTGTAGCACGTCCTTTGGAAATTCGTGATTGGGATTTGGAGGTAAGTTGTTGATTACCATTGCTATTTCAAGTGCAAAATTGATGACAAGCAAGGTGAAGTGCTTGTTGTCCAAGAGAGGGAAAAAAACCTGGTAGTGAATAAAAAAAATAGTTTATGTTAATGAATTGAATGTTAATAAATGGTTTTGTAAATGTACTTACAATGTTGGCATTGATACCATCCAAGGTTCTGTGGTTTCGTGCAAGTTCTTCAATCATTCAGTCACGAAACAATCTTTTATGTTTTTCTTTTGATGAAATTTTAAATATTCCACTGCCAGTCCAAATTGTCTGCATGCACACCACATCAGTTTATAAGTCTATTAAAATTGAATAGAAGTACCAATTTAAATGTTCTTACCGAAAATTTTGTTGTGAAGAAGAACCTTTTATATTCAGTATGGTCTCTTTTTTTACCAGGAAATGATCTGATGTAGTTCATGTGGTTGCACCATGCATCTACCATACTGTTAGATAGCCACTTATTGATTGACATGTTGTGGAAGTCTAATCTAGTCAGGTCCAGGGATCCATAGCTGTAAAGTGTTTGACTGCATTGATATTAGAGTTAGTAAGATAACTATGTGGTGTAGCAAATGATTCAAATATCTTGAATGTACTTACCCAGTTTTGTAAGGGATATCTCTTTCCGTATCCAGTATAAGGAATGCAAAATTGGTCATGATTTTCTCCTTTTGAGAAAGCTTTAAATTAGGTATTTCCTTTGTTTGGGGTTTCATGTAGCAATAAAATGGACTCCTCAGTGCCAATGGAAGTTTGATCTGGCGATACTTTGGGTTTGGCTTTATGTTTGCTATTTCCAGAGGATAGTATTCTTTATCCATGATGATTCTGTAGACATATAAAATGTACCACGTTTAGATACGTCTATTTACGTCTAACCTATCAGTAATAATATTATAATACAAATGAATGATAGTATTACTTACTTTTTGATTTCATCATCTGGTTCTTGTTCATTATCAGGTTGAGCAACGGATTGTGGCTGAGAAGCATCATATTCCTTTTCTAGAGTCCTTGGCATTGGCATTGACATTGGCATTTTATTCTTCTGAGGAGAAAAATCTATGCCCAGGTCGAAGCTTGGCATAGAATCTTTAACTTCTTGAAACTTCTTGTTCAGAAGATTGTTTGTCTCCTGTTGTTGTTTTTCAATCTTTTCAATCTGAGTGAGGATTGCAACAATGTTGTTGTTTTCTTGTTGAATTTGACTCTATGGTGCCTCATATGCTGCAAACTTCTTCTTCATCTCTTGTTTAAGAATCTTATCCACTTGATTCAGTATTGCAGTAGTAAGTTCTTGTCTCAGAATACCTATTGTTGTGTTTGTATCATCAAACTTCTTGTTGTTTTTGGAACATCATTTCAACTTGACTCAACATTGGTGCAACAAAGTCAGTGGCAGCTTGACTTGGTACAATTGGATCTTGTTCATCTTATACTTTTTATTTCTTCTCATTGTTGAACAGATTTGACATTTGGTTGCACATCATATAAAGCATTATCAATGCTGGATTATCTTGGATTCCCTTTGTATCTTTCACAAGTTTGATAATGTTGGTCAATCCTTTAGATAATCCATTCAATTCTTGATTCAGGCTTCTGATTTTTCCTTCAACAGGTTGTACACAATCAAATATATATAACACAGGAGTAAGTGTAATTGAATTATACATGCCACGTTTGTGTACACACTCGCCACATTTGTGTGCACACTCGTCACGTCCCTCTACGTCTAGTAAATGTGTAAGAGAAATGGTGTTTGGATTTCGAAATTTACCTGATCTTGCATCTCTGGCATTTCCTTATCTCTGATCTCTGCATCATCATCATCATCATCATCAGGCTGTAAAATATTAAAATTACAAACACGGGTAACTGAATAATATCTACCACGTCCCTACACATTTTTATACATAGTCACTACATCCCAATACGTTTTAAAGAAGTAATAAGAGTAAGTAATAGTTTTGATTGTGATTATTACCTGATCTTGCATCTCTGGCATTTCTAGATATCTGATCTCGTCATCATCAGCATTACCAGTCTATAAAATATCAAAGGTGTGAGTGAATAATATCTACCACGTCTGTATATATAGCAACCACGTCTTTATATATATCCACCACTTCCCAATATGCCTAAAACAAGTAATAAAAGTAGTATTTTTTTATTGTGAATATTACCTGATGTGGATATTCAGGTTCCTTCTAGTTTGTTGGTCTCCATGTTGCTTATTTTGTTGTTATTCTTTCTGCTGGTCTCCATGTTGGTGTTCTTTTTGCATATCTTCTCTTGAAATTATTCTTGCTCTTCCAAAACCTCCCAATCTTTTAATCTCTTTTGTCTCTTCTTTGTTATACTTTTGTAGGTCCGAATAGGAGAGTAGAGTGGTGTTAGTTGGACGTAGGACATCACCAGCAGTTCTGACTCTGTCCAGATAGAGTAGCTTTGTAAAAATGAATAAATTATAGTTAGCTACATCTGAAAAAATGATGATTTAAAGTGCACAACGTTTGAAATAATTATAAGTACTTACCACAAGGAATGAGAGTGATCCTCTAAACATTGATCTCTTTTCCTTCCAAAGCTATAATGATTCTTTCAAACCTCTAATGGTGAACTCGCACCAGTTCATGTTTCTGATGTCATTGACATTTTTGATGCTCTTCAGTATTGCTTGTCGACAACCAAGGTCCTGGAAAGCCCAAAGCAGAGTTGTTGCTATGTAGATTGTGAAGTCAATTTTGAAGTTATCTGCATATTCTCTGTCTGCCTTGATATACTGTGCAATTTGTGTGGTGGTTGATTTTCTTGGTTTCCCTGTCAGCTTGTTAATTGATCCTGGATGCCTTGAATGAAAGTTTTTCATGTCATTATTGTATTCCCCATTGTGTTCTTCAGAATGTGTGTATTCTTCAACCCTAATACCACCGAGTGGTATTCCAAACACATGATGGACATCTTTTTCTTCAATTTTCAAAGTTTCACATTGCAATCTGATTGTCATGCTTGAAAGATCGAAACACTGCAAGACATGGTCTCCTAAAGCACATGGGACTTGGTTTAAATTGACATCCAGCAATGATCCCAGTCCAATCTCTCTTACTGCCTAATTTTGAACCTCAAACAACACTCTAGTCAGCTTGTACAATCCTGCAGTTGTTGTCCTAATTTGGAATTTGATCTCTTCTTCTTCTTCTTCTTCATGTGCTGAAAATGAATAAATAAATGTTAGGACCACAAACAAAGTCCTCATATGTCATGAAAAAGGCTACAACGTCTATACACGTCCTCATACCTGATTCTAGTCTTTGTCTTTTTGTTGATTTTTTTCTGCTATAGTCTTATTTTTTGTTGGTGTTTTCTTGGCTTTAGCATGCTGTTTCTTTTTCTGTTGTGGTTCATTTTCTTCTGATTTAGTTTCATCTCTTAGTCTCTTTTTTGGCTATTTTGTTGGTGGTTTTTTGGCTACAAGATGCTTTTGTGTTGGTTGTTTTTTGGTTTTGGACTGCTGTTTTTGAGGTTTTATTGGTTTCTATTTTGGCTTTTCAGGGTTAAGGATGTGTAATGTTGCTGCATCAACAAGGGTGGCCAGATCTTGTTCAGAAATTTTAGGGCTAGCAGTTCTTTTTTTCAGCATGTATTGGTTTAATGGTATTTGTAAATCATCTTCACTTGGTGTGGGAGCCACATGCTGACTTGATGAGGTAAAATCATATTCTGATATTGATGGTGTGTTTCCTTTGGATTGTGTGACGAAATCATCATCACCATCATATATCACAAGTTTTCTATTTGGTTTTGTTTTTGTAACCATCATGCATTGAACATGGTGAATAACAATCAGAAATTTAAAAAAAAAAAAAAAAAACAAACAGACACGCAACATCCAGTATAATAGCTACTACGTCCTAATACGTCAGAAAAAACACTAGCGCAACATCCAAGAACACACACAAAAAATTTCTGATTTTTTCACAAATACAAACACCAAACACATTGGTTTTCTACTAAATTCCATAACATATACTGAAACGTGAAGTATCACAAACACATTGTTACTTTTATCATAAAAAAAGGGCAAACAGACGCGCAACGTCCAGTATAATAGCTACCACATCCTGATACGTCCGAAAAAATAATTGCGCAACGTCCGAGAAAACACAAAAAATTTATTAATTTTTCACAAATACAAACAACAAACACATTGTTTGTCTACTAAATTCCATTACATATACTGCAACGTCCGGTATCACAAACACATTGTTACTTTTATCACAAAAAAAAAAAGTAAACAGACGCGCAACGTCTACTATAATAGCTATCACATCCTGATACGTTCAAAAAAACAATTGCGCAACGTCTGAGAACAAACACGCAATTATAATTTCAGTACAAACACAATGAAACGTCCAGTTTACACGAATATATCATATTTAATAGTAATAGAGCATTATTTGAAGGGTAATACACGAGTATAGCATTATAATATGGAACCAAAATCAAATGCAGCAAAGACGCGAAAATAGGATTTCGAAAATCCATTAATTGTAGCAAAATTTAGTTCATAGTTTACGATGTAGTAGTTTTTGCGATGTATTACCTGTTTTTTTGCTTGAATGTTGTTTTTGCGGAGTTGAAGAACGAAGTTACGATGAAAAGAGATGAATGTAGCCGGACGTAGTTGATATGGATTGAAGTTGTTCTTGTATTTTTTTGTCCTCTTCGTTGGAAATTTCATCGAAGACGTAGTTTGTATGGATTTTTGAAAATAGGAAACCGAAATCGGTGTTTTTAAGGTTTGATCGATGATGGTTATGGAAGTTTTTGAGCGGAAGGATGTTGTTTTTTTTTTTTTGAAAAAAGTAACTGTAACAAGTGAGTTTTGAGGGGGTGTTAATGACGGGTCGCGCGCGTGGAAGCTACTTGCTAGTAGTGAGACTAGGATATCTATACCAGGTACATGTACCCTTGGTGTAGGGTATAATTTCTGTGATATAATCTCTAAAGTCTGCAGATATCAATACATGTTATAGCCGTTTTTGTTGTATGATATGATTTCTTTTGTCTTGTGATATGATTTCTGTTATCCGCTGATATGATTTCTTTTGTCTTTGTGATATGATTTTTTATATATTGTGATATAATTTCTTTAGTCCGCTGATATGATTTCTTTTGGCTTGTGATATGATATCTGTTATATGCTGATATGATATCTTTTGTCTAGTGATATAATATATGTTATATGCTGATATGATATCTTTCTGTTACCGTCGTTGTGTATACTTGAAAGTATGTTATATTTGATATGAAAGTCTGCTACGCATGATATGAAACCATGTTATTTTTTATATTATATGAATATGAATTCATATTCTGTATAACATAAATTTTAAAATAAAAAATAAATTATTTTATATAAAAAATATAAATAAAATAATAATAAAATTATATATGATTTAATTTTTTTAAAAAAAATTTATGAATTAAAAAAATATTGATTGAAAAAAATGTGAGAAAGAAAAAAATAATAATGAAAGATATTGATTGGGGAAACAACAAAAACATTTTAAAAAAAAAAAGAAAAGGGGATGTGCGTCAGCACAAAAAAAAATTTATGACACGCCAAGTGTTACTGAGACGCATCAATTCCTATAACACTATAGTACACCAATTGCCGCGAAACAGCCATGTCTGTGGGTGTTTTTCTGTTACCACCCATTTTTTACCATCAAAATTGAAAATTTTTTAAAAAAACTTATCCTTAATCTCATGTTCCTTTTGCTTTGTTTGTGGGCTGCTTTTTCATCCTAACTACCCCTACCCCAATCTCTCTTTAATGACTGTATTTTCTTACTTTTGAAAATTCTGTGCGTTGGGAGAGAAAGAGATAATTTTGTTTTTTGGTTCTGAATTTTTAAAATAAAAAAAGAATAAATTAATTTAAAAAAGGACGCACCAAGTAAAAAAAAAAAAAAAAAAACAATTCAAAAAACCGAAAGGAAAATTAACAGACAGTGATGGAACGTGGAATGTTGGGGATTCTTACTGGTAGCACTGGGCCACCATTTAATTGAGTTAGATAGAGTTAGAGTAGAGCGCAGTTGGTCCTCCCAATGAGTTATTAAGGCTAGGCTGGCTATCATGGTACTGCCATGGACTGCATCGCGATTCCCAATGTGGATGGTCATTTACCCATTCGCACATCTTGTCCTTGTTGGTCTTTTTCTTTGTTCTTACCATAATCATTGAATGTGTCCTTCTTTTTCCCTCTTCCATTGATTTGATTATTCGAATTCTCGATGATGAATAATGTCATTCTTTGATCGCAAATTATAATAATTGGGTACATATATCATGTGTACAATATATAATTTAAAATTAAAAAGTTAATTCATAGTATTAAATATCATTTTTTAAAACATTTTATATTAAAAATTGAAGAGAAACAAATTTTTAAAATTACTGTGACATGTTGCATTTAAAGTTGGGTAAAATTGATTATCGGTCTCGATCTGATCCAAACGATTTGGATTGGTTGGAGACACATATCTTATGGTGTAATTTTATTTTGGATTCGATCCGATAATTTTTCTAGATCGATATAAATTGATCGGAAATCTTTTATTTATATTTTTATAAACTTTTTAAAAAGTATTTTTTCAAAAATTTTATACTATTTGTATGTTGAATCTAAAAAGAAATACCACCCCATTCATAAAACTAATGTCTAAGCTAAACTGTTGGTCCTTTTATGGTAGTTTCGCCGTTTAATTAATTTGCTAGTCCCATTCTAGATTATAAACAAGTTTAGGGTTTCAATAGATGGTAAATTTGGCAAGAATTTTACTAAGACATGAAATTAAAATAAGAAAGATATATATTCTATCCCTACATATTATCCTCATCTACTTTTATCTCTACACAACATATCATTTTTGTTTATAATTGATTTACTTATTTGGTCTCTTCTATCATGTCAAATAAAATTTTAGTCCTTACATTTAACAAAATATACTATTTCATTTTCAGTGTTTATTTCATTCACACAGTTTCAATTTCTCATAGAAATTACTAGTTATCGCCCCAAAACTTTCTCTTTACCTTCTCAATTTGGACGAAAATGCCCCCTACAATACCCTCTCTCTTCCTCCCTTTTATGTAAAAGGATATTTTTGTTAAAACATATACATTACCGTCCCAAAAAGTGAAGCGGTAATTAATAACCCTCATTTCTCATATATATATATATATATATATAACCTAACAATAGAGTTTTGTTATAAGCGTGACAAAAAATTACTTAACTAAATGTATAATACAAAATATATTGTTCTCCGAATGGAAGCTTTGAGGAATTAGCTTTTGAGAAGACGTACCCTTATATATACATTTATATCTTATTCATTCTCGACATTTATAGGCCAATTGATTAGCTACAAATCTCAATAAAACAAACTCATTAGGTTTGTCACAAGGTTTATTATAGTGTAGTTAATTTTAGATTTTGTTCTGTTTAAATTTGAGATTTGGCTATTTAAAATATTGGATAACTTTTTTTTTCCTAAAATATTGGATAACTAAATATAATGTATGTGCATTCGATATCTTTCTGTGTTTTGGTGACAATTAGAATGGACAATCGAAATTTGATAATTTCATAATCATTAAAATAGCAATCTAATTACATTTATATGTTTGATAACACAAAATTATCACTTTATTAATTAAAGATATGTATGAATTTTTTAAAAAAGGATAATCAATTTAATACATGTATTAATCAAATATTTTTACTCAATTATTAAATTCTTATATTTTATTTGCCTTTGCTTTTATCGTTTGAAAAATTATTAATCGGAATCATTTTCTAATTTCTTCATTCCTATCCCCGTCAAACGAATGCACCCTTAACTGGTTATGTATTTTTATGTTTATAAAATTTTGATCCCTGTATAATAATTTAAATGTTACCATGTATAAAAAAAAAGAGTTGACAAGAGGAGGGATGTAAGTCAGTGGCGTGCAACACGTTATATTTGAGTGGTGGTCACATATAAATATTTTGTTGCTTCTCATGTTCCAGCTTAAAATGCCTTTTCGATAAAATCGTTTCAAACAAAGAAGACTACTATTTTCTTGAGCTCAAAATATTATAATAATTTTTAATTCTAACCTTTTTAAGAAGGACAAAATTTAATATACCTAATGATAACATTAAAATATTAATTTTATGTCGTTTCGTTCAAAAATATTAGTTGTGTTTATTAAATTAAAAATAATATAATAAATAAGAATATTATTATGAAAAAAATAGATAATTGGTCATATAAAATAATCATATTACATAATTAGTCTTACACTTTTAAAACTTGATAAATTTAGTCTTAAACGTTTCAATTAATGAATTTTACACCAATTTAACGTCTGACTCAGCAGCCGTTAAGTTTTGTGCCACGTGACAGTCACGTGTATGCCACATGTTATCCACGTGGCATCATCCAATCGACCGCACTCATGTCACTTGACATATATTTTAACGGTTAATGACTCAGCCGTTAAACACTATTGAAAAATATTAAATTATACTAAATATGTCAATTTTAAAAACGTTTATGACCAAATTCGTTGACTTCCAAACGTGTATGACCAATTATGTAACATGATTATTATATAAGACTAGTATAACATGATATTATATAGGATTAATTGTGTATTTTTTCTTATTATTATTACAAAACAGAGGTAACATATTTACTTGAAACTTGTACACCTTTTTAAAAAAAAAAACAAAAAGAAAAAGAAAAATTTTGTCAACTCAACCTCATGTGTTACAAAAAGTTGGTGTGACTCCTTTGACCTTTCCACCACCATTTTCATCAAAGAGTTGAAAAAACAAAAGTGTAGAAGTAGACCGTTACGCGTGCCCTTTTTCCGACCCACTCTCTTTGGACCTTATTTTGGTACTTCCTTCCATTCAAAGTATGTATTGTTTGAGAATTATAGTTATTATATTGGAAATTATAGATAAAATAAAAATAAATCCAAGAGAAAATGTATACGAACAAAAAATCTAACAATAAAAAAAGAAAAATGGTTGAATAAAACAACTTTCGTGGCATATAAAATAAATAAAATTAAAATTTTAAAGTGAAAAAAAAAACAATATGTTAGAAAAAGCAAGAAAAGTCGGGTGACAACGGCACCTAAGCCCATCCACTTACACACCGAAACATAGTGACCACAAAACCATAAACGAACCCACCAAATCGAAAAGAAAGTGTGAAGAAGCTAAGTATTAAAAAATATTTATTAAAAATATAAATTATCTGTTAAAAATAATATTTGGTGTTTCAAAATATAAATTATTTATTTAAATTATTTAATGTACAAAAATTTATAACTTAATTAAAATTAAAGAGTAAATAGATTATTAATAGCAACTAATTTTTAATATTAATAATATAATGACGAGTGGTTTACATTTTATAACAGAATAAATGCAAAAGTGCTAGATTGATCCTTATGGATGATAGCAAATATCAGATTGTGCGCACAATCGTTACTTTATGTATATGTTTTTTGTTTTTTTTTTTTTTTTTTGAATGAAATATCTTCTTCCTCTATGGTGTAAAAAGTGTTATTTTCAAACATAGTACACTTTTTAAATTAATATTTAAAGGTAGAACTCGTAAAAATATTAATTATTATATTTTTATTATAAATTATGTATATAATTATATAATAGTGAGGTAAGAATCAATAATTGGAGCTTGTGCGAGTTACTATGACCAACATTTTTTACTTCAAAAAATATGGACAAAAACACTCTGTCATTTTGTCGATTTATCCTCTAATTTCTTTCTTATATTTATACTCTACCTTAATTTTTTATTTTTTTCTTTTTTTATCTGTTTAAATATTAATATATTTAATTTTATTTCTTAATATTAATGCATGAATATTAAACCATATTATTTAGGATGAAAGGAATATACCCAGATTATTTAGGATGAAAGGAGTATACGCTCATGGACGGTCTATAGTGTAGGGCAGGAATGACCACCGCCCAGGGTTTAAAAATTTTAGGGGTTTATATTTTTTATATAATATTAATATTAATATATAATTTAAAAAATAAAATAAAATAGGAACCTTTTATTTTATACGTTTTAAAAAAAATAAAGGAAGAATTTATCAAATTGGGAGTTGGAAGGACGAATTTTAGGAGTTTTAATGGGATTTGAATTTGATTTTGATTTGAATTTGTAGAGAAAATTTATGAGTTTTTTTATTCATAATTTTAATTTAACAACAGTCATATTTTTAAAATTTTCATTCTTATAAATAGTCATTGAACCAATTTTAATCTCATCAATAATCTCTTAATTCTCAAAATTTCTTCAAATTCATCATCCCAATCTATTAATTATTATAATTATTTAGTAATCTGCCCATTTTATTTTGAATAATATCAAAAGGATCCTTGTTATTTCGCCAAAGACCCTCAAAATTATTATAACGGCACACAGGTGAGGTGGCACACCCCACCAAAATCAATGTGTCCAAATTGTATAGGAATTAGCATATATACCCCAGTTTTTCCATCAAATAAGCACCAGAAAGTACATTTGTTAAAGAAAATATTTTTTATTTATTTTTCTTCTTATCTGGTATCTTTTCATTTTAAATTAATTGTTTAACTTTTGATATATTAATATTTAAAAAGAATGACCAAATATATCAGTAAGTGAACTATTAATTTAATACATAAGAGTTCTATTTGTAATTGTTTTGTTATTTTGGTGGAATATGGGTGAAAATAGTAATTTTATTAATTTTCACTTATTTTGTTCCATTATTTTATGATAAAAGAAAATATAAGTGTTGTAATAAATGTTCCTAATAGCCTTATTGTAACACCTTCACCACTCTGGAAAGGATCTTCCTATAATAGTCTAAAATGATTTAAGTACAAATACAACATGGATTATTATAGTGCATGACCAACAAAATCTTTTCAAAGTTTATATTGTCTTTTATTATATATATGTGACTTTTGTCTTCTCAATTTTGAAATCTACTTTTTCCTGATTTTGATCACCATTCAAGTATTAAAATGTGTCAATACAAACCATTTTACCGGGGTATCTTCTTTTACCCTCAAAAATTAAATAAAAATTAGGCTGAAATAAATTTTAAAAATCGGTGCGTTTGATGCGTGACAATTGGAATGAAATAATTAAAATTTTATAACTCAATAATTATTAAAGGAATTTGATTAAATTTGACTTGGTTGGTAAATTAATAAAATATTTATTAAAGGAATTTGATCGATTTATTAAAGTAATTTGATTGTCTTTGTCTTTACTTTACTAACTAAAAGAGATAACAATCGAAATTATTTTATCTTTTCTCCGTTCCCTTTCCCGTGCGTCAAACACACCCTACGTGTTTTCTCTCTTGTATGACTTATGCAATGCATTCTTAAAGTACTATTTTTCTCATGATTGAAAACCCAAAAGGAAAAAAAAAAAAAAAATCAAATTTGACCAACTTATGAAATTTTATCAGTTAAATTTTTGAGACAAAATTTGATGATCAAGTCAACCCGAGTAAAATTTGATTTTTTTTAAGTATAACGAAGTAAACCAAAATTTAGATGATTCGAATTCAAGATATATTAGTTGTAAATTGAGAGTGAATCATTGAGTTACAAGTTTAATAGAGAATAAAAGAAGATACACTTTAAAAGGCAAGTACCGAAAAGTCATTTGATTTTTTTCAACCATCAAAGGGACGAAAAAGTATATTTTAAATATAAGGGTATAAGCCACACATGAGGTAAAATACATGGGATTGAAATTATTTTAATTTAATTTTTAGGATAAAAATATACACATTAAAAAAGTATATACTAAATGAAAAGGGATAAAAAAAAAGTATGATTTAAGAACTGAGAGAGTGTTAACATTGTCTCAATCTCACAGGAGAAATTCACAATACTTATGTCTAATATAAATAATTCAAGGATCTTCTATTGTCAATTGGTTTTGGATTTTGAGTTGGATGTTCATGTTAAATCAATAAACACTTAACAGAGGTAGGAATCACTTATATAACAAGTGGACAATTCAATTCCAAATATTAAGAAAGAGATAATTTCTTCCTCCACTACATTGTTTTTCGAGTAATTTACAATACAATTTTATTTATTGTTATCTTCAAGTGTTGTATATATATTTTTGTAGGAAGCCTATTCAGTTCCTAATGTTCCCTATTAGGGATATGTTTGGACTATTTGGCGCAATCCTTTCGATAACAACAAAAAAAATTTAAAAAAATTTCAACTACCATAATTAACCCCAACCTTTGGATAGAAAAGAATATAAGAATCATTTTAACTTTTGAAAACATTTCCTAACCCAAGATAGACGTTATCATTAATTCCTCCAAAATTTTGTCCCCTAACCAAAGATTTATTAGAGACACAAATAGAACAAAAGTTGTTGCCCTTTTTTGCATTATTTCATTCCTACCTATCTAAAATCTAAACTACCACCCGTGCTTTGTGACAATTAGGCACGAAGCATATACTGCGATGAAGGATTAACCATAACTCATTTTCTATTCCCATTTGAGCTTCAAAATCCCACCAAAAGATTTCATTCAAGACTTATTTGGACTTTGGATGTTCCTGAGCTTTTAACACTTGTGAAATTGATAACTAATTAGACGATAAATTTTATATTATGTGCATCTTTTTGACTTATCGATAAATAATAAGTACTTTTTGTTCGGTATCGGATTAATCAGTTGTCTATTTTGGCATGACAGTTGGAGTTGGGGAGAGAAAGGAACCCCCAACAAAAAGAATCTTTCTTTGGAGATGAGGACTAGTCACCGAAAGTTGTTACTTGTCACTTGTGAAAGTGAAGGCCATTTGAATTAATCTTTGTCTGTCTGAAGCCAAGAGATCATGATCATATTATATATTCACTCCTCAATTTGCTGCGCCATTATTGCTCATAAGACTCTCAGTATCTTTAATGATGAGGATGATGAGCAGTCAATCATAATCTACACATTTTTTGGCTTTAAGTTCTGGGGTTAAAGTAAAACTTATGGAGGAATTTGGTTACGTATGGGTTTCATTCATTTAATTAATGGTTGGAGCAGAGCAGCATTGAGGAGACGACTATCCAATATTCTAAATATGGAAAAAAAAAGAATCGTTTTTTATGAGCTACGCTGCGCCATTCTTCCTCACTTATGCTCCTTACTTATAAACCAACCAAAACCCGCACGGGTCTGAATCAAATTATAGCATGATTTTATAAGACTACGAAGTATTATAATTTTATAAGAATTTGGACGATTTTTTGTTGTGTGAAAATAAGATGTTTTTTTTTTTTAAATTGTGAGAAAATTAGGTGATTTTTTTTTTTAAATATATGTTCATTATAATAAAACTAGAGAGTATAATTGCCCTATAGATCATAATATCATAATCATAATTGGCAGTTCAAGAACCAATCCTATAACTAAAACCAACATCTTCTCTCCACCAAAAAAATATTTTATAATTAAAAATATATAAGATGTATTGTTTGATTTTTTTTTTTTTTTTGGTACATTGAGAGAGGCTTAAGTCTGGATTAGTTATGATTACACGTCAAGAATATGCTACTCCTATTATATATAATACCATTTATATATATATATATATTATAATTTTTTCACTTCTCTCACATATATATTGAGAGGGAGAGTGTCACACTCTCAAACACTTCCGTTAGAAATTCGAACGGAGGTTAGCAAGCAATCAGATAGAAAGTATAAAGTAAAAAAAAAATAGCAACACTCAATGTTCACAACCAATTTGACTAACCTTTGCATTAATCTCGTAACAAAGGAAATATACAATGAAATTTCAGTACAAAACTCCCAGAAATGTTCTAAGGAGATTGTCGGCTCATCAGCTTACTATAATAAGCAACAAAGGGATGGTTACAACTATCACAAAGGCACTCAACCTTCAAGCCCAAAACTCAAGGGAAAGCTCACTAAGTCTAGAACTAAGGAAACTGCCAAGTGTAGTATCTGATCATAACTTCCTTGACACCTGCCTAGCCCAGCAGTTGTTCCACGCAATAACTTGCAAAGGGATTCCTGCCATCTCAACAGAATTTCTATGCAACTCATGCAAAGCTCACAATGCATTGGAAAAAGACTCGAACCCTTAGCATTGAGTCAAGTATTCTAGTCACGCCTAACAATCTCAACAACGTTCCGTCCATATTAGCTTGAACGAGAAAATACATCAGGTATATGGGCTAACAGAGAGTGTTAAGGAAATGAGAGTTTGAGCAAAACTATTAAAAGGGTAAGAAGTACACAAATTTCTACACCAATCCTATATTCTCAATAGAAGGTTTTGATGGACGAAATTCGGTTCATTGAATACTACTTTTCTGTTTCATAAAACTACTTTTTGTTTTCCAAAATTAAAATTCACCAAAAAAAAAAAAAACTACATAGCAATATTGTAAAATTATATTAATTAGTATATTAAATAAAAAAATTGAAGTAGAACTATAAAAAGTTGGTTTTGTTAAAAAAAATAAAAAATAATTTTTAAAACAGGGCTCTATTAAAGACAGGTAAATTATTATTACAAATTTCCTGAATTTGGTTTGGACCATTGAATCGTAATGATTTCTGTAGCTAGACATTCTCTGAAATGGTGACTGAAATGGATAGGAAATCACGCCTTCAATTTTTTTTCCTTTTTTTTTTTTTCTAGTAGTTTTATGTATCAAAGAAGATATTCAAACCCCACGAATGAACGGCTGGAGATGTGCTTAAAGAGTTGAAAAAAAAAAAAAAAAAAAAAAAAGAGAAGGCAATGGAGATGGATGTGGGAGAACATGGGGTGCTCATAAAACTCCATTATTATTTATGAGTTAATGGTATTATTAGTAAATTCATCCAATGAAATAAAAAAGTGAAAAATATTATTTATTTATTTTTTATCTCAAAAGCCAAATATATTTTATTAATTGCATTAATTATTTTCCCTTTCTTTGTAATGAATCTCTAACACCAATTCAAAAGCGCATTTGGAAAAAAAAAAAGAATTTGTTTTCTCATCCGTTTCATAATATATTATAAACACAAGTTAAAGTACGAGATAGAAATTGTAAATTTTTTTAATTTTAAAATAATATAATGAATAAAACTATTTTATTCTAAAGAACTATGATACCATTTCCCCCTTTTTGAAAGCCAGAAGAAGGGGGCAGAGGTAATAAGAATTATTTGTTGATGTTTAGGGATAGCGGGCATCTGCTTTTCAAGCTGTTAATTAGTTATCTGAGAATTTTTTTTATCGTATCTCTTTCAAAGACTGAGAAAAGAAAAGAGGGAGTTTAGCATTTAGGGTATAGGTTGTTTTCCGTCTTATAAAAATAGTATTATTTTTTATATAAAAAAAAGTTAAAAATTAGATGACTTGAATCGAAAATTTATTATTATTTTATATTAAGTGACTCGAACTCAAAACCTATTATCTTAAGTAGTGAGTGCCTATCACTGAATTACATTCAAAACTTAATAATTTTAACCATTATCTTAAGTAGTGAGTGCCTACCACTGAATTACATTTAAAACTTAATAGTTTTAACCATTATCTTAAGTAGTGAGTGCCTACCACTGAATTACATTCAAAACTTAATAGTTTTAACCAGTGAGTAAAAATAGTTTTATTTAAATATTCATAAATTTTTATATTTCTTAAAATATACACTGTTATTATAAGTAAAATAATAAAAACTAGCCCTTTTTTAAGAATAAAGAATAATTTTAAAATGTAACAATTTTTTTGTTGGACATGAAATAGTAGTTAGTTAATTACATGCTTTAGTTAAAGAAGCCTCTTAATTTGATAATATTTCCTCGAAGTTGAGATAACCACGTTAGTTATAGTTTGACCAATCAAAGAAAAGAAATAAATAAACGATGGAGAAGAATCCAATACATGTCATGCAAGGCTTCCTATGATTGCATTCCTTTTGCTTAAGAAAGTTGGGCCATAAATCATGGATGCAAAAGTAAGATAACATATTATATGTCTTACTCTTATTTATTGAAAAAATAATATATAATAAATATCAACATTTATTTTAGGACAAAAATAATATAATTTAAAGGTATATGTGCAAATTATACTATATATCCTACGTATAAATGCATATTACTATAATTAGAAATAAAGTAATAACAGTTTAATGTAGGGATCAATTTCAATTTAAAAAATCGTTGAGTTGTCATAACTTTATTTTTAAATATAGTAATATATATATATATATATATATTTTTAGGGTATATATTTCTCTGCATGGATGGTTTGAATAGTTTACAGAATTCCAAATTGTTTAAGAAGCATGCATTGAACTAGAACTTGATGCTTTGAGAAGGGATTGAAAGGTTTGATTTTATAGCCTTTTATTCAAGTCTCAACCTACTAAAGAATATTGCAAAATTATTGTACAAATTAATTAATTAAGCATATGGAATGTGAAAGCATCTTCAAGGAGAACAATCTTGTCACATAAAAATTATTATTTTGAAGAAAGAATGATAAGGGTGTTTTAGTCCATGTATATTTTTTCTTCAAAATGATTGAGGAAATATATTAATGAAAATTAGATAGCTTCAAAGGATATATAATATTTAGGCCCAACTACTTGTCATATATTTTGTTTGACTATTACTTCTAACGTTTTCATAACACACTCCCTACCCTCTTTGATTAGGAGCCAAGAATTTTAAAATATAAGGCCCAATAATTAAGCAACACTTGTAACATATGAGAGTTTAATTAAGGTAATTAAGGCTAATATTTAATTTAAATTTGTAAAATATTTTAGCTTTTTAATGTAATTTTTAAAATTTTTAGTCATAAATTACTCATACTTAATAGTATAATTTAAATAGATAGAGGCAAAATAATTTTTGACGAAGAGTTGCGATTTTAAAAAAAAAGAAAAGAAAAAAGAAAAAGTAAGAATAACAGGAGGGAGTAATACATATATGGAGCTGGGATGGCCAATTAAACTCTTCCGCTAAAGCTAGTTCGCAAAATGGGAGGTTTTAAATTATACTGAAGAGACTGAAAGAAGCCCAGTCTCACCATAGACAAGGCCTAGATCTAGGCTTCATCAAAGACGAATAGCCCATGGCATAAATAGTATTTTGGACTTTGAATTGGGCCAACAATCCCAGTTTCACTTGATCCAAATACTTTTCAAACGTTTTTCCTTTGGCGCCTACTCTTGTCTTGTACATTATTTTGATTTTTTTTTAATGGTAATTTAAGTAACAAATCAGTGGGAGGACGCTGAGGTTTGTCTCTTGAAATCAGAAGCCATCAATCCTTATTCTTATAATTGATTTCAAATATGGATTAGCATCACTTTCAAAAGATTGATTTATTTAACCATTACTCAAGTTGTAAACTATCGAATCGATGTGGAAGGGGATGTTATACTATATGCCTGGATAGAACACTATGGTATAATCTTGGGCTCCTCTATGAAAGTGAAGTTGGGGCATCAGTGTGAGAATTTGCCGAATGTTTTGAGGCAGCTGCTCTTCTTGAGGAAACAGCTCCAGTTGAACCTTTCAGATCATGAAGCCAACCAAAACATGGACTGAATCCCAAACAATTGAAGTAGTCTAAACAGGAAAGATGCAACATTATATGCATTCATGAAAAGATACATCACATACATTAGAAGAATGCGCTTAAGAGGGAGAAGAAAGACATATTAGAGCATCTCCAACGCATACGCTTGTTTTGCGTTTTGCTCAATTTTGGCGTAAATAATGGCTCCAATCGGTACTGCAAATGGTATTGTAAAATTGGGGGAAGGAGAGAGGGACGGCAAATGTAGAGTACGAAGAAGAATGCTGTATCCCTGTAGAAGTGGGGTTATTTTATTTTTTTAATATTTTTTTCACCACTATATTTTCTTTTATCTTTTTTTTAAAACTTACTTATTTCCATTTCTTTCATTTTATTTTTTTCACCACTACAGTTTTTTTTTGACGCACAGCCTTTTTTTAAAAAAAATACTTAAAAAAATAAGACAGTAGATATCAAATCAATAAACTATAGATATCAGATCAAGAATTTAAAAGAAATCATACAATAGAACTAAAACATACTTAACAAGGTAGATCAGATCAGGATTATATAGACATCAGATCAGCAAATACTTGACATCAGATCAACAGACTATAGATATCAGATCAAGAATATAAAAGAAATCATACAATAGAACTAAAATATACTTAACAAGGGAGATCAGATCAGGATTATATAGACATCAGATCAGCGAATACTAGACATCAGATCAACAGACTATAGATATCAGATCAAGAATATAAAAGAAATCATACAATAGAACTAAAATATACTTAACAAGGGAGATCAGACCAACTGACACAGGGATTCACTTATCCCAAACCAGTTCCTGGGATGATTCACAACCAACTGACACAAGGATTAATTAATTTCTAAATTAATTAAATCTACCTATTCAATTAACCCATTACAAAATTAATCGTACCACTAACGGATTAATTTTGGCACTACCATCCTACACCAGAATTGCTTCCGGAACAACTTAATTAAATTATATTCATTAATCTCCCTACATCAAAGATATAGTGCTCGTTAATTAAAATTAATTTACTGATAAATTAATTAATTAACTTCTTTAATTCCGAGACTAGTACCACTCGACCTTTTTACTATACCGAACATAAGTCCACCGACCGGGTTTAGTATAATAAACATTTTGAGCTCATCTCGGGAGCACCATCACCCCGGACGCACCGGTACATGGTCTCCTTTCGACAAGCAGTAGCACACCAAGTAACTAAACACGCACACCCAACCCACCGAGACTATTGGCCACATTTGACCTCACCCATTGGCAGATCAAAGTACACTATGTCTAATCCATGCCCACTCGAGTCTAGGGATTTAGAAATAGAATACAATGATTGATTTGTCTATTAAATCAGTAAAAGACAAATCATTCCTAAGAGTCAAGTTCAATATACCCCGGGCATATCTATATGATTCAATTAGTTTAGACAAACTAATTTCGAATCACATAATAACCTAGATCGACAGTTTGTCCAAAGCTGTCTCGGTTACGAACCTCATTTATATATTATGTCTTTCAACCAATGATGAGATCTACTGTGTCACACCAGACACCTCATCATCTACTCACATAATATAAATGGACGATTAATGCACAACATGATATTACTGAAACACAAATCGATATATTAATCTGGGAAACTGTACAACACAAGCATAGCTTATGTATTCTACTCCAACAAAACCATCTGTGGTTATTGAAGAAATTTCAAAGAAAAGAGGGGATAGTATTGTTGGATTTGAATACATAAGCTATGCTTGTGTTGTACATTTTCCCAGTTTAATATATCGATTTGTGTTTTAATTATATTTTGTTGTGCATATTTATGTCCATTTATATTATGTAAGTAGATGATGAGGTGTCTGGTGCGACACAGTAGATCTCGTCATTGGTTGAAAGACATAATATATAAATGAGGTTCGTAACCGAGACAGCTTTGGACAAACTGTCAGTTTAGGTTATTATGTGATTCGGATAATTAGTTTGTCTAGACTAATTGAATCATATAGATATGTCCGGGGCATATTGAACTTGACTCTTAGGAATGATTTGTCTTGTACTGATTTAATAGACAAATCGATCCTTGTATTCTATCTCTAAATCCCTAGACTCGAGTGGGCATGGATTAGACATAGTGTACTTTGATCTGCCAATGGGTGAGGTCAAATGTGGCCAATAGTCTTGGTGGGTTGGGTGCGCGTGTTTAGTTACTTGGTGTGTTGCTGCTTGCCAAAAGGAAACCATGTACCGGTGCGTCCGGGGTGATGGTGCTCCCGAGATGAAGTCGAAATGTTTATTATACTAAACCCGGCCAGTGGATGTCCGGTATAGTAAAAAGGTCGAGTGGTACTAGTCTCGGAATTAAAGAAGTTGATGAATTAATTTATCAGTAAATTAATGAATTAACGAGCACTATATCTTTGATGTGGGGAGATTATGAATATAATTTAATTAAGTTGTTCCGAAAGCAATTCTGGGTTGTTGACAAAGGTAGATTTAATTAATTTAGAAATTAATTAATCCTTGTGTCAGTTGGTTGTGAATCATCCCAGAAACTGGTTTGGGATAAGTGAATCCCTGTGTCAGTTGGGAGTGACTCATCCCAGGAACTGGATTGGGATAAGTGAATCCCTGTGACAGTTGGGAGTGTATCAGTTCAGGAACAGGATTGAAGGAAACATAATCTGTATTAGTCCAAAAACAGGATTGAAGGAAAACAGAAACCCAGTAGGAAGACCAATCATAAACCAACTTGGAGTCTCTCTTGTAACTCTATAAATAGACAAGGGATTAGTTATTCAAGACACAATTCAACAATTAATCCACAAGATTTCTAGAGAGAGAAAATTCTAGAGAGAGAAAACGTTTCTCTCTCCAAGTCGAATTTCCAAGAAGTTTTGGCAGCTGGTTTTTTCTACCTAGTGGCCAAATTTTTAAGCCCTTGGTGTATACCAGCTGCAAGCAACTTTTTCTCTCTCTCCGAGCAGTGCGTTTGCAGTACGTGCTAGGTGCGGAGGTGCTGGATTTTTCTGGCAGGTGGAGTTGTGGTGATAGCTGATCAATTAACTTCTAGTTCGTTGCCCACACAACGTGAAGTTATAGTCTTGAGGCATACAAGAGAATCACCAAGTGCACGCTTCAAATGTACTTTTCTAAGATTCCGCTTTAATAGAAATTTTTGTTGCGTGGTAAATCGAGCAAGTGCAAACCCATATCCTATCAAAATCTTTCAAGTATTGGTTTGCTGAAAAGGAAGACAGGGATTGTTCTCACGATTGGGCAGAAGAAATTGAAAGAGGCTTCTAGGAAACCACCTGTTCTTCGAATTGGATAGATAGAACCAGAATCAAATGCAAATGGAGAGAGTTCGAATGGTGAAAGTGATTTGGCTGATGGTGGTAGTGGAGAATGCAACAAAACAGATATTGGTGATAAGGGTGGTGATGAGAATCCTATAGTTACTGATGAAGAAGATGGAGCTGATGGTCATCAGGGGGGGTTTGAGGGTGAAGCCTTAGAACTGGATGAAGAAAATGGAGTTAATCTTGGCAATGGTCCATATTCACAGTATATTGCTGCAATTCAAGATGATAAAGAGTTCGAGGAGATGTTAGAAAACATACTCATGGGAAAAGAACTTGAGAATGCTGACAATCTTGCTAAGGATACTGAAAATAGTAAAAGAGATGGATTTGTAGGTGCTGAGGGTGCTGAAAAAATGGGAGAAGCTGGAGGTAATGTTGTTTCCAATGCTGAAAATAGTGAAGGAGAGGAAGTTGGTGTTTCTGTAAAAGGCGAAAACAGAGGAGCAGACGCAGATGAGAGGTCTGCATCTGACAGTTTTGAGCATGACCAAGGTCTGCATTTGGATGATGGACTTTCAGCAAGTTCTACGGCCGACACTCAATCACAAAACTCAAAGGGTGATGAACAACATAGGGCTGAAGAAAATGCATCGTGAGACAGTGAAGATGAAATAGAAGTTGAAGATGACCTTTCTGAAGATAATGTGAATGCTGGTCTTCATAGCAACAACAATTCTGAAGATGAAGAAGAAGGTCCAGTCAACTATACTAACTATATAGGTCCTGTGGGAGATGTGGTTCCCACTTTTACTGTTGGTCAAAAGTTTGGGTCAAAAAAGGAATTTAGAGAAGCGGTTCAAACCTATAGGATTATGACAAGTCATCCTGTTAGTGTAACCACCAATGATGCAACAAGGTTAAGAGCCCAGTGTGAGAAGCCTTGCAAGTGGTTTGTGTATGCGACCAAGAGAGAGGCAGTCAACAGTCCAGACTTCATCATGTCTTGTCTTCATTTGGATCACAGTGGATGCACGGACTGTACAGAAAATCCAAGAATGTATGCACACTGGTTGGCCGATAGATATCTGGAATGTTTTAGAGCAAATCCGGATATGCACATATCTTAGATTCTGCAGAATGTAGATGAAAACTTCAAGTGTGAGATATCTGCATCAAAAGCGTACAAGGCAAGGGCAATTGCAATAAAGAAACTTCAAGGAAATGCAGATGAGCAATACAAATTCCTTTGGGATTATGCTGAGGAGTTGAAGAGGACGCACAAGAACACAACCATAGAAGTTACCTTTTCCCCCAGAGAGGAGGGGAAAAATCCTAGATTCATACGCTTCTAATGCTGTCTAGGGCCTTTGAAAGAAGGCTTTTTGAGTGGATGTAGGCCGATTATTTCATTGGATGGCTGCTTCACAAAGGGGACATATCAGGGGCAAATATTGACTGCAATTGGGGTGGATGCTAACAATGGGTATTGGCCCATAGCATGGGTTGTTATGGAGAAAGAAGCAAGGGAGCAGTGGATGTGGTTCTTGAATTTTTTGATTCAAGATCTGAAAATTGAGAGTTCAATGTACTGGACATTCATTTCAGACCAACAAAAGGTATCCTCTTCTTTTTAATGACTCAATTTTTCTATTTTTTTCATATTTTAGAATCTTATATTTTACTTTATCTAATATTCCTATGTTCTTATTTTTCCTAGGGTTTGAGTAGTTCTCTAGCAAAATTACTTCCCAATGTTGTACATAGATATTGTGTACAACATATGTATGCTAATTTCAAGAAGAAGCATCCTGGAAAAGTTTTGAAGAATCATCTGTGGTCTATTACTGGAGCAACCACCATACCTTGGTATGAGGCAGAAATGGAGGAATAGAAGAAGCACGACAGCACTGCTTGGAATTGGGTAAAAAGGACAGCTCCTAGTCCTGAAAACTGGTGCAAGGCCTATTTCTCTTTTCATACTAAATGTGACATTCTTGTGAATAATTTGTGTGAAAGTTTCAATTCTAAAATTTTAGATGCTAGATCAAAGCCTATTATTAGTATGCTTGAGGGGATTAAAAAACGGGCTGAAAAAGTTGCAAAATTTCATTATGTTGTTACTCCTGTTTGTAAAGATATGTTGAATGAATTGGCTAAGGATGCTAGGGAATGGAAACGTATAACTAATGGGGCTGGTGTGTATGAGGTTAAAGGACCCCGAAATAAGCAGTTTATTGTTTGCCTTAAAGATATGACTTGCAGTTGTAGGTTGTGGCAGTTGCGTGGTATTCATTGTGTGCATGCTATTCCTTGCATTCGTAAAAATAAGGGAGATCATGTGGATTATGTGCATAAATTTTATAGAACGGAATCTTTCTTAAGCTTGTATGCACATGTGTTACACCCTATAAATGGCCAAGATTTGTGGCCTAATCTGGTTTGATAGTACTTGGCCCTCCATTATCATGCGTTCAACCTGGCTGACCCAAGAAAAATAGGAGAATAGAACCATTCAAGAATGTTGGAGAAGATGGTGTTGTACGACTTAGAAGGCATGTGTTGATTCATTGTAAAATGTGTGGGGAAGTGGGACATAATACTCGCACATGTAAGCAAGGGACTGATGGAGATTCTTCTGGGCAAGCTGTTGGCCAAAATGCACAAACCGAATCACATAATGAGGCAGAAGGCCAAAATATTCAGGTACAGTTGTTGTCCTCTATTATCTTGTAAATTGCTATGTACTCTATTGTTAATGTTGGCTAATTCTAAATTTTAATGACAGAGGAGGAAAAGAGGCAGGCCTCATAAAGTGAGGACTACAGAACATGAAAATATCAATAGGGAAGCTGCAAATCCAAGCTCAACAACAGGAAATGCGCATCCCCAACATTCCAAGGTGTATGAAAAATCATGCTTGTTTTTTGTTTTTACTGTTTTCAACAATATTTTGGATTGAATGTTGCCTACTTTTGATTGAATTCATCCACATCAATAGACTGCAACTAGAAAATCAGCAAGGAATGTGATGCGATATAATCATCAGCAACCAAATGAAGATCAAGGAAGTGGTTCAGTAGCTCCATCCACATCTGCCCCTGCCAAAAGAAGAAGGGAGTTAACTGATTCCGAGAAGATTCAGTATAATGTCAATCAAGAATAACTAGGGTTGCGTGCACCTTACAAAGTTGGATGGTGGGCTAGAACAAGACATGGTAGAATTTAGTTCAGTAGCTTTTTCTTTAGTTGGCTGCACTTTTTGGATTCGGGTTGCACATTTTGAATTTTGGATGCCCTTTTTGGATTCTGATTGCATTTTTTGGATTCTGGCTGCACTTTGTGAAGTGCTATTTTGTTTTGTTGATAGCCATTGGTTTGTAATGAATTCTTGTGCAATGTTAGTTTGGATTTTATCTATTTAGGACTTAGGACATGAAATGTTAGTTTGGATTATAGCTATTTAGGAGTAGAATTGTTGTGCAATGAATTTATGAATTTATGGTAGCCTTCCGTTCAACTTTTGAAATTCGAATTTTTTGTTTCATTTTTTCTTATAGAAGATCCACTACAAAATTAAATTACAAAATAATTATTTATACAAATAAAATATTAATTATTTATACAAATAAAATATTAATTATTTATACAAAAAAAATTTGGTTGAAATCCAGTTAAAAAAAAATAGCATTTTGGGAAAGGAAACAATACTTGAATTGGAATTTATAGTTGGTTGTTAGGGCCACGTGCCTAATTCCCGCTCATTTTAACTCTTAGCAGTTGGAGGTCCCGCTCATTTTAACCGTCAGCAGTTGGAGGAAAATTAGATTGTAAAATAAATGAGATTGACCTAAATGCCCTCAAAAAAGTGATCCGTTATGAAGCTTAACGGTCAAGATGGATGGAGTGACCATTTTTTAAAATAAAATGAAAGTATGATGATCTTAAAAATAGTTTTCAAAATATGATGACCAAAACTGGAAGCTGACCATAGTATGATGACCAATTTTAGAATTTACTCTTATAGAAATCCAAATTGTTTAAGAAGCATGCATTGAACTAGAACTTGATGCTTCGAAAAGGGATTGAAAGGAGTGATTTTATAGCCTGTCAACCTACTAAAGAATATTGCAAAATTATCGTACAAATTAATTAATTAAGCATATGGCATGTGAAAGCATCTTCAAGGAGAACAATCTTGTCACATAAAAATTATTATTTTGAAGAAAGAATGATAAGGGTGTTTTAGTCCATGTATATTTTTTCTGCAAAATGATTGAGGAAATATATTAATGAAAATTAGATAGCTTCAAAGGATATAATATTTAGGCCCAACTACTTGTCATATATTTTGTTTGACTACTTCTAACGTTTTCATAACACAGTCCCTACCCTCTTTGATTAGGAGCCAAGAATTTTAAAATATAAGGCCCAATAATTAAGCAAAACTTGTAACATATGAGAGTTTAATTAAGGTAATTAAGGCTAATATTTAATTTAAATTTGTAAAATATTTTAGCTTTTTAATGTAATTTTTAAAATTTTTTGTCTTAAATTACTCATACTTAATAGTATAATTTAAATAGATAGAGGCAAAATAGTTTTTGACGAAGAGTTGCGATTTTTAAAAAAAAAAAGAAAAAATAAAAAGTAAGAATAACAGAGGCAGTAATACATATGTGGAGCTGGGATGGCCTCTTAAACTCTTCCGCTAAAGTGTAAATTAATTAAGTTAGGAATTATCTTAAATTATTAGATAGAGATATTAATTTAAATTAGTTAAAGATAGGAATAAGTAGGAGGTATGTTTTTTATATAATTTGAATATCCGAAACCTATAGAATGAAACTATCTCCTTATTTAACTTTTTATTCTTTAGTCTTTCAAAATCTCAACAAAATAACAAATATTAAACTCTAATATACAATTTTATAATAAAAATTAATATAAAATCCTCCTTTTACATACAAATACTAGTGAATAATTGAACATACAATAATTAATTGTCCTAAAATGACCATGGTTTATCAATTGTAACTAAAGGCACATGACTTATCTTCGTTTAATAATTATCAATTATAATCGAAGACACATGACTTATTTTATTTGTAATCTGGATCATTTCTATAAATTTTTTAGATATGTTTGTAATACGTAATTCTTCAAGACTAACTACAAATTGTAAACCATCAGGAATCTCTTCTAACTTAGGAAAATAATCGAGGGTAAGAGTACGAAGATTAGGCATGGCTCCTTCCTCCACCACCCATTTCTCCAAGTCCTCAAAATAGGAGAGATAGAGTTCCCTGAGTTGAGGAAAACCCATGGCATGAAAAACCATTTCTTTTCCCCTCAAATTATCTAACCAGAGTATACGCAAGTGGGTGAGTTTCTCCAATGTCCCACTTATTACTTCCTCTGCATCCAATCCACCACAACTAATATCTAACCGAACAAGACTTGAAGACATGTTGGATTCAAATTTTGGAAATTTCCATAACTGCCCCCAAATACCCAAATAGTGGATGTTCCTTCCAAACAAGAGTTGTTTTAGAACCCTTAACCCTTTCTCCTTTTCTGAATACAAATCACACTGAATACCCTTGATTGATAGCTGTTGTAACTTGTTGCTACTCTCTGCATAATTTGCAATCATTTCCAAATTTTCAAACTCCACGCATTGGACTATTGTAAGTACTCGTAAATTATTTAATTTTAACAAATCTTCTGTGTAACAATGTTCGTCATCAAAATTCCCTAGTATCTCCAACTCATTCAAACCATCAAGCCGTACTCTCTTGTACCTCTGCAAACCAAAAGGCAAATACAAGCATGTCAATTCTTTCATCTTCCACAAAATATTTGGTACTCTCAACTGACGCTGTACTCGTAAATTAAGGGTCTGCAAATGTTTCAAATTCTCCATAGAGGATGGCAATGTATGGCAGTGGGAACCTTTCAAGCTCAAATATCTCAAATGGATTAGCTTTCCTATTGCTTTCGGAACCTTCCACCCCCAAATATAATGAGGAGAACCCTGGCCTTCAATAGACAAAACATGAAGCATCTCAAAGTTATTCAGCTGTGATTTAATCGATTTTGGCACACGTCCATCGTATTCACCATTAATCACAAATTGAAGCATCCGAACGTACTTTGTGATTTCCTTTTTGGGGGGAACATATATACTCAGATCACTGCAATCCAAATTGATGACAAGTCTACGAAGTTTACATGTGGAAGATTCATAGACTGAACCACATGGATCTTTCTGTTCAGAAGAATAATTTATACACTTGAGAAAACTTTCCTCTTCTGCCTTACGAAGGCACAGGTCCCTCATCAGGTCATGAAGCCTACATGATCTTCTGTATCTTATGTCATCATAATAACCCCAAGCCCCAGGAGTTAATGTTCCGAATTGGACCATCCCTCGCTGTCCTAATTCACCCAAGTACCTCTCTGCCAACTCCATCATTGATTCTTCCCCAACTAGGTCTTCTGTTAAAACCATGCCTTCAGCTATCCACATTTGACATAAAGTTTCCGCATCAATGTCAGTATCTTCTGGGAAGACACTCAAATATAGAAAACATGGTTTCAACTGGAATGGCAAGTCATAGTAGCTTAGAGCTAAAATCCTCTCCAATTCACCTTTACCTTTCCCAATGCCTTTCTTCTTCCATAAATATGATTTGATATCTTCATTCACTTTCGCCCAACCATTCAAAGTATTATTGGCTAAAAGAATCCCACCAAGAACAACCACTGCTAATGGTAGACCACCACAATACTTTACCATTTTCTTTCCTAATTCTTCCACTTCATTCAGTTGAGTATTATTGCAGTCCCCTGTTCGAGTGATCAAATAATTAAAGGCTTCCTACGTCATTTGCAAACCAGTACCAGGTACATATAACAAATAGGAGCACCGATAATTATTTCAATGAAATTGAAATATAGAACTTTGGAATAATTTTTTAGAAGTCATGGCCAATCATCCGTAAGAGACACAAAAATTTCCATGCCAACAACAAAAACAACATAATGAGTAAAAGTAAGAAGATTACATACCTTCATCATATCCTTCTGGCAGTGCCTTTCTTTTAAGCAAATCCCAGCTTTCATCGTCGCTTAGAAGCCGAGGTTGATGGTGGAAGCCATTAGGACGAATGTGCATTGCCACTTCTCTAGTACGAGTAGTAAGCAAAATTTTGCTGCCTCTCTCATTACTCGGGAAGGCATTTTTAATGGATTCCCATGCTTCTTCTGTCCATATATCATCAAGAACTATCAAGCATTTACACTCTTGCTGAACTTTGAAAAGTTTTGGGATTAGCTCATCTTCCCTCAGTTTTTCAATCTCATCTTTGTTTTCAGGGAGAAGTTTGATCATTATCCTTTGCAAGATGTCCTTTGTCTGCCATTGTTGGGATACACAGATCCAAGCAAATCTATTGAAGTAGCGCTTCACTATTGGATGCTTATATACCTTATTGGCAAGGGTTGTCTTGCCTAATCCACCCATACCCCAAATGGAAACAACTCTAACATCTTCACTCACCAAATATTTCACAAGCAGATCTACATCGTCCTGAAGTCCAACAAAATCCTCCTCTTCAACAAAGGAATATGTCCGTCTCAAAAGTTGTTTCCTAGAACTTGACCCTTCTTTCTCCATTATATCGCTTAGGCCATACGCTTGAAAATTATTCTTGAGATTCAAGATCCTTGTGTTAAGAGCTTGTATTTCTGACCTGATCTTGTGACGGAGATAGGAGTCGTTGAAGATGCAAGCTGATCTACTGAGGATTTCGAGGAAACCTCCATCCATCGTCCTGGATCCAACTTTGAAGGCATAGTCCTCAAGCAAATATCCAGCATCATAAGCAACATCTTTAACTTCCAAGATGCACTCTTGGATAGTCCTTTTGTCATCAATCATATTTTCATCTGCATCTTCTAGGAACAATTTCATCCATTTCAGTTCTCGTTGAAGTTGCAGAACCTCATCTTTGAGACCATGGAGGAATTTTCCTTCTTCAATCAACAAATTACCTATAGTTTTCAGAGCAAGTAATACGGCAGACTCTGACATCTGGAAATATCTTTGATGCAGAAAATGGCTGGATTGGTGTATGCTTTAGTTTAGCTTTATCTAGAGAATTGGCATCAGATGTAGGAAATCTCTTATTGTCTACATAACAAGTATATAAAAGCACCAGTATGAATTGGCTGAATTATAGTGCTGTTTATGGTTGGTGAAATAAAAAGGAAACCAGAAATTTTCCAAACCACTACGTGTATAATGTTCACTTGAGAGGAACCACTCAGTAGTTGAAGTTTTTTTTTTTTTTTACCAGGCTTCTTTGTGTAGTCTTTTTCCTGTAGGGTTAGTTGGCCTGTCCAGTCATCATGTCTTTTTTTAAAGAAAGAAAAAAGCAACTTTAACTGGTATTGAAGCGTTGAGGTAACCAAAGGACAATAATATGGAACTATAATACTGTATTATACCATTGATAGGTTAGAGTAGGAAAGAAGACAAGAAAAGTGTTTAAGAAATGCAGCAGTTTCTTTGTAACATCTCACGGCTTTCTTAAGAAGAAACTTCCTTCCTATTGACAATGTTAAATGATAATGTATGTGAAGGGCCTATAGTGGTAATTGAAATTCCAGAGTAGGCTAATCCCCATAGGCCAGTTTTTAAGGCTGAATCTTGAAATAATTAAATAACAGCTTTTTGAAGAACCACAGGAACTTAATCAATACATTCTCAGGAGCTGTCCTGCATTTCTAAAAACTTGAGAATCTATCAATAATGCCCCTAAGTGCAAGCCAAGATGTTCAAAACTAAATTTGTTCTAATTACTCCTTGCTAAGATCTATTCCAGCCTTTTTAGCAACAGCATCAAGTCCATTTTTCTCAATTGTCTTAATTGCCTTTGTGGATAAACGCAGTTTGACATATCGTTTTCCTGCCTCCCACCAAATTCTCTTATACTGCAGATTAACAAATCGCAAGTTCTTTGTCTTGTGGTTTGATTGAATGAGAAACCTTGTTTGCTCTGTTGGATTTCTTCTCCGTGAAGGGACACACTCTCCCTGAAAATATAATATAATACTCCCAAATACTTTTAACATAGTTTCAAAGAAGCCAGAGACTATCAAGCCATAATAGACAGGACTAAACAATCTAAGAGGTGAATTGGATCATAAATTGCATGTTATAATTAGCACCACTAGACTACTAGCTGCACAATGCAGAGGCGCATTCCCAAGGAGTAGGATCAAGAAAAGATGATAGAGAAAACATTTAACTCAATTCTGCCTCACTAATTAAATTGCACCATAAAGCCAAACGAAACACCTAGGAAAGCTTTATGAGGCTACATTATTCAAAAGAATTTGGTGCAATGACATGAGATCAGATTCAAACAGATGTTTTTTCTATTTGTGGTTTAGAAGCCAAAAGAGGCATTGATCACCAAAGTTAACTCATCCCTCATCATCACCAACTAATGGCTGCATACTGCAGTTTACGCGCATCACAACAGTGGTTCTATGTCAAATTGAACTATTGAATTAAATATTAAAGAGTGATTTTTAAAAAGGGTCACTTTAATTTGTTAAAGTTTAGGTTTTGATTACTATTTTTTAAAAGTTCTATATAAAATCATCAATTTTTCAGCCATTTTTATTAGGCTATTATTGTCTTTTCCCTCAATCTCCAATTTCTCTCTCTCCTCTCCTCCTTTTTCTTCTTCACACTCGGCTGCATCCAAATGTCCCCTCTCTCCTTCGCCTTCTTCTTCACACACAGTTGCCGTCGCATCCAATTTCCCATTCTCTCCTCCTCTTTCTTATTCACACATGGCCACAACCCATCGCTGTCCTTGTCCCTTTTCGATCACCAACACAATTCTTCCTGGGTTTGCGTGGTTTAAAGGAGTCGAAACCCTTCTATGTAATTGTGGTGAAATTGCTCAAATTGACCTCTACAAATTTGACCATTGGGACCTTCCTGGTAAAATTTTTCCTTTTCAATTCATCCTCTTTCTGGGTTGTTCTTGGCGGAACCCAAAGTTTTGTTTTCATTGTTAGTTAAATTTTAAATCCATCTAAATGAGAACAGGACAATGTTTAATAATTGAATTTAGTTAACTAAGTAAATAACTATCTGGCTGGAATATCAATCTAAGATGAATTATCTATGTCTAGGGATAGCTTTGTATGGTGAGAAAGAGTGGTACTACTTTTCTCCGAGGGACTGGAAGTATCCAAATGGGTCCGCTCAAACAGGGCTTCCGGGATTGGATACTGGAAAGCCAACGGAGTCGATAAGTCAATCGGTAAGCCCAAATCGCAGGGTATAAACAAGGCACTGGTCTTTTATGCCGGAAAAGCTCCAAAAGGGATCAAAACCAATTTGATAATGCACGAGTATCGCCTCGTTAACGTCGACAGATCTGCTGGCTAGAAAAACAACTTGATGGTGATTTGTTTACATAAAAGGGGAGATTTGGATGGTATATTTGCATTGTAGAAAAAGGGTTAATGATATTGTGTTGCTTATTGCTGATTAAATGTGGTGAACTTTGATATTCGAATGGGTTCATCAATAAAATTGATGTTTTGGTTATGCTAAAAATTACAGCTTGATGATTGGGTATTATGCCGAATATACAACAATAAAGGGACTCTAGAAAGGCATTCACCAGAGGAAGTTGCAGAAGAGAAGCTCAAAAATCTCTTTACCTTTGGACAAAATCGAAAGCCAGCAACAACACGACATCAACAACAATAACAGCACATAATGGCTGAACAGATGGTGAATGGCTACATGCACTTTGATACCTCTGATTCAGTACCTAGATTACACATGGATTCCAGCGGCTCTGACATCTTGATTACCCTTAAATTACATGGATGGATTTCAAGAAGGTACACATCATTTAGTAGATCGAAAAGGTACACATATTGTGGTGATGATCGAAAAGGGACAAGGACAGCGATGGGTTGTGGTTGTGGTTGTGGCCTTGTATGAATAAGAAGAGGAGAAGAGAAGGGGAAATTGGAGATGGAGGGAAAAAGACAACAATAGCCTCAAAAAAATGGCTCGGTTAGCATATTAAGGGAGCAAATAGACGGAGTGACTAAACTTTGAACAAAAATAAAAAGTTGGTGATTTTATATAATATTTTTAAAAATTAGTGATCAAAAGCTGATAGCAAAGTAAGGTGACATTTTTTTAAATTCACTCAATATTAAATCACAAAGCTAAGTTTGAAATTTTTAACCCAATGCACCCACTGCCAGGAGCAAACCCCTAGGAACTAGCTGAACAGATAACACATGTGATGCTATAAATTAGACTGTAATTAAGTAATTGATTTAGGCGGTAATTAAGTAATTAACAGATTACTTTATTTAGGCGGTTTTAATCTCGTATATCTGTATCAAAATATATCAATCAAAAATATTCTTCAAAATTTTCATGGTATCCGAGCCACCCAAAATTCCTGGGTAACTCATCTTCTTCCTCGTTCCTTCATATTCTTTAACCTCTTCGGCTGTTTGCCATTTATCTTACACAAATTTTTTGCAAAACACCATGGTTGATACTAATCCATTGGTTGCTGGCAAGTCATCATCGGGCAGAGTCCGTACCATTGCCTAGTGTTGATACAAAATCAGCATATTATCTACATCTTTCAGACCATCCCGATCTCATTTTTGTCACCACATCTTTAACAGAATTGGGTGATAACTATTTCATATGGCATCGTAGTTTTCTCAATGCTCTTCAATCAAAGAACAAGGCTGGCTTTGTTGATGGCTCTCTTCCTCGTCCCAAAGCCGATTCATCAGATTTTCTGTTATGGCTTCAGTGCAATGCCTTAGTGAAATCATGGCTCACCAATGCTGTTTGCAAGGAACTTCAGACAGCTGCTGCTCATGCCGATACTGCCATGGAAATATGGGCAGACTTAGAAGAACGTTTTACTACAGGTGTTGCTCCACGAGTTTATAAATTGTGGCGTTCGATTGCTCTCCTTCAGCAAGAGAATATGGCTACTTCCATATATTATGGCAAATTAAAGACAATCTGGAATGAATTGCAGAATCTCCAACCAATTCCCTTCTGTTCATGCGGCGGCTGTACCTGTGATATCAACAACCGGACACGATATCTACATGAAGCCACCAAGATTTATGATTTTTTTATGGGCCTTGACGAAGGATAGCAAACTGTTCGGTCTCAAATCCTTAGTCTTGATCCTTTACCAACCTTGGGCAGAGTTTATTCTGTTGTTGCTCAGGACGAGAAGCAGCGTCGTCTTATTGATTCTCGTCTTCCTATTATTGAGGCTACTTCCTTAGTTGCTAAATCCTCCACGCCGTAGGGCCAACACGGTGCCAAACCTGGAAGTCAAAATCGGGAGTCTCGCTTCTGTACCCAGTGCCATAAGACAAACCATAATGTTGATTCCTGTTATGCACTCATAGGGTATCCTCCAGGCTGGAAAGTTTCTAAAAATTGGTCTTCTTCTTCATCGGTAGGATCCCCAGCCGGTTTGGCTAGTATTGCAGATCGGACCCCTCCAGTGTCTGTGGCTGCTTCAAATGAACTGAGCAGTAGTCTTTCGGCTGCGCAAATCCAACAGCTCTTGACACTACTTGGAGGGCAGAGTTCTACTGCGGCCGGCGCAATCAATGGAGCTTCCTCTATTGCCCAAAATTCAGGTATATCTCTTCACTAGCACAAGCCTCTTTGTTCTTGATTACATTTGAAGTAAGCAATATTCCAACTTCTCATATGTGTTACTTATTTTCCTTCCAAATAATTCCAGGTCAACTTTCTCCCATTAGGGAACCAAAAATGTTGAGTGACTGATGAAATTGTATAAACTCCAAACAATCTTTCATTGCATCTAAAACACCTAAATCTACCAAATTCGTCTTACATCTATATCCCTCCAACATAGCAATGGCTAGATAACTTCTCGTATCACCAACCACACAGCTCATAACACTACCCCTCCAAATATAATCCACAAAATACATTGCTTAATCACGGACAAAAGATGTCTGTTTGGCTAAATTTCAGTTCTACATATATATATATAAAAAGCTCTAAAAACCTGCATTCTAAATCTAGAAATTCGAAACTTGGCAAAACTGTTTGTACCAGAGCAACCATAGCCAGATAGTCCCAGAATGTGAATCTGCCATGCAACCATAGAATCGGTGGAATCAAAAGCTTGCTCCTTTTTATTACTGAGGTGGTTGCATGGAGAAAATTCCAAGGCTTGGTCCTTTTTATTACTGAGGTGGTTGCATGGAGAAAATTCCAAGGTTTCCTTGAAGGTTTAACAAAAGGAGTTAACTGGATTTTGGGTTGGGAGGAAAAAACGACTTCATAGAGAGGGAAAGGGGAAGGCTTCGTTGGGTCGGCAGGAGGTATGGTGTAAGAGTGGGTGGTATGGAAGAGGTTGTGGTGGTGGTTGATGAGCTGATATTTTATGATACGATTTGGTGCTAAATTGGGCAAAGTTGGATGTTTTGGTGAGGCTTAATAATGGTTTTTATATTTGCAGGGAATTATATTGATTTTGAGAAGGATTGTGCAATTTTGGACAAAAGGAGGGCGAATTGGAAAATTGAAGAAAATGAGTTGGGTTAATATTTGAATTTAGAATTTAATTGTTAATTTGGCTGATATATTGTATTGAAGGAGGAGGATTGTTGGGAAAGATAAGAAAAAAAGAATGGCAAAATTGGGAAGGAAGAATTATATAAGGTAGGGAATAAAAAAGAAAAGGAGGGCATGATTTTTGTTGATTGGAGATTTGATTGTCTTGATTGCGGGGACCATTTTTGAAAAAAGGAAAGACTTTGGTGATTGGAGGGAGTACTTTGACTGCAGAGGGATATTATCATTCTGGAGTATCATTCTTTAGGGGAGGATTTTGACTTTGGACTTTTGGGAAGAGTGGATAGAAGGCGGGGACGGCTGAGACGAAAAAGAGACAAAGGGTTGCAGCAGCTTTTTGGATAATTTTTGGGGATAGCTCTCCTGCAGAAGAATTAATCAATTAGTAGTATTTCTATTTCTTAGTTTTTAGTTTTAATTCATGGAGTACAATTTTTACATGATGTTTTGTTTTTCAGTTATGAGTAGCTAGATTTCTTAAGTCTAGTCAAGGGAATAAAAACCCCTCGATGTTACTTTAATCGTGAGATCGAATTGGTGTTATTATTAATTGATTATTGGTTTCTTATTTATTCTTGTGCATTTTTGAGGATTATTTGGCATTGTCTGTATAGCTAGTAGCATGCGGGCTTTCCTAGATAATCCAATCTACTAGAATACACGAGATTCGGTATTCCTTAGAGTCAATGAATTAAACACGTGGTACGTAGATAAGTGAATTGAAGAGAATAAATAATCAAGTGCAATTAAGCTAATTGGGTTAATTGTAATTGAACTGGGTCCTTGGCTATCATGATCTAGGTTCTTGGAGGTTCCAGAATTGATAATCGATTATAGATGCGATTAACGGAGGTTCTTTAATCGCTGGCTTTAATTAATAGGACTAAATTGTTATGAGATTCCAACAATGCAAACCGGTGTAACCAGTAGTTAATTAATATATTTTTGCATCAATGATCGATTAGTGCATCGAGGTGGTCCAATTCCCTTGGCTAGACGTTTTTCCAAACTTGGATTTTTACAATTTGTTTAATTTCTTGCAGTTTAATTTTATTGATTTTTGTTAGTTTACTTAAAAACAAACCCCCCATTTTGGTTACGTATTTTGACCAAATTTAGTTCATTCAGTTGCTCCCTGTGGATACGATCCTACTCGTTCTATACTATTTTTAATAGTTTCAAAAGTAGGTTTATTTTTGATTGGCCTGACGACCTATCAAATTTTGGCGCCGTTGCCGGGGAGCACGGTGTAGTGTTTTATTTTTGGTTAAAAGTTTTGGTTTTATTTGTTGCTTTTTATTGTTCGCTCTTCTCGTACAAGCAAACTAGTATTTGACCCAGAGATAGAGAAGACTGCAAAGAGGAACACAAAAGAGAAGAAACAGCGAGAACAACTGGCTGAGTCAGCATCTGCATCTCAACCAGTTGACGAAAAAGAAATTGAGGTTTACGAAGAAGAAGAGCAGTTGATCGCAGCACCAATGGCTGACAGGACTCTCAGGGAGTTGGCCACGCCCGATGGAAATCAGCAATCTCTTTGCATTACTTTTCCTGATAATGCTCCTAGTGATAAGTTTTGTCATGCCTGTCAAATTAATCCGAATTCGCTTACGGACTACAAAAATTTGCAGCAGTAGTGGTTTCGGGTTGAATCCCAAATGAGTCTGATTTAACTCTAATTTCTAACTTGAACGATTGAATGTCGTGAATTGAACAAAGACGAAAACTTGAAAGAGTAAAATAGGAATTCTGCAACAGAAGCTTGTTTAAGACTAGAATTTTAAGAAACGTAAGAAGTGAACTTGAATCTGAAATAACTTGAAGTTGAAATATTAAAAACAGAGTTTTCAGAAATAAAACTGCTAAGGAAATTAAATAACACTGGAAAATTACTAACTAAGGAAAAGTAAAAGACTACTAAACTATTACTAATTCTACGTCCCTTTTCAGGGAATGGTTCTTTTTTTCTTTTTCTCAATGCCTTTACTTATAGGCAAATAAAAAATATTTCAAATTCAAACTAACTCAATCCCCCAATAAATCCTAATTTGATCAACAGAACAATATCTCATTCTTCCTTAAATCCTGCAACGATCACCCCCATCAAATCTTGTAAATCTCACACTTCTAACTCTTTTCACTAGTACTTCTGCAATTTTACCGAGTCAAAACCCCTTCTACCAAAAATCATCTAGCCCGTCACTTTATCAATTCCATGTCAGCTCCACTCTTCAACTTTGCACTTTAGCCCCTTTTTAGCCATTTTTCCTTCAAAACTCCCTGCCACATACCACAAATCATAATTTAGCCTAAATCACCAAGAATCACATTAAATAGGTGCATAATAATAACAAAATTAATCCTAAAAACTAACTAATTATGCACCTATCAAATTCCCCCACACCAAAACCATGCTTGTCCCCAAGCATGACTCAAGAAGAAAAACCCAATAACACTTGGATCCTCAACATGCAATATATAAACAAGCAAGACTCACAATCAAATAGCAAACTTTTCACAGTATCAAGCATTTGAAATGGTTATCTCTAGTTCCTCTTGACTCCCCCAAATTCAAATGACAAGAAAAAGTGACAACCACCTCACCAAGTAGTCTCTCATGCACTCAAAAGTGTATATTGGGACATATCCTCTCTCAAATTCACAACATAGCACGTTTTTACCATAAGCTTGCCAATATATCATACTACCATTACTCAAATGAAGTCAATGCACAAATCAAAAGGACTTTTCACATGATATAATGGGGCTTAGGACAAAAGGTTAGGATGAACAAAGAGAACACAAAAGGCTCAGTCATGAGAGAAAGCTACTACTTGATTGCCAACCTTCCACCATCTTACCAATGATGACCCATGCAAAGCAACACTAACTCACAAAGTTCACAAACTTGACTAATGCTCACTCTTCAATTTTTTTTTTCTTTATTTCACTTTCTCTTGCATCTTGAGAGAAAGAACTTGTACTTTTTCTTGATTTATTTTCAAACACTCGTGCCTTTATTACGTAACATAGGCGACTTAACTTTTCCCTTTTTGTTTTTTGTTTTTTTTTTTCTTTTTCAAGAGCATACTAACCTCTTTGTGAACTAGCATTACCTTGCAATGTCCACCTTCGTACCACAAACCCAAGGTCAACAACCAAGCACAACTTCTCTCACAACAAGGTAGAAATAAGCAAGCTAAAACAGGCCTTGGTTTATTTTAATGACTTTTCACATCAAAGAACAAGTCCAAGCTTCAAAAGAGTTCACTAGTGGTAATCAAAGAAGGTTGGAATTTTTAAAGAAAGCCAAAAAGGTTCATCCTAGTGCCTTTATCATATTTTCACAATGAAAACATAAGCAACAATAATATGCATAACAAGGCAAGTTCTAGAATCGGCAACCATGTGTGAAAACACTCTTCAACAACAATTGAGGACAAAAAATTTTGCTCATATAAAGCTCAAACCTCACTTATCTAGGCTTTTTGCTGTCACTTAAGCAAGCATTTGTCAATTGAGTCATCACAAAGAACAAGTTATAACCATCCAACACCTCATACTATTATTATTTTCTACTTTTCATGTTCATCTTACCTAATCACACATCGCATGTTAGTTTCCAAAACAAAGTAGAGAACTTCTCCCCCACACCTAGACTCTAAACACAAAAACAAAAACACTCCCATAAACACACATAATCAAACAAACAACCCCCCCACACCAACACTCTACATTGTCCCCAATGTAGAAAATAGGCATAAAGAGGGTTGCAAAAATAAACACCACCAAGTCATAAAATAACACAAATAGTTTAAACAAAACTAAAGCTAGTAAAGGGAAAGAGAAGCTTCTCTATTTTGGAGGTAGAGGAAATGGTGGCGTAAAGTGCAGATGGGCACAAAACGCCTGAAGATTAGCATGCATTTCCTTAATGGTGGTGTGCAACACTTCGATCTCGTGACGTGCATCCAACTGCCCCTGTGAGGCAAAAACAGTCTCACTATGCTCCTCCTCCAACGAACCTGCAAAAGATCCTCTAGACGGCTCGGGCGGACCAGGTTTGCCCGGCGAAAGAAAAACATACTTCTCATCCCGTAAGTGAATCAATTGCATTTTAACAAGACAATCTAAATTTAATGGAGCAACAGTACAACTGACGTGCAAAGAGTGATTTGTAGGGTCCAAAACTTTTAGATTAACAGCCAATTGTGTAATTAAGGAACCCAAAATCAATCCTTTACTAGGACGATTCACAGCACGTTGTACTTGAGTGACAAACCAATAAGCAAAACACACTCTTTTCCCTGCCAGCATTCTCGTCAGCAAAAACATTTCATGTGTATTAATCACCCCCGCATTATCTTTTCTACCAGAGAAACTGTAATCCAAAAATCTATGACACAACCTCAACACAGGATCCTGAAAATTATAATCCATGGATTTACTACTTTCAAAAACTGTCTTGGGTAACGGAGCTAGCCGTTTCCAAGCATTTAAACATTCACTAGGATAAAAATCTGAATGAACATCCAAAGCAGAAGAAGTATAAGCTTCAGACTGCGACTCCTCTTCAGAAACAAATCCCATGGCAATATCAAACTCAGCCAAGGACATTTCAAAACATGTGTTCATTAATTGAAAACAAATAACCTTAGGTGAATCAAGTGTAAAATCCGTCTTTGGGGGCGTAAATGCCAATGTAGCATAAAACTCATGGGTTAATTCAATGAATGTTGGACAAGACAATTGCAAATAAGCTGACCATCCAATAATTTGCAAACATCATCATAGACATTTAAGTCACGTAGAGTAGCTTCATCAAATCTTTTCATCGGAACGAATTTCCAAAAACGTACCTTCTCATAAGTCTCAAGCTGCTCTTTGGTTGCAAAATTTATTGGAGATTGACGGGACAGGGAAGGTGGCAACACAGCTGGACCAGACCTGGTTCTTGAGCGACTCCGGGGAAGTCTAATCAGCAACTGAGATCCCGGGGGTTGACGCTGCTGCGGCTTACTTCGCTTGGCCGGAACCAGTGCGGACTGCCATTCCTCTTTGGAACTGTCTTCCTCATCCGACGGTAGGATGAGTTGTTGTTTAGCCTTTGCTTTTCCCCTCGCTATGGTCCTTGTTGTACCAATAGGGTGGGAAAAGTTTTTCAGACCGTTCTTCACCGGACGGAAGTAGCAACGAGGGAGGCCGCCGATCAAAATTGGACAATTGTGTTGGTGGAGATGAAGATAGCAACTGTTTCCCTTCCGTAATCCCCGGCAACGGTGCCAAAATTTGATAAGTTTTGTCATGCCTGTCAAATTAATCCGAATTCGCTTACGGACTATAAAAATTTGCAGCAGTAGTGGTTTCGGGTCGAATCCCAAAAGAGTCTGATTTAACTCTAATTCCTAACTTGAACGATTGAATGTCGTGAATTGAACAAAGACGAAAACTTGAAAGAGTAAAATAGGAATTCTGCAACAGAAGCTTGTTTAAGACTAGAATTTTAAGAAACGTAAGAAGTGAATTTGAATCTGAAATAACTTGAAGTTGAAATATTAAAAATAGAGTTTTCAGAAATAAAACTGCTAAGAAAATTAAATAACACTGGAAAATTACTAACTAAGGAAAAGTAAAAGACTACTAAACTATTACTAATTCTATGTCCCTTTTCAGGGAATGGTTCTTTTTTTCTTTTTCTCAATGCCTTTACTTATAGGCAAATAAAAAATATTTCAAATTCAAAACTAACTCAATCCCCCAATAAATCCTGATTTGATCAACAGAACAATATCTCATTCTTCCTTAAATCCTGCAACGATCACCCCCATCAAATCTTGTAAATCTCACACTTCTAACTCTTTTCACCAGTACTTCTGCAATTTTACCGAGTCAAAACCCCTTCTACCAAAAATCATCCAGCCCGTCACTTTATCAATTCCATGTCAGCTCCACTCTTCAACTTTGCACTTTAGCCCCTTTTTAGCTATTTTTCCTTCAAAACTCCCTGCCACATACCTTAAATCATAATTTAGCCTAAATCACCAAGAATCACATTAAATAGGTGCATAATAATAACAAAATTAATCCTAAAAACTAACTAATTATGCACCTATCACCTAGGTTTGAGTTGAAGTCTAGTACTATACACTTATTACCTAAGTTTCGTGGTTTGACAGGTGAGGACCCCCACAAGCACTTGATGGAGTTCCACATTGTATGCTCGACAGTGAGTTACCAAGGAGTTACAGAGGAGCAAGTCAAGCTCAGGGCATTCCCATTTTCCTTAGAGGATAAGGCAAGACACTGGCTCTTTGGGCTACCAGTAGGGTCCATTACCACATGGAACGAGCTGAAGAAAAGATTTTTGGAGAAATTCTTCCCAGCCTCCCGAGCTTCTAATATCAGAAAGGATATCTGCGGTGTCAGACAAGCAACTGGTGAAAGCCTGTATGAGTACTGGGAACGGTTTAGCGATTTGTGCAGAAGTTGTCCCCAACACCAGATTCCCGAGCAACTCCTGATTCAGTATTTCTATGAGGGCCTATCTGAGTTGGACAGAGACAAGATCGATTCTGCCAGTGGATGAGCATTGATGAATAAGACTCCTGCAGAGGCAATGAGGCTAATCTCTGTGATGGCTGAGACTTCCCAGCAATTTCATAGGCGAGCAGACATGCCCACCAGACGAGTTAACGAGGTTTGTATTTCTAACATGGAAAGTAAGATTGAGCAACTTACTGATTTGGTGAGCCAGCTTGCTGTGAGACAATTGCAGACAATTAAGGTATGTGGGATATGCTCAATTCAAGGACACACCTCGGATGGTTGTCCAGCCATGCAAGAATGTACATAGATGAATGTTGTGGGAGGATTCCAGGATCCACCCCAGAGAAGTTATGACCCATATTCAAATACTTACAGCCCAAGGTGGAGGAATCATCCCAATTTCAGCTACAAGCAGCCTGGATTTCAGCCTCAACAATCCGGTTTCCAACCCCCAGTGAGAAACCCAGTACCTCCACCAGCAGAGGCTTCAGGTTCGTCAGTCGAATTGCTAGGCGTTTTCCATACTACTTAGTACTTTTCCTATTTATTAATTTATTTCAATTCTAGCTAAATTGATGACATACAATTTGTTTGTTATTTTTATTAGTTTGATTATGAGTAGCTAAATCTTTAATTCTAGTCAGAGGAATTACACCCTAGATGTGAATTAAATTGTGAGATCAATTTTTTCTTAATATCAATTAAGTTTGGATTATTTATTTATTCTCCGCTTTGTATGTTAGATTATTTAGTATTAATTGAATAGCTGGTAGCATTCAATTCTTCCTAGGTAGTCTAGTCAACTCGAATACACGAGGTTCGGTATTCCTAAGAGTTTCAATTCAATTAATCACGTGGTACGTAGGTTAGCGTTTTGAAGGAAATAAATAATCAACGTGCAATTAAACAAGGTTTGATTAATTGTAAATTGAATTGGGTCCTAGACTATCGAAATCAATGTTCTAGGAGGTTCCAGGACAGATATTCGATTATAGATGCAGTTAACGGAGGTTCCTTAATTGCTGGGTTAGATTTATAGGACTGAACTGTTAGGAGGTTCCAACAGGGAAAACCAATATAATCAAGGTTAATTGGGAAAATTTGTGCATCGAGGATCAATTTATCACATCAGGGTGGAAACAATTCCTTTGACTAGATTATTTCCTAAATTTGATTTAAGCAAATTCCTGTTTTCTTTATTAATTTTAATTGAAGTTTATTTAAGTAGATTAAATTCTCAAAAACCCTCCCCTTTTGGTTACCAGTTTCTGATTTAATTAATTCACTACCCTGCTTCCAGTGGAGACGATCCTACTCACTACTTGCTATTTTATTCTGTGTAGAGTAGGTATTTATTTTTGATTGGTTGACGACCCACCAAATTTTGGCGCCGTTGCCGGGGAGCACGGTTTAGTGTTTTTAATTTTAGTCAGAATTGTTTGTTCCTGTTTATGGTTCGCTCTTCTCGTACAGGCAAGTTAATCTTTTCACAGAGTGCAAATGGAAATTCATGCCAGGTAAGTTAAAGCCAAGATGGCATGACCCGTATTTGGTGGTAAGTATTTCTCCTTATGGCATGTTTGAGATTCAAATTTTAAAATCAGGCAAAGTGTTTTGTGTTAATGGTCATAGACTTAAACCTTTTCTTGATAATGATATTATTGAGCATGTGGAGGAGATTACATTATTTCAGCCATTGTATGTGGAGTTGAAGCATAACTGTGTCTAGCCAAAGACATAAAAGAAAGGCGCTTGTTGGGAGGCATGTCCCCAGTAACGGAACCAAAAAATTTTTGTTCTCTGCCTTCTTAATTTCTTCAATCCAGTCCAATTAGATTTTCTTCTTCTCAACTTTCAACTTCTTCCAAAATCTGTCCAAAATCTCTTTTCTTTGCTCTCATTTATGAAATCTCCCCTGCAAGTAAAATTAGCCTATTAGCTCATTAAATCCCTCAAAACAGCCCTCAAATTGCACTCAATCCACCACTTAAATTCCAGCTTATCAAATTCCCCCACACCTAAACAATGCTTGTCCCCAAGCATGACTCAAAACTAAACAAGAATCACAAAGCAGACACAACACAACAACTTGGCTTCTCAATAGGCAATATGTAACTAAGCAAGGTTTGCAATCCACATAGGAGTTTTCATAGCATCAAGCATTTGTAATGACTATACCACTTCCTCATAACTTCCCAAACTCAAATAACACATAAAAGTGAAAACCACCTCACCGGTAATCTCTCATGCACTCAAAAGTGTTTCAAGGACATTTAAACACTCAATTCATCACATAGCATGTTCTTGCCATAAGCTTGCAAAATTATCACATTACTATCACTCAAATAAATCAAAGTACAAATCAAAAGGTCTTCGTCAAGGGTCATCATGGGGCTCAGGACAAGGTAGGATAAACAAGGATTAAACAAAGGCTAAAGTCATGAAAGAAAGAACACACTTGATTGTTAACTTTCAACCATCTTACCGAGGATGACCCATGCAAGACACTAGTAACCCACAAAGGATTCCAAACTTGGCTCTTTCCACAATCCTTTTTTTTTTTTTTTCTTCTTCTTTTTTTTTTTTTTCTAGCCACACAAATTCATTTGAATTTGTTTATATTGGCTCCTTTTCTTTCTTGTCTTCTTTTTTTTTTTTCATTTTCTTTTTTTCTTACTTTTCAACAGCCTTGGTCAGAGCACAACTTATCCTTAATGAGTTACTATTGCCTTACAATGTCCGCCTTCAAACCACAACCTCAAGAAAACAACCAAGTATATGCTCCTTTCAATAACTAGGGAAAAAGAGCAAGCTAAACACAGGCCTAGGTTTAATTTAGTGGCTTTAAAATCAAAGAAACAGGTCCAAGCCTCAAAAAGGTTACTAAGGGTAAGCATTGAAGGTTGGATTTTTAGCAAGCCAAATTTGGTTATCCTATTGCCTTTATCCTTTTTGTACTTCAAATTCACAAGCAATGGTAACATGCATAACAAAGCAAGTTCTAGAATATGCAAACTATGTGTGAAACACTCTAAAGAAAAACAATCGAGCACAAGAAAGAATTGTTGCTCATTAAGGCCCAAAATCTCACTTTATATGGCTTTTGGTGTCACACCAACATGCATCATCATTTGAGTTATCACAAAGAAGAGTTATAGTCATCCAACACCAAATACTACTAATTCTTCCTACATTTCATCCTTACCACACCAAATCACACATTGCATATCAATTCTCCAACACACAACACATAACATCTACATCTCCCCCACACCTAGACTCTAAACACAATAAAACACAAAACATCCCCAAAACAATAATCATACAAAACAATCCCCCCACACCTAAAAAATCTACATTGTCCCCAATGTAGAAAAAAAAATAGGCATAAAAAGGATCGCAAAAACACACACCACCAAGACAAAATAAAAATAAATAAAATAAATAACTAAAACAAACAAAAGTTAGTAAAGGGACAAGAAGCTTCTCTAGGTTGGAGGAATTGGTGGTTTCAAGCCCACATGTGGGCAAAGGGCATGTGATGACCGCTGCTGCTTCGTTGGATTCCGGTTGGTTCTTTTGCCGCATGGGACACTGTAGAGCAACGGGTAATGGTGTAGAGAGTGTCTCCGCTTCTGAAGAACTTGATTCATCACGCAATACAATTGTGGTCAGAGCTCTCTTGCGAACCATATTCGCTGCACCAGAAAGTAGAAAACAACACAATCAGCCAAAGTTTCAATTTGCAAAAACAGAGCGTGTGCAGAGAAATGAAAAGAAAACAGCAAGAATTAATTCCCCAGGAGGAATGTGGAGGCCTCCGCCAATAGACAGAGTCAGAAAAACAGAACCGTAGAGAAGGTGGGGCAAAATGTTGAAGAAATCAAGTCTGTTAATGGCCGGCCAGACGAATCTGCCAAATCCGCGTGCGGTGTACGGCGCCGACGGAGACCCGTCGCACCCTGGACGAAATGACGGCTGGCTAAGGCGAAAGAACTTGATGAGTCGCCGCCGCTGAACTGGAACGGTGGCGCTAAACTGGAACGGTGGCGCGGCAGTGAACCCGTCAATCGACCGCCTAAGGCCTCGACTGAGTGAAGTTGGCGAAGAACAACCGGTAGAAGAAGCTAAACCGTCGGCGGACTAGAGGATTGCGGCAGAAATAACTGGGAGTTCACTTGGCGGAGGGAGGTGGATGGAGGTTGGCGGTGGAATTTACTTGGCGGATGGAGGGAGCGCCGCTACGTTGTGGGTAGACTCGGCTGATGAAGAGAAGAAAATAAAAGTCGAAGTGAACCCTAATTAACAATTGGAAAAAACAAATACTATTTTTTTTAAAAAAATTGGAAAATTTTTTTTTTTTTTTTTTGTTTTTTTTTTATGAAGGAAGAACTTTAGTCGACATGCCCATGTGGGAAGAAAACTTGTATTCTGTTGGGAACTGAAAATTCTTTAAGAAACACAACAGGTTTTTTTTTTGACATGGGCATGTCACAAGCAAACTTGTATTCTGTTGGTGAACCAAAAATTCTGTAAGAAACACACAGATTTTTGACATGGGTATGTCACAAGCAAACTTGTATTCTGTTGGTAACCAAAAATTCTGTAAGAACACAACAGATCTTTGACATGGGCATGTCAAAAAAAAAAAATTTTGTTCTCTGCCTTCTTAATTTCTTCAATCCAGTCCAATTAGATTTTCTTCTTCTCAACTTCCAACTTCTTCCAAAATCTGTCCAAAATCTCTTTTCTTTGCTCTCATTTATGAAATCTCCCCTGCAAGTAAAATTAGCCTATTAGCTCATTAAATCCCTCAAAACAGCCCTCAAATTGCACTCAATCCACCACTTAAATTTCAGCTTATCACGAATCAATGATTAAAGGATTGACAGCTACGGTGCAGGGTCTTGTTGAGAGAGATTTCGCAAGAGAACAACAACAACAGGCTGTAATTATAAATTTGGAGAAACAAATCTCTCAGCTAGCCACTCAAGTTAATCAGAGAGACCGAGCCCAAAGGAAGCTTCCGTCTCAGCCAGGTAGTTCCACTGAAAATGTGAGTGCCATTACTTTGAGGAGTGGAAGAGAATTGCCAGAACCTAAAATTCCGCCCGTCAAGGTTCAAGAGCCTTCTCAGACGCCAGAAAAGGAAGAGGCAGTGGAAGAGTTTCCAGAGAAAGAGGTAACTCCTAAATTCATTGTACGAAAAACTGAGAGTGTGATTCCACCCCCTTTTCCTGGCAGGTTAGTCCAAGTGAGAAAGGAGTATAGTGACGATGAGGTACTTGAAGTATTTCACAAAGTGGCAATAAACATACCATTGATGGAGGCCATTGCACAGATTCCACGGTATGCGAAATTTTTAAAATCGTTGCTGACCAAGAAGATAAGACCTGAAGGTAAAATCTACGTGAACGAGAATGTGTCCTCGGTTCTTCAGCGCAAATTGCCTCAAAAGTGTACTGACCCAGGTATTTTTGCTATTTCTTGTGTTATTGGGTCACAATTTATAAAATCAGCCATGCTGGATTTAGGAGCTTCAATAAATGTTATGTCTCTATCTTTGTTTAATAAGTTGAAAATTGGAGCTCTTAAGAACACGAATGTGATTGTCCAGTTAGCCAATAGGTCGATGATTTATCCAAAGGGGGTAGTCGAGGATGTATTAGTTAAATGTGATAAGTTGATCTTTCCTGCTGATTTTTACATTCTTGACATGAATGATGAACATGTGACAAATTCTGATATTCTTCTATTGGGTAGATCATTTATGAAAATGGCTAAGACAAAGATTGATGTAGATGCTGGTGTGTTTACTTTTGAGTTTGATGGTGAAAAAGTACAGTTTAACATGTATGAAACAATGAAGTATCCACCGGACTCTGAATACTTTGTCAATGTTAGCCTGGTTGATTCTATTGTGCAAGAAGAAGTTGAATTCAATTTGATGCTTGATGAGCTTAATTTTGTGTTACAGCATAGTTTGCAGGGAACGGATGCTCAAAAAGATGTGAATGAATCTGTCATTGAGGCAATCAAGGCATTTCATGCCAATCCTGAACTGCCACTGAGGTTTGCTAACCATTACTTGGGATTGCCTATTAGTTATGAAAATATTTTACCTTCTCTGGTACAGGCCCCTAAATTGGAGTTCAAATTGTTCCACGATCATCTCAAATATCTTCTGTTAGAGCCCGAGTCAAAATCGTGGTGCAAGGAAATGAAAAAAACCATTCAGGATGAGCAGCTACGGAGGAAGAAATGTGTGGTTGGGAAGAAGGTATTTTTCACAGAGTGCAAATGGAAATTAATGCGTGGTAATTTCAAATCAAGACGGCACAAACCCTATATTGAGGTAAGTATTTCTTCTTCTTGTGTAGTTTAAATTAAAGATTTAGAGTCCGAAAAAATATGGGTTGTGAATGATCATCGACTCAAATCTTTTCTTGTGAATGGTAGAACTATTTCTAATAATGAAATTTGGTTATTTCTACTTATTTATGAAGATTAATTAGAAGTAGGTCTGTGTCTAGCCAAAGACATTAAAGAAAGGCGCTTATGGGAGGCAACCCAAATTTTTTCTAAGTTTTTTTGAAGTAGGTTTAGCCTTTTAAATGTATTTTTAAGTGATTTTTAGCTGAGAATTTCTAGGGGAATTAAAGGTTTGGGCAGGATACAATTCTTCCTCTGATATGCCCAGGTCAAGGTTCGCATGTTTTTTTTGTATTTTCTGAAGGCTTGGGCAGAATACAATTCTTTCTTTGGCATGCCCAGGTCAAGGTTCGCATGTTTTTTTTTGTATTTTCTGAAGGCTTGGGCAGAATAGAATTCTTCCTCTGACATGCCCATGTGAGTTTTCCTTTGATTTTTAAGGAATGGGGGCAGAATACAATGTTTCCTCTGACATGCCCAGGTCAGTGCCTTTTATTTTCCCACGGTTTTCTTTGCTTTTTCTTTGGAATTTTTAAGCACTTGGGCAGATTACAATCTTCCATCTGGCATGCCCATGTCAGTTCCATTAAAAAAAAAAAATGGTCCCGAAAAAAAAAATTCTTTCCTTTTCCATTTTTAATTAGGGTTCCTAATATTATTGTGGGTTATCCTTTTTTCTCTGCAGTTAGCGGCGGCCGTTTTTTTTCCTTTTCCCCAACCACACCGCTGTCACATTCCTTCATAATCTCCTTCACAAATCGGCCATTGCTCGTCTTTCGCCGGGAACTGCGTCCACTCCGCATTTCTTCCCTTCGATATCCGACCGGCATTGGAAGCAAACCGCGATCCCCATTCTTCCCTTTGCCCATTCGTTCTCCGCGGGGGTCGACTTTGGTTCTATTAGTAATCTTCTCGCAGCATTCTTACAGACAGCCGACGACCTTGCTGCTTCTTTCGGTCGTTTATCGCAGACTCACTCGTCCAAGGTGTACCTCAATTCTCTGGGCGGGGTTGCTGTCGCGCCGCAGTTCCGCGTTATTCCATCGCTCAGTGAATCTTTTTTTTGGTGGGCGACCGTTTTTGTTTGAACTTTGGTGCCGCATTTTCTTCCGTTGTTCCGTGCGTTTTGCCCTGTTTCTCTGCCTCAGCAAGCCATTCTTTCGACTAGGTTGTGCACGTTTACAATAGGCACATCAGCCTCACTCCGAACCAGCGTTTTCTACAAGTCACCCAGTTGCTCCGGCCTTTCACGGGCATCAGTGTCGACCGCACTTCGAAGTTACCGTCTGCTTTGGTTTCCGCCCTGTTTTCGGGAGTCATAACACTCAGTCCAGATTTTTCAGTTCATCCCGGCAACCCAGCTGTTGTTCATAATTGTTTGCAACTATGGTGCGCAAGAAGGCTCCAACAACAATTGCATTGCGGGATGAATCCAGCTCCTCAGACGAAGAGGCCCATTCTTCTCCACTGGCCGTGGCTCGACAACCCTCCAAGCGGCAAAAGACCCAACAGGAATCCAACGAAGCAGCAACGGTCATCACATGCCCTTTGCCCACATGTGGGCTTGAAACCACCAATTCCTCCACCATAGAGAAGCTTCTTTTCCCTTACTAACTTTTGTTTGTTTTAGTTATTTATTTTATTTATTTTTATTTTGTCTTGGTGGTGTTTGTTTTTGCGATCCCTTTTATGCTTTTTTTTTTTTTTTTCTATATTGGGGACAATGTAGAGTTTTAGATGTGGGGGGATTGTTTTGTATGATTATTGTTTTGGGGGATGTTTTGTGTTTTATTGTGTTTAGAGTCTAGGTGTGGGGGAGATGTAAATGTTATGTGTTTTGTGTTGGAAAATTGATATGCAATGTGTGATTTGGTGAGGTAAGGATGAAATGTAGGGAATATTTGTAGTATTGTGTGTTGGATGGCTATAATTGTTCCTTGTGATAATTCAGATGATGATACTTGTGTGAGTGGCACCCAAAAAGCTAGAAACAGTGAAATTTTGGGTCTTAATGAGCAAAAATTCTTTCTTGTGCTCAATTGTTTTTTTTTAGAGTGTTTCACACATAGTTTGCATATTCTAGAACTTGTTTGGTTATGCATGTTACCGTTGCTTGTGAATTTGAAGTACAAAAAGGATAAAGGCAATAGGATAACCAAATTTGGCTTGCTAAAAAATCCAACCTTCAATGCTTACCCTTAGTAACCTTTTTGAAGCTTGGACCTGTTTCTTTGAATTTAAAGCCACTAAATTAAACCTAGGCATGTGTTTAGCTTGCTCTTTTTGCCTAGTTGTTGAAAGAAGTACATACTTGGTTGTTAACTTGGGTTTGTGGTTTGAAGGCGGACATTGTAAGGCAATAGTAACTCATTAAGGATAAGTTGTGCTCTGACCAAAGGTGTTGAAAAGAAAAAAAAAAGAAAAAAAAGAGAGAAAAAGAAAAAAAGTAAAAAAAAAAAAAAAAAAAGGAGAAAAGAAGACAAGAACGAAAAGGAGCCAATATAAACAAATTCAAATGAATTTGTGTGGCTAGAAAAAAAAGGGAATTGTGGAAAGAGCAAAGTTTGGGATTCTTGGTGAGTTACTAGTGTTTTGCATGGGTCATCCTCGGTAAGACGGTTGATGGTTAACAATTAAGTGTGTTCTTCCTTTCATGACTTTAGCCTTTGTTTAATCCTTGTTTATCCTACCTTGTCATGAGCCTTATTCTAATCCTTAACTAAGACCTTTTGATTTGTACTTTGATTTATTTGCGTGATAGTAATGTGATAATTTTGCAAGCATATGGTAAGAACAATGCTATGTGATGAACTTGACTGACTACGTCCTTTAAACACTTTGATTGCTTGAGTGAATTAATTGAGATGATGGTGTCTCTCGTGCTTGTTATTTGAGTTTGGAGAGTTATGAGGAATGAGTATAGTCGTTACAAATGCATGATACTATGAAAATTTCTTATGTGGATTGCGAGTCTTGCTTGATCGGATGTTGCATATTAAGAATCCAATTGTTGTTTGTTACTTGTGTTTTGTTTATGTGTCAAGTCTTGAGTCATGCTTGGGGACAAGCATTGTTTAGGTGTGGGGGATTTTGATGAGCTGATATTTTATTATACGATTTGGTGCTGAATTGGGCAAAGTTGGATGTTTTGGTGAGGCTTAATAATGGTTTTTATATTTGCAGGGAATTATATTGATTTTGAGAAGGATTGTGCAATTTTGGACAAAAAGAGGGCGAATTGGAAAATTGAAGAAAATGAGTTGGGTTAATATTTGAATTTAGAATTTAATTGTTAATTTGACTGATATATTGTATTGAAGGAGGGGGATTTTTGGGAAAGACAAGAAAGAAAGAATGGCCAAATTGGAAAGGAAGAATTATATAAGGTAGGGAATAAAAAAGGAAAGAATGGCAGGATTTTTGTTGATTGGAGATTTGATTGTCTTGATTGCCGGGACCATTTTTGAAAAAAGGAAAGACTTTGGTGATTGGAGGGAATACTTTGACTACAGAGGGATATTATCATTCTGGGGTATCATTCTTTAGGGGAGGATTTTGACTTTGGACTTTTGGGAAGAGTGGACAGAAGACGGGGACGGCTGAGACCAAAAAGAGACAAAGGGTTGCAGCAGCTTTTTGGACAATTTTTTGGGATAGCTCTCCTGCAGAAGAATTCATCAATTAGTAGTATTTCTATTTCTTAGTTTTTAGTTTTAATTCATGGAGTACAATTTTTACATGATGTTTTGTTTTTCAGTTTTGAGTAGCTAGATTTCTTAAGTCTAGTCAAGGGAATAAAAACCCCTCGATGTTACTTTAATCGTGAGATCGAATTGGTGTTATTATTAATTGATTATTGGTTTCTTATTTATTCTTGTGCATTTTTGAGGATTATTGGCACTGTATGTATAGCTGGTAGCATGCGGGCTTTCCTAGGTAATCCAATCTACTAGAATACACGAGGTTCGGTATTCCTTAGAGTCAATGAATTAATCACGTGGTAAGTAGATTAGTGAATTGAAGAGAATAAATAATCAAGTGCAATTAAGCTAATTGGGTTAATTGTAATTGAATTGGGTCCTTGGCTATCGTGATCTAGGTTCTAGGAGGTTCTAGAATTGATCATCGATTATAGATGCGATTAACGGAGGTTCTTTAATCGCTGGCTTTAATTAATAGGACTGAATTGTTAGGAGGTTCTAACAATGCAAACCGATGTAACCAGTAGTTAATTAATATATTTTTGCATCAATGATTGATTAGTGCATCGAGGTGGTCCAATTCCCTTGGCTAGACGTTTTTCCAAACTTGGATTTTTACAATTTGTTTAATTTCTTGCAGTTTAATTTTATTGATTTTTGTTTGTTTACTTAAAAACAAACCCCCCCATTTTGGTTACGTACTTTTGACCAAATTTAGTTCATTCAGTTGCTCCCTGTGGATACGATCCTACTCGCTCTATACTATTTTTAATAGTTTTAAAAGTAAGTTTATTTTTGATTGGCCTGACGACCTATCAGTGGTCAGCTGGAGGGAAGAAGAAGAAGAAACCGGGGGGTTTTCCACGGGAGACTTAGATAGTTTTAATTAATTTATTTTCCAGGTATCTCAACTTTTCATGTTCTTTCTTTAAATTATTATAGTTTATTTTAATTATTAATTAGATATCCTAAGCCTGAATTTATATTTATACTCTTTTAATTTGAAGCGATTGAAGGAGGCAAATAGGTAGGAGAGGCAGATCCAAAATGGCATTGGGAGGAAAAGAGGCCAGTGGTAACAATTGCATCTTCTAGGAACAATTGCATCCATTTCAGTTCTCGTTGAAGTTGTAGAACCTGATCTTTGAGACGATGGAGGAATTTTCCTTGTTCAATCAACAAACCAGCTATTGTTTTCAGAGAGAGTAAGATGGCAGACTCGGCCATTTGGAAATATCTTTGATGCAGAAAATGGCTGGATTGGTGTATGCTTTAGTTTAGCTTTATTTAGAGAATTCTGGCGGGGTGTGGGTAATCTCTCCTTTGTATATATAAAAGCAGCAGTATGAAATGGGTGCATTATATTGTCCATGTTGGGTGAAATAGAAAGGAAACTGGAAATTTTCCAACCCCTACGTCTCTACTGTTCACAGTTGACATTTTTTCTTCCTTCTTTTTTTTATTTATTTTTCCAGGCTTCTTCGTGTGGTCTTTCCTGGAGGGTTAGTTAGCCTGTCCATTCATTAAGTCTTTTTTGAAGAAAGAAAACTTTAACTGATAGTGAAGGGGTGAAGGCTTATCCCCATTGGCCAGTCTTGGAGGCTGAATTTTATGAAATAATTAACAGCTTTGAAGAACCACATGAACATAATCAATACTCCCTCCGGAGAGACTACATTCTAGTCCATGTATATTTTTTGAGGAAAGAATGATAAGGGTATTTTAGTCCATGTGTATTTTTTCTGATTGAAGAAATATATTAATGAAAATTAGATAGCTTCAAAGGATATATTATATTTAGGCCCAACTACTTGTCATATATTTTGTTTGACTATTACTTCTAACGTTTTCATAACACACTCCCTACCCTCTTTGATTAGGAGCCAAGAATTTTAAATTATAAGGCCCAATAATTAAGCAAAACTTGTAACATATGAGAGTTAAATTAAGGTAATTAAGGCTAATATTTAATTTAAATTTGTAAAATATTTTAGCTTTTTAATGTAATTTTTAAAATTTTTGGTCTTAAATTACTCATACTTAATAGTATAATTTAATAACAGAAGGGAGTAATACATATATGGAGCTGGGATGGCCACTTAAACTCTTCCGCTAAAGTGTAAATTAATTAAGTTAGGAATTATCTTAAATTATTAGATATAGATATTAATTTAAATTAGTTAAAGATAGCAATTAGTAGGAGGTATGTTTTTTATATAATTTGAATATCCGAAACCTATACAATGAAACTATCTCCTTATTTAACTTTTTATTCTTTAGTCCTCCTTTAGTCTTTCAAAATCTCAACAAAATAACAAATATTAAACTCTATATATACAATTTTATAATAAAAATTAATATAAAATCCTCCTTTTACATACAAATACTAGTGAATAATTCAACATACAATAATTAATTGTCCTAAAATGATCATGGTTCATCAATTGTAATTAAAGACACATGACTTATCTTATCTGAAATTCCTATACTTTTTGAGAATTTTTGAGACATATCTAAAATATGTAATTTTTCAAAATTAACTAAAAATTGAAAACCATCAGGAATCTCTTCTAACTTAGGAAAAGCTTGCAAGGCAAGAGTACGAAGATTAGGCATGGCTCCTTCCTCCACCACCCATTTCTCCAAGTCCTCAAAGTAGTAGAGATGGAGTTCCCTGAGTTGAGGAAAACCCATGGCATGAAAAACCATTTCTTTTCCCAACATATGTCTTAATGTGAGTAGACGCAAGTGGGTGAGTTTCTCCAATGTCCCACTTATTACTTCCTCTGCATCCAATCCACAAGAAAGAATATCTAACCGAACAAGACTTGAAGACATGTTGGATTCAAATTTTGGAAATTTCCATAACTGCCCCCAAATACCCAAATGGTGGATGTTCCTTCCAAACAAGAGCTGTTTTAGAACCCTTAACCCTTTCTCCTTTTCTGAATACAAATCACACCAAATATCCCTGATTGATAGCAGTTGTAATTTGTTGCTACTCTCTGCATAATTTGCAATCATTTCCAAGTTTTCAAACTCCACGCATTTGGATATTGTAAGTACTCGTAAATTATTCAATTTTAACAAATCTTCTGTGTAACAATATTTATCATCAAAATTCTCTAGTATCTCCAACTCATTCAAACCATCAAGTCGTACTCTCTTGCACCTCCGCAAATCAAAAGGCAAATACAAACATGTCAATTCTTTCATGTTCCACAAAATATTTGGTACTCTCACCTGAAATTGGTATACTCGTAAATCAAGGGTCTGCAAATACTTCAAATTCCCTAGAGACGATGGCAACGTACCAAGGAAGGAACCTTCGAAGCTCAAATATCTCAAATGGATTAGCTTTCCTATTGCTTTCGGAACCTTCCATCCATACTCATGATCAGCATCTAGGCCTTCAATAGACAAAACATGAAGCATCTCAAAGTTATTCAGCTGTGACTCAATCGCCCTTGCCATTCGTCCTTCGTATCTACCATTAACCACAAATTGAAGCATCTGAATATACTTTGTGATTTCTTTTTTGGGGGGAACATATCTACACACATCATTGGAATCCAAATTGATGACAAGTCTACGAAGTTTACATGTAGAAGATTCATAGACTGAACCATATGGATCTTTTTTTTCAGAAGAATAATTTATACACTTGAGAAAACTTTCCTCTTCTGCCTTACGAAGGCACAGGTCCCTCATCAGATCATGAAGCCTACATGTTCTTCTGTATCTCATGTAACCATAACCCCAACCCCCACGACGTAATGTTCCCAATTGGACCACCCCTCGCTGTCCCAATTCACCCAAGTACCTCTCTGCCAACTCCATCATTGTTTCTTCCCCAACTCGATCTTCTGTTAAAACCATGCCTTCAGCTATCCACATTTGACATAAAGTTTCCGCTTCAATGTCAGTATCTTCTGGGAAGGCACTCAAATATAGAAAACATGGTTTCAACTGGAATGGCAAGTCATAGTAGCTTAGAGCTAATATCCTCTCCAATTCACCTTTACCTTTCCCAATGCCTTTCTGCTTCCATAAATATGATTTGATATCTTCATTCACTTTCGCCCAACCCTTCAAAGTATTATTGGCTAAAAGAATCCCACCAAGAACAACCACAGCTAACGGTAGACCACCACAATACTTTACCATTTTCTTTCCTAATTCTTCCACTTCATTCAGCTGAGTATTATTGCAGTCCCCTGTTCGAGTGATCAAATAATTAACGGCTTCCTACGTAATTTGCAAACCAGTACCAGGTACATATAACAAATAGGAGCACCGATAATTATTTCAATGAAATTGAAATATAGAATTTTGGAATAATTTTTTAGAAGTCATGGCCAATCATCCGTAAGAGACACAAAAATTTCCATGCCAACAACAAAAACAACATAATGAGTAAAAGTGAGAAGATTACATACCTTCATCATATCTTTCTGGCAGTGCCTTTCTTTTGAGCAAATCCCAGCTTTCATCGTCGCTTAGAAGCCGAGGTTGATGGTGGAAGCCATCAGGACCAATGTGCATTGCCACTTCTCTTTTACGAGTAGTAAGCAAAATTTTGCTACCTCTCTCATTACTCGGGAAGGCAATTTTAATGGATTCCCATGCTTCTTCTGTCCATATATCATCAAGAACTATCAAGCATTTACACTCTTGCCGAATTTTGAAAAGTTTTGGGATTAGCTCATCTTCCTTCAGTTTTTCAATCTCATCTTTCTTTTCAGGGAGAAGTTTGATCATTATCCTTTGCAAGATGTCCTTTGTCTGCCATTGTTGGGATACACAGGTCCAAGCAAATCTATTGAAGTAGCGCTTCACTGTTGGATGCTTATATACCTTATTGGCAAGGGTTGTCTTGCCTAATCCACCCATACCCCAAATGGAAACAACTCTAACATCATCTTCACTCACCAAATGTTTCACAAGCAGATCTACATGGTCCTGAAGTCCAACAAAATCCTCCTCTTCAACAAAGGAATATGTCCGTCTCAAAAGTTGTTTCCTAGAACTTGAGCCTTCTTTCTCCATTATATCCCTTAGGCCATACGCTTGAAAATTATTCTTGAGATTCAAGATCCTTGTGTTAAGAGCTTGTATTTCTGACCTGATCTTGTGACGGGGATAGGAGTCATGGAAGATGCAAGCTGATCTCCTGAGGATTTCGAGGAAACCTCCATCCATCGTCCTGGATCCAACTTTGAAGGCATAGTCCTCAAGCAAATATCCAGCATCATAAGCAACATCTTTAACTTCCAAGATGCACTCTTGGATAGTTCTTTTGTCATCAATCATATTTTCATCTGCATCTTCTAGGAACAATTTCATCCATTTCAGTTCTCGTTGAAGTTGCAGAACCTCATCTTTGAGACCATGGAGGAATTTTCCTTCTTCAATCAACAAATTACCTATAGTTTTTAGAGCAAGTAATACGGCAGACTCTGCCATCTGGAAATATCTTTGATGCAGAAAATGGCAGGATTGGTGTATGCTTTAGTTTAGCTTTATCTAGAGAATTGGCATGAGATATAGGAAATCTCTTATAAAAGCAGCTGTATGAATTGGCTGGATTATATTTTCCATGGTGGGTGAAATAGAAAGGAAACTGGAAATATTCCAAACCACTACGTGTGTACTGTTTACTTGAGAGGAACCTCACAGTCGAATTTATTCCTCCTCCCTTTTTTTATTTTTCGAGGCTTCTTCCTGTGGTCTTTCCTGTAGGGTTAGTTGGGCTGTCCAGTCATTAAGTCTTTTTTTAATTAAAGAAAAAATAAACTTTAACTAACAATAAATTGGTTAGGTAACAAAATTGCTTGTTATAATTAGCACCACTAGACTACTAGCTGCAACAGGATACATCAATATTCATGAGGCACAATTTTTGACTACCACTTCTTAGATAACATGTGTGTATGGAATTTCAATAAAGACTGCAACAATGCAGAGGTGTGTACATCAAGAAAAGATGATAGATAAAGCATTTAACTCAATTCTGCCTCACTAATTAAATTGCAATATAAAACCAAACCAAAGACCTAGGAATGCTTCATAAGGTTACATTATTCAAAAGAATTTGGTGCAATGACATGAGATCAGATTCTAACCTATGCTTTTTCTATTTGTGGTTTAGAAGCCAAAAGAGGTATTGACCACCAAAGTTAACTCAACCCTTCTCACCAATTAATGGCTGTATGCTGCAGTTTATGTGCATCACAACAGTGTTTCCATGTAAAATTGAACTAATTGAATTAAACATTCGATCACAAAGCTAAGTTAAACGTTTTAACCCAATGCACCCACTGCCAGGAACAAACCCCTAGAAACTAGGACAAGCCTCTTTGTTCTTGATTACATTTGCAGTTTCCAACTTCTCATATCTGTTCCTTACTTTCCTTCCAAATGATTCCAGGTCAACTTCCTCCCATTACGGAACCAAAGTGAAGTGATTGATGATAAACTCGAAACAATCTGCATCTAAAACACCTAAATCTACAAAATTCTTCTTAAACTATATCCTGTTGGAGGAAAAGAGTGTGAATGAGAAAGAGAAGTTTTGGAAATTTGGGAAAAACAAGCAAGCTAGTGAATCCCACATTGGTTGGGTGAGGAATAATAAGTTACTTTATAAGCTTTGAAGCTTTGAGTGAACTTTGAAATTTCTACACTAAATTATACATCGTATATCCCGCTCGCGTGCGTGCGCGCAGGGGGGGGGTGCAATCGAGGGACCAAAATAGCTTGACTTGTGTGCGAGCGCTTGCGGACACGAATGTCGGATCAACCTTCGTTTTGCTACTTACCGGATTCAATTTTTTTGCTACTCATTAATTTGATGATAAAACATTTGGAGAATGATTAAAGGACAATGAAGGTCCTTAATTTCGTTATTGAAGGACAATTAAGCCACGCCTTAATTTTGTCCAAGGAAAACTCCAGACTCCAGCCTATAAATACAGCACTCCTTCAATCTCCAAGAACACACAACAAGCAGAATTCTTATTCCTTCCTAAAGAAATTCTGCTCCTCCTTCTCTCTAAAAAGATCTCTCTCTCTACGAATTTTCTTTAAGCCTTCCCAGAAATCTTCTTCAGTGTTCAACAGCTGTTTTAGTTCGTTGGTAAGCCAGTTTTTGTGCTAAACTGAGTTTACGGTTTCCATTGTATCCTGGGAGGTAATTGCCCACGTATTCTCTAAGCACTAAATAGAGATGGCAAATTTATCTTAAGGAAATTGTACTTGCACAAGCCTTGGAATTTCTTACTAGACATCCTCGCTTTAACCAACATGAACTACGTCTAGTGAAGCAGGAACTACGTCTAGCAAAGCACGGACTACGTCTAGTAAAACAGGAGCTACGTCTAGTAAAGCAGGACGTACAACGTCACGTAAAGAGCAGACTACGTCTAGTGAAGAACGTACTACGTCTCCGGTCCTGGAACACACAAGTCTTCGAATTTCCTTCTAGCCATCATCGTTTTAACCAACAATCTTCAGATAAATCTTCCTTATTATTCATGGCTAGTTCAAGTGAAATTGCTGCCGAAGTGAACCCGACTGTCACCTCAAGTAAGGGCTTTGTGCCTTCAATGCCTACTATGCCAGGGAGCCACCATGAGAAACCCGAGAAGTTTCAAGGGGTTGCTATGTACTTCAAGAGATGGCAACAAAAGATGTTGTTCTACTTGACCATGTTGGGTCTTGGAAGGTTCGTGAAAGAATACCGCCCCAACGTCCCCGAAGGTGATAAGTCACTGGAAGACACCGTGGAGGCTTGGGAGTATTCGAACTTCCTGTGTCATAATTACATCCTGAATGGATTTCATGATTCCCTATACGCGATATATGGGACGTACAAAATGGCAAAGCAAATGTGGGAGGCTTTGGACCGTAAGTACAAAATCGAGGATGCAGGCTCAAAGAAATTTGTGGTCGGCCGCTTCCTCGATTACAAAATGGTTGACTCGAAATCTTTGATGAGTCAGGTGGATGAATTGCAGCTCATCTTGCAGGAGATAAATGCGGAAGGGATGGTTTTGAGCGAGGCGTTCCAAGTGGCGGCCATGATCGAGAAATTGCCACCAAGTTGGAAGGACTTCAAGAACTATCTCAAACACAAACGCAAGGAGATGACGATGGAGGATCTAGTTGTCAGACTTCGGATTGAAGAAGACAACAAGAAAGCTGAGATCAAGTCGGTCAACCCTGCAGAAGCCAAGGTCAATGTTCTGGAACATGGCAAGAGAGGCTTCAAGAGTAAGGCAAAGTTCACCGATAAAGGCAAGGCCAAGCTTGGGGCAACAGGAGGTGTCTCGAAGCAGAAAACCAAGTTCAAAGACAAGTGCTTCAACTGTGGAAAGCAGGGCCACAAGTCATCGGAGTGTCGTATTCCCAGGAAAAACTCCGAGGCAAACATGGTCCAGAAAAACCCGGAGGAGGAAATCAGTTTGGTTGCTGTGATCTCCGAGGTGAATATGGTGGAGTCGAACCAGAAAGAATGGTGGTACGACTCGGGCTCAACCAAACATGTTTGTGTCAATAGAGGACACTTCTCAACTCTTGTTTCGACCCATGGCGAGAAGCTGTATATGGGGAACTCGGCTGTCGCCAAAGTCGAGGGGAAAGGAACGGTTTTGCTCAAGTTGACTTCGGGCAAAACATTGACTTTGAAGGACGTGCTTTATGCTCCAGAAGTCTGAAAGAATCTTATTTCTGGGTTTATGCTGAATAAGCATGGATTCCGAGTTGTAATAGAATCGGATAAGATTATTCTTTCAAAGTCGAGATTGTACTTGGGGAAGGGGTATGCATCCGAGTGGATGTTTAAAATGAATGTAATGACTATTGCCAATAATAATGGAAATACCTCTTCTGCTTACTTGATTGAGTCTTCTAGCTTATGACATGGTAGACTAGGTCATGTTTGTTGGAGTAGAATACATAAGCTATGCTTGTATTGTACAGTTTCCCAGTTTAATATATCGATTTGTGTTTCAATTATATTTTGTTGTGCAGTTTTATGTCCATTTATATTATGTAAGTAGATGATGAGGTGTCTGGTGCGACACAGTAGATCTCATCATTGGTTGAAAGACATAATATATAAATGAGGTTCGGAACCGAGACAGCTTTGGACAAACTGTCGGTCTAGGTTATTATGTGATTCAGAAAATTAGTTTGTCTAAACTAATTGAATCATATAGATATGCCCGGGGCATATTGAACTTGACTCTTAGGAATCATTTGTCTTGTACTGATTTAATAGACAAATCGATCCTTGTATTCTATCTCTAAATCCCTAGACTCGAGTGGGCATGAGGATTAGACATAGTGTACTTTGATCTGCCAATGGGTGAGGTCAAATGTGGCCAATAGTCTCGGTGGGTTGGGTGCGCGTGTTTAGTTACTTGGTGTGTTGCTGCTTGTCGAAAGAAAACCATGTACCGGTGCGTCCGGGGTGATGGTGCTCCCGAGATAAGCTCGAAATGTTTATTATACTAAACCCGGCCGGTGGACTTATGTCCGGTATAGTAAAAAGGTCGAGTGGTACTAGTCTCGGAATATTAAGAAGTTGATGAATTAATTTATCAGTAAATTAATGAATTAACGAGCACTATATCTTTGATGTGGGGAGATTATGAATATAATTTAATTAAGTTGTTCCGGAAGCAATTATGGTGTAGGGTGGTAGTGCCATAATTAATCCGTTAGTGGTACGATTAATTATGTACTGGGTTAATGACAAAGGTAGATTTAATTAATTTAGAAATTAATTAATCCTTGTGTCAGTTGATTGTGAATCATCCCAGGAACTGGTTTGGGATAAGTGAATCCCTGTGTCAGTTGGGAGTGATTCATCCCAGGAACTGGATTGGGATAAGTGAATCCCTGTGACAGTTGGGAGTGTATCAGTCCAGGAACAGGATTGAAGGAAACAGAATCTGTATCAGTCCAGAAACAGGATTGAAGGAAAACAGAAACCCAGTAGGAAGACCAATCCTAAACCAACTTGGAGTCTCTCTTGTAACTCTATAAATAGACAAGGGATCAGTCATTCAGAATACAACAATAACACAATTAATCCACAGGATTTCTAGAGAGAGAAAATTCTAGAGAGAGAAAACATTTCTCTCTCCAAGTCGAATTTTCAAGAAAGTGTGCAGCTGGGTTTTGGGTTTCTAGTGGCTGAAATTTTGGCCTTGGTCTATACCAGCTGCGCGTAGCTTTCTCTTTCTGCGGGCGGTGCGTTTATAGTACGTGCCAGGTGCTGCGGGGCTAGAGTTTTCTAGCAGGTGGATTGTGGTGAGTAGCTGATCAATTGACTTCTAGTTCGTTGCCCACACAACGTGAAGTCATAGTCTTGAGGCATACAAGAGAATCACCAGGTGCACGCTTCAAAGGTACTTTTCTAAGATTCCGCTTTAATAGAAATTTTTGTTGCGTGGTAAATCGAGCAAGTGCAAACCCAGATCCTACCAAAATCTTTCAATGTTAATTATAATTCGATAAGTCGATTAATTAACTTGAACTATATCCCAAGTTTCCCAATTGATCTAAGTCATAAATGAAAAATATGCGTTGAGGCAAAATTGACTAGGTCATCGTTCCAAACGGTTGAAAGAAATAACGAACCCCTTGACTTAATACATAGCGATGTATGCGATTTGAAATCGGTTCAAACACTAGGCGGTAATAAATATTTTATTACCTTTATTGACGATAACACAAAATATTGCTATGTTTATTTGCTTAAAAGCAAAGATGAGGCATTAGAGAAATTTATTCTCTATAAAATCGAGGTTGAAAATCAACTTGGAAGACGAATCAAGAAATTGAGAAGTGATAGAGGTGGAGAGTACGAAGCACCTATCGGTGACTATTGTGTTAAAAATGGAATAATCCATGAAATAACTGCACCGTACTCACCTCAATCCAATGGGGTTGCAGAACGAAAAAATCGCACATTAAAAGAAATGATGAATGCGATGTTGTTAAGTTCAGGCTTACCTTCTAATATGTGGGGGGACGCTATTCTATCGAGTAATTACGTACTTAATAGAATACCTCGAAAGAAAGAAGGGAAAACCCCATATGAATTATGGAAAGGAAAAACACCTTCCTACAAACACTTACGAGTGTGGGGGTGCCTAGCAAAGGTAGCAGTACCAACACCAAAGAAAATAAAGATTGGTCCCAAAACGGTGGATTGTGTCTTTATTCGCTACGCTCATAATAGTACTGCATACCGATTTCTTGTGTATGATTCGAAAATACTTGATATACACAAGAATACTATCATGGAATCAAGAAATGCATGTTTTTTTGAAAATGTATTCCCTTGGAAATCAGTTGGGGAAACTGGCTCTAAAAGGCCTAGTGAAACCATCAATGAAGAACCACCGAGTCAAAAAGTTGTAGAGTTAAGACGTAGCAAAAGAACAAGGATAGAGAAATCATTTGGGGATGATTTTGAAACCTTTCTTGTTGAGAAAGAACCATAGACTTATGCTAAAGCTGTGAATTCTTCGGAAGCACCTTTATGGAAAGAAGCCATAAAAAGCGAGATTGATTCTATTTTACAGAATCATACTTGGGAGTTAGTGGATCTCCCTCCTGGCTGTAGTCCGTTAGAGTCAAAATGGATTTTCAAACGGAAAATAAAAGCTGATGGCTCTATCGACAAATACAAAGCTAGGTTGGTAATCAAAGGGTATAAGCAACGAGAAGGCTTAGACTACTTTGATACGTATTCTCCGGTAACGAGGATAAATTCCATAAGGATGATACTAGCTATCGCAGCCTTACGGAATTTGGAAATACATCAAATGGATGTAAAAACAGCTTTCTTAAATGGAGATTTAGATGAAGAAATCTACATGGAACAACCCAAAGGGTTTAAAGCTCCAGGTTCCAATAAGAAAATATGTAAACTGGTTAAGTCATTATACGGTCTAAAACAAGCTCCTAAGAAATGACATGAGAAGTTTGACCATGCAATGATAACCAGCGGATATAAAATTAATGAGTGTGATAAATGTGTCTATGTAAAGGAAATCGGAGATGATTATGTCATCTTATGTTTGTACGTAGACAACATACTCATAGTTGGTAGTAGTGACAAACTGGTCAAATCTACCAAAGCCATGTTAAATTCAAAATTTGACATGAAAGATATGGGACTGGCGGATGTGATTCTTGGAATCCGAATCATCAGGTCCTCGGAAGGTCTAATTTTGAGTCAAGCTCATTATGTAGACAAGATTCTAGGGAAATTCAATCAGAATGACTCTGGAATTGCAAGAACGCCATTAGATAACAATCTCCATTTAGCTAAAAATCGTGGAGAGAGTATTTCTCAGGTTGAATACTCCAGGATAATTGGGAGTTTGATGTATCTAATGAGCTGTATTAGACCAGATATTGCTTACGTGGTAAGCAAATTGAGTTCATACACGAGTAATCCAGGAAAAGATCACTGGACGACAGTAATCAGGGTAATAAGGTACCTAAGATATACTCGTGATTATGGATTACATTATACCAGGTATCCATCTGTGATAGAAGGCTATACAGATGCTAACTGGATATCTGATATAAATGATTCGACATGCACGAGTGGCTATGTGTTTACACTTGCAGGGGCTGCCGTGTCATGGAAATCCTCTAAACAAACGGTGATAGCAAGATCCACAATGGAATCAGAGTTTATTGCTCTAGATAAATGTGGAGAGGAGGCTGAATGGCTACGCCATTTTCTAGAGGATGTCCCAAAATGAGAGAAACCTGTGCCACCAATTTGCATTCATTGTGATAGTCAATCTGCAATTGGCAGAGCACAGAGTACAATGTACAGTGTTAAATCGAGCCATATTCGTCGTCGACACAATACCATCAGACTACTGCTCTCAAAAGGAGTTATCTCAATTGACTTCGTAAGGTCAAAGGATAACATCGCGGATCCGCTAACCAAAGGGTTAAATAGAGAGACAGTTGAAAGATTGACGAAAGGAATGGGAATAAATGCCTGTGAAGGATAAAAGGTTTTTGAAGGAAAACCCAACCTAGTTGACTGGAGATCCCAAGATCTAGGTTCAAAGGGACAACCTAGTCATAAAACCTAATACGGTCACTGTGGGGGCAACCTCAACTCATTCCTGTCAAGAATTAGTGACAATATGGGAAAGGCTAGCGTTTGTCGCTTTAATGACTCTTAAAAAAAAAGTAACAGCAGTTACGTTTCAATTTAAGAAGTCACCTATGTGAGAGAGAAGTGGGGCCGCTTCAAAGGAGAATTGAACAGGCTTAATTCTTTAAAAACTCTTGCAGAACCAGGACGTGTTTCATAGCCATAATGAACAAAACCATGAGAACTGAACAGTTGAGATTGGTTCCTGTGTAGGGTACGTGGACCTTCACACTAAAAAGCAGGACAGTTCAAGGACATCACGTCTACTGGACAGCTAGTAAAGAAAGCGCGGTCTACAAAGGGGAAGTTCAAAGGTTAACACCTACTTTCTCTTTCCAGGGACTGGTCACTGAACACTGACTAACCGATATATATCTCATTCATGTGGGGGATTGTTGGAGAAAAAGAGTGTGAATGAGAAAGAGAAGTTTTGGGAATTTGGGAAAAACAAGCAAGCTAGTGAATCCCACATTGGTTGGATGAGGAATAATAAGTTACTTTATAAGCTTGACTTGTGTGCGAGCGCATGCCCGCGTCTGCGGACACGAATGTCGGACCGCTCGTAGGCTTAAACGGCAGGCCTGATCAACATTCGTTTTGCTACTTACCGGATTCAATTTTTTTCTAAAATTTCTCTGGTTGGCTGGCTGATTTTATTCTTCAAATTAATTGCCAGAATTGAAAAACGTGTTGCTTAAATTCTGGAAGAGCATTAGGTGCAAGGAAATTGAATTTCAACTTCAATTTTGCATCCTAATTGCTGCAACTCATTAATTTGATGATAAAACGTTTGGAGAATGATTAAAGGACAATGAAGGTCCTTAATTTCGTTATTGAAGGACAATTAAGCCACGCCTTAATTTTGTCCAAGGAAAACTCCAGCCTCCAGCCTATAAATTCAGCACTCCTTCAATCTCCAAGAACACACAACAAGCAGAATTCTTATTCCTTCCTAAAGAAATTCTGCTCCTCCTTCTCTCTAAAAAGATTTCTCTCTCTACGAATTTTCTTTAAGCCTTCCCAGAAATCTTCTTCAGTGTTCAACAGCTGTTTTAGTTCGTTGGTAAGCCAGTTTTTGTGCTAAACTGAGTTTACGGTTTCCATTGTATCCTGGGAGGTAATTGCCCACGTATTCTCTAAGCACTAAATAGAGAGGGCAAATTTATCTTAAGGAAATTGTGCTTGCACAAGCCTTGGAATTTCCTACTAGACATCCTCGCTTTAACCAACATGAACTACATCTAGTGAAGCAGAAACTACGTCTAGCAAAGCACGGACTACGTCTAGTAAAGCAGGAACTACGTCTAGTAAAGCAGGACGTACAACGTCACGTAAAGAGCAGACTACGTCTAGTGAAGAACGTACTACGTCTCCGGTCCTGGAACACACAAGTCTTGGAATTTCTTATTAGCCATCCTCGTTTTAACCAACATATCCCTCCAACAGAGCAAGGGCTAGATAACTTCTCGTATCACCAACCACATCCCGCTCTCATTCACTCATACCACTACCCCCTCCAAACATAATCCACAAAAGTACTTGCATACATTGCTTAATCACGGACAAAAGATGTCTGTTTGGCTAAATTCCAGTTCTACATATAAAAAGCTCCAAAAAAACAAGTCCAAAAATTTAAGTGTATTTTTGTAGTGGTGGGGGCGTCCGCCGCGAGTTAGTCAACCATTAGTCAAAGTGTATTTTTGTAAAAAAGAACTATAATTGAAAAAAAAATTTAAGTGAGACTAATATTGGTGACGAAATAAAAAGAATGACAAAAATCGGAATTACCCCTATTATGGGGACCAAAAATGAATTCAAACCAAATGAAAAATGATCTGGATGACTTTATAACCCGAGAAAGATTTACTTATTATAAAATATTATAATATTATAAATCGTCCCTCAAACGATGTTGTCGTATGACACATTTTGCGAAATAACTTTTAAAAATATTAGAAATTCATGTTTAAATATTAATTTAAATTGCTTAAAAATATACATATTAATTTAAATTTTTGTATATTTGTAAAATTCTTAAAATAATTTAATAGACTCGATACGTAGCCTTTCTTATTGACAATTGTACCCAAAAAAAAAAAAAAAAAAAATCCTTAAAGTAATCTACTAACTATTGTCCAACAAGAGACTTACAAATTAAACCGGTCAACTAGTTTGGTGCAGACAATTTGGCGTATTTGATCATTTTAGTGCGCTTTTTATTTTATTTTATTTGGATCGAAATTACTATTAATTCAAATTAGGCTTTTTTCCCCCCTAGATTTGTAAATTTTTGTCATGTTGTTAACATGAAAACCGAATAATTAAGCAGAAATTAAAAGAAGAAAAGACAGAACAGATCCACAGAGGATAGCAGCAGAAGAAGATGAAAAGGGGAAGAACCATTTCTTTTAACCTGAGTACATGCAACTTATAAAGACTGATGCTTTATTATCATTCAGTTTGTCATGTGAAATTCACGTTGCTGCTGTGTATGTTTCCAAAGATTATAGTTTCAATTAGACGGCTTTCGCAAAGTGATGCTGTCAGCTTGCCCTTTTTAGGCTATTTTTCTGAAAGCAAAATTACTTGTGGTCCTCCAGAAATTTACTGGTTCTTCTGTCAATCTATCTGATTTTGAGTTGCTTCCATTGGATCAAAAGTTCCTTTGCCAAGCTTGTTTGGAATTTGATTCCAAGGCTCTTGGGCCACATTATCAGGGATTTATTCACTTAGCAAACTTTAGAAGGCCATTGATATGGCTACTCATGCTTGTGGTATGTAAAATCATTCAACTGATCCATTATCTTGGGAACAAAAAATTCAGCCATTGTATATTGATGTATAGAGTAATTGGTAATTGAGTAGTGTTGTTTTGCGAATTTGGTTTGTGCAGATATGTAGTGCTGGTGTTTGAGGCTTTATATATAATAAAGAGATGGACGTACAACTAAAGTTTGTACTTCCACAGCTTTCTTCAGTGGGTGCAGAAGTTCAATCGCTCTTGGCAGCAGTTCGTTTTTGTCATTCTCCAGGTTGGGAGGATGTGCAATTTTTATCTGACAATTTCTTTGTTGTTTCCATGGTATCTAAGGGGTCTGGTTTCCTTTGGAAGGAGTATTATAATTTGGAGGAGATTTATCTTTTCATGCGAGAGTCAACTTCTTTTATTCAGCGCATATACAAAGATGGTAATGTAACCGCAGATTTTCTGACATGTTTGGGTTCCTCAGGTCAGTCATCATCTTTTTTGGAATTATGTTATGCTCCTCCTAGGCTGAGAGGTCTTATTTCTCTTGATGCAAGCTCGGTTCCTCGGTTGCGACTCAGGCATATGCAGATAGATAGGGGCTCCCATTGAGGAGTATTGTGTATGTCTTGGCACTGCTCTTTGTACATTTATTCACTTTTTAAAATTTGAATAAAAGAGTAACAAATCCCATCAGTCCGCAGTCCGCTGGGGCTTGAGGGACTGTTAAAAAAAAAAAGTTTGTAATATGCTATGCTTATGGTATGGTCGGTGGAGAAGAATATATTATTTACTTCTTATTTGGGCACGAGGAAGGTATCACCAAAGTTTTGTGGGCTACTTAAAACTACTTTCTTCATGGGCACGAGGAAGGTATATTATTTACTTGTTGAGATGAGCATTTGAGGTGATCAGACGTTTGCTGGGGATGGAGTGGCAGGTGGAGTTGAAGAAAGTAATTCGAGAAGCTCATTTCGCGACAAAATTGTTTGGCTGAGTTAGTTTCGACAAGTCCAATAGGAGTCACAAACTTAGAAATTCCCCAAAAGAAGGTCGGTCATGGCTTGATTATGATTAGTTAGGCAGTAGCCTCTTCTTTGTACCAAAATATATAAGGTGCTTTGCCTTGAGAATCACTTCTATAACAGTTTCCACATATATAGCATACTGAAACTGCTTCATAGTGTAATGAATTCTCAGAAATGGGAAACAAGAAATGACACAGAACATAGAGAAAGATCATCACTTTAATCTCCAACTTATCCACAATCCTACGCAAATCTGCTCAACCACAAACTACTGCTAAATAGATAGTTAAAAAACCATATATATATAGAGACACCACCAGAAAAACAGAAAAAAAAAAAAAAAAATTCTTGGCTGCCAACAGGAAAAAAGTTCCATCAATCTTTGGATTCATTTTTTTCACTTGAAGAAACCAAACTCTCCAGACACCATATGATCCATAACAGACTTTCTGAGCGTTCAGATTTGGAAGCAACTACCAAATATCAGATCCAGCCAAAAAATTGGGTAAAATATTCAATTTACGTATCTTTCCATGAAGCAGAATAACAATAGTTTTCCTTTCAGAAAAGAAAAAAAAATACGAAGAAGAGAAAACATATCTATAATGTGATTTATTGCTATTCGGTGATAACATCAATATGATTTGAAATAATCAATCTGTTCTACTTAATATGATTTGAAATAATCAATCTGTTGTACTTTTTACCCTACTTCTTTAGGCAAAGGATGCCTTAATGATTCAATTTTAGTATTCCTCATGGAGATAGGAATTACTGAACTCAGCCGCAATTAGTAGAACTACTGCTTTTTTACTTCTAACCTGGTTAACATCAATATTGAAGAACAAAAAGACTTCGTGATAGCTGTAGCAGCATATCAATGCCCCATTAGAAAATTTCAACACCTCCCTCCCCCAAAATAATAGATTGATTAGTTTGATACACATTCCATTGTCATTGACTTGCTTGGTTGCAAAGATCTCTATTTGATTTACATGTTCTTCTGAATATCTATTTGATTTTGAGTTGTAGTATTATGATTCCATTGGATCAAAAGTTTGTTTGCCCAGCTTGTTTGGAAATTGATTCCAAGGCTCTTGGCCCACATTATCAGGGATTTATTCACTTTGCAAACTTTAGAAGCCCATTGATATTGCTACTCATGCTTGTAGTATGTAAAATCATGTTCATATATCATGTTCCAGAGGCTGCTGAATCCTGTAAATCAATTTTAAATAATGCGGAATGTTTTTGAGGCAGCTGCTCTTCTTAAGGAAACAGCTCCAGTGGAACCTTTCAGATCATGAAGCCAACCAAAACCTGGACTGGACTGGTTGTCAAACTTGTTCCTTAAATTCCTAATGAAAGGAAGGAGCTGTTGGAATTTGTGTTGTCATTTCCTGCTAACTCAGGACTTTATGTAGTAATTCAATAGTTCAAATGTTTCACTGTTGGTTTTTTGTACATAAATTTGTCCAAGTCTTGCCTTCAAACTCACTGAGAAGCTTTGATGATGATAAGAAATACTAGGTAAAGATAAAAAAAATGATGCAGTATTATTACCTAATGCATTTTTAATATATGGATCAATTATGTACTTGTTTCTAATATCGTACGATTTACATTCGAAATCCCTACAAATAACAAATATTAAACTTTATATATACAATTTTATAATTAGAATTAAGATTCTTATTTCACATAAAAATACTAGTAAACAAAAAAAAAACACAATAATTAATTGTTCTCTAATGACAATGATTTATGATCCATTCTAACCAAAGACACATAACTTATTTATTTGTTGTACGGATCATTTCTGTGAATTTTTTAGACATACTTGAAAAGCATAATTTTTCAAGATTAATTAAAAATTGTAAACTACTATCAGGAATCTCTTCCAACTTAGGAAAATTACGGAGGAAAAGAGTACGAAGATTAGGCATGGCTCCTTCCTCCACCACCCATTTCTCCAAGTCCTTAAAATACCTGAGATTGAGTTCCCTGAGTTGAGAAAAACCCATGGCATGAAAAACCATTTCTTTTCCCAACATATGACTTAATGTGAGTTTACGCAAGTGGGTGAGTTTCTGCAATGTCCCACTTATTACTTCCTCTGCATCCAACCCACAATCTCTAATATCTAACTCAACAAGACTTGAAGACAAGTTGAATTCAAATTTTGGAAATTTCCATAACTGCCCTTCAATACGCAAACGGTGGATGTTCCTTCCAAACAAGAGTTGTTTTAGAACCCTTAACCCTTTCTCCTTTTCTGAATACAAATCACACTCAATACGCTTGATTGATAGCAGTTGTAACTTGTTACTACTTTCTGCATAATTTGCAATCATTTCCAAGTTTTCAAAATCCATACATTTCAATATTGTAGGTGCTCGTAAATTATTCAATTTTAACAAATCTTCTGTGTAACAATATTTGTCATGAAAATTCTCTAGTATCTCCAACTCATTCAAACCATCAAGCCGTACTCTCTTGCACCTCCGAAAATCAAAAGGCAAATACAAACATGTCAATTCTTTCATCTTCCACAAAATATTTGGTATTCTCAGCTGAAATCGGTATACTCGTAAATCAAGGGTCTGCAAATGCTTCAAATTCTCCATAGACGATGGCAATGTATGGCAGTCGGAACCTTTCAAGCTCAAATATCTCAAATGGATTAGCTTTCCTATTGCTTTCGGAAGCTTCCATCCATACTTATGATCAACATTTAGGCCTTCAATAGACAAAACATGAAGCATCTCAAAGTTATTCAGCTGTGACTCAATCGCCCTTGCCATTCGTCCTTCGTAACTACCATTAACCACAAATTGAAGCATCTGCATATACTTGGTGATTTCTTTTTTGGGGGGAACATATCTACACACATCACTGGAATCCAAATTGATGACAAGTCTACGAAGTTTACATGTGGAAGATTCATTTGGTGAAGCATATGCATCTTTTTCTTCAGAAGAATAATTTATACACTTGAGAAAACTTTCCTCTTCTGCCTTACGAAGGCACAGGTCCCTCATCACATCATGAAGCCTACATGATCTTCTGTATCTTATTTCATAATAATAACCCCTAGCCCCAGGAGTTAATGTTCCGAATTGGACCATCCCTCGCTGTCCTAATTCACCCAAGTACCTCTCTGCCAACTCCATCATTGTTTCTTCCCAAACTCGATCTTCTGTTAAAACCATGCCTTCGGCTATCCACATTTGACATAAAGTTTCCGCATCAATGTCAGTATCTTCTGGGAAGGCACTCAAATATAGAAAACATGGTTTCAACTGGAATGGCAAGTCATAGTAGCTTAGAGCTAAAATCCTCTCCAATTCACCTTTACCTTTCCCAATGCATTTCTTCTTCCATAAATATGATTTGATATCTTCATTCACTTTCGTACAACCATTCAAAGGATTATTGGCTAAAAGAATCCCACCAAGAACAACCACTGCTAATGGTAGACCACCACAATACTTTACCATTTTCTTTCCCAATTCTTCCACTTCATTCAGTTGAGTATTATTGCAGTCCCCTGTTCGAGTGATCAAATAATTAAAGGCTTCCTACGTAATTTGCAAACCAGTACCAGGTACATACGATAAATAGGAGCACCGATAATTATTTCAATGAAATTGAAATATAGAACTTTGGAATAATTTTTTAGAAGTCATGGCCAATCATCCGTAAGAGACACAAAAATTTCCATGCCAACAACAAAAACAACATAATGAGTAAAAGTGAGAAGATTACATACCTTCATCATATCTTTCTGGCAGTGCCTTTCTTTTGAACAAATCCCAGCTTTCATCGTCGCTTAGAAACCGAGGTTGATGGTGGAAGCCATCAGGACCAATGTGCATTGCCACTTCTCTTTTACGAGTAGTAAGCAAAATTTTGCTACCTCTCTCATTACCCGGGAAGGCAATTTTAATGGATTCCCATGCTTGTTCTGTCCATATATCATCAAGAACTATCAAGCATTTACTCTCTTGCTGAATTTTCAAAATTTGTGAGATTAGCTCATCTTCCCTCCACGACTTTTCAATCTCATCTTTCTTTCCAGGGATAAGTTTGATCATTATCCTTTGCAAGATATCCTTTGTCTGCCATTGTTGGGATACACAGATCCACGCAAATCTATTGAAGTAGCGCTTCACTCTTGGATGCTTATATACCTTATTGGCAAGGGTTGTCTTGCCTAATCCACCCATACCCGAAATGGAAACAACTCTAACATCATCTTCACTCACCAAATGTTTCACAAGCAGATCTACATCGTCCTGAAGTCCAACAAAATCCTCCTCTTCAACAAAGGAATATGTCCGTCTCAAAAGTTGTTTCCTAGAACTTGACCCTTCTTTATCCATTATATCCCTTAGGCCATACGCTTGAAAATTATTCTTGAGATTCAAGATCCTTGTGTTAAGAGCTTGTATTTCTGACCTGATCTTGTGACGGAGATAGGAGTCATAGAAGATGCAAGCTGATCTACTGAAGATTTCGAGGAAACCTCCATCCATCGTCCTGGATCCAACTTTGAAGGCATAGTCCTCAAGCAAATATCCAGCATCATAAGCAACATCTTTGACTTCCAAGATGCACTCTTGGATAGTCCTTTTGTCATCAATCATATTTTCATCTGCATCTTCTAGGAACAATTTCATCCATTTCAGTTCTCGTTGAAGTTGCAGAACCTCATCTTTGAGACCATGGAGGAATTTTCCTTCTTCAATCAACAAATTACCTATAGGTTTTAGAGCAAGTAATACGGCAGACTCTGCCATCTAGAAATATCTTTGATGCAGAAAATGGCTGGATTGGTGTATGCTTTAGTTTAGCTTTATTTAGAGAATTGGCATCAGATGTAGGAAATCTCTTCTTGTCTACATAACAAGTACATAAAAGCACCAGTATGAATTGGCTGAATTATAGTACTGTTTATGGTGGGTGAAATAAAAAGGAAACCAGAAATTTTCCAAACCACTACGTGTATAATGTTCACTTGAGAGGAACCACTCAGTAGTTGAAGTTTTTTTTTTTTTACCAGGCTTCTTCGTGTAGTCTTTTTCCTGTAGGGTTAGTTGGCCTGTCCAGTCATCAAGTCTTTTTTAAAGAAAGAAAAAATCAACTTTAACTGGCAGTGAAGCGTTGAGGTAACCAAAGGACAATAATATGGCACTATAATACTGTATTATACCATTGATAGGTTAGTGTAGGAAAGAAGACAAGAAAAGTGTTTAAGAAATGCAGCAGTTTCTTTGTAACATCTCACGGCTTTCTTAAGAAGAAACTTCCTTCCTATTGACAATGTTAAATGATAATGTATGTGAAGGGCCTATAGTGGTAATTGAAATTCCAGAGTAGGCTAATCCCCATAGGCCAGTTTTGGAGGCTGAATCTTGAAATAATTAAATAACAGTGATGAGCTTATATTTCTTAATAGGATTTTGTGCGAATTTGAGTTGATTTGTGAAGTCTAATAGACTGTTTTGACATTTGTAAAGAGGAAGATTGATTTTGAGCAGGATGGATCATTTTGGATGAAATTAGAGCAAGTTGGGCTTGAAGAAAGACAAAGGGGTGTGGGTTGTGTTGAGCTTGGAATTTAATTAAGACAAAGAATTTTATTAATTAAGGAGTAATTGGGCCATTATTTTTGTGGGGAGAATTTTGGTTGGGAAATAAGAGTGGGCCCAAATTGGGAAGAAAGAGTTTTATTAGGTTGGAAAAGAGAGCAGAACGAAAATATCCATTATTCATTGTTTTGGCCATTGTGGTTGACTGAGGGTGGACTGCTGGGGCGGCTGAGGTGTGCAGCCAGTTGGTGAAGACTCACATTTTTGGCTTTGAAGCTGAAGGCGGGCAGCACAATTGGGATGCAATTTTGGAGTGGCCACCAGCTTAGTACTCAGATTTCTTCTTTTGTTTTAAATTGAATTCATGGCATACATTTTTTATATTATTTTTATTAGTTTAATTATGAGTAGCTAAATTTTCTAGTCTAGCCAAGGGAATAAAAACCCCTCGATGTTACTTTAATCGTGAGATCGAATTGGTGTTCATATTAATTGATTACGGATTTTTCTTATTTATTCTTGTGCACTTTTTGAGGATTATTTGACACTGTTTGTATAGCTGGTAGCATGCAGGCTTTTCTAGGTAATCCTATCTACTAGAATACACAAGGTTCGGTATTCCTTAGAGTCAATGAAACTAATCACGTGATACATAGATTAGTGAATTGAAAAGAATAGATAATCAATTGTAATTAAGCTAATTGGGTTAATTGTAGTTGAACTGGGTTCTTGGCTATCATGATCTAGGTTCTAGGAGGTTCCAGAATTGATCATAGATTATAGACGCAATTAACGGATGTTCCTTAATTGCTGGCTTAAATTAATAGGACTGAATTGTTAGGATGTTCCAACAATGAAAACAGGTGTAACCAGTAGTTAGTAATACATTTTTGCATCAAGGATCGATTAGTGCATCGAGGTGGTCCAATTCCCTTGACTAGACATTTTTCGAATTTGAATTTTATAGATTGTTAAATTTTCTGTCTTTCATTTAATTTGATTTGTTAGTTAGTTTAATTAAAAACAAACCCCCCATTTTGGTTACGCATTTTTGACTAAATTTATTTCACTCTGGTGCTCCCTGTGGATACGATCCTACTCGCATTATACTATTTTTAATAGTTTCTAAAGTAGGTTTATTTTTTATTGGTCTGACAACCCATCAAATTTTGGTGCCGTTGCCGGGGAACACGATGTAGTGTTTTTTATTTTTGGTTAAAAGTTTTGGTTTTGTTTGTTCATTTTTATGGTTCGCTCTTCTCGTACAGGCAAACTAGTATTTGACCCAGAGATAGAGAAGACTGCAAAGAGGAACACAAAAGAGAATAAACAACGAGAACAACTGGTTGAGTCAGACCAGTTCACGAAAAAGAAATTGAAGTTTACGAAGAAGAAGAGCAGTTAATCGCAGCACCAATGGCTGACAGAACTCTAAGGGAGTTGTCAACTCCTGCTGATGATCATCACTCTTTATGCATAACTTTTCCTGATAACACTTTTAGATTTGAGTTAAAATATAGTACTATACACTTATTGCCTAAGTTTCATGGTTTGACAGGTGAGGACCCCACAAGCACTTGATGAAGTTCCACATTGTATGTTCTGCAGTAAGTTACCAAGGAGTTACAGAGGAGCAGGTCAAGCTCAGGGCGTTTCTATTTTCCTTGGAAGATAAGGCAAAACACTGGCTTTTTGGGATACCAGCAGGTTCCATTACCACATGGATCGAGTTAAAGAAACGGTTTTTGGAGAAATTCTTCCCAGCTTCCCGTGCTTCCAATATTAGGAAGGATATTTGTGGCATCAGGCAAGCAACTGGTGAGAATTTGTATGAGTACTGGGAAATATTCAGCGATCTTTGCAGAAGCTGTCCCCAACACCAGATTCCAGAGCAACTCCTGATTCAGTATTTCTATGAGGGCCTATCTGAGTTGGACAGAGACAAGATCGATTCTGCCAGTGGAGAAGCATCGATGAATAAGACTCATGCAGAGGCAATGAGGCTAATCTCTGTGATGGCTGAGACTTCCCAGCAATTTCATAGGCGAGCGGACCTTCTCACCAGAAGAGTTAACGATGTTAGTATTTCTAATATGGAAAGTAAGATTGAGCAACTTACTGATTTAGTGCGCCAGCTTGCTGTGGGACTGTTGCAGGTAGTTAAGATTTGCGGGATATGCTCAATTCAAGGACACACCTCGGATGGTTGTCCAGCCATGCAAGAATGTACACAGGTGAATGATGTGGGAGGATTCCAGGCTCCACCCCAAAGAAGTTATGACCCATATGCTAGTACTTACAATCCGGGGTGGAGGAATCAAACTAGTTTCAGCTACAAGCAGCCTGGTTTTCAACCTCAACCTCAACAATCCGGTTTCCAACCCTGGCCGTGCTTGTCGAGGCACCCAAAATAAATCCGGTTCTACCGAACTCCAAATAAACTTGCAGCAGTAGTAGTACCGAGTCGAAATCCCAAATGAACCAAAATTAATTCTTAAACCAACAGTAATCAGGGGGTTTTGAAATTAAACCAAAAGTACTAAATCAAAAGACTTCTATAATTGCGACAAATTTAAATCAAGAAAATCAAAAGAGAAAAAAAATCCAATCCAAGGGAAACATGAATAATTAACACGTTGATTATAGGCTCAAAGGTTTTCCTTCAATTCAAGCATTCAACCTCCAATATTATTAGGATAGCCGTAATAGCCGTAATAACTATGGATTCTCTAATTTAATCAACCAAAACCAGCATTCATTAACTCTTGCTATGAAGAACTGGGCACGATAGCGTTCTATATTTACCCATAACAGCATTACACACAAGAACTAGTCAAAAACTAAAATTAACTAAAAGAGATAGATTCAATTAACTAATTTAGTTCAATTGTTTCCCTTTAGATTATCACGCATGCTCAATTAAGTCTCACCAACATGCATAAATAAACTAATTGCTACTTGGAACTACCATTTCGTGTCATATACGTAACACTCAACATGTAGATAGCACAGAAAAATCAATACTAATCGAGTCGTCAATTCAATTAATACTGAAAATTTCTCAATTAAACCAAGAAACAATCATACTTGAACTTACGAAAGAAATTAAATTCAACACAAAACCTCACAACATGCTAATTAAATCAAATCCCTTGGATTAGAAAAATAAAATTAGCTACTCATGTTCTTAAACAAAACATAAGAAATTGTTAATCATCACTGTGGAACACTAAAGAAACAAAAACCAGGCACAGCGGTTGAGCTCTCCTCTTTGCTCTGTTCTGTTCCCTTTGTTGTATTCTGTCTCTGGTTCTTTTTTTTTTTTTTTTTTGAACTCAAGGTTCTCCCTCTCTTTAAATGCCAGCAGCAGAAAAATTATAAAAATGGAAAATCCAGACCTTACCCATTTTCCTTTGCTTTCTTCGGGTAAAACCAAATCGGAAATTTAGAAACAGAATTTTCCTTTCCTTTTCTTTTCGGTCCAGCAGCAAATTGGGGAGGAAAGGAATCGGCATCATCTTTGGAAACAAAAATCAGCCAGCTCAATTTTGTATCTAAACAGCACCCTTCCTTCCCTTTTCCCACTTGGATTCGCAGCCTTGATTTCATTGTAACTCACCGAATTTTGCTGTAGTTTTTTCCCTTTTTTATTCCTTCTTGACTGGTCAACAACCCTTGAACTTTTGAGAATTCAGTAGCAGTAATTTTAGAAAGAACAAAACTTCCTTTCCCGATTCTTGGGCATCTTTTGGGAACAAGGAGAATAAAATTTTGTTTCCTTTTCTTGTTCATCGGTTGGCAGCAAAGCAACTTGGAAATTTAGAAAAATCCCTTTTCCTTTTCCTTATTCTTATGATTTCCTTTCTTTAGAAACCAGAAACGCAGCAGCCCTTAATTTCTTTGAGAAAACAGCAGCAACTTTGGAAATTGGAGAAATCAAAGCAGCTCAATTTTTTGGAAGGATTTTTACTTGCCTTCTTTTTCTTGCACTGTGGCAGCTGCAGCTTCTTAGAAACCAGGAAAATTCCAGTTTCTTTCCTTCCTTCTTGGGTTCTGATTTTGGACAGTAGGTACTTTGGAAACAATAGCAGCCCGTTTCCTTATTCATCTCGCGTTAGCAGCTCTGAGAAATCGCAACAAACTCCAGAGAAAGAAAAACCACCAGTTTCAGTTCTTCTCTTTGGAAACTTTACAATGGATGGCAGCAGCTTGGCAGCTGCAATTCTGGAAGCAAAATGAAGAAGAGCAGCCGATAACTTCAATTTAGTAAACTAGGGATTTTAGTCAAAATAGCCACAATGCAGAATTGACCCTCTATTTATGCCATTGTCAACTTTCACCCCTACTTTTCCTTCAATCTTGCAAATTGGTCCTTAATAGAGTGTATCATCCAAAATAATTGCAATCTCCAATTTCTATCCTTCAACACAAAATATAGATATAAGTAATTAATTCAACTCACAAAGCCTATAAAACAATAAAATTATAACAATCAAGAATCCCATTATATGGCTTTATCAAACCCCCAGTGAAAAACCCAGTACCTCCATCAGCAGAGGCTTCAGGTTCGTCAGTCGAACCGATGATCAGAGGATTGACAGTTGCTGTGCAGGGTCTTGTTGAGAGGGATCAAGCAAGAGACCAGCAACAACAAGCAAGAGAACAACAACAACAAGCAAGAGAACAACAACAACAAGCAAGAGAGTAGCAATCACAGGCTGCAATAAAAATTTGGAGAAGCAAATTTCGCAGTTAGCCACTCAAGTTAATCAGAGAGATAGAGCTCAAGGGAAGCTTCCGTCTCAACCAGGTAGTTCAACTGAAAATATGAGTGCCATGACTTTGAGGAGTGGGAGAGAATTGCAAGAACCAAAAGTTCCGACTGTTGAAGTTCAAGAACCTTCTCAGAAGTCAGAAAAGGAAGAGAAAGTGAAAGAGTTGCCAGAGAAAGAGGCAACTCCTAAATTTATTGTGAGAAAAACAGAAAGTGTAATTCCACCACCTTTTCCTGGAAGGTTAGTCCAGACGAGGAAAGAGTACAGTGATGAGGAGGTGTTGGAGGTGTTTCGCAAGGTGGCAATAAACATACCATTGATGGAGGCTATTCCGCAGATTCCAAGATATGCAAAGTTTTTAAAGTCACTGCTGACCAAGAAGAGGAGACCTGAAGGTAAGGTCTATGTAAACGAAAATGTTTCCTCAGTCCTCCAACGCAAATTGCCTCAAAAGTGTACTGACCCAGGTATTTTTGCTATCTCTTGTGTTATTGGGTCACGTGTTATAAAAGCAGCTATGCTAGATTTAGGAGCTTCAATTAATGTGATGTCTTTGTCTTTGTTTAACAAGTTGAAAATTGGGGCTCTTAAAAATACAAATGTGATTGTCCAGTTAGCCAATAGGTCGATGATTTATCCAGAGGGGGTAGTCGAGGATGTATTAGTTAAATGTGATAAGTTGATCTTTCCTGCTGATTTTTACATTCTTGACATGAATGATGAACATGTGACAAATTCTGATATTCTTCTATTGGGTAGATCGTTTATGAAAACGGCTAAGACAAAGATTAATGTAGATGCTGGTGTGTTTACTTTTGAGTTTGATGGTGAAAAAGTACAGTTTAACATGTATGAAGCAATGAAGTATCCACCAGACTCTGAATACTTTGTCAATGTTAGCCTGGTTGATTCTATTGTGCAAGAAGAAGTTGAATTTAATTTAATGCTTGATGAGCATAATTTTGTGTTACAACATAGTTTGTAGGGAACGGATGCTCAAAAAGATGTGAATGAATCCGTCATTGAGGCAATCAAGGCCCCTAAATTGGAGTTCAAATTGTTCCACGATCATCTCAAATATATTCTGTTAGAGCCCGAATCAAAATCGTGGTGCAAGGAAAGGAAACAAACCATTCAGGATGAGCTGCTACGGTGAAAGAAATGTGTGGTTGGGTAGAAGGTATTTTTCTCATACTGCAAATGGAAATTAATGCCTGGTAAGTTCAAATCAAGACGACACAAACCCTATATTGAGGTAAGTACTTCTTCTTCTCATATAGTTGAAATTAAAGATTTAGAGTCCGAAAAAATATGGGTTGTGAATGGTCATCGACTCAAATCTTTTCTTGTGAATGGTAGAACTATTTCTAATAATGAAATTTGGTTATTTCTACTTATTTATGAAGGTTAATTAGAAGTAGGTCTGTGTCTAGCCAAAGACATTAAAGAAAGGCGCTTATGGGAGGCAACCCAAATTTTTTCTAAGTTTTTTTTTAGTCTTTTAATTGTATTTTTAACTGCTTTTTAGCTGAGAATTTCGAGGGGAATTAAAGGTTTGGGCAGAATAGAAATCTTCCTCTGATATGCCCAGGTGAGCTTTTTCTTGAATTTTTAAGAAAGCTGGACATAATAGAATTTTTTCTCTGATATGCCTAGGTCAAGGTTCGCATAGTTTTTGTATTTTCTAAAGGCTTGGGCAGAATACAATTCTTCTTCTGACATGCCCATGTCAAGGTTCGCATGGTTTTTGTATTTTCTAAAGGCTTGGGCAGAATACAATTCTTCTTCTGACATGCCCAGGTGAGTTTTCCTTTGACTTTTAAGGGATAGGGGCAGAATACAATTTTTCCTCTGACATGCCCAGGTCAGTGCCTTTGATTTTCCCGCGTTTTCTTAGTTTTTTTTTATTGTAATTTTTAAGCAGTTGAGCAGATTACAATCATCCCTATGACATGCCCATGTCACTTACACTTAAAAAAAAAAATTTTCCTTTTCCTTTCCATTTTTAATTAGGGTTCTTAATTCCTTTTGTTTTCATTCTTGTTTTCAACTAGCGGTGTCTGACTCCCTTTTCCCAACCAAATCCGCCACCACCATCAATCACCATCCAAGGTTTTTTTCTTCTTCAATATTTCGAGGTTGTCTCACCGTAAATCCAATCGGTCGCTCATAGTCTCAGCCGGATAACGCGATCGAACCTCCGTCTCTGTGTGTTCACCATGATTTCAATTGGTGGTCCTCCATCTCCACAATCGACGAAGAGCCAACGGTAGAACAAACCCACGGCTCCCGATTTTTGTTCTCCAAGCCATCTCCGCCGCAATCACTCTAGTCCGCCGAAGGGTAGTCTTTAGCACTAGCGAGCTCGATTTCTCTACCGTCTGTTCTTCTCCGACTTCCACATCAAAGAGGGTGTTCGTCGGACCAGCATTCTTCTTCTTCTTCGAGTTCACTAGTTCGTCAACTCGTTCATAGGCAAATGCTGGGTTTTGAAATCCAATAAACTCAACAACGGTCACCACACGCCTTCTCACACATGTGGGCTTGAAACCACCAATTCCTCCACCATAGAGAAGCTTCTCTTCCCCTTACTAACTTTTGTTTGTTTTAGTTATTTATTTTATTTATTTTTATTCTGTCTTGGTGGTGTTTGTTTTTGCGATCCTGTTTATGCCTATTGTTTTTCTACATTGGGGACAATTTAGAGTTTTGGGTGTGGGGGGATTGTTTTGTATGATTATTTTTTTGGGGATGTTTTGTGTTTTATTGTGTTTAGAGTCTAGGTGTGGGGGATATGTAAATGTTATATGTTTTGTGTTGGAAAATTGATATGCAATGTGTGATTTGGTGAGGTAAGGATGAAATGTAGGGAATATTAGTAGTATTGTGTGTTGGATGGCTATAATTGTTCCTTGTGATAATTCAGATGATGATACTTGTGTGAATGACACCCAAAAAGCTATAAACAGTGAGATTTTGGGCCTTAATGAGCAACAATTCTTTCTTGTGCTCAATTTGTTTTCTTCAGAGTGTTTCACACATAGTTTGCATATTATAGAACTTGCTTGGTTATGCATGTTACCGTTGCTTGTGAATTTGAAGTACAAAAAGGATAAAGGCAATAGGATAACCAAATTTGGCTTGCTAAAAAAATCCAACATTCAATGCTTACCCTTAGTTAACCTTTTTGAAGCTTGGACCTGATTATTTGATTTTAAAGCCACTAAATTAAACCTAGACGTGTGTTTAGCTTGCTCTTTTCGCCTAGTTATTGAAAGAAGTACATACTTGGTTGTTAACTTAGGTTTGTGGTTTGAAGGCGGACATTGTAAGGCAATAGTAACTCATTAAGGATAAGTTGTGCTCTGACCAAGGCTGTTGAAAAAAAAAAGAGAAAAAAAGGGGAAAAAGTAAGAAAAAAAAAAGAAAATGAAAAAGAAAAAAAAGAAAAGAAGACAAGAAAGAAAAGGTGCCAATATAAACAAATTCAAATGAATTTGTGTGGCTAGAAAAAAAAAAAGAGAGAGAAAAAAAAAGAATGACAAAAAGGGATTGTGGAAAGAGCCAAGTTTGGAATCCTTTGTGGGTTACTAGTGTCTTGCATGGGTTATCCTCGGTAAGATGGTTGATGGCTAACAATTAAGTGTGTTCTTTCTTTCATGACTTTAGCCTTTGTTTGATCTTTGTTATCCTACCTTGTCCTGAGCCTTATTCTAATCCTTAACGAAGATCTTTTGATTTGTACTTTGATTCATTTAAGTGATAGTAATGTGATAATTTTGCAAGCATATGGTAAGAACAATGCTATGTGGTGAACTTGAGTGATTACGTCCTTTAAAAATTTTGATTGCATGAGTGAATTACTTGAGAGGTAGGTGTCATTCGTGCTTGTTATTTGAGTTTGGAGAGTTATGAGGAATGGATATAGTCGTTACAAATGCATGATACTATGAAAGTTTCTTATATGGATTGCTAGTCTTGCTTGATCGTTAGTTGCATATTAAGGATCCATGTGTCGTTTGTTGTTTGGTGCTTATTTCTTTTTCTTGTTGAGTTTTGAGTCATGCTTGTGGACAAGCATTGTTTAGGTGTGGGGGATTTGATGAGCTTATATTTCTTAATACGATTAGGTGCGAATGTGAGTTGATTTGGATGTTTTGTGAAGCCTAATGGACTGTTCTGACATTTGTAGGGAGGAAGATTGATTCTGAGCAGGATGGGCCATTTTGGATGAAATTAGAGCAAGTTGGGCTTGAAGGAAGACAAAGAGGTGTGAGCTGTGTTGAGCTTGGAATTTAATTAAGACAAAGAATTTTATTAATTAAGGAGTAATTGGGCCATAATTATTTTGTGGGGAGAATTTTGGTTAGGAAATAAGAGTGGGCTCAAATTGGGAAGAAAGAGTTTTATTAGGTTGGAAAAGAGAGCAGAAAGAAAATATCCATTATTCAATGTTTTGGCCATTGTGGTTGACTGCGGGTGGACTGCTGGGGCGGCTGAGGTGTGCAGCCACTTGGTGAAGACTCACATTTTTTGCTTTGAAGCTGAAGGTAGGCAGCACAATTGGGATGCAATTTTGGAATGGCCACCAGTTTAGTACTCAAATTTCTTCTTTTGTTTTAAATTGAATTCATGGCATATGTTTTTTATATTATTTTTATTAGTTTAATTATGAGTAGCTAAATTTTCTAGTCTAGCTAAGGGAATAAAAACCCCTCGATGTTACTTTAATCGTGAGATCGAATTGGTGTTCATATTAATTGATTACTGGTTTTCTTATTTATTCTTGTGCACTTTTTGAGAATTATTTGGCACTGTTTGTATAGCTGGTAGCATGCAGGCTTTCCTAGGTAATCCTATCCACTAGAATACACAAGGTTCGGTATTCCTTAGAGTCAATGAAACTAATCACGTGGTACGTAGATTAGTGAATTGAAAAGAATAGATAATCAATTGTAATTAAGCTAATTGGGTTAATTGTAGTTGAACTGGTTTCTTGGCTATCATGATCTAGGTTCTAGAAGGTTCCAGAATTGATCATAGATTATAGACGCAATTAACGGAAGTTCCTTAATTGCTGGCTTAAATTAATAGGACTGAATTGTTAGGATGTTCCAACAATGAAAACTGGTGTAACCAGTAGTTAGTTAATACATTTTTGCTTCAAGGATCGATTAGTGAACCGAGGTGGTCCAATTCCCTTGACTAGACGTTTTTCGAATTTGGATTTTATAGATTGTTAAATTTTCTGTCTTTAATTTAATTTGATTTGTTAGTTAGTTTAATTAAAAACAAACGCCCCGTTTTGGTTACGCACTTTTGACTAAATTTATTTCACTCTGGTGCTTCCTGTGGATACGATCTTACTCGCATTATACTATTTTTAATAGTTTCTAAAGTAGATTTATTTTTTATTGGTCTGACAATCATCAAACATCTTTTTAAAGAACCACTGGAACTTAATCAATACATTCTCAGGAGCTGTCCTGCATTTCTAAAAACTTGAGAATGTATCAATAATGCCCCTAAGTGCAAGCCAAGATGTTCAAAACTAAATTTGTTCTAATTACTCCTTGCTAAGATCTATTCCAGCCTTTTTAGCAACAGCATCAAGTCCATTTTTCTCAATTGTCTTAATTGCCTTTTTGGATAAACGCAGTTTGACATATCGTTTTCCTGCCTCCCACCAAATTCTCTTATATTGCAGATTAACAAATTGCAAGTTCTTTGTCTTGTGGTTTGATTGAATGAGAAACCTTGTTTGCTCTGTTGGATTTCTTCCCCGTGAAGGGACACACTCTCCCTGAAAATATAATACAATACTCCCAAATACTTTTAACATAGTTTCAAAGAAGCCAGAGACTATCAAGCCATAATAGACAGGACTAAACAATCTAAGAGGTGAATTGGATCATAAATTGCATGTTATAATTAGCACCACTAGACTACTAGCTGCACAATGCAGAGGCGCATTCCCAAGGAGTAGGATCAAGAAAAGATGATAGAGAAAGCATTTAACTCAATTCTGCCTCACTAATTAAATTGCACTATAAAGCCAAACGAAACACCTAGGAAAGCTTTATGAGGCTACTTTATTCAAACGAATTTGGTGCAATGACATGAGATCAGATTCTAACCGATGCTTTTTCTATTTGTGGTTTAGAAGGCAAAAGAGGCATTGATCACCAAAGTTAACTCATCCCTCATCATCACCAACTAACGGCTGCATACTGCAGTTTACGCGCATCACAACAGTGGTTCTATGTAAAATTGAACTATTGAATTAAATATTAAATCACAAAGCTAAGTTGAAATTTTTAACCCAATGCACCCACTGCCAGGAGCAAACCCCTAGAAACTAGCACAAGCCTCTTTGTTCTTGATTACATTTGCGGTAAGCAATATTCCAACTTCTCATAAGTGTTACTTATTTTCCTTCCAAATGATTCCATTTGAGGTCAACTTCCTCCCATTAGGGAACCAAAAATGTTGAGTGACTGATGAAATTGTATAAACTCGAAACAATCTTTCATTGCATCTAAAACACCTAAATCTACCAAATACGTCTTACATCTATATCCCTCCAGCAGAGCAATGGCTAGATACTTCTCGTATCATCAACTACACCGCTCATAACACTACCCCTCCAAATATAATCCACAAAATACATTGCTTAATCACGGACAAAAGATGTCGGTTTGGCTAAATTCCAGTTCTACATATATATAAAAAGCTATAAAAACCTGCATTCTAAACCTAGAAATTCAAAACTTGGCAAAACTGTTTGTAACAGAGCAACCATAGCCAGATAGTCCCAGAATGTGAATCTGCCATGCAACCGTAGAATCAGTGGAATCAAAAGCTTGCTCCTTTTTATTACTGAGGTGGTTGCATGGAGAAAATTCCAAGGTTTCCTTGAAGGTTTAACAAAAGGAGTTAAATGGATTTTGGGTTGGGAGGAAAAAACGACTTCATAGAGAGGGAAAGGGGAAGGCTTCGTTCGGTCGGCAGGAGGTACGGTGTAAGAGTGGGTGGTATGGTAAGAGGTTGTGGTGGTGGTCAGCTGCAGGGAAGAAGAAGAAGAAACCGGGGGGGTTTTCACGGGAGACTTAGATAGTTTCAATTAATTTATTTTCCAGGCATCTCAACTTTTCATGTTCTTTCTTTAAATTATTATAGTTTATTTTAATTATTAATTAGATCTCCTAAGCCTGAATTTATATTTATACTCTTTTAATTTGAAGCGATTGAAGGAGACAAATAGGTAGGAGAGGCAGATCCAAAATGGCATTGGGAGGAAAAGAAAAATGAAAAATGATCCGGATGACTTTATAACCCGTGAATGATTTATGTGTTTATCAGAAACAATATAAAATATTATAAATCGTCCCTCATTCAGTGTCGTATGACACATTTTGCGAAATAAATTTTTAAAAATGTCATAAATTCATGTCTAGATATTACTCGTGTATGAACTCAACTTGCTTACCACATAAGCAAGATTTGGTCTAGTACAACTCATTAGATACATTAGATTTCCTATAATCCTGGAGTATTCTACTTGAGAAATATCTTCTTCACGATTTTTGGATAAGTGGAGACTGTTATCTAATGGCGTTCTAGCAATTCCAGAGTCATCCTTATTGAATTTCCCTAGAATTTTGTATACATAATGAGCTTGACTCAAAATTAGACCTTCTGGAGACCTAATGATTCGGATTCCAAGAATCACATCAGCAAGTCCTATATCTTTCATGTCAAACTTTGAGTTTAACATATTTTTGGTAGATTTGACCAAATTGTCGTTGCTACCCACTATGAGTATGTCGTCTACGTATAGACATATGATGACATAATTATCCCCGGTCTCTTTGACATAGACACATTTATCACACTCATTGATTTTGTATCCACTGGTTATCATTGCATGGTCAAACTTCTCATGCCGCTTCTTTAGAGCTTGTTTCAAACCATATAATAATTTAACCAATTTACAATCTTTCTTATCGGAACCTGGAGCTTTAAACCTTTCGGGTTGCTCCATATAGATTTCTTCATCTAAATCCCCATTTAAGAAAGCTGTTTTGACATCGATTTGATGGATTTCCAAGTTCCGTAAGGTTGCGATAGCGAGTAGCATCCTTATGGAATTTATTCTCGTCACAGGAGAATATATATCAAACTAGTCTAAACCTTTACGCTGCTTATACCATTTGATTACTAGCCTAGCTTTGTATTTGTCAATAGAGCCATCAGCTTTCATTTTTCGTTTAAAAATCCATTTTGACCCTAAAGGACTACAGCTAGGAGGGAGGTCCACTAACTTCCAAGTATGATTTTGTAAAATAGAATCAATCTCGCTCTTTATGGCTTCCTTCCATAAAGGCGCTTACGAAGAATGCACAAGTTCAGCATAAGTCTATGGTTCTTTCTCAACGAGAAAAGTTTCAAAATTATCACCAAATGATTTTTCCACCCTTGCTCTTTTGCTACGTCTTAGTTCAATCATTTCTTGACTTTATGGTTCTTCATCAATGGTTTTACTAGGCCATTTAGAACTAGTTTCCATATATAATAAGATATATATATATTTAGGGTATATTGTGTAATTTCAATTGATGGTTTGAATAGTTTATAGAAAGAGTAAATTCTAAAATTGGTCATCATACTATGGTCAGTTTCCAATTTTGGTCATTATACTTTAAACACTATTTTTAAGGTCATCATACTTTTATTTTATTTTAAAAAATGGTCACTCTGTCCATCTTGGCCGTTAAGCTTCATAACAGAGCACTTTTTTTAGGGCATTTAGGTCAGTCTCATTTATTTTGCATTCCCAATTGTACTTTAGTTCTAACTACCCACCCTTTTCATCTCCCTCCACTTTTGTTACTTTTTTTTGAAAAATGAACACTAACCCCGAAGAACCTCCATTGTCATTCAACAAAGCGAGGGTTCAAAAAAATTTCAGCAGCGATTTAACAATATCATCATCGATTCGTGTATTGAGAAACTAAAATAGCGTCTTTTCGGGTTTAATCGGAGAACCCATCGTCGATGTCGAAGGAGTTTGTATGACAGACGGAGGGCGATTATTTCGACCCGTATTTAGCTTATAGTAAGTTTTTTTTTTTTTTTTTCATTCGCTTGGGTTTTGAACTCCTTTGCTTTACTTGTGTTTGTTATTGCGCTGCACATTAGGTTTTTTTTTTCAACTTTGAAAACGATCGAGGGAAATCCCGTTTGTGGGTTTGAAATTGAAAAGAAAAAAAGTTAAACCTTTTTTTAACTTTGCATGCGGATATGGGGGAATAGTTTAAAAAATCAGGTCATATGCATAAAAAATTGAACCGCAATTTTAAATTTCGTTCTTTCATTCGTTCGTAAAGTTCATTCTTTTTTTGTTCGTTTCGTAAAGTTGGTTCCGTAAAGTTCTTTCTTTTTGTTCGTTTCGTAAAGTTTGATCTTTTCCTAAAAACTCTCTGCCTGGTGTATTTTTGTATTTTTATTTCTCGAAATACAGGACCCGACTGTACGCTGTTCACGCTAAGACTGCATCACAAGGGGCAGATAATTGGTGAAAAATACAAAAGCTACGAAGGGGGTGAGTCGGATTACTTTGATTTGGTTGATGGCGATCGGTTCAGTTTTCACACCCTTAGTAGGATGTTACGTGTGGTAGGGCATAACGAGAAAACGATGGTGCTTTATTATTATCTCGACCCTAGGAGTGATCTTAACAATGGATTGAGGGAGCTTCAAACCGATCAACACCTGATTGAATTTATAGCTTGGGTTAAGGATTATAAGGTCATGAAAGTCTATTGTGACCATAAACCGGAGGAAGTCATCCTTGAAACTCCTTTGTTTGTGAAGTCTGTGAAGCTGAAACCATCTGTGGTCATTGAAGAAATTCCAGAGAAAAGAGGGGATAGTATTGGTTTGCTGAAAAGGAAGGCAGGGATTGTTCTCACGATTGGGTAGAAGAAATTGAAAGAGGCTTCTAGGAAAGCACCTGTTCTTCGAATTGGATGGATAGAACCAGAATCAAATGCAAATGGAGAGAGTTCGAATGGTGAAAGTGATTTGACTGATAGTGGTAGTGGAGAATGCAGCAAAACAGATATTGGTGATAAGGGTGGTGATGAGAATCCTATAGTTGCGGATGAAGAAGATGGAGCTGATAGTCATCAGGGGGGGTTTGAGGGTGAAGTCTTAGAACTGGATGAAGAAAATGGAGTTAATCTTGGCAATGGTCCATATTCACAGTATATTACTGCAATTCAAGATGATAAAGAGTTCGAGGAGATGTTAGAAAACATACTCATGGGAAAAGAACTTGAGAATGCTGACAATCTTACTGAGAATGCTGAAAATAGTAAAAGAGATGGATTTGTGGGTGCTGAGGATGCTGAAAAAATGGGAGAAGCTGGAGGTGATGTTGTTTCCAATGCTGAAAATAGTGGAGGAGAGGAAGTTGGTGTTTCTGTACAAGGCGAAAACAGAGGAGCAGGCGCAGATGAGAGGTCTGCATCTGACAGTTTTGAGCATGACCAAGGTCTGCATTTGGATGATGGACTTTCAGCAAGTTCTACGGCCGACACTCAATCACAAAACTCAGAGGGTGATGAACAACTTAAGGCTGAAAAAAACACATTGCGAGACAGTGAAGATGAAATAGAAGTTGAAGATGACATTTCTGAAGATAATGTGAATGCTGGTCTTCACAGCAACAACAATTCTAAAGATGAAGAAGAAGGTCCAGTCAACTATACTAACTATAGAGGTCCTGTGGGAGATGTGGTTCCCACTTTTACTGTTGGTCAAAAGTTTGGGTCAAAAAAGGAATTTAGAGAAGCGGTCCAAACCTATAGGATTATGACAAGTCATCCAGTTAGTGTAACCACCAATGATGCAACAAGGTTAAGAGCCCAGTGTGAGAAGCCTTGCAAGTGGTTTGTGTATGCGACCAAGAGAGAGGCAGTCAACAGTACAGACTTCATCATGTCTTGTCTTCATTTGGATCACAGTGGATGCACGGACTGTACAGAAAATCCAAGAATGTCTGTACACTGGTTGGTCGAGAGATATATGTAACGTTTTAGAGCAAATCCGAAGATGCACATATCTCAGATTCTGCAGAATGTAGATGAAAACTTCAAGTGTGAGATATCTGCATCAAAAGTGTACAAGGCAAGGGCAATTGCAATAAAGAAACTTCAAGGCAATGCAGATGAGCAATACAAATTCTTTTGGGATTATGCTAAGGAGTTGAAGAGGACGTACAAGAACACAACCATAGAAGTTACCTTTTCCCCCAGAGAGGAGGGGAAAAATCCTAGATTCATGCGCTTCTACTGCTGTCTATGGCCTTTGAAAGAAGGCTTTTTGAGTGGATGTAGGCCGATTATTTCATTGGATGGCTGCTTCACAAAGGGGACATATAAGGGGCAAATATTGACTGCAATTGGGGTGGATGCTAACAATGGGTACTGGATCATAGCATGGGCTATTGTAGAGAAAGATGGAAGGGAGCAGTGGATGTGGTTCTTGAATTTTTTGATTCAAGATCTGAAAATTGAGAATTCAATGTACTGGACATTCATTTCGGACCAGCAGAATGTATTCTCTTCTCTTTAATGACTCAATTTTTCTATTTTTTCATATTTTAGAATCTCATATTTTACTTTATCTAGTATTCCTATGTTCTTATTTTTCCTAGGGTTTGAGTAGTTCTCTAGCAGAATTACTTCCCAATGTTGTACACAGATATTGTGTACTGCATATGTATGCTAATTTCAAGAAGAAACATCCTGGAAAAGTTTTGAAGAATCATCTGTGGTCTATTGCTGGAGCAACCACCATACCTTGGTATGAGGCAGAAATAGAGGAATAAAAGAAGCACGACAGCACTGCTTGGAATTGGGTAAAAAGGACAGCTCCTAGTCCTGAAAACTGGTGCAAGGCCTATTTCTCTTTTCATACTAAATGTGACATTCTTATGAATAATTTGTGTGAAAGTTTCAATTCTAAAATTTTAGATGCTAGATCAAAGCCTATTATTAGTATGCTTGAGGGGATTAGGCTGTATGTGTTTAGGAGGATTCAAAAACGAGCTGAAAAAGTTGCAAAATTTCATTATGTTGTTACTCCTGTTTGTAAAGATATGTTGGATGAATTGGCAAAGGATGCTAGGGAATGGAAATGTATAACTAATGGGGCTGATGGGTATGAGGTTAAAGAACCCTGAAATAAGTAGTTTATTGTTTGCCTTAAAGATATGATTTTTGCAGTTGTAGGTTGTGGCAGTTGCGTGGTATTCCTTGTGTGCATGCTATTCCTTGCATTCGTAGAAATAAGGGAGATCCTATGGATTATGTGCATAAATGTTATAGAAAGGAATCTTTCTTAAGCTTGTATGCACATGTGTTACACCCTATAAATGGCCAAGATTTGTGTTCTAAATCTGGTTTGATAGCACTTGACCCTCCATTATCATGCGTTCAACCTGGCCGACCCAAGAAAAATAGGAGAATAAAACCATCCGAGAATGTTGGAGAAGATGGTGTTGTACGACTTAGGAGGCATGTGTTGATTCATTGTAAAAGGTGTGGGTAAGTGGGACATAATACTCGCACATGCAAGCAAGGGACTGATGGAGATACTTCTGGGCAAGCTGCTGGCCAAAATGCACAAGCAGAATCACATAATGAGGCAGAAGGCCAAAATATTCATGTACAGTTGTTGTCCTCTATTATCTTGTAAATTGCTAAGTACTCTATTGTTAATATTGGCTAATTCTAAATTTTAATGACAAATGAGGAAAAGAGGCAGGCCTCATAAAGTGAGGACTACAGAACATGAAAATATCAATAGGGAAGCTGCAAATCCAAGCTCAACAACAGGAAATGCGCATCCCCAACATTCCAAGGTATATGAAGAATTATGCTTGTTTTTTTGTTTTTACTGTTTTCAACAATATTTTGGATTGAATGCTGCCTACTTTTGATTGAATTCATCCACATCAACAGACTACAACTAGAAAATCGGCAAGGAATGTGATGCGATATAATCATCAGCAACCAAATGAAGATCAAGGAAGTGGTTCAGTAGCTCTATCCACATCTGCCCCTGCCAAAAGAAGAAGGGAGTTAACTGATTCCGAGAATTTTCAGTATAATGTCAATCAAGAATATCTAGGGTTGCGTGCACCTTACAAAGTTGGACGGTGGGCTAGAAGAAGACATGGTAGAATTTAGTTCAGTAGCTTTTTCTGTAGTTGGCTGCACTTTTTGGATTCTGGTTGCACATTTTGGATTTTGGATGCCCTTTTTGGATTCTGATTGCATTTTTTGGATTATGGCTGCACTTTGTGAAGTGCTATTTTGTTTTGTTGATAGCCATTGGTTTGTAATGAATTCTTGTGCAATGTTAGTTTGGATTTTATCTATTTAGGACTTAGGACATGCAATGTTAGTTCGGATTATAGCTATTTAGGAGCAGAATTCTTGTGCAATGAATTTATGGCAGCCTTCCGTTCAACTTTTGAAATTCGAATTTTTTGTTTCATTTTTTCTTACAGAAGATCCACTACAAAATTAAATTACAAAATAATTATTTATACAAATGAAATATTAATTATTTATACAAAAAAATTTGGTTGAAATCCAGTAAAAAATAAAATAGCATTTTGGGAAAGGAAACAATACTTGAAATTGGGATTTATCGTTGGTTGGTAGGGCCACGTGCCTAATTCCCGCTCATTTTAACCCTTAGCAGTTGGAGGTCCCGCTCATTTTAACCGTCAGCAGTTGGAGGAAAATTAGAATGTAAAATAAATAAGATTGACCTAAATGCCCTAAAAAAAGTGCTCCGTTATGAAGCTTAACGGTCAAGATAGACGGAGTAACCATTTTTAAAAATAAAATGAAAGTATGATGACTTTAAAAATAATTTTCAAAATATGATGACCAAAACTAGAAACTGACAATAGTATGATGACTAATTTTGGAATTTAGATCCAAATTGTTTAAGAAGCATGCATTGAACTAGAACTTGATGCTTCGAAAGGGGATTGAAAGGTGTGATTTTATAGCCTCTCAACCTACTAAAGAATATTGCAAAATTATTGTACAAATTAATTAATTAAGCATATGGCATGTGAAAGCATCTTCAAGGAGAACAATCTTGTCACATAAAAATTATTATTTTGAAGAAAGAATGATAAGGGTGTTTTGGTCCATGTATATTTTTTCTGCAAAATGATTGAGGAAATATATTAATGAAAATTAGATAACTTCAAAGGATATATAATATTTAGGCCCAACTACTTGTCATATATTTTGTTTGACTATTATGTCATGCCTTAGGTAAATTATATTAATAGAAATGGAATTTCAGTACATAGGAAGAAATAGGGAAAAGGAACAGAGGAGAATAAGAAGAATTACAGAGAGGGATAGGGGAAGAATTCAGAAAAGAAGATAAGAAAGAAATCTCAAAAAATACCGATAAAAACTCCTAAGGTTCCCTCACTCACCTATATACACTTCCTCCAGCTCACAGCTCAACAGAAAGCTTGGAAAGAGGGCTACCCGCTTAATTTCTAACTAAATCACACCGAAACTGCTTCTTCTAAATGACTCACACAAAATAGGCTGCAATAGGAAAAACTATAAATCCAAAACGATGTCGTTCCACTCCAGTGTATGACACTCCCCTTCCCTTAAGAGTAGACTTGTCCTCAAGGCTGGAAATGAGGGAACTGCAGCTTGATGAAGGATAGATCCTCACCCATTGCACCACCTGCTTGTCCTCCCTTTTGTTAGACCTCCTTTGTAGGATCTTGCCGGCCACCAGTTCCATCACATCCTCTACATTGAGTTCTAGCAAATGAGTTGTACTAACAGGGGCCATTCCCACATGTTTAGTTTCAGCTTCAATGCAGCCACTCTGAAAATTGAATTCCAAGCTAGAGGCAGCTGCAAAAAATACATGTGATGATTCCACCATACCAGCTAGGAACTTTGCTTTTCCCTCAAAGATCAGGATGCAGCCTCTGAAAGCATAACACTCAATGCAAATTGAAACACTGACTACCACATCAACCTGTAACTTGAGATCTTCTGCCTCATTAATTTTTGGAATCCTTAGAATCCTTCTACTAAGCTCTTCTAATCTCTTAGAAAGCTGTATGACTTTCTCCCTTTTAGCATTTTTCCATTCTTCAAACTTACAGCTCCTGGTATTCCATGTTAATTCATCAGAGACCCTTTCTGAATTCTTCTTCAATCTTCCCTTTCTCATTACCATTAAGCAGTCTTCCAACTCTAATGTTTTCAGTGCAACCAGTATAGAATGTATAAAAAACTGGTAAACAACCTTTTGATACTGGACATAAGCATAAATCATGTGAACTTGCAGGCTAAGAGTAACAGTATATACATCCTCATATGTAAGAATATCCAACAACCATTGAAGTTTTCCAGCAATCCAAACTTTGATATGATCTTTACTATCAGAAGAGATTCTGAGCCAATATAGAAACAAGTTAACTTGACCAATATACCAAATATGGTATCCTTCCTTGGCTATAGATCTCCAATGAAAAACTGCCTCAATTGAATTAATCCTACAATTATTTCCTGAAATAAGAGTAACTAACTTCCGGTCAATTTCATCATCAAATAACCAATCCATAAACTGAAACTTCTTCTTTTGTTTGACTTGCATAGAGTTGATGATAGAATTGAATAGATGAACTGATGTGGATTTCCTAATTCCTCCCAAAGCTTTTGTGGCACATTTTAAATGCTCTTCTGCATTAATCAGATAAAATCTTTCATGAAGGAAATTCCTTTTAGCTTCAATTAACTGGACAGTTTCTTCCAGTTTCACTGACCAACTCTCAGCTGCACCCTTCAAAAACTGATTGGCTAGAGAATTTGGAGTAAGAATTATATTTGTCACATCCAATGCACCTTTTCCAAGCTGGGGTAAGGTATCAACTCTATTTATTCTTTTTATTACTGACAGAGCATCTTTTGTCAGGCTTAAGAATTCTGAAATAAAACTCTGAACTGTCAGAATCAATTCCTTGCTGATGGAATCAGAACATCCTGCCAACACTGAAAAACTAGAAATTGCACAACTCAGCTCATTCATGAGCAACTGGTAAAACAAGGTATTCTGTTCTTCTACTTCGGATTCCTCGGTGGACATTAGAGTCATCTGCAAATGCTTATTACACCATACACTTGCCTTAATTCCAATTAAAAGTTCCCTCATATATCCAGAAGTGTCAGAATCCAAGTAATTTGCAGGTATATGAAATATAGCCTTGTTCATTAAACAATGTACACTATCCAAACAAGTAAAGTCTTCCCAAAAAATTGTTAATGCTCCAATGAGATAAATCCCTTCAGACTTATCAGTTATTTCTAATTCTCCCAATTTGGCAAAAATTAGTTCATACACCTCCCATCCTATAAGTTTCACAAGCTGTTTGTGAACGGTTTTAACCCATTGTTGATCAGGCTTTACACCCTGAATCAAACCAGTACCTACAGCCTGATCACTTACTGCTTGAACATAACTTCTCACAACAGGAAGACTAACATCAGCTTCCAAAAGAGCCCCCCTAATACTATGTGTATCCCTCTCTTTCAACCTTCCCCAATGAGAATAAAATTTAGAACACTTAGCTCTCTCCAAGATATACCAGTCTAAAGATAAACCAACACAAGGAGAAGAAGATTTTGGTTCCAACGCAGTCATCATTTCTTTAGACAATGAATGTAGTGACCACATATTTCGACTCTCTGGAAGAATGGGCACATACAAGGACTTAAAGGAATCATCAACCAGAATGAATTCATTTTCCCCTATTAATTCATCTTCTACACTAGTAAACCGCGGAAGCTTATTATATTCCTCAATATCGACCTTACTTTCCTTCCCGTCACCATTGTCATGTTCAACTTGAGCATCAGTAAATGGAAATTCCTCAATACTCTTTTCTTTCCCACCAATGCCAATCTCAACTTCAACAGGAGTTTGAAAATTACCTTTTGACGGAAACATAGGGGTAGTATCTTCTCCGATCTCCTCCTGAAGTAGTCGTTTCATGGTTGCCTCTAATTTCCCATCCAATTGAGCAGACCACTCCTCCATTTGCAGCGCAAATTTCGTTTGCCAAACCTTATCTTGGTTCAAGAATCTCTCATTCCACTCATCGCTCATCGATTTCATCAACTTCATCCTCGCATGCTTCCCTCGCCAGAGTTCTTCATCCTGAAATTCAAATCGGTTTTCTGTCATCTTCGCCGCGAAATCGTGCCAAGGCTCGCCTGCCCTTCTCTTATTTAACTCAAATTTCTCCCAATATTCTTCCACATTTCCAAGCTGTTGCAGTTTGTTATATATCTCAAAGTCATCCCTACCCCCTTTATCTCCAAATCTTATCAGTAGTGCTTCAGTAAATTCTTTCCAAGACACATATCCTTTTCCTGCCTTAAAATCATGAAACCAAACATCTGCTTCCTCTTCTAAATATAACTCAACCGAAAATACCTTACATTTTTCAGGAATATTATAGAATTGAAAATATTCCTCGCAATTCCTTAGCCATTCCCTAGGGTTATCACCTTTGAATACAATCAATTTAATTCTAGGGTTGTTATTATTCAGTCTTTCCTCACTTCGATCCTTCCAGTCATGGTCAATATAAATTTGGGAATTACCTGAAGTCGGTAGCAGAGTGGTTTTATCCTCTTCCTCCTTTTCTAAAGTAGTCGATTCACCACACTGCTCCAATTTTGATCCAACCACGATCCCATGGTCTTCATCTGCGACTTCGAATTTGCCTTTTTCCGGAAGTAGCTGATTCTCGCATAGCTCCCACTTCTGATTCCCCCGATTGATCATCTCATCCATTTGCAGCTTCCATTTCCTGTTCCACTCAGCACTCAACTTGTCTGAATACGATTTCAACCTCTCCCTCATCGCAAGCATCTCCTGCTCCATTCGCTGGAAGTATTCATCCACTGATTCATTCTCCGATTCCAATTGATTTTTCGCCATCTTCGCTGCGGAATCGTGCCAAAGGTCGCCCGCTCTGATACCAATTGTCATGCCTTAGGTAAATTATATTAATAGAAATGGAATTTCAGTACATAGGAAGAAATAGGGAAAAGGAACAGAGGAGAATAAGAAGAATTACAGAGAGGGATAGGGGAAGAATTCAGAAAAGAAGATAAGAAAGAAATCTCAAAAAATACTGATAAAAACTCCTAAGGTTCCCTCACTCACCTATATACACTTCCTCCAGCTCACAGCTCAACAGAAAGCTTGGAAAGAGGGCTACCCGCTTAATTTCTAACTAAATCACACCGAAACTGCTTCTTCTAAATGACTCACACAAAATAGGCTGCAATAGGAAAAACTATAAATCCAAAACGATGTCGTTCCACTCCAGTGTATGACATATTACTTCTAACGTTTTCATAACACACTCCCTACCCTCTTTGATTAGGAGCCAAGAATTTTAAAATATAAGGGCCAATAATTAAGCAAAACTTGTAACATATGAGAATTTAATTAAGGTAATTAAGGCTAATATTTAATTTAAATTTGTAAAATATTTTAGCTTTTTAATGTAATTTTTTAAATTTTTAGTCTTAAATTACTCATACTTAATATTATAATTTAGAGTGAATTTTAGAAAAGGTCATCATACTTTGGTAAAGTTTAGGTTTTGGTCACTAACTTTTGCATTTGAATTTTGGTTTTGGTCATTCCGTTAGAAACCGCCGTGAAGCCCACTAACAGTCCAAATTACTGTAGCACTGTAGCGCTACAGTAACGCGCTATAGTTGCGCGCTACAGTAATGCGCTACAGTTATTTTTTTTTTAGCGCATAGCCTTTTTTTAAAAAAAATACTTTTAAAAAAATACTTTTTTAAAAAAAAATAATTTACTAAAAATACCAAAAAAAATTATTTATAATTCCGCTCATCTATGCTACTTTATTTATAATTTTTATAAATTTTTGGTAGATTAAAAAGTGACTTATAAAATTTTTCATAAATTAATTAAGGACAAATTATTTTGAATGTTGGAGTGTTTTGAGGGATGCAGTTTTAGTAAATTAATCTACCAAAAATAATTTTTTTCTAAACAATTCAACAATTCAGTATTTTTTTAATAAGGGAGATCAGATCAGGATTATATAGACATCAGATCAGCGAATACTTGACATCAGATCAACAGACTATAGATATCAGATCAAGAATATAAAAGAAATCATACAGTAAAACTAAAACATACTTAACAAGGGACATCAGATCAGGATTATATAGACATCAGATCAGCGAATACTTGACATCAGATCAACAGACTATAGATATCAGATCAAGAATATAAAATAAATCATACAGTAGAACTAAAACATACTTAACAAGGGAGATCAGATCACGATTATATAGACATCAGATCAGCGAATACTTGACATCAGATCAACAGACTATAGATATCAGATCAAAAATATAAAAGAAATCATACAGTAGAACTAAAACATATTTAACAAGGGAGATCAGATCATGATTATATAGGCATCAGATCAGCGAATACTTGACATCAGATCAACAGACTATAGATATCAGATCAAGAATATAAAAGAAATCATACAGTAGAACTAAAACATACTTAACAAGGGAGATCAGATCAGGATTATATAGACATCAGATCAGCGAATACTTGACATCAGATCAACAGACTATAGATATCAGATCAAGAATATAAAAGAAATCATACAGTAGAACTAAAATATACTTAACAATGGAGATCAGATCAGGATTATATAGACATCAGATCAGCAAATACTAGACATCAGATCAACAGATTATAGATATCAGATCAAGAATATAAAAGAAATCATATAGTAGAAATTATAGCCAAAAATTTAAGAAAACTAATGAATTAAAATACAAGCTGCCATGACTTGTAAGTCCTTCTACATGTCGTTCTCTCCCTCTCCCTTCCAATGCCGTGTCTAGAAGTGGGCTCCTTTCCTTGTGTTTGGAATTCGACTCATGACTTTTTTAAAGGTAAAACTAATCCTATTAAATACAAAAAACTTTTTGAGAGCCAAGACTGAAAATTGAAGTACAAGTGGCCGAAATACATGGCCAAAAAAAATAGAAGAGAAAAGCTAGTTACAAATTTAATCATAAATATTTGATATTCGACAAATTTAATGTTAAATTTTACTATTTACTACTTAGTTTTAATAACAAAATTTTTTTTAAGATATTTAGTGGTTGAATAGCAATTCTACCAATTCCTAAACCGTGTGAATACCACATGAATTAATTTGATTCATGCAGCAAATTTTATGATACATAAACTAACATGTTATCGTGGATTTCAAATATATTTTTTACATCTAAAAACTGTTACTAGAACTAAACATGCCGTGAATAACAAAGTTTAGAACTAAATTTGTCGACTATTAAACGTTTAGAACTAAATTTGCATAGTATAAAATTTAAGAAAACTTACAAATTACAAAGAAAAAATTAAATTTGACTAGCGATCAAATGAGTTAATCCGTTATCTTCTATGAACCATAATTGGTAAAAAAAAATTTTGAATGAGGCTAAAATTGGTGACTAAAATATATTGGGGACCAAAACTGAAATAACCCATGTTATTAGGGACCAAAAATAGATTTAAGCATTTTTTTTTTTTTTGGTTTTATTTTAGTAGAACTTATGATATCTTTGGCTACAGAACTGGATCTTGTAGATTTACTTCTATTCTCTTAGGTTCTAATGGAATTTGTGCATAATCTGTTAAAAGAATTGAGGGAGAAATTTAGTTTCAAAACGTTTAATAGAAATAGTATTTTGTTATTTAATGTTGTAGATATTACTAGCTTTCTTGATGGTTTGAAGGAGATTACAAAAATGAAGAAGTGGAGGCCATACAAAGAGAGTGAAAGAGGGGAAACCAATGAATAGACAAAAATAGGCTGACATTTGAGTTGCTTCGGGATATCCAATAAAATTGGAACGAGGCTGACATTTGATAATTAATTTTAAAACTTAATTTTATTTTTTTAATAGTATTTGTTAAAAAGAGTTTAAAAATAAAATAAATATCAAATATAAATTAAAAAAAAAAAAACTGGCCAACTTTAAAATTCATAAACAATAATATTAAAAAAAATTTATATCAAAATACAAAAATAAGAAGTCAAATCTAAAATAAGCTAAAAAAATGGTATATTTGCAGCCTCAATCTTTTTTAAGAATTTTACAGACATATTTAAAATCAATAATTTTTCCAAATTAATTAAAAATTGTAAACTACTATCGGGAATCTCTTCCAACTTAGGAACACATCCGAGGGAAAGAGTACGAAGATTAGGCATGGCTCCTTCCTCTATCGCCCAATTCTCCAAGTTCTCAAAATCGTAGAGATAGAGTTCCCTGAGTTGAGGAAAACCCATGGCATGAAAAACCATTTCTTTTCCCAACATATGACTTAATGTGAGTACACGCAAGTGGGTGAGTTTCTCCAATGTCCCACTTATTACTTCCTCTGCATCCAACCCACACCTACTAATATGTAACTCAACAAGACTTGAAGACATGTTGGATTCAAATTTTGGAAATTTCCATAACTGCCCTTGAATAAACAAATAGTGGATGTTCCTTCCAAACAAGAGTTGTTTTAGAACCCTTAACCCTTTCTCCTTCTGTGAATACAAATCACACCAGATATCCTTGATTGATAGCAGTTGTAACTTGTTGCTACTCTCTGCATAATTTGCAATCGTTTCCAAGTTTTCAAACTTCCCACATCTGGATATTGTAAGTACTCGTAAATTATTTAATTTTAACAAATCTTCTATGTAATAATTTATGTCATCAAAATTCTCTAGTATCTCCAACTCATTCAAACCATCAAGCCGTACTCTCTTGCACCTCTGCCAACCAAAACCAAAAGGCAAATACAAACATGTCAATTCTTTCATCTTCCACAAAATATTTGGTATTCTCACTTGAAATGAGTAGTGTACTCGTAAATCAAGGGTCTGCAAATGCTTCAAATTCTCCATAGACGATGGCAATGTATGGTAGTAGTAACCTTTCAAGCTCAAATATCTCAAATGGATTAGCTTTCCTATTGCTTTCGGAAGCTTCCCTCTATACTCATGACGATCAGTTAGGACTTCAATAGACATAACATGAAGCATCTCAAAGTTATTCAGCTGTGATTTAATCGTCTTTGTCATGCGTCCTTCGTATCCACCATCAAACACAAATTGAAGCATCCTAATGTACTTTGCGATCTCTTTTTTGGGGGGAGCATATCTACAAACATCACCGGAATCCAAATTGATGACAAGTCTACGAAGTTTACATGTGGAAGATTCATACACTGAAGCATATGCATCTTTTTCTTCAGAAGAATAATTTATACACTTCAGAAAACTTTCCTCTTCTGCCTTACGAAGGCACAGGTCCCTCATCAGATCATGAAGCCTACATGTTCTTCTGTATCTCATTTCATAAAAACTGGAAGGCTCAGGAGGTAATGTTCCGAATTGGACCATCCCTCGCTGTCCTAATTCACCCAAGTACCTCTCTGCCAACTCCATCATTGATTCTTCCCCAAATCTATCCTTTGTTAATACCATGCCTTCAGCTATCCACATTTCACATAAAGTTTCCGCATCAATGTCAGTATCTTCTGGGAAGGCACTCAAATATAGAAAACATGGTTTCAACTGGAATGGCAAGTCATAGTAGCTTAGAGCTAAAATCCTCTCCAATTCACCTTTACCTTTCCCAATGCCTTTCTTCTTCCATAAATATGATTTGATATCTTCATTCACTTTCGTCCAACCATTCAAAGTATTATTGGCTAAAAGAATCCCACCAAGAACAACCACTGCTAATGGTAGACCACCACAATACTTTACCATTTTCTTTCCTAATTCTTCCAATTCATTCAGCTGAGTATTATTGCAGTCCCCTGTTCGAGTGATCAAATAATTAACGGCTTCCTACGTAATTTGCAAACCAGTACCAGGTACATATAACAAATAGGAGCACCGATAATTATTTCAATGAAATTGAAATATAGAACTTTGGAATAATTTTTTAGAAGTCATGGCCAATCATCCGTAAGAGACACAAAAATTTCCATGCCAACAACAAAAACAACATAATGAGTAAAAGTGAGAAGATTACATACCTTCATCATATCTTTCTGCCAGTGCCTTTCTTTTGAGCAAATCCCAGCTTTCATCGTCGCTTAGAAGCCGAGGTTGATGGTGGAAGCCATCAGGACCAATGTGCATTGCCACTTCTCTTTTACGAGTAGTAAGCAAAATTTTGCTACCTCTCTCATTACTCGGGAAGGCATTTTTAATGGATTCCCATGCTTCTTCTGTCCATATATCATCAAGAACTATCAAGCATTTACACTCTTGCTGAATTTTGAAAAGTTTTGGGATTAGCTCATCTTCCTTCAGTTTTTCAAGCTCATCTTTCTTTTCAGGGAGAAGTTTGATCATTATCCTTTGCAAGATGTCCTTTGTCTGCCATTGTTGGGATACACAGATCCAAGCAAATCTATTGAAGTAGCGCTTCACTGTTGGATGCTTATATACCTTATTGGCAAGGGTTGTCTTGCCTAATCCACCCATACCCCAAATGGAAACAACTCTAACATCATCTTCACTCACCAAATGTTTCACAAGCAGATCTATATGGTCCTGAAGTCCAACAAAATCCTCCTCTTCAACAAAGGAATATGTCCGTCTCAAAAGTTGTTTCCTAGAACTTGACCCTTCTTTCTCCATTATATCCCTTAGGCCATACGCTTGAAAATTATTCTTGAGATTCAAGATCCTTGTGTTAAGAGCTTGTATTTCTGACCTGATCTTGTGACGGGGATAGGAGTCATAGAAGATGCAAGCTGATCTCCTGAGGATTTCGAGGAAACCTCCATCCATCGTCCTGGATCCAACTTTGAAGGCATAGTCCTCAAGCAAATATCCAGCATCATAAGCAACATCTTTAACTTCCAAGATGCACTCTTGGATAGTCCTTTTGTCATCAATCATATTTTCATCTGCATCTTCTAGGAACAATTTCATCCATTTCAGTTCTCGTTGAAGTTGCATAACCTCATCTTTGAGACCATGGAGGAATTTTCCTTCTTCAATCAACAAATTACCTATAGTTTTTAGAGCAAGTAATACGGCAGACTCTGCCATCTGGAAATATCTTTGATGCAGAAAATGGCTGGATTGGTGTATGCTTTAGTTTAGCTTTATCTAGAGAATTGGTTTTTAGATTTAGGATGAAGGAGACTAGTGGTGGAGAGGGATATGTGAGCGGGGAGGGCGGTGGCGGTGCTGCGTTTTCCGGCGATGGGGGCGGTGCGGGCAGCGGGGGAGAGAGAAGAGAGGAGAGGAGAGGAGAGGAGAGAGGAGAGAGGAGAGGGTGTTGAGAGAGGGGAAGAGAAAGGATGGGTAATATTTTATAAAAAAGTTTTATTTTATTATTATTTTATTATTTTTAGTGATTAAAATAAAAATATTTTTTATTAAGATTAAAATATTTTTAATTAAGATGACTAAAAGTGAATTTTGGACTAAATTTTTAAAAAATATTATGTTGTAGATTAAAAAAGTAATTTTTTTTATTTTGGACCAAAATGATATTTAACAATATATAATGGACTATTTTTGATGTTAAGTCTTTATAAAATTCTTAAAATAATTTAATAGACTCCATAGGTAGCCGATAGTCAATTAGACATTAACTTTCATATTGACAATTGTACCAAAAAAAAAAAAAAATTTCCTTAATGTAATCTACTAACTATTGTCCAACAAGAGACTTACAAATTAAACCGGTCAACTAGTTTGGTGCAGACAATTTGGCGTATTTGATTATTTTAGTGCGCTTTTTATTTTATTTTATTTGGATCGAAATTACTATTAATTCAAATTAGGCTTTTTTCCCCCTAAATTTGTAAATTTTTGTCATGTTGTTAACATGAAAACCGAATAATTAAGCAGAAATTAAAAGAAGAAAAGACAGAACAGATCCATAGAGGATAGCAGCAGAAGAAGATGAAAAGGGGAAGAACCATTTCTTTTAACCTGAGTACATGCAACGTATAAAGACTGATGGTTTATTATCATTCAGTTTGTCATGTGAAATTCACATTGCTGCTGTGTATGTTTCCAAAGATTATAGTTTCAATTAGACGGCTTTCGCAAAGTGATGCTGTCAGCTTGCCCTTTTTAGGCTATTTATCTGAAAGCAAAATTACTTGTGGTCCTCCTGAAATTTACTGGTTCTTCTGTCAATCTATCTGATTTTGAGTTGCTTCCATTGGATCAAAAGTTCCTTTGCCAAGCTTGTTTGGAATTTGATTCCAAGGCTCTTGGGCCACATTATCAGGGATTAATTCACTTAGCAAACTTTAGAAGGCCATTGATATGGCTACTCATGCTTGTAGTATGTAAAATCATTCAACTATCCATTATCTTGGGAACAAAAAATTCAGCCATTGTATATTGATGTTTAGAGTAATTGGTAATTGAGTAGTGTTGTTTTGCGAATTTGGTTTGTGCAGATATGTAGTGCTGGTGTTTGAGGCTTTATATATTATAAAGAGATGGACGTACAACTAAAGTTTGTACTTCCACAGCTTTCTTCGGTGGGTGCAGAAGTTCAATCGCTCTTGGCAGTGGTTCGTTTTTGCCGTTCTCGGGGTTGGGAGGATGTGCAATTTTTATCCGACAATTTCTTTGTTGTTTCCATGGTATCTAAGAGGTCTGGTTTCCTTTGGAATGAGTATTATAATTTCGAGGAGATTTGTCTTTCCATGAGAGAGTTAAATTCTTTTATTCAGCACATATACAGAGAGGGTAATGCAACCGCAGATTTTCTGGCTTGTTTGGGTTCCTCAGGTCAATCTTCATCTTTTTTGGAATTATGTTCTGCTCCTCCTAGGCTAAGAGGACTTATTTCTCTTGATGCAAGCTCGGTTCCCGGTTTGCGACTCAGGCATATGCAGATAGATAGGGGCTCCCATTGAGGAGTATTGTATAAGCCTCGACACTGCTCTCTGTACATTTATCCACTTTTTTTAATTTGAATAAAAGGTAACTATTCCACTAGTCCGCCTTGTCCGCTGGGGCTTGAGGGACTGTTAAAAAAAAAAAAAAAATTTGTAATATGCTATGCTTATGGTATGGTCGGTGGAGAAGAATATATTATTTACTTCTTGTTTGGGCATGAGGAAGGTATCACCAAAGTTTTGTGGGCTACTTAAAACTCCTTTCTTCATGGGCACGAGGAAGGTATATTATTTACTTGTTGAGATGAGCATTTGAGGTGATCAGACGTTTGCTGGGGATGGAGTGGCAGGTGGAGTTGAAGCAAGTTATGCGAGAAGCTAATTTCGCAACAGAATGTTTGGCTGAGTTAGTTTCGACAAGTCCAATAGGAGTCACAAACTTGGAAATTCCCCAAAAGATGGTCGGTCAAGGCTTGATTATGATTAGTTAGGCAGTAGCCTCTTCTTTGTACCAAAATATATAAGGTGCTTTGCCTTGAGAATCACTTCTATAACAGTTTCCACATATATAGCATACTGAAACTGCTTCATAGTGTAATGAATTCTCAGAAATGGGAAACAAGAAATGACACGGAATATAAAGAACGATCATCACTTAATCTCCAACTTATCCACAATCCTACGCAAATCTTCTCAACCACAAACTACTGCTAAATAGATAATTAAAAAACCATATATATACAGAGACACCACCAGAAAAACAGAAAAAAAAAAAAAAAAAATCTTGGCTGCCAACAGGAAAAAAGTTCCATCAATCATTGGATTCATTTTTTTCACTTGAAGAAACCAAATTCTGCAGACACCATATGATCCATAACAGACTTTCTGAGCGTTCAGATTTGGAAGCAACTACCAAATATCAGATCCAGCCAAAAAATTGGGTAAAATATTCGATTTACATATCTTTCCATGAAGCAGAATAACAATAGTTTTCCTTTCAGAAAGGAAAAAAAAAATACGAAGAGAAAACATATCCATAATGTGATTTATTGCTATTCTGATACGATCCAGAGGTCCTCACTCAAACTTAAATATGCGTGTCAAGAAAAGTCCAACCACGAAGTTTACATACTTGGGACAAATCATAAGCATCAAGCCCAATTTGAAGGCATGAGATCAAGTTCAAAAGCAATTGGGCCACACAAGTTTAAAGAGCCCATTAAGGAAACTTGTTTGGGCAAGACAAAAACAATAAAACTCAACAAGTTCACAAAGGACTTGTTCAAAGTCCCTTGGATCATTTTCAAAGGCCTTTACTTTATTTTCTTGCCAAGAATAATTTCATCCCACTCATTTTATTTGTAATTTGGCCATTACTTGTTTTATTGGCCTGAATAAATTAGGCCCAAATGTTAGGTCTTGTCTTAGTTAGGCCTTAATAAGAATATTAGTTGTATTAGGAGTAGGCCAAATAAATAAGGTGAATCCCAACCCACGAAGACATTGGAAGGCTAAAAGAAACTTCTAGAAGATTCAATAAAGGAATAAGTAATCAGCCTTAATTTTTCAAAAAGAAAACAAGGCAGATTGAAGGAAGATTAATGATGATTGAAGATTCTACCATAAATGTAGGCTAGGGTTTTGTAACCTAAAGGCTCACTTCTACTCCTATAAATAGAGGAGAAGTTCAACCTTTGTAGGCATGATTTGAATAGAAGAAATTGAGTTCTCTCATTTTGAATCATCCCTCTTAGCATTTATCAAAAGCTAGGGTAGTTAGCTTTTGTGGTTGCCTCCTTAGGCTCTTCCTTTCGAAGGTCTCATCCCACTACCACCATATTTCCACACTTTGAGAATAGCACTAGATTAGGGACCTTGATCCTTCATTCAATACTCTGCCATCATCCAAATTCGAGTCTCCATATAAGTCTTCATACAAACAAACCTCTGCCGGATTTTGATAATTTGGAAGGATCACAACATTTGGTATCAGAGCCAAAGTGCTACTCTTTAAGGTAAGAGTGGTTGTAACACCTTGTGGAAGGAATGATCCTTCTCCTTCTCCAAGTTGTTACAATCAACATTCTAAAATCGAAAAGGTTGAAGAAATCGGTTCTATAGCCGAATTTTCTTCATTTTGAATTCGAGAAATTCTCTTGTTTTAATTTTGTTCATATTGTTCATTTTAATTCTTGTTATTAATTTTTGTCATTTTTTTTACTTGTTCATAATTGTTATGATCTTTCTCCTTCCATTGGCAAAGTTTGAACAGATCGGATCTACCATATCCGTATCTCTCACTTTGATCCAAATATCAAATTGCTTGTGTATATCATGTTCATAATTTTATTATTATTGTTCTTATTTTGTCGATAGATCATACTTTTCTTGTTCAGTATTTTATTTTTCTGTTATTAGAATTTTATTTTTCTTTTTTTTTTCTACACACCTTGAAAAGTATAAAAAAACTAAATTTGGCAAGTAAATTCCATTTGTTAAGAAAAGAATAAATTGGCAACATAATTGTGCAAATTAATTTTGAAATAAATCTGAATTTCTTTTGTATAAAGTATCATTCCTTTTTTTTTTTTTGTGATTATCTATTTTTCTTTTTCGTGTGATTATCTTTCCATCCACACCTAGTTTAATCAAAAAGTTAATTATTGAAAAGGAATCTTTGGCGTTAAGTCACTCAAGTATAACTAAAAGTTGCTACTTGGTGATTTTCTTTCAAAAGTTAGTGCTAAATTGCTAGAAGAGAATACTTGTTATATTTCCTATTCAATGATTGTGCTAAACCTATAAAACTCCCTAGATGTGATTTTCTTACTTGAATAACTTGTGAATAATTTCTTTTTTGTTTCCAACTAACTTATCTTTTGGTTTTGGTCTAGGTTGGCTTATGCCGCCTATGATAGGGTAAGAAGTGCACAAAAAAAAAAAAAAAAAAACATCAAAAGTTGATGTTTCGCCAAAGGCAACAAAGAAAAGATTCCAAATTTAGAACAAAAGTATCAAAGTCAAAGAAAAAGAGCAAACAAAATTGTTCTTTTGCCAAAGGCAACAAGGAGAAAAGATTCCAAATTTGGAACAAAGTATCCAAATCAAGAAAAAGAGCACAAAATCTTGTGCCTAGTATAAAAAAAAAAATTGTTTTGTGCAACTGTTAAAAAGAAAACCCTTAGGTGAAAGTATAAGTCTACAAAACTTATACCTTTACCAAAGGAAAAGTTTTTTTCGAGACACTTAGAGAGTTGTTCATTGGGATTTCAACATTAGGCGTCATTCTAGTAAAGAGGACATAATGGGAATAGCTAAGAGTCTTTGAGTCTTCTGTGATATAACTTGTTTTCTCCTAACGGCAGAATGATAACTGAGAAGCAACCAAAGGAGTACCAAAGTGGCTTAAATTCAAAGTTTCCTAAAAAAAAAACACTTAGGCTTATAAATTGGTGCACTATCACACAAGCACTACATACTTGCGCGTGAACTAAAATTTTCCTACTCGCTCTCTATTTTTGTAATTTAAGTTTGCAAATTAACCTTGTAATTTTCGGAATTTTTTTTTTTTTTATCTAACCCTAAGGGAGAAAATCTTCTTTCTACCCAAATCTTTTTGTCTCCTTGATAGCAATGGATTCTAATGAGCAAGAAAGGATTCTAAGGTCAGCACTCAGAGAAAGGTTCAAAGGGTATGATAGCAAGCTAGCTCACCTACGAGCCCAGCTAGGCCACTTGAGGAACCAAAGACAAAAAACCCCTACCCTAAGAATCCCAACATCCAATGAGCATCTTCCTTTGGCTAAGCAAGAAGAGATACATTCTCCTCATGGTGCACGACTCACCTCATTGTCCACGCACCAATATTCGAGAAATAAGGTAAAACTTTCCACTTGTGATGAAATTAAAAGAGTACTTCACTCTCAAGGCAAGTTGGAAGAAGATGTTGAGCAAGGAACTAATACTTTTCATACAAAAGGTAAAGTGGGGAAGGCTATTTGCTTGATTAATATTGATAGTGGTAGTTGGACAAACATTGCTTCTAATTACCTTGTAGATAATTTGAATCTTGCTACTTTTCCTCATCCCAAACCTTACACTTTGACATGGCTCAACAATTTAGGTGAAGTTGTTATTGAAAGACAATGTAAGTTATCATTCTCTATAGGTAAGTACCAAGGAGAAGTGATGTGTGATGTAGCTCCCATGGATGCCGCACACATTATCCTAGGCCAACCGTGGATGCGTGACAACGAAGCCAAGTATGATGGCTTCACCAATAGGTATCAATTATGTTCTCATGGTCAGAAATTTGCACTTAATCCTCTTTCTAGGGAACAAGTGTCTCAAGCAAAGAAAGAAATGCATGAAGCAAGAGAACGAAGGAAAATGATACAAGAAGAGAAAGAGAACAAAGATGTATCTAAGCTAGCCAAGCTTACTCTCTTAAAAGAGGCCACGAGTTCCACTCCCATGATTCTGCCACTTCGGCAGAGTTTGAATAGCTTACCTAAAGTTCTAATTTCCACACAAAAGTTAGTAAAATCTAAGATTAGTTCCATATATGATTCACTAACATGTTTTACTATTTTTGTGCAGGTTTTCAGAACTCAACATTTGACAAGGACTAGAATGCCCACGGCATACATAGTGGAATTAAGTCCACACTTTGTCAAAGTAAAAGAGTTTGGAACTATGAATCGTCTCATAATTACTAATCCTTCGTCTTGTTTTGATGTAGGTTCTAAAGCTTTGAGGACAAAGCTTCGTAAAGAAGGGGAGGATGATACGATCCAGAGGTCCTTACTCAAACTTAAATATGCGTGTCAAGAAGAGCCCAACCACGAAACTTACATACTTGGGACAAATCATAAGCATCAAGCCCAATTTAAAGGCATGAGATCAAGTTCAAAAGCAATTGGGCCACACAAGTTTGAAGAGCCCATTAAGGAAACTTGTTTGGGCAAGACAAAAACAATAAAACTCAACAAGTTCACAAAGGACTTGTTCAAAGTCCCTTGGATCATTTTCAAAGGCTTTACTTTATTTTCTTGCCAAGAATAATTTCATCCCACTCATTTTATTTGTAATTTGGCCATTACTTGTTTTATTGGCCTGAATAAATTAGGCCCAAGTGTTAGGTCTTGTCTTAGTTAGGCCTTAATAAGAATATTAGTTGTATTAGGAGTATGCCAAATAAATAAGGTGAAGCCCAGCCCACGAAGACATTGGAAGGCTACAAGAAACTTCTAGAAGATTCAATAAAGGAATAAGTAATCAGCCTTAATTCTTCAAAAAGAAAACAAGTCAGATTGAATGAAGATTAATGATGATTGAAGATTCTACCATAAATGTAGGCTAGGGTTTTGTAACCTAAAGGCTCACTTCTACTCCTATAAATAGAGGAGAAGTTCAACCTTTGTAGGCATGATTTGAATAGAAGAAATTGAGTTCTCTCATTTTGAATCATCCCTCTTAGCATTTATCAAAAGTTAGGGTAGTTAGCTTTTGTGGTTGCCTCCTTAGGCTCTTCCTTTCGAAGGCCTCATCCCACTACCACCATATTTCCACACTTTAAGAATATCACTATATTAGGGACCTTGATCCTTCATTCAATACTCTGCCATCATCCAAATCCGAGTCTCCATATAAGCCTTCATACAAACAAACCTCTGCCGGATTTTGATAATTTGGAAGGATCACAACATATTCGGTGATAACATCAATATGATTTGAAATAATCAATCTGTTGTACTTTTACCCTACTAATATGATTTGAAATAATCAATCTGTTGTACTTTTTACCCGACTTCTTTAGGCAAAGGATGCCTTAATGATTCAATTTTAGTATTCCTCATGGAGATAGGAATTACTGAACTCAGCCGCAATTAGTAGAACTACTGCTTTTTTACTTCTAACCTGGTTAACATCAAAATTGAAGAACAAAAAGACTTCATGATAGCTGCAGCAGCATATCAATGCCCCATTAGAAAATTTCAACACCTCCCTCCCCCAAAATAATAGATTGATTAGTTTGATACACATTCCATTGTCATTGACTTGCTTGGTTGCAAAGATCTCTATTTGATTTACAGGTTCTTCTGAATATCTATTTGATTTTGAGTTTGAGTTGTAGAATTATGATTCCATTGGATCAAAAGTTTGTTTGCCCAGCTTGTTTGGATTTGATTCCAAGGCTCTTGGGCCACATTATCAGGGATTTATTCACTTCGCAAACTTCAGAAGGCCATTGATATTGCTACTCATGCTTGTAGTATGTAAAATCATGTTCATATATCATGTTCCAGAGCTGCTGAATCCTGTAAATCAATTTTAGATAATGCGTAATGTTTTTGAGGCAGCTGCTCTTCTTAAGGGAACAGCTCCAGTAGAACCTTTCAGATCATGAAGCCAACCAAAACCTGGACTCGACTGGACTGGTTGTCAAACTTGTTCCTTAAATTCCTAATGAAGGGAAGGAGCTGTTTGAATTTGTGTTCTATCATTTCCTGCTAACTCTAGACTTTATGTAGTAATTCAATAGTTCATATGTTTCTCTGTTGGTTTTTTTAACATAAATTTGTCCAACTCTTGCCTTGAAACTCACTGAGAAACTTTGATGATGATAAGAAATACCAGGTAAAGATAAAAAAAATGATGCAGTATTATTACCTAATGCATTTTTAATATATGGATCAATTATGTACGTGTTTCTAATATCGTACGATTTACATTCGAAATCCCTACAAATAACAAATATTAAACTTTATATATACAATTTTACAATTAGAATTAAGATTCTTATTTTACATAAAAATACTAGTAAACAAAAAAAAAAACACAATAATTAATTGTTTTCTAATGACAATGATTTATGATCCATTCTAACCAAAGACACATGACTTATTTATTTGTTGTTCGATCATTTCTGTGAATTTTTTAGGCATAATTGAAATTTTTAATTTTTCAAGATTAATTAAAAATTGTAAACTACTATCAGGAATCTCTTCCAACTTAGGAAAATTACGGAGGTCAAGAATACGAAGATTAGGCATGGCTCCTTCCTCCACCACCCATTTTTCCAAGTCCAGAAAATGGTAGAGATGGAGTTCCCTGAGTTGAGGAAAACCCATGGAATGAAAAACCATTTCTTTTCCCCTCAAATTATGTAACCAGAGATTACGCAAGTGGGTGAGTTTCTGCAATGTCCCACTTATTACTTCCTCTGCATCCAACCCACAATCTCTAATATCTAACTCAACAAGACTTGAAGACATGTTGGATTCAAATTTTGGAAATTTCCATAACTGCCCATCAATTCCCAAACGGTGGATGTTCCTTCCAAACAAGAGTTGTTTTAGAACCCTTAACCCTTTCTCCTTCTGTGAATACAAATCACACCAGATATCCTTGATTGATAGCAGTTGTAACTTGTTGCTACTCTATGTATAATTTGCAATCATTTCCAAGTTTTCAAACTCCACACATTTCAATATTGTAAGTACTCGTAAATTATTCAATTTTAACAAATCTTCTATGTAACAATATTTTTCATCAAATTCTCTAGTATCTCCAACTCATTCAAACCATCAAGCCGTACTCTATTGCACCTCCGCAAATCAAAAGGCAAATACAAACATGTCAATTCTTTCATCTTCCACAAAATATTTGGTATTCTCAGCTGAGAGTCGTATACTTTTAAATCAAGGGTCTGCAAATGCTTCAAATTCCCTAGAGACGATGGTAACGTACGAAGGAAGGAACCTACGAAGCTCAAATATCTCAAATGGACTAGCTTTCCTATTGCTTTTGGAACCTTCCATCCATACTCACGATGAGCAGTTAGGCCTTCAAAAGACAAAACATGAAGCACCTCAAAGTTATTTAGCGGTAATTTAATCAATTTTGGCACACGTCCTCGATATTCACCATTAATCACAAATTGAAGCATCCGAACGTACTTTGTGATTTCCTTTTTGGGGGGAACATAGCTACTCAGATCACTGCAATCCAAATTGATGACAAGTTTACGAAGTTTACATGTGGAAGATTCATAGACTGAATCATATGGATCTTTCTTTTCAGAAGAATAATTTATACACTTGAGAAAACTTTCCTCTTCTGCCTTACGAAGGCACAGGTCCCTCATCAGATCATGAAGCCTACATGATCTTCTGAATCTTGCGGGATCATAACCCTTATGCAGAGGAGATAATGTTCCGAATTGGACCATCCCTCGCTGTCCTAATTCACCCAAGTACCTCTCTGCCAACTCCATCATTGATTCTTCCCCAACTCGATCTTCTGTTAAAACCATGCCTTCAGCTATCCACATTTGACATAAAGTTTCCGCATCAATGTCAGTATCTTCTGGGAAGGCACTCAAATATAGAAAACATGGTTTCAACTGGAATGGCAAGTCATAGTTGTTTAGAGCTAATATCCTCTCCAATTCACCTTTACCTTTCCCAATGCCTTTCTGCTTCCATAAATATGATTTGATATCTTCATTCACTTTCGCCCAACCATTCAAAGTATTATTGGCTAAAAGAATCCCACCAAGAACAACCACTGCTAATGGTAGACCACCACAATAATTTACCATTTTCTTTCCTAATTCTTCCACTTCATTCAGTTGAGTATTATTGCAGTCCCCTGTTCGAGTGATCAAATAATTAAAGGCTTCCTACGTGATTTGCAAACCAGTACCAGGCACATATAACAAATAGGAGCACCGATAATTATTTCAATGAAATTGAAATATAGAACTTTGAAATAATTTTTTAGAAGTCATGCCCAATCATCCGTAAGAGACACAAAAATTTCCATGCCAACAACACAAACAACATAATGAGTAAAAGTGCGAAGATTACATACCTTCATCATATCTTTCTGGCAGTGCCTTTCTTTTGAGCAAATCCCAGCTTTCATGGTCGCTTAGAAGCCGAGGTTGATGGTGGAAGCCACCAGGACCAATGTGCATTGCCACTTCTCTTTTACGAGTAGTAAGCAAAATTTTGCTACCTCTCTCATTACTCGGGAAGGCAATTTTAATGGATTCCCATGCTTCTTCTGTCCATATATCATCAAGAACTATCAAGCCTTACACTCTTGCTGAATTTTGAAAAGGTTTGGGATTAGCTCATCTTCCCTCAGTTTTTCAATCTCATTTTTCTTTTCAGGGAGAAGTTTGATCATTATCCTTTGCAAGATGTACTTTGTCTGCCATTGTTGGGATACACAGATCCAAGCAAATCTATTGAAGTAGTGCTTCACTATTGGATGCTTATATACCTTATTGGCAGGGGTTGTCTTGCCTAATCCACCCATACCCCAAATGGAAACAACTCTAACATCATCTTCACTCACCAAATGTTTCACAAGCAGATCTACATCGTCCTGAAGTCCAACAAAATCGTCCTCTTCAACAAAGGAATATGTCCGTCTCAAAAGTTGTTTCCTAGAACTTGAGCCTTCTTTCTCCATTATATCCCTTAGGCCATACGCTTGAAATTTATTCTTCAGATTCAAGATCCTTGTGTTAAGAGCTTGTATTTCTGACCTGATCTTGTGACCGAGATAGGAGTCATTGAAGATGCAAGCTGATCTACTGAGGATTTCGAGGAAACCTCCATCCATCGTCCTGGATCCAACTTTGAAGGCATAGTTCTCAAGCAAATATCCAGCATCATAAGCAACATCTTTAACTTCCAAGATGCACTCTTGGATAGTCCTTTTGTCATCAATCATATTTTCATCTGCATCTTCTAGGAACAATTTCATCCATTTCAGTTCTCGTTGAAGTTGCAGAACCTCATCTTTGAGACCATGGAGGAATTTTCCTTCTTCAATCAACAAATTACCTATAGGTTTTAGAGCAAGTAATACGGCAGACTCTGCCATCTAGAAATATCTTTGATGCAGAAAATGGCTGGATTGGTGTATGCTTTAGTTTAGCTTTATTTAGAGAATTGGCATCAGATGTAGGAAATCTCTTCTTGTCTACATAACAAGTACATAAAAGCACCAGTATGAATTGGCTGAATTATAGTACTGTTTATGGTGGGTGAAATAAAAAGGAAACCAGAAATTTTCCAAACCACTACGTGTATAATGTTCACTTGAGAGGAACCACTCAGTAGTTGAAGTTTTTTTTTTTTTACCAGGCTTCTTCGTGTAGTCTTTTTCCTGTAGGGTTAGTTGGCCTGTCCAGTCATCAAGTCTTTTTTAAAGAAAGAAAAAATCAACTTTAACTGGCAGTGAAGCGTTGAGGTAACCAAAGGACAATAATATGGCACTATAATACTGTATTATACCATTGATAGGTTAGTGTAGGAAAGAAGACAAGAAAAGTGTTTAAGAAATGCAGCAGTTTCTTTGTAACATCTCACGGCTTTCTTAAGAAGAAACTTCCTTCCTATTGACAATGTTAAATGATAATGTATGTGAAGGGCCTATAGTGGTAATTGAAATTCCAGAGTAGGCTAATCCCCATAGGCCAGTTTTGGAGGCTGAATCTTGAAATAATTAAATAACAGCTTTTTGAAGAACCACAGGAACTCAATCAATACATTCTCAGGAGCTGTCCTGCATTTCTAAAAACTTGAGAATCTATCAATAATGCCCCTAAGTGCCAGCCAAGATGTTCAAAACTAAATTTGTGCTAATTACTCCTTGCTAAGATCTATTCCAGCCTTTTTAGCAACAGCATCAAGTCCATTTTTCTCAATCGTCTTAATTGCCTTTGTGGATAAACGCAGTTTGACATATCGTTTTCCTGCCTCCCACCAAATTCTCTTATACTGCAGATTAACAAATTACAAGTTCTTTGTCTTGTGGTTTGATTGAATGAGAAACCTTGTTTGCTCTGCTGGATTTTTTCTCCGTGAAGGGACACTCTCCCTGAAAATATAATACAATACTCCTAAATACTTTTAACATAGTTTCAAAGAAGCCAGAGACTATCAAGCCATAATAGACAGGACTAAACAATCAAAGAGGTGAATTGGATCAGAAATTGCATGTTATAATTAGCACCACTAGACTACTAGCTGCACAATGCAGAGGCGCATTCCCAAGGAGTAGGATCAAGAAAAGATGATAGAGAAAGCATTTAACTCAATTCTGCCTCACTAATTAAATTGCACCATAAAGCCAAACGAAACACCTAGGAAAGCTTTATGAGGCTACATTATTCAAAAGAATTTGGTGCAATGACATGAGATCAGATTCAAACAGATGTTTTTTCTATTTGTGGTTTAGAAGCCAAAAGTGGCATTGATCACCAAAGTTAACTCATCCCTCATCATCACCAACTAATGGCTGCATACTGCAGTTTACGCGCATCACAACAGTGGTTCTATGTAAAATTGAACTATTGAATTAAATATTAAAGAGTGATTTTTAAAAAGGGTCACTTTAATTTGTTAAAGTTTAGGTTTTGATTACTATTTTTTAAAAATTCTATCTAAAATCATCAATTTTTCATTTTTGTTCGAGTTTTGGTCACTCTGTCCATTTACTCCGTTAATATACTAACCGAGCCATTTTTATGAGGCTATTATTGTCTTTTCCCTCAATCTCCAATTTCTCTCTCTCCCCTCCTCCTTTTTCTTCTTCACACATGGCCACAACCCATCGCTGTCCTTGTCCCTTTTCGATCACCAACACAATTCCTGGGTTTGCGTGGTTTAAAGGAGTCGAAACCCTTCTATGTAATTGTGGTGAAATTGCTCAAATTGACCTCTACAAATTTGACCATTGGGACCTTCCTGGTAAAATTTTTCCTTTGCAATTCATCCTCTTTCTGGGTTGTTCTTGGTGGAACCCAAAGTTTTGTTTTCATTGTTAGTTAAATTTTAAATCCATCTAAATGAGAACAGAACAATGTTTAATAATTGAATTTAGTTAACTAAGTAAATAACTATCTGGCTGGAATATCAATCTAAGATGAATTATCTATGTCTATGTTTAGGGATGGCTTTGTATGGTGAGAAAGAGTGGTACTACTTTTCTCCGAGGGACTGGAAGTATCCAAATGGGTCCGCTCAAACAGGGCTTCGGGATTGGATACTGGAAAGCCAACGGAGCCGATAAGTCAACCGGTAAGCCCAAATCGCAGGGTATAAACAAGGCACTGGTCTTTTATGCCGGAAAAGCTCCAAAAGGGATCAAAACCAATTTGATAATGCACGAGTATCGCCTCGTTAACGTCGACAGATCTGCTGGCTAGAAAAACAACTTGATGGTGATTTGTTTACATAAAAAGGGAGATTTGGATGGAATATTTGCATTGTAGAAAAAGGATTAATGATATTGTGTTGCTTATTGCTGATTAAATGTGGTGAACTTTGATATTCGAATGGGTTCATCAATAAAATTGACGTTTTGGTTATGCTAAAAATTACAGCTTGATGATTGGGTATTATGCCGAATATACAACAATAAAGGGACTCTGGAAAGGCATTCACCAGAGGAAGTTGCAGAAGAGAAGCTCAAAAATCTCTTTACCTTTGGACAAAATCGAAAGCCAGCAACAACACGACATCAACAACAATAACAGCACATAATGGCTGAACAGATGGTGAATGGCTACTTGCACTTTGATACCTCTGATTCAGTACCTAGATTACACATGGATTCCAGCGGCTCTGACATCTTGATTACCCCTTAAATTACATGGATGGATTTCAAGAAGGTACACATCATTTAGTAGATCGAAAAGGTACACATATTGTGGTGATGATCGAAAAGGGACAAGGACAGCGATGGGTTGTGGCCTTGTATGAATAAGAAGAGGAGAAGAGAAGGGGAAATTGGAGATGGAGGGAAAAAGACAAAAATAGCCTCAAAAAAATGGTTCGGTTAGCATATTACGGGAGCAAATAGACGGAGTGACTAAACTTTGAACAAAAATGAGATTTTATATAATATTTTTAAAAATTAGTGATCAAAAGCTGATAGCAAAGTAAGGTGACATTTTTTTAAATTCACTCAATATTAAATCACAAAGCTAAGTTTGAAATTTTTAACCCAATGCACCCACTGCCAGGAGCAAACCCCTAGAAACTAGCTGAATAGATAACACAAGTGCTGCTATAAATTAGACTGTAATTAAGTAATTGATTTAGGCGGTAATTAAGTAATTAACAGATTACTTTATTTAGGCGGTTTTAATCTCGTATATCTGTATCAAAATATATCAATCAAAAATATTCTTCAAAATTTTCATGGTATCCGAGCCACCCAAAATTCCTGGGTAACTCATTTTCTTCCTCGTTCCTTCATATTCTTTAACCTCTTCGGCTGTTTGCCATTTATCTTACACAAATTTTTTGCAAAACACCATGGTTGATACTAATCCATTGGTTGCTGGCAAGTCATCATCGAGCAGAGTCCGTACCATTGCCTAGTGTTGATACAAAATCAGCATATTATCTACATCCTTCAGACCATTCCGATCTCATTTTTTTCACCACATCATTAACAGAATTGGGTGATAACTATTTCATATGGCGTCGTAGTTTTCTCAATGCTCTTCAATCAAAGAACAAGGCTGACTTTGTTGATGGCTCTCTTCCTCGTCCCAAAGCCGATTCATCAGATTTTCTGTAATGGCTTCAGTTCAATGCCTTGGTGAAATCATGGCTCACCAATGCTGTTTGCAAGGAACTTCAGACAGCTGCTGCTCATGCCGATACTGCCATGGAAATATGGGCAGACTTAGAAGAACGTTTTACTACAGGTGTTGCTCCACGAGTTTATGAATTGTGGCGTTCGATTGCTCTCATTCAGCAAGAGAATATGGCTACTTCCATATATTATGGCAAATTAAAGACAATCTGGAATGAATTGCAGAATCTCCAACCAATTCCCTTCTGTTCATGCGGCGGCTGTACCTGTGATATCAACAACCGGACACGATATCTACATGAAGCCACCAAGATTTATGATTTTTTTATGGGCCTTGACGAAGGATAGCAAACTGTTCGGTCTCAAATCCTTAGTCTTGATCCTTTACCAACCTTGGGCAGAGTTTATTCTGTTGTTGCTCAGGATGAGAAGCAGCGTCATCTTATTGATTCTCGTCTTCCTATTATTGAGGCTACTTCTTTAGTTGCTAAATCCTCCACGCCGTAGGGCCAACACGGTGCCAAACTTGGAAGTCAAAATCGGGAGTCTCGCTTCTGTACCCAGTGCCATAAGATAAACCATAATGTTGATTCCTGTTATGCACTCATAGGGTATCCTCCAGGCTGGAAAGTTTCTAAAAATTGGTCTTCTTCTTCATCGGTAGGATCCCCAGCCGGTTTGGCTAGTATTGCAGATCGGACCCCTCCAGTGTCTGTGGCTGCTTCAAGTGAACTGAGCAGTAGTCTTTTGGCTGCGCAAATCCAACAGCTCTTGACACTACTTGGAGGGCAGAGTTCCACTGCGGCCGGCGCAATCAATGGAGCTTCCTCTATTGCCCAAAATTCAGGTATATCTCTTCACTAGCACAAGCCTCTTTGTTCTTGATTACATTTGAAGTAAGCAATATTCCAACTTCTCATATGTGTTACTTATTTTCCTTCCAAATAATTCCAGGTTAACTTCCTCCCATTAGGGAACCAAAAATGTTGAGTGACTGATGAAATTGTATAAACTCGAAACAATCTTTCATTGCATCTAAAACACCTAAATCTACCAAATTCGTCTTACATCTATATCCCTCCAACATAGCAATGGCTAGATAACTTTTCGTATCACCAACCACACAGCTCATAACACTAGCCCTCCAAATATAATCCACAAAATACATTGCTTAATCACAGACAAAAGATGTCTGTTTGGCTAAATTTCAGTTCTACATATATATATAAAAAGCTCTAAAAACCTACATTCTAAATCTAGAAATTCGAAACTTGGCAAAACTGTTTGTACCAGAGCAACCATAGCCAGATAGTCCCAGAATGTGAATCTGCCATGCAACCGTAGAATCGGTGGAATCAAAAGCTTGCTCCTTTTTATTACTGAGGTGGTTGCATGGAGAAAATTCCAAGGCTTGGTCCTTTTTATTACTGAGGTGGTTGCATGGAGAAAATTCCAAGGTTTCCTTGAAGGTTTAACAAAAGGAGTTAACTGGATTTTAGGTTGGGAGGAAAAAATGACTTCATAGAGAGGGAAAGGGGAAGGCTTCGTTGGGTCCGCAGGAGGTACGGTGTAAGAGTGGGTCGTATGGGAAGAGGTTGTGGTGGTGGTTGATGAGCTGATATTTTATGATACGATTTGGTGCTAAATTGGGCAAAGTTGGATGTTTTGGTGAGGCTTAATAATGGTTTTTATATTTGCAGGGAATTATATTGATTTTGAGAAGGATTGTGCAATTTTGGACAAAAGGAGGGCGAATTGGAAAATTGAAGAAAAGGAGTTGGGTTAATATTTGAATGTAGAATTTAATTGTTAATTTGGCTGATATATTGTATTGAAGGAGGAGGATTTTTGGGAAAGATAAGAAAGAAAGAATGGCCAAATTGGGAAGGAAGAATTATATAAGGTACGGAATAAAAAAGGAAAGGAGGGCAGGATTTTTGTTGATTGGAGATTTGATTGTCTTGATTGCGGGGACCATTTTTGAAAAAAAGGAAAGACTTTGGTGATTGGAGGGAATACTTTGACTGCAGAGGGATATTATCATTCTGGAGTATCATTCTTTAGGGGAGGATTTTGACTTTGGATTTTTGGGAAGAGTGGACAGAAGGCGGGGACGGCTGAGACCAAAAAGAGACAAAGGGTTGCAGCAGCTTTTTGGATAATTTTTGGGGATAGCTCTCCTGCAGAAGAATTCATCAATTAGTAGTATTTCTATTTCTTAGTTTTTAGTTTTAATTCATGGAGTACAATTTTTACATGATGTTTTGTTTTTCAGTTATGAGTAGCTAGATTTCTTAAGTCTAGTCAAGGAAATAAAAACCCCTCGATGTTACTTTAATCGTGAGATCGAATTGGTGTTATTATTAATTGATTATTGGTTTCTTATTTATTCTTGTGCATTTTTGAGGATTATTTGGCACTGTCTGTATAGCTAGTAGTATGCGGGCTTTCCTAGGTAATCCAATCTACTAGAATACACGAGGTTCGGTATTCCTTAGAGTCAATGAATTAATCACGTGGTACGTAGATTAGTGAATTGAAGAGAATAAATAATCAAGTGCAATTAAGCTAATTGGGTTAATTGTAATTGAACTGGGTCCTTAGCTATCATGATCTAGATTCTAGGAGGTTCCAGAATTGATAATCGATTATAGATGCGATTAACGGAGGTTCCTTAATCGCTGGCTTTAATTAATAGGACTGAATTGTTATGAGGTTCCAACAATGCAAACCGGTGTAACCAGTAGTTAATTAATATATTTTTGCATCAATGATCGATTAGTGCATCGAGGTGGTCCAATTCCCTTGGCTAGACGTTTTTCCAAACTTGGATTTTTACAATTTGTTTAATTTCTTGCAGTTTAATTTTATTGATTTTTGTTAGTTTACTTAAAAACAAACCCCCCATTTTGGTTACGTACTTTTGACCAAATATAGTTCATTCAGTTGCTCCCTGTGGATACGATCCTACTCGCTCTATACTATTTTTAATAGTTTCAAAAGTAAGTTTATTTTTGATTGGCCTGACGACCTATCAAATTTTGGCGCCGTTGCCGGGGAGCACGGTGTAGTGTTTTATTTTTGGTTAAAAGTTTTGGTTTTATTTGTTACTTTTTATGGTTCGCTCTTCTCGTACAGGCAAACTAGTATTTGACCCAGAGATAGAGAAGACTGCAAAGAGGAACACAAAAGAGAAGAAACAGCGAGAACAACTGGCTAAGTCAGCATCTGCATCTCAACCAGTTGACGAAAAAGAAATTGAGGTTTACGAAGAAGAAGAGCAGTTGATCGCAACACCAATGGCTGACAGGACTCTCAGGGAGTTGGCCACGCCCGATGGAAATCAGCAATCTCTTTGCATTACTTTTCCTGATAATGCTCCTAGTGATAAGTTTTGTCATGCCTGTCAAATTCATCCGAATTCGCTTACGGACTACAAAAATTTGCAGCAGTAGTGGTTTCGGGTTTAATCCCAAAGGAGTCTGATTTAACTCTAATTCCTAACTTGAACGATTGAATGTCGTGAATTGAACAAAGACGAAAACTTGAAAGAGTAAAATAGGAATTCTGCAACAGAAGCTTGTTTAAGACTAGAATTTTAAGAAACGTAAGAAGTGAACTTGAATATGAAATAACTTGAAGTTGAAATATTAAAAACAGAGTTTTCGGAAATAAAACTTCTAAGGAAATTAAATAACACTGGAAAATTACTAACTAAGAAAAAGTAAAAGACTACTAAACTATTACTAATTCTAAGTCCCTTTTCAGGGAATGGTTCTTTTTTTCTTTTTCTCAATGCCTTTACTTATAGGCAAATAAAAAATATTTCAAATTCAAAACTAACTCAATCCCCCAATAAATCCTGATTTGATCAACAGAACAATATCTCATTCTTCCTTAAATCCTGCAACGATCACCCCCATCAAATCTTGTAAATCTCACACTTCTAACTCTTTTCACCAGTACTTCTGCAATTTTACCGAGTCAAAACCCCTTTTACCAAAAATCATCCAGCCCGTCACTTTATCAATTCCATGTCAGCTCCACTCTTCAACTTTGCGCTTTAGCCCCTTTTTAGCCATTTTTCCTTCAAAACTCCCTGCCACATACCACAAATCATAATTTAGCCTAAATCACCAAGAATCACATTAAATAGGTGCATCATAATAACAAAATTAATCCTAAAAACTAACTAATTATGCACCTATCAAATTCCCCCACACCAAAACCATGCTTGTCCCCAAGCATGACTCAAGAAGAAAAACCCAATAACACTTGGATCCTCAACATGCAATATATAAACAAGCAAGACTCACATTCAAATAGCAAACTTTTCACAGTATCAAGCATTTGAAATGGTTATCTCTAGTTCCTCTTAACTCCCCCAAATTCAAATGACAAGAAAAAGTGACAACCACCTCACCAAGTAGTCTCTCATGCACTCAAAAGTGTATATTGGGACATATCCTCTCTCAAATTCACAACATAGCACGTTTTTACCATAAGCTTGCCAATATATCATATTACCATTACTCAAATGAAGTCAATGCACAAATCAAAAGGACTTTTCACAGGATATAACGGGGCTTAGGATAAAAGGTTAGGATGAACAAAGAGAACACAAAAGGCTCAATCATGAGAGAAAGCTACTACTTGATTGCCAACCTTCCACCATCTTACCAATGATGACCCATGCAAAGCAACACTAACTCACAAAGTTCACAAACTTGACTAATGCTCACTCTTCCATTTTTTTTTTCTTTATTTCACTTTCTCTTGCATCTTGAGAGAAAGAACTTGTACTTTTTCTTGATTTATTTTCAAACACTCGTGCCTTTATTACGTAACATAGGCGACTTAACTTTTCCCTTTTTGTTTTTTGTTTTTTTTTTCTTTTTCAAGAGCATACTAACCTCTTTGTGAACTAGCATTACCTTGCAATGTCCACCTTCGTACCACAAACCCAAGGTCAACAACCAAGCACAACTTCTCTCACAACAAGGTAGAAATAAGCAAGCTAAAACAGGCCTTGGTTTATTTTAATGACTTTTCACATCAAATAACAAGTCCAACCTTCAAAAGAGTTCACTAGTGGTAATCAAAGAAGGTTGGAATTTTTAAAGAAAGCCAAAAAGGTTCATCCTAGTGCCTTTATCATATTTTCACAATGAAAACATAAGCAAAAATAATATGCATAACAAGGCAAGTTCTAGAATCGGCAACCATGTGTGAAAACACTCTTCAACAACAATTGAGCACAAAAAATTTTGCTCATATAAAGCTCAAACCTCACTTATCTAGGCTTTTTGCTGTCACTTAAACAAGCATTTGTCAATTGAGTCATCACAAAGAACAAGTTATAACCATCCAACACCTCATACTATTATTATTTTCTACTTTTCATGTTCATCTTACCTAATCACACATCGCATGTTAGTTTCCAAAACAAAGTAGAGAACTTCTCCCCCACACCTAGACTCTAAACACAAAAACAAAAACACTCCCATAAACACACATAATCCAACAAACACCCCACACCAACACTCTACATTGTCCCCAATGTAGAAAATAAGCATAAAGAGGGTTGCAAAAATAAACACCACCAAGTCATAAAATAACACAAATAGTTTAAACAAAACTAAAGCTAGTAAAGGGAAAGAGAATCTTCTCTATTTTGGAGGTAGAGGAAATGGTGGCGTAAAGTGCAGATGGGCACAAAGCGCCCGAAGATTAGCATGCATTTCCTTAATGGTGGTGTGCAACACTTCGATCTCGTGACGTGCATCCAACTGCCCCTGTGAGGCAAACACAGTCTCACTATGCTCCTCCTCCAACGAACCTGCAAAAGATCCTCTAGACGGCTCGGGCGGACCAGGTTTGCCCGGCGAAAGAAAAACATACTTCTCATCCCGTAAGTGAATCAATTGCATTTTAACAAGACAATCTAAATTTAATGGAGCAACAGTACAACTGACGTGCAAATAGTGATTTGTATGGTCCAAAACTTTTAGATTAACAGCCAATTGTGTAATTAAGGAACCCAAAATCAATCCTCTACTAGGACGATTCACAGCACGTTGTACTTGAGTGACAAACCAATAAGCAAAACACACTCTTTTCCCTGCCAGCATTCTCGTCAGCAAAAACATTTCATGTGTATTAATCACCCCCGCATTATCTTTCCTACCAGAGAAACTGTAACCCAAAAATCTATGACACAACCTCAACACAGGATCCTGAAAATTATAATCCATGGATTTACTACTTTCAAAAACTGTCTTGGGTAACGGAGCTAGCCGTTTCCAAGCATTTAAACATTCACTAGGATAAAAATCTGAATGAACATCCAAAGCAGAAGAAGTATAAGCTTCAGACTGCGACTCCTCTTCAGAAACAAATCCCATGGCAATATCAAACTCAGCCAAGGACATTTCAAAACATGTGTTCATTAATTGAAAACAAATAACCTTAGGTGAATCAAGTGTAAAATCCGTCTTTGGGGGCGTAAATGCCAATGTAGCATAAAACTCATGGGTTAATTCAATGAATGTTGGACAAGACATTTGCAAATAAGCGGACCATCCAATAATTTGCAAACATCATCATAGACATTTAAGTCACGTAGAGTAGCTTCATCAAATCTTTTCATCGGAATGAATTTTCGAAAACGTACCTTCTCATAAGTCTTAAGCTGCTCTTTGGTTGCAAAATTTATTGGAGATTGACGGGACAGGGAAGGTGGCAACACAGCTGGACCAGACCTGGTTCTTGAGCGACTCCGGGGAAGTCTAATCAGCAATTGAGATCCCAGGGGTTGACGCTGCGGCTTACTTCGCTTGGCCGGAACCGGTGCGGACTGCCCTTCCTCTTTGGAACTGTCTTCCTCATCCGACGGTAGGATGAGTTGTTGTTTAGCCTTTGTTTTTCCCCTCACCATGGTCCTTGTTGTACCAATAGGGTGGGAAAATTTTTTCAGACCGTTCTTCGCCGGACGGAAGTAGCAACGAGGGAGGCCGCCGATCAAAATTGGACAATTGTGTTGGTGGAGATGAAGATAGCAGTTGTTTCCCTTCCGTAATCCCCGGCAACGGCGCCAAAATTTGATAACTTTTGTCATGCCTGTCAAATTAATCCGAATTCGCTTACGGACTATAAAAATTTGCAGCAGTAGTGGTTTCGGGTCGAATCCCAAAGGAGTCTGATTTAACTCTAATTCCTAACTTGCACGATTGAATGTCGTGAATTGAACAAATACGAAAACTTGAAAGAGTAAAATAGGAATTCTGCAACAGAAGCTTGTTTAAGACTAGAATTTTAAGAAACGTAAGAAGTGAACTTGAATCTGAAATAACTTAAAGTTGAAATATTAAAAGCAGAGTTTTCGGAAATAAAACAGCTAAGGAAATTAAATAACACTGGAAAATTACTAACTAAGGAAAAGTAAAAGACTACTAAACTATTACTAATTCTACGTCCCTTTTCAGGGAATGGTTCTTTTTTTCTTTTTCTCAATGCCTTTACTTATAGGCAAATAAAAAATATTTCAAATTCAAAACTAACTCAATCCCCCAATAAATCCTAATTTGATCAACAGAACAATATCTCATTCTTCCTTAAATCCTGCAACGATCACCCCCATCAAATCTTGTAAATCTCACACTTCTAACTCTTTTCACCAGTACTTCTGCAATTTTACCGAGTCAAAACCCCTTATACCAAAAATCATCCAGCCCGTCACTTTATCAATTCCATGTCAGCTCCACTCTTCAACTTTGCACTTTAGCCCCTTTTTAGCCATTTTTCCTTCAAAACTCCCTGCCACATACCACAAATCATAATTTAGCCTAAATCACCAAGAATCACATTAAATAGGTGCATAATAATAACAAAATTAATCCTAAAAACTAACTAATTATGCACCTATCACCTAGGTTTGAGTTGAAGTCTAGTACTATACACTTATTGCCTAAGTTTCGTGGTTTGACAGGTGAGGACCCCCACAAGCACTTGATGGAGTTCCACATTGTATGCTCGACAGTGAGTTACCAAGGAGTTACAGAGGAGCAAGTCAAGCTCAGGGCATTCCCATTTTCCTTAGAGGATAAGGCAAAACACTGGCTCTTTGGGCTACCAGCAGGGTCCATTACCACATGGAACGAGCTGAAGAAAAGATTTTTGGAGAAAATCTTCCCAGCCTTCCGAGCTTCTAATATCAGAAAGGATATCTGCGGTGTCAGACAAGCAACTGGTGAAAGCCTGTATGAGTACTGGGAACGGTTTAGCGATTTGTGCAGAAGTTGTCCCCAACACCAGATTCCCGAGCAACTCCTGATTCAGTATTTCTGTGAGGGCCTATCTGAGTTGGACAGAGACAAGATCAATTCTGCCAGTGGAGGAGCATTGATGAATAAGACTCCTGCAGAGGCAATGAGTCTAATCTCTGTGATGGCTGAGACTTCCCAGCAATTTCATAGGCGAGCAGACATGCCCACCAGACGAGTTAACGAGGTTTATATTTCTAACATGGAAAGTAAGATTGAGCAACTTACTGATTTGGTGAGCCAGCTTGCTGTTGGACAATTGCAGACAATTAAGGTATGTGGGATATGCTCAATTCAAGGACACACCTCGGATGGTTGTCCAGCCATGCAAGAATGTTCACAGATGAATGTTGTGGGAGGATTCCAGGATCCACCCCAGAGAAGTTATTACCCATATTCAAATACTTACAATCCAAGGTGGAGGAATCATCCCAATTTCAGCTACAAGCAGCCTGGATTTCAGCCTCAACAATCCGGTTTCCAACCCCCAGTGAGAAACCCAGTACCTCCACCAGCAGAGGCTTCAGGTTCGTCAGTCGAATCAATGATTAAAGGATTGACAACTACGGTGCAGGGTCTTGTTAAGAGAGATTTGGCAAGAGAACAACAACAACAGGCTGCAATTATAAATTTGGAGAAACAAATCTCTCAGCTAGCCACTCAAGTTAATCAGAGAGACCGAGCCCAAAGGAAGCTTCCGTCTCAGCCAGGTAGTTCCACTGAAAATGTGAGTGCCATTACTTTGAGGAGTGGAAGAGAATTGCCAGAACCTAAAATTCTGCCCGTCAAGGTTCAAGAGCCTTCTCAGACGTCAGAAAAGGAAGAGGCAGTGGAAGAGTTGCCAGAGAAAGAGGTAACTCCTAAATTCATTGTACAAAAAACTGAGAGTGTGATTCCACCCCCTTTTCCTAGCAGGTTAGTCCAAGTGAGAAAGGAGTACAGTGACGATGAGGTACTTGAAGTATTTCACAAAGTGGCAATAAACATACCATTGATGGAGGCCATTGCACAGATTCCACGGTATACGAAATTTTTAAAGTCGTTGCTAATCGAGAAGAGAAGACCTGAAGGTAAGGTCTACGTGAACGAGAATGTGTCCTCGGTTCTTCAGCGCAAATTGCCTCAAAAGTGTACTGACCCAGGTATTTTTTGCTATCTCTTGTGTTATTGGGTCACAATTTATAAAATCAGCCATGCTGGATTTAGGAGCTTCAATAAATGTTATGTCTCTATCTTTGTTTAATAAGTTGAAAATTGGAGCTCTTAAGAACACGAATGTGATTGTCCAGTTAGCCAATAGGTCGATGATTTATCCAAAGGGGGTAGTCGAGGATGTACTAGTTAAATGTGATAAGTTGATCTTTCCTACTGATTTTTACATTCTTGACATGAATGATGAACATGTGACAAATTCTGATATTCTTTTATTGGGTAGATCGTTTATGAAAATGGCTAAGACAAAGATTGATGTAGATGCTGGTGTGTTTACTTTTGAGTTTGATGGTGAAAAAGTACAGTTTAACATGTATGAAACAATGAAGTATCCACCGAACTCTGAATACTTTGTCAATGTTAACCTGGTTGATTCAATTGTGCAAGAAGAAGTTGAATTTAATTTGATGCTTGATGAGCTTAATTTTGTGTTACAGCATAGTTTGCAGGGAAAGGATGCTCAAAAAGATGTGAATGAATCTGTCATTAAGGCAATCAAGGCATTTCATGCCAATCCTGAACTGCCACTGAGGTTTGCTAACCATTACTTGGGATTGCCTATTAGTTATGAAAATATTTTACCTTCTCTGGTACAGGCCCCTAAATTGGAGTTCAAATTGTTCCACTATCATCTCAAATATCTTCTGTTAGAGCCCGAGTCAAAATCGTGGTGCAAGGAAATGAAAAAAACCATTCAGGATGAGCAGCTACGGAGGAAGAAATGTGTGGTTGGGAAGAAGGTATTTTTCACATAGTGCAAATGGAAATTAATGCATGGTAAGTTCAAATCAAGACGGCACAAACCCTATATTAAGGTAAGTATTTCTTCTTATTGTGTAGTTGAAATTAAAGATTTAGAGTCCGAAAAAATATGGGTTGTGAATGATCATCGACTCAAATCTTTTCTTGTGAATGGTAAAACTATTTCTAATAATGAAATTTGGTTATTTCTACTTATTTATGAAGATTAATTAGAAGTAGGTCTGTGTCTAGCCAAAGACATTAAAGAAAGGCGCTTATGGGAGGCAACCCAAATTTTTTCTAAGTTTTTTTGAAGTAGGTTTAGTCTTTTAAATGTATTTTTAAGTGATTTTTAGCTGAGAATTTCAAGGGGAATTAAAGGTTTGGGCAGGATTCAATTCTTCCTCTGATATGCCCAGGTCAAGGTTTGCATGTTTTTTTTGTATTTTCTGAAGGCTTGGGCAGAATACAATTCTTCCTCTGGCATGCCCAGGTCAAGGTTCGCATGTTTTTTTTGTATTTTCTGAAGGCTTGGGCTGAATAGAATTCTTCCTCTGACATGCCCAGGTGAGTTTTCCTTTGATTTTTAAGGGATGGGGGCAGAATACAATGTTTCCTCTGACATGCCCAGGTCAGTGCCTTTGATTTTCCCACGGTTTTCTTTGCTTTTTCTTTGGAACTTTTAAGCACTTGGGCAGATTACAATCTTCCCTCTGGTATGCCCATGTCAGTTCCATTTAAAAAAAAAAAAATGGTCCCGAAAAAAAAATTCTTTCCTTTTCCATTTTTAATTAGGGTTCCTAATATTATTGTGGGTTTTCCTTTTTTCTCTGCAGTTAGCGGCGGCCGTTTTTTTTCCTTTTCCCCAACCACACCGCTGTCACATTCCTTCATAATCTCCACCACCATTCTTCACAAATCGGCCATTGTTCGTCTTCCGCCGGGAACTGCGACCACTCTGCATTTCTTTCCTTCGACATCCAACCGGCGTTGGAAGAAAACCCGCGATCCCCATTCTTCCCTTTGCCCATTCATTCTCCGCGGGGGTCGACTTTGGTTCTATTAGTAATCTTCTCGCAGCCTTCTTACAGACAGCTGACGACCCTGCTGCTTCTTTCGGTTGTTCATCGCAGACTCACTCGTCCAAGGTGTACCTCAATTCTCTGGGCGGGGTTGCTATCGCGCCGCAGTTCCGCGTTATTCCATCGCTCCGTGAATCATTTTTTTTGGTGGGCGGCAGTTTTTGTTTGAACTTCGGTGCCGCATTTTCTTCCGCTGTTCCGTGCGTTTTGCCCTGTTTCTCCGCCTCAGCAAGCCATTCTTTCGACTAGGCTATGCACGTTTACAATCGGCACATCAGCCTCACTCCGTACCAGCGTTTTCTACAAGTCACCCAGTTGCTCTGGCCTTTCACGGGCATCAATGTCGACCGCACTTCACAGTTGCCGTCTGCTTTGGTTTCCGCCCTGTTTTCGGGAGTCATCACACTCAGTCCAGATTTTCCAGTTCATCCCTGCAACCCAACTGCTGTTCATAATTGTTTGCAACTATAGTGCGCAAGAAGGCTCCAACAACAATTGCATTCTGCCCATTCTTCTCATCAGACGAAGAGGCCCATTCTTCTCCACTGGACGTGGCTCGACAACCCTCCAAGCGGCAAAAGACCCAACAGGAATCCAACGAAGCAGCAGCGGTCATCACATGCCCTTTGCCCACATGTGGGCTTGAAACCACCAATTCCTCCACCATAGAGAAGCTTCTTTTCCCCTTACTAACTTTTGTTTGTTTTAGTTATTTATTTTATTTATTTTTATTTTGTCTTGGTGGTGTTTGTTTTTGCGATCCCTTTTATGCCTTTTATTTTTTTTTTTCTACATTGGGGACAATGTAGAGTTTTAGATGTGGGGGGATTGTTTTGTATGATTATTGTTTTGGGGGATGTTTTGTGTTTTATTGTGTTTAGAGTCTAGGTGTGGGGGAGATGTAAATGTTATGTGTTTTGTGTTGGAAAATTGATATGCAATGTGTGATTTGGTGAGGTAAGGATGAAATGTAGGGAATATTAGTAGTATTGTGTGTTGGATGGCCATAATTGTTCCTTGTGATAATTCAGATGATGATACTTGTGTGAGTGGCACCCAAAAAGCTAGAAACAGTGAGATTTTGGGTCTTAATGAGCAAAAATTCTTTCTTGTGCTCAATTGTTTTTTTTTAGAGTGTTTCACACATAGTTTGCATATTCTAGAACTTGCTTGGTTATGCATGTTACCGTTGCTTGTGAATTTGAAGTACAAAAAGGATAAAGGCAATAGGATAACCAAATTTGGCTTGCTAAAAAATCCAACCTTCAATGCTTACCCTTAGTAACCTTTTTGAAGCTTGGACCTGTTTCTTTGAATTTAAAGCCACTAAATTAAACCTAGGCCTGTGTTTAGCTTGCTCTTTTTGCCTAGTTGTTGAAAGAAGTACACACTTGGTTGTTAACTTGGGTTTGTGGTTTGAAGGCGGACATTGTAAGGCAATAGTAACTCATTAAGGATAAGTTGTGCTCTGACCAAAGGTGTTGAAAAAAAAAAAAAAAAAAGGAGAAAAGAAGACAAGAACGAAAAGGAGCCAATATAAACAAATTCAAATGAATTTGTGTGGCTAGAAAAAAAAGGGAATTGTGGAAAGAGCAAAGTTTGGGATTCTTGGTGAGTTACTAGTGTTTTGCATGGGTCATCCTCGGTAAGACGGTTGATGGTTAACAATTAAGTGTGTTCTTCCTTTCATGACTTTAGCCTTTGTTTAATCCTTGTTTATCCTACCTTGTCATGAGCCTTATTCTAATCCTTAACGAAGACCTTTTGATTTGTACTTTGATTTATTTGCGTGATAGTAATGTGATAATTTCACAAGCATATGGTAAGAACAATGCTATGTGATGAACTTGAGTGACTACGTCCTTTAAACACTTTGATTGCTTGAGTGAATTAATTGAGAGGAGGGTGTCTCTCGTGCTTGTTATTTGAGTTTGGAGAGTTATGAGGAATGGGTATAGTCGTTACAAATGTATGATACTATGAAAATTTCTTATGTGGATTGCGAGTCTTGCTTGATCGGATGTTGCATATTGAGAATACAATTGTTGTTTGTTACTTGTGTTTTGTTTATGTGTCAAGTCTTGAGTCATGCTTGGGGACAAGCATTGTTTAGGTGTGGGGGATTTTGATGAGCTGATATTTTATGATACGATTTGGTGCTGAATTGAGCAAAGTTGGATGTTTTGGTGAGGCTTAATAATGGTTTTTATATTTGCAGGGAATTATATTGATTTTGAGAAGGATTGTGCAATTTTGGACAAAAGGAGGGCGAATTGGAAAATTGAAGAAAAGGAGTTGGGTTAATATTTGAATTTAGAATTTAATTGTTAATTTGACTGATATATTGTATTGAAGGAGGAGGATTTTTGGGAAAGACAAGAAAGAAAGATTGGCCAAATTGGGAAGGGAGAATTATATAAGGTAGGGAAAAAAAAAGGAAAGGAGGGCAGGATTTTTGTTGATTGGAGATTTGATTGTCTTGATTGCGGGGACCATTTTTTAAAAAAGGAAAGACTTTGGTGATTGGAGGGAATACTTTGACTGCAGAGGGATATTATCATTCCGGGGTATCATTCTTTAGGGGAGGATTTTGACTTTGGACTTTTGGGAAGAGTGGACAGAAGGCGGGGACGGCTGAGACCAAAAAGAGACAAAGGGTTGCAGCAGCTTTTTGGACAATTTTTGGGGATAGCTCTCTTGCAGAAGAATTCATCAATTAGTAGTATTTCTATTTCTTAGTTTTTAGTTTTAATTCATGGAGTACAATTTTTACATGATGTTTTGTTTTTCAGTTATGAGTAGCTAGATTTCTTAAGTCTAGTCAAGGGAATAAAAACCCCTCGATGTTACTTTAATCGTGAGATCGAATTGGTGTTATTATTAATTGATTATTGGTTTCTTATTTATTCTTGTGCATTTTTGAGGATTATTTGGCACTGTCTGTATAGCTGGTAGCATGCGGGCTTTCCTAGGTAATCCAATCTACTAGAATACACGAGGTTCGGTATTCCTTAGAGTCAATGAATTAATCACGTGGTAAGTAGATTAGTGAATTGAAGAGAATAAATAATCAAGTGCAATTAAGCTAATTGGGTTAATTGTAATTGAACTGGGTCCTTGGCTATCGTGATCTAGGTTCTAGGAGGTTCCAGAATTGATCATCGATTATAGATGCGATTAACGGAGGTTCCTTAATCGCTGGCTTTAATTAATAGGACTGAATTGTTAGGAGGTTCCAACAATGCAAGCCGATGTAACCAGTAGTTAATTAATATATTTTTGCATCAATGATCGATTAGTGCATCGAGGTGGTCCAATTCCCTTGGCTAGACGTTTTTCCAAACTTGGATTTTTACAATTTGTTTAATTTCTTGCAGTTTAATTTTATTGATTTTTGTTAGTTTACTTAAAAACAAACCCCCCATTTTGGTTACGTACTTTTGACCAAATTTAGTTCATTCAGTTGCTCCCTGTGGATACGATCCTACTCGTTCTATACTATTTTTAATAGTTTCAAAAGTAAGTTTATTTTTTATTGGCCTGACGACCTATCAGTGGTCAGCTGGAGGGAAGAAGAAGAAGAAACCGGGGGGGATTTCCACGGGAGACTTAGATAGTTTTAATTAATTTATTTTCCAGGTATCTTAACTTTTCATGTTCTTTCTTTAAATTATTATAGTTTATTTTAATTATTAATTAGATCTCCTAAGCCTGAATTTATATTTATACTCTTTTAATTTGAAGCGATTGAAGGAGGCAAATAGGTAGGAGAGGCAGATCCAAAATGGCATTGGGAGGAAAAGAGGCCAGTGGTAACAATTGCATCTTCTATGAACAATTGCATCCATTTCAGTTCTCGTTGAAGTTGTAGAACCTGATCTTTGAGACCATGGAGAAATTTTCCTTGTTCAATCAACAAACCAGCTATTGTTTTCAGAGAGAGTAAGATGGCAGACTCGGCCATTTGGAAATATCTTTGATGCAGAAAATGGCTGGATTGGTGTATGCTTTAGTTTAGCTTTATTTAGAGAATTCTGGCGGGGTGTGGGTAATCTCTCCTTTGTATATATAAAAGCAGCAGTATGAAATGGGTGCATTATATTGTCCATGTTGGGTGAAATAGAAAGGAAACTGGAAATTTTCCAACCCCTACGTCTCTACTGTTTCCTTGAGCCGAACCTCACAGTTGACATTTTTTCTTCCTTCTTTTTTTTATTTTTCCAGGCATCTTCGTGTAGTCTTTCCTGGAGGGTTAGTTAGCCTGTCCATTCATTAAGTCTTTTATGAAGAAAGAATGGGTGAAGGCTTATCCCCATTGGCCAGTCTTGGAGGCTGAATTTTATGAAATAATTAACAGCTTTGAAGAACGAACCACATGAACATAATCAATACTCCCTCCGGAGAGACTACATTCTAGTCCATGTATATTTTTAAGGAAAGAATGATAAGGGTGTTTTAGTCCATGTGTATTTTTTCTGATTGAAGAAATATATTAATCAAAATTAGATAGCTTCAAAGGATAATATTTAGGCCCAACTACTTGTCATATATTTTGTTTGACTATTACTTCTAACGTTTTCATAACACACTCCCTACCCTCTTTGATTAGGAGCTAAGAATTTCAAAATATAAGGCCCAATAATTAAGCAAAACTTGTAACATATGAGAGTTTAATTAAGGTAATTAAGGCTAATATTTAATTTAAATTTGTAAAATATTTTAGCTTTTTAATGTTATTTTAAAAATTTTTGGTCTTAAATTACTCATACTTAATAATATAATTGAAATAGATAGAGGTAAAATAGTTTTTGACGAAGAGTTGCGATTTAAAAAAAAAAAAAAAGAAAAGAAAAAGTAAGAATAACAGAGGGAGTAACACATATATGGAGCTGGGATGGCCACTTAAACTCTTCCGCTAAAGTGTAAATTAATTAAGTTAGGAATTATCTTAAATTATTAGATATAGATATTAATTTAAATTAGTTAAAGATAGGAATAAGTAGAGTCCGTTTACGGTGGTACTATAGGAGTAGGATGAATTTTACTCCTACTTGCTACAGTAAGCGCGCGCGCTACAGTAGCGCTACAGTGACGCACTATAGTTTCGCGCTACAGTAACGCGCTACAGTTTTTTTTTTTTTTTTTGACGCACAAACTTTTAAAAAAAATACCTTTTTTAAAAAAAATTCTTTTTAAAAAAAAATACTTTTTTTAACAAGGGAAATCAGATCAGGATTATATAGACATCAGATGAGAGAATACAAGAGATCAGATCAACAGACTATAGATATCAGATCAAGAATATAAAAGAAATCATACAGTAGAACTAAAATATAATTAACAAGAGAGATCAGATCAGGATTATATAGACATCAGATCAGCGAATACTTGACATCAGATCAACAGACTATAGATATCAGATCAAGAATATAAAAGAAATCATACAGTAGAACTAAAACATACTTAAAAAGGGAGATCAGATCAACAGACTATAGACATCAGATCAGTGTATACTTGACATCAGATCAACAGACTATAGACATCAGATCAAGATTTTAAAAGAAATCACACAGCAGAACTAAAACATACTTAACAAAGGAGATCAGATCAGGATTATATAGACATCAGATCAACTCATACTTGACATCAGATCAACAGACTATAGACATCAGATCAAGATTTTAAAAGAAATCACACAGCAGAACTAAAACATACTTAACATAGCAGAACTAAAACATACTTAACAAAGGAGATCAGATCAGGATTATATAGACATCAGATCAACTCATACTTGACATCAGATCAACAGACTATAGACATCAGATCAAGATTTTAAAAGAAATCATACAGTAGAACTAAAACATACTTAAAAAGGGAGATCAGATCAACAGACTATAGACATCAGATCAGCGTATACTTGACATCAGATCAACAGACTATAGACATCAGATCAAGATTTTAAAAGAAATCACACAGCAGAACTAAAACATACTTAACAAAGGAGATCAGATCAGGATTATATAGACATCAGATCAACTCATAATTGACATCAGATCAACAGACTATAGACATCAGATCAACAGACTATAGACATCAGATCAAGATTTTAAAAGAAATCACACAGCAGAACTAAAACATACTTAACACAGCAGAACTAAAACATACTTAACAAAGGAGATCAAATCAGGATTATATAGACATCAGATCAATTCATACTTAACATCAGATCAACAGACTATAGATATCAGATCAAGAATATAAAAGAAATCATACAGTAGAACTAAAATATACTTAACAAGGTAGATCAAATCATGATTATATAGACATCAGATCAGAGAATACAAGACATCAGATCAACAGACTATAGATATCAGATCAAAAATATAAAAGAAATCATACAGTAGAACTAAAATATACTTAACAAGGTAGATCAAATCATGATTATATAGACATCAGATCACAAAATAGCAGACATCAGATCAACAGAATTTAGATATCAGATCAAAAATATAAAAGAAATCATATCATACAACAAAAACGTCCATAATATGTATCATAATATCTAAAATTATTTAATTATAAAACAAACAAAATGATAATTTAAAAATAATTTTTTTTATAAAATTCAAAAATATTAAAAAAAAATACTGAATTGTTTAGAAAAAAAAAAGGACGAAAAAAAATCTCAAAGAGGAAGGCAAAAAAAAAAAAAAAAAAAACCAAAAATAACAAAAGAAATGAAGGTACTGTAGCGCGTTTACTGTAGCGGGCGGAACTGTAGCGCGCGTTTACTGTAGCGCGGGGTAGGAGTAAAATTCATGGTGGTCCTATAGGAGTAGGATATAAATTACCGAATAAGTAGGTATGTTTTTTATATAATTTGAATATCCGAAACCTATAGAATGAAACTATCTCCTTATTTAACCTTTTATTCTTTAGTCCTCCTTTAGTCTTTCAAAATCTCAACAAAATAACAAATATTAAACTCTATATATACAATTTTATAATAAAAATTAATATAAAATCCTCCTTTTACATACAAATACTAGTGAATAATTAAACATACAATAATTAATTGTCCTAAAATGATCATGGTTCATCAATTGTAACTAAAGACACATGACTTATCTTATCTGAAATTCCTATACTTTTTGAGAATTTTTGAGACATATCTAAAATATGTAATTTTTCAAAATTAACTAAAAATTGAAAACCATTAGGAATCTCTTCTAACTTATCAAAACCACGTAAGAGAAGAGTACGAAGATTAGGCATGGCTCCTTCCTCCACCACCCATTTCTCCAAGTCAAAGAAATGGTAGAGATAGAGTTCCCTGAGTTGAGGAAAACCCATGGCATGAAAAACCATTTCTTTTCCCAACATATGTCTTAATGTGAGTATACGCAAGTGGGTAAGTTTCTCCAATGTCCCACTTATTACTTCCTCTGCATCCAATCCACAAGAAAGAATATCTAACCGAACAAGACTTGAAGACATGTTGGATTCAAATTTTGGAAATTTCCATAACTGCCCCCAAATACCCAAAGAGTGCATCTTCCTTCCAAACAAGAGCTGTTTTAGAACCCTTAACCCTTTCTCCTTTTCTGAATACAAATCACACCAAATATCCCTGATTGATAGCAGTTGTAATTTGTTGCTACTCTCTGCATAATTTGCAATCATTTCCAAGTTTTCAAACTCCACGCATTTGGATATTGTAAGTACTCGTAAATTATTCAATTTTAACAAATCTTCTATGTAACAATATTTATCATCAAAATTCTCTAGTATCTCCAACTCATTCAAACCATCAAGTCGTACTCTCTTGCACCTCCGCAAATCAAAAGGCAAATACAAACATGTCAATTCTTTCATGTTCCACAAAATATTTGGTATTCTCACCTGAAATTGGTATACTCGTAAATCAAGGGTCTGCAAATACTTCAAATTCCCTAGAGACGATGGCAACGTACCAAGGAAGGAACCTTCGAAGCTCAAATATCTCAAATGGATTAGCTTTCCTATTGCTTTCGGAACCTTCCATCCATACTCATGATCAGCATCTAGGCCTTCAATAAACAAAACATGAAGCATCTCAAAGTTATTCAGCTGTGACTCAATCGCCCTTGCCATTCGTCCTTCGTATCTACCATTAACCACAAATTGAAGCATCTGAATATACTTTGTGATTTCTTTTTTGGGGGGAACATATCTACACACATCATTGGAATCCAAATTGATGACAAGTCTACGAAGTTTACATGTGGAAGATTCAGACAGTGAAGCATATGCATCTTTTTCTTCAGAAGAATAATTTATACACTTCAGAAAACTTTCCTCTTCTGCCTTACGAAGGCACAGGTCCCTCATCAGATCATGAAGCCTACATGTTCTTCTGTATCTCATGTAACCATAACCCCAACCCCCACGACGTAATGTTCCCAATTGGACCACCCCTCGCTGTCCCAATTCACCCAAGTACCTCTCTGCCAACTCCATCATTGTTTCTTCCCCAACTCGATCTTCTGTTAAAACCATGCCTTCAGCTATCCACATTTGACATAAAGTTTCCGCTTCAATGTCAGTATCTTCTGGGAAGGCACTCAAATATAGAAAACATGGTTTCAACTGGAATGGCAAGTCATAGTAGCTTAGAGCTAATATCCTCTCCAATTCACCTTTACCTTTCCCAATGCCTTTCTGCTTCCATAAATATGATTTGATATCTTCATTCACTTTCGCCCAACCCTTCAAAGTATTATTGGCTAAAAGAATCCCACCAAGAACAACCACAGCTAACGGTAGACCACCACAATACTTTACCATTTTCTTTCCTAATTCTTCCACTTCATTCAGCTGAGTATTATTGCAGTCCCCTGTTCGAGTGATCAAATAATTAACGGCTTCCTACGTAATTTGCAAACCAGTACCAGGTACATATAACAAATAGGAGCACCGATAATTATTTCAATGAAATTGAAATATAGAACTTTGGAATAATTTTTTAGAAGTCATGGCCAATCATCCGTAAGAGACACAAAAATTTCCATGCCAACAACAAAAACAACATAATGAGTAAAAGTGAGAAGATTACATACCTTCATCATATCTTTCTGGCAGTGCCTTTCTTTTGAGCAAATCCCAGCTTTCATCGTCGCTTAGAAGCCGAGGTTGATGGTGGAAGCCATCAGGACCAATGTGCATTGCCACTTCTCTTTTACGAGTAGTAAGCAAAATTTTGCTACCTCTCTCATTACTCGGGAAGGCAATTTTAATGGATTCCCATGCTTCTTCTGTCCATATATCATCAAGAACTATCAAGCATTTACACTCTTGCTGAATTTTGAAAAGTTTTGGGATTAGCTCATCTTCCTTCAGTTTTTTAATCTCATCTTTCTTTTCAGGGAGAAGTTTGATCATTATCCTTTGCAAGATGTCCTTTGTCTGCCATTGTTGGGATACACAGATCCAAGCAAATCTATTGAAGTAGCGCTTCACTGTTGGATGCTTATATACCTTATTGGCAAGGGTTGTCTTGCCTAATCCACCCATACCCCAAATGGAAACAACTCTAACATCATCTTCACTCACCAAATGTTTCACAAGCAGATCTACATGGTCCTGAAGTCCAACAAAATCCTCCTCTTCAACAAAGGAATATGTCCGTCTCAAAAGTTGTTTCCTACAACTTGAGCCTTCTTTCTCCATTATATCCCTTAGGCCATACGCTTGAAAATTATTCTTGAGATTCAAGATCCTTGTGTTAAGAGCTTGTATTTCTGACCTGATCTTGTGACGGGGATAGGAGTCATTGAAGATGCAAGCTGATCTCCTGAGGATGTCGAGGAAACCTCCATCCATCGTCCTGGATCCAACTTTGAAGGCATAGTCCTCAAGCAAATATCCAGCATCATAAGCAACATCTTTAACTTCCAAGATGCACTCTTGGATAGTCGTTTTGTCATCAATCATATTTTCATCTGCATCTTCTAGGAACAATTTCATCCATTTCAGTTCTCGTTGAAGTTGCAGAACCTCATCTTTGAGACCATGGAGGAATTTTCCTTCTTCAATCAACAAATTACCTATAGTTTTTAGAGCAAGTAATACGGCAGACTCTGCCATCTGGAAATATCTTTGATGCAGAAAATGGCTGGATTGGTGTATGGTTTAGTTTAGCTTTATCTAGAGAATTGGCATCAGATATAGGAAATCTCTTATAAAAGCAGCTGTATGAATTGGCTGGATTATATTTTCCATGTTGGGTGAAATAGAAAGGAAACTGGAAATATTCCAAACCACTACGTGTGTACTGTTTACTTGAGAGGAACCTCACAGTCGAATTTATTGCTCCTCCCTTTTTTTATTTTTCGAGGCTTCTTCCTGTGGTCTTTCCTGTAGGGTTAGTTGGGCTGTCCAGTCATTAAGTATTTTTTTTAATTAAAGAAAAAATAAACTTTAACTAACAATAAATTGGTTAGGTAACAAAATTGCATGTTATAATTAGCACCACTAGACTACTAGCTGCAACAGGATACATCAATATTCATGAGGCACAATTTTTGACTACCACTTCTTAGATAACATGTGTGTATGGAATTTCAATAAAGACTGCAACAATGCAGAGGTGTGTACATCAAGAAAAGATAATAGATAAAGCATTTAACTCAATTCTGCCTCACTAATTAAATTGCAATATAAAACCAAACCAAAGACCTAGGAATGCTTCATAAGGTTACATTATTCAAAAGAATTTGGTGCAATGACATGAGATCAGATTCTAACCTATGCTTTTTCTATTTGTGGTTTAGAAGCCAAAAGAGGTATTGACCACCAAAGTTAACTCAACCCTTCTCACCAATTAATGGCTGTATGCTGCAGTTTATGTGCATCACAACAGTGTTTCCATGTAAAATTGAACTAATTGAATTAAACATTCGATCACAAAGGTAAGTTAAACGTTTTAACCCAATGCACCCACTGCCAGGAACAAACCCCTAGAAACTAGGACAAGCCTCTTTGTTCTTGATTACATTTGCAGTTTCCAACTTCTCATACCTGTTCCTTATTTTCCTTCCAAATGATTCCAGGTCAACTTCCTCCCATTACGGAACCAAAGTGAAGTGATTGATGATAAACTCGAAACAATCTGCATCTAAAACACCTAAATCTACAAAATTCTTCTTAAACTATATCCTGTTGGAGGAAAAGAGTGTGAATGAGAAAGAGAAGTTTTGGAAATTTGGGAAAAACAAGCAAGCTAGTGAATCCCACATTGGTTGGGTGAGGAATAATAAGTTACTTTATAAGCTTTGAAGCTTTGAGTGAACTTTGAAATTTCTACACTAAATTATACATCGTATATCCCGCTCGCGTGCGTGCGCGCAGGGGGGGTGCAATCGAGGGACCAAAATAGCTTGACTTGTGTGTTTTGCTACTTACCGGATTCAATTTTTTTGCTACTCATTAATTTGATGATAAAACGTTTGGAGAATGATTAAAGGACAATGAAGGTCCTTAATTTCGTTATTGAAGGACAATTAAGCCACGCCTTAATTTTGTCCAAGGAAAACTCCAGACTCCAGCCTATAAATACAGCACTCCTTCAATCTCCAAGAACACACAACAAGCAGAATTCTTATTCCTTCCTAAAGAAATTCTGCTCCTCCTTCTCTCTAAAAAGATCTCTCTCTCTACGAATTTTCTTTAAGCCTTCCCAGAAATCTTCTTCAGTGTTCAACAGCTGTTTTAGTTCGTTGGTAAGCCAGTTTTTGTGCTAAACTGAGTTTACGGTTTCCATTGTATCCTGGGAGGTAATTGCCCACGTATTCTCTAAGCACTAAATAGAGATGGCAAATTTATCTTAAGGAAATTGTATTTGCACAAGCCTTGGAATTTCCTACTAGACATCCTCGCTTTAACCAACATGAACTACGTCTAGTGAAGCAGGAACTACGTCTAGCAAAGCACGGACTACGTCTAGTAAAACAGGAGCTACGTCTAGTAAAGCAGGACGTACAACGTCACGTAAAGAGCAGACTACGTCTAGTGAAGAACGTACTACGTCTCCGGTCCTGGAACACACAAGTCTTCGAATTTCCTTCTAGCCATCATCGTTTTAACCAACAATCTTCAGATAAATCTTCCTTATTATTCATGGCTAGTTCAAGTGAAATTGCTGCCGAAGTGAACCCGACTGTCACCTCAAGTAAGGGCTTTGTGCCTTCAATGCCTACTATGCCAGGGAGCCACCATGAGAAACCCGAGAAGTTTCAAGGGGTTGCCATGTACTTCAAGAGATGGCAACAAAAGATGTTGTTCTACTTGACCATGTTGGGTCTTGGAAGGTTCGTGAAAGAAGACCGCCCCAACGTCCCCGAAGGTGATAAGTCACTGGAAGACACCGTGGAGGCTTGGGAGTATTCGAACTTCCTGTGTCGTAATTACATCCTGAATGGATTTCATGATTCCCTATACGCGATATATGGGACGTACAAAATGGCAAAGCAAATGTGGGAGGCTTTGGACCGTAAGTACAAAATCGAGGATGCAGGCTCAAAGAAATTTGTGGTCGGCCGCTTCCTCGATTACAAAATGGTTGACTCGAAATCTTTGATGAGTCAGGTGGATGAATTGCAGCTCATCTTGCAGGAGATAAATGCGGAAGGGATGGTTTTGAGCGAGGCATTCCAAGTGGCGGCCATGATCGAGAAATTGCCACCAAGTTGGAAGGACTTCAAGAACTATCTCAAACACAAACGCAAGGAGATGACGATGGAGGATCTAGTTGTCAGACTTCGGATTGAAGAAGACAACAAGAAAGCTGAGATCAAGTCGGTCAACCCTGCAGAAGCCAAGGTCAATGTTCTGGAACATGGCAAGAGAGGCTTCAAGAGTAAGGCAAAGTTCACCGATAAAGGCAAGGCCAAGCTTGGGGCAACAGGAGGTGTCTCGAAGCAGAAAACCAAGTTCAAAGACAAGTGCTTCAACTGTGGAAAGCAGGGCTTGTGGAAAGCAGGGCTTGTGGAAAGCAGGGCCACAAGTCATCGGAGTGTCGTATTCCCAGGAAAAACTCCGAGGCAAACATGGTCCAGAAAAACCCGGAGGAGGAAATCAGTTTGGTTGCTGTGATCTCCGAGGTGAATATGGTGGAGTCGAACCAGAAAGAATGGTGGTACGACTCGGGCTTAACCAAACATGTTTGTGTCAATAGAGGACACTTCTCAACTCTTGTTTCGACCCATGGCGAGAAGCTGTATATGGGGAACTCGGCTGTCGCCAAAGTCGAGGGGAAAGGAACAGTTTTGCTCAAGTTGACTTCGGGCAAAACATTGACTTTGAAGGACGTGCTTTATGCTCCAGAAGTCTGAAAGAATCTTATTTCTGGGTTCATGCTGAATAAGCATGGATTCCGAGTTGTAATAGAATCGGATAAGATTATTCTTTCAAAGTCGGGATTGTACTTGGGGAAGGGGTATGCATCCGAGTGGATGTTTAAAATGAATGTAATGACTATTGCCAATAATAATGGAAATACCTCTTCTGCTTACTTGATTGAGTCTTCTAGCTTATGACATGGTAGACTAGGTCATGTTAATTATAATTCGATAAGTCGATTAATTAACTTGAACCATATCCCAAGTTTCCCAATTGATCTAAGTCATAAATGAAAAATATGCGTTGAGGCAAAATTGACTAGGTCATCGTTCCAAACGGTTGAAAGAAATAACGAACCCCTTGACTTAATACATAGCGATGTATGCGATTTGAAATCGGTTCAAACACGAGGCGGTAATAAATATTTTATTACCTTTATTGACGATAGCACAAAATATTGCTATGTTTATTTGCTTAAAAGCAAAGATGAGGCATTAGAGAAATTTATTCTCTATAAAATCGAGGTTGAAAATCAACTTGGAAGACGAATCAAGAAATTGAGAAGTGATAGAGGTGGAGAGTACGAAGCACCTATCGGTGACTATTGTGTTAAAAATGGAATAATCCATGAAATAACTGCACCGTACTCACCTCAATCCAATGGGGTTGCAGAACGAAAAAATCGCACATTAAAAGAAATGATGAATGCGATGTTGTTAAGTTCAGGCTTACCTTCTAATATGTGGGGGGACGCTATTCTATCGAGTAATTACGTACTTAATAGAATACCTCGAAAGAAAGAAGGGAAAACCCCATATGAATTATGGAAAGGAAAAACACCTTCCTACAAACACTTACGAGTGTGGGGGTGCCTAGCAAAGGTAGCAGTACCAACACCAAAGAAAATAAAGATTGGTCCCAAAACGGTGGATTGTGTCTTTATTCGCTACGCTCATAATAGTACTGCATACCGATTTCTTGTGTATGATTCGAAAATACTTGATATACACAAGAATACTATCATGGAATCAAGAAATGCATGTTTTTTTGAAAATGTATTCCCTTGGAAATCAGTTGGGGAAACTGGCTCTAAAAGGCCTAGTGAAACCATCAATGAAGAACCACCGAGTCAAAAAGTGGTAGAGTTAAGACGTAGCAAAAGAACAAGGATAGAGAAATCATTTGGGGATGATTTTGAAACCTTTCTCGTTGAGAAAGAACCATAGACTTATGCTAAAGCTGTGAATTCTTCGGAAGCACCTTTATGGAAAGAAGCCATAAAAAGCGAGATTGATTCTATTTTACAGAATCATGCTTGGGAGTTAGTGGATCTCCCTCCTGGCTGTAGTCCGTTAGAGTCAAAATGGATTTTCAAACGGAAAATAAAAGCTGATGGCTCTATCGACAAATACAAAGCTAGGTTGGTAATCAAAGGGTATAAGCAACGAGAAGGCTTAGACTACTTTGATACGTATTCTCCGGTAACGAGGATAAATTCCATAAGGATGATACTAGCTATCGCAGCCTTACAGAATTTGGAAATACATCAAATGGATGTAAAAACAGCTTTCTTAAATGGAGATTTAGATGAAGAAATCTACATGGAACAACCCAAAGGGTTTAAAGCTCCAGGTTCCAATAAGAAAGTATGTAAACTGGTTAAGTCATTATACGGTCTAAAACAAGCTCCTAAGAAATGACATGAGAAGTTTGACCATGCAATGATAACCAGCGGATATAAAATTAATGAGTGTGATAAATGTGTCTATGTAAAGGAAATCGGAGATGATTATGTCATCTTATGTTTGTACGTAGACAACATACTCATAGTTGGTAGTAGTGACAAACTGGTCAAATCTACCAAAGCCATGTTAAATTCAAAATTTGACATGAAAGATATGGGACTGGCGGATGTGATTCTTGGAATCCGAATCATCAGGTCCTCGGAAGGTCTAATTTTGAGTCAAGTTCATTATGTAGACAAGATTCTAGGGAAATTCAATCAGAATGACTCTGGAATTGCAAGAACGCCATTAGATAACAATCTCCATTTAGCTAAAAATCGTGGAGAGAGTATTTCTCAGGTTGAATACTCCAGGATAATTGGGAGTTTGATGTATCTAATGAGCTGTATTAGACCAGATATTGCTTACGTGGTAAGCAAATTGAGTTCATACACGAGTAATCCAGGAAAAGATCACTGGACGACAGTAATCAGGGTAATAGGTACCTAAGATATACTCGTGATTATGGATTACATTATACCAGGTATCCATCTGTGATAGAAGGCTATACAGATGCTAACTGGATATCTGATATAAATGATTCGACATGCACGAGTGGCTATGTGTTTACACTTGCAGGGGCTGCCGTGTCATGGAAATCCTCTAAACAAACGGTGATAGCTAGATCCACAATGGAATCAGAGTTTATTGCTCTAGATAAATGTGGAGAGGAGGCTGAATGGCTACGCCATTTTCTAGAGGATGTCCCAAAATGAGAGAAACCTGTGCCACCAATTCGCATTCATTGTGATAGTCAATCTGCAATTGGCAGAGCACAGAGTACAATGTACAGTGTTAAATCGAGCCATATTCGTCGTCGACACAATACCATCAGACTACTGCTCTCAAAAAGAGTTATCTCAATTGACTTCGTAAGGTCAAAGGATAACATCGCGGATCCGCTAACCAAAGGGTTAAATAGAGAGACAGTTGAAAGATTGACGAAATGAATGAGAATAAATGCCTGTGAAGGATAAAAGGTTTTTGAAGGAAAACCCAACCTAGTTGACTGGAGATCCCAAGATCTAGGTTCAAAGGGACAACCTAGTCATAAAACCTAATACGGTCACTGTGGGGGCAACCTCAACTCATTCCTGTCAAGAATTAGTGACAATATGGGAAAGACTAGCGTTTGTCGCTTTAATGACTCTTAAAAAAAAAGTAACAGCAGTTACGTTTCAATTTAAGAAGTCACCTATGTGAGAGAGAAGTGGGGCCGCTTCAAAGGAGAATTGAACAGGCTTAATTCTTTAAAAACTCTTGCAGAACCAGGACGTGTTTCATAGCCATAATGAACAAAACCATGAGAACTGAACAGTTGAGATTGGTTCCTATGTAGGGTACGTGGACCTTCACACTAAAAAGCAGGACAGTTCAAGGACATCACGTCTACTGGACAGCTAGTAAAGAAAGCGCGGTCTACAAAGGGGAAGTTCAAAGGTTAACACCTACTTTCTCTTTCCAGGGACTGGTCACTGAACACTGACTAACCGATATATATCTCATTCATGTGGGGGATTGTTGGAGGAAAAGAGTGTGAATGAGAAAGAGAAGTTTTGGGAATTTGGGAAAAACAAGCAAGCTAGTGAATCCCACATTGGTTGGGTGAGGAATAATAAGTTACTTTATAAGCTTTGAAGCTTTGAGTGGACTTTGAAATTCCTTCACTACATTATACATCGTACATCCCGCTCGCGTGCGTGCGCGCAGGAGGGGTGCAATCGAGGGACCAAAATAGCTTGACTTGTGTGCGAGCGCATGCCCGCGTCTGCGGACACGAATGTCGGACCGCTCGTGGGCTTAAACGGCAGGCCTGATCAACCTTCGTTTTGCTACTTACCGGATTCAATTTTTTTCTAAAATTTCTCTGGTTGGCTGGCTGATTTATTCTTCAAATTAATTGCCAGAATTGAAAAACGTGTTGCTTAAATTCTGGAAGAGCATTAGGTGCAAGGAAATTGAATTTCAACTTCAATTTTGCATCCTAATTGCTGCAACTCATTAATTTGATGATAAAACGTTTGGAGAATGATTAAAGGACAATGAAGGTCCTTAATTTCGTTATTGAAGGACAATTAAGCCACGCCTTAATTTTGTCCAAGGAAAACTCCAGCCTCCAGCCTATAAATTCAGCACTCCTTCAATCTCCAAGAACACACAACAAGCAGAATTCTTATTCCTTCCTAAAGAAATTCTGCTCCTCCTTCTCTCTAAAAAGATTTCTCTCTCTACGAATTTTCTTTAAGCCTTCCCAGAAATCTTCTTCAGTGTTCAACAGCTGTTTTAGTTCGTTGGTAAGCCATTTTTTGTGCTAAACTGAGTTTACGGTTTCCATTGTATCCTGGGAGGTAATTGCCCACGTATTCTCTAAGCACTAAATAGAGAGGGCAAATTTATCTTAAGAAAATTGTGCTTGCACAAGCCTTGAAATTTCCTACTAGACATCCTCGCTTTAACCAACATGAACTACATCTAGTGAAGCAGAAACTACGTCTAGCAAAGCACGGACTACGTCTAGTAAAGCAGGAACTACGTCTAGTAAAGCAGGACGTACAACGTCACGTAAAGAGCAGACTACGTCTAGTGAAGAACGTACTACGTCTCCGGTCCTGGAACACACAAGTCTTGGAATTTCTTACTAGCCATCCTCGTTTTAACCAACATATCCCTCCAACAGAGCAAGGGCTAGATAACTTCTCGTATCACCAACCACATCCCGCTCTCATTCACTCATACCACTACCCCCTCCAAACATAATCCACAAAAGTACTTGCATACATTGCTTAATCACGGACAAAAGATGTCTGTTTGGCTAAATTCCAGTTCTACATATAAAAAGCTCCAAAAAAACAAGTCCAAAAATTTAAGTGTATTTTTGTAGTGGTGGGGGCGTCCGCCGCGAGTTAGTCAACCATTAGTCAAAGTGTATTTTTGTAAAAAAGAACTATAACTGAAAAAAAAAATTTAAGTGAGACTAATATTGGTGACGAAATAAAAAGAATGACAAAAATCGGAATTACCCCTATTATGGGGACCAAAAATGAATTCAAACCAAATGAAAAATGATCTGGATGACTTTATAACCCTAGAAAGATTTACTTATTATAAAATATTATAATATTATAAATCGTCCCTCAAACGATGTTGTCGTATGACACATTTTGCGAAATAACTTTTAAAAATATTAGAAATTCATGTTTAAATATTAATTTAAATTGCTTAAAAATATACATATTAATTTAAATTTTTGTATATTTGTAAAATTCTTAAAATAATTTAATAGACTCGATACGTAGCCTTTCTTACTGACAATTGTACCCAAAAAAAAAAAAAAAAAAAAAAATCCTTAAAGTAATCTACTAACTATTGTCCAACAAGAGACTTACAAATTAAACCGGTCAACTAGTTTGGTGCAGACAATTTGGCGTATTTGATCATTTTAGTGCGCTTTTTATTTTATTTTATTTGGATCGAAATTACTATTAATTCAAATTAGGCTTTTTTTCCCCCTAGATTTGTAAATTTTTGTCATGTTGTTAACATGAAAACCGAATAATTAAGCAGAAATTAAAAGAAGAAAAGACAGAACAGATCCACAGAGGATAGCAGCAGAAGAAGATGAAAAGGGGAAGAACCATTTCTTTTAACCTGAGTACATCCAACTTATAAAGACTGATGCTTTATTATCATTCAGTTTGTCATGTGAAATTCACGTTGCTGCTGTGTATGTTTCCAAAGATTATAGTTTCAATTAGACGGCTTTCGCAAAGTGATGCTGTCAGCTTGCCCTTTTTAGGCTATTTTTCTGAAAGCAAAATTACTTGTGGTCCTCCAGAAATTTACTGGTTCTTCTGTCAATCTATCTAATTTTGAGTTGCTTCCATTGGATCAAAAGTTCCTTTGCCAAGCTTGTTTGGAATTTGATTCCAAGGCTCTTGGGCCACATTATCAGGGATTTATTCACTTAGCAAACTTTAGAAGGCCATTGATATGGCTACTCATACTTGTAGTATGTAAAATCATTCAACTGATCCATTATCTTGGGAACAAAAAATTCAGCCATTGTATATTGATGTATAGAGTAATTGGTAATTGAGTAGTGTTGTTTTGCGAATTTGGTTTGTGCAGATATGTAGTGCTGGTGTTTGAGGCTTTATATATAATAAAGAGATGGACGTACAACTAAAGTTTGTACTTCCACAACTTTCTTCAGTGGGTGCAGAAGTTCAATCGCTCTTGGCAGCAGTTCATTTTTTGCCGTTCTCGGGGTTGGGAGGATGTGCAATTTTTATCTGACAATTTCTTTGTTGTTTCCATAGTATCTAAGGGGTCTGGTTTTCTTTGGAAGGAGTATTATAATTTGGAGGAGATTTGTCTTTTTATGCGAAAGTTAAATTCTTTTATTCAGCACATATACAGAGAGGGTAATGCAAACGCAGATTTTCTAGCACGTTTGGGTTCCTCAGGTCAATCTTCATCTTTTTTGAAATTATGTTCTGCTCCTCCTAGGCTGAGAGGTCTTATTTCTCTTGATACAAGCTCGGTTCCTGGTTTGCGACTCAGGCATATGCAGATAGATAGGGGCTCCCATTGAGGAGCATTGTGCAAGCCTCGGCACTGCTCTCTGTACATTTATCCACTTTTTTTAATTTGAATAAAAGGATAACCAATTCCACCGGTCCGCCTTGTCCGCTAGGGCTTGAGGCACTGTTAAAAAAAAAAAAAAAAAAAAGAAAGTTTGTAATATGCTATGCTTATGGTATGGTCGGTGGAGAAGAATATATTATTTACTTCTTGTTTGGGCACGAGGAAGGTATCACCAAAGTTTTGTGGGCTACTTAAAACTACTTTCTTCATGGGCACGAGGAAGGTATATTATTTACTTGTTGAGATGAGCATTTGAGGTGATCAGACGTTTGCTGGGGATGGAGTGGCAGGTGGAGTTGAAGCAAGTTATGCGAGAAGCTAATTTCGCAACAGAATGTTTGGTTGAGTTGGTTTCGACAAGTCCAATAGGAGTCACAAACTTGGAAATTCCCCAAAAGAAGGTCGGTCATGGCTTGATTATGATTAGTTAGGCAGTAGCCTCTTCTTTGTACCAAAATATATAAGGTGCTTTGCCCTTGAGAATCACTTCTATAACAGTTTCCACATATATAGCATACTGAAACTGCTTCATAGTGTAATGAATTCTCAGAAATGGGAAACAAGAAATGACACGGAATATAAAGAACGATCATCACTTAATCTCCAACTTATCCACAATCCTACGCAAATCTTCTCAACCACAAACTACTGCTAAATAGATAGTTAAAAAACCATATATATATATAGAGACACCACCAGAAAAACAGAAAAAAAAAAAAAAAAAAAAAAAAAAAAAATCTTGGCTGCCAACAGGAAAAAAGTTCCATCAATCTTTGGATTCATTTTTTTCACTTGAAGAAACCAAATTCTCCAGACACCATATGATCCATAACAGACTTTCTGAGCGTTCAGATTTGGAAGCAACTACCAAATATCAGATCCAGCCAAAAAATTGGGTAAAATATTCAATTTACATATCTTTCCATGAAGCAGAATAACAATAGTTTTCCTTTCAGAAAAGGAAAAAAAAAATACGAAGAAGAGAAAACATATCTATAATGTGAGTTATTGCTATTCGGTGATAACATCAATATGATTTGAAATAATCAATCTGTTGTACTTTTTACCCGACTTCTTTAGGCAAAGGATGCCTTAATGATTCAATTTTAGTATTCCTCATGGAGATAGGAATTACTGAACTCAGCCGCAATTAGCAGAACTACTGCTTTTTTACTTCTAACCTGGTTAACATCAATATTGAAGAACAAAAAGACTTCATGATAGCTGCAGCAGCATATCAATGCCACATTATCAGGGATTTTTAAAATAATAACTATATTTATTGTACTCTTTTTAGATCAATAAACCAAATTATTATTTTAGAAATAAATGAGTAATATAGTTTTAAAAGGCATTAAAATAATATTAAAGTATTAATTAAAAAATAAAAGATAAAAGAAAAAGGTTCCAAATTATAGTTCAACATGAAAAAACAACTCCAAAATGTTTTTACTGTTTGGAATTGGATGGATCCAAAATTAAAGTTTCCAAACCAATTTATAGCTGGTAAGGAAGTAGAAATACAGCGTCGGACTATACGCTCAAATTGTGAGCCAAGATTTCTTGCCCACAAAATCTGAGATTCTAAATTGAACTGCAAAGACTGAAATAAGCCCAGTCTCACCATCCACAAGGCCTAGATCTTGGCTTCAGAGACCAATAAGCTATGCCATAAAATAGTCTTTTGGACTTTGAGTTAACTGGGCAAATACACAACTTATACTTACAAAATGTTGGAAATGAGACGAATTTGAATGAGAATTGAGTTTCTCATTGTGTTGGAAAAATCAAGAGTAATACCAAAAGGCTGATCAACCTACGGTTTACTCTGTAATAAGCTTAAAGGTTGTGACTATTCATGAAAGAATTTAATGAGCAGAATGAAACGTATCTAATATGTTAAATACATTGAAATGTTTCTACAATGAATCTAAATTGTTAGATACATTGAAACGTATGTACAATGAATATGCTATGCACCTATTCAGATAGATCAAAGGATTTTTCACCTATAAATAGTGGCTCATTTTCAAGCATTTGGAATCCCATTCAGAAATATTTTTCTTGAGTTTCTTAAGTCTCCTTTCTTCTTGAGTGTCTTAAGTCTCCTTTCTTCTTGAGTGTTTTAAGTCTCCTTTCTTTCCTTTCTTGGTGTTCATCATTCCTCTCTGTTCTAATTCGTGGTGAGATTGTTTCATGCGAAAACAGATTTCACGTATCCGTTGTATTTTGGGAACAGTTGTCCAGTTAATTTTTGGCACGATGTGAGGGAGCAAAATTGTTTTAAGGAAATCGTGCTTCACGAGTCTCGAATTTCTTTTCTCTAATTTTGAATACACATATATAGTAAGATTTTCCAACACAAGACATCAACGCAAGACTGTTGAAAACTAAACAATGATTTCTTTCTTAGAGAACTGGATAAAAGATCAATGTTGATTGGAGCTTGCAATGCAAAAACATCCAAAGTAACAGCTGCTGCAATAGCAAGAGGCTAGTACGGCGGATGGTTGGGTGGCTTCCTAGCAAATTTGGGAGACCAGAAGAATAATATTGGAAATGGGCCAAAAACTGTAGTGAAAATGCTATGGGACACGACAGAGACCAACAGATCTCACCACAACATCATGATCCAAATCCAAATCAGAAGTTGGGAGGTTTGAGTTGTCCATAATTATAGAGAAGTTAATGGCTTTGCAAATAAAATAATAAAGCTCACCTTCAACCTTTCTATGGGTTCATGTTTTGAAAAATTCTCCAACTTGTATCATCCAAAATTTAGGTGAGAACTCAGTTGGTGTAGTTAATATTATGCCACAAATGTAGCATAACTGTTATATATAAAAGAATTAGGCCAACAATCCCAATTTCACTTGATCCAATAACACCTGAACAATTACTTTTCATCTTTTTTCTTTGGGACCTACACTTTAAGTAACGAATCAAGGGGGTAAATGTCAATTTATAATTTCAAATAGGCTGGTGGGTTTTGATATTCATAGGATCTTTTGTGTTGAGCAAAGTTTATAATCATGTCAGTTGATAAGGGTTAATTTGTTAAAATTGAGAATTGATCCAACAGCCATCAATCCACATTTTGTTTTATTGAGGTGTGGCACTGTCACTGTTGCTCAAGGTTCCAATCTCCTATAAATTCTGTATTTTCCTCGGAAAACAGTTCCATCAATCTCTGCTTACATTCAGCAGCTCAGTCAGTCATCATTTACCATCTTTGGCTTTGATCCCTCATATCCTGATCTAAGCAAAGCCATTGAATCTGAAATTTCAGCTTTATATACATACAACCTGGCCATACTCAGAAAGAAAAGAACATTCAAGACATTTAGCACCGCGAAAAATCCGTAATAGTAGTCAAGATGAGAAGCATTAAGGTTGTTTTGGATCCATTCATTCCCATCCTTTCTCGTGATATGAGAAACTGTTGTCAGCAGAAAGCTGCTGATGAAATTTCCAGCCCCCAAACTAGTCATGGAATAAGATGTTCCAAGACTTTTCATGTCTTCAGGTGCTTGATCGTAGAAGAATTCAATCTTTGCGGGCTCCAAGAATGCATCAGCAGCTCCCATAAGAATAAATTGAGGAAGCAAAATGAAGATGGACCGCGGAACTAGTCCTGGATTATGTTCTAGGCCATGATCTTTCGCTACCGAAAGTCTGTACCTTTCTGTGAATGTTGCCACTGTCATGATAACTACATGTAGACACATCCCAATTCCCATCCTTTGAAGCAGAGTTATTCCTCTTGGATTTTTAGTCCATTTTCTCATGAATGTCACGAAGAATCGGTCGTATAATACCACAGAAATCAACATGGATATTGTCACAAATGCTGTTAAGCTTGCAGGGGGGATGTGGAAGTTCCCCATTTGGCGATTAAGTGTTGTACCTTGCTTAACAAAGAGTGTGTTAATTTGTGCAATCATTGTACTTGGAACAAATGTAGCGATTAGGATTGGAATCATTCTTAGCATCTGTTTTGTTTCCTCCACCTGTGTAACTGGACATAGTGACCATGGACCAGCACTACTTGTTTTCACACTAGCTTTGTTTAGAATCCTGCATCAAGAAATGCAATAGTCAGTGGCTGCGGAACCAGGAAAAATGATATAAGGGTGCAGCCATAGAGGTGATGCTCCATGGCTGTTCCTCCTACTAAAATCCCCAAAAACGCCTGTCTATTAAGGGTTTTTCATGGTGTTTCAACACGCATGAGCCCTAGGTTAGTTCCGCCCCTGGCAATAGTACTCATGATCTTATTACTACCGAATATATCAAAGGCATTCTGATCCTAAGTTGAGCAGATTCTTTTGAACTTGTAGAATGAAGAATTTGGAGTATTCAAACCTCAATGTGGGAGTAGAATCGATACGGACTTTTCCCATTTTGGAATATTCTTGAAGATCAAGCTCATGCAACTGTTTGGGATCAGCAGGGACAGAAAACTTCCAGTTCCTGAGTGCAGCAACAATGACTTGAGCCATCTTAGTAAAAGGGCTTCCAGAGGGAAGTTTATGCCTGTAAAATCGAGAGCCTGATAGGAATATAAGTATGGAAATGGCGAGTCCTAAAGCAGGAAGGCCATAGCCAAGAGTCCATCCGATATTGTCTTGAGTCCAAACAAGAACAGTGTTGGCAAAAAGTGTGCCAAAAAATATGCTGAACATCCACCAATTGAAGAAGGAAAGCTTTTGGAGCTTCTCTTTAGGTTCATATTCATCAAATTGATCAGCGCCAATGGTTGAAATGTTTGGTTTTGTGCCACCAGTCCCAATTGCTAATATGTAGAGTGCAGCAAAGTATACTCCTAATTGTAGTGTGTTGGCTTTCTCGCAGTTTATGCCATTTGGATCAGGGCAGCCCGGTGGCTTGAAGGGATGGATTGAAACTGCTAGTGTCAAAAGGCACATTCCCTGATATCAGGATTCATACAAAATGTTAGGGGGATGCAACAATTATGCAAAAAAACACAGAATTTACGTATTTGAAATTAATATAATAAACCTATATTCGGGATTAATGTAATAAACTTCTTATGTTTATTCTCAATGAAAACCCGCTCCTTACACTCATAGAAATATAGCCCTTAAACTATTCAGGAAAATAAAGAAAACTTCTTTTATAAAATTTACATTCCAACTGAAGGTGGTGTATGGTGGAATATTTCAAACATGTTTTGAAGATTTATACAATTTTTATTTTTAATTTTCATTTATTAAAACAGTAAACAAATGCACAGTTTAAACGCAATATATATATATATATATATATATGATAAAGATTACAACATTTAAATGAAACAGTACGGAGTCAAACCGGCCCATATTCTTAAGCGACTTACAAAGTGAACTTCGGCCTATAAAATTTCGACAGTCCAATACCCAAATACTTCCTCCGGGCCTAATGAATATGTTCTTTTTTTAAGTTTCGGTATATCTCAAATACGTAAACCCATTTCAAAAATATACTGTATTTAGTATTACTTTATCATAAAATAATAATTTTTTTTAGCAACTTAAATAATAATTTTATTTATTACTTTGTTTTAGTTTAAAACAAAAAAATTATTATTTTAGGATAAGGTGAATAGTATTAGTTGCTTAAAAAAAAGGTGAATAGTATTAGTCTATAATAACCTTACCATTATTTGTTTAATTAATTAGATATTGTTTCAATGTGGTATTATTAAATAACTTTTAATAATGTAAATATATAATTAAATATTATTTTTATTTTAAAATAATAATTTTATTTATTAGATTATTTTAGTTTGTCGTTTTGAAATTTAGCAATTCTACGTAACCACCAAACATTCAATTCGGTATTATTCTTGTTAAGATTTGACTCTCTCTCCATCCCCATTCCAATAACACTTAAACTTTTTTACTTTTTTGTTTTATTATATCCCTCTAATTTTTAAAAAAAAAACATTTAAAATTATTCCCACAAAACTAGATTTTACTATATAAACTAGAGTAATATCAAATACATTTTGATAAAGACATTTTAGTAAAAGAAGAGACCAAATAATAATATAGAGGGACGGAATAAAAAAAATAAATGAGAATTAAAAGTGCACTATAATTCATCATATTCTCTTATAAAAAATATGATACATTTAAAGATAATTTTTAGACGAAAGATCAATTAATAAATGATTATAAATAACTCAATTAAATTATTATATTCTCTATTTAAAACTCTTATTTCCAAAATCAGTTTTTAAATCTCAAAATGCAATTAATCATAATTTTAAATATTAAATATTAAAATAAATGAGAATAAAAAACAAAATAATCTATAAATTCAATTCAACTAATTCGTCATGCATGCTCTTTTTTTTTTTTTTTAATACTTATATTAGGCGATTAATTTAGCACTCGGTCCAAGAAAGATTCTTGCACTCCTGGTCCCTGTAAGTGCCACTTCAACCATATTCTATGTCAAATCATTCCTAGGGTTTCACCCTATTATTTATTAAAAAAATATTAATTATATTATTTTGTATGATGTCTCGTTTGTAATAATTTTTATCTTTTTATTTTTATGAATGCATGCAAGTAATAAAAGAAAAAAGGAAAAAAGAAAAAGCTTACGGAAAGATAAATGGCAGAAGCGATGAGGAAAGTCTTGTAGCGGCCGAGAAATGCGTCGGCGATGTATGCACCCAAAATAGGAGTCATCCAAATGGTACCAGTCCAATACGTCACATTGTTGGCTGACGTCACTGTGCCTTGATGCAGTTTCTTCGTTAAGTATATGAACAAATTTGTTGATATTCCATAGTATGCCATACGTTCGAACACCTCGTACACTACGCCCACAAAAATCCACCATTCGTTCCATCACACTCCAATCATTTAAAATATTTTCATTTATGAAATAATATTGTTTTTATCTGTTTCTTTCACAATAACTCTTTTTTAAAAAGTCTCTTTCTTTTGCTTATCAAAATTTTCTCATTACATCAAATATTTTAATCAAAATATCGAAATATTACATTAAAATATAAAAAATCTAAAATTAAAAATTGAGAGTAGCATAAAATTTTCTAAGCCCTAGGTAATATAAATTTCATTTTACCCTTTTCTTTAACAAATTCAAGCATTTGTTGTCTATTAAATAAAGATTCCACACAATCCAATAAATATATACCCCCTCCGTCCCAAATTAATAAACGTTTTAGAGATTTCACTGTTATCAATGAAAAATAGTAATTAATGATTTAGTCAAGTAAATTTTCTTTTTTTATCCCAACTTGAAAAAAGAAATTACTAGTAAAATAGATAACTGTGTGGTAGAGTTCAATACACTTCCAAATTTTGAAGAAGAGTAAAACAAGAAAAACTAAAATAATTACTTTAATAATGGTAAATTTTCAATTAATATGGGACAACTTTTAAACTTAAAAGGTCTATTAATTTGGGTCGGATGAAGTATTTATTATGAAGACAGTTGCGACATTATTTTCATTCTAGAATAAAATAAATTAAATATTTCCATACTTTCTCTTATAATAATAAGTTTATTTATAATAATATATAATTTTACGTAAAATTCGATAAATACAATTGGAATCAGTAGTGATGTGATGTGGACATGAAACCTAGAGATCAACCAATTGATAAATAATTCATATATAATTATGTTTGGTAGCAAATTCATTTATCGTATTCATGCAATTGAATATTTCTGTTCTATTAAAAATTCGTATTTATAATATTAATTGTTTAAAAAAACAAAATTTTAAAGTAAAATAAATGAAACAGATGCGATTGAGAGAGAGAGAGAGCTTCAAGTATAAAGCAAAATGAAGGACAGGGAAATATAGCTACCCAAAAGGATAGGCTAAGGAAATGACGAAATTCAGTGATCTGTCCTTTCTGAAATTATGGCTATAACCAAACAAGCAATAAATTCACATCCAAACTCTCCAAATTATGGCTCAAAATACCTCCATGTGCGCTTTCCAAGTCCAACGCCCCAAAAATAATTTTATTTATTGAATTAAATTTAAAATTTTATTTGAATGAAAAGAATAATATACTACTTCACGAATAATGATACGGTTAAATTTTAAAAAAAGTTGTGATGCTAAAAAAAAAAAAATGAAAGCAAAAGAATAAAATTACAGTTAAAAGAGAACTGAAGGAGTACCTTTTCCAAACAACTGCAATAATTTTATTAAAGATTTTATGGGTGGGTGGTTGAAGGCAATAATGGTTGAGTAGAAATACTGCAATACAATTTATTCCCTTAAATCAATTTCCATATTTCATTTATGGGTATAATTAATATTTATGTTTATATTATAAGCATGATCATTTTTAAAAAACGGATAATAAGTTCACCACCTGAATTTATAGCCGTAACAAAAAGGTTGAAGGAAAAAAAGTTTAGAATGGCTTGAATAAATGCAAAAGGAAGCGTTGTAATTAAAGGTTTGTTTAAATAACTGGAGTTAAAGTTATCTAAATTTTGATCTCTTTTTAAAAAAAAAAAAACGTTTATTATAATTAAGGGTTTATTTAGATTCAATCCAAAGCGTATTTCGACTTCTATTTCATATTTTTCAGCATAACTTTTTAAATATTTAATATGAAAAATGCAACTCAAAATACAAACCAGACATATGTTACAACAAAAAAATATCAATAGAGAGAGAAAGAAGAGAGAGAGAGTATACGTACCAACAACGAACCAACAAGCCTTCCATCCACCACTCTTTGAACGGAGAACAGGGTTTCCTCTGATATCGACGGTACCATCTTCAGTATATCCATGGCTTCCCTTTTCCTCCATTTCCATTGACATATTATTCATCAACTCTAAGTTTAAGCAAGGAAGAAGGATATCTTTATTCAAGTACTACTACTAATTTAAGGAAACCTTTGTTCTTGGGAACCTCGTCCTTGAGCTGGCTTCTCATTTATAGCGCTCACTTTTCTTTTACTATTTTTTTTTTTTTGGCAGATTTGACTTTGTAGACTTTGAAGTAGACCCTACTGTTATTACTACTGAAAATGAAAGGAATCTCGGAAAGAAGTAAAACCTCGCAGTACCTCAAGAGTGTGTATACGTTGAGGAATCAGTATATATTATGTTAGAGCTCTAGAGGGTTAGCAATGCGACAAAAGGTGGCATAAACTTGGCGTCTTAATTAACTTTTAGTAAAATAATTAAGTGCTGATCAGAGGGTTGTGATTTTGACACCTCACTTAAGACAATATATTTCGAATTCGAATAATTTAGGTTACGATCTTTTTCTTTGTAGCAAAAAAAAATTAAGTGTTAATTATTAAAAGGAGTTACTAGTTACCGTCTCAATTTTTAAAGTGATAGTCTATAAGTTTTAACAAAATTGGTCTTTTACTTAAAAGGAAAATAAAGAAGATATTATAAAGGAATGTATTTTAGTCCAAATTGAAGCGATAAAAAATAAGAATTAGGACGGTAACTAGTAAAACTTTTATTAAAATCGTTGTCCCTCTTATTTCTGTAAATGATCTTTCTAGCCCCTTTACGTTTAAAACAAAACATTTTAGCATTTTTTTAAAAAATGTGCTTCTTTGTCATCACAATTTTTTATCAATCAGTTAAAATAATTTATATGCGTTTCAAGTGTTCAAATAAGAACGATCAAAATCATTTCTAATGCATAACTATTGTTTTGAACGGTTAGACGTCAACCAAATTTAGTTTAATAAAAAAATATTAGCTACTTTGAAAACCAGTCTATGTTGAAAGTGCTTTTTAGGGTATATATAAACGAATTTACATGTGCCACATACGATAGCGAACACAAATTCATGGTTCAATTCCTTGAATTCATAATCGTATCAGTCCTCTCTGTTTTAAAATGATAATTTATTTTTTAATTAAAATAAGATAATAAATATCACTATTCTTTTTATAACGGAATATTAGTTATTCCACCATAATGTTGTGGGCAACTAACTAAACTCAGCATCAAATGTAGTACTTGTAATGGTCCAAACAAACAAATCCTAAAGCTAGCAATTTTATTTTGTAACAAACTCATGCAAATTGTGCAAGATGTGAATCTGTGTTTAGCCGATACCGCCCAACCCTATGAACATAATTAGTTCAACTCAAACAAATGTAATGAGCCCAAAAAGAAAAAATATTTTATAAACAACCATATCTATACAGATACATAGTGTTATAAATTTTACGTCCCTCATTATAGTTTTATTTAGATAAGAAATAATTTTTAAAATATTATTTCAGCTAACATCTATCTCAAGATAATAGTCTTTCTCGTTTAATTCAACAAATAAGATTAGTACTGGAAAAAATTGATGATCCGAACTGGTTCACATCATTTGGATCGGTTCGATTTAGACCTTTTTGGAGCAATTTTGTTTGCATCGAATCAGTTTGGATCACTTTTCTAGACTGATTTGAATTGATCTAAATTGATCCAAACTTTTTTTTTTAAAAAATGGTTACCTTTTTAAACTTTTTTTTTTTGGACATTAAAAAATTTTATACTATTTACCTGTTAAGCTAAAAAGAAATATCATCACAGTCGTAAAAATAATAGTCATATTTTTAATATTTATTTTAGTTAAATAAATAAAACTATTATTTTACTAAAAAAAAAGGGACAACTTGAAAATGGATCAGTTTGATCGATCCGTCGATCTGAACAATCCAAATTCTCACAGATCCGAACCGAAAATTATTTAAACGATTTGAGTGGATCATATCAACGGGTTAATTCAAATTCGCTTATTCATTCTCACTCTTAAATAAGACTATTATTTTAAGATAAATGGTATAAAATACAACACATAAAATTAAATAATTTATTGCATTTTAGCTTTCAATTTTGGAGCGTTAGTCTTGGAGATATCTATATGTTCACTTTTCTTTGAAGATGACTTGATGATAATCGGCAAAATTTATGATTCTGATTAATATTAAAATCGAAAGGATGAAGTTGGTTGTGTCTATCATTATTTAATCAGTCCAAAAGATTCTGAAGTATTCTGCCGAACAAAACGACATGTATAGGTGCATATTGTTGGACTCTGGTTTCCATTTTCAAGCATGAACTCAAATTTGGAGTTAGTTATTTCTTTTATTATAAGTTTTACTAGTTATCGCTTTACTTTTTACCTTCTACTGTTTTATTTTAGACTAAAATACTCTTTACAATACTCTCTCTCTTCCTCGTTTAGTAAAAAGACATTTTTGTCAAAACTTATGAACTACCGCCCCAAAAACTAAGGCGGTAACTAGTAAACCCTTTTATTATTTCAGTGATGAAATCAAGGTAAACAGAAAATCATACCAAAAAATGCCACAAGTATTTTTTATTCTATTTTGTATTAAAATTTGAAAAAATTGTATGGAAAATATAAATATTTATACTAAAAATTTTAGAAAGAACATTGTACAAAGCATAGCCAAAGACTCAAATTAAATAGGGATTGGTTTCTTTAGCAAAATGTTAAGAAGTTATGTTTGAACACTTTTTTTTTTCCAAAACAATTAAAATTTTTGTCTAAAAGAATATATAAAAATAGTCATCTACTCAGAGTACATATTATTAAATTTGTCTTCAAAATTCTTCGCATATTATTTCTGAAAAAATTCCCTCCAACCTATTTTTTCTCTCCCAAAACTAACATTTATCACTAGAACTACATTGCAATATATATTTTAACAAATGACATAATAACGTTGATTAATGAAAGAAGAGCCTCTATATTAAATAATAAAAAATTATTTTTATTAAAATACTAGAAAATAATGCTCTATATCACGTAAAGGTACAATATAATTTGCTCAACTTCATTCCATCGATTACTTCTGTCTCTAAATCAATAATTATATTTAAACATAACTATTATTATTACCAGATAAAAATAATAAATTGAAAATGAATATCGAATTATTTGAAGACGAGGGCCATAGTGCGGACAAGTTGTTTCCTGTTTGATGTGGATCCTGGCGTTTGGGGGGATGGGGGTTGAAAGTTGGAGGATAATTCTTCTAGAGATGACAAAGGCCCAGTGGGCCACCAGGAAAATGACATAATAATTGTCTGACAGTTCAACATTTATACTTGGACTAGCCTTCATCTAGTCTTTGCAAGTTGGAACACGGAAGAACAAATTTTAGGATAAAATTCCCTTTTTGTCTTTTAATTATAAATCTCATCCAAACTTAATTCTTAAAAATTGGTATGTTACAAAATTAATCCATTTTTTTATTTTAAATTATTTCTATTTTTTTTATTTTTTTAAATTATTCTTATTTTCTTATTTATCACTTTTCTTATTTATCGTTCCCTATTCTTCGCTTGTCCTTCTGCTATCGCTGCCCGTCTCCACCACCAGACTCTCGTCTTTACCGTCGATATCCCGTCACCGATCTCATCACTGCCATCGCTTCTTTTTTTTTCTCTCTATCTCCCGATCGAGTGATGAGCGCCCTCAAAATTCTAGTTGGGAGATAGGGAGAAGAAGAAGAATCGACGACAATGATGAGATCGACGATGAGAAATCGACAGTGAAGATGGGAGTCTATCGGTGGAGCTCGTCGGCGATAACAAAATGACATGCGAAAAATAGGGGACGATAAATAATAAAAGTACGACGATAAATAAAAAATGTGGATAATTTTGGAAAGAGAAAAAATAAGAAAAAAGAGGACGATAAACAAAAATAGACTTAAAATATTAAAAAGATGGACTAATTTTGAAACGTATAAATTGTTAGGAACTAGATTTGAATGGAGTTAATGGATAAATGACAAAAGTGGATTTTGTCTTAAATTTTATTATATTTTATAATATAATAATAATTCAGTTTAATAAATAAAAAATAATATTATAACATCAGAAGTGATCCTCTTTGTTTGGAACTTTTTGGAGTAGGAAGTCAAAGCAGGGACTGTTGTGGTAATTGCAATTTCATCACGCAGTTCCAATTATTGGGAACTAAACCTACTTTGAATTTCGTTCCACGAAAGCAACTTGGTACCCCTTTTTTTTCTTGCATTCGCTTTTTTCTTTTTTGTCCTACAAAGAATCTCATCACGCCTCCCTCAAGTCGTCTTACCATATCTCTTAGAATGGGACACAATTTCATCCGCCCCACACACTTGTTCTCGGTATGATTACGGGCTCATGATCATTAATATTAAAGCATACATAAATTTTAAATTTTTAAAAATGAAAATATTACAGTAAGAAAGACAAATATCGATGAGAATTTGGTTAGAATAATTTTATTTAAAAAACTTTTATTAATTTTGAAGACATATGTCCTCACTCGTCATATTATACGTTCATTTCTGATTAATACAAAAAAGTCATTAAATTATTTATATTAGTTATAATTTACTAATTATTACATAGTATAATTAGTAGACAATGTAATTTACTTTTTGACAAATAATAATGAAAACATTCTATAAAAAGAAGAATAAGACAAATTTAATGGGTCAATGCACGTTATTTTTATTAGTCAATATTATTAAGAGTAGGAGTGTTTTGCCCCCAAATCACAAGCATATTTTTGGATATACTGCTAAGTCTGGCAAGTTGAATAATTTGTTGGGTCAATTAAATTCAAATCATAAATAAATAGTTGAATCAGTCAAACTCAAGATTTATAAAATCAAAATTGAATCAAATACAATATTAAATTTATGATTCCACATGAATCTTCATTTCAAAATCAACTAATTATAAATAAAAACATTTCAGAATTTTTGAGATTTTAATATGTATATCATATTTTTGATATAGCAAATGGGGAGAACTCAAGTATAGAGATGATCTTAGCTTTTCCACAAAATTCTCACCATCAATTCCCACCATCGATGGTAGGTATCGTCTGCCCAACCATTGATCTGTCACTTCCATGGGGTATCCGTCGGGAAAATCGTCCAATTTCGGTCAATAACAACAGCTGCAAATAAAACAATCTCATAACAATTCATGGCAGTTTTGTAATTAAGTGATGAAATATTTTCAGCTAGGGCTTCTATCAGAACTGTCTTTTTCTGGAGCTTCGGTCCGGTCATTGGCCGATTGGCCGATGCTACTATTTCCGCGTATTGGGCCGCTCCCACTTTTTCAACTAATTCTAGATCCTTATTTATGGTAAGGAAGAAATAAGGGGAACAAGACAAAAAGATAATTAAGATGGAGAATTGCTAAATATAGAAATTGAATTCCACTATAGTAGTATAGATAAGAATAAGATATTTGGAGAAAATAAATATATTACTTTAAGGGTGTCTTTGTTTTGGTGACTATGAAAATGAGAGTAATTAAAATTTGATGATTTAATGATTACAGTAATTTAATTATTTTTGAGTTATTTGATAAATTAAAAGATTATTTATTAAAATAATTTAATTATGTTTGATATGTTTGATAATACAAAATTATCCCTTTACTAATTAAGGGATGCATGAATTTTTTTCTTTAGAAAATATAATTTGTTGTCTTCACTAAATTATTAAATTATCAGATTTTGTTTATATTTGCGTTTATGGTTTGAAAAGATAATAATCTAAATCATTTTTGGATTGCTCCCTCAGTTTAAAAAATTAACTATGGGCGTTAATACAAAGATGGAGGTATAAAGGTGATTAATTTGTTTTGGGAAAAATAAGGAAAGAAAAAGCCAACCAGATAATATGAGTATAGTCGCGTCAATAATAGCGGCAACACGTGGGCTTTACCGGAATGAGGATTCCCATTTGTTCCAATTCCTTCAACACTTCCTTTTTAAAAACAAAAAAAATAAAATAACATTTTTAAAAAAAATAATAATAATAATGTAGGCTGCAATTGGCAATTGGAGGTTAAGCCTACAGATAAAATTTAATTGGAGATTTGAAGTGCAACGTTTAAATTTTAAAATTATCACAATAAAAATAGGTTTAAATTTATTTTTGGTCCTCATAATAGGAGTTATTCCAGTTTTGATCTCTCTTTTTATTTCGTCATTAATACTAATCTCATTTAAATTTTTTTGACTAATTATAATCTTTTTTGACAAAAATACCATTTGATTAATAGTTGATTAACTCTTTGCCCCCCACCACCAGCTCGTCATTGCTGCCTCGTCGTCAATCCACCGTTACCACCCCACCACCATGATAAGTCTATTAAGTTAGTGGTTTTTTTTTTTTTTGTATATCTTTTAGATTTGTAGACTTTTATAAAATAAATTATTGCTCATGTTCACATTTTAGTGTTAAGGTTTAAATTCTGAATTTTGAAGACATTTTGCTCAGTTTTACACATGCTGGACCAAATTGTAGTTTTTCAAAAATTATGGGGGTCCAAAAATACTAAAGACTTCAGGACTAAATTGCAGTTGCTGGATTTTCTGCCCAACAGATTTTTGCTTGCTGATGGATGTTTCATTTGTTAGAGTGGAATGGATAATGTCTATTTTTTTTTTTTTTTTTTACTTAGGAAGTATTTTATAAGTATAAGTGTTCTCTCTGCAGAGACCACAAGTACACAATAGAATTTTTAATAAAGTATTTATTTTCTTTATTCTTTAGTTTTCTCACAAATCTTCAAGTCACGTTCTTGAACATGAGTGGCTAAATTTTTATTTTTCAATTCAAGAGATTGATTCAATTGTTATGTTGTGAGATATTGTTTTTAATTTAATTTCTTATAACTCAACATTATTTGCTACTATGGGAAATTTAGAACTATGAATACTTGTTCAATTGACAACGTAACAAGTATTGATTCCTCCTTTGCTATTCACCAGTTAAGTGTTACGTAATAGACATAAATTGGTGGAATTTAGAAGCAATTAGGTGATTCATGTATGTTGGGGAGACAAGTACATACATGATAGCCTAAGATGCAAACAAATAGACATAACTATTTAAAAGCAGCTATTTCCTTTAATTAGTTTGCAACTAATTAATTTTCTGAATTTCTTACTGTTATGATTAGGCGTGGAATGTTATCGTACCCAGTATGTCATGACAAGATTTAATCAAATGTTAGGTTCAGGGATATGCAAATTATACCCTATACATAGGTAAATGTACCCAGTTACTATAGTTAGTAATTGGATACATGTACCCTGTGTATAGGATATAATTTCTGTTGTTGACGATATTGGAAAATTCATGTTTAATATGGCTCTCTATTAAATGTGGGAATTAGCTATTTGAGTAAAAGAACGCATTCTAACATATGATCAACATTACAATTTAATCATCTTCCCTTGGATTGGAGATTTTTATTATTGAATTTATTTTTAATTTTATTGTTGCATCAAAACTTGAGTTTTTGGTTATCGTTGCTCTACGAGTTACACATGGGTTATCTTGGGATTTCGACCTGGTACCACTATCGCTACAAATTAATTGTAGTTCGGTAGAGTATCGGATTAATTTTGGGTGCTTCGACAAGCACTGCCAATAGAAGGATTAGATTCACATCTAATCAGAGCCCTCCACCATGTAAACTTTTCACTAATCAATAGAAAGAGCAATCAAGCCCATCGGTCTCCTTGAGGACTGTTTTTGGTATTAGAAAGAAAAAACAAACAAACAAACTTATGGGGAAGAAAAAACAACTAAGACAACACAAAAAGGCAAATTATATGTCATGCAAGATAGTCCATTGAAAAATGACAAATTATATTGGTAATGAAATATCTTACAAAAAGACAAATTAGGAATTGACACAAAAATAACCTATGCACAAAGAATACCAAGATTTACATTAAAAAACTTTTAATGTGAAGACTAAAAGTCAAGAAACTCTTAAATCTATTGAATTCCACTTTGACCAAATAAGAGCAAACATAACATTTCAACAGCACATAAAAGATATTTGCCCTTAACAATTAACGAAAACAGCAAATATTTAATACAAAAATTTAAAATGTCAAAATATTAACAAACTATCAGCAAAAATTTCGAAGATTATAACCCACAAATTAGCCATTAGAATCTGATTTCCATCATTCAAAATGTAGCAGAGTTAGATGTCTTCTAAATCTATGTTTTGGGTTCTTCTCATAAATGACTAAATTAGCTTTCAGTTGCAATATAAAGGTGCTAATAGTCTCAAGTTCCTAAATAATTCTCTATCGAATTCCAATATAACAATTCTGAAATCAAGTTGAGAGTTCTCTCTCTTAGTAATTTTATATATAATTATAGTGAAAGTCCATAAGTCTGTACATTTCAAAAATCAAAAAATCCTCAGGATCAGCTCCCCAACTCTGTCCACGTGTCCTGCAAAGAAAAGCCCAAAAACATAACAGATAATTAAAACACTTGGAATGTTTAACATTCCAATTAGAAAAAAAGAAATTTCACTCCCATATCTTATAATTATATGGAGAAAAATTAAGGTTAAAAGAACAACAATAAACATCAGTTATAAGATAAGAATACATACATTAAATATAACGAGAAATTATATATAAATATAAATATGAAATGAAAATAAAATATGTTTATGACGGACCATCATATAATAATTCAACAAGGAGAGCTTTTAATTAGAAATAATTTTGTTGTAAAGATAAATGGATAGTGTAAATTACCTCATCCTCCTCGATGTTTCCATTTGCAACTTGCGCTCCCAAAATAATATAGAAACGTGTTGAATTTTATAGTAATCATCACCTTCTTTACCATCTATATCCTGGATTCTGTCATAAAATTCTGCAGACATTTTCCAGAGTGACAAACGTTGGAGACTCAGGACAAACTTCAACCCGTCGGGAATCATCTTCAGTTCTGGACATCCATAAATAACCAAAGAAAACATATTTGGCATGGCGCCTCTGTCAATGCACCAAAGTTCCAAATTGGGTAACTGGAAAAGAGTAAGATCTCTAAGCTTTGGAAATCCATATTCATGGCAAACCATATCTTTCCCTATGTATGCATTAGTTCCTAATTTGAGAATCTGCAATTGAGGAAGCATTTCAAGTGTTTTCATTGGGTCCTCCTCAATGTAGCTTTCTTCCAAGCGTAGGTAGGCAAGGTTTTTCAACATTTCAGGTTCATAGATTGGAAATTTGCGTATTCCGACAAATGATGATAAGCAACGAAGGTTAGACATCAGAACCTTTCTCAAAAGAACAGAATCTTTGTCTGTGCCGGCAAGGTCAAATCTTTGAATAACCAGACATACCTCCTTTAACTTTAGCCCATTCATATTGATATGATCAATCAGAATCTCAAGGCTATCTTTATCATAAATTCTTCCACTAAGAAATCGTAAGTTCAATAGATTGGGAAGATCAGAAACTTCATCCCTTGAACTATCAAGTTCAACAAATATCTCCAGCTCAGTCAAACCATTTAATCGCAATTTTCCAGTTTCAGTATAGCTTCCAAAGCGAAGAATGTACAAATGCCTTAGCTGTTTCATCTTGTGAAGAACATTTGGTACTTTGATTCTACCGTTTACGTGGATATAAAGGGTCTGCAGGAATGGTAGCTCAGCTATTGATGATGGCAATTCATCCAGCTTGCAGTACTGTAACTTCAAGTACCTGAGGTGGATCATTTTTCTTATGTCAACAGGTAATTTCTTATGGAAATCAAAACCTTCAAGTACAAGAGCTCTAAGTGATTTGTTGTTTTCCAAATTCACTACCCCCTGTGGCCAACTGATTTCCTTTGTCTTCACTCTGCTAAGACACAAAAGAGATCGGAGTTGTTGATTATTTTCCTGTTCACTATTACTTCCTTTAGCAGCACCTTTTACAACCTCATCATCATCCATGTAGAATGCTAATCTGCAGGGTAAATTATTAGGAAGGGATGGTCCCAACAAGGGCTGTCTACCATATTCATAATCCACAACCTCAATAAACTCTTCTTCCCTTGCTTTCTCTATACACAAGTTTCGCATCATGTCATGAAGGCTGCATTCCTTGTTATACTTTTCAAATATTTGGCATTCCTCTAATCTTACTTGAACCATAGACCGGCGTGCCAATTCATCCAGATATCGCTCTGCTACGTCTATTAGTGTCTCGTCACATCTTTGGTGTTGTGACAAAACCAGACCTTCTGCCATCCACAGTTGATAGAGATGTCCAACATGTATCATCTCATCCTCCTTAAAACTGGCCAAATAAAGGAAGCATAGCCTCAAGTGAGTTGGCAGCTCAGTGTAACTCAAAGACAAAACCCGGGCTACTACTCCTCCATCATCTTCCACCTTGCTTAGATATAAGCCAACATATTTATTAACCATTTGCCATTCTGTCAAAGAATTCTTACCTCTCAAAATTCCTCCAAGCACAGATATTGCAAATGGAAGACCCCCACACTTGCCTGCCATTTCAATGCCGACGTCTTTTAGTTCGCTTTCAATCAGGACGTCTACAACAAACAAAGAAAAACTTGAAAATCAGAATGCTGTTTAGATATTGGTGTGTATTATTTTCTTGACTTCAAGAAAAAAGTGCCTATAAATGATCACAAAGATTATGTCATAAAACCTTAAACAGTGAGCCTTCCTGGCTTAATTTTGACACTATCCACTTTAACTCAATATACACCTGAAGCATTATAATAGACATTCTTGCACTTGTACATCTGAACCTTCCCAAGTCATTCTGTATAAAACTTTACTTTTCCTACATTGTACTGTCAAATGGAAATTTAAATATGACTAAAATCATGTGATATCCATTCCAACTGTGAAACAAAGGTCTATCCACGACCCTATTTGAAAAGGTACAAGAACCAAATATGAGTATATGAGTGTGAAGGACTATCTTAAGAATTTTTGCTGAACTAAACAACCTTTTCTAGTTCATCAACATGAAAATTCTTACCTTTAACATTTTGTGATGAGAAAGCTATTCTTTGAAGCAATTCCCAGCTTTCCTTTTTAGTCAAGAACTTTGGAGCATATGGAAATCCAATCTCTGCTACCTTTCGATCACGGGTCGTCAGCAATATTTTGCTCTCCCCTTCAGCTGTTGGAAAAGCAGCAACCAGACTTTCCCAATCATCTACTTTCCAAATGTCATCAAGAACAACTAAGCATTTTGTCTCTTTCTGCACTTGATGAAGTAGTTGAACCATTTGCCCGTCTCCCATTGCTTGCACTTCAGGGACAAGTTGCGTTAGGATATCTTGCAGAATGCTCTGATTTGGGCATGCTGTGTAATACAAGACCAAGCAAATCGTCCAAAACATCTTTGAACATCTTTATGCTTGTAAACTCTTCTAGCTAGTGTTGTCTTGCCGAGTCCCCCCATCCCCCATATTGAAATCACGCGATGACCTTTGTCAGCATCAACAACAAGTGACACCAATTTCTTCATATCTTCCTCCATCCCAACAAAGTGTTCCTCAAACTGGTGGGCATAAGTCTGTCTTGCCCACCATTGATTTCGTTTCCTGCAGTTGAACTTTCTCCTGCTCCTATCGCTTTTATACCATACGTCTGGAGGCTCGTAGTTATATTACTTAAATCCCCTTTAGCTTTTGCAATTTCCAAGCCAATATTGTGGAGAGATTTAGCCTCACAAATGATGCATGATAGTCTCTTGAGAACTTTCTTGACACCCCTTCTTCTATTGGAAGCAACTTCAACGGCAAATGTCTCGACAATGTCCTCAACTTTATAAGCGAGAAGCCCGCAACCAGTTACCAACACTTGCATCTTCGTGGATCCTAGAGTCAGCATCTTTTAAGAACAACTGCGCTGATTTCTTCAACTTGATCGGTCACCCCTGAGAAAAATCTTGCTTCCTCTGTACACATCCCTATAAACCAGCCAAGTGTTTTAAGAGCAATCGAAACTACAGCTTCAGCCATGTTGGGTTTTTCTTTTTTTTTTTTTGGGTTTCTCTGTTTGTTTTCTTAATCTGATCTCGCACAATCAGAGGAGGTTCTGGGAAATTGATCTTCACCAAATTAAAGAACATAAAGCAGTGACTACTCCATTTCCAAAGTCAACGATGAATTAGGAATGAACATACAGCTAAGGATTCGTGTTGATGGAAGCATGAGGAGAACTTCTACAAACACGCTGACAAGGATGAATATCAAAAGACTATGAAATTATACATATTTTCTTTATTATTATTTTTTTTGAAAAAATGAACAATATCTCATATATATAATGACCATATTACACAATTTATCTAATATGTTTGGAAGTCGACAAATTTAGCGCTAAATATTTTTAAAATTGACACATTTGGTCTAATTTAATATTTTCAATAGAATTTATAGCTGACTCAGGGGTGGCGGCGGTGACGAGGTGGCGGTGGCAGGGATTAGTCAATCGTTAGTCAACCATTAGTCAAAGGATATTTTTATAAAAAATAACTATAATTGGCAAAAAAAAAATTAAGTGGAACTAATATTAGTGACGAAATAAAAAGAGAGACTAAAACCGGAATAACTTCTATTATGGGGGACCAAAAATAGAGTTAAGTCATAAAAATAATTATTTTAAAATTTATATAATATAATTTTTTAAATGTGAAATTTTTATATTTAATAATATCAATTTTGAACTAAAATTACATTTATACCTTTTGAAAATAAATTTCTCTTTTTATTATTTTAAAACTAAAATTTCATGATAATTAAAATAAACATTACCACATTAATAAATTTTTATAAAATAAAAACGCATGTCATAAATAACTTTAAATGCTACATATATGTTTTTAAAAATAATATCTAATAAAATAAAATTTATTTAAAGAAAAACCTAAAAAGGAAACAATAAAGAAAAAATCTAATAATTCAATTAAGCAAAAAAACAATATATTTATCCTTTATTTTAAAATGAATAATTATACATGTATTGCAGACTTACTAATTCTATTAAAAATTTTAATTTGTAATTATGAAACACACTTAATTAAAAAATGTCTTAATTTATTAAGTTAAATTAATTAAATTATCAAACAATACTTAAGGGTTGTAGTCTAATAATTAGTACTCTCCAATTAATATCAATATGCCCTAATTTATTTATTATAGGCATTACTATTTTTCGCCCATCATTTTACTTAGTCCCTCCCCTAAAAATTTCCTTTCTCATGGAAGGAGATCGTCTATGGAGGAAGACCTTCAATACTGGAGAACTGGAAATATGAAGAACATCTTGCTTGAACATCTATCAAGAGCATCCCTTAAGAACAGAGACGTGATGCGCAAAGAACAAATGTCTTAAGCATAACATTTCTTCGTTCCAATCGGGGAAAAATGACTTGTCAACTGTAAAATTCAGAAAATCAGAGAGAGAATAAATGGAAGTGAAAGGGGAGGAGGCCATTTTAGAAGAGTGGGAATATTGGGTGAGAGAGAGAAGGTTGAAGAAAATGTGGAACTTAAGGAAAAGCTAAAATCAAAAAACACAACGGTGGAAGAAAAAAGAAGAAGATTATGGGGTGTTACGTAATGGCAGATTTCCATGTCGAGGAAGGACGACCTGCGGACCACCCGGCTGCAATTTTTTTGGTGCGTTCATGGAGGAGACCACCTCTTCCAAATCTATATGAGGTGGTTGTCCTCCATGGACGGCCTCCCCAACCGAAGCAGTCATGATTTAGCTCCATCTCACCCTCTAACTAATCAGCGATTTTCCCATTAATTTTCATCAATAATTGATTTTTTTTTTTTTTGCGTTTGGGAAGAGGAGGAGGAGGACACGAAGGAGAGGAGAGAGATTTTTTTTTGGAATTTTTATAAAAATGAGGGCAAAATGATCTAAAGGGAAGTATAACAAGTAAAATAGAAGGCGAGAAATATCAATTCACTTAATAGAGGGCGAGAATAGCACTTCAGTTAAAAAAATATTGTTAAAAATAATTTTTATTTCCCTAAAACAACATATTCGGTTTGGATGTAGTTAATTAGGGTTAGGATTTGAATTATTTAGGGGCGCAAATTATACCATGTACCTATAAATACATGTATATATTAGTAATATTTATCATGCCAACCGTACAGTTTCTAATTTTAATTCAATCTATATATATATATACTAATATATATACTTAGGTACATATATAGAGGGGTCTAGTTAATTAGAGGTTCGAGTTTAGTTATATTGGGGGGTTAGAGTTTAGTTATTTAGGAGTTTGGAGGTTTACAATCACATCATAAGAGGAGTAAAAAATATGTAGAATGGTCAAAGCCGTAAAATTAATATCATCATCTAAATTTTCTTTTAAGAGCTCCATGTAGAATGGTCAAATCCGTAAAACTAAAAGCAAAACAAAAATAATAATAATAAATAATTAAAAGTAGGAAGATGAATTGTGTTTTAGATGTGCACAGCAAAGATGGTAGCTGCAGCTTCCAAAATTAATAATTAATTACTTATTGAAAGAATTTAAAATTATGATGAATCTTAATGAAATTAAAAGTATTTTAATCAAATTAAAATCACCATACTAATATAAAAACCTTCTAACTATTTAAATTTATACAAAACTTTATATAAGAAAAGATTAGGGATATAATATTTCATGCTCTATGGTACTAGTATATAATTTGCTGTGTTGGGGTATGTTTAGAAGTCAAAAGGACTCAAGTTAAAAAAAATTAGAAATATTGGGGAGGATATTTCGATACTTTTTAAAGAATGGGGTTCAAATTCCTCTAAGATAAAAGATTGGGGACTAGAAATGCCTTTTTCTCCATTCTCTTCTATCTACCGATTATTCGAAACTCAAACGCAGTGGCCATTTTTCTCTGTTTATCAAGAAAACCCATGGCAGGATTAAGCAAGAAAGCAAGCATAGTTGCTGCACTTGAGGAAGTGAAGCGGAACTCTAGCAAGACTTATAATCAGATTGCTGAAGAGACTGGTTTGACCAATGTTTATGTTGCTCAGCTTCTGAAACGCCAAGCTCAGTTGAAGCCTGAAACTGCCCCTAAGTTAAAAGCTGCCCTGCCTGCTCTCCCTGAGCAATTGCTTCAAGAAATGATGTTGCCTCCACTTAGATCATATGATCCCAATTTAATTCAGGAACCCACTGTTTACAGGTGACCCTTTTGGCCTTTTCTTTAATTTTTTTTCCCTTTGAACATTTTGATTATGGATTGAGTTAATCCTTTTCTGGGTTAGTTTGGTATGTGGTTGTTCTCTGTTTCCGGAGTGTTACTTGATTCATGCTTTCTTGTTTATGAGGAGGGACAATTGTTAGTTGGATTGTCCTGAGTGAATTAAATGCAAAACATCAGAACATGTTTGTACATATTCTGGTGAAGTACGTGGCAACAAGGGTTTCATAAGTTTGAAATGATTAGGCTATGAATGAAAAATTTCATTTTTAGGATTATTTTGGGTACAAAAATGGAAAATTTGAACCAATTGTGGTGGGATTGACAGCGACCATCCATAAGATTTCCAGGTAGTTACCTATGTTATTTCTTGATTTTATGTGAAGCTACAGTTTTAAGGGAAAAGTTAGCTTTATCGCTGAATTTTAAGTCTTTAAGGTGACTATGGAAGAAAAAATGTTAGGAAAAGGTTAGATAAAGATAATATTGGCCACCATTTTGAAATGGTTTGAAGTGGTTACAAGTTTCTCTAATTATTCATTTTGCTACTTGTTTCGGGGATGTACAGTAACTGCTGATGTTAATATGTCTGTATTCATTTCTCTGCTTGTGGTGTTGTGGGTGGCTTCTGTCTTGAATTGAGGAAGAATTTATTGATGTTAAACAGAGTTTTGACTTCCTGCATACAGACTAAATGAAGCTGTTATGCATTTCGGTGACAGCATTAAACAGATTATCAATGAGGAATTTGGTGATGGAATGTAAGTGGCTGTTTCTGTACCTTTGAGTTGTAGATGCTAAGCTAAGTGGAACTGAATAGAAGCTTTTGGCCATTTATTAACAATTAGTCACTTCGATTTTATCTAATGTTCAGCATGTCAGCTATAGACTTCTACTGCTCCGTGGACAAAGTTAAAGGAGTAGATGGTAAAGATCGTGTTGTTGTGACCTTCGACGGGAAGTATCTGCCATATTCAGAACAGGTCAGTTCTGGTATCTTCTTATATATTTTTAGAGGAACTCCACCTTGTATTCACATTGTTAAGTACTTTATAAAATGACTTGTGGACTTCTCCAGTTAAACTTATGTAGTACCTGTCAATTTTTGGATAAGTGATTCATACTTTATATGGTTTTTAGTCTCCTTCCACTTTGGGTGTGTTTATGTCCTTTTAAAGTTCTGTTATATATATCCTTTGATAATGCTTAAACTCTTTTTGTTACATCCCTGGGGATACTTCTTCTCGTAGCCAACTTTCTGTCTTGTGTGTCATGTCATGTTTTGACATTCTGAATTATAAATTCCAAACTTTGAAAACTTTTTTGTGTACGAAGTTGCTGAATGGTGATGGAAAGTTGGCTTGGTGTTTTGTACATTTATCTATGTAACGTATCACACTTTGGGCAATTCTGAATTCTGAACCTCAAACCCCTTTTTTCTGTATGGAATTGCTCAAGGATGATGGAAAATCTTTTGTGTTTTTTGTATGAATTGCATTGGCAATTAGCGTCTACCACAATTACAATTCTGTCCTGGAAAATATGGAGGAGAATCTAATGCAATTATCCAAGAGTGACTATTCAATTGTTACATTATTCATCTTGTCTGGCGAATCTAAAACTGATTTCTGATGTTATATATTTTACTGACTGTGGGCACATATTTTTAATAACTGGTCAGAAATCTGAGGATATGATGTCAAGAGTGAGTCGACAAGGAAGTTAATCAGATCATGGCTTCAAAATCTAAACATTCTACTAGCTTGGAGAGAGAGTGTTATCTGTATTATGGTTCTCCGGCTTCGGGGCAAGGGACGGTTACAATATAGTAGAAGTATAATAACTCTGGTGTTGTTTGTGTTGTATTTGCACTTGAATTGAAAGGGATCTTTCTTATGCTTTACTTGTAGAAAGTGTCCCTGCTTTAATTTGATCTTTATTATTTACTTTCTAACACCATCTGGTGTTTGACAACAAAAACCTTTCATGCATTACAATATTTTGTGTCTACATATTATCTATTACTTCCTCCTCTGTCTTAGATACTATGATTTTGGGTCGGAAGTAGTAGTAGATATCCCTTTGTTTGTTCTCTGATCTAAAATACAGGAAACAGGAATAAAAAAATGAAAGAATCTGAGCTGAATCAATGTATCAATGCACTTCATAACTCATGACAGGCTTCCTTCTCCATTCTGTTCCAAGCCGAAGCGAATAGTTATCCTGTTGTCACTTGCAGCATGAGATTCTATGATCTCTAGAAAATTCATGTAGTCTGATGGTTTGCAGTCCTCTATTTTTGAAGTAGTATGTGTCACCCCTACCCTCTCTCATAGACAGTGCATGCCGCCAGAAGAGCTTATTGAGCTGATGGATATCCGAGTGGCTGATCATGGGTTCATGGCTTCTTGATGTGATCAGCGTATAATATTATAACTCGCTCTGGAATTTATAGTCAAACCAATGTCCGAATGTTATGGTTTGATGAGACTACACTTGCAAACGAGAATTTGGGGATAATGTGAATTTTGGCCCAACCATAGTTGCTGTACTGAAAAAGGGCAATGCCAGGCACATCAAAGTGTGCCTCCTGCAACTCTGATGTTTTTTAGGCGTATCCTCTTCAGATATTGATTGTGTGCAAGTTTCGGCAAAGGTCTATCGATAGCTTCAAGCGGGAATTTACGTACCCAGCTGACGAAAAAACTCTCATCGATTGCCACCTGATCATTGAGAGTTTGGCATTCAGAATGTCTGTAAATTAAGGGAACAAACGGCCAAGTTTTCGTCTTTAAGAAATTCGTGTCTACAAGCTACAGATTCCAACTTGGGTGCTGTCTTCAGCACTCAGTTTCTAAAAGTTGAGAAGATCGGTAAACCCAAAATTTTAAATCATCGGCAGTTCCAGTCCCATTCATCTCAATGATTTCAATCACAGGGCAACCCCTGATCATATTCTCAAACATCCGCTCGGCCTCGATAGATAAGTCTTCAAGAGATAGTAGTTGAGCTCTGCGGATATCATGAATCATTAATAATGTCATCAACCATACAGTCATCTGGTGGCGAAGTCTTCGTCCCTCAGTTGCTGCAATGAAGGTGACTGGTTCGGCAATTATTCAACCCTTCAGACATTTTTTATTTTTTATTTTTCTAAAATTCCTCCCGTCTGGTAGGCTGCATTGCAACATGAGAGGTTTCTGTTAGCATAGATAGTGTAGCTCCATCACGTCCGTGGGATTTTGGAGATTTTCTTTGTTACTCAAATAAGATCCTTTCTGCTTGTGCATTCAATTTAGAGTTGAGCCAGGGACTAAACAATCTACACTCTCTACAGACTACAGTTGCTGATGATGGATAGCGAGGACGGAGCCTATACGGCTATACCAATGGAGTTATCTTCTTCGAGGAAACCCTATACCAAAAGACTGCTTCAGGTATCTGTTTTAGAAAGTACTTAGACACATTAAATTTAGTTTGTCTGGTCCAACTTGTGCACCTTGTTTCCAGGCAAGCTTTCGGGGATGTCGTCGAGTCACCCCTGGAATTAAGTTTGACAAGGATACAGTTGAGGTCCTCGGCACAGATGGGGAGAAAATCTTGATGACCTTGCCAAGCGCACTAGCACTACTATGCTGCTGGTGGCGTGCTCATGAGCTTCCAGTGATCAGAATGCTTGAGGACAAGTATAAATCAGTTGACGATATTCTTGAATGGCTTTATTTCGTGTTTGGCTTTCAGGTAAATCTTCAACAGTATATCTTGTTTCACCTCTCCATTGTTTATATTTTTTTCTTTTAATAACATGGCAACTGTTTCTTCTCTTTTAAACGAGTTGATTGCCATAAATATCTTAAACTGCTATAGCTCAAAGTGAGTAGTAATGTTTGTTCTACATCTTTTTGTTGAAAATTTGCAACAAATATATGATAAAGACGTGACATATTCATCCCTCTCCCATTTATTATCATTCTTTTGGGGATGGTAACGCTACCTATTAACAAAGATCTTGATAATGCCTGGAATATCCATTATGATCGAACTGAGAAGTGGGTATTTTTCCTTTGAAATGGTTTGTAAACTCGATGCTAGACTTAGCGTGAAAATTTGTTAGGTGTCCCTGAATATGCATAAGGTTCATATTACACAATATTTATTGCTTGAAGAAGCATTTCTGTTAAAGCATAAGGTCTTCGGTGAGATTTCCGAAACTTGTGTGCTTCAATTGATTCTTGTTATCAGTAATATTACAAATCAGTTTTGCAAAAACTCACTCTAACCAAAAAGACCCCTGGGCTCAGGTTTCTTAATATGCATTAGAGCTTTGTGTATGAGTTTATTTTCGAAACATGATTCAGGTTAGTCAGATGCATTTGGGTTGGTTTCACAAGATGTTCAGCCAAGTTATTGCTCAATTCAGTTTCTCATTGGCCTCTATCCAGCCAAGTTAACTCAGCCTGCTTACGTTAAACTTTGCAGCCAATTTAGAAGACAAAATCTTTAATTTTTGGCACATCCAAATTAAAAAATTCATCGCAGTCTATGTAGTGGAGTAGCAGGGTTTTTCGGACGTTTTCTAGGATCAGTCTCCACCCCAGTTAACCAAGGGCATCTTGCCAACACCTCTTCTAAACCACCCTGATAGTCTACTAATGAAGAGTCCCATACGAAGCATTCCTAGGCCTTTCGTTTGGCTCTTTAGTGTAATTATTAGTTGGTGAGATAGAATTGAGTTTAAATGCTTTCTCTATCATCTTTTCTTGGTCCTACTCCTTGGAAATGCGCCTCTGCATTGTGTAGTCTTATTGAAATCCTAGACACACATGTTATGTAAGTGGTGCTAGTTATACCATGCATTTGCCGGGGTTAACCTTAATGCCAATTAACCTCTTAAAACGTCTAGTCCTGTCTATTCTGGCTTGATAGTCTCTGGCTTCTTTGAAACTATAAAGTATTTCGGAGTATTGTATTATATTTTCAGGGAGAGTGTTCCCTTCACAGGAAAGAAATCCAAACAAGGTTTCTCATTTGAACCACAAGACAAAGAAATTTCAATTTGTCAATATGCAATATAATATTGACAAAGGCAACTAAGACAATTGAGAAAATGGATTGGATGCTGTTGCTAAAAGGGCTGGAATAGATCTTACCTCTTGGCTTGCAGTTAAGTGCATAATTGATACTTTTTGACTCTCAAGATTTGAGAAATGCAGGACAGCTCCTGAAAATGTATTGATTAAGTTCTTCTGGTTCTGGAAAGCTGTTATTTAATTATTTCAAAATTCAGCCTTACAATATCATTTAGCAATGTCTATAGGGAGGAATTTTCTTCTTAAGAAAGCTGTGAGATGTTACAAAGAAACTACTTAATCTTTTACTTGTCTTCTTTCTTACACTAACCTATCAATGGTATAATATAGTATTATAGTGCCATATTATTGTCCTTTGGTTACCTCACCCCTTCACTATCAGCTAAAGTTGACTTTTACTTTCTTTAAAAAAGACTTATTAGTGAATGGACAGGCCAACTAACCCTACAGGAAAGACCACTCGAACAAGCCTGGAAAATTAGAAAAAGAAGGTAATAAAAACGTTAACTGTGAGGTTCCTCTCAAGTGAACAGTACAGACGTAGGGGTTAGAAAATTTCCAGTTTCCTTCCTATTTCAACCAACATGGACAATATATTCCAATTCATACTGCTGCTTTTATATACTATGTAGACTAGGAGCGATTACCCACCCCCATGCGAATTCTCTGAATAAAGCTAAACTAAAGCATACACCAATCCAGCCATTTACTGCATTAAAGTTATTCACAAATGGCCGAGTCTGCCGTCTTACTTGCTCTGAAAACAATAGGTAGTTTGTTGATTGAAGAAGGAAAATTCCTTTATGGTATGAAAGATCAGGTTCTGCAACTACAACGAGAACTGGAATGGATGCAATGGTTCCTAAAAGATGCAGATGAGAAAATGATTGAAGACCAAAGGAATATTCAACAGTGGATCTTGGGAGTTAAAGACGTTGCTTATGATGCTGGATATTTGCTTGAGGACTATGCCTTCAAAGTTGGATCCAGGGGGTGTGGAGGTTTCATCGAAATCCTCAGTAGATCTGCTTGCATCTTGAATGACTCCTATCTCCGTCACAAGTTTGGGTCAGAAATACAAGCTCTTAACACAAGGATCTTGAATCTCAAGAATAATTTTCAAGCCTATGGCGTAAGAGATATAATGGAGAAAGAAGGCTCAAGTTCAAGGAAACAACTTTTGAGACGGACATATTCCTTTGTTGAAGAGGAGGATTTTGTTGGACTGGAGGACGATGTGGATCTGCTTGTGAAACATTTGGTGAGTGAAGATGATGTTAGAGTGGTTTCCATCTGGGGTATGGGTGGATTAGGCAAGACAACCCTTGCCAATAAAGTGTATAAGCATCCAAGAGTGAAGCGCCACTTCAATAGATTCGCATGGGTCTGTGTATCCCAACAATGGCAGACAAAGGACGTCTTGCAAAGGATAGTGATCAAACTTATCCCTGAAAAGAAATATCAGATTGAAAAACAGAGGGAAGATGAGCTAATCTCACAACTTTTCAAAATTCAGCAGGAGAGTAAATGTTTGATAGTTATTGATGATATATGGACAGAAGATGCATGGGAATCCATTAAAACTGCCTTCCCGAATAATGAGAGAGGTAGCAAAATTTTGCTTACTACTCGTATAAGAGAAGTGGCATTGCATATTGGTCCCGATGGCGTCCACCATGAACCTCGACTTCTAAGGGAGGATGAAAGTTGGGATTTGCTCAAAAGAAAGGCACTACGAGAAAGATATGATGAAGGTATGTAATCTTCTCACCTTTACTTTTTTTTTTTTTTTTTTTTTTTTTTTTGGCATGGAAATTTTTGCATCTCTTACCAATGCTTGGCCGGCCATGACTTGTAAAAAATTATTCCCAAGTTCTATATTTGATTTCATTACAATAATTGGAGTTCCTATTTGTTTGTTATATATTCCTGGTAATGGTTTGCAACAGGACACTGCACTAATATTATTCAGCTGCATGAAGTGGAAGAATTAGGAAAGAAAATGGTAAAGTATTGTGGTGGTCTACCATTAGCAGTGGTTGTTCTTGGTGGGATTCTTTTAGCTAATAATACTTTGAATGGTTGGGTGAAAGTGAATGAAGATATCAAATCATATTTATGGAAGCAGAAAGGCATTGGGAAAGGTAAAGGTGAATTGGAGAGGATATTAGCTCTAAGCTACTATGACTTGCCATTCCAGTTGAAACCATGTTTTCTATATTTGAGTGCCTTACCAGAAGATACTGACATTGATGCGGAAACTTTATGTCAAAAGTGGATAGCAGAAGGCATGGTATTAACAAAGGATAGAGTTGGGGAAGAATCAATGATGGAGTTGGCAGAGAGGTACTTGGGTGAATTAGGACAGCGAGGGATGGTCCAATGCGGAACATTATCTCCTCTGCATGGGGATTATGATCCCGCAAGATTCAGAAGATCATGTAGGCTTCATGATCTGATGAGGGACCTGTGCCTTCGTAAGGCAGAAGAGGAAAGTTTTCTCAAGTGTATAAATTATTCTTCTGAAGAAAAAGATGCATATGCTTCACTGTATGAATCGTCCACATGTAAACTTCGTAGGCTTGTCATCAATTTGGATTCCGGTGATGTCTGTAGATATGTTCCCCCCAAAAAAGAGATCACAAAGTACATTAGGATGCTTCAATTTGTGGTTAATGGTAGATACGAAGGACGCATGGCAAAGACGATTAAATCACAGCTGAATAACTTTGAGATGCTTCATGTTTTGTCTATTGAAGGCCTACGTTCTGTTCATTATTTTAGGGTGTGGAAGGTTCCGAAAGCAATAGGAAAGCTAATCCATTTGAGATATTTGAGCTTCAAAGGTTCCTTCCTTGGTACGTTGCCATCGTCTCTTGGGAATTTGAAGCATTTGCAGACCCTTGATTTAGGAGAAACCTACTTTCAGCTGAGAATACCAAATATTTTGTGGAAGATGAAAGAATTGACATGTTTGTATTTGCCTTCTGATTTGGGGAGGTGTAAGAGAGTACTGCTTGATGGTTTGAATGATTTGGAGGTACTAGAGAATTTTGATGACAAATATTGTTATACAGAAGATTTGTTAAAATTAAATAATTTACGAATACTTACAATATCAAAATGCGTGGAGTTTGAAAACTTGGAAATGATTGCAAATTATGCAGAGAGTAGCAACAAGTTACAAGTGCTGTCAATCATTGAGATTGAGTGTGATTTGTATTCAGAAAAGGAGAGAGGGTTAAGCGTTCTAAAACAACTCTTGTTTGGAAGGAACATCCACCATTTGGGTATTCAAGGGCAGTTATGGAAATTTCCAAAATTTGAATCCAACATGTCTTCAAGTCTTGTTGAGTTAGAAATTTGGCGTTGTGGGTTGGATGCAGAGGAAGTAATAAGTGGGACATTGGAGAAATTCACCCACTTGCGTAAACTCTGGTTAAATAATTTGAGGGGAAAAGAAATGGTTTTTCATGCCATGGGTTTTCCTCAACTCAGGGAACTCTATCTCTTCGATTTTGAGGACTTGGAGAAATGGGTGGTGGAGGAAGGAGCCATGCCTAATCTTCGTACTCTTTCCCTCGATAAGTTTCCTAAGTTGACAGAGATTCATGATAGTTTACAATTTCTAATTAATCTTGAAAAATTATCCATTTCAAATATGTCTGTGGAATTCTTAGAAAAGATTGAGACTGCAAATATTTCATTTTTTAGCTTATTTTAGATTTGACTTCTTATTTTTGTATTTTGATATAATTTTTTTTAATATTATTGTTTATGAATTTTAAAGTTGGCCAGTTTTTTAAATTTATATTTGATATTTATTTTATTTTTAAACTCTTTTTAACAAATACTATTAAAAAAATAAAATTAAGTTTTAAAATTAATTATCAAATGTCAGCCTCGTGTCCCGAAGCAACTCAAATGTGAGCCTATTTTTGTCTATTCATTGGTTTCCCCTCTTTCACTCTCTTTGTATGACCTCCACTTCTTCATTTTTGTAATCTCCTTCAAACCATCAAGAAAGCTAGTAATATCTACAACATTAAATAACAAAATACTATTATACTATTTTTATTAAAGTGTTAGAGATACTTAGCAATGTGTCGTTTAAAACTAAATTTCTCTCTCAATTCTTTTAGCATATTATGCACAAATTCCATTAGAACCACAGAGAATAGAAGTAAATCGACAAGATCTAGTTCCGGAGTCATAATTTTGTAGCCAAAGATATCATAAGTTCTACTAAAATAAAACCCAAAAAAAATGCTTAAATCTATTTTTGGTCCTTTATAACATGGATTATTTTAGTTTTATTCACCAATATGTTTTAGTCACTAATTTTAGTCTCATTCAAATTTTCTTTTTACCAATTATGTTTCATAGAAGATAACGGATTAACTCATTTGATCGCTAGTCAAACCTAATTTTTTCTTCAAAATGATTTGTACCATGATGTTTTCAATTCATTTATGTTCAACCCATTTAGATCGACTCACAATCCAAAATGACGGCCGAAACCCTAAATGGATTAAACATTCATGAGAATTTGGATCATAAAACTTAGGGCTGGCAAAATGGGTTGACCCACTATAAACGGGTTGGGTCAACCCAACTCGTGAAAAAATTGAGTTGGGTTGACCCAACCCGTTTATTAAATGGGTTAAGAATTTGAACCCAACCCAACCTTATTAATAAACAGGTCAACCCAACCAAACCCGTCTAACCCATTTAATTAAACAGGTCACCCATAACCCGCCAATCCGCCAACCCTCCGACCCGCCTAATATATTTTAATTTTTTATTTGAAAATATAAATCATTTTTTCATGTCATTTGTTCGTTGCTAATAACAGAAACAAAACACATATAAACAACTGATTAGTATAATAAACTTGTCTATATTATTATATATATGCTTGCTCATGAATTCACTCACATATACATATATTATATATATACGTGCTTGATAGCAAAATGAAACTTATACTGAGCACTTTCATATGCTTGAGCTTTTACTGAATTAGTCAAAGCCAGGGTGCTAGCAGTCTTGCTCCGAGGATTTTAAGTCAATTTCATAATCAAAACAAACAGAAACAACATCCTGCTAATATTACCAACCAAAGAAGGACCTAAACACTAGGGGTGTACACAGTACGGTTTGGCCGGTTTGAAAATAAAAGTATAGGCCAAACCGTAATATACGGTTTCAAAATTTTTCAAACCGGCCAGGATAAAAATTAGTTTAAATTTTTTCACCACGTCTCATAACACTAGCACCACGTTCGGAAACGTCTACATCCATTCATGTGAATTTAAGGGCATGGTTTTGGAAGACGACAGACAGAGAGAATGAAAAAGAAAAGTGAGTGTGAGAGAGACGGCGTCGGCTGCTAGCCTGCTATGCTATTCTTCATATATATATATATAGTATATATATTTAAATATATTTTTTTGACGGGTTAAACGGGTTAACCCGTGAACCCGCCGGGTTGACCCGACCCAACATGTTTATTAAACGGGTTGGGTCGAACCCAACCCGTTTATTAAACGGGTTAAAAATCTCAACCCAACCTGTTTTTTTCCCGTGTTGGGTCGTGGCGGGTTCACGGGTTAGGTCAAAAATTGCCACCCCTAATAAAACTGGTTGAAAACATCACGGTACAAATCATTTTGAAGAAAAAATTAGATTTGACTAGCATTCAAATGAGTTAATCCGTTATCTTCTAAATTTTTCCGTTAAAAATGACCATAATTAGTAAAAAAAATTTAAGTGAGACTAAAATTGGTGACTAAAATATATATGAGACCAAAACTAGAATAACACATGGTATGAGAGATCAAAAATGGATTTAAGCCAAAACGAAAACTAAAACAATTAATCATATGATACTTAAGCTAAAATCTTGTGTCATTTTCATAGTTTTGGTTTTAATTTTTAATTAATTAAAATATACGAGTTATCTTATTTTATTACAATCTTATTTTTATTTCTTTTAAAATTTTAAATATTATTTAAATTATAATTTTGAAAAATACCTAATTTTTTAAAATTATAAATATGGCTCAATAACATCTGTTCTCTTTATTGAAATATTTATTAACAATGACACCGATTTAAAATTGATATAAAATATTATACTTTAAAATAAAATATTAATATATAAATTATTATTTAAATATAATAAATTAGTTAATAATTATAACCTTTCATAGGTTAGAAACTAAAGGTAAAAGCATAAGCAAATGATCCAATGCTAATGAATACAAACCCACAAGAAAATCTTTCAGGGTCAAATCCAAAAAAATAAATCTGAAATCAGATTTATTAGGAAACAAAACCTTCATGAAACCAACAAAGATGGAATTGTTTACTTCCAGTCATTTACCCTGGGAAATTATAGCATGTACCTATTACCAACTAATAACTACTAGTAACTACAAATAGTGACCATGTTCACAGGAGAAATCATAAGATCAGTGAAATAGATGATTAACTGAAAAGAATCAAAATTTCTAATGACTTTTTTATGATTATTCTGAACTTTGTGGAGATGTTTGCCACTCTAATCTGTACAGTTTGACTACTGCATGAATACTGAGATTTAGCCCATCAACAGCCTCAGATTTTACCAACTTCAGATCTTGCTGCCAAAACTTCATATTACTGTGTTCCTGTTCTTGATGTTCACTCCTGTTCATCATCATCCTGTCCAGGACCCACGCTTCCTTCTCAATTCCTTCCCGACCAGCCCACAACAATGCTAATGTTTTAGGTCGACAGCACCAAAACGCCCCATCTAACATATTACGCAAAGATTCCACACCTCCAACAATGGCTAAAGATAATCGTTCAATACTAGGAGGACCATTGTCATGATCATCGGTCACCTCGTTGGCATCGAACTCCACATTTCGAAACCCACGACATAATAGGTTGAGAGATATTCTAGACTGGTTTATATTCGCAATCACTCCTTTCAATTTGCCGAACCAAAACGTATCCATCTTTAGAGATTCCTCCAGGGTAATTTCAGAAAACCAATCCTTGGAGGCACCGGTAAAATACACTGGGAACATCCTGCTGCGATCAACTTTGAAATAATAGAATTGATTGATTCTTGGAGCATGAACCCTCATCTCTGTAGATGTAAATCTCAGATCTAATCTTTCAAGTGAAGAGCTTGAGATTTTGATTGCCGGGGAAACCCAGTTAATGCTGAGAATCAAGTCCTTAAGGTGAGGAAATTTGTTGTCCAAATCTTCGAAGAAAGTATTGGCGATATACTCAGCTCCAACAAGACTTAAATACTTGAGATTCAGACATGGGTGTAAAATGAGGTCGCATTTATCATTACTACCAAAAAATTTCAGAACTTCAAGACTACCGGATTGAACTTCCACATCCACACATTCATCACTCCCAATGCGAATTTCCAATCGCTTCAGACATGGAAGCTTGGTGATGACTAAATTTTTCAGCCCACAACAATTTCGTATCTCCAAATCCTCAATCGAATTCAGTCCGGACTTGAGATTCTCAAACATTGCTTTATCTATCTCCAAATCCTTCAAACTTAGTCGTTTCAGACGAGGACAACGTATTTCCTGAATCGGTTCTTCACCCAAGTTGAGGCAAATTCTGTCCAGGTTTAATTCCACAAGGCTTTCCGACCTCAAAACTGTTCCGGGCAAATTGCAACCGGAAAATAAATCCAGCGTTTGGGCACCGTTTTCCGCCGCAATTTGAATCCACTCCTCCAAAATACCAAGAGCAATCCCCTGTTCGAACCCAAAGGAACGACACGTAAAAGACTGAATTGGAATCTTCTCCCGACGGTACCTCCCCATGGTCTGGTCAATGCAGTCAACCAGAGCCCGGCGTTTTGATTTCCGGCGTCGAATTTTTCTTTTTGTCACCGCCAATCGCAGTAATTTCATTAGGGGTTGAAAAAAGTTTTGGCGCTTCTCGGTTTCTTCATCTTGCTCGGGATGGAGGTGATCTTTAAAATTAAATTCCAAATCGGGTCGTGTTCGACAAGCAGTCAACAATTCCTTGGAAACAATGCTGACCATGGCTGCATCTCTGAAATTCAGCAAAGAGATTACATCATGTATAATGGGTTCTGGGAGATCTGTAAATTTTGCCATGGGAGATTCACAAGAAATTAAATTACTACCAATGATTCTTCTTCTTCACGTCTTACTCTTTTCCTCTTGTTCTTTATTATTTATGGGGTTTTTATGATGAAGGCTTCTGAATTAAACGGGCGGAACTGAAGTTTCCAGTTGCTAGTAGGATCCTAAATTCTCATATAATCCATGAGGGAAAAGGAAAACCTGGAAAAAAGAAGTTACCATTTTCAATATTTGGAAAGTCCTAAATTCTCATATAATCCATGAGGGAAAAGGAAAACCTGCAAAAAGAAGTTACCGTTTTTAATATTTGGGAAGTCTTTTTTTGTTTAAGAAAAAGCATACATATAAAACAAATATGCAAAAAGTATATTCTAAAAATATATGAGCATAAGTCACCCATCATGCAAAACATAAGGGTTTAAATTTTCTTAGTCTAATTTATTTTTATTTTGAGGTTAAAATATTCACACACTCAAAAAATAAAGAACTAAAATGTCTTCGACACATTTCAATACTTTAACGGTGTTCAAAATGTGTAAAAAAAAAAACATGTTTTAGACGAGAGCGTTATAACCTAACTAATAGTGGTATTTCTCAATTAAAATTAATACGTTTTGAGTTCGAGTCATTTATACTCCGATTTCCTTCTTTATACTTAAAAATAAAAACACATGTTTTATAAATTGAATAAGTAAAAGTCACACAAATAGTAGAACTCATGCGTGGGGCAAAAAGTATTTAAATACTAATAAATGTTAATTGTATGTTATTAAATATTCAAATTATACCATGTACCTATTATTATATATAGTAATATTTGTCATGCTAATTATACAATTTCTAATTTTGATAACTTTGATTCAATATATATAATAATATACTACATACATATAAGAACTGGATTAAATAGATAATTAATGTTAAGAGTAACATAAAAAATCATTCTATTAAAGATAGGGTATGAAACAAATCGAGATACCTTAACATGGAAGGTGAGTATATCTTCTTACAAATATGAGATGACATAAAGGAATTGGTCTAGTGGTATTGAGGTTCGAGTTATATCGGAGACATTTAAACGTATGGAGATTTTGAATTCGAGCACTAAAGAACATGACGGTCCAAAATAAAGGAACTAGTCAGTAGTCATTTGAAGTTTTTAATCTTTTTGATTTGCTGCCGGTCACGGGTACGTACTCTAAGTTGAAGGAAACAGTTAAATCTTCACTCCCCTCTGGACCTTTTAATAGCTCCAGAAATTTAATCCGATCTGATGGTTGTGGCAATTGCAAACTTCGTCGATAAAGTTTCCGGTTTGACCGATCCGGCCAATCCTTGGATGCATAATATCGCCAGAGAATCTCAATCCCCGTCACGTCCCAGAACTTATTGAGCCCAAAATATGAATATCCATCCCTTAGATCATCATAACTTCTTGATATCAGCAGCTCATATAATCGGATTGGAAATTCACAGTCACTGAAATCCCTGTATGTTATGGTTTGAGGACGACAAATCGTAAAGATGCTATACAGAATTGAACTAGCAGACCATAAAAATAACAGTTTCGAACTTTTCTCTATGCAAAATTCTCGAATCTCTATCGGGTCCGCCGGTAATGAATAGACGTCAGAATACCCCTCCACTTCCAAGTCAAGTGTAATACAAGTTTCAGACTGATTGAGTGCCGTCAAGAATTCCTTCAATTCTAAGAACCAGGCGGAAGCGCCGCCGTCTACCACATCTGAACTACATTCCGACTTGATGCGAGAGATCCATTGGCCTGAGCCTCCGGTAAATGACAACTTGGGAAAAGTACTACTCTGATATTCAAAAAGAACGATGCCAGGCACATCAAACCGTGCACCCTGCAATTCGTATAAGTTCACCAGCCTTATGTTCTTGAGGGAGGGACTGGATATATTGATTGTTTCCAAGTTACAGTTTTCCTCGATGGTGAACTCTTCAAGGTTCGGGAATTTCTGTGCCCAGTTGCAGAAAAAATTGTCACTGATTCCAATATTTTCATACAGGGATAAACTTTTCAGATTTCGGTATCCAGAACAGGGTAATTTAAACTTGCAGTATGAAGAACCGGATGAACTCATACAAGTTACAGATTCCAAATTCGGCACAGTGTTGAGTACTTCAAGAGTTTGATATTTGAGCAAATCAGCATTCAGTTTCTTCAGGTTATCAAGATTCTCAACCTTAAAGTTCAGAACACTGGGAAACTGCCCGTTGCAATCATAAATCTCCATGACTTCAATTAAAGGGCAAGCCCTGATTATATTCTTAAACATTCCCTCCTCGACATCTAAGGATTCAAGGCGTAGTCGTTTGAGATTACGCCACATTATTCTCTCTGCTTCTGGCAGCTGTAAATTACAATCCTGCAAACTCAATTGCACCAATGACTCAAGCCCATAAACCGGTACCGGCAAACGGTACCAGTGCGGTGTACATAGATTAAGGTTTCTGAGACCCTTTATTCCGGCGGCTAATTCCAGACATTGATTAAAAAGATAGGAAGTTTTGCCACAGGATGGATCATAGTTCAACGTGAACGTCTCCAGACAAATATCCTCTTTGTGGTACCTAACCAAAGTATACAACATTGAACAGAGTTCGTCTATGTATCTTTTCTTTATCCGTTGGGGATTTGGAGTTGGAGGAGGAACATCACAGCCGTCATCTAAAGGCGGCGGCAATCCCTCCCACATGAATGTTTGAGGATCCAAAACCAAAGTGGGACGAGTGCGCACCGCCTTCAGCCACTCCTTTGATATGATGCTTGATTGAATTGCTTGTTTGTTATTCATGAAAGAAAGGATTTGATGAAGAAGGTCTTGGGGCAATTCTGATATGCTTCTTCCATCCATGGCAGCGAAGAAGGAAACAGAGGACTTTCAAATTTTTTGTTTTTTGGGGGGGGGAATGTTTGGTCAATGGTGTATTTATAGGAGGGATTTAGAGATTGCTTCCGATTCTTAATTGGAAAAGGTTACTTTTGTTTTTCTTCTAAATTAGTACAAACGGTGAATGCAAGCTTTCCTGGTTTTCCAATTGGAATAGGTTTCTTTCCCCTTTTTTGGGGTAATTTATTTATAGGTGAATTGTGGCTAATTTTTTTTTTTTTTTTTTTCACTGGACTCGAATACATACATTCATCAGGACTAAAATGGTAAGTTTCACTTATATTATTAACAAGGAACTTACTATTTGTCTAACAAATTTACTATTTGTCTGACAAAAAGTGGGACAAAATTACATTTATATCATTTGAACTAAAAGACTTTAAAATTTTATAACCAAAAAGGATAAAAAACGCAATGAATTAGTGTTGGATATAGTCAAAAACGCCAAAACATGACTTTTATCCATGACTCGCTCGTTATTTTATAGCTTTTTTGACATGTTGAATATGAAAAGTGTAGTGTTTTTGACATGCTGGATGTGAAATTTGTAGCGCTTTTGACATGCTGGATGTGAAATTTGTAGCGTTTTTGACATGCTAAATATGAAAAATGTAGCGTTTTTGACATGCTGGATGTAAAATTTGTAGCATTTTTGACATGCTGGATAAGAAATTTGTTGCGTTTTTTACATGCTAATTATGAAAAATGTAGCGTTTTTGACATCCTATATATGCAAAATGTAGAGTTTTTGACATGCTGAATGTGAAAGATGTAACGTTTTTTACATGCTAGATGTGAAATTTGTTGCGTTTTTTACAAGTTGTGAAATAATAATTTAATTGTGTTTATATCATTGTGAATATAATATTGTGAGTGGTTTGATTTATGTTTTTAAGTATACAGTAAGAATATGAGGAGATAACTATGTAGGAGGATCACTAGGACGATTAGGAGGAGGATGATGATGAAAAGGATGAGTAGGAGGGTGATGAACAACATAATGTAGCAGATTTCTTATTAAAAAATTATACTATTTTCTGAAATATCTTACATAAAAAAATAAATAAGGTACTATATTATTGTGCTTATCTCATTATGAGTTATATTTTTAATTTTATTTAATATATAAAAGGGGTAATTTATATCGTACTACTATAGTAGTACAATACTATTGTACTCCGGCAAATTATAATATAGGACTAGGTGTAAAGAAGCAGTTATACACCCACCCGGTTTTTTATCAAAAACCCGGTTAATGCCTGAAAAACCGCAAAAAAAAGGGCCTTTTTACTTGCTTTTTCCTTCAGGCGCATTAAATGCGCATTTAATGCACCTGAAAGAAAGATTGGTTCATGCGCGTTTATTGAACCGTGTTTTGCCGGGAGCCGTCTTCACCCACGTTCGACAAGACGGGAGGATCCTTGAAAGGATGATTTTTTGCTCCATTATGTTGCCCAGCGGTCAAATAATGATGACGGGCGGTGATTTTTGAGATTCAAATTTGGTATATATCATCATGTTCATCTTCAGCGTGTTTCAAATTTTGAAAATCCGATCATTGTGGTATCCATTTCAGGCAGTCTTAAGGGTACGATAGTTTATGTAAACTCGCATTTGTGCTTATGTAAACTCGACTGTGTGTTTATGTAAACTCGCCTTTGCGCTTATGTAAACTCGACTGTGTGTTAATGTAAACTCGCATTGTGTTTGTGTAAAGTCGACTTTGTGTTTTTGTAAACTCGCCTTGTGTTTGTGTAAAGTCGATAGTTTACATAACCGAATTATATAGTTTCTAATAATTTCTATGGGAGAAATAACTAATTTAATTGAAGGTGGTTTAGGTGTTTGCAAAAGTGCGGGATATCGTTCTACTGTGCAAGTAATATGTTGTGGTAGGTTATTGTTTATCATATATTTTTTTCTTCTTTAATGAATATGGATTTGATGCAAACTTCGGTCTTTCTTTAATCGTTTCAGATTCGCAACAAGGGTATGATGAAATAATGTCTTCTCTTGTTGATAGAACATGTGACAGTGAGGAGCAAGCATATGAACTTTATAATTCATATGCTTGGGATCTTGGTTTGGTGTTCGTTTAGAGAAGATAGAAAGAGAAGTGACGGAACCAGGTATTAGAGGAGAATTGTTTGCTTAAAAAATGGTAAGAAGAAGGAGAATTGTAAGATAGACCAAATATTCACCAAGATTGATAGTCGTTCTGATTGTTTGACTTGTATTGAAATTAAAATGAGGCCGGAATATGGTTTATGGGTTGTCACAAAGCATTTCTGAAAGCATAATCACGTTATGTGTCCAGAGAATGAAAGACATTTGTTACGTTCTCACAGGAAGATGTCAAGATCATCTATTGATTTTTTCCATGCAATGAAATCTGCGGGGATATCTGTTCGTGATAGTTACAAGCTCCCTTATAAAGATGTTAGTTTTGTTCGTGTAAACTACCAGTTTACACACTTATGTAAACTACCAGTTTACATAAACGTTCATGTAAACTATAAACTGGTAGTTTACATCAACATTTATGTAAACTACAAGTTTAGACACTTATGTAAACTTTACATAAACGTTTATGTAAACTACAAGTTTACATAAACTGGTAGTTTAGATAAACATTTATGTAATACATAAACGTTGATGTAAACTACCAGTTTACATGAACGTTTATGTAAACTACTGAAAGATTATCTGCCCGGGCCTAGTCAGAAACTCACTTTCGTGTTGTGCATTCCAGAATCGGAATCTCTGGCAAGCCTAGACGCTAACACAATTGCTATTCCAACCCTTTTGAAATAACATTGCGCAGGATCTGGGTTTGCACTTATTCGATTTACCACACAACAAAAATTTCTAATTAAAAGCGGAACTTTAGAAAAAACCTTTGAAGCGTACACTCAGGTGATTCTCTTGTATGCCTCAAGACTTTGCTTGTATGCTGTGTGGGCAGCAATCTAACCAGCAACTTGATCAGCTAATCACCACAATCCACCTGCTAGAAAATTTCAGCACCGCTGCACCTGACACGTACTATAAACGCACCGCCCGGAGAGAGAGAAAGTCACACTGAAGCCGCCAAATCTTGAAGAAAATTGGCAGCCTCTAAGACTTATTAAAATCTGAAATTTGAGAGAGAGAAATTTTCTCTCTCTAGGATTTTCTCTCTCTAAATTTTCTTGTCCTGAAAACTTATGAATTGTATATTGTGGAATAGCTAATCCCTTGTCTATATATAGAGTTACAAGTAAGACCCCAAGTTGATTTAGGATTGGTCTTCCTAATGGGTTTAGGTAATTAATTAGTTTCTAAATCCAATTAGGTAACCAATCTGATAGATAAACCAAATCCTACTAGATTTCCTAATCTCTAGGATTTCCTAATTCTAATTGAAACTTAAGATTTAATTAATTAATTAAATAATTCTACTTTGTTAATTACTCAATTAACCCTTAGGAATAATTAATTAATTAATTAATTCTATATATTCAATTAACCCATTACAAAATTAATCGTACCACTAACGGATTAATTTTGGCACTACTACCCTACACCAGAATTGCTTCCGGAACAACTTAATTAATTTATTCATAATCTCTCCACATCAAAGATATAGTGCTCGTTAATATATTAATTTACTGATAAATTAATTAATTAACTTCTTTAATTCCGAGACTAGTACCACTCGACCTTTTTACTATACCGGACATAAGCCCACCGGCCGGGTTTAGTATAATAAACATTACGAGCTCATATCGGGAGCATCATCACCCCGAACGCACCGGTACATGGTTTCCTTTCGACAAGCAGCAGCACACCAAGCAACTAAACATGCGCACCCAACCTACCGAGACTATTGGCCATAATTGACCTCACCCATTGGCAAATCAAAGTACACTATGTCTAATCCTCATGCCCGCTCGAGTCTAGGGATTAAGAGATAGAATACCAAGAACGATTTGTCTATTAAATCAGTACAAGACAAAACATTCCTAATGGTCAAGTTCAATACGCCCCGGGCATATCTATATGATTCACTTAGTTTAGACAAACCAATTATCCTAATCACATAATAACCTAAACCAACAGTTTGTCCAAAGTTGTCTGGGTTATGAACCTCATTTATATATTATGTCTTTCAAAAAATGATGAGATCTACTGTGTCACACAAGACACCTCATCATCTACTTACATAATATAAATGAACATATCATGCACAACAAAATATAACCAAAACATAAATCGATATATTACTTGGGAAAATGTACAATACAAGCATAGCTTATGTATTCAACTACCAGTTTACACACTTATGTAAACTAACAGTTTATGTAAACTTGTAGTTTACATAAACGTTTATGTAAACTACCAGTTTACACACTTATGTATACTAACAGTTTACATAAACGTTTTTGTAAACTACCAGTTTACACACTTATGTAAACTAACAGTTTATGTAAACTTGTAGTTTAAATAAACGTTTTTGTAAACTACCAGTTTACACACTTATGTAAACTAACAGCTTACATAAACGTTTATGTAAACTACACGTTTATATAAACAAAACAGATCAGTACTGATATAACTTGTGTAAAGTACCCTTTTGTTTATGTAAACTGTCAAGTTAAATACGGTAAAGAATTCTGATGTTATGTAGGCTGGAGGTCGATCAAACGTTGGTTTTACACAAAGGGATGTATACAACGAGTTGGAAATGAAAAAAAGAAAATAAATTGATGGAAGTGATTCCAATGCTTTGATTGAGATATTGAAATACAGGACTGCTCACGAAGAAGTTTTTTCTTTGATTTTGAATTGGACGATGAGTCTTGTCTGAAAAATATTTTTGGGAGAGATGGTCAAATGAAGACTGATTACAAGCTATTTGGTGATTTTTTAATCCATGACACCACGTATTGTACTAATAAATATGATTTGATATGTGGTCCATTTATCGGATTGGGCAACCACAGGAAGAATGTGATGTTTGGAATTGGTTTTATGAGGGACGAGAGAGTTGAATCATTTGTTTGGTTATTTTCTACATTCTTGAGGTCGATGGACAATAAGCATCAGATAACTATAATGAGTGATCAATCAGCATCCATGGGAAAGGCAATTCAAGAGATATTTGCTAATTCACGGCATCGTCTTTGCATTTGGCATATCATAAAAAACTCCGAGAGCAAAATTGGTTTTCTCAGACAACAAACAGGTTTCCGTGAGTTTTTTATAGATTGCTCGCCAAAGTGGACACTGTTGACGAATTTAATTACCACTGGAAGAGGTAAGTGATTGTACTTGTTCATTTTTACATCAACGATTGTTGTAAACTGACAGTTTACACAAATGTTTATGCCAACTGTGAGTTTACATAAACTGTTACTTTACATAAACTAACAGTTTACATAAGTTTACATAATTTTACAACATTTTGATGTGTTTTTAGGATGAAATAAAAATATGGATGCGAAGACAATGAGTGGTTGAAAAAAATTTACGAATCAAGGGAGAAGTGGTGTCTTGCGTTCAGCAAGGATTATTTTTCTGGGGGAACATTATCTTCCCAAAGGAGTGAGAGTACAAATAACTCTATTTCTCGAAGATTGTCTAAGACTTCAACATTATGTGATTTTTACCATCAATTTGTCGATGTTGTTTTGGAATGACGATACCAAGCTGCTTGCGAAGACCATAGGTGCTTCTATGGCAAGGTTGACGTGCCTGTTAAACAATGTCTAATGTTGAGGCATGCCTGTGAAGTGTACACACTTGAGATGTACACATATTTTGAGAAGCAATATCTGAATATGCTGGAATTGAAGATGGAACAGAAGTCTCAATCAAATGGTGTATGTGTGTTTGAACTTTGGATTCCAAAAGAAGATGAGAATGATCCCATATTCTGGCACGTTGTCATTTACGATGACAATGATTATTCTGTAAAGTGTTCATGCAAGAAGTTTTTTGAAGTTGGGATTCTATGTTCTCATTGCCTCCGTGTCCTTTTTTAGAACAATTTTACTATATGCTGATGTCAATTATGTAAACTAGTTAAAACTGATGTAAAACAATATAACATATCTGGTTTTTTTTTTTTTTTTTTTTGCCCTTTTTGCAGAAAATTCCACAAATGTATATCCTCGATAGGTGGACAAAAGCTGCTTCAGTTTCCCGTAGTGGAAAGTATAATGTTTCAGAAGTGTCAATGTGTTCGCCATCAAGTTTTTCACCATCTTTGTAGATGACAGATGCTAGTAGAAGGTATTTTGATTTAATTAGATTATCACATACCAGTGTGATTGGTCGCAGTATTTTGGATGAGTACTATGTGAAAGCCAAAGATGCACTCGTTGCCCAAGCTGAATTGGCCTCTATGATGCTTTTTCCATTCTTGTATGCTCTCCATCAAGCGAGCAATGACGTATTTCCTTCAATTCAGTTTCATGATATTCTATACCGACCTGAATGATTTCAGATATCGGTATTGAACGGTATTAGTCCCGTCGCTGTGAATGATCGTTGACACAATGAATATCAAAAAATCCTGAAGGAATTCCAGGCCAGTGTCCTTGTTACTCTTGATGTGATCAGATAGGCTTGTTGCTGATATTATCGCCTTTTTTTGTGGAACAGGTGCCTGAGATCCCACTTTTTCTTGTCTTCTATGTACACCCGAGATGTTTGATCTTTCCTGGTGTATTCCTCCACATCTACTTCCCCACCAAGAAATCTCATTACTGACTCAACATCAGTTTCTGTAATTGGAATTGTGCCTGCATCCAACTCCAAAGTGCTTCTATCAGTATTGATGTTTGAGATCAAGTAATGGCCGAATGAATTCGGAAACCTCCCATAGTTAATGTGGAACAGGCAGCCCAGCCCCACATTTTTCAGCTGCTCCCTCTGCACTTCATTGAGCTCCGCGAGCAGTGAAAATATTCCATCAGTAGAGGTTCTTGACTGGAATGATTTTTTTGTCTCTTCATCCTCTTGGTCTTCTGTAGATTCTCCCTGATCTACCAATTCCGCTTGTTCATAGAGTCTCTTGGTCCTTTGCTCTAAGATTTCAATAGCAAGCTCTCCCTTTTTCTTTTTATTATCCTTTTTCTTTTCTTTTCTTCCCCCAGTGTTATCCTTTTTCTGTTTCAACTGCTTCAATTTTTCTAAAGTCATACTTTCTTCAAAATCATCGTCTGAATCCTCTTGAACGATATTCTTTCTTTTGCTTGAAACCGCATTAACAAGGGCAAAATCACTTAACATAAACAACCAGTAGTTTACATAAGCAGATCAGACGATGATTAAACACGAATCATGAGCATTCTAGTCTTAGGAACACCACTTTACAACCAAAAAAGGGACTTTACATGAAAAAACAGTACTTTACACGAGCATATCAGCACTTTACATAAATAACCAGCAGTTTATATAAGCAAATCAGACGATAATTTTACACGAATTATGAGCATTCTAGTAATAGGAACACCACTTTACAACAAAAAAAATGGACTTTGCATAAGACAACAGTACTTTACACAAGCATATCAACACTTTACATAAATAACCAGTAGTTTAGATAAACAGATCAGACGATGATTTTACACGAATTATGAGCATTCTAGTCTTAGAAACACCACTTTACAACAAAAAATGGGACTTTAGACAATAGTACTTTACACAAGCATATCAGCACTTTACATAAACAACCAGTAGTTTACATAAGCAGATCAGACGATGATTTTACACGAATTATGAGCATTCTAGTCTTAGGAACACCACTTTACAACCAAAAAAGGGACTTTACATAAGACAATAGTACTTTACACAAGCATATCAGCACTTTACATAAACAACCAGTAGTTTATATAAGCAGATCAGACGATGATTTTACACGAATAATGAGCATTCTAGTCTTAGGAACACAACTTTACAACCAAAAAAGGGACTTTACATAAGACAACAGTACTTTACACAAGCATATCAGCACTTTACATAAACAACTAGTAGTTTGCATAAGCAGATTAGACGATGATTAAACACGAATTATGAGCATTCTAGTCTTATGAACACCACTTTACAACCAAAAAAGTGACTTTACATGAGAAAATAGTACTTTACACAAGTATATCAGCACTTTACATAAACAACCAGTAGTTTACATAAGCAGATCAGACGATGAATAAAAATGAATTATGAGCATTCTAGTCTTAAGAACACCACTTACAACCAAAAAATGGACTTTACATGAGAAAACAGTACTTTACACAAGCATATAAGCACTTTACATAAACAACCAGTAGTTTACATAAACAGATCAGACGATGATTTTACACGAATTATGAGCATTCTAGTCTTAGGAACACCACTTTACAAACAAAAAAAGGACTTTACATAAGACAACAGTACTTTACACAAGCATGTCAGCACTTTACGTAAACAACCAGTAGTTTATATAAGCAGATCAGATGATTTTACACGAATTATGAGCATTCTAGTCTTAGGAATACGACTTTACAACCCAAAAAATGGACTTTACATAAAAAAACAGTGCTTTACACAAGATGCCAGCACTTTACATAAACAACCACAACTTGCCACAAAGAGATTAGAACAATGAACTGCAAAAAACTTACTCTCCGACACTTGTTTGTCTGATTTCTTGCAGCCGATTTTCTTGCTCGGTCTCTTTACACCAACAATATTTACCGTCCTCCCAACTGTGTTGCATTTTTTACACCAAAAAAGAAAGTACGACCATTATGAACAACATCAAGTAACCCTAAACTGCAAATATTATTTCAACATTTGTTATAAACATACCTTCCATGCTGCTTTCAATATTTTTTTTTGCTTCTGCTTCACTCGTAACTTGCTTAACCCTAACCATTTTTGTACGGTTTGATCAAATTTTTTTCTTCCCCCACTCAAAATCTACATCGAATCGCCTTCCGCTGGTAGTCTCCTGCCGTTCAAGTTGCTGGGTTGCGCGATCGAACATGCTATTAATGTTTGCTATTTTTTCGGACGTCGTGGGTCGAGTGGAGAGTTTCAGAAGGGCTGCAACTTCTTCGAATGGAAAATAAAATCCCAACCTGCCTGCTTCCATTCCTTTTGTTCCTCCTTTGTGTAAAGTCCGTACAACCCGAAACCCAACAAAAATTTGAAAATTTAATTTTGATGTGATCCGCGGGATTCGATTTGTTGTAAACTAGAGGCATAGGCCAGCTTATTAGAGGGGAGGTTAGGCGCGTTTGTAACACCGTTTAGCTGCTTGGATTTTTCCCTCTTTTTTCATCTTTTTTTTTTTTTTTTTGGCTAGGAGTACCCTATTTTTTTTATTCCTATTCTTACTATATAAGAATTGATTGTACTCCTACTAGTTTTTGTACTATTTTCCAGTTTGAATGATTGTCAGCCGCAATTGTTGACTTTTTGTGCAACTCAAAGTTCACACGTGCGTAAGTGGGTCACATTCACATGCGTTGCTTCAGTTATTATGTATTGTCTCTAACATGGGATTTTTTAATCTTTTTTTCAAATTTTCTCATTTTCTAATTAATCATAATATTTGTCTTTTTTTTCCATTAATTTTTTTTCAATTTTAATTTTGAAAATAAATTTTATTTATTTATTTCTAAAAAATAAATTTTTTTATAAATTAAAACATTTTAATTAAAATTTTAAAATTATTCAATTAATTTAGAATGTGAGATTATATCAAATTTTCTATTTCATGATTTTTTTTTAATTTTGTATATATATAAAGTAAATATTTGATTATATCAATCAAAACATGAGTTTATATCACAGTTTTATGAAATTTTATATGTATATGTATATATAAAGTAAAGATTTGATTATATCATTGAAAACACGAGTTTATATCAAGTAGAACGTGAGTTTATATCATGTAGAGCATGTGTTTGTATCAATATAATAAAGGGTTATATCATGTGTACAATGATATCATGAAGTTATACGTCTATATAGGTTTGATTATATCATTGAAAACACGAGTTCATATCAAGTAGGGCGTGAGTTTATATCACGTAGAGCATGTCTTTATATCAATATATCACGTAGAGCATATGTTTATGGGACGTATCTAGACGTAGCGGGACATATTTGGACGTGGTGCTAGTTGTTTTGGAAGTAGCGAGACGTGGTAGACTATGTTATGTGAAAAATTCAGCTAAAATTCACATGTTTGCATGTATACGTGGTGTGGTAGTTATTTCTAGACGTGGTGCTAGTTGTTTTTGACGTGGTGCTAGTTGTTCTGAGACGTGGTGGACTGTCTTTGTGAAAAAAATCAGTTTAAATTCACACGCATGGATGTAGACATTTCTGGAAGTGGTGCTAGTTGTTTTTGACGTGGTGCTAGTGTTATGAGACGTGGTGGACTGTCTTTATGAAAAAAATCAGTTTAAATTCACACGCATAGATGTAGTTGTTTCTGGACGTGGTGCTAGTTGTTTTTGACGTGGTATAGTGTTCTGAGACGTGGTGGACTGTCTTTGTGAAAAAAATAAGCTTAAATTCACATGTATGGATGTAGACGTTTCTGGACGTGGTGCTAGTTGTTCTGTGACGTGGTGGGCTATTTTTGTGATAAAATCAGTTTAAATTCACATGAATTGATGTAGACGTTTCTGGACGTGGTGCTAGTTGTTTTTGACGTGGTGCTAGTGTTCTGAAACTTGGTGAACTGTCTTTGTGAAAAAAATCAGCTTAAATTCAGACGTTTCTGGACGTGGTACTAGTTGTTCTATGACGTGGTGGGCTATTTTTGTGAAAAAAATTAGTTTAAATTCACATGAATGGATGTAGACATGTCTGGACGTGGTTCTTGTTGTTTTTGACGTGGTGCAAGGACGTGGTGGACTGTCTTTGTGAAAAAAATAACTTAAATTCACATGCATGGATGTAGACGTTTCTGGACGTGGTGCTAGTTGTTCTCTAACGTGGTGGGCTGTTTTTGTGAAAACAATCAGTTTAAATTCACATGAATGGATGTAAACGTTTCTGGACGTGGTTCTAGTTGTTTTTGACGTGGTTCTAGTGTTCTGAGATGTGGTGGACTGTCTTTGTGAAAAAAATCAGCTTAAATTCACATGCATTGATGTAGATTTTTCTGGACGTGGTGCTAGTTGTTCTGTGACGTGGTGGGCTATTTTTGTGAAAAAAATTAGTTTGGATTTCTTTTTATGTATGTGAAAAATGCCCTTAATCGCTACATTTTAGCGAGCGAGCCACATTTTAGCGTTTTTGGATGCTTTGAATGCTGTGCTTTAGCTTTTTTACTCATATTTCCGTAATATTTTAGCGGTCCAGCCATGGTCAAATGTTATGTTTTAGCATTTTTTTTTTTGTCTTCCCTATTATTCAATTTACGTTTTTTTGTAATTCCTACGCAAAATTAGTGCATTTCAGGACCGTTTTTACAGAAAAACAAGTATTTTTTACCCACAAAGGTAATTCATGTATTTTTTATTATACAAATAGAATAGCAATTCAGTATTAATAAGCTTTTGTATTAAACCTGGTGATATCAGCCCATGTAGCTGCAATCACAAGCCCAGAAGACAACAATCCAGCCCAGTTTGCAATTCTAGATGGTCAAACTCAGAGAAAACCCAAGAAAAAAATGTAACCCTAGAAAATCTCCTCCTTATTTATAGCATTGATCATCATCAGTTCTTCATCATCACCATGAGAGCTTCACCTGTAAGCTCTTACATCCATCCCCAAAACCCTCCCCTCCACAGATTCTGGCACTTCTATCATATTGTCGCTTATGACATTTTAATGGATTTGATGTGCTACATAGTATGAAGAATCCCAAGTGATGTATGGTCGAATAGGTGTTTTTTTTTTTTTTTTTTTTTTGGGAATTTGAAGTCCATCTTGGCAAAGCTTATAAGCTAGATTTTGATTTGGCCATGTTAAGCTTTGAATGCTAATGGACTGACATTGAAAACTGTCTCTCCTCCCTGTTCTGGACTTCTTGTACAGTGGAGTTGTCAGTCATTGGAGAGGATACATCCAGAATTATTTTTTTGATCACCAATTTAATTAATTATTTAGAGAGAGCAAAACAAATCAAATTAATTTGGGTAGGAAATTCCAAATTAAAGAAAAATTGGTTGCATCTATGTCGAGGTCTTGATAGTTCAGTACAATGTTGAAGCATCAAATGAATATAGCATAATATTGGATGACCATTTTGGATTAAAGATTTCATAAGCTGGTTAAAATAGTTGAAAGATACACAGAAGAAGGAACTTACACTGCTTTCTCGGTATTTGTCTGGGAAAGAAGTCCAAGAACTGGCTTTCATTAATTGAATGAATTATTATGGACGGACAGGGCATATAATGTAAGGAGTTCCACATTTTGTTCAAATAAAAAACACACTTTCTATGATTAAAAAAAAACAGAAAAAAAACTGTACTTGACACTTTCATTGAAAGATAAGATTTAAAAGAAAAAAAATATAAGATTAAAAGTTTTTTAAAAAAGATAAGATTAATGAAGCTGAAAAAAAAATCAATAAAAAGAAGTAACAATTAGTATTAAATTAAATTTTTTTGAATTAAATTTGATATTTTTATTTAAATTCTAAAAAAAGATAATATAAACATTGTAAAATTCTCAAAATTCTCCTAAAATTATGGGAGCATTAGTCAAATTTTTTTATGATTATGTAGTTTGTAGGGTTTGGATTATGATATAACTAAACGAATGTAAATTTATGTTTATAGTAAGCAAATTTAGTCTTAAATTTTTTTAATAACAATACATTATCTCATAATAGTTTCTTTTTAATTTTATGAGTCCATAGCGTCTGTGAACACCACATGAACTAATATAATTTCTTAGGGTGACATGTTATGAGACTAAATGATCTGATTACTTTTGACTTGTTTGGAAAATTAACAAAATATTTATTAAATAAATTTGATTATTTTATTAAAATAATTTGATTGTATTTATCTTTACCTTTCTAACTAAAAAAAGAGCAATTGGAATTATTTTCCTTTGCATAAAAGGATATAAGTTTTATTTCTTTTGAAAAAAATTGACTGGAAGGAGCGTATTTGCGGATAATCGTTTTACCCATATCTTCTTCAGAAAAGTTAAAAAAAAAAAAAATTGAAATTACTATTATGTACGGTTATGTAGTCATGTAGCATTTCTTCACAAGGTAGCAACATATGGCTAAAATAGTCATTTCAGTCTGTGATAAAAATCTACCCCCAGTCCCCCACCGCCACCACCACCACCACCAAGCAGCCCTCCTCGACTAGGTTTTTAATTCCAGCGTTTCATATCTGAAGAGCACCACCCTTCTGTCCATTAATTCTTTCTTCCATTCCTCCGGCGGCTTCTGCGTTCTGTTCTGTTTCAATTAGAGGTGAATTTTTTTTATTTTCTCTTTTCCGTTTTCTTGTACTGATATTTCTTTTTCTTTTTTCCTTCTTTGCACATTCACCCTCTCAAAGCTTCCCGACACACTCACTGACTGGTTTACGGTTTATATTTACATTATCAATGCTCGTGTTTTGAGCTGTATAGTTCATTCATATCAATTGGAAAAAATCGGTTGGTACTGCCTAAAAATCTATTTTTTTCGTTTCAATGAATGAATTTGAAGAAGTTTAGTGGGCCAATTTAAAAGGTGTAAATTTATCAATGGCACATATGGAAGTTTTACCCTTTTAAAAACATTTATTGGGATGAAAAGGTGGATTCTGATATTGTCAGGGGAGCGCCATTTTGAATATCTGCTTTCTTTTGTAAATTTAAGTTCTTCATGATATTAATGTACAAGTTTGGATTACTAGGGTCTAAATGAGTCTTCGTGGCTTGATATACTGGTTTTATGTTGATGAATTCTTATTGTTCTTGCTAAAGACAATTAAGTAAAAGAAGACGGGTAGAACCAAGAATTTGTTAGGGAAGTGAAAAGCATCCCAATCTTCGTTTGACATTTTCTTTTCTTGATGTCGGCAAATTGAAGTTATGGGATTGATCAATTTAGGTAACTGTTTGCCCGATAAATTCAGTGTTCAACTGGAAGCATTCTTAGTTTTCACTTTTGTTGCATCTGGGATTTGGTTCCTAGGGGTGTTAATTATGTGTTTATGTAAATGTCAAATTAAGCCTAGTAATTGCTACATGTTTTCCATCCGAGGTTCAGGTTCATGGTGGGAATGCTGACGCATATGTCTGAATGTCACTTGTGTTATTGTTAATTTTAGTAACGATCATGGATTTCTAGTGGCTGTGGTTGTAATAATGGTTTGTAGTTGACTAGGCTGATTCATCACTTTATGTTTGATAAATTTAGTTATTGGTGAAAAAAATCACTAGTTTTATGAAGGCACTTTCAGCTGTTATTGCTTTTGAGTTGTATCTCTTTTTCTGGTTCCACATTGTTTTCTGAAAGTGCATATGAAGAACCCAAGGAGCTGTAAATGAAAGAAGATGACAAGAGTGCTCTGGTGAATATAATGTTTTGAATGTTATCTTTTCCTTTTCTTTTCAATTGTATCACATTATTAGATCCTCTTGCAGATTGTGAGAACTTGATGGTTTCTAGACCCTTCATTATTTTTTATATCTTTATGTAAAAATGTTGACGCATATATTCTGGAAACTTAAGCTATTTTAAAGAAATAATTTACTGGAACATTTGGATAAAATAAGTGTTGCGTATCAAATTTGAAACTTTTGGTGTGCCATCTTGTTTTTTTTCTTTTTGCATATCTATTGGGGCTTGGGTACTGTTAGCCTTATTCTCTGTTTATGACTTTCAGAGCAACAGTTTGTGTCTTCATTATTTCATTCTCACAATAGTATGAAAGCCTTGGTGCTTTGCTGGAAGGTTGGAACTCCTAGTCTGAAAAGATCACAGAAAGCAGCATGAGTAGATCCAGTCACCGTAAAGAGAAATATCGAATCAAAAGTGAGCTAGCCCTTGTTAGTTGTAACGAGGGCACTTCTGCTCGGACAAGGCCATTCAGTTTTGAGGACATAATGCTTAGAAGGAAAAGCAAGAAAGCTGATGAAACTGAAGCTGCTCCTGGAGACCCTGATACTGGTGAGTGCAATACTGAGACTGCTGCTGATGGTCTGGTAACAGATGGAGGTTCAAGGCCGCTTTCAGAGGATTTTGGGAGGGTTATTTTAAGGAGAAAAGAGCAAAATATACATGGAGTAGATGAAGGGAAATTAGCAAAAGATAGATCTAGAGAAATAAGAGACCTTGAAACCAAATCAAATTCCACATTAACAAAAGATGTTAGTCGCAATGACATCCCAAGAGGTGTATCTGATCGACATGTGCAGAATAGGAAAAGGAGTAATAGATCAAATGAAGGTTCTAGAGATGGATATCGTCAGAGCCATTTAGGAGGTCGTAGTCGCAAGGAGATTTCTGGAGAAAAGACTAATGGGAAATCTGTAAAAGATCGAGAATACAAACAAGGCATTTATGATGACCACAAACAGAGATTGAGCAGGAGAAGAGATGTCGGTCAATCAAGGCCTGAGCATAAAAATGAACCAAATAAGAAACATTTGATGCCTTTGGCTGGGACAGATAAAAATGTAGACATGGGTGCAGGAGTGTCTGGAAAAGAAAGCAAGAGAAAACATCGAATTGAAGGAAGAGAGAAAATGCGAGATCTGAATATTGACAAGCATGATATGCATAAATCATCAGAGGTTTTGGAAAAAAAAGAAAAAGAGCATTCAGCAGTTCAAGATGAAGAATTAAGGGTAAAAAGGAGAAGGTCAGGAAGCAGAGAACGTAATAAAGACAAGAGCAGAAGATCTTCTTCTCTTTCGCCCAGGGTACATAAGCGCACGTCTCTTGGTGACCCTTCCTATTCTTCTATGGATAAATTTCAAAAATTACATACTGATACCGAAAGAAAGAGGACATCAAGTAATGGTTCAAATGGCAATCAAAGGAGGTATGTTGGATCTTCAAGTGGCCTTGGTGGGTATTCACCAAGAAAGAGAAAAACTGAGGCTGCAGCTAAGACTCCTTCTCCAGTTTCTCGCTCTCCAGAGCATAGAACTGCTGGCTGGGACCATCTAGCTACCCAAAAGGATCGGGACATAAACAGCTCTGCTGTCTCCGATGTACAATCGTCAGTCCAATCTAGAACAGGAAATGTTCCAAAGCCTGCCAGTCTGGTTCCTGACACTTCAGTTGCAGTGAAGCCTGGTGTTATTTCACAATATACATCACCTTCTCAGATACATGCCATTGACTCAATCCAATTAACGCAAGCAACACGACCAATGAGAAGACTTTATGTGGAAAATTTACCCTTTTTGGCATCTGAAAAGGCTGTTCTGGAATGTGTCAATAACTTCTTACTGTCTTCAGGTGTAAACCATATTAAAGGAACTCTTCCCTGCATCAGCTGTATGGTAGGGTTACAACTATCTCTTTTAAGATGGACATTTTTTTTTTTTAAATGATAATAATTGCACAAGTTTACATACCTTGATTTGTGTAAACTGCAGATTAACAAGGAGAAGAATCAGGCTCTTCTTGAATTTTTAACCCCAGAAGATGCCTCCGCGGCACTTTCCCTGGATGGAAAATTGTTCTCTGGGTCTCTTCTTAAGATCAGACGGCCTAAGGATTTCATTGAACCGACTGTAAGAACTATATCTATGAACTAATTAAGCCCTTTCCTGATTATTTCACCTGAAAGCATCTAAAGTTTCTTTAGCGTTTAAATAAATTCATTCGTTCTGCAGTTTTTTATAAACCTTACTTAAGAATATCATGTCATGTGGCACTCACCATGACTTATAGGTTCAAATTTGGAATTTTATGTTTCTTCTTTGGATATTGATTTTGTCTTGCAAAAGGTTATACTGGTTTGATATCTCGAGAGGCTGCCACCAGTGTTATTTTTGCTTTCCCTGGTTGTTTAAATTCTGAATCTGACAGTCTCTCTCTAGCAAACTGTTTATGAGCATTAAATTCATCTTTTCATCCATTATTCTTTCGGTGTGACCATATTTAGGACATGAAATGTGACACAGAGGCCTGGAGGAAATTTAGGTGCTCTTCTTGTTTAGTTCCTAGATTCAGTATCTGCTAAGAACATGTTGCGGAAATGGCTCCTTAAGTTATTTCTTTGAGGGAGTTTAGCATTTTTGCATTTTTATCTTTTATTTGAGATGAGGTACTACTTAGTGTTTGGATGCATTTGATCATGAAATGCCAGGATAAATATTAAAACTTCAATACAAGCTTTAGTTGTAGTTTTGATGTCTAAGCGATTTAGTTCCATGATGAAATTTGATGCTTGGGGTCTGAGGTTGCAAACATTTGTATGTCTTAAATGCAACATGCTTTTTCTGAGTCTTTCTTTTGTCAAATGTATGAATATGTTATTGCATAAGAAACAAAAGGAGTCGCCTAGTTCTTTACCATGAAATAGTTCATTGTTTTGTGAAATTCCGTTTCTAAGGTACATTGTGGTTATCATTCATGGAGCAGGTTTTCAGTCAGTTGCTATTTTCATGCAGACTGGCGTTCATGATAAATCAGTGGATGAAATTCATTCCATAAGCGACAAAGTTGAGGATTCAAGCCATGGGGTATGCATCTAAAGAAGTATTGTTTCTATATCAATTGCTTAGTGGGAAGAAAATTAATTTGAGGTTATAGTTTGATAAGAGCATTGTTTGTCTTTATCATCGATTTTGCTAGTATGCCCATCCATCTGTTCTTTCCAAGCCCTACTCATTGTTTACTTTTTTGCTCTTTTTTCTCTGTCACTCTATCTTATCATTTGCAATGGTTACAAATTTATGAATGTAATTCCACGAATAATAATTTGTATTGTTAGTTACATATTACGTACAAGAGAGTACAAATGTTAACTTTTGTGTTCCCTCCTGTTGTTATTATTGTCTTTTCACTGTCTCACGCTAGCAATTCCCTACATGTTTCAGATATTTATTGGCGGAATTTCAAAGCTAATTTCATCAGAAATGGTAAAGTGAACATTGTTAGAACTGTCCTTTCTATTGTGCACCATTTTTTATGCTAAAATTTATGTGCTGCGTTCAGCTTATGAAGATTGCTGGAACATTTGGATCTTTGAAGGCTTTTCAGTTTGAGCATAACAAGGACATTGATGTACATTATGCTTTTCTTGAGGTATCCCAATTTATTGTCAATCATTTATCAGTTTAACTGAAATATTCTTGAAAACCGTGACAATCATGCTTTTAGACAGTTTGACTTACCCTTCTGTGCAGCTTGCCAAAATGAATTTTATTTTAAAACTCTGCTAGAGACGCACAACCAACTTATCCTTGTAACTTTATCTTTGACCATGAATGATGTTTGTCTTGTATGACTGTGATTGTAGTGACTAAATATGCACATCTTGTGCCTCTTTAAGAATCTGAAGGAACATTTTTATTTTTTCAGTATGTAGACCATTTGGTTACTCAAAAAGCATGTGCTGGTCTTAATGGCATGAAGTTGGGGGGACAAGTTCTAACTGCCGTTCAAGCTGCTCCAGTTGCTGCATCATTGGTAGTAGTTAACTTTCGTGTTCGTGTTCATGTTCTTTTCTATTCTTTTTGAACATATGAAGTTACCTTATTTGAATTGGTCCTTATCTTAGGAAAATGCTGATCGGATGCCTCTCTATGGGATCCCTGATCATGCAAAACCACTTCTCAAGTCCCCTACTCGAGTTTTGAAGCTGAAAAATGTGGTACAGTCAATTATAATTGCCTTTTTTTTTTTTTTTTTCTTGGGGTTGATGTGTTTTTCGCACTGGTTTTCTCCACCGTTGTTTACTGACATTTAAGCTTCTTTATCCATCTGTTGAATGTGCAGTTAGATACAGAAAGGATCTCTTTAATGTCTGAGCCTGAACTAGAAGAGATTTTGGAAGATATAAAGCTGGAGTGTGGCAGGTGGGACAATAACATATCATTCATAAAACTGTCGTGAATCTGCTGTTCCATACTTATTCTGCGTTACTCTTCCCCCTGAAGTTTGTAAGACCTTAAAAGTACTTAATTTTCAATCAAATACTACAGGTTTGGTGCTGTTAAAGCTGCCAAGGTTGTCAAAGATGGTACTGATTTCATTAGTGGGAAAGCATTTGCAACAGTTGTTTGCAGTGTTTCCAATATGAATCAGGAGTACGATTTGGAACAAGTAAGACAAGAGAGTAATGTTCATGAGTTGGCAGAAAGTGATAGATCAAAGCCCCCCAACTGCATCACTGAGGATATGAATATTGACGAGACTGATGGAGGAGAAGCAATTTCTGATGGTAACCAAAGCATATCCAACAAGACTGTCTGCAGTTTCCAAGAACTTGATGATACTGGCAAGCCCATTATCATTAATAGCCATTCTCATGATAAACTTGTGGTAAATGAATTAGAAGATGAAGGTCATGAATCAACTGTTGATGATAAGGATCCGACTGAGAGAAGTATCGCTTGCCAGGATACTCTTGATGTCAATTCAGGAGGATGCACTGGTGAGCTAGACGCATCAGCAGTTCAGTTGGTACGCAATGATGATGTTAGCCCAGGGGAGGCCTTTGAAATGCAAAACAAGTCAACTGACGCAGAGAGATCAACATTGGAGGAGGATGTGGGAAGGTCAAGATCTTCTGAACTGAATGCACGCCGTGCTTCTGAGTGTCAAAAGAAAGAATGCGTTCCAGATATTGGAGACTACTTCGAGGTTGGTTGTGTTCTGGTAGAGTTTAAGAGAGAAGAAGCTTCATGCATGGCTGCGCATTGTTTGCATGGTCGGCTTTTTGATGACCGGAATGTGACGGTGGAGTACGTGGATCCGGATCTTTACCATAGGAGATTTCCGAAAGAAGTCTGACTGGATGACATCAATGTTTGTGTTCTGGTCTCTCATTTTTGTTCTGAAATGACCTTCCTCGAAACTTAAAGCCTCACCACTGACCTGCCTTTGTAGATTGAAGAAACTATTCAACTTTTCCATTCCATGTTTTGATATCCGTAGAATGGCAAATGGTGGAAATGCTGTAGGTTTCCAGTTTTGAACTAAAGCAAAGAATTGATTGATTTGTAGGATGCTTTGGTGAACCATTGCAGTAGTGAATTATGGGCATCCGTCATAGACTAAGGTTAGGACAAAATTCAAGAATTGTTCTGCATTTGAAACTTGAAAGTATTGGGATAAGGTTTCAAGAGTAAAGGGCATATAGAAGGACTTGTGTATCCATTTTAGAAGATTTTGGCCAAACTGCAAATATGAATTCGTATGTTAAAAGTTGGGAGTTTAATTTGAATATAAGAGGGTTGAAAGTGTCCATCCAATCCATAGGAAGTCTAAATTTAGAATTTAGTCTTAATATTCGAAGCTGTAAATTTTATTTGTTGATGATTTTAAATCTACTAATAATAAGTTTCCAGTGGGAGAAAAACAAATAAATCACAAACACTCTGTATTTAGAGAATTGAAATTTATAAATAGAAAGTGAATAGTTTAGAAAAATATGTTGTATCAAAAAAGAAAAAAAGAAAAAAATGAACGCTAAATCCAGGAAAGTGGTAAATCTGTTTTCACTGGTAATATTTGGATAACAGGTCAAAATTTAGATTTGATTACTTGAATTGAAAAGAGAATTTTTTTTTTTTTTTTACAATTAAAACATTTAAAGTTTTTTTCTTTACCATCTGTGAATAAGTGAATAAATAAATTAATTAAAATATAGAGGCTATAACAGGCTTTGAAACGTTATCCTTTCGGGAAATACTGAACCACAGCCGAATTTCTTCATCGGCATCAAGAATTGTGTTAGGGGTTGGAGATAAGCTAAGGGATTTATAACCGCAAAAATGGCTGCAAGTGTCACGGCAACTGTAGGAGGAGTAGCAATGGGGCCATTTGCTTCCATTGCTGCCAATAGGCCGTTACTCAAGGTTTCCATGAGAGGGAGCTCAGAGCTGGGGTTTTTGACATCCCAGTTGAGCGGCATCAAGATTTCAATCGATCCCATTCAATTTAAAGTGGCACCGTCGACCGTGTTTGCCCCTTTTAGACCTTCTCTCCAACCTGTTGCCCGTAAGTTTCTTCTCACCCTTTTGGGCTCAAGATTTACTGTTTCTTTGTGATTGAAGTCTTTTAGCATTAAATTCTGGTGTTTTCTATTGTTATTTTTGTTTTAAAACTTGTGAACTTCAGGCAAGAAGGGTTCTTGTTGCTTGTCCCTTGTCTAAGTTTCTGCTGATTGGATGCTTGTAGTTACATACTAGTTTGGTGGAATATACCTTAGAATTCCACCAATGGTCACATTCTGTTGCTCTGTGGCTATGGCTGCTCCGTTACAAACAGTTTTGCTAAGTTTTGGACTTCTAGGTTTAGAATGCAGTTTTTTTGGAGCTTTTTAGATGTAATTTTTAGAACTGGAATTTAGGGAAACGGACATGTTTTGTCCATGATCAAGCAATGTATGCAAGTAATTTTTTGGATTATATTTGGAGGGGTAGTGTTATGAGTTAATGAGAGCATTGTGGTTTGGTGGTACGAGAAGTTATCTAGCTATTGCTCTGTTGGAGGGATATAGATGTAAGATGAATTTGGTAGATTTAGGTGTTTTAGATGCAATGAAAGATTGAGTTTATACAATTTCATCAGTCACTCCACATTTTTGGCTCCCTAATGGGAGGAGTTGACCTGGAATCATTTAGAAGGAAAATAAGTAACAGATATGAGAAGTTAGAATATTGCTTACTGCAAATGTAATCAAGAACAAAGAGGTTTGTGCTAGTTTTGTTCCTGGCAGTGGATGCATTGGGTTAAAAAGTTTAACTTAGCTTTGTGATTGAATATTTAATTCAATCGTGTAATTTTACATAGAACAAATGTTGTGATGCACATAAACTGCAGTTTACAGCCATTAATTGGTGAGAAGGGATGAGTTAACTTTGGTGATCAGTGCCTCTTTTGCCTTCTAAACCACAAAGAGAAAAAGCATCGGTTAGAATCTGATCTCATGTTATTGCACCAAATTCTTTTGAATAATGTAGCCTTAGGAAGCTTTTCTAGGTCTTTCGTTTGGCTTTATAGTGCAATTTAATTAGTGAGGCAGAATTGAGTTAAATGCTTTTTCTATCATCTTTTCTTGATCCTACTCCTTGGGAATTCGCCTCTGCATTGTGCAGTCTTATTGAAATTCTAGACACAAATGTTATGTATCCTGTTGCAGCTAGTATCTAGTGGTGCTAATTATACCATGCAATTGCGGTAGTTCTGTTAATACTGATCCAATTCACCTCCTAGATTGTTTAGTTCTGTCTATTCTGGCTTGATAGTCTCTGGCTTCTTTGAAACTATGTTAAAAGTATTTGGGTGTTGTATTATATTTTCAGGGAGAGTGTGTCCCTTCACGGGGAAGAAATCCAACAGAGCAAACAAGGTTTCTCATTCAAACCACAAGACAAAGAAATTGCAATTTGTTAATCTGCAGTATAAGAGAATTTGGTGGGAGGCTGGAAAACGATATGTCAAACTGCGTTTATCCACAAAGGCGATTAAGACAATTGAGAAAAATGGACTGGATGCTGTTGCAAAAAAGGCTGGAATAGATCTTAGCAAGGAGTAATTAGCACAACTTTAGCTTTGAACCTCTTGGCTTGCACTTAGGTGTATTATTGATACTTGACTCTCAAAATTTGAGAAATGCAGGACAGCTCCTGAGAATGTACTGATTAAGTTCCTGTGGTTCTTTTAAAGCTGTTACTTAATTATTTCAAAATTCAGCCTCTAAAACTGGCCTATGGGGATTATCCTCTGTATAAGAGTTATCAACTCTGGAATTGCACTTACCACTATTGGCCCTTCACATACATTATCATTTAACATTGTCTATAGAAAGGAATTTTCTTCTTAAGAAAGCTGTGAGATGTTACAAAGAAACTACTTCTTAATCTTTTACTTGTCTTCTTTCTTACACTAACCTATCAATGTTATAATATAGTATTATAGTTCCTAATTGTCCTTTTGTTACCTCACCCCTTCACTATCAGTTAAAGTTGACTTTTTCTTTCTTTAAAAAAGACTTAATGACTGGACAGGCCAACTAACCTTATAGGAAAGAGCACACGAAGAACAAAAAAAGAAAAAATGTCAACTGTGAGGTTCCTTTCTATTTCACCCACCATAAACAGTTGAATTCAGCCAATTCACACTGGTACTTTTATATACTTGTTATGTAGACAAGAAGAGGCTTCCCACATCTGATGCAAATTCTCTAAATAAAGCTAAACTAAAGCATACACCAATCCAGCCATTTACTGCATCAAAGGTATTTCCAGATGGCGGAGTCTGCCGTATTACTTGCTCTGAAAACAATTGGTGGTTTGTTGATTGAAGAAGGAATTTTCCTCCATGGTCTGAAAGATCAGGTTCTTGAACTTCAACGAGAACTGGAATGGATGCAATGGTTCCTAAAAGATGCAGATGAAAAATTGATTGAAGACCAGAGGAATATCCGACAGTGGATCTTGGGAGTTAAAGACGTTGCTTATGATGCTGGATATTTGCTCGAGGACTATGCCTTCAAAGTTGGATCCAGGAGGAGGGATGGAGGTTTCGTCGGGATCCTTAGTAGATCTGCTTGCATCTTCAATGACTCCTATCCCCGTCACAAGATTGGGTCAGAAACACAAGCTCTAAACAAAAGGATCTTGAGTCTCAAAAATAATTTTATAGCCTATGGCATAAGAGATGTTATGGAGAAAGAAGGCTCAAGTTCAAGGAAACAACTTTTGAGACGGACATATTCCTTTGTTGAAGAGGAGGATTTTGTTGGGCTGGAGGAAGATGTAGATCTGCTTGTGAAACAATTGGTGAGTGAGGATGATGTTAGAGTTGTTTCCATCTGGGGTATGGGTGGATTAGGCAAGACAACCCTTGCCAATAAGGTATATAAGCATGCAAGAGTCAAGCGCTACTTCAATAGATTCGCGTGGATCTGTGTATCCCAACAATGGCAGACAAAGGATATCTTGCAAAGGATAATGATCAAATTTATCCCTGGGAAGAAAGATGAGATTGAAAAACTGTGGAGGGAAGATGAGCTAATCTCACAACTTTTCAAAATTCAGCAAGAGAGTAAATGCTTGATAGTTCTTGATGATATATGGACAGAAGAAGCATGGGAATCCATTAAAAATGCCTTCCCGAGTAACGACAGAGGCAGTAAAATTTTGCTTACTACTCGTATAAGAAAAGTGGCATTGCACATTGGTCCTGATGGCTTCCACCATGAACCTCGACTTCTAAGCGATTATGAAAGTTGGGATTTGCTCAAAAGAAAGGCACTACCAGAAAGATATGATGAAGGTATGTGATCTTCTCACTTTTACTTTGTTTTTTTTTTTGTTGTTGTTGTTGGCATGGAAATTTTTGCATCTGTTACCAATTCTTGGGCATGACTTCTAAAAAATTATTCCAAAGTTCTACATTTTAACTTCATTGAAATAATTATCGGTGCTCCTATTTGTTATATGTACCTGGTACTGGTTTGCAAATTACGTAGGAAGCCTTTAATTATTTGATCACTCGAACAGGGGACTGCAATAATACTCAGCTGAATGAAGTGGAAGAATTAGGAAAGAAAATGGTAAAGTATTGTGGTGGTCTACCATTAGCAGTGGTTGTTCTTGGTGGGATTCTTTTAGCCAATAATACTTTGAATGGTTGGGCGAAAGTGAATGAAGATATCAAATCATATTTATGGAAGCATAAAGGGATTGGGAAAGGTAAAGGTGAATTGGAGAGGATATTAGCTCTAAGCTACTATGACTTGCCATTTCAGTTGAAACCATGTTTTCTATATTTGGGATCCTTCCCAGAAGATACTGACATTGATGTGGAAACTTTATATCAAAAGTGGATAGCAGAAGGCATGGTTTTAAGAGAGGATAGAGTTGGGGAAGAATCGATGATGGAGTTGGCAGAGAGATACTTGGGTGAATTAGGACAGCGAGGGATGGTCCAATTGCGAACATTACCTCTGCCTTTAAATTATTATTCCTCAAGATACAGAAGAACATGTAGGCTTCATGATATGATGAGAGACTTGTGCTTGCGTAAGGCAGAAGAGGAAAGTTTTCTCAAGTGTATAAATTATTCTTCTGAAGAAAAAGATGCATATGCTTCACTGTCTGAATCTTCCACATGTAAACTTCGTAGACTTGTCATCAATTTGGATTCCAGAGATGTCTGTAGTTATGTTCCCCCCAAAAACGAAATCACAAAGTACATTCGGATGCTTCAATTTGTGGTTAATGGTATCTATGAAGGACGCATAGCAAAGACGATTAAATCTCTATTGAACAACTTTGAGATGCTTCATGTTTTGTCTATTGAAGGCCTATGTCCCCGTAGTTATAATAGGAAGTCCCTCATATATTGGTATCGGCGGAAGCTTCCGAAAGCAATAGGAAAGCTAATCCATTTGAGATATTTGAGCTTGAGAGGTTCCTACTTCCCTACATTGCCATCGTCTCTTGGGAATTTGGAGCATTTGGAAACCCTTGATTTACGATTAGGAATTAAGGTTAAACTCACAATACTGAATTTTCTGCGGAAGATGAAAAAATTGACATGTTTGTATTTGCCTCTTCAATTGAAGAGTGAATTCGGTAACAAGGTGCGGTTGGATGGTTTGAATAGTTTAGAGATACTAGAAAACTTTAATGATAAATTTTGTTACACAGAGAATTTGATGAAATTGAAGAATCTTCGAGTGCTTATAATAAATGTTTGTCAGAAGTTAGATAATTTGGAAATGATTGCAAATTATGCAGAGGGTAGCAACAAGTTACAACTGCTATCAATCATGAAGATTGAGTGTGATTTCTATTCACAAAAGGAGAAAGGGTCAAGGGTTCTAAAACAGCTCTTGTTTGGAAGGAACATCCACCATTTGAGTATTCAAGGGCAGTTATGCGAATTTCCAACGTTTGAATCCAACATGTTTTCAAGTCTTGTTGAGTTAAATATTTTGGGTTGTGGGTTGGATGCAGAGGAAGTAATATGTGGGACATTGGAGAAATTCACCCACTTGCGTAAACTCTGGTTACATAATTTCAGGGGAAAAGAAATGGTTTTTCATGCCATGGGTTTTCCTCAACTCAGGAGACTCGTTCTCAACAATTTCAAAGAATTGGAAAGATGGGCGGTGGAGGAAGGAGCCATGCCTAATCTTCGAACTCTTTCCCTCCATGATTTTCCTAAGTTGGAAGATATTCCTGATAGTTTACGATTTCTAATTAATCTTGAAGAATTAGACATTTCAAGAGTGTCTCGGGAATTTGAAGAAAGGATTCGGACTACAAATAAAATAAGTCATCTGCCTTTGATTTTAATTGATTATAAACCATTGTCATTTGGGAACAATTAATTATTGTATTTTCGATTGTTCATTACTATTTTAATTTGTATGTAAAAGAAGGATCTTAATTCAAATTACAAAAATGTGTATATAAAGTTTAATGTTTGTTATTTGTAGGGATTTTGAATGTAAATCTTAGTACATTAATATACTGCATCATGTTTTCTCTTTACCTAGGATTTCTACCATCATCAAAGTTTCTCAATGTGTTTCAAGGCAAGAGTTAGGACAAATTATGTACAGAAAACAAAGACAACAACGCAACATCTGAACTATAAAATGAACTACACAGAGTTCAGAGTTAGCAGAAAATGAGAAAACAAATTCCAACATGTCCTTCCCTCGATTAGGAATTTAGGAAAATGTTTCTCAACCTAATATGTCTTTGTTCACAACCTATAAAACAACAGGTAACAATCATAGGTTATGTGGATGATTTCTATTCGCACAAGGAGCAATGGTTAAGGGTTCTTAAACAACTGTTGTTTGGAAGGAACATCTGCCATTTGAGTATTTGGGGGAAGTTTTGGGAATTTCCAAAATCTGAATCCAACATATATTCAAATCTTGTGGAGTTAGAATTTAATAATTGTCTCTTGCATGCAGAGGAAGTAATATGCCAGACGTTGGAGAAACTCACCCATTTGCGTCTACTTGTGATACGTCTTATGTGGGGAGAAGAAATGGTTTTTCATGCCATGGGTTTTCCTCAACTCAGAGAGCTTCATCTCAACCATTTCCCAGACTTGAAAAAATGGGTGGTAGAGGAAGGAGCCATGCCTAATCTTCGTACTCTTACCTTGCGTGATTTTCCTAAGTTAGAAGAGATTCTTGATGGTTTACGATTTGTAGTTAATCTTGAAGAATTACATATTTCAGAAATATCTCATAAATTTTTAGAAAGGATTTAGAGTACCGATGAGATAAGGAATGTGCTTTAGTTACAATTGATAAAAAACCATTGTCATTTTAGAACAATGAAATCAATTATTGTATTGTATTCTCAGTTGTTCACCAGTATTTGCATGTAAAAAAAGTATCTTAATGCTAATTATAAAATTGTATATAAAATGTAGTGTTTATTACTTTATAGTGATTTCGGATGTAAAAGTGAACAAGTACATAATTGATAAATACATTAAAAATGCACTATGTAATACTACTGTGTCATTTTTCTTCAGAATTATTAATTACCGCCCAAGTACTTTCCATCTATTGCCCCAATTTGAAGTAAAATACCCATCCTACAATACCCCCTCTCTCTCTCTCTCCTTCCCCTTTTAAGTAAAAGAATAATTTTGTCAAAATCTATGAACTACCGCAAAAAAAAGTGAGACCATAAATAGTAATCCCTTTTTTCTCTTTACCTAGCATTTCCATCATCAAAGTTCCTGAGTGTATTTCAAGGCAAGAGATGGACAAATTACGTACGAAAACAAAGACAACAGTGCAACATCTGAACTATTGATTGAACTACACAAAGTCCAGAGTTAGCAGAAAATGAGGAAGAACCAAGCTCGACACATTTTGGCAGCTTCTTGCACAGATGCCCCAGCTTCATTTTTATAGATCATAGCAATCTGTGGCCCAACTGCTGCAAAACATGGTTGTGTTCAATGTTCAAAACTGCTGTTCGAATTTGGCAGATTGAAATGGGTTGATTTTGGAAGAATTTAGATCCAGTGTATACAATTGATGGTTTAGCTATGATTTGGGTAAATTCATACTGTTCAGCAAATGCTTGATATTTGATTGACTCATACAAAATATAAAGGATATGTGATCTCAAATTAATACAAATTTAAGGAACAATTTTTCATTTTTTATTCGTGAAAGAAAAATGATTATTTTAAAATTTATGGAAGATTCTTTTTTTAATGTTTTATTTGTGAGAGAATGACAATAAATTTTCAATAATGTAAAAGATATTATTTTTTTAATCTTTAAATAATAAAACAAATTATTTGATAATTGGACGGGCCAAATAATCCCAAACGAAACAGAACAAGACAGAAGAAAAAATAAAAAAAGAAAAAATTACAAATTTAGTCCATACTATTAGTAGTAGATTTAGTTTGATAGTCAACAAATTTATTGCTAAATTTTGCTATTCATGATACATTTAGTCTTAGTAATAATTTTTTTCAATAAAAAGTGTATTTAAAACCTATGGAATGTGATAATTCATGTGCCATAAAATTTGTTACATGAATTAAATGAATCCACGTAATTTAGAGATTTACAAAATTACAATTTAATCGTTAAATATTTAAATAAATTGTTATATAACTAAATCTGTTGTGAATGACCAAATTTAACACTAAATTTATCGACTATTAAACATTTATAACTAAATCTGCCACTAAACTATACTATATAACTAAATTTGCATTTTTTTCCAAAAAAAAAAAACATCCAAAAATAAAACCTCAAGTCAACTGTGTGTGCTCCCCACACGGTGAAAAATGAACACTAAACACGTTAGCGTGTGGAAAATTTGCACCCAACATGAACAGTAATATTTATTATTCATTCAGTTGCTTCAAAAAGTATAAAACCAAAGACTACACAATTCAGCTGAGGCAATTCATAAATTATCTCCAAAATATCATTCCCAGATGGCCGAGTCTGCCATATCACTTACTGTGAAAACAATAGGTAGTTTGTTGATTGAAGAAGGAAATTTCCTCCATGGTGTGAAGGATCAGGTTCTGCAACTTCAACGAGAACTGGAATGGATACAATGGTTCCTAAAAGATGCAGATGCTAAAATGATTTATAATGAAGAGGAAAGGAATATCCAACCATGGATCTTGGGATTTAAAGATGTTGCTTATGATGCTGGAGATTTACTTAAGAAATATTCTTTCAAAGTTGGATCCAGAAGGAGGGATGGAGGGTTCCTCGAAATCCTCAGTAGATCCGCTAGCATCATGAATGATTCCTATCTCCGACACACAATTGGGTTAGAAATACAAGGTCTTAACACAAGGATCTTGATTCTCAAGAATAATTTTCAAGCCTATGGCGTAAGGCATATAATGGAGAAAAAAGGCTCAAGCAGTACTAGGCGGAGTGCATATTCCTTTGTTGAAGATGAGAATTTTGTTGGATTGCAGGACGATGTGAATATTCTTGTGAAACATTTGGTGAGTAGAGATCGTGTTAGAGTTGTTTCCATTTCCGGCATGGGTGGATTAGGGAAGACAACTCTTGCCAATAAGGTATATAATCATCCAAGTGTGAAGAAATGTTTTAGTAAATTCGCCTGGATTCGTGTATCCCAACAATGGCGGTCAGAGGATATTTTGCGGCAGATAATGAACAAACTTGTCCCTGAAAAGAGAGAAGATTGGAGCAGCAGTACTGAAGATGAGCTAATCACGCAAATCTGCGAAATTCAGAAAGAGATGAGATGCTTGATTGCTCTTGATGATGCTTGGAGTGAAGATGTTTGGAAATTCATCAAAAATGCCTTCCCAGCAGCTACACAGCAGGGAGGTAGCAAAATTTTGATCACTACTCGCAAAAGAGAAGTGGCATTGCGCGTCGGTCCTCATGGCTTCCACCATCAACCGCGGCTCCTAAGCGAGGATGAGAGCTGGGATTTGCTTGGGAGAAAGACAATACATGAAATAAATCTTGAAGGTTTGTTATATTCTCACATCTTCATCTTTGTTATTATTGAATTTCATTACATTCCACATTTGATAGTTAATGACACGGTAGCAGGGTAGGGTAAGCCAATGCACTGTTGATTTATTTGATTGATTTATTTTAATAATAAGGTAACCAAACTCATCAGTCTACCTTGTCCGATAAGGCTTATAAGACTATTTTTTATTACAAAAAATGTAATATCCTGTTTTTAATCTGAAAAAAAACATTAATGTTTTCAGACATCAGACATTAGACATTTTTGTGGTTATAGTAATCAGTAATCCTATTTGTTTACCATATTACTACGATTGATATTTATGGTTTGCAAAGTAGGAGCCTTTGTTTACAAACTATACTTTGACACTTGACACAGGGCATTGGATGAACACAAACCTGAATGAACTGGAAAGATTAGGGAAAAATATGGTCAAACATTGTGCTGGTCTACCATTGGCAGTGATTGTTCTTGGGGGAATTCTTTCTAGCATTAATACTTTGAGGGGGTGGGAGACTGTGCATCAAAATACAAAATCTTATTTGTGGAATTACAAAAGCATCGGAAGAGATAAAGGTGATTTAGAAAGGATTTTAGCTCTCAGCTACCATGACTTGCCATTCCAGTTGAAACCATGTTTTCTATATTTGGGATTCTTCCCCGAAGATATTGACATTGATGCCACAACTTTATATCAATTGTGGATTGCTGAAGACATGGTTTTACGAGAAGATCGAGTTGCAGAAGAATCAATGATGGAGTTGGCAGAGCGATACTTAGGCGAATTAGTCCACCGAGGAATGGCTCAGTTGGAAGAATCAAAGCTGCCTGGAATCGCAAGTTTTAGATCATGTCGCCTTCATCCTCTGATGCGGGACTTGTGCCTGCTTAAGGCAGAAGAGGAAAATTTTCTCAGATATATCAATTATTGTTCTCAAGGAAACAGGCCATTTGATTCGCTATCTTCATCCTCCATTTCCAAACCTCGTCGGCTCGTCATCGATTTGGATGCCAATGATGTCCATAGATATACTCCCCCCAGGAAAGAAATCAGAAAAAGCCTCCGGATGCTTCAATTTGTGGTTAAGGATGGGTACGAGATATGCAATGGTAAGAAGACTTATAAATATGAACTGAAGAACCTTGAGATGCTTCATGTTTTGTCTATTGAAGGCCTAAGTCCTTTAGATTCTCCAAACGTGTTCCACCAGCATCAGAATGGGTGGGAGCTGCCGAAATCAATAGGGAAGTTATACAATTTGAGGTATTTGAGCTTAAAAGATTCTCTATTTCTTAGATTGCCTTCATCTCTTGAGAATTTGAAGTATTTGCAGACCCTTGATTTACGGTTAGCATATAAAGCTGAGGTGAGAATTCCGGATATTTTGTGGAAGATGAAAGAACTGACATCTCTTTATCTGCCCTATCAGATCAAAATGCCATCGCGCAGACTACGCCTTGATGGTTTGCATAGGTTAGAGATACTTGAGAACTTTCGTGATGACATTTGTTACACAGAGGATTTGTTCAAACTTAGTAAACTGCGAGTTCTTGTAGTATACAGATGTTGGGAACTTGAAAACCTGGCAATGATAGCAAATTATGCTCAGAGCAGCATTAGGTTACAACATGTATCTCTCACAACTTCTTGTGATTTCTGTTCAGACAAGGAGAAAGGATTAATGGTTCTAATCCAATTGTTGCTTGGAAGGAACATCCACCATTTGAGAATTTGGTGGGTAAAGTGGAAGTTTCCCACGTTTGAATCCAACAGGTCTTCAAGTCTTTTTGAGTTATTTACTTCTCTTTGGGGCTTAGATGTCCAGAGGAAAGCAATATGTTGGGCGTCGGAGAATTGTCATCGGCCGCAATTTCGGGGACGGCCGATGAGGAAATTTAACTACTTGCCGGCAGATAGTCTCAAGGGAAAAGTGATGATTTATCGGGCCGTTGGAACTCCTCAATTCAAGTATACCGCTCAACTATTTTCTAGACTTGGAAAAATGTTTGCTGCAGCAAGAAACCATTCCTAATAAAAAAAACTCAAGTTCTTACATGGTAGTAAAGCAATGTGCAAATGGAGCTCTGTTTGCTTTATCAAACAATTATCCATTCCCTGTACTTGTTCATATTGATTTTGCATTCTAATTTATATCCTATTGTGTCATGACTTCTTTAAGACTAATAGATCGGCACTATCCCACTTTCTTTCTTCGTATTTTTTTACTTTCGACACAGAACTTTTAATCAACTAGATACTAGGGATTCCTCCAAAAAAGAAAAGTAAAATCTAAAATTAGTATCGTATTAGAGTGAAATTCGATTTTGGTTATTATATTTTTAAAATTATTTTTTTGTCATTAACTTTTGATTTTGTTAAAAATTTGGTAATTCTGTCAACTTCCAGTGTTAATAGGTTGACGGACCATTTTTTCAAGGGTAAAAATGTAAAAACAATATTCCTCCCCAATTTATTTTTTTTCTCCATTTACTATATGAATTATCTCTCCTCCATCCTGCCACTAAATCCACTTCATCTGTCACCGGCTTCTCCCCTACTTCTTCCATCCCGTCGCCCCATCTCCCCTGTTCTCCACCGCCGCCATCTCTCCCACTTCTTCTATGCCGCCCCTCCTAGCCTTGTTTTTAGTGTTTTTAGCCGGGTCGGCTTCTCCCCTACTTCTCATCCCGTCGCCCCGATCTCCCCTCTTCTCCACCGACGCCTTCTCTCCCACTTATTCTCCGCCGCCCCTCCTAGCCCTGTTTTTAGCTGGGTTCAATTGTTTTGTTTCGTTACCCATATTTTCCATTTCAATTTTGGCACCCCTGCCCAAACCTAAATCAATATAGAGGCACAGTTGCATATTTTTCACTCCAGCGAAGATGAAGTGAGCATCAATTTTATTAAATAAATAGTTTTTTCGAGTTTCTTAATTTCCTTAATTGTGTGTTTTCATGGGAATCGGAAGGAGGCTGCCAACAGGACGAGGAATTCAGAAACAGCAACAACCAAACCCAGATGATGAAAATTTACGGAGAGACGGTAAATGTGTAGTTCGAAAAAAAAAACGATGGCAAATATCTGAAGTTTCAGATTGAAAAAAATGAATTCAAAAGCTGGTGGCTAAGTTTGAATTTCAAATGAAAGAAAAAAAAAAAAAAAGAAAGACTGAGAACGGAGAGGGAGAAAGATGGTGGCGGATGGGCTGAAAGTACATTGGATAAAAAATGGAGGAATGGTCAAGTTTAACACACAGATTATGCTTTAATTTTTCATCCACTTCTGCAAATTCTCTAATCACAAAAACTTTAATCAATCATCCAGAGACAATGGAAAGAGAAAGGAGGAGGGGCTTAATGAATGGCTGGAGAGGATGGAATTAGGGCTGAAAGGAGAGGACAATTGAATAGACAAAAATGCCCTTATAAAATATGTCCGTTAACACATTCAACGGATATATTTGATAGTGACTTAAATTTATAACAAAATGTAAAAGTTGATAATAAAAATATAATTTTTAAAATATGATGATTAAAATTCGAATTTTATTATAATGTGATAATTAATTTTAAATTTTATTATTAAAAAAATTAAATATTGGGAAAGTGATATTGGGGGTAGTGTTGTTAAAAAATAAATAAATAAATACTGGGGAAGTGTGAGCATTAGTTTTCCGCCACTTAGGTAAGTACAGACGTATTCAATTATTTTCTAATTGTAAAAAATCAGATTTATTTAGTTAATTTTTTTTTGAAAAGTCTTATTTAATTTTTCTTTTTGAAAAAAAATCCCATAACATAACAAGGGAAAAAAGAAAAAAAGAAAAAAAAAATTTGCACGCGCTTGCTCCCTCCCCAAATAATTGAGTTTGGATACACAAAAAAATGTGTCACAGTTTTCCAGTCAACTTTGGTGGAAAATTCAAGACTTCTGCTTTTCAGAATTATGTGAACAAGAACAGAGCTCCCACATCTCATCCTCAACTCTTCCAAATTAAACTATACACACATAACACAGTTCAGCTCCCATTCATTATCTTCCCAAATGGCCGAGTCTGCCATCTTACTCGCTCTGAAAACAGTAGCTGGTTTGTTAATTGAAGAAGGAAAATTCCTCCATGGTCTGAAAGATGAGGTTCTACAACTTCAAGCAGAACTGGAATGGATGCAATGGTTCCTAAAAGATGCAGATGAAAAATTGATTGAGGACCAAAGGAATATCCAGCAGTGGTTCTTGGGGATTACAGACGTTGCTTATGATGCTCAAGATTTACTTGAGAAATATGCTTCCAACGTTGAATCCAGGTCAACGGATGGAGATTTCCTCCAAATCCTCCGTAGATCTGCTTGCATCTTGAATGACTCCTATACCCGTCACAAGATTGGGTCAGAACTACAAGCTCTTAACAAAAGGATCTTGATTCTCAAAAATAATTTTGTAGCCTATGGGATAAGAGATGTTATGGACAAAGAAGGATCAAGTTCTAGGAAACAACTTTTGAGACGGACATATTCCTTTGTTGAAGAGGAGGATTTTGTTGGGCTGGAGGACGATGTAGATCTGCTTGCGAAACAATTGGTGAGTGAGGATGATGTTAGAGTTGTTTCCATCTGGGGTATGGGTGGATTAGGCAAGACAACCCTTGCCAATAAAGTATATAAGCATGCAAGAGTGAAGCGCTACTTCAATAGATTCGCGTGGATCTGTGTATCCCAACAATGGCAGACAAAGGATATCTTGCAAAGGATAATGATCAAATTTATCCCTGAAAAGAAAGATGAGATTGAAAAACTGTGGAGGGAAGATGAGCTAATCTCACAACTTTACAAAATTCAGCAAGAGAGTAAATGCTTGATAGTTCTTGATGATATATGGACAGAAGAAGCATGGGAATCCATTAAAAATGCCTTCCCGAGTAATGAGAGAGGTAGCAAAATTTTGCTTACTACTCGTAAAAGAGAGGTGGCATTGCACATTGGTCCTGACGGCTTCCACCATGAACCTCGACTTCTAAGCGATGATGAAAGTTGGGATTTGCTTAAAAGAAAGGCACTACGGGAAAGATATGACGAAGGTATGTAATCTTCTCACTTGTACTCATTATTATTTTTGTTGTTGGCATGGAAATTTTTGTGTCTATTTCGGATGCTTGGCCATGCCTTCTAAAAAGTTATTCCCAAGTTCTATATTTTTAATTTCATTACAAAAATTGGTTCTCCTATTTGTTTGTTATATATATTCCTGGTACTGGTTTGCAGCAGGGCCCTGCACTAATATTACTCAGCTGAATGAATTGGAAGAATTAGGAAAGAAAATGGTAAAGTATTGTGGTGGTCTACCGTTAGCTGTGGTTGTTCTTGGTGGGATTCTTTTAGCCAATAATACTTTGAATGGTTGGGCGAAACTGAATGAAGATATCAAATCACATTTATGGAAGCATAAAGGCATTGGGAAAGGAAAAGGTGAATTGGAGAGGATTTTAGCTCTAAGCTACTATGACTTGCCATTCCAGTTGAAACATTGTTTTCTATATTTGGGTGCCTTCCCAGAAGATACTGACATTGATGCGGAAACTTTATGTCAAATGTGGATAGCTGAAGGCATGGTTTTAACAGAAGATCGAGTTGGGGAAGAATCAATGATGGAGTTGGCAGAGAGGTACTTGGGTGAATTAGGACAGCGAGGGATGGTCCAATTCGGAACATTAACTCCTGGGGCTTGGTCTTATTATTATGATATAAGATACAGAAGATCATGTAGGCTTCATGATGTGATGAGGGACCTGTGCCTTCGTAAGGCAGAAGAGGAAAGTTTTCTCAAGTGTATAAATTATTCTTCTGAAGAAAAAGATGCATATGCTTCACTGTCTGAATCTTCCACATGTAAACTTCGTAGACTTGTCATGAATTTGGATTCCGGTGATGTCTGTAGATATGTTCCCCCCAAAAAGGAAATCACAAAGTACGTTCGGATGCTTCAATTTGTGATTAATGGTGAATACGGAGGACGTGTGCCAAAATTGATTAAATCACAGCTGAATAACTTTGAGGTGCTTCATGTTTTGTCTTTTGAAGCTGATTCTGAGTATGGATGGAAGGTTCCGAAAGCAATAGGAAAGCTAATCCATTTGAGATATTTGAGCTTGAAAGGTTCCTACTGCCATGCATTGCCATCGTCTCTAGGGAATTTGAAGCATTTGCATACCCTTGATTTACGAGTAGGAGGCCCGTTTCATATGAGAATACCAAATATTTTGTGGAAGATGAAAGAATTGACATGTTTGTATTTGCCTTTTGATTTGCGGAGGTGCAAGAGAGTACGACTTGATGGTTTGAATGAGTTGGACATACTAGAGAATTTTGATGACAAATATTATTACACAGAAGATTTGTTAAAATTGAATAATTTACGAGTACTTACAATACCCAGATGTGTGGAGTTTGAAAACTTGGAAATGATTGCAAATTATGCAGAGAGTAGCAACAAGTTACAACTGCTATCAATCATAGATATTAGGTGTGATTTGTATTCACAGAAGGAGAAAGGGTTAATTGTTCTAAAACAACTCTTGTTTGGAAGGAACATCCACCATTTGGGTATTTGGGGGCAGTTATGGAAATTTCCAAAATTTGAATCCAACATGTCTTCAAGTCTTGTTGAGTTAGAAATTAAAATTTGTGGTTTGGAAGCAGAGGAAGTAATAAGTGGGACATTGGAGAAACTTGCCCACTTGCGTGTACTCAGATTAAGACATATGTTGGGAAAAGAAATGGTTTTTCATGCCATGGGTTTTCCTCAACTCAGGGAACTCTATCTCTTCGATTTTCCGGACTTGGAGAAATGGGTGGTGGAGGAAGGAGCCATGCCTAATCTTCGTACTCTTGCCTTAGGTGGTTTTCCTAAGTTAGAAGAGATTCCTGATGGTTTTCAATTTCTAGTTAATTTTGAAGAATTACATATTTCAAATATGTCCCAAAAATTCACAGAAATGATCCCAACTACAAATAAAATAAGTCATGTGCCTTTAGTTAGAATCATTGGTTATCATTAGAGAATAATTGATTATTGTAGTTTTAGTTGTTCACTAGTATGTAAAATAAGCATATTAATTCTAATTATAAAATTGTGTATATAAAGTTTAATGTTTGTTATTTGTAGAGATTTCGAATGTAAATCTTACATATTAGAAACAAGTACATAATTGATTATACATTAAAAATGCATTAGGTAATAATACTGCATCATTTTTTACCTTTACCTAGGATTTCATATATTATCATCATCAAAGTTTCTCAGTGAGTTTCAAGGCAAGAGTTGGACAAATTATGTACAAAAAAACCAACAGTGAAACATTTGAACTATTGAATTACTACATAAAGTCGAGAGTTAGCAGGAAATGACAACACAAATTCAAACAGCTCCTTCCCTTCATTAGGAATTTAGGAACAAGTTTGACAACCAGTCCAGTCCAGGTTTTGGTTGGCTTCATGATCTGAAAGGTTCCATTGGAGCTGTTTCCTTAAGAAGAGCACCTGCCTCAATCTCAAAACATTTCGCATTATCTAAAATTGATTTACAGGATTCACCAGCCTCTGGAACATGTTATGTGAACATGATACTACGAGCATGAGTAGTGGCGGAATCAGAAAAATTATAATGAAGGTGCTAGGGGGAGGGGGAGGGCTGGAAGGAGAAGGAGGAGGGAGAGGGAAGAAGAAGGATGAGGAGTTTGGGGCTGATGGGTGCTTGCGGCTGAGCATGAGTATCAATGTGCTTCTAAAGTTTGCAAAGTGGCCGAAGAGCCTTGGAATCAAATTCCAAACAAGCTGGGCAAATAAACTTTCGATCCAATGGAATAATAATACTACAACTCAAAATCAAATAGATCGACAGAAGAACCTGTAAATCTATTTGATTTTGAGCTTCAAACAGGGAAAATTCTATCAAAGCAATATGCTATGCTAAGGGAAAGAAATAGGTAAACACAAGAAGAAAAAATAAAAATGATAATGAAGAAGAATACATATCATTAGTACTCTGTTAAAGGCTCTTTAGTGGTTGCATTGCAAGACAAATAGTCCAACAGAACAAAGGTATCAAAAGTATTACTTTACGTTTACAAGGAACTTTTTTTTGTTTAAAGAGTTTTATTTAGAATTTTTATTTTCAATACAATGTTATTGTTACCAAAAAAAAAAAAACCTTAAATATAATTATAAATTCAGCCTGAGAATTAAAATAAAATTTAAGGATTTAAAGAGAGAATATGAAAAGTTGAGATACCTAGAAAATAAATAAATTAAACTATCCAAGCCCCCCCCCCCCTGGAAAACACCCCGTTTGTTCTTCTTCTTCTCCCTCTCTTTTTCAATTCTCTTTTTCCTCCCAACCCAAAACCCTTAACTCCATTGTTAAACCTTCAAGAAACCTTGGAATTTCCTGCATGCAACCCTTAAACCACCTCAGTAATAAAAATCGTTATAACACTAAAGGAAGTGAGTGAGGGAGGAATTGAAGAGACTTCATCGGTTTGCCGAATTTCAAGAGCAGAAGGAGCAAGGTTTTTATTCCAATCCATCCTCCATTGTGCATCTAAAGGTTCAAGGAGGTGATTTCCTAACCTTTTCAATTTGTTTATTACTAAAATACTATTTTTGTCAAGGTATTAGGCTAGGGTTCTAATTATTGACTTGGTGTGGTTAAATTGATGATGTGACCCTAGGAAGAACATTCCAGTGCTAGTTTGGCTTGCTAGAATATATGTATAGAGATCTTTGCGTTCAGGTCAATGACAATGGAATGTGTATCAAACTAATCAATCTATTCTTTTGGGGGAGGGAGGTGTTGAAATTTTCTTATGGTGCATTTATATGCTGCTGCAGCTATCATGAAGTCTTTTTGTTCTTCAATATTGATGTTAACCAGGTTAGAAGTAAAAGAGCAGTAGTTCTATTAATTGCGGCTGAGTTCAGTAATTCCTATCTCCATGAGGAACACTAAAATTGAATCATTAAGGCTTCCGTTGCCTAAAGAAGTCGGGTAAAAGTACAACAGATTGATTATTTCAAATCATATTAGTAGTGTAACCTGGCTTGTTTTATTATTTTGGTTTGGACTTTTAGAAACTATTTTATTACTTTCATTCATGGTTATTACGCAATAAATCACATTATCAGCAAATCAGTGATAAATTGGCTGGTTTGCTATATTAAGGGCATATCAGCAGAGTGGCTAAACTAACCAATTGTATGAGGAGATTTTCGCATTCTGGACTGTTGCTTCATTACGGTTGGTGGATGAACTCTTGGGCCATCATTTTTTCTTCGTACAGAGCACAGATACTTCTGAAATGAAATTATAATTGCTTTCTAATTTTGATTGGAAAAATGGAGATGTTTGTTCCGCTTCTTCTGTTGGACCCTTACTTGTTCATGGTCTCTTTTGTGCTGTTTCAAGAAGAGATTGTAACTTTGACTAATTACTATTATCGAGGTGCTGAATGGATCATTATAGATATGTTTTCTCTTCGTATTTTTTTTTTTAATTTTCTGAAAGGAAAACTATTGTTATTCTGCTTCATGGAAAGATTTGTAAATTGAATATTTTACCCAATGTTTTTGCTAGATCTGATATTTGGTAGTTGCTTCCAAATCTGAATGCTCAGATAGTCTGTTATGGATCATATGGTGTCTGGACAATTTGGTTTCTTCAAGTGAAAAAAATGAATCCCAAGATTGACGGAACTTTTTTCCTGTTGGCAGCCAAGAATGGTTTTTTTTTTTTTTGGTTTTTCTGTTTTTCTGGTGGTGTCTCTAGATATATATGGTTGTAGTTTTCCCGGATTCTCCGGTTTCCAGATAGTTTTTTAACTGGCAGTACTTTGTGATTGAGCAGATTTGCGTAGGATTGTGGATAAGTTGGAGATTAAGTGATGATCTTTCTTTATGTTCTGTGTCATTTCCTTGTTTCCCATTTCTCAGAATTCATTACACTATGAAGCAGTTTCAGTATGCTATATATGTGGAAACTGTTATAGAAGGTGCTTCTCAAGGGCAAAGCACCTTATACAGAACACAAATGGGCGTGTATTGACGCCCAGGCAAGTCACTTCATGAAACTTCAGAGACCTAGATATTTAAAAAGGAAAAAAAGATAGAAAACTCATTGGAAGTAATCTGCCTCTGGGAGACGGAGGAGCAGGGCGACTTTGATTAATTCTGAAGTTTAGAAATAGCATTTCACTTGGAATAGTACCCAGTTATTGAATGTAAGTGATAGAAAGGGGAGAGAGAATAATTTGACAAAGAGGCAGATGCAGTGGTAAAGAAGGAATGGGATGCAGTATAAAGTAACACATTTGTGAATCATAAAAGATAAAAATGAATGCACTTTAAATGTTTTTATGTTTCTATGGTTAATTTTCGTGTATTATAGTTTTCTCTTTAGCCTTTTCATGCGGTAATCCTGAGGAAAGTACCCAAAGCTATTAATGGCAGTTATTTGCCCTTTTTTCCCTATTTTTTTAGGTTTTTGTTTTATAGCCAAATTTACTGAATCTTTGTACGTTGCATGTACCAATCAATTTGACAACTACATGATAGCTTTCATACTGAGTTATCATAACCATGTACAAACAAGTAAATTTTAATTTCATTAATTCTTAAGAACCCAAACAAAGAATTGGATTGATAATTGATTTCTTATTCATTTCCTCAATATTATTATACAAAAGTCTTGTGAAAAAGTATAGAATGACAATATTTGAACTCCCAATTCATTAGGATTATGATTCTAATTCAATTCCATTATCATCAAACCATGTGGACCCCAATGGATTTTGTTTACTTGTTTGTGCATATGTTTAGCTTGAACCAATTTGCCAATTGCCTTTTTAACAATAGCTAGAAGAAAGTTCAGTGTGAAAGAGCTTGATTTAACTAACATTATTGTGTGCTTTTGCAGCTGAACATCTAAGGTTGGTCGCATTGTGTTCCCTTTGTAGTTTTCTGAATTGATTACTGGGAATTACTAAACGATGACTACGACGGGAAAAGAAGAGCAGCATCAGCGTTCAACAGATAACAATCAAGCAGAAAACCAAGCAAATGTTGGGTGGATGGGAATGATGCAACAACAGTACCGCCGAATGAGAGAAAATGCAGAGACCTATCCTTATGTCTGGGGTTCCTACATTGTCGTGTATGGAGGACGATGTAGATCTTCTTGTGAAACAATTGGTGAGTGAAGATGATGTTAGAGTTGTTTCCATCTGGGGTATGGGTGGATTAGGCAAGACAACCCTTGCCAATAAGGTATATAAGCATCCAAGAGTCAAGCGCTACTTCAATAGATTCGCGTGGATCTGTGTATCCCAACAATGGCAGACAAAGGATATCTTGTAAAGGATAATGATCAAATTTATCCCTGGAAAGAAAGATGAGATTGAAAAACTGTGGAGGGAAGATGAGCTAATCTCACAACTTTTCAAAATTCAGCAAGAGAGTAAATGCTTGATAGTTCTTAATGATATATGGACAGAAGAAGCATGGGAATCCATTAAAAATGCCTTCCCGAGTAACGAGAGAGGCAGTAAAATTTTGCTTACTACTCGTATTAGAAAAGTGGCATTGCACATTGGTCCTGATGGCTTCCACCACGAACCTCGACTTCTAAGCGATTATGAAAGTTGGGATTTGCTCAAAAGAAAGGCACTACCAGAAAGATATGATGAAGGTATGTGATCTTCTCACTTTTACTTAGTATTTTTTGTTGTTGTTGGCATGGAAATTTTTGCATCTGTTACCGATTCTTGGGCATGACTTATAAAAAATTATTCCAAAGTTCTACATTTTAACCTCATTGAAATAATTATCGGTGCTCCTATTTGTTATACGTACCTGGTACTGGTTTGCAAATTACGTAGGAAGCCTTTAATTATTTGATCACTCGAACAGGGGACTGCAATAATACTCAGCTGAATGAAGTGGAAGAATTAGGAAGAAAATGGTAAAGTATTGTGGTGGTCTACCATTAGCAGTGGTTGTTCTTGGTGGGATGCTTTTAGCCAATAATACTTTGAATGGTTGGGCGAAAGTGAATGAAGATATCAAATCATATTTATGGAAGCAGAAAGGCATTGGGAAAGGTAAAGGTGAATTGGAGAGGATATTAGCTCTAAGCTACTATGACTTGCCATTCCAGTTGAAACCATGTTTTCTATATTTGGGATCCTTCCCAGAAGATACTGACATTGATGTGGAAACTTTATATCAAAAGTGGATAGCAGAAGGCATGGTTTTAAGAGAGGATAGAGTTGGGGAAGAATCGATGATGGAGTTGGCAGAGAGATACTTGGGTGAATTAGAACAGCGAGGGATGGTCCAATTGCAAACATTACCTCTGCCTTTAAATTATTATTCCTCAAGATACAGAAGAACATGTAGGCGTCATTATATGATGAGAGACTTGTGCCTGCGTAAGGCCGAAGAGGAAAGTTTTCTCAAGTGTATAAATTATTCTTCTCAAGAAAAAGGTCCATACGGTTCAATGTCAGAATCTTCTACATGTAAACTTCGTAGGCTTGTCATCAATTTGGATTCCAGAGATGTCTGTAGTTATGTTCCCCCCAAAAAAGAAATCACAAAGTACATTCGGATGCTTCAATTTGTGGTTAATGGTATCTATGAAGGACGCATAGCAAAGACGATTAAATCTCTATTGAACAACTTTGAGATGCTTCATGTTTTGTCTATTGAAGGCCTATGTCCCCGTAATTATTATAGGAAGTCCCTCATATATTGGTATCGGCTGAAGCTTCCGAAAGCAATGGGAAAGCTAATCCATTTGAGATATTTGAGCTTGAAAGGTTCCTACTTCCCTACATTGCCATCATCTCTTGGGAATTTGGAGCATTTGGAAACCCTTGATTTACGGTTAGGAATTAAGGTTAAACTCACAATACTGAATTTACTGCGAAAGATGAAAAAATTGACATGTTTGTATTTGCCTCTTCAATTGAAGAGTGAATTCGGTAACAAGGTGCGGTTGGATGGTTTGAATAGTTTAGAGATACTAGAAAACTTTAATGATAAATTTTGTTACACAGAGAATTTGATGAAATTGAAGAATCTTCGAGTGCTTATAATAAATGTTTGTCAGAAGTTTGATAATTTGGAAATGATTGCAAATTATGCAGAGGGTAGCAACAAGTTAAAACTGCTATCAATCGTGAAGATTCAGTGTGATTTCTATTCACAAAAGGAGAAAGGGTCAAGGGTTCTAAAACAGCTCTTGTTTGGAAGGAACATCCACCATTTGAGTATTCAGGGGCAGTTATGCGAATTTCCAACGTTTGAATCCAACATGTTTTCAAGTCTTGTTGAGTTAAATATTTGGGGTTGTGGGTTGGATGCAGAGGAAGTAATATGTGGGACATTGGAGAAATTCACCCACTTGCGTAAACTCTGGTTACATAATTTCAGGGGAAAAGAAATGGTTTTTCATGCCAAGGGTTTTCCTCAACTCAGGAGACTCGTTCTCAACAATTTCAAAGAATTGGAAAGATGGGCGGTGGAGGAAGGAGCCATGCCTAATCTTCGAACTCTTTCCCTCCATGATTTTCCTAAGTTGGAAGATATTCCTGATAGTTTACGATTTCTAATTAATCTTGAAGAATTAGACATTTCAAAAGTGTCTCGGGAATTTAAAGAAAGGATTCGGACTACAAATAAAATAAGTCATCTGCCTTTGGTTTTAATTGATTATAAACCATTGTCATTTAGGAACAATTAATTATTGTATTTTCAATTCTTCATTACTATTTGTATGTAAAAGAAGGATCTTAATTCAAATTACAAAAATGTGTATATAAAGTTTAATGTTTGTTATTTGTAGGGATTTTGAAAGTAAATCTTAGTACATTAATATGCTGCATCATGTTTTCTCTTTACCTAGGATTTCTACCATCATCAAAGTTTCTCAATGTGTTTCAAAGCAAGAGTTAGGACAAATTATGTACAGAAAACAAAGACAACAACGCAACATCTAAACTATAAAATGAACTACACAGAGTTCAGAGTTAGCAGAAAATGAGAAAACAAATTCCAACAGGTCCTTCCCTCGATTAGGAATTTAGGAAAATGTTTCTCAACCTAATATGTCTTTCTTCACAACCTATAAAACAGCAGGTAACAATCATAGGTTATGTGGATGATTCCTATTCGCACAAGGAGCAATGGTTAAGGGTTCTTAAACAACTGTTGTTTGGAAGGAACATCTGCCATTTGAGTATTTGGGGGAAGTTTTGGGAATTTCCAAAATCTGAATCCAACATATATTTAAATCTTGTGGAGTTAGAATTTAATAATTGTCCTGGCATGCAGAGGAAGTAATATGCCAGACGTTGGAGAAACTTACCCACTTGCGTCTACTTGTGATACGTCTTATGTGGGGAGAAGAAATGGTTTTTCATGCCATGGGTTTTCCTCAACTCAGAGAGCTTCATCTCAACCATTTCCCAGACTTGAAAAAGGAAGGAGCCATGCCTAATCTTCGTACTCTTACCTTGCGTGATTTTTCTAAGAAAAGATTCCTGATGGTTTACGATTTGTAGTTAATTTTGAAGAATTACATATTTCAGAAATATCTCATAAATTTTTAGAAATGATCCAGAGTACGGACGAGATAAGTCATGTGCTTTAGTTACAATTGATAAGAAACCATTGTCATTTTAGAACAATCAATTATTGTATTATATTCTCAGTTGTTCACCAGCATTTGCATGTAAAAGAAGTATCTTAATGCTAATTATAAAATTGTATATAAAATGTAGTGTTTCTTACTTTATAGTGATTTCGGATGTAAAAGTGAACAAGTACATAATTGATAAATACATTAAAAATGCATTATATAATACTACTGCATCATTTTTTCTCCAGAATTACTAGTTACTGTCCCAGTACTTTTCCTATACCGTCATAATTTAGACTAAAATGCTCCTCCTATAATATATTCTCTCTCCCTCCCCCTTTTAAGTAAAAGAACAATTTTGTCAAAATCTATGAACTATCGCCCTAAAAAGTGAGGCGGTAACTAGTAACCCCTTTTTTCACTTTACCTAGCATTTCATCATCAAAGTTCCTGAGTGTATTTCAAGGCAAGAGATGGACAAATTACGTACGAAAACAAAGACAACAGTGCAACATCTGAACTATTGATTGAACTACACAAAGTCCAGAGTTAGCAGAAAATGAGGAAACAAATTTGAACGGAGCTTTCCCTGGATTAGGAATTTAGGAATGGAGCAAGAACCAAGGTCGACACATTTTGGCAGCTTCTTGCACAGATGCCCCAGCTTCATTTTTATAGATCATAGCAATCTGTGGCCCAACTGCTGCAAAACATGGTTGTGTTCAATGTTCAAAACTGCTGTTCGAATTTGGCAGATTGAAATGAGTTGATTTTGGAAGAATTTAGATCCAGTGTATACAATTGATGGTTTAGCTATGATTTGGGTAAATTCATACTGTTCAGCAAATGCTTGATATTTGATTGACTCATACAAAATATAAAGGATATGTGATATTAAGGAACTCAAATTATTACAAATTTATGAACAATTTCTCATTTTTTATTTGTGAAAGAAAAATTATTATTTTAAAATTTATGAAAGATTCTTTTTTTAATGTTTTATTTGTGAGAGAATGACAATAAATTTTCAATAATGTAAAAGATATTATTTTTTTAATCTTTAAATAATAAAAGAAATTATTTGATAATTGGACGGGCCAAATAATCCCAAGCGAAACAGAATAAGACAGAAGAAAAAAATTAAAAAAAAAAAGAAAAAATTGCAAATTTAGTCAATACTTTTAGTAGTAGATTTAGTTTGATATTTAACAAATTTATTGTTAAATTTTACTATTCATGACACATTTAGTGTTAGTAATAATTTTTTTTTAATAAAAAGTGTATTTGAAACCTACGATAACGTGATAATTCATATGTCATAAAATTTGTTACATAAATTAAATGAATCCCCGTAGTTTAGAGATTTACGAAATTACAATTTAACCGTTAAATATTAAAATAAATTGTTATATGACTAAATCTGTTGTGAATGACCAAATTTAACACTAAATTTGTTGACTATCAAACATTTATAACTAAATCTTTTACTAAACCATACTATATAACTAAATTTGCATTTTTTTCAAAAAAAAAAAAAACATCCAAAAATAAAACCTCAAGTCAACTGTGTGTGCTCCCCACACGGTGAAAAATGAACACTAAACACGTTAGCGTGTGGAAAATTTGAACAAGTAATATTTATTATTCATTCAGTTGCTTCAAAAAGTATAAAACCAAAGACTACACAATTCAGCTGAGGCAATTCATAAATTATCTCCAAAATATCATTCCCAGATGGCCGAGTCTGCCATATCACTTACTGTGAAAACAATAGGTAGTTTGTTGATTGAAGAAGGAAATTTCCTCCATGGTGTGAAGGATCAGGTTCTGCAACTTCAACGAGAACTGGAATGGATACAATGGTTCCTAAAAGATGCAGATGCTAAAATGATTTATAATGAAGAGGAAAGGAATATCCAACCATGGATCTTGGGATTTAAAGATGTTGCTTATGATGCTGGAGATTTACTTAAGAAATATTCTTTCAAAGTTGGATCCAGAAGGAGGGATGGAGGGTTCCTCGAAATCCTCAGTAGATCCGCTAGCATCATGAATGACTCCTATCTCCGACACACAATTGGGTTAGAAATACAAGGTCTTAACACAAGGATCTTGATTCTGAAGAATAATTTCCAAGCCTATGGCGTAAGGCATATAATGGAGAAAGAAGGCTCAAGTAGGCGGAGTACATATTCCTTTGTTGAAGATGAGAATTTTGTTGGATTGCAGGACGATGTGAATATTCTTGTGAAACATTTGGTGAGTGGAGATCGCGTTAGAGTTGTTTCCATTTTCGGCATGGGTGGATTAGGGAAGACAACTCTTGCCAATAAGGTATATAATCATCCAAGTGTGAAGCGCTGTTTTAGTAAATTCGCCTGGATTCGTGTATCCCAACAATGGCGGTCAGAGGATATTTTGCGGCAGATAATGAACAAACTTGTCCCTGAAAAGAGAGAAGATTGGAGCAGCAGTACTGAAGATGAGCTAATCACGCAAATCTGCGAAATTCAGAAAGAGATGAGATGCTTGATTGCTCTTGATGATGTTTGGAGTGAAAATGTTTGGAAATTCATCAAAAATGCCTTCCCAGCAGCTACGCAGCAGGGAGGTAGCAAAATTTTGATCACTACTCGCAAAAGAGAAGTGGCATTGCGCGTCGGTCCTCATGGCTTCCACCATCAACCGCGGCTCCTAAGCGAGGATGAGAGCTGGGATTTGCTCCGGAGAAAGACAATACATGAAAGAAATCTTGAAGGTTTGTTATATTCTCACATCTTCATCTTTGTTATTGTTGAATTTCATTACATTCCACATTTGATAGTTAATGACACGGTAGGAGGGTAGGTAAGCCAATGCACTGCCACGTTATATAATTGATTTATTTGATTGATTTATTTTAATAATAAGGTAACCAAACTCATGGTCTGCCTTGTCCGATAAGGCTTATAAGACTATTTTTTATTATAAAAAAAAATGTAATATTCGTTCCGCTGTTTTTAATATGAAAAAAAAAACATTAATGTTTTCAGACATCAGACATTTTTGTGGTTATAGTAATCAGTAATCCTATTTGTTTACCATATTACTACGATTGATATTTATGGTTTGCAAAGTAGGAGCCTTTGTTTACAAACTATACTTTGACACTTGACACAGGGCATTGGATGAACACAAACCTGAATGAACTGGAAAGATTAGGGAAAAATATGGTCAAACATTGTGCTGGTCTACCATTGGCAGTGATTGTTCTTGGGGGAATTCTTTCTAGCATTAATACTTTGAGGGGGTGGGAGACTGTGCATCAAAATACAAAATCTTATTTGTGGAATTACAAAAGCATCGGAAGAGATAAAGGTGATTTAGAAAGGATTTTAGCTCTCAGCTACCATGACTTGCCATTCCAGTTGAAACCATGTTTTCTATATTTGGGATTCTTCCCCGAAGATATTGACATTGATGCCACAACTTTATATCAATTGTGGATTGCTGAAGACATGGTTTTACGAGAAGATCGAGTTGCAGAAGAATCAATGATGGAGTTGGCAGAGCGATACCTAGGCGAATTAGGCCACCGAGGAATGGTTCAGTTGGAAGAATCAAAGCTGCCTGGAATCGCGAGTTTTAGATCATGTCGCCTTCATCCTCTGATGCGGGACTTGTGCCTGCTTAAGGCAGAAGAGGAAAATTTTCTCAGATATATCAATTATTGTTCTCAAGGAAACAAGCCATTTGATTCGCTATCTTCATCCTCCATTTCCAAACCTCGTCGGCTCGTCATCGATTTGGATGCCAATGATGTCCATAGATATACTCCCCCCAGGAAAGAAATCAGAAAAAGCCTCCGGATGCTTCAATTTGTGGTTAAGGATGGGTACGAGATATGCAATGGTAAGAAGACTTATAAATATGAACTGAAGAATCTTGAGATGCTTCATGTTTTGTCTATTGAAGGCCTAAGTCCTTTAGATTCTCCAAACGTGTTCCACCAGCATCAGAATGGGTGGGAGCTGCCGAAATCAATAGGGAAGTTATACAATTTGAGGTATTTGAGCTTAAAAGATTCTCTATTTCTTAGATTGCCTTCATCTCTTGAGAATTTGAAGTATTTGCAGACCCTTGATTTACGGTTAGCATATAATGCTGAGGTGAGAATTCCGGATATTTTGTGGAAGATGAAAGAACTGACATCTCTTTATCTGCCCTATCAGATCAAAATGCCATCGCGCAGACTACGCCTTGATGGTTTGCATAGGTTAGAGATACTTGAGAACTTTCGTGATGACATTTGTTACACAGAGGATTTGTTCAAACTTAGTAAACTGCGAGTTCTTGTAGTATACAGATGTTGGGAACTTGAAAACCTGGCAATGATAGCAAATTATGCTCAGAGCAGCATTAGGTTACAACAAGTATCTCTCACAACTTCTTGTGATTTCTGTTCAGACAAGGAGAAAGGATTAATGGTTCTAATCCAATTGTTGTTTGGAAGGAACATCCACCATTTGAGAATTTGGGGGGTAAAGTGGAAGTTTCCCAAGTTTGAATCCAACAGGTCTTCAAAAATGGAGCTCTGTTTGCTTTATCAAACAATTATCCATTCCCTGTATTTGTTCATATTGATTTTGCATTCTAATTTTTATCATATTGTGTCGTACTGACTCTATTCCTGACTTCTTTAAGGCTAATAGAACAGCACTATCTTACTTTCTTTTTTTCTATTTCTTTAGCTTCGACACAGAACTTTTAATCAACTAGATACTGGATATTCTTCGAAAAAAGAAAAGAAAAATTTAAAATTAGTATCGTATTAGAGTGAAATTCGATTTTGATTATCATACTTTTAAAATTATTTTTTTATCATTAACTTTTGATTTTGTTAAAAATTTGGTAATTCTGTCAACTTCCAGTGTTAATAGGTTGACGGACCATTTTTTCAACTGGGCTGCTATTTGTAGCTCAGTTTTGCTATTTGTAGCTCAAAAAAATTGATGAAATGACAAAATTGCCCTTAAAATCAGAAAATGTGAAAATGCAATGAAAAATCGGACCCAATGTGCGAAATAATTTTAAAAAATCGGACCCAATTTGCGAAAAACTGTGGAAAAATCACCTACAATGCGTGAAAGAACATGCAAAAATCGCCACACTTATCCGAAATTTCGAGCAAAAATCGCCCAGGGCATCCGATTTTTGACTGAAAAATCGGATAAGTGTGGCGATTTTTGCCCAGAAATTCGCCTAACTCATCCGATTTTTCAGTCAAAAATCGGGAAATGCAGGCGATTTTTGGCCGAATTTATGTTCTTATATTTGTCTGCAAACCTTACAAAATCATAAGTCATTTCAGATTTTCTAAGCAAAACTCTCTCAGACCAACGAAAAAATTTTGCAAAAAATCGCACGTAATGGAAGCAGGCGGATCTCAACCGCCACAGCGTCCCGGGAAGGGGAAAGGATTATACAGCAAGGTAAAAAGCGTAAAATTTCGTTTAAATTTTTGAATTTCGCGTAGAAATTCGCACCTGATGTGCGAATTATAAGGAAAAATTCGCACTTGATGTGCGAATTCTTTGGGAAAATTCGCACCTCATGTGCGAATTTTACCATAAAATTCGCACATCAGGTGCGAATTTTCAAAAAAATAATATTTTATATTTGTTTTGTATTAATTTTAAATATTATTTATATTTTGCATGTTTCTAAATTATTATTCGGACTTTCTTGTAGGTTGCGGGGAAGTCTCTCCCGCGACAGCGGCCCACTGCTTTAGGAAGAAGAAAGCAGCGAGACATCTCCCTACACATATGCTGGTAGATGAGGACTCCGATCAGGAGGAGCAGCCTTTCGTTGGCGGCGAGGAGTTTCCGTCGTCATCAGGACACGATGAGGAGCCCCCACGAGGTAAGTTTTAAATTTAACAGTAATATCATGTATATTTTTTGATTTCTATTATTTAATATCTGAAGTGTATTCGTGATTATAATTATTTGTTTAATTTGATTATATGATCATAAGTTGTTATTTAAATTACAGTATTCAATTTTTATTATTTGAGGTAAATTGATTATATGATTATGTGTTGATATTATATGATTAAATTATTGAATGTTTTGGTTTTATGTTTTTTTAAATAAGTTTATTTATATTAAATAATTTTTGAAATTAGTTACGAATAAGCGTGGGCGCAGCGATACGTCTTGGCTTGTTACTGAGGCGTGTACGGGTGGCCCTATTGATGGGTCAGTCATACCTAGTTGGAAGGGCCATGTGGCCTATAGGTATAGACAGGACGGCGATGAGGGTGAGGAGGCCGTAGCACCTAGGGTGGCCCTGAGAATCCAAAATAGGGCAGGGGTATGTGAGCGGTTAGTATCTTGGTATGCGGCGATGCCAGATGACTGGCAGCTATTGTTGCGCGCCACCGGTTTATCTCACCTGCCATACATTATGCACACGTCCATTGATGCCCCACTGATTTGTGCATTTATTGAGCGATGGCAGCCGGATACGAACACGTTTCATCTCCCCGTTGGTGAGATGAGTATACTCCTGCACGACGTGTGGGAGATACTTCGTATCCCAGTGGATGGTAGTATGCTCGCCGACTGTACTGACAAGTCAGTGATTTGGAGCCTGTGCAGAGATTTGCTCCTGGTGTCTGAGAGGGACGGGGAGTGGATGGCGAGCCACAGCGATGGTGGTGTACTCGTTGATTACGTGTTTAAGAGGCGGTCATCTTTAGAGACGGACAGTATGCACCTGTCTCGTGATTTGGAGGGTTGGTTGTGATTAGCTATTGGTTCTACTCTTTTTGTTGACAAGAGTTCCAATAGGATTAAACCACAGCATCTTGTGCATATTAGGGGACAGTTGCATACTGTGCAGCAGCATGCTTGGGGTACCTCTGCATTAGCCTACTTGTATAGACATTTAGGAAAGGCTAGTAGAGGTTCTTGCAGCGGGATGGCGGGTTGTATGACGCTACTACAGGCATGGATTTACGAGTATTTTCCAGCATTCAGACCGCATTCTGTGCCGATGCCTGATGATCCACATACCCCGCGCGCTGCTATGTGGACCGTTGGACCCCGACAGGGCAGCGCTTCCCGTCTCCAGAGGTACCGGCATGCCCTTGACCACTTACGACCGGAGGAGGTATGTTAAAATATATTTGTAGATTTTAGAAATAAATGTTTATGCTAAATTGTAAATATGTAATAAATATCTGACAATAATTTTATATATTACAGGTGACATGGACCCCATACGGTCAGTTTCCGCACGTACGCACCCCGATCACCACTTACAGGGGGTTGATCGCATGTGGTGGTGAGGTCGAGCCGTACATGCCAGATAGGTGCGTGCGTCAGTTGGGATACGTGCAGGATATCCCATTCGACATCTTCCGTCCGAAGACAGCGTTTCGGCCATACAGTGGTGGTTATAGTGTGGACTACGACTTGGAGTTCGCCAAGAGTTTATGGCGGGCAGCACGTCTTTCTAGTTTACGTCTGGAGGGCTTGTAGCATGCTGATATTCCCGGCGCAGTTACACACGATTACCTTACATGGTATCGCCAGCACTCCCACCCGTATCTGTTCATTGATGGCCCCCCCGCTGACGATGGTGGAGTTCCGCCGCGAACCAACACAGAATATGTAAGTATTTTTTTTAACATAATTTGATTAATAATAGTGTTATATTGTTATAGAATAAGTGCACTTAATCATTGCAATTTATATTGTTATAGAATAAGTGCACTTAATCATTGCAATATATTGTCTTTGTAGTGGGTGAGCCGATTTACGCATTTCGGTGAGGACTGTGTACAGATCTTCAGAGATGCTGGGTTAGCACGGACTGAAGAAATGGAGGCTAGGTTGAGGGCGGAGATAGATAGGTGGAATTTAGCTGGGTGATTGTATCAGATTACTATATATATATATATTTTTTATTTAGGTTGTGATGCTATGAGGATTCTGTTATGTTATATTTTACCTGTTTAATCCTTTTTTAGTTGTTTGGTATTTCATTTAGCCATGTTTAACGTTTAATGCTCTTATGAAATTAAAATTGAAAAATTAAATAAATGACAATTATTAAAAGAACAATGTAATTTTCAAAACAAAGTGCAATGGCTAAAAAAAAAATCATGGTCCACAAATCATGTCCCAATGGTCCAGCCTATTTTTAAATTCATCAGATGCTGCAAATATAGCCATAGCCTCATCGCAGTGATGCCTCCACAACAATGCCAACGAAGGTACAGGACAGTCACCAGTCAAACTGACATGAACGAAATGATTACTACGTACGTGGGCAATGGCTATCTGACGAGATGGTCTGGCGCTACCACGTAACTGCCGCAAAGGTAAAATGGAGAAACAGCAACCTCGAGCAAGACTGAGGTGGATTACCAAGGCGTTTGCATAAGTGGCGATAGCAAATAAGTCCGTTGGGGTGATCATCCAGCCAGCAAAAGGACATGGTGATGAAAAATGATTCAATCGACCAATTGCCCAAGCAATAGGATCTGCGTCGGCTTCAATAAGAGCCAGTGGTAGACATGCACCGAGGAGCGGTCTGTAAGTATCCTGATGCATAAGAATCTCTCCAATAGATGCATTTCAGACCGTCTCCCATTCATTCTCATTGCCATACAGACCGTGTGCAACAGCGCAAAATCCGCAATTGCCATCTGCCTCTATGTCCGTAATGCCATTGCAGAAAGGATGGACATAATGTGGAATCATGGGGATACTCTCACTGTCCGCTCTAACTACAAATTGGAATATAAACACGTAATAGTAATTTTTAGTCTTATAGAAAAATTAAAGTAACCAATCAATATAAATTCAAAAAAAAGAAAAAAACATAGATTACCTTCCTCGAATTGCAACGATCTCTGAGAAGATCTCCTGGATGCATTACTGCGTCTTGAACCTTTCTCGCGAGCGCTCAGCTCGCGCCGCACGGATTCATGTAATCTTGGTCTACCCCTTGATGTTGACAAAATGGCTGGTTTGAACACACTTGCATTGTCAGGATTAAGCGACGCATTCATCTTGACAATCAGACCTCGCATGACCACGCGTTGACTATTCTCGAATTTAGGAACGATTTCCTCGCGGAAGTATCTGTTAAAAAATTAATTACAACAAATTTAAATTATTTATATAAATGTATGTTAATAAATCATAACACCCTAAAATAAAATACATAATGTAAATCTTACTTAAGTTCTGCAGAGATTGTGTTCGAATACACTTCAGATGTCTCAATCGTTAACGCTTCCAAAACTCGTGCACCATTTCAACGGTGATCGTGTCGTGCGATTCCTTCAACTTCCAAATGTCACAGGCACAAGGAATCCCATGCGTGGCCTTGCAGACACATCCACAGCTCTCGAACAAGTCATTACCCAACTTGGTAATCCTTTCAACTTGTTCGCTGATTAACTCCAAACAATAGTGAGACACATGGCCATTCAATAATTCATACGGGAAACACATAGCCATGTTTTCTTGGAAATGCATGCCTCAAGCGTTTCCCTAAAAATACATCAATAAAGTCAAAGGTACATAAATTAAATAAATAACGTAAAAAGCGAATTAATCTAAGTAATAAAAGTACATTATCTGTGATAACTGGTAATTGGCGTGGTCGTCAATCACCCCAAATAGCGTGTCAAGTGAATGTGTGCCAGCATTCATCCAATCCTTCAGTGCAGCATGCGTACTCTCCACTCTGTTACTGCTAGTATTGCCAAAGTGCAGAATTTTGTTTGTCCAAGCCCTACAAAACATCTCTTTATAGGCCAGCCACGTCCTCTCCAAGTAGACAACAACAGAGCCAGCAACTGAAGAATAACCATTCTTCAACCGCTGCAGTAACACTTCATACTCTTCAATTGTTGCCGCATTAACAATTCCCTTCCAAAGCTTTTTTATTGCTTTTTTTCTATCACCCTCACCAACAAGCTTTTTCAACTGATTATCAACATCACGGTTGATATGCCACAAACACAGCAGGTGGTGTGATCCAGGAAAATGATCCCTTATAGGATCCATCAACGCCATCTCTCGATCAGAAACAATAGCACTAGGAACATTTTCAACATCCAACAGCCCTCTCAATTGTTCAAACACCCAATCATAACTAATTTTTTTCTCATCTCTCAAAAGGGCACATGCAATATTAAAATTCTTGTTGGAAGGAGTCATACCTATAATCTGAAAGAGTGGCATCTTGTACTTGTTGGTCTTGTATGTTGCGTTCACCACAATCACCCAATAATATCTGTTCAACAACTGGATTGACCTTGGATGCGCTATGAATGCATGTGTGATAACATCTGTGCCCTCTTCTGTCAAAACTTTTACATAGTAATGCTTCTCCTCGGCGTAATGAACAAATTGCTGCGCAATATTTCTACCCTCAAACTTTGCTCTCCTGTCATCAGCTTTAAGATTGTTTAGCTGTCTCACTGTCACATTATCTTCAGGATGCGTCTCAGCAAGATGATTCCTAATCAATTTTGGCTTCATATTTGCATTGTTCAAAGTCCTAGCAACCTGCCTTGCTCCATCACTCATGCAGCTGAGCTGCCTGTGACCCTCTGGATACACTATAGCAGTGTGATTGTGCATTGAATTCACACCTGGTGTAACTCTGACCCACCAACCATTATCCTTCACCTCCTTGCAAAATAACTTGAACCTGCACTTACATCCTCGTCGGCTGGTGTTCTTCCTCTGTTGTGGGAGAGGCCCTTGTTCAACCGGATCTCGGAATCTGTTGCAACGATATGTGACCGATTTTCCATTGTTACCCCTCCCCACTTTAATCAGCTCGAAGCGAAATGTAAGAGCCAATTCCGAATAATAAGTATATGCTTGTTCTTCAGTTGGAAAAAAACCAAGACACTGAAACTCGTGACTCAAATCCCTCTGAAGGTCTGGCAATCCATTTGGATCCAGCGTCATTAATCAAATTAAAACTAAAAATAAGTAATTACATAAACAATTAAAACATGTAAGTTTAAAAAATTAGATCAAAATATTTATTTTAATATAAAAAATCGCACCTAATGTGTGATTCTTTACATATAAATCGCGCACAATGTGCGAGATTTATATAAAAAATCACCTACAATGTTGGAAACATTTGGGAAAAATCGCCTGCAATGTCCGATTTTCCACACAAAAATCGCCTGGAATGTGCGAATTGTGTTGGAAAAATCGCACATTCCAGGCGATTTTTCCCAAAAACTTCACCTACAATTGGCGAACTTTCAACAAAAAATCGCTTAATCAGGGCGATTTTTCCCTAGTACTTCAGCAATTACGGGCGATTTTAACTACTAAAATTGCAAAATATGTGCGATTTTTAAAGCAGTATGCAAAAAATTATACAAAAGTATTAAATTCGTACCATATTTGCGTATATTTTGAAGTAGACGCTATCCCAAATTAACCCAAATCTGTGTTCCAATTTGCTTCTGCGATTTTGAACGTTTTTTTGAACGGTTTTGAATGGTTTTGTTCGATTTTTGAAGGAGTTTTGTCTGTTTTCATATGTATTTTGAATTGCCCTTATTCATATGTTAAGGGCAATTTTGTCATTTCATTTTTTTTTTTAGCTACAAATAATAAATTTGAGTTACAAATAGTAAGATCCTTTTTTCAAGGGTAAAAATGTAAAAACAATATTCCTCCCCAATTTATTTTTTTTCTCCATTTACTATATGAATTATCTCTCCTCCATCCTGCCACTAAATCCACTTCATCTGTCACCGGCTTCTCCCTTACTTCTTCCATCCCGTCGCCCCATCTCCCCTGTTCTCCACCGCCGCCATCTCTCCCACTTCTTCTATGCCGCCCCTCCTAGCCTTGTTTTTAGTGTTTTTAGCCGGGTCGGCTTCTCCCCTACTTCTCATCCCGTCGCCCCCATCTCCCCTCTTCTCCACCGACGCCTTCTCTCCCACTTATTCTCCGCCGCCCCTCCTAGCCCTGTTTTTAGCTGGGTTCAATGGTTTTGTTTCATTACACATATTTTCCATTTCAATTTTGGCACCCCTGCCCAAACCAAAATCAATATAGAGGCACAGTTGCATATTTTTCACTCCAGCGAAGATGAAGTGAGCATCAATTTTATTAATTAAATAGTTTTTTCGAGTTTCTTAATTTCCTTAATCGTGTGTTTTCATGGGAATCGGAAGGAGGCTGCCAACAGGACGAGAATTCAGAAACAGCAACAACCAAACCCAGATGATGGAAATTTACGGAGAGACGGTAAATGTGTAGTTCGAAAAAAAAAACGATGGCAAATATCTGAAGTTTCAGATTGAAAAAAATGAATTCAAAAGGTGGTGGCTAAGTTTGAATTTCAAATGAAAGAAAAAAAAAATAAAAGAAAGACTGAGAACGGAGAGGGAGAAAGATGTGGCGGATGGGCTGAAAGTACATTGGATAAAAAATGGAGGAATGGTCAAGTTTAACACACAGATTATGCTTTAATTTTTCCTCCACTTCTGCAAATTCTCTAATCACAAAAACTTTAATCAATCACCAAGAGACAATGGAAAGAGAAAGGAGGAGGGGCTGAATGAATGGCCGGAGAGGATGGAATTAGGGCTGAAAGGAGATGACAATTGAATAGACAAAAATGCCCTTACAAAATATGTCCGTCGACACATTCAACGGATATATTTGATAGAGTGACTTAAATTTACATCAAAATGTAAAAGTTGATAATAAAAATATAATTTTTAAAATATGATGATTAAAATATGAATTTTATTATAGTGTGATAATTAATTTTAGATTTTATTATTAAAAAAAAACTAAATACTGGGGAAGTGATATTGGAGAAGTGTTGTTAAAAAAAAATAAATAAATAAATACTGGGGAAGTGTGAGCATTAGTTTTCCGCGACTTAGGTAAGTACAGACGTATTCAATTATTTTCTAATTGTAAAAAATCAGATTTATTTAGTTAATTTTTTTTTAAAAGTCTTATTTAATTTATTTTTTTGAAAAAAAATCCCAAAACATACCAAGGGAAAAAAGAAAAAAAGAAAAAAAAAAATTTGCACGCGCTTGCTCCCTCCCCAAATAATTGAGTTTGGATATTTTTAAAAAATGTGTCACAGTTTTCCAGTCAACTTTGGTGGAAAATTCAAGACTTCTGCTTTTCAGAATTATGTGAACAAGAACAGAGCTCCCACATCTCATCCTCAACTCTTCCAAATTAAACTATACACACATAACACAATTCAGCTCCCATTCATTATCTTCCCAAATGGCCGAGTCTGCCATCTTAGTCGCTCTGAAAACAGTAGCTGGTTTGTTAATTGAAGAAGGAAAATTCCTCCATGGTCTGACAGATCAGGTTCTTGAACTTCAACGAGAACTGGAATGGATGCAATGGTTCCTAAAAGATGCAGATGAAAAATTGATTGAAGACCAGAGGAATATCCGACAGTTGATCTTGGGAGTTAAAGACGTTGCTTATGATGCTGGATATTTGCTCGAGGACTATGCCTTCAAAGTTGGATCCAGGAGGAGGGATGGAGGTTTCGTCGGGATCCTTAGTAGATCTGCTTGCATCTTCAATGACTCCTATCCCCGTCACAAGATTGGGTCAGAAATACAAGCTCTAAACAAAAGGATCTTGAGTCTCAAAAATAATTTTATAGCCTATGGCATAAGAGATGTTATGGAGAAAGAAGGCTCAAGTTCAAGGAAACAACTTTTGAGACGGACATATTCCTTTGTTGAAGAGGAGGATTTTGTTGGGCTGGAGAACGATGTAGATCTGCTTGCGAAACAATTGGTGAGTGAGGATGATGTTAGAGTTGTTTCCATCTGGGGTATGGGTGGATTAGGCAAGACAACCCTTGCCAATAAAGTATATAAGCATGCAAGAGTGAAGCGCTACTTCAATAGATTCGCGTGGATCTGTGTATCCCAACAATGGCAGACAAAGGATATCTTGCAAAGGATAATGATCAAATTTATCCCTGAAAAGAAAGATGAGATTGAAAAACTGTGGAGGGAAGATGAGCTAATCTCACAACTTTTCAAAATTCAGCAAGAGAGTAAATGCTTGATAGTTCTTGATGATATATGGACAGAAGAAGCATGGGAATCCATTAAAACTGCCTTCCCGAGTAATGAGAGAGGTAGCAAAATTTTGCTTACTACTCGTAAAAGAGAGGTGGCATTGCACATTGGTCCTGACGGCTTCCACCATGAACCTGGACTTCTAAGCGATGATGAAAGTTGGGATTTGCTTAAAAGAAAGGCACTACGGGAAAGATATGACGAAGGTATGTAATCTTCTCACTTGTACTCATTATTATTTTTGTTGTTGGCATGGAAATTTTTGTGTCTATTTCGGATGCTTGGCCATGCCTTCTAAAAAGTTATTCCCAAGTTCTATATTTTTAATTTCATTACAAAAATTGGTGCTCCTATTTGTTTGTTATATATATTCCTGGTACTGGTTTGCAGCAGGGCCCTGCACTAATATTACTCAGCTGAATGAATTGGAAGAATTAGGAAAGAAAATGGTAAAGTATTGTGGTGGTCTACCGTTAGCTGTGGTTGTTCTTGGTGGGATTCTTTTAGCCAATAATACTTTGAATGGTTGGGCGAAAGTGAATGAAGATATCAAATCACATTTATGGAAGCATAAAGGCATTGGGAAAGGTAAAGGTGAATTGGAGAGGATTTTAGCTCTAAGCTACTATGACTTGCCATTCCAGTTGAAACAATGTTTTCTATATTTGGGTGCCTTCCCTGAAGATACTGACATTGATGCGGAAACTTTATGTCAAATGTGGATAGCTGAAGGCATGGTTTTAACAGAAGATCGAGTTGGGGAAGAAACAATGATGGAGTTGGCAGAGAGGTACTTGGGTGAATTAGGACAGCGAGGGATGGTCCAATTCGGAACATTAACTCCTGAGCCTTTCAGTGTTTATGAAATAAGATACAGAAGAACATGTAGGCTTCATGATGTGATGAGGGAACTGTGCCTTCGTAAGGCAGAAGAGGAAAGTTTTCTCAAGTGTATAAATTATTCTTCTGAAAAGAAAGATCCATATGGTTCAGTCTATGAATCTTGCACATGTAAACTTCGTAGACTTGTCATCAATTTGGATTGCAGTGATCTGAGTATATATGTTCCCCCCAAAAAGGAAATCACAAAGTACGTTCGGATGCTTCAATTTGTGATTAATGGTGAATACGGAGGACGTTTGCCAAAATCGATTAAATCACAGCTGAATAACTTTGAGATGCTTCATGTTTTGTCTATTGAAGGCCTAGATGCTGATCGTGAGTATGGATGGAAGGTTCCGAAAGCAATAGGAAAGCTAATCCATTTGAGATATTTGAGCTTCGAAGGTTCCTTCCTTGTTACGTTGCCATCGTCTCTAGGGAATTTGAAGTATTTGCAGACCCTTGATTTACGAGTACAGCGATTTCAATTGAGAGTACCAAATATTTTGTGGAAGATGAAAGAATTGACATGTTTGTATTTGCCTTTTGATTTGCAGAGGTGCAAGAGACTACGGCTTGATGGTTTGAATGAGTTGGAGATACTAGAGAATTTTGATAACAAATATTGTTACCCAGAAGATTTGTTAAAATTGAATAATTTACGAGTACTTACAATATCCAGATGGGTGAAGTTTGAAAACTTGGAAATGATTGCAAATTATGCAGAGAGTAGCTACAAATTACAACTGCTATCAATCAGGGATATTTGGTGTGATTTGTATTCAGAAAAGGAGAAAGGGTTAAGGGTTCTAAAACAGCTCTTGTTTGGAAGGAACATCCACTATTTGCGTATTTGGGGGCAGTTATGGAAATTTCCAAAATTTGAATCCAACATGTCTTCAAGTCTTGTTGAGTTAGAAATTTGGCGTTGTGGGTTGGATGCAGAGGAAGTAATAAGTGGGACATTGGAGAAACTCACCCACTTGCGTAAACTCAGATTATGTAATATGTTGGGAAAAGAAATGGTTTTTCATGCCATGGGTTTTCCTCAACTCAGGGAACTCTATCTCTTCGATTTTGAGGACTTGGAGAAATGGGTGGTGGAGGAAGGAGCCATGCCTAATCTTCGTACTCTTTTCCTCTATGATTTTCCTAAGTTAGAAGAGATTCCTAATGGTTTTCAATTTCTAGTTAATTTTGAAGAATTACATATTTCAAATATGTCCCAAAAATTCACAAAAATGATCCCAACTACAAATAAAATAAGTCATGTGCCTTTAGTTAGAATCAATGGTGAACCATTGTCATTAGAGAATAATTGATTATTGTAGTTTTAGTTGTTCACTAGTATGTAAAATAAGCATATTAATTCTAATTATAAAATTGTGTATATAAAGTTTAATGTTTGTTATTTGTAGAGATTTCGAATGTAAATCTTACATATTAGAAACAAGTACATAATTGATCATACATTAAAAATGCATTAGGTAATAATACTGCATCATTTTTTACCTTTACCTAGGATTTCATATATTATCATCATCAAAGTTTCTCAGTGAGTTTCAAGGCAAGAGTTGGACAAATTATGTACAAAAAAACCAACAGTGAAACATTTGAACTATTGAATTACTACATAAAGTCGAGAGTTAGCAGGAAATGACAACACAAATTCAAACAGCTCCTTCCCTTCATTAGGAATTTAGGAACAAGTTTGACAACCAGTCCAGTCCAGGTTTTGGTTGGCTTCATGATCTGAAAAGGTTCCATTTGAGCTGTTTCCTTAAGAAGAGCAGCTGCCTCAATCTCAAAACATTTCGCATTATTTAAAATTGATTTACATGATTCAGCAGCCTCTGGAACATGTTATATGAACATGATACTACGAGCATGAGTAGTGGCGGAATCAGAAAAATTATAATGAAGGTGCTAGGGGGAGGGAGAGGGCGGAGGGGGAGGGCGGGAAGGAGAAGGAGGAGGGAGAGGGAAGAAGAAGGATGAGGAGTTTGGAGCTGATGGATGCTTGCGGCTGAGCATGAGTATCAAATTCATGATAATGTGGCCGAAGAGCCTTGGAATCAAATTCCAAACAAGATGGGCAAATAAACTTTCGATCCAATGGAATAATAATACTACAACTCAAAATCAAATAGATCGACAGAAGAACCTGTAAATCTATTTGATTTTGAGCTTCAAACAGGAAAAATTCTGTCAAAGCAATATGCTATGCTAAGGGAAAGAAATAGGTAAACACAAGAAGAAAAAATAAAAAGGATAATGAGGAAGAATGCATATCATAATTACTCTGTTAAAGGCTCTTTAGTGGTTGCATTGCAAGACAAATAGTCCAACAGAACAAAGGTATCAAAAGTATTACTTTACCTTTACAAGGAACTTTTGTTTTTTTTTTTTTTTTAAGTGTTTTAGTTAGAATTTTTATTTTCAATACAATGTTATTCTTACAAAAAAATTTTTAAATAAAATTAAAAGAATATAATTGACAATAGATGATTGTGGTCCAATGGTTATCACTTGCCGTTTAAAATAATAGGTTTTGAATTCGAGTAATTTAGATTACGGTCTCTTTCTTTGTACCAAAAAAATAAAAAAAAGAACTAAATTATAAATTCAGCCTGAGAATTAAAATAAAATTTAAGGATTTAGAGAGAGAATATGAAAAGTTGAGATGCGACAAATTATATCATAGGACTAGGAGTAAATAAGGAGATATACTCATATCCGATTTTTTTTAGAAAAACTGGGTTTTTTTTGTCAAAAAGGTACAAAAGAAGTAGGTCAGCCGCATTTAATGCGCCTGTCCCCATCTGTCATTGGTTTATTTCTCCCCCTCACTCCTCACGCGCCTCATTTGTTTGAATTCTCACGCCACTTTACATAAACTTTTATGTAAACTAGCAGTTTACATAAACGCTTATGTATTATGTAAACTGGCAGTTTACATAAAATTTTATGAAAAATAGCGTTGTATTGGTGTAAACTGCCACTTTACATAACAAAGACCACTTTACATAAATATTTATGTAAACTGGCAGTTTAAATTATGTAAAGTTGCGTTGTATTGGTGTAAACTGGCAGCACTTTACATAAACAACCAGCACTTTACATAAACGAATCAGAACGATGTTTTTACACTAACAAATACCACTTTAAACCAGAAAAGAGTATTTTACATAAAGGAAAAACATTTTGACCAAAGAATCAGTAGTTTACATAAGCCAACAGTACTTTACACAAACATTCAGCACTTTACATAAACAATCGGCACTTTACACAAACGAATCAGAACGATGTTTTTACACTAATAAAAACCACTTTGAACCAGAAAACATTATTTTACATAAAAGAAAAGCATTTTGACCAAAGAACCAGAAGTTTACATAAGCCAACAGTACTTTACATAAACATTCAGCACTTTACATAAACAACCAGCATTTTACACAAACGAGTCAGAACGATGTTTTTACACTAACAAAACCCACTTTGAACCAGAAAACATTATTTTACATAAAAGAAAAGCATTTTGACCAAAGAACCAGAAGTTTACATAAGCTAACAGTACTTTACATAAACATTCAGCACTTTACATAAACAATCAGCACTTTACACAAACGAATCAGAACGATGTTTTTACACTAATAAAGACCACTTTGAACCAGAAAACATTATTTTACATAAAAGAAAAGCATTTTGACCAAAGAATCAATAGTTTACATAAGCCAACAGTACTTCACACAAACAGTTAGCACTTTACATAAACAACCAGCACTTTACACAAACGAATCAGAACGATGTTTTTACACTAATAAAGACCACTTTGAACCAGAAAACATTATTTTACATAAAAGAAAAGCATTTTGACCAAAGAATCAATAGTTTACATAAGCCAACAGTACTTCACACAAACAGTTAGCACTTTACATAAACAACCAGCACTTTACACAAACGAATCAGAATAATGTTTGTACACTAACAAAGACCACTTTGAACCAGAAAAGAGTATTTTACACTAAGATACAACATTTTGACCAAAGAATCAATAGTTTACATAAGCCAACAGTACTTCACACAAACAGTTAGCACTTTACATAAACAACCAGCACTTTACACAAACGAATCAGAATAATGTTTGTACACTAATAAAGACCACTTTGAACCAGAAAAGAGTATTTTACACTAAGATACAACATTTTGACCAAAGAATCAGTAGTTTACATAAGCAAACAGTACTTTAGAAAACCATTCAGCACTTTACATAAACAACCAGCACTTTACACAAACGAATCAGAATAATGTTTTTACACTAACAAAGACCACTTTGAATAAGAAAATAGTATTTTACACTAAGATACAACATTTTGACCAAACAATCAGTAGTTTACATAAGCCAACAGTACTTTAGAAAAACATTCAGCACTTTACATAAACAACCAGCACTTTACAAAAACGAATCAGAACGATGTTTTCACACTAACAAAGACCACTTTTAACCAGAAAAGAGTATTTTACACTAAGATACAATATTTTGACAAAGAATCAGTAGTTTACATAAGCAAACAGTACTTTACAAAAACATTCATCACTTTACATAAACAACCAGCACTTTACACAAATGAATCAGAACGATGTTTTTACACTAACAAAGACCACTTTGAACCAGAAAATATTATTTTACACCAAGAAACACCATTTTTATAAAACAATAAGTATTTTACATAAGCCAATAGTACTTTACATAAACATTCAGCACTTTACATAAACAACTAGCACTTTACACAAACGAATCAGAACGATATTTTTACACTAACAAAGATCACTTTGAACCAGAAAATATTATTTTACACCAAGAAACACAATTTTTACCAAACAATCAGTAGTTTACATAAGCCAACATTACTTTACATATGTAAACTGCAAAGTTTATGTAAACTACACCAAGAAACAGTATTTTGACCAAGAATCAGTAGTTTACATAAGCCAACAGTACTTTACACAAACATTCAGTACTTTACATAAACAACCAACACTTTACACAAACGAATCAGAAAGATGTTTTTACACTAACACAGACCACTTTGAACCAAAAAAGAGTATTTTACATAAAAGAAAAGCATTTTGACCAAAGAATTAGTAGTTTACATAAGCTAACAGTACTTTACACAAACACTCAGCACTTTACATAAACAAGCAGCTCTTTACACAAATGAATCAGAACGATATTTTTACACTAACAAAGACTACTTTGAAGCATAAAACATTATTTTACACAAAAAAATAGCATTTTGACCAAAAAATCAGTAGTTTACGTAAGCCAATAGTATTTTGCACAAACATTCAGCACTTTACATAAACAACCAGCACTTTATACAAACGAATCAAAACGAGGTTTTTACACTAATAAATACCACTTTGAACCAGAAAAGAGTATTTTACTCCAAGAAATAGCATTTTGACTAAAGAATCAGTAGTTTACATAAGCCAACAGTACTTTACATAAACAACCAACACTTTACACAAACGAATCAGAATGATATTTTTACACTAACACAGACCACTTTGAACCAAAAAAGAGTATTTTACATAAAAGAAAAGCATTTTGACCAAAGAATTAGTAGTTTACATAAGCTAACAGTACTTTACACAAACACTCAGCACTTTACACAAACAACCAGCACTTTACACAAACGAATCAGAATGATTTTTTTACACTAACAAAAACTACTATGAACCAGAAACCATTATTTACACCAAGAAACACAATTTTTACCAAACAATCAGTAGTTTACATAAGCCAACAGCACTTTACATATGTAAACTGTAAAGTTTATGTAAACTACACCAAGAAACATCATTTTGACCAAGAATCAGTAGTTTACATAAGCCAACAGTACTTTACACAAACATTCAGCACTTTACACAAACGAATCAGAACGATATTTTTACACCAACAAAGAACATTTTGAACCAGAAAATAGTATTTTACATAAAAGAAAAGCATTTTGGCCAAATATTTAGTAGTTTAAATAAGCCAACAGTACTTTACACAAACAACCAGCACTTTACATAAACGAATCAGAACGATGTTTTTACACTAACAAAGACCACTTTGAAGCAGAAAACATTATTTTACACCAAAAAATATCATTTTGACCAAAGAATCAGTAGTTTACATAAGCCAACTGTATTTTACACAAACATTCAACACTTTACACAAACGAATCAGAACGATATTTTTACACTAACAAATACCACTTTGAACCAGAAAATATTATTTTACACCAAGAAACAACATTTTGACCAAATAAACAGTAGTTTACATAAGCCAACAGTACTTTATACAAACATTTAGCACTTTACATAAACAATCAGCACTTTACACAAACGAATCAGAACGAGGTTTTTACACTAACAAATATCACTTTGAATCAGAAAATAGTATTTTACTCCAAGAAAAAGCATTTTGACTAAAGAATCAGTAGTTTACGTAAGCCAACAGTACTTTACGTAAACAAGCAGCACTTTACACAAATGAATCAGAATGATATTTTTACACTAATAAAAACCACTTTGAACCAGAAAAGAGTATTTTACACCAAGAAACAGCATTTCGACCAAAGAATCAATAGTTTACATAAACATTCAACACTTTTCATAAACAACCAGCACTTTATACTAACGAATCAGAACGATGTTTTTACACTAACAAAGACCACTTTGAACCAGAAAACATTATTTTACAACAAGAAACAACATTTTTACCAAACAATCAATACTTTACATAATCCAACAGTACTTTACATAAACATTCAGCACTTTACATAAATAACCAACACTTTACACAAACGAATCAGAACGATGTTTTTGCACTAACAAATACCACTTTGAACCAGAAAACATTATTTTATAACAAGAAGCAGCATTTTGACCAAAGAATCAGTAGTTTACATAAGCCAACAGTAGTTTACACAAACATTCAGCACTTTACATAAACAATTAGCACTTTACAGTAACGAATCAGAACGATATTTTTACACTAACAAAGACAAGTTTAAACCAAAAAATATTATTTTACACCAAAAATAACATTTTTACCAAAGAATCAGTAGTTTACATCAGTCAACAGTACTTTACACAAACATTCAACACTTTACATAAACAACCAGCACTTTACACAAACGAATCAGAACGAAATTTTTACACTAACAAAGAGCACTTTAAACCACAAAACAATATTTTATACCAATGAACAACTTTTTTACCAAATATTCCGTAGTTTACATGAACCAAAAATAATTTACACCAACATTCAACACTTTACACAAACAAGTATTATAGCCCAGATGCTTCAGTCTCGCGAGAGACGGATGCAGCTCATTCACAGACGGGCCGAAGCCAACTCTCGATGGGCTGAAGCATCTGAGCATTTTACACCAACAAACCAGCAAAAACGTACTATTTTATATGAAAAACATATATTTTTACCCAAACCCTATTTTTCCTTTCATCTTCGTAGGATGCAAACACAACCAAACGAATCCCCAACCTCAGATCTACAAAACCCTAGTTTTTCTTTCATCTTTCTGACTGATTTGTGATTCTCCCAAAACCAAAAAAGACAAAAAATGGTATGAGTTTTAAAGCTTGAGAGGGGGAGAGTATTTTGGCGGTGAGATATCTTTAAAAATCTGCCTTGAATGACGGAAATTGTGTTCAGGAGTGACGGGGAAGAGTGTTCGGGGAGAGAAAGGAGAGGCAACCGCTAGAGAGAGAAAATAGAGAGAGAGAGGGGGATTAGGATTTAAGGAAAGAATGAAAAGTGATTAGAGAGAGAGAGAGGGGGATTAGAATTGAAGGAGAGAATGAAAAGTGATGGTTTCCTCTCTAATTTTTTGATTGCATTTTTTATTTTGTGAAACACCCCCACCTATATTATATACTAACGGTTGAGATACCTAGGTTTCTTCTTCTCCCTCTCTTTCTCAATTCTCATTTTCCTCCCAACCCAAAACCCTTAACTCCATTGTTAAACCTTCAAGAAACCTTGGAATTTCCTCCATGCAACCCTTATACCACCTCAATAATAAAAAGCGTTATAACACTAAAGGAAGTGAGTGAAGGAGGATTTGAAGAGACTTCATCGGTTTGCCGAATTTCAAGAGGAGAAGGAGCAAGGTTTTAATTCCAATCCACCCTCCATTGTGCATCTAAAGGTTCAAGGAGGTGATTTCCTAACCTTTTCAATTTGGTTATTACTAAAATACTATTTTTGTCAAGGTATTAGGCTAGGGTTCTAATTATTGACTTGGTGTGGTTAAATTGATGATGTGACCCTAGGAAGAACATTTCAGTGCTAGTTTGGCTTGCTAGAATATATGTATAGAGATCTTTGCGTTCAGGTCAATGACAATGGAATGTGTATCAAACTAATCAATCTATTCTTTTTGGGGAGGGAGGTGTTGAAATTTTCTTATGGTGCATTTATATGCTGCTGCAGCTATCATGAAGTCTTTTTGTTCTTCAATATTGATGTTAACCAGGTTAGAAGTAAAAGAGCAGTAGTTCTATTAATTGCGGCTGAGTTCAGTAATTCCTATCTCCATGAGGAACACTAAAAGTGAATCATTAAGGCATCCTTTGCCTAAAGAAGTCGGGTAAAAGTACAACAGATTGATTATTTCAAATCATATTAGTAGTGTAACCTGGCTTGTTTTATTATTTTGGTTTGAACTTTTAGAAACTATCTTATTACTTTCATTCATGGTTATTCCGCAATAAATCACATTATCAGCAAATCAGTGATAAATTGGCTGGTTTGCTATATTAAGGGCATATCAGCTGAGTGGCTAAACTAACCAATTGTATGAGGAGATTTTCGCATTCTGGACTGTTGCTTCATTACGGTTGGTGGATGAACTCTTGGGCCACCATTTTTTCTTCGTACAGAGCACAGATACTTCTGAAATGAAATTATAATTGCTTTCTAATTTTGATTGGAAAAATGGAGATGTTTGTTCCGCTTCTTCAGTTGGACCCTTACTTGTTCATGGTCTCTTTTGTGCTGTTTCAAGAAGAGATTGTAACTTTGACTAATTACTATTATCGACGTGCTGAATGGATCATTATAGATATGTTTTCTCTTCGTATTTTTTTTTTAAATTTCTTGAAAGGAAAACTATTGTTATTCTGCTTCATGGAAAGATTTGTAAATTGAATATTTTACCCAATGTTTTTGCTAGATCTGATATTTGGTAGTTGCTTCCAAATCTGAATGCTCAGATAGTCTGTTATGGATCATATGGTGTCTGGACAATTTGGTTTCTTCAAGTGAAAAAAATGAATCCCAAGATTGACGGAACTTTTTTCCTGTTGGCAGCCAAGATTGGTTTTTTTTTTTTCGGTTTTTCTGTTTTTCTGGTGGTGTCTCTAGATATATATGGTTGTAGTTTTCCCGGATTCTCCGGTTTCCAGATAGTTTTTTAACTGGCAGTACTTTGTGATTGAGCAGATTTGCGTAGTATTGTGGATAAGTTGGAGATTAAGTGATGATCTTTCTTTATGTTCTGTGTCATTTCCTTGTTTCCCATTTCTCAGAATTCATTACACTATGAAGCAGTTTCAGTATGCTATATATGTGGAAAATGTTATAGAAGGTGCTTCTCAAGGGCAAAGCACCTTATACAGAACACAAATGGGCGTGTATTGACGCCCAGGCAAGTCACTTCATGAAACTTCAGAGACCTAGATATTTAAAAACGAAAAAAAGGTAGAAAACTCATTGGAAGTAATCTGCCTCTGGGAGACAGAGGAGCAGGGCGACTTTGATTAATTCTGAAGTTTAGAAATAGCATTTCACTTGGAATAGTACCCAGTTATTGAATAGAAGTGATAGAAAGGGGAGAGAGAATAATTTGACAAAGAGACAGATGCAGTGGTAAAGAAGGAATGGGATGCAGTATAAAGTAACACATTTGTGAATCATAAAAGATAAAAATGAATGCACTTTAAATGTTTTTATGTTTCTATGGTAAATTTTCGTGTATTATAGTTTTCTCTTTAGCCTTTTCATGCGGTAATCCTGAGGAAAGTACCCAAAGTTATTAATGGCAGTTATTTGCCCTTTTTTTCCCTATTTTTTTAGGTTTTTGTTTTATAGCCAAATTTACTGAATCTTTGTACGTTGCATGTACCAATCAATTTGACAACTACATGATAGCTTTCATACTGAGTTATCATAACCATGTACAAACAAGTAAATTTTAATTTCATTAATGCTTAAGAACCCAAACAAAGAATTGGATTGATAATTGATTTCTTATTCATTTCCTCAATATTATTATACAAAAGTCTTGTGAAAAAGTATAGAATGACAATATTTGAACTCCCAATTCATTAGGATTATGATTCTAATTCAATTCCATTATCATCAAACCATGTGGACCCCAATGGATTTTGTTTACTTGTTTGTGCATATGTTTAGCTTGAACCAATTTGCCAATTGCCTTTTTAACAATAGCTAGAAGAAAGTTCAGTGTGAAAGAGCTTGATTTAACTAACATTATTGTGTTCTTTTACAGCTGAACATCTAAAGGTTGGTGGCATTGTGTTCCCTTTGTAGTTTTCTGAATTGATTACTGGGAATTACTAAACAATGACTACGACGGGAAAAGAAGAGCAGCATCAGCGTTCAACAGATAACAATCAAGCAGAAAACCAAGCAAATGTTGGGTGGATGGGAATGATGCAACAACAGTACCGCCGAATGAGAGAAAATGCAGAGACCTATCCTTATGTCTGGGGTTCCTACATTGTCGTGTATGGCGGATTCGGGCTTTGGTTTGCCTACAGATGGAGGAAGCTGAGAAGAACCGAGGATAGAGTGAGAGTTCTTCAAGAGAGACTCCGCAAACTAGTTGAAGTTGAGGAATCGGCTAGCAGTAGTAGTAATGTTGCTGGAAAGGCACCACCAGCTTCAGAGAAACCCAAAAATTAATTGATCTACAGAGATGATTGAAGGTGATGCTTGCCGCAAACGTTGGTATAAATCAAACTTTGATGATTACACAGACAAGATATTGTAGTTGATCTCCAATTTTGGTATTGCTGTGGAAAATTCTACTGTGGAAAGAAACCATTGGTTTGAAGGAATAGAATCGAAGTTATTTTATAAACCTCCACCAACAGCAACTGTATGTAAATATATAGCTTTTTAATCAGACAGAATAATTAATAATATCTTTTAGTATTATTATTCAACAACAACAATAATAATAAGAAATTTAATTTATAATCGAAAGGCATGCAGCTTGATTTAAGCTTTAATGGCTTGTGCCTGGAATGGAACACACCACATGAAATTCATTCCTGCGTTTGTGAGGATTTTCACTTGCAAGCCTATCAAAACTTGGGTAAAATTTCTATTGAAGTGCTTTTAAACTCAAAATGAACTTCATGAGTTGGAAGTGTTGTTAACTTGTTTAAGATTCTTTATTGATTTGTCCATTGGTTTTGTTTGGGGAAGTTGTTCCTCACTTAGGAATTTTCAAAGCTGTGGATGTAAAACTAACAAGTATGGGTGGCAAAAATGGGTAGGTTTAAACAATCAAAAATAAATTAAATCTACTCAAATTGGATTTTAATAATATAGTAAAAGGGTAAGATCGTCTCTTAAAAATTGGTAGATTCAATTCTTTTAAATCGATGAAACCATAATGATTTTGCAGAGTTATACTAAAGAAAAAAATATTAAAAATAATTCAACTAAAGAAAATAATGCCTTAAAAATCAAATAACCTAAACTTTTAGCTAAAGGGCCTTAATTCATGTAACTAATTATTGATGTAAAGATAATTAATTCATGTAACTAATTAAAAGTAGTGTTTCCAAATAATATATATGTTTTATATGTAAGGACTAAAAAAATTATTTAGCCAAAGAACCAAAAAAATGATTTAATCAAGAAAATAAAACTAACCGAACACTACTGCTTGCTTACAATTGTACGCAAATTCAAGGAGGAAATCAAAAGATACGGCTGCCGCCCAACTCGTCTAGCACTACATTTCTGTCCCTTAAAAAGTCAACTAATCTTATTTAATAAACTTAACTAAAAATAAATAAAACTTTACTAAAATAAAATAATTAATTAAGTTTTAAAACAATTAAATTATTGATTGATGGACTTTTCCGAAAATAATAATGCCACATATTCCTACCTCTAACGGGATGTGAGTGTGAAACAGCAAAGAGTCAACGCTCGAAATGCGGCAAATTCAAAAGTCAGCTCAATTCATACTTCTGCTTCTGTGAATTATGTGGAGAGAAGAGTTCTGCATCTCATCCTCAACTCTTCCAAATAAAACTGTAGACAGACACAATTCAGCTGCCACTCATCGTCTTCAACATATTCACAAATGGCCGGTAGAGGAAGGAGCCATGCCTAATCTTCGAACTCTTTCCCTCCTTGATTTTCCTAAGTTGGTTCATGATAGGTTACTATTTTTAATTAATCTTGAAGAGTTAGATATTTCATACATGTCTACAAAATTCACAGAATGAATCCGATGTTCGATTACAATTGATAGATATTAAACCATTATCATTTGAGAACAATTAATTATTGTATTTTTAGTTGTTCACTAGTATTTGTATGTAAAAGAAGGATATTAAATTAGTTTTTATTATAAAATTGTGTATATAAAGTTTAGTGTTTGTTATTTGTAGGGATTTTGAATGTAAATCTTAGTACATTAATATACTGCATCATGTTTTCTCTTTACCTAGGATTTCTACCATCATTAAAGTTTCTCAGTGTGTTTCAAGGCAAGAGTTGGACAAATTATATACAAGAAACAAAGACAATAATGCAACATTTGAACTGTAAAATGAACTATACAGAGTCCAGAGTTAGCAGAAAATGAGAAAACAAATTCCAACAGGTCTTTCCCTTCATTAGGAATTTAGGAAGAAGTTTGACAACCTAACCTTCGTTCGCCCTCTCAAGCGCATTCGCTTCTGATGTGTGTTCTATATCTTTTCATGAATGCATATAATGTTGCATCTTTCCTGTACAGACTACTTCAATTGTTTGTAGTGGCGGACCTAGAAAATTTGGGATGAGAGTGCTAATTTGAGAGAAAAATAAGGAACAAAGGAATGAATAATGGATAAGAAAGTGAATGAGGAGAATTTTAAGACCTAACCATGGCATGAGGGCGTTGTTGCACCCTCTTGCTCCATACTGGTTCCGCCATGATTGTTTGGGATCCAGTCCATGTTTTGGTTGGCTTGATGATCTGAAAGGTTCAACTGGAGCTGTTTCCTGAATAAGAGCAGCTGCCTCAAAACATTCTGCTACTTCTTTCACTGATGCCCCAGCTTCACTTTTATAAAGCAGCCCACTATTGTACCAAGCTGAAGGGTTTGTTCTATCCAGGCGTATAGCATCTGAGAGGAAGCTCTTCGCAACTGGCACCGATCTGTCTCCCATTTGCCGCAAAACAGTGGCAACAGATATCAAACTCGGAACGTGGTCAGGTTCAACGTCCAGTGCTGTCTCAAAATACTTGAAGCCTTCATTTCTCAAACCCTTGGCTTCATAATGTAAATCTACAAGAAACACAGTGGAATTTAGATCCTCAACCTGTATGAATACAACTTAAACACTCATTTTTCTGAAATGCCAAATGCAGTAAACATGCTATTAGTAGCACTCACGATTGCGACAGTAGTAGTTCTGAAGATTCACAAAAAAGAAAAAAGAGCAAGTGACAGGAAAGCAATTAATAAGATAAACTAGCATCAACCAGAAGGAATGGCATTTGAAACTTTAGAGTTAATGTTGGGGAAGGCAACTTCAAAAGTCCCCAGCAGCAAAAGATGAATCCATATTTGAATATGATGCTCTAATTGTGGCATAAGAGGATCAATTAAAACAATTTTTACCTGTTGAGTGCAGCCTTGAAGCAGAATGAATGAGGATTGATCGCTTCTGATTTCAAAAGACAAACCTCGGCGTCCTGCCACTGAGACAGGCTTGTATATACATTTGCAAGGAAGGTCATTCCATGTTTCTATCTCCAAACTTCTGTTATTATTCCTTCTGTTCTGTGAAGGAGATAATTTATATATAAAGAAGGAATGCATTACTATAAAGAAGCCTTAGAAATTTTATATAGATGCATTACGCGCATACCCTTAAGAGTTTCTTATGGATGCCAAAACTCTTCTTGTTTTGAACATGAAGAACAGCAAGGAGATGGGTATAAGTTTCTATGGCTTCCCTCAAATGACCCTGTGCAATCTGTAGTTTACTTTTGGTCCGAATTAGCTCTCCTTGATCCCATTTTCCAGTCTCATCCAAAGCAGCATTTATAATGTTTTCAGCATCGATGTACCTTTTTTTAGCCGACAGTATACGAGCTAAGAGAATCCAGCCCTTAAGACCAGATCCTGCCTTAATTTTCACCAATTGCTTAGCATAATATAAAGCAGTATCCAACTTTATCTGTACAGCATTTTCTAAACTAAGATGAAACACCACATTGGAATTCAATTCACCAGTTATTCTTTGAGCCATTTCAAGTGCTTCAGAAGAATGCCTGCAGATCTTCTGAGAATCTGAAGCCACTTTTTGAGATTGAGCTGACAGTGAAATTCCAAGCAAATAATTTGCAACACCGGCACAATGATCGCATTTACCACCACAATGATTAAGCACCTTCTGTGCAAATAATACACCTTCTTCCAGACAATTAGGATTCTCACTCAAAACTTAATTCATAGAGAAATAATAGCATTCCTTGAACACTATTTTTAACCACATCCAGAGAAAATGCGTTCAAAACCATCTGTAACATCCAGCAAAGAATGATCTTATGGGTGTTCAACCAGTTGTAGGTTTATTACTACAAGCATGAATGAATAGCCATATCAATGGCCTTCTAAAGTTTGCTAAGTGAATAAATCCCTGATAAAGTGGCTGAAGAGCCTTCGAATCAAATTCCAAACAAGCTTGGCAAAGAACCTTTTGATCCAATGGAATTAGAATACTACAACTCAAAATCACATAAATTGACAGAAGAACCTGTAAATTTTTGGAGGACCACGAGTGATTTTGCTTTCAGAAAAACGGCCTCAAAGAGCAAACTGACAGCATGCATCGACATAGGTGGAGCAGCATCACTTTGTGAAAGCCGTTAGGGAGCTCACATCTTCTAGCTATAGAAAGTTTTATTTTGGGAATCACAGCAGCAATGTCTATCCCCTCAAAATCTTTAAGAGCACCCTCTACATTTCCTTTCTGATACTCATGCCGCCCCAATAATGCTCTAGCTTCCTACAGATTCAAAAACTTTTGGATTTCCATCAAACAATAAGTTTACATGAAAAAGAAATAATCCATGCACATTATAAACTGAATGATAATAAAGCATCAGCCGATATAAGTTGCGATTAAATAAGAATTCCTGCACTGGAGCGACTCATAGTAAATCAGTTCACATTTTAGACTAGCAGAGCTCAACTATTTAGGAAAATTATCTTGTCTTGAGTAACATGGCATCTCAAGATGGCATTAGCATCTAAAATTTCCTCACAACTTCTACTACTGCAGTCCTTGTCTTCATAAGAAAATGCTCAATACGTACATGTAATTTAGAATTATATTAATAATATTTCTGTTTGTAAGCAGGATCCTTTAATTATCCCTATTGGGCAACCAAATCCATATAAACCATTGAAATGCTGGTCTGAGTTTATTTATCCTTGAGGTTTACTTCGTTCGAGTTGATTATCCAGATATCACACATTCTTTTTACGCTAGCCATTAGCCACTGACCAGATGTTTGGCGTAGAAAAGCTCCCCTCCTAGAGGTTTCAAACTCTTTTTCTTCTCTCATCCTTTCTCGTTCATTTCAACAAATCAAATAAGACAAGACATGAAATTTCACAAGGGCTTTTGTCCAATTCCAAGACAGATGATTTACCTCTGACATGGTTGCTGCGGTTACACTTTTCTTTAAAGAGATGTACAATATTTTTTTTTTCCTGAAGTGATTAATCAAAATTGAAGCTAAAGCTATATGATGTGATGCAATAAAGTTCAGTTTCCAACCTCATAGTTCAAGTAGCCACTCTCACGCAGTGATGATTCTGCTTCTTCTATGTTGCTATTATCAACCTTCCTATCAGTTTCACCAGCGCGAGAAGAAAACCCACTGGCTGTGGCCGAGTAATCCATGGTAGCCAGAGACTCCGACGAATCAGTTGTTTCAGCAATTCTTAACCGTTCCCCAGACCAAATGCACTTCATCATCTTCTGCAACCTCCCACTAAAGCTACTTTTCCTATTGAGGAGCCATGCTTTGATTTTCATTGCGTTGCATCACAGTAAAGACTTTCTGCCCACCCATATTTTAGTACAAAATAATCCACTGAAATGTACATTTCCTGCGATTAAACTGGTAAAAGGAAAAAAAGGAATTCATAAAACATTTTGAATACCCAAAGAAGCAACAAATTTGATCAAGATCAAACTATTTGTTCTTATGCAAGAGAATCTCAGCTCACATGTCAAATCCTCTATATATTCAGAACCCCATGATCAAACCACACTTTTGTAACTGGAATGATAACTTCTAAAAAGTACGGCTCATAGAGCTACAAGGTGTCCTGTCTCTCATCCCAGATCAGATCGTACAAGGCTTGATAGACTATATGACCCCGATGGAATGATATGATGTTCATATGTATGTAATTGGTACAATTGTTTACAAGTGCTTATAGGTATAATTGATTATGTGTAGTTGCATTGGTGATTTGGTTAGGTATTGATGTAAAGGTATATGTAATTGGAAGAATTGCTTATTTGATGTTCGATGGATTAAATTTGGGAATTGGATTATGGTCATATTGTATTTGTATATTGGATAGAAGTTTTATGAATACATTATGGTTAGTATATTGGTATAAGTGTTGTGGATTGGATTATTGTACTATCGATTCTTTCTTATAATCGTCTGCTTTCAATTAAATTCGGATTTAGAAGATCCGAATTTCCACTAAATTAGGATTTAGAATATCCAAATTTAATTAAATTCGGATATTATAAATCCAAATCTAACAACATTCGGATCTTCTAAATCAGAATTTAATTTATTTTGGATTTAGAAGATCCGAATTTTTAATTAAATTCGGATTTAAGAAATCTGAATTTAATGTATTTTGGATTTTCTTAATCCGAATGTTTTATCTGGATGTAAATGTTTTTGGACGTGGTGCTAGTTTTTTAAGACGTGGTTCTAGTGGTTCTGTGACGTGGTAGACTTTCTTTGTGAAAAAAATCAGTTTAAATTCACATGCATGGATGTAGATATTTTTGGACGTGGTTCTAGTTGTTCTGAGACAAGGTGAGATGTTTTGTGAAAAAATAAGTTTAAATTCGGATCTTCTAAATCAGAATTTAATTTATTTTGGAATTAGAAGATCCAAATTTTTAATTAAATTCGGATTTCGGAAATCCGAATTACATGTATTTCAGATTTCCCTAATCGGAACGTTTTATCTGGATGTAGACGTTTTTGGACGTGGTTCTAGTTGTTAAAGACGTGGTTCTAGTTGTTCTGAGACGTGGTAGACTGTCTTTGTGAAAAAATAATCAGTTTAAATTCACATGCATGTATGTATACGTTTTTGGATGTGGTGCTAGTTTTTCTGAGACGAGGTGAGATGTTTTGTGAAAAAATCAGTTTATATTCACATGTCTGAATGTAGATTTTTTGGACGTGGTTCTTGTTGTTTTAGACGTGGTGCTAGTTGTACTTAGACGAGGTAGACTATCTTTGTGAAAAAAATCAGTTTAAATTCACATGCATGGATGTAGACGTTTTTGGACGTGGTTCTAGTTGTTCTGAGACGAGGTGAGATGTTTTGTGAAAAAATCAGTTTAAATTCATATGTCTGGATGTAGAAGTTTTTGGACGTGGTTCTTGTCGTTTTAGACGTGGTGCTAGTTGTTCTTAGACGTGGTAGAATGTCTTTGTGAAAAAAATCAGTTTAAATTCACATGCATGGATGTTGACATTTTTGGATGTGGTGCAAGTTGTTCTGAGACGAGATGAGATGTTATTGTGGAAAAATCAGTTTAAATTCACATGTCTGGATGTAGACGTTTTTGGACGTGGTTCTTGTTGTTTAGACTTGGTAGACTGTTTTTTGTGAAAAAAAAATCAGTTTAAATTTACATGCATAGATGTTGACATTTTTGGACGTGGTGCTAGTTTTTTCTGAGACGAGGTGAGATGTTTTGTGAAAAAATCAACTTAAATTGACATGTCTGGATGTAGGCGTTTTTGGACGTGGTGCTAGTTGTTCTTAGACGTTGTAGACTGTATTTGTGAAAAAAATCAGTTTAAATTCACATGCATGGATGCTGACATTTTTGGACGTGGTTCTAGTTGTTCTGAGACGAGGTGAGATGTTATTGTAGAAAAATCAGTTTAAATTCACATATCTAGATATAGACTTTTTTGGACATGGTGCATGTTGTTTGAGACGTGGCGCTATTTGTTCTCAGACGTGGTAGACCGTTCTCAATATTCGGATTTCTAAAATCAAAAATTTGTTAATTTAATTAATTAGTGTCATTAGTATTTAATTAAAATAGATTATCGTAGTTTTTCGAATTCTTAAAATCTGAATTTTTTGAAATTCGGATTTTAAGAATCCGATAGGCCCCTTTATGTCCATACTTCTAAACTTTTTCTCTTTTCAGTCCACACATTTATTTTTAATTCCCTTTTGGACAAAAATTCTTGAGAGAATACAAAAGAATGTTTAAGTTCTGACTCTGAATATAAATAAATCCACAAAATGAAAATGAAATATAGTAAATGACTCAATCAAAGCCGTTCACGCGCCCCAAAAGTGATGGCATTATCTACCTTGCTTTAATTAAATGATGATGATTACATATGGCCCCACAAACTACCCTCTACTCAATTATAGAATCAAAAGATAGATCACTTAGCGATTCCGCCGACTCCGCCTCCAAACCCACCTCCTCCTCCGAAACCAACGCCTCCTATTCCACCTCCAACCCCTCCACCCTTCCCGAATCCTCCACCGATACCACCTCCACCTCCTCCTCCAAAACCTCCACTGTCGCCCCCACTTTTTCCAATGGCACCACCAATTCCACCACTCTTACCGAACCCTCCGCCAGCTCCTCCACCAATGGCACCACCACATCCTGCACCTCCTCCTAATCCACCACCTTTGCCAATACCTCCACCAATTCCACCTCCTTTACCGAAACCACCACCTATACCACCTTTACCGCCTCCAAAACCTCCCCCACCACCAGCCCCTCCTCCAAGTGCACCACCTGCTCCACCAGCGTCGGCTGCACCAGCCCCACCTCCAGCTCCAACACCACCGCCAGAGCCACCACCAGGGGCTCCTCCAATGCCACCATCACCACCTCCAGCGGCTCCTCCTACACCACCACCAACACCACCTCCAGCTCCTCCTCCAATGCCACCAGCACCTCCTCCAGTGCCACCACCAGCTCCTCCCCCTATACCTCCTCCAGCTGCTCCTCCTGCACCACCACCAGCACCACCTCCAGCTCCTCCTCCAATCCCACCAACACCTCCTCTTACACCACCACCAGCACCACCGCCAGCTCCTCCTCCAATTCCACTATCACCACCAGCACCTCCTCTAGCGCCACCACCAACACCTCCTCCAATGCCACCAGCACCACCAGCGCCACCAGCGCCAACTCCTCCTCCAATACCACCAGCACCTCCTCCGGCGCCACCACCAGCACCTCCCCCTATGCCTCCTCCACCTACACCACCAGCACCTCCTCCAGCGCCACCACCCGCACCTCCTCCAATGCCACCAGCACCACCAGCGCCACCACCGCCAACTCCTCCTCCAATACCACCAGCACCTCCTCCGGCGCCACCACCAGCACCTCCCCCAATGCCTTTTCCAGCGCCTCCTCCTGCACCACCACCAGCTCCTCCTCCAATACCACCGGCACTACCAGCACCTCCTCCTGCACCACCGCCAGCTCCTCCTCCAGTGCTACCGGCACCTCCTGCACTACCACCAGCGGCTCCTCCCGCACCGCCTCCAGTAGTGGTTCGTCCTGCACCACCGGCACCTCCTCCTCCACCACCTCCACCAGCGGCTCCTCCTGCGCCACCACTAGCAGCAGCTCCTCCTGCTCCAGCACCAGCCCCGCCTCCTATACCACCTCCAGCACCTCCTCCTCCTCCACCACCAAATCCCCCGCCACCACCAGCTCCTCCTCCTCCTCCAAATCCACCGCCTGCACCAGCACCTCCACCAATGCCACCACCTGCTCCAAAGCCACCACCAGCGCCTCCTCCAATGCCACCACCAAAACCACCACCTCCACCAACTCCTAATCCCCAACTTTTGTCAAGCCCGCCACCCGCTCCAACTCCAAACCCTCCCCCAGCCCCGAACCCACCTCCAAATCCTCCTCCAGCACCAAGCCCTGCCCCAAATCCACCATCTTTAGTAAAAGTATTTAAAGAGTTTTTTTTATCATCAACCTCAAGATTTCTCGCAACAACCAAACTCACCGAAAAAATATTAAAACAAAAGAGTAAAAGAGCACAAACTCTCATACTGATTGTCCCACAAGTCACCATCTCTATCTAAGAATGTTTAGGATTCAGTATATCTGTTCTGTCACTGAACTCTTACTTCACTGATTTACAAAGACCACAAAGGACCCTTATATATATACTACTCAAAGTCATTGATGGTCTCAGTTTCAAAATGTAGCATTTAATGCTAGTCAACAACCAACAGAATTCCACAGATTTACTTGATTGACTTAACTTATTAAGAGGTGGGTTTAGTAAAGACCCTTTTTGTATTCGCTCTTAACAAAGAAACTTTTTCATGCCATCTTTAAAAAACTCTTCAAAATTGGCTAATTTGTCAGTTACATGCACACAGAAGAAACGATGCACGGTTGACAGCTTTTACCATTGGAATGTTGGTTTGAATATTGACTTTGGTTTATAAATGCGAGACGAGTAAAATTTGCCAAAATAGTCACCAACTTACCGCTTTTGGATCGGTAACTCATTCATCTTCAGTTGACTGAACTGGTGAAAAGCGCGAAAGTTCAAATATTTTGGACATCTGTTTGTACGTTTCTTGTTGACCAAGAGATTATTTAGGAGTCTCACATACTGTGATTCAAAGATTTCATTTAGTCAAAGAGAAAATGGAATCATAAATTAACTTCCGAGAATGAAAAAAAGCCAAATTAATTACAAGGACCATGCTCTTTTTATCTTATTGAAATTCAGAAACCGTAAAGAAAAAGGAAAATGGTTCTCCAGTTTTTTTGTAGTTGTAGTTTTAGTTTTACCAAAAAAGAAGAAGTAAAATTTTCGGGTTAGACTGAACTGCTATTTTCTTCGTCAAAGCTGGTCCTTGTTAGGAGAAATCAGTGTTGCTTTGACCTTATTAGCGCGTTCTCAATCGGCAACATTTATGAAAAATTTCTGTTCACTTTATAGGGCATGGAGTCGGAGTAGCCCAGTTGGAATAATGAATTATTCAAGTGTTTGGAGATTGTTTATTGTGCTTGGGGATTTTTTTTTTTTTTTTTTGTAAATAATCGAATTTCAACCGTAGAACTATTTCCAGTAATTCATTTATAAATTGTGTCATAATCAAATACATACAACATCAACACGAAGATGAAGAAAATTAGATATCCATATCCCTCAAATTGGACTTATTTTAGTCAATTTCATTTTATATTTTAAAAAATTTTGATTTTATATTTAATGTTTTGATTTTAGTGTTAATTAATCTAATTGATAAGATTTGATAAATAAATTTGCACTTTCTCGAATAGAGTTCTACTATGAGCACTGTCCCAAGGACGTCATGGACAATGGGGAATGGTGAAAATTGCCTAAATTGAATTCTTAATTTTTGAAAGTATCCCGCCCCTTTTTAATATTAAAGTAGGGCTGGCCATTCCTGTCCGAGTTGGCGTGTTCAGGTTGACGTGTTGGTGGGTTGAAAACTTATAAGTCTAATCTAACCCATTTAATTAAACGTGTTCATAACTCCAACCCTAATTTGACCTGCTTATAAATAGGTCAACCTAATCTAATTCGCGTAACTCGTTTAATTAAATAGGTGAACTGCCAACCCGTTAACCCACCAACCCAATTAAATATAAAAACAGTTAACATATCTTTTCTTTCAACATAATCCTTTATTTTTCTATATAACATCCATTTCATACCATCTTTTGTTCAAGTATAAAAAAATTATAACATTCATCACAACTAAAACATACACTTTTACCTATAACACCATCTAAATTTGAATATATCAAATTCAAATCCATAAACTTAAGTTTAACCATAACATTCTTACACCATCAACCTAAATTTTATCAATTTAAAATTGTTAGAAATGTTTATGTTGTAGTAGCAAAGATAAGATAATTCAAAGAAATAAATAAATAATGAAACAGTAATTCAATGAGAATTTCTTCTAGGTGTGACAACACTTTCTCGATAAGGATATTTCTACCCTACGAACAAGCAAGGGTTACAAAAAATCCCTTAAGAAAAATTACTAGCTTCTGAAATCCTGACACCTTAAAGGCCATATGTCCATATTTAATCATGAGTGCATCAAAACTTTGCCCCTTTGTTTCTTGAAGCGGCGACACTTTGCACTCATTTAGGTAGATCTCTTTAGAAAAATACATGTTCCTGTGACAAAGTAAACTTTTTAGAGATCTATTAAGTTTAACAACCTTTCTAACATCACAGTTTAACAACTCTACCTTTGGGTGATTAATAATTTCAGTTCTACAATCATCATATAAGAGATTTAATCTTATTGAACTTAAGACCCAATGTTTCTTTGAGCGATAAGTTAAGATTCTCTTAAATGTGCTTAATCTATGGGCTCCAACCCCATTCCGGTTGCCATCCATCTCACGACTTCTCTAGATAATGCTTTTGTAAAGCAATCCGTTAGATTGAAGTCGGTTCTCACATAAACAACTGTAAGCATACTATTTTCGATGAGTTTATGCACACTACTATGCGTCACTCCAATGTGCCTATTTTTCCCATTATATATTTGACTATAAGCTCTTGAAAAAGCGGACTCACTACTATTATGTATTGTGATAGGTGATATCCAATTTGGTATCAAAGGTATCTCAACTCTGAGATCCCTTAACCACTCAGTTTCCTTACAAGCACATGCTAAGACAATAAACTCAGCCATCATAGAAGAATCTGCAATGCAAGTTTACTTCTCAGAAGCCCATGAAATTGCACCTCCCCCATAAAGGAATACCCAACCACTCGTAGATGAATAATCTTCCTTATTAGAGATCCAACTTGCATCGTCATATCCTTCTAAAACTGGAGGAAAGCTACAATACGTCAAACCATAGTCCATGGTTGTCTTTAGTACCTTAGTACACGATTCACTACTTGCCAATGTTCTACACTAGGATTGCTAGTGTATCGACTCAATTTGCCTACCGCAAAAGCGATATCCGGCCTAGTACAAGTCATCGCATACATTAAACAACCTATTACCCTAGAATATTCAAGTTCAGACACCGGATTGCCTTTATTAGGCAATAACTTCTCACTTGGGTCCATAGGTATTTTCATAAGAGTAGAACAATCATTCACATTAAACATTTTAAGGATTTTCTTAATATAATGAGATGGAGTCAATATCAATTTATGATTATCCCTCTTAATCCTTATTCTAAGGATGACATCCGCTTCTCTTATATATTTCATGGAAAATTTAAAAGCAAGAAATGACTTAGTCCATTCCACTTGTTCTAATAAGTTAGTTCCAAAGATTAACATGTCATCAACAATAAGCAAATAATAATACCATTACCGTGATTATCAAATTTGCTATAAACACATTTGCCCATGGTATTTAACATGAATCCATTTGACAAAACAACATCATCAAACTTACGATGCCATTGCTTAGGTGCTTGCTTTAGTCCATACAAAGATTTCACAAGTTTACAGATTTTATGCTCTTAACCTTTTACAATAAACCCTTCGAGTTATTTCATGTAAACCTCTTCTTCAAGATCTCCATATAAGAATGCGGTCTTAACATCCATTTAATGGATAATAAGCTTATGAATAGCCGCTAAGGCTATCAAAAGCCTAATGGTGGAGATTTTAGCTACCGAGGCATAGGTATCAAAATAGTCTATACCTTTCTTTTGAGTAAACCCTCTAGCCACAAAACGGGCTTTGTATTTCTCAATAGATCCATCCGGTCTTCTTTTCCTTTTGAACAACCATTTACCATTTATTAGTTTACATTTAGGAGGTAAGTCCAATAAAACCCAAGTATTATTTCCCTGATGGATTGCATCTCATCATTAATAGCCTATTCCCAAAATAGGGGATCTCGATACGTCAATACCTCATCAAAAGTCAAAGGATCACCTTCTACATTATATATGAAGGAATAACTATTCAAAGTAGTTTCCCTCGACCCTTCAACTAAATAGACATAAAAAATCATAGCCAAAGGATTTTGCTTTCCTTGCTCTCTTGCTCCTACAATGTTGAGAAGAGGTAGAAGGTTCATCTACAGCTACTTCTTCATTATCCTGGTTAGGAACAATCTCTAGATGGACAGTATTTTTATAATTGGTGTTTGGAGTCAAATCCTTAAACCTTGGACTTAATGAGAATCTATTCTCATAAAATATTGCATCTCTTAACTCTATAACGAATTAATTGACCATGTGTCATTCTGTTCTATTACATAGAACCTATAAGCTTTGTTATATTGAGCATAGACTATAAAGATGCATTCTACTCCTTTTTCACCCAATTTCTTTCGTTTGGGTTCCGGGACTTTAACAATTGCCCTATATCCCCAAACTTCGAGATAACTCAAGTTTGGTTTCCTTTTGAACCAAAACTCATATGGGGTTCTTACTTCTTTTTTTAAAGGAATTCGATTTAGAACATGACAAGCCGTTAAGATGGCTTCACCTCAAAAACCATCACTAAGACCCGAATAAGACAACATGGAATTAATCATTTCTTGTAAGGTCATATTCTTTCTTTCCGCTACACCATTTTGTTGTGGTGTATAAGCCGTGGTTGTCTAATGAATTATGCCTATTGATTGGAAATAAGATGGATCATGATATTCACCACCCCTATCGGCCCTTAGTCTCTTTAACTTGGAGTCTAATTGTAATTCAACTTCAATTTTGTAAATCTTGAATTTATCAATTGCCTCATTTTTAGAATGCAGCAAATATACATAACAATAACATGAACAATCATCAATAAATGTTATAATAAACCTCTTGTTCCCTAAAGAGGGAGAACTATGAAAATCACATAGATCACTATGCACTAAGTCAAGCAAATTCGTATTTCTTTTTACATTCTTAGGAAAAGATTTCCTTGTTATCTTTGTAAACATACAAGTTATACAATTCTCTATACTAGAATTAAATGAAGGAATTAAATCATGCTTAGACATATAAATTAAATTTTTATAATTAACATGACCTAATCTCAAATGCCATAGAGAAGAAGTATCAATTACATTACAAACCACACTATTCAAGAGTTTAGAAATAGACAACTTAAATATACCATCACAAAGATAACCAAGACCTATGAATACACCACCTTTAAACAATATGAACTTATCAGGTTCAAACACTAATTTATTTCCTAATTGATTCAAGATAGCACCGGAAACACGATTCCTTCTTAAATCTGAAGCATACACCACCTCCTTCAACAATAAAGTCTTGTCGGAAGTGAATTCCAATTCTACTTGTCCTACGCCTAGGATTTGTGCCGTAGAATCATTTCCCATGTGGAGAACTTCACCACTCTTTACTTCTTTAAAAGACTTGAATAAGTGTTGTTCCTTACACACATGTCTCGATGCTCCCGAATCGATCCACCAAGAATTATCATCCTGTACACAATTTATTTTAGAAATAACATTCACAAAATTCAAACTAGAATCACATGAATAAAGTGTACACATACCTTCTTTGGTATGGGCTTGGCTGGAGTTGTCATTCTCTCGCTTTTCATGCTTCTTGGTCATTTTATTCTTCCAAATGAAACAATCATTCTTCATGTAACCAGATTTGCCACATTCATAACGTTTTCGTTGCTTTCCATCATCATTTCTTGACTTTTTTCCATTTTTAACCATGATGTTGGATGAAGATCGTTTCTTAGTTCTTGAGGACTTAATTGTCTTTTCATTCTCTACCATATTTATGTTAGAAGATTTAGGATTTTCATCCTTTGTAACATATTAAGCCTGGATACCATCTTCAATCCAAAGATGAGTAGCCAATTGCTCAACATTCATATCATCTTTCTTATGCTTAAGATCATTTCTTACTTCTTTCCAAGAATGTGACAATTTATCAATAATAGAAAATACAACAAAGGTCTCATCCATGATGATATTTTGTTGTCTAAGACTCCCTAAGTTTCTTTGGATTTCATGGAGTTGCTCCATTATAGGCTTAGACTCTACCATCTTGTACTTGTTAAAATTACTAACAAGAAACTTCTTTCTAGAAGCATCTTCAACCACGTATTTCTTTTCCAAATCATCCCATAGAGTCTTAGTAGATTCATAAAATTGATAAACATCAAAAAGAGTATCAGACATACTATTGAGTATATGACCTCGACAAATGTAATCATCATTTTCCCACTTGTTCTTTCTTCGAACATCTTCCACAGTCTCGTTCTCATTCTCATTTGGCTTTGGAGTACTTAGAACATATACAACATTGAGAGAAGTGAGAAGGAAGTGCATATTCTTCTGCCATATTCTAAAACTAACGCCTTCGAACTTGTCTAACTTCTGGAAATTCATTTACATTTCTTTGATAGTATCCATCTCAACAAGAAAATATCCTTATTGGAATATTCGAAAGGTTTATGTTGTAGTAACAAAGAGAAGATAATTCAAAGAAATAATGAAACAGTAATTCAATGAGAATTTCCTCTAGACGTGACAACACTTTCCCAATAAGGATATTTCTACCCTATAAACAAGCAAGGGTTACAAGAAATCCCTTAAGGAGATACAAAGAAGAATAGAGTTTTTGTGCTTGCAACAAAGAACTCTCCAATAGAAACTAGTTTATGAATATGAATAGTTGATGTTAATCACCAAGAGTAAATTCAATCTCTTGGATAACTGTTGCAAAAGAACAGATAAGAGAGACTGTTTTCAGATTTCTGTTGTATTTAAAACAAACATAGGATGCTGGTATTTATAGAGGACAAAAAGTTACTTCACTAAGATACATCAATGTTCAAATACTAAGAGACACAAATTCAAACACAAAGAGACACCAATATTCATGCTCAAGAGGTACCAATATTCAAGAGGCATATACTCTAATATAATCTAAATTATCTACATAAATCTTCATAATATAACCAAAATCCAATTTTCTCAAAATTTCCGCTTTCCAACGACCCCAAATTCAAAAGCATAAAGGAATATGTCGAAATTAAAATTTGTTGGTACTTTTACGTGACTCAATTCATTGAGATGATAAGAAATATTTAAAAATGAATAGTCTCCTGTATGAGGTGTTTCAATTGGGAGTAGGAAAGCGGAATGCTCGACTGCTTCGATTGGAAGGAAGAAAGGGGCTGCTCGGCTGCTTCGATTGGAAGGGAGGAAGGAAAGGGCTGCTTGATTGCTTGACTGATATGAGTTAGAGAGAGTTGCTGCCTACAAGGAAAGAAGAAGGCAGCTCGAAAAAAAAAAAAGAGTCAATAAGTAACGATTGCTTAGAAATAGATAATGTTTGAAGTGAGAAAATTATAATATATATTATATATAATTAGTTTTTTTTTCTTAACGGGTTAGACGGGCCTACCCTAACCCAACCCGCGTTTAAATCGATCAACCTGAACCCAACTTATTTATTATACGTGTTGAAAATCTCAACCTTAACCGATTTTTTTTGTGTCGATTCCGTGTCGGGTTATCGTGACGTGTCAGCAATTTCTAACCCTAATTAAAGGGTCCTCCCATTTTTTTTTTATTTATCACCATTTTTATTAATATATTTTAATTTAAAAAATAATAAGGTATTTTAATAAAAAAGAGGTAAAATGGTAATTTAGATGACGGGAAATGAGAAAAAAAAGGCTGAATGATAATTTACAAAAGATCAATTTAACAATATATTACATTTAATTTTTATTTTTTTCCATCATTAAAAAAAAAAAAAAAAAAACCCTCTTTGACCCTGACTATTTTTTATAAACATATCAAGACATTCTTACTGCAAAGGCTTAAATAGAGGTATGACTTGAGATGTATTCCTCTTCACCTTGATATTCATTGTCTCATTTTTTTAAAATAATAATTTCTCTCTAATAACAACTCAAGATGATGTATGACATAAAAGTTTTTTAAAAATAGAGAAGAATAAGATAATGAATAAAAGGTGGAGAAAAAACTGTCTTTGCTTTTGATTTATCTCTTACATCATATTTTGAAGGGCTGAATATCAATTACACCCCAAAATTTGATCCATTATCAAAATGCATTTTGAGATTTCAGAAATATTAATTCGACTTGTACTTTTACTACAACCATCAAAATAGTCTGTCATGAAACTCACGACTGTTTTAAACCTGAAAAAAAATATGTGAAAACAAATTTACCCTTCAAAAGAATTTTAACAAATGTGTTTTCTCTAAATTAGCCTTTTCGCTACAAACAACCTCTTTCCAAAAATTGTACTTTCAATTAAATTTCACTAAATTTTGGATGTATTTTTGTAAATTGGTGACTCATATATGTATCTTACAACCAACAACAAAAATGTTAATAATTTGAAAGTTCAGAATGTTAATGGTTTTTAGACATTTTACATATACGGTTGGTTACTCAATAGTCTAACTGGTCATAGGGTTACATTTAATATTTCTAAAGTCTCGAGATTCATCTTGTTTTGATAATCGACTATTTTTAAAGATGTTGCTCAATGGCTCGTACCTTGATTTGTTCAACTCATTTTTTAACTTAAATTTTCTTTAATGTTCAACCTATTTAGATTAATCTCAATTCGAAGTGATGGGCGAAATCATAAATGAGTTTGATATTAAGAAGGATTTGAGTCGTAAAATATGTTGAACGTACTATAATTAAGTAAAATGTAGGTTTGACTAATGATTAAATGAATTAAACTTTTATCTCTCCAATTTTTCTGTTAAAAATAATCAAAAATGGCAATAAAAAGATAGAATGAGACTATTTTGATCTTTAAAAATTTAAGAAAGACTAAAAGTGACATAATTTTTATTACAAGAGACAAAAAAAGCATTTAAGCCAAACATAAAATATAGTACGTTCGTATACTTGCACTATATCGTAGTTTAGTATTTTCTAAAAGAAAAAGAGAGATGTCTTCGACTATTATTTTTAAACTGAACATCTTTCCCTTTGTATATAATCTATTGAAACTTTTTTTTTCCCCTTATTTTTTGGAGAACAGTGCCACAAACACCCCCCCCGGCAAGGCGAGCGTGCTTAATTACCCTATTATTAATTAATTCAAAAACTATTTTTAAATAATTACAGGGAGCAATGCATAAGCTTACCCCTACTCTCTTATATGAACCCTTCTAAAAGAACCAGCCCTCCTATATACACCATACAATTACCAATACTAGGAGCCTTATCTAAAAACTATCGAAACCTAATATTAGGAACAAAATTGGAATAGAGAAAAAACAAACCCCTGAGCTCACGAGGATTTGAAGATAAGGAACAATAAGCAATAGAGTTCCCCGCATAACCAAGTCTTGCCAAAAAATTAGCTGGCCTATTACCTTCTTTGTAAATATGAACAAGAAAAGAATTAGAGATTGTAAGGAAAAAATAGACTTCCCGCAAATTGGACAACTCTCTCCAAAGAAAACCAGCTAGCTTTTTAGCCATTGAAACAAAAAGAGCTTTGTCAGATATAAATTGAACTTCTCGCATCCTTTTACTCTGATAAAATCTTACAGCAGCCAAAAGACCTCACACTTCTGCTTGAACCGAGCCTGACAAACTTCCTGATTCACATATAAAAACACTATCCTTCTTAAAATCAATATAATCCCCTGCACATATAAAAACGCTATTTAGCTTCACCAAAACATCCAACTTTGCCCAATTCAGCACCAAATTGTATCATAAAATATCAGCTCATCAAAAGGACCATTCTTGGTAGTAAATGTTTATCCCCATGGTATGATTGAGATTGAAGGGATGGAGTCAGGTAAATTGATTAAGGTAAATGGGCATAGACTGAAACCTTTCATTGAAAATATTGAAGTAGCGAATGTAGAGGAGATTAGCTTGTCCTTACCTTCCTATGAATGATCGTAAGTGGTCTAGCCAAAGACAAAAAAAAAGGCGCTAAGTGGGAGGCAACCCAACTGAGTTTTTCTGTTATGTTTCTCATTTTATGTTAGTTATGGTTTTAAATTGGTGTTTTTCGAGTATATTGCAGGTGGGTTTTGAGTGAATTCTTCTGAAAATTCCAGAGAAGAGTGTATCCCACGGCGTGGCCATGTCAGGTGAATTCCTCCTACGACACGCCCATGTCAGTTAATTAGCTGTTACCTCCAGAATTCCATAAGTGGATTTTTCCCACGACACGCCCGTGTCGATTTAATCAGTACAATGACTGAAAATTCCAGAGGAGAGTTGTTCCCACAGCACGCCCACGGGAGATCAGAGGCAACATTCCAGAAGTGGATTTATTCCAGGATACGCCCACCTCAAGTTTACTTAAAACAAAAAAAAAAAAAAAAAAAACTTTACTTTACCTTCAGCAATTCTTGTAACCCTACTCACATTTATTCTTCTATTGCCAGGGGTTACGAAGAAACACACAGCTGCTATCTTCCTCTTCACCAACACTATTGTCCAATTTTGATCAGCGGCCTTTCTCATTGCTACTTCCGTCCGGCGAAGAAAGGTCTGAAAAACTTTTCCCACCCTACTGGTACAACAAGGACCATGGCAAGGGGAAAAGCAAAGGATAAACGACAACTCATCCTACCGTCGGATGAGGAAGAAAGTTCCAAAGAGAAAGGGCAGTCTGCACCGGTTTCGGCCAAGCGAAGTAAGCCGCGGCGTCAACCCCCGGGATCTCAGTTGCCGATTAGACTTCCTCAGAGTCGCTCAAGAACCAGGTCTGGTCCAGCTATGTTGCCACCTTCCCTGTCCCGTCAATCTCCAATAAATTTTGCAACCAAAGAGCAGCTTAAGACTTATGAGAATGTACGTTTTTAGAAATTCGTTCCGATGAAAAGATTTGATGAAGCTACTCTACGTGACTTAAATGTCTACGATGATGTTTGCAAATTGTTTCATAATATTGGATGGTCCGCTTATTTGCAATTGTCTTGTCCAACATTCATTGAATTAACCCATGAGTTTTATGCTACATTGGCATTTATGCCCCCAAAGACAGATTTTACACTTGATTCACCTAAGGTTATTTGTTTTCAATTAATGAACACATATTTTGAAATGTCCTTGGCTGAGTTTGATATTGCCATGGGATTTGTTTCTGAAGAGGAGTCACAGTCTGAAGCTTATACTTCGTCTGCTTTGGATGTTCATTCAGATTTTTATCCTAGTGAATGTTTAAATGCTTGGAAACGGCTAGCTCCGTTCCCCAAGAAAGTTTTTGAAAGTAGTAAATCCATGGATTATAATTTTCAGGATCCTGTGTTGAGGTTGTGTCATAGATTTTTGGGTTACAGTTTCTCTGGTAGGAAAGATAATGCGGGGGTGATTAATACACATGAAATGTTTTTGCTGACGAGAATGCTGGCAGGGAAAAGAGTGTGTTTTGCTTATTGGTTTGTCACTCAAGTACAACGTGCTGTTAACCGTCCTAGTAGAGGATTGATTTTGGGTTCCTTAATTACACAATTGGCTGTTAATCTAAAAGTTTTAGACCTTACAAATCACTCTTTGCACGTCAGTTGTACTGTTGCTCCATTAAATTTAGATTGTCTTGTTAAAATGCAATTGATTCACTTACGGGATGAGAAGTATGTTTTTCTTTCACCGGGCAAACCTGGTCCGCCCGAGCCGTCTTGAGGATCTTTTGCAGGTTCGTTGGAGGAGGAGCATAGTGAGACTGTTTTTGCCTCACAAGGGCAGTTGGATGCACGTCACGAGATCGAAGTGTTGAACACCACCATTAAGGAAATGCATGCTAATCTTCACGCGCTTTGTGCCCATTTGCACTTTACGCCAACATTTCCTCTACCTCCAAAATAGAGAAGCTTCTCTTTCCCTTTACTTGCGTTAGTTTTGTTTAAATTATTTGTGTTATTTTATGACTTGGTGGTGTTTATTTTTGCAACCCTCTTTATGCATATTTTCTACATTGGGGACAATGTAGAGTGTTGGTGTGGGGGGTTGTTTGTTTGATTATGTGTGTTTTTGGGAGTGTTTTTGTTTTATTGTGTTTAGAGTTTAGGTGTGGGGAAGAAGTTCTCTACTTTGTTTTGGGAACTAACATGCGATGTGTGATTAGGTAAGATGAACATGAAAAGTAGAAAATAATAATAGTATGAGGTGTTGGGTGGTTATAACTTGTTCTTTGTGATGACTCAATTGACAAATGCTTGCTTAAGTGACAGCAAAAAGCCTAGATAAGTGAGGTTTGAGCTTTATATGAGCAAAATTTTTTGTGCTCAATTGTTGTTGAAGAGTGTTTTCACACATGGTTGCCGATTCTAGAACTTGCCTTGTTATGCATATTATTGTTGCTTATGTTTTCATTGTGCAAATATGATAAAGGCACTAGGATGAACCCTTTTGGCTGTCTTTAAAAATTCCAACCTTCTTTGATTACCACTAGTGAACCCTTTTGAAGCTTGGACTTGTTCTTTGATGTGAAAAGTCATTAAAATAAATCGAGGCCTGTTTTAGCTTGCTTATTTCTACCTTGTTGTGAGAGACGTTGTGCTTGGTTGTTGACCTTGGGTTGTGGTACGAAGGTGGATATTGCAAGGTAATGCTAGTCCACAAAGAGGTTAGTATGCTCTTGAAAAAGAAAGAGAAGGAAAAAAAGGGAAAAGTTAAGTCGCCTATGTTAAGTAATAAAGGCGCGAGTGTTTGAAAAAAATCAAGAAAAAGTACAAGTTCTTTCTCTCAAGATGCAAGTGAAAGTGAAATAAGAAAAAAAAAAAAAAAAAAAAGAGAGGGAAAAAAAATGGAAAAGTGAGCATTAGTCAAGTTTGTGAACTTTGTGAGTTAGTGTTGCTTTGTATGGGTCATCATTGGTAAGATGGTGGAAGGTTGGCAATCAAGTAGTAACTTTCTCTCAGGACTGTGCCTTTTGTGTTCTCTTTGTTCATCCTAACCTTTTGTCCTAAGCCCCGTTATATCCTATGAAAAGTCCTTTTGATTTGTGCATTGACTTCATTTGAGTAATGGTAGTATGATATATTGGCAAGCTTATGGTAAAACGTGCTATGTTGTGAATTTGAGAGAGGATATGTCCCAATATACATTTTTGAGTGCATGAGAGACTACTTGGTGAGGTGGTTGTCACTTTTTCTTGTCATTTGAATTTGGGGGAGTTAAGAGGAACTAGAGATAACCATTTCAAATGCTTGATACTGTGAAAAGTTTGCTATTTGATTGTGAGTCTTGCTTGTTTATATATTGCATGTTGAGGATCCAAGTGTTATTGGGTTTTTCTTCTTGAGTCATGCTTGGGGACAAGCATGGTTTTGGTGTGGGGGAATTTGATAAGTGCATAATTAGTTAGTTTTTAGGATTAATTTTGTTATTATTATGCACCTATTTAATGTGATTCGTGGTGATTTAGGCTAAATTAGGATTTGTGGTATGTGGCAGGGAGTTTTGAAGGAAAAATGGTTAAAAAGGGGCTAAAGTGCAAAGTTGAAGAGTGGAGCTGACATGGAATTGATAAAGTGACGGGCTGGATGATTTTTGGTAGAAGGGGTTTTGACTCGGTAAAATTGCAGAAGTATTGGTGAAAAGAGTTAGAAGTGTGAGATTTACAAGATTTGATGGGGGTGATCGTTGCAGGATTTAAGGAAGAATGAGATATTGTTCTGTTGATCAAATCAAGATTTATTGGGGGATTGAGTTAGTTTTGAATTTGAAATATTTTTTTATTTGCCTATAAGTAAAGGCATTGAGAAAAAGGAAAAAAAGCATTCCCTGCAAAAGGACATAGAATTAGTAATAGTTTAGTAGTCTTTTACTTTTCCTTAGTTAGTAATTTTCCAGTGTTATTTAATTTCCTTAGTAGTTTTATTTCCGAAAATTCTATTTTTAATATTTCAACTTCAAGTTATTTCATATTCAAGTTCACTTCTGACGTTTCCTAAAATTCTAGTCTTAAACATGCTTCTGTTGCAGAATTCCTATTTTACTCTTTCAAGTTTTCGTCTTTGTTCAATTCACGACATTCAGTCGTTCAAGTTAGGAATTAGAGTTAAATCAGACTCCTTTGGGATTCGACCCGAAACCACTACTGCAGCAAATTTTTGTAGTCCGTAAGCGAATTCGGATTAATTTGACAGGCATGACAAAACCTATCAGAGAGGATATTAGCTCTAAGCTACTATTGCCATTCCAGTTGAAACCATGTTTTCTACATTTGGGTGCATTCCCAGAAGATACTGACGTTGATACGGAAACTTTATGTCAAATGTGGATAGCTGAAGGCATGGTTTTAACAGAAGATCGAGTTGGGGAAGAATCAATGATGGAGTTGGCAGAGAGGTACTTGGGTGAATTAAGACAGCGAGGGATGGTCCAATTCGGAACATTACTTGAGCCTCAGGGTTATTATTATACCGTAAGATATAGAAGAACATGTCGGCTTCATGATCTGATGAGGACCTGTGCCTTTGTAAGGCAGAAGAGGAAAGTTTTCTGAAGTGTATAAATTATTCTTCTCAAGAAAGAGATGCATATGCTTCACTGTCTGAATCTTCTACATGTAAACTTCGTAGACTTGTCATCGATTTGGATTGCAGTGACGTGTGTAGATATGTTCCCCCAAAAAAGAAATCACAAAGTACGTTCGGATGCTTCAATTTGTGGTTAATGGTATCTATGAAGGACGCATAGCAAAATCGATTAAATCACAGCTGAATAACTTTGAGATGCTTCATGTTTTGTCTATTGAAGGCCTAAAGGGGGTACGAATGGAAGCTTCCGAAAGCAATAGGAATGCTAATCCATTTGAGATATTTGAGCTTGAAAGGTTCCTACTACCATACATTGCCATCGTCTCTGGGGAATTTGAAGTATTTGCAGACCCTTGATTTACGAGTAAACCAATTTCTGTGGAGAGTACCAAATATTTTGTGGAAGATGAAAGAATTGACATATTTGTATTTGCCTTTTACTTTTCAGAGGTACAAGAGAGTACGGCTTGATGGTTTGAATGAGTTGGAGATACTTGAGAATTTTGATGAAAAATATTGTTACACATAAGATTTGTTAAAATTGAATAATTTACGAGTACTTACAATATTGAAATGTGTGGAGTTTGAAAACTTGGAAATGATTTCAAATTATGCAGAGAGTAGCAACAAGTTACAACTGCTATCAATCAAGTGTATTAAGTGTGATTTGTATCAGTGGCGTATGCAGGATTTTTATCAACATGGGGCGGAAATTTTTGTTTTGCCGTCGTTTGCAAATATCTAACATAAAATATACTAATAATATTAAAATATAACAGTATAGAGAAAAAAAATATGAATTGCATAATATTAAACAATATATTACATATCTAATGAGTTGATCTGATGTCAATTATGAGTTGATCTGATGTCTATATAATCCTGATCTGATCTCCTTTGTTAAGTATGTTTTAGTTCTGCTGTGTGATTTCTTTTAAAATCTTGATCTGATGTCTATAGTCTGTTGATCTGATGTCAAGTATACGCTGATCTGATGTCTATAGTCTGTTGATCTGATCTCCCTTTTTAAGTATGTTTTAGTTCTAATGTATGATTTCTTTTAAAATCTTGATCTGATGTCTATAGTCTGTTGATCTGATGTCAAGTATGAGTTGATCTGATGTCTATATAATCCTGATCTGATCTCTTTTGTTAAGTATGTTTTAGTTCTGCTGTGTGATTTCTTTTAAAATCTTGATCTGATGTCTATAGTCTGTTGACCTGATGTCAAGTATACGCTGATCTGATGTCTATAGTCTGTTGATCTGATCTCCCTTTTTAAGTATGTTTTAGTTCTACTGTATGATTTCTTTTAAAATCTTGATCTGATGTCTATAGTCTGTTGATCTGATGTCAAGTATGAGTTGATCTGATGTCTATATAATCCTGATCTGATCTCCTTTGTTAAGTATGTTTTAGTTCTGCTGTGTTAAGTATATAATCCATCTTCAACCTTCTGCCCGTACTTCATCTTCAACCTCCTTCCTTTCGCCGGCGGTGATGGTGGGGCGGCCAAATCGGCAAACCAAATTTCATACCCCCTACTCCTTAAAAATTCCGCATCAACGTGGGGCGACCGCCTTACATTCTCTCCACGTAAATCCGCCCCTGATTTGTATTCAGAAAAGGAGAAAGGGTTAAGGGTTCTAAAACAACTCTTGTTTGGAAGGAACATCCACCATTTGGGTATTCAAGGGCAGTTATGGAAATTTCCAAATTTTGAATCCAACATGTCTTCAAGTCTTGTTATGTTAGAGATTAGTTGTGGGTTGGATGCAGAGGAAGTAATAAGTGGGACATTGGAGAAACTCACCCACTTGACGTATACTCTCATTAAGTCATATGTTCGGAAAAGAAATGGTTTTTCATGCCATGGGTTTTCCTCAACTCAGGAGACTCTATCTCATCGATTTTCCGGACTTGGAGAAATGGGTGGTGGAGGAAGGAGCCATGCCTAATTTTCATACTCTTACCTTGCGTGCTTTTCCTAAGTTAGAAGAGATTCCTGATGGTTTTCAATTTCTAGTTAATTTTGAAGAATTACATATTTCAAATATGTCCCAAAAATTCACAGAAATGATCCCAACTACAAATAAAATAAGTCATGTGCCTTTAGTTAGAATCATTGGTTATCATTAGAGAATAATTGATTATTGTAGTTTTAGTTGTTCACTAGTATGTAAAATAAGCATATTAATTCTAATTATAAAATTGTGTATATAAAGTTTAATGTTTGTTATTTGTAGAGATTTCGAATGTAAATCTTACATATTAGAAACAAGTACATAATTGATCATACATTAAAAATGCATTAGGTAATAATACTGCATCATTTTTTACCTTTACCTAGGATTTCATATATTATCATCATCAAAGTTTCTCAGTGAGTTTCAAGGCAAGAGTTGGACAAATTATGTACAAAAAAACCAACAGTGAAACATTTGAACTATTGAATTACTACATAAAGTCGAGAGTTAGCAGGAAATGACAACACAAATTCAAACAGCTCCTTTCCTTCATTAGGAATTTAGGAACAAGTTTGACAACCAGTCCAGTCTAGGTTTTGGTTGGCTTCATGATCTGAAAGGTTCCATTGGAGCTGTTTCCTTAAGAAGAGCAGCTGCCTCAATCTCAAAACATTTCGCATTATCTAAAATTGATTTACAGGATTCAGCAGCCTCCGGAACATGTTATATGAATATGATACTACGAGCATGAGTAGTGGCGGAATCAGAAAAATTATAATGAAGGTGCTAGGGCGGAGGGGGATGGCGGGAAGGAGAAGGAGGAGGGAGAGGGAAGAACAAGGATGAGGAGTTTGGGGCTGATGGCTGCTTGCGGCTGAGCATGAGTATCAATGTGCTTCTAAAGTTTGCAAAGTGAATAAATCCATGATAATGTGGCCGAAGAGCCTCGGAATCAAATTCCAAACAAGCTGGGCAAATAAACTTTCGATCCAATGGAATAATAATACTTCAATTCAAAATCAAATAGATCGACAGAAGAACCTGTAAATCTATTTGATTTTGAGCTTCAAACAGGGAAAATTCTGTCAAAGCAATATGCTATGCTAAGGGAAAGAAATAGGTAAACACAAGAAGAAAAAATAAAAATGATAATGAAGGAGAATACATATCATTATTACTCTGTTCAAGGCTCTTTAGTGGTTACATTGCAAGACACGTAGTCCAACAGAACAAAGGTATCAAAAGTATTACTTTACCTTTACAAGGAACTTTTTTTTGTTTAAAGAGTTTTATTTAGAATTTTTATTTTCAATACAATGTTATTGTTACCAAAAAAAAAAAAAAAAAACTTAAATATAATTATAAATTCAGCCTGAGAATTAAAATAAAATTTAAGGATTTAAAGAGAGAATATGAAAAGTTGAGATACCTAGAAAATAAATAAATTAAACTATCCAAGCCCCCCCCCCCCCCCCCCTTGGAAAACACCCCTGTTTGTTCTTCTTCTTCTCCCTCTCTTTTTCAATTCTCTTTTTCCTCCCAACCCAAAACCCTTAACTCCATTGTTAAACCTTCAAGAAACCTTGGAATTTCCTGCATGCAACCCTTAAACCACCTCAGTAATAAAAATCGTTATAACACTAAAGGAAGTGAGTGAGGGAGGAATTGAAGAGACTTCATCGGTTTGCCGAATTTCAAGAGGAGAAGGAGCAAGGTTTTTATTCCAATCCATCCTCCATTGTGCATCTAAAGGTTCAAGGAGGTGATTTCCTAACCTTTTCAATTTGTTTATTACTAAAATACTATTTTTGTCAAGGTATTAGGCTAGGGTTCTAATTATTGACTTGGTGTGGTTAAATTGATGATGTGACCCTAGGAAGAACATTCCAGTGCTAGTTTGGCTTGCTAGAATATATGTATAGAGATCTTTGCGTTCAGGTCAATGACAATGGAATGTGTATCAAACTAATCAATCTATTCTTTTGGGGGAGGGCGGTGTTGCAATTTTCTTATGGTGCATTTATATGCTGCTGCAGCTATCATGAAGTCTTTTTGTTCTTCAATATTGATGTTAACCAGGTTAGAAGTAAAAGAGCAGTAGTTCTATTAATTGCGGCTGAGTTCAGTAATTCCTATCTCCATGAGGAACACTAAAATTGAATCATTAAGGCATCCGTTGCCTAAAGAAGTCGGGTAAAAGTACAACAGATTGATTATTTCAAATCATATTAGTAGTGTAACCTGGCTTGTTTTATTATTTTGGTTTGGACTTTTAGAAACTATCTTATTACTTTCATTCATGGTTATTACGCAATAAATCACATTATCAGCAAATCAGTGATAAATTGGCTGGTTTGCTATATTAAGGGCATATCAGCAGAGTGGCTAAACTAACCAATTGTATGAGGAGATTTTCGCATTCTGGACCATTTTTTCTTCGTACAGAGCACAGATACTTCTGAAATGAAATTATAATTGCTTTCTAATTTTGATTGGAAAAATGGAGATGTTTGTTCCTCTTCTTCTGTTGGACCCTTACTTGTTCATGGTCTCTTTTGTGCTGTTTCAAGAAGAGATTGTAACTTTGACTAATTACTATTATCGAGGTGCTGAATGGATCATTATATATATGTTTTCTCTTCGTATTTTTTTTTTAATTTTCTGAAAGGAAAACTATTGTTATTCTGCTTCATGGAAAGATTTGTAAATTGAATATTTTACCCAATGTTTTTGCTAGATCTGATATTTGGTAGTTGCTTCCAAATCTGAATGCTCAGATAGTCTGTTATGGATCATATGGTGTCTGGACAATTTGGTTTCTTCAAGTGAAAAAAATGAATCCCAAGATTGACAGAACTTTTTTCCTGTTGGCAGCCAAGATTGGTATTTTTTTTTTTTTGGTTTTTCTGTTTTTCTGGTGGTGTCTCTAGATATATATGGTTGTAGTTTTCCCGGATTCTCCGGTTTCCAGATAGTTTTTTAATGGCAGTACTTTGTGATTGAGCAGATTTGCGTAGGATTGTGGATAAGTTGGGGATTAAGTGATGATCTTTCTTTATGTTCTGTGTCATTTCCTTGTTTCCCATTTCTCAGAATTCATTACACTATGAAGCAGTTTCAGTATGCTATATATGTGGAAACTGTTATAGAAGGTGCTTCTCAAGGGCAAAGCACCTTATACAGAACACAAATGGGCGTGTATTGACGCCCAGGCAAGTCACTTCATGAAACTTCAGAGACCTAGATATTTAAAAACGAAAAAAAGATAGAAAACTCATTGGAAGTAATCTGCCTCTGGGAGACAGAGGAGCAGGGCCACTTTGATTAATTCTGAAGTTTAGAAATAGCATTTCACTTGGAATAGTACCCAGTTATTGAATGTAAGTGATAGAAAGGGGAGAGAGAATAATTTGACAAAGAGACAGATGCAGTGGTAAAGAAGGAATGGGATGCAGTATAAAGTAACACATTTGTGAATCATAAAAGATAAAAATGAATGCACTTTAAATGTTTTTATGTTTCTATGGTTAATTTTCGTGTATTATAGTTTTCTCTTTAGCCTTTTCATGCGGTAATCCTGAGGAAAGTACCCAAAGTTATTAATGGCAGTTATTTGCCCTTTTTTCCCTATTTTTTTAGGTTTTTGTTTTATAGCCAAATTTATTGAATCTTTGTACGTTGCATGTACCAATCAATTTGACAACTACATGATAGCTTTCATACTGAGTTATCATAACCATGTACAAACAAGTAAATTTTAATTTCATTAATTCTTAAGAACCCAAACAAAGAATTGGATTGATAATTGATTTCTTATTCATTTCCTCAATATTATTATACAAAAGTCTTGTGAAAAAGTATAGAATGACAATATTTGAACTCCCAATTCATTAGGATTATGATTCTAATTCAATTCCATTATCATCAAACCATGTGGACCCCAATGGATTTTGTTTACTTGTTTGTGCATATGTTTAGCTTGAACCAATTTGCCAATTGCCTTTTTAACAATAGCTAGAAGAAAGTTCAGTGTGAAAGAGCTTGATTTAACTAACATTATTGTGTTCTTTTGCAGCTGAACATCTAAAGGTTGGTCGCATTGTGTTCCCTTTGTAGTTTTCTGAATTGATTACTGGGAATTACTAAACAATGACTACGACGGGAAAAGAAGAGCAGCATCAGCGTTCAACAGATAACAATCAAGCAGAAAACCAAGCAAATGTTGGGTGGATGGGAATGATGCAACAACAGTACCGCCGAATGAGAGAAAATGCAGAGACCTATCCTTATGTCTGGGGTTCCTACATTGTCGTGTATGGCGGATTCGGGCTTTGGTTTGCCTACAGATGGAGGAAGCTGCGAAAAACCGAGGATAGAGTGAGAGTTCTTCAAGAGAGACTCCGCAAACTAGTTGAAGTTGAGGAATCGGCTAGCAGTAGTAGTAATGTTGCTGGAAAGGCACCACCAGCTTCAGAGAAACCCAAAAATTAATTGATCTACAGAGATGATTGAAGGCGATGCTTGCAGCAAACTTTGGTATAAATCAAATCTTTTGATGATTACACACATACGATATTGTAATTGATCTCCAATTTTGGTATTGCTGTGGAAAATTTTATTGTGGAAAGAAACCATTGGTTTGAAGGAAAAGAATCGAAGTTATTTTATAAACCTCCACCAACAGCAGCTGTATGTAAATATATAGCTTTTTAATCAGACAGAATAATTAATAATATATTTTAGAAGTATTATTCAACAACAACAACAATAATAAGAATATTAATTTATAATCGAAAGGCATGCAGCTTGATTTAAGCTTTAATGGCTTGTGCCTGGAATGGAACACACCACATGAAATTCATTCCTGCCTTTGTGAGGATTTTCACTTGCAAGCCTATCAAAACTTGGGTAAAACTTCTATTGAAGTGCTTTTAAACCCAAAATGAACTTCATGAGTTGGAAGTGTTGTTAACTTGTTTAAGATTCTTTAATGATTTTTCCATTGGTTTTGTTTGGGGAAGTTGTTCCTCACTTAGGAAGTTTCAAAGCTGTGGATGTAAAACTAACAAGTATGGGTGGCAAAAATGGGTAGGTTTAAACAATTAAAAATAAATTAAATCTACTCAAATTGGATTTTAATAATATAGTAAAAGGGTAAGATCGTCTTTTAAAAATTGGTAGATTCAATTCTTTTAAATTGATGAAACCATAATGATTTTGCAGAGTTATACTAAAGAAAAAAATATTAAAAATAATTCAACTAAAGAAAATAATGCCTTAAAAATCAAATAACCTAAACTTTTAGCTAAAGGGCCTTAATTCATGTAACTAATTATTGATGTAAAGATAATTAATTCATGTAACTAATTAAAAGTAGTGTTTCCAAATAATATATATGTTTTATATGTAAGGACTAAAAAAATTATTTAGCCAAAGAACCAAAAAAATGATTTAATCAAGAAAATAAAACTAACCGAACACTACTGCTTGCTTACAATTGTACGCAAATTCAAGGAGGAAATCAAAAGATACGGCTGCCGCCCAACTCGTCTAGCACTACATTTCTGTCCCTTAAAAAGTCAACTAATCTTATTTAATAAACTTAACTTAAAAATAAAACTTTACTAAAATAAAATAATTAATTAAGTTTTAAAACAATTAAATTATTGATTGATGGACTTTTCCGAAAATAATAATGCCACATATTCCTACCTCTAACGGGATGTGAGTGTGAAACAGCAAAGAGTCAACGCTCGAAATGCGGCAAATTCAAAAGTCAGCTCAATTCATACTTCTGCTTCTGTGAATTATGTGGAGAGAAGAGTTCTGCATCTCATCCTCAACTCTTCCAAATAAAACTGTAGACAGACACAATTCAGCTGCCACTTATCGTCTTCAACATATTAACAAATGGCCGGTAGAGGAAGGAGCCATGCCTAATCTTCGAACTCTTTCCCTCCTTGATTTTTCCTAAGTTGGTTCATGATAGGTTACTATTTTTAATTAATCTTGAAGAGTTAGATATTTCATACATGTCTACAAAATTCACAGAATGAATCCGATGTTCGATTACAATTGATAGATATTAAACCATTATCATTTGAGAACAATTAATTATTGTATTTTTAGTTGTTGAAAAGAAAAACCAACCAATGAGTGGTTAGGATTGCAGAGAAGAAAAATAAGGCATGAGAGAAGAGAGGAATTGCAGATATTTTCTGGTGATATATGCTGATTGATGTTTTTCTTCAACTATATATACATGATATAATACCTACTTCCACTATTTTCTAACTAAAATATATACAGAAAAGATAATCTGCTTCCACTATTTTCTAACTAATAAATACAGTTTAAATAAAAGGAATTAACTCTAACTAGTACTGGTCACATGATCAGTACTAGAAATGCACTGGTTAAAATCAGAGAATTGCTTAAACCTGTTTCTGTCTCTCTTCCTGATGGAAGTCTGCAATTTGTGTCTCTTGTTGGCACCTATTTGCTCACTAAAACTCTAACTCTAGAAGATGTTCTATTTCTTCCCAACTTTAAGCATAATCTGATATCAGTTAGCAAATTAGCCAAGGATTCACGGTGTTGTTTTATTTTTTTTCCTGATAAATGTTGGTTGCAGGACCAGGATTCTAAGAAAATCTTAGCAGTTGGCATACTCAAGAATAATTTGTACATACTCAATAAACACTCATTCAGTGCCTCTGCATTGCTGGAAGCTCAGAGAGCATTTGATTTCAGTTTTTCTATTGTGCGGCAATCTTTGCATGGTTTGTCAGTTTCCGAATCATGTAATAGCACAAACATTGATAGAATTCCTTGGCATTTTCGTTTAGGACATCCATCTGCTGATGTAATGGCTAGATTGTCTGAATTCTTGATCCGTAATGACAATGATCTTGGAACTATATGTTCTGTCTGTCCTTTAGCTAAACAACACAGACTACCTTTCTCTTTGAGCAGTACCAAAAGTCCTCATGTATTACATACTTTACACATGGACCTTTGGGGTCCCTACAAACATTCTGGCCTTAACAATTGTCAATATTTCCTTACTATAGTAGATGGATACAGTAGAGCTACTTGGACTTTTATGATGAAACATAAATCCCAAACTTCTAAACTGCTACTTCAAGTTTTGTTACAACTCCAAAACCAGTTTGAGCATAAAGTGAAATTTGTTCAGTCAGACAATGGGACTGAATTTCTGAATGACCAATGTTATCAAATTTTCTCTGATCAAGGAATAGTTCATCTGAGGAGTTGTCCCTACACTCCTCAACAAAACGGTTTAGTAGAGAGGAAGCATAGACATCTTCTTCAAGTAGCCAGAGCCCTTCTTCTTCAATCCAGCCTACCTAAAATTTTTTGGAGCGAAGCAGTTTTGACTGCTACTCATTTGATAAACAGATTACCTTCCTCTATCCTGCAATGGAAGACACCATATGAGTTGCTTTATGGCAAGAAACCTGATTATGATGGCCTTAGGACTTTTGGATGTTTGAGTTTTGTTCTTAATAAATTTCCTGGTAAGGACAAATTTGATGAGAGGTCTTATAAAGGTATTTTTGTCGGATATCCTTCTGCTCATAAAGGATACAAAGTGTTTTGTCCAGAATTGAATAAAATCTTGATTTCCAGAGATGTGCTGTTTTATGAACATGTCTTTCCTGCGTTAGGTGTCCCCAATTCTAGCCCTGTCTTACCAATTCCTGTATCTCCATCAGTTATCTCATCCTCTGATCATGATCCTATTTCTTTAGAACCATTTCCCTTAGGGCAATCTGCCTTAGATCAAACTGATTCTTCTTCTGTTCATCAAGACCTGCCTCAGTCAGTTGACACAACAGATCTTTCTGACAGGTCAGTTGGTTCGCTCAACAGGTCTTGCCCTACTCCTCCTGAGCCTTCTGCACCTAATCTTAGGAAAAGTTCTAGGATCACAAAACAACCCGGATGGATGCAGGATTTTGTTTTAAGCACTTCTTCTGAGCCAGTACTTCCTAAATGCATTTTTTCTACTGATCATGAACTATATGTTGCTCATTTGTCTGCTGTTCGAGAACCTTTTTCATATCAACAGGCTAGCAGTAATTCTCAGTGGACAGAGGCAATGAACAAGGAAATTGAGGCTCTAGAAACTAATGGAACATGGGAGCTCACTGATTTACCAAAGGGGAAGAAGGCCATTGGCTGTAGGTGGGTGTATAAAATCAAATGCAAAGCTGATGGCTCAGTTGAGAGGTATAAGGCACGTTTGGTAGCTAAGGGGTATTCCCAGAAGGAGGGAGAAGATTATACCGAGGTTTTCTCTCCCGTTGCAAAAATTGTTACAGTACGATTATTCATTGCTATTGCAGCAGGTTATGGTTGGTCTTTGTGCCAAATTGACATTAATAATGCCTTTCTTCATGGTTTTCTCGATGAAGAAGTTTATATGCATCCTCCTCCTGGATATTTGAAGACTACTCAAGGACAAGTTTGTCGCCTCAAGAGATCACTCTATGGCCTCAAGCAAGCCTCTCGACAGTGGAACCTTGAGTTCACAGGGAAACTTCTGAATTATGGTTTCACTCAATCCTGTCATGATCCCTGCCTTTTCTTTATGAACAAGGATAAGTTCAGTTTATACCTTCTCGTATATGTTGATGATGTTCTTATAACTGGTTCGGATGCAGGGGAGATTGAGGCTATTAAACAGTATCTTGATGAGGCCTTTACTATAAAAGACTTAGGCCCTGCTAAGTTTTTTTTAGGGATGGAACTAGCTCGGTCGGATGCAGGAATTGTGGTTAATCAGCGTAAATATATCCTGGACATTCTCCAAGATGTTGGTCTCTTAGATTGTGTTTCTGTACAAACACCCTTTCCTCCTGGACTGAAGTTTTTTTCTGAAGATCAAGATGACACCCCTTTGCTGCACGATCCTTCTAAGTACAGACGCCTTGTTGGAAGACTGTTATATTTGGGATTTACTCGTCCAGACATAGCTCATTCTGTTCAACAGTTGAGCCAGTTCATGCAAGCCCCTCATCAGTCCCATTGGCATGCGGCTGTCCATGTTCTCAAATACTTAGCTGGGAGTTCTATTCGCGGTGTCTTCTTTCCAAGTCATACTGATTTCCATGTTTCTGCCTTCAGTGATTCTGACTGGGGTGCTTGTAGAACAACCAGGAAGTCTCTTACAGGCTTTTGCATATTTCTTGGAGGAGCTTTGGTGTCCTGGAAATCCAAGAAACAATCTACCTTATCTTGTTCCACAGCCGAGGCCGAGTATAGATCCATGGCTGCTACTGTGAGAGAACTCCAGTGGATTCTTTACATGCTTCAAGTGTTCAATGTTCATGTTCAGCTTCCAGTTGCCTTTTGGTGTGACAACCAAGCCGCTGTTCATATTGCCGAGAATCCGGTCTTCCATGAACGAACCAAACACATAGAGATCGACTGCCATGTGACAAGGGAAGCATACAAATCCGGTTTGATTTCTTTGCATCATATCACTTCTCAGCAGCAAGTTGCTGATATTTTTACAAAATCCTTGTCCACACCTTCTTTTAATCATCTGCTTTCCAAGCTTCAGCTGTGTGATGCTGAGCTTGAGGGGGGGATGTTGACAAATGTGATGATTAAAAGGGAGAATTCTGGTACTTGATGTGTTGCCAGATCAGATTGCTTGTAATGATGTGGCAACAACTGATTCGAAGAGAAGTCATTGTCCACGTGATTAACACAGTAACTAGTTAGAGTTAATTCCTTTTATTTAAACTGTATTTATTAGTTAGAAAATAGTGGAAGCAGATTATCTTTTCTGTATATATTTTAGTTAGAAAATAGGTGCCAACAAGAGACACAAATTGCAGACTTCCATCAGGAAGAGAGACAGAAACAGGTTTAAGCAATTCTCTGATTTTAACCAGTGCATTTCTAGTACTGATCATGTGACCAGTTGCACCTGTGTCAATAATCCAAAAATCCTCTTCCATACAACAAGAATGAATAAAGCTAGAGTTAACAGATTCTGTCATACCTGCAAAACCAGTGCAATTTGCAAACTGTACCGCTCCAGCATCCACCTGTTTCTTCCCTGCTTGCATCTTGCTTAACTCCCGAATAGCTATAGCAAGGGATTCATTCCAATTTGGGTCTGTACCAAGATTATCCAGAGGATAGTCTTCAACCTGAGCAATATGTGCTTTCTCTCCTTTGGTTTTTAAAGATTCCCACCAGTCTGGGAACCCATGCAATTTGAAACAAGAATCTACCAAATGCCCCTTCTTTTTGCAATGTGTGCACAGAAGTTTAGCTTTCTCCGCCTTTGTCAAAATTCTCTTCCCTGTAGCTTTGTGATTTCCAGATCCTGTAGCAAGCATGGCTGAATTTTCAGAGGTTATTTTCACATCAACACTAACTTGACGATGTTTTTCAGCCTTCAACAAGATAGAATAAATTTTGCTCACATTCGGCAATGTTTCCATGAGCAAAATGTGATTCTTCTCAGCAGTATAATCATCACTTACCCCCATCAGAAACTCCATGCTTCTATCTTCAAATTCCCTAACTGCAATTGCTTGCATAATAGTGTTCCATGCTTCTCTTGCCCCGGCTCTAAACTGACTAGATTTCTTATCAGTTAATAAATCTTTGAGAACAGCTTCTCCTACTAAATGAGGCCTCAACTGATCTATCTGATCTCGAAGCTCCTGCAGTTTGCCATAATACTGAGTGATCTTCATATTGTCTTGTCGAATCATCGACACCTCCCTCTTCAGTTGAAACAACAAAGATAGATTGGACATTCCAAATCTATCAGACAACTCCACCCACAGTTCGTGTGCATCAGTAAAGTAAACGAACTGATTGACTAAATCCTTTGAAATTCCAGACAAAATCCATGAAACTACCATAGTATTAACTCTGTACCATTGCTTATACTTAGGTGAGTTAATCGCAGGAGCGGAGTAGCTTCCATCAATAAAACCTACTTTATTCTTCGTAACCAAAGCTCTGACCATAGCTATCTTCCAGGTCATATAATTCGAATCAGTCAGTAATGGTGAAACCAATTGCATACCTGGATTATCCGATCCAAGAAGCAATAATTGATCTTCCATGTCCTCTGAAGAGAGTACACGATCTTCTCCCTTTGGCAGTTCATCACCGTCAGTATTTTCATCACCTTGTTCTCCCATCAGGTCAATGCGCATCATTGTGCCTGCTCTGATACCAAGAAAAGAAAAACCAACCAATGAGTGGTTAGGATTGCAGAGAAGAAAAATAAGGCATGAGAGAAGAGAGGAATTGCAGATATTTTCTGGTGATATATGCTGATTGATGTTTTTCTTCAACTATATATACATGATATAATACCTACTTCCACTATTTTCTAACTAAAATATATACAGAAAAGATAATCTGCTTCCACTATTTTCTAACTAATAAATACAGTTTAAATAAAAGGAATTAACTCTAACTAGTTACTGTGTTAATCACGTGGACAATGACTTCTCTTCGAATCAGTTGTTGCCACATCATTACAAGCAATCTGATCTGGCAACACATCAAGTACCAGAATTCTCCCTTTTAATCATCACATTTGTCAACAGTTGTTCACTAGTATTTGAATGTAAAAGAAGGATATTAAATTAGTTTTTATTATAAAATTGTGTATATAAAGTTTAGTGTTTGTTATTTGTAGGGATTTTGAATGTAAATCTTAGTACATTAATATACTGCATCATGTTTTCTCTTTACCTAGGATTTCTACCATCATTAAAGTTTCTCAGTGTGTTTCAAGGCAAGAGTTGGACAAATTATATACAAGAAACAAAGACAATAATGCAACATTTGAACTGTAAAATGAACTATACAGAGTCCAGAGTTAGCAGAAAATGAGAAAACAAATTCCAACAGGTCTTTCCCTTCATTAGGAATTTAGGAAGAAGTTTGACAACCAAACCTTCGTTCGCCCTCTCAAGCGCATTCGCTTCTGATGTGTGTTCTATATCTTTTCATGAATGCATATAATGTTGCATCTTTCCTGTACAGACTACTTCAATTGTTTGTAGTGGCGGACCTAGAAAATTTGGGATGAGAGTGTTAATTTGAGAGAAAAAATAAGGAACAAAGGAATGAATAATGGATAAGAAAGTGATTTAAGAGGGAATGACTTAACCATCGGGCATGAGGGCATTGTTGCACCCTCTTGCTCCATACTGGTTCCGCCATGATTGTTTGGGATCCAGTCCATGTTTTGGTTGGCTTGATGATCTGAAAGGTTCAACTGGAGCTGTTTCCTGAAGAAGAGCAGCTGCCTCAAAACATTCTGCTACTTCTTTCACTGATGCCCCAGCTTCACTTTTATAAAGCAGCCCAAGATTGTACCAAGCTGAAGGGTTTGTTCTATCCAGGCGTATAGCATCTGAGAGGAAGCTCTTCGCAACTGGCCCCGATCTGTCTCCCATTTGCCGCAACACAGTGGCAACAGATATCAAACTCGGAACGTGGTCAGGTTCAACGTCCAGTGCTGTCTCAAAATAGTTCAAGCCTTCATTTCTCAAACCCTTGGCTTCATAATGTAAACCTACAAGAAACACAGTGGAATTTAGATCCTCAACCTGTATGAATACAACTTAAACACTCATTTTTCTGAAATGCCAAATGCAGTAAACATGCTATTAGTAGCACTCATGATTGCGACAGTAGTAGTTCTGAAGATTTATAAAAAAGAAAAAAGAGCAAGTGACGGGAAAGCAATTAATAAGATAAACTAGCATCAACCAGAAGGAATGGCATTTGAAACTTTAAAGTTAATGTTGGCGAAGGCAACTTCAAAAGTCCCAAGCAGCAAAAGATGAATCCATATTTGAAAATGATGCTCTAATTGTGGCATAAGAGGATCAATTAAAACAATGTTTACCTGTTGAGTGCAGCCTAGAAGCAGAATGAATGAGGATTGATCGCTTCTGATTTCAAAAGACAAACCTCGGCGTCCTGCCACTGAGACAGGCTTGTATTCCTTCTGTTCTGTGAAGGAGATAATTTATATATAAAGAAGGAATGCATTACTATAAAGAAGCCTTAGATATTTTATATAGATGCATTACGCGCATACCCTTAAGAGTTTCTTATGGATGCCAAAACTCTTGTTTTGAACATGAAGAACAGCAACGAGATGGGTTGTTTTGAACATGAAGAACAGCAAGGAGATGGGTATAAGTTTCTATGGCTTCCCTCAAATGACCCTGTGCAATCTGTAGTTTACTTTTGGTCCGAAGTAGCTCTCCTTGATCCCATTTTCCAGTCTCATCCAAAGCAGCATTTATAATGTTTTCAGCATCGATGTACCTTTTTTTAGCCGACAGTATACGAGCTAAGAGAATCCAGTCCTTAGGACCAGATCCTGCCTTAATTTTCACCAATTGCTTAGCATAATATAAAGCAGTATCCAACTTTCTCTGTACAGCATTTTCTAAACTAAGATGGAACACCACATTGGAATTCAATTCACCAGTTATTCTTTGAGCCATTTCAAGTGCCTCAAGTGCTTCAGAAGAATGCCTGCAGATCTTCTGAGAATCTGAAGCCACTTTTTGAGATTGAGCTCAGTGAAATTCCAAGCAAATAATTTGCAACACCGGCCAAATGATCGCATTGATCACCACAATGATTAAGCACCTTCTGTGCAAATAATACACCTTCCAGACAATTAGGATTCTCACTCAAAACTTAAGTCATAGAGAAATAATAGCATTCCTTGAACACTATTTTTAACCACATCCAGAGAAAATGCGTTCAAAACCATCTGTAACATCCAGCAAAGAATGATCTTATGGGTGTTCAACCAGTTGTAGGTTTATTACTACAAGCATGAATAGCCATATCAATGGCCTTCTAAAGTTTGCTAAGTGAATAAATCCCTGATAAAGTGGCTGAAGAGCCTTCGAATCAAATTCCAAACAAGCTGGGCAAAGAAACTTTTGATCCAATGGAATTAGAATACTACAACTCAAAATCACATAAATTGACAGAAGAACCTGTAAATTTTTGGAGGACCACGAGTGATTTTGCTTTCAGAAAAATCGCCTCAAAGAGCAAACTGACAGCATGCATCGACATAGGTGGAGCAGCATCACTTTGTGAAAGCCGTCTAGGGAGCTCACATCTTCTAGCTATAGAATGTTTTATCTTTGGAATCACAGCAGCAATGTCTATCCCCTCAAAAACTTTAAGAGCACCCTCTACATTTCCTTTCTGATACTCAAGCCGCCCCAATAATGCTCTAGCTTCCTACAGACTCAAAAACTTTTGGATTTCCATCAAACAATAAGTTAACATGAAAAAGAAATAATCCATGCACATTATAAACTGAATGATAATAAAGCATCAGCCGGTATAAGTTGCGATTAAATAAGAATTCCTGCACTGGAGCAACTCATGGTAAATCAGTTCACATTTTAGACTAGCAGAGCTCAACTATTTAGGAAAATTATCTTGTCTTGAGTAACATGGCATCTCAAGATGGCATTAGCATCCAAAATTTCCTCAGAACTTCTACTACTGCAGTCCTTGTCTTCATAAGAAAATGCTCAATACGTACATGTAATTTAGAATTATATTGATAATATTTCTGTTTGTAAGCAGGATCCTTTAATTATCCCTATTGGGCAACCAAATCCATATAAACCATTGAAATGCTGGTCTGAGTTTATTTATCCTTGAGGTTTACTTCATTCGAGTTGATTATCCAGATATCACACATTCTTTTTACGCTAGCCATTAGCCACTGACCAGATGTTTGGAGTAGAAAAGCTCCCCTCCTAGAGGTTTCAAACTCTTTTTCTTCTCTCATCCTTTCTCGTTCATTTCAACAAATCAAATAAGACAAGACATGAAATTTCACAAGGGCTTTTGTCCAATTCCAAGACAGATGATTTACCTCTGACATGGTTGCTGCGGTTACACTTTTCTTTAAAGAGATGTACAATATTTTTTTTTCCTGAAGTGATTAATCAAAATTGAAGCTAAAGCTATATGATGTGATGCAATAAAGTTCAGTTTCCAACCTCATAGTTCAAGTAGCCACTCTCACGCAGTGATGATTCTGCTTCTTCTATGTTGCTATTATCAACCTTCCTATCAGTTTCACCAGCGCGAGAAGAAAACCCACTGGCTGTGGCCGAGTAATCCATGGTAGCCCGAGACTCCGACGAATCAGTTGTTTCAGCAATTCTTAACCGTTCCCCAGACCAAATGCACTTCATCATCTTCTGCAACCTCCCACTAAAGCTACTTTTCCTATTGTGGAGCCATTCTTTGATTTTCATTGCGTTGCATCACAGTAAAGACTTTCTGCCCACCCATATTTTAGTACAAAATAATCCACTGAAATGTACATTTCCTGCGATTAAACTGGTAAAAGGAAAAAAAGGAATTCATAAAACATTTTGAATACCCAAAGAAGCAACAAATTTGATCAAGATCAAACTATTTGTTCTTATGCAAGAGAATCTCAGCTCACATGTCAAATCCTCTATATATTCAGAACCCCATGATCAAACCACACTTTTGTAACTGGAATGATAACTTCTAAAAAGTACGGCTCATAGAGCTACAAGGTGTCCTGTCTCTCATCCCAGATCAGATCGTACAAGGCTTGATAGACTATATGACCCCGATGGAATGATATGATGTTCATATGTATGTAATTGGTACAATTGTTTACAAGTGCTTATAGGTATAATTGATTATGTGTAGTTGCATTGGTGATTTGGTTAGGTATTGATGTAAAGGTATATGTAATTGGAAGAATTGCTTATTTGATGTTCGATGGATTAAATTTGGGAATTGGATTATGGTCATATTGTATTTGTATATTGGATAGAAGTTTTATGAATACATTATGGTTAGTATATTGGTATAAGTGTTGTGGATTGGATTATTGTACTATCGATTCTTTCTTATAATCGTCTGCTTTCAATTAAATTCGGATTTAGAAGATCCGAATTTCCAGTAAATTAGGATTTAGAATATCCAAATTTAATTAAATTCGAATATTATAAATCCAAATCTAATAACATTCGGATCTTCTAAATCAGAATTTAATTTATTTCGGATTTAGAAGATTCGAATTTTTAATTAAATTCGGATTTAAGAAATCTGAATTTAATGTATTTTGGATTTCCCTAATCCGAATGTTTTATCTGAATGTAGACGTTTTTGGACGTGGTGCTAGTTTTTTAAGACGTCGTTCTAGTGGTTCTGTGACGTGGTAGACTATCTTTGTGAAAAAAATCAGTTTAAATTCACATGCATGGATGTAGACATTTTTGGACGTGGTTCTAGTTGTTCTGAGACAAGGTGAGATGTTTTGTGAAAAAATAAGTTTAAATTCGGATCTTCTAAATCAGAATTTAATTTATTTTGGATTTAGAAGATCCAAATTTTTAATTAAATTCGGATTTCGGAAATCCGAATTACATGTATTTCAGATTTCCCTAATCGGAATGTTTTATCTGGATGTAGACGTTTTTGGACGTGGTTCTAGTTGTTAAAGACTTGGTTCTAGTTGTTCTGAAATGTGGTAGACTGTCTTTGTGAAAAAATAATCAGTTTAAATTCACATGCATGTATGTATACGTTTTTGGATGTGGTGCTAGTTTTTTTGAGACGACGTGAGATGTTTTGTGAAAAAATCAGTTTAAATTCACATGTCTGGATGTAGATGTTTTTGGACGTGGTTCTTGTTGTTTTAGACGTGGTGCTAGTTGTACTTAGACGAGGTAGACTATCTTTGTGAAAAAAAATCAGTTTAAATTCACATGCATGGATGTAGACGTTTTTGAACGTGGTTCTAGTTGTTCTGAGACGAGGTGAGATGTTTTGTGAAAAAATCAGTTTAAATTCACATGTCTGGATGTAGAAGTTTTTGGACGTGGTTCTTGTCATTTTAGACGTGGTGCTAGTTGTTCTTAGACGTGGTAGACTGTCTTTGTGAAAAAAATCAGTTTAAATTCACATGCATAGATGTTGACATTTTTGGATGTGGTGCTAGTTGTTCTGAGACGAGATGAGATGTTATTGTGGAAAAATCAGTTTAAATTCACATGTCTGGATGTAGACGTTTTTGGACGTGGTTCTTGTTGTTTAGACTTGGTAGACTGTTTTTGTGAAAAAAAAATCAGTTTAAGTTCACATGCATAGATGTTGACATTTTTGGACGTGGTGCTAGTTTTTTCTGAGACGAGGTGAGATGTTTTGTGAAAAAATCAACTTAAATTGACATGTCTGGATGTAGACGTTTTTGGACGTGGTTCTTATTGTTTTAGACGTGGTGCTAGTTGTTCTTAGACGTTGTAGACTGTCTTTGTGAAAAAAATCAGTTTAAATTCACATGCATGGATGCTGACATTTTTGGACGTGGTTCTAGTTGTTCTGAGACGAGGTGAGATGTTATTGTAGAAAAATCAGTTTAAATTCACATATCTAGATGTAGACTTTTTTGGACGTGGTGCATGTTGTTTGAGACGTGGCGCTATTTGTTCTCAGACGTGGTAGACCATTCTCAATATTCGGATTTCTAAAATCCAAAATTTGTTAATTTAATTAATTAGTGTCATTAGTAATTAATTAAAATAGATTATCGTAGTCATTCGGATTCTTAAAATCTGAATTTTTGAAATTCGGATTTTAAGAATCCGATAGGCCCCTTTATGTCCATACTTTTAAACTTTTTCTCTTTTCAATCCACACATTTATTTTTAATTCCCTTTTGGACAAAAATTCTTGAGAGAATACAAAAGAAGGTTTCAGTTCTGACTCTGAATATAAATAAATCCACAAAATGAAAATGAAATATAGTAAATGACTCAATCAAAGCCGTTCACGCGCCCCAAAAGTGATGGCATTATCTACCTTGCTTTAATTAAATGATGATGATTACATATGGCCCCACAAACTACCCTCTACCCAATTATAGAATCAAAAGATAGATCACTTAGCGATTCCGCCGACTCCGCCTCCAAACCCACCTCCTCCTCCGAAACCAACGCCTCCTATTCCACCTCCAACCCCTCCACCCTTCCCGAATCCTCCACCGACACCACCTCCACCTCCTCCTCCAAAACCTCCACCGTCGCCCCCACTTTTTCCAATGGCACCACCAATTCCACCACTCTTACCGAACCCTCCGCCAGCTCCTCCACCAATGGCACCACCACCTCCTGCACCTCCTCCTAATCCACCACCTTTGCCAATACCTCCACCAATTCCACCTCCTTTACCGAAACCACCGCCTATACCACCTTTACCGCCTCCAAAACCTCCCCCACCACCAGCCCCTCCTCCAAGTGCACCACCTGCTCCACCAGCGTCTGCTGCACCAGCCCCACCTCCAGCTCCAACACCACCGCCAGCGCCACCACCAGGGGCTCCTCCAATGCCACCAGCACCACCTCCAGTGCCACCACCAGCGGCTCCTCCTACACCACCACCAGCACCACCGCCAGCTCCTCCTCCAATGCCACCAGCACCTCCTCCAGTGCCACCACCAGCTCCTCCCCCTATACCTCCTCCAGCTGCTCCTCCTGCACCACCACCAGCACCACCTCCAGCTCCTCCTCCAATCCCACCAACACCTCCTCTTACACCACCACCAGCACCACCGCCAGCTCCTCCTCCAATTCCACCATCACCACCAGCACCTCCTCCAGCGCCACCACCAGCACCTCCTCCAATGCCACCAGCACCACCAGCGCCACCAGCGCCAACTCCTCCTCCAATACCACCAGCACCTCCTCCGGCGCCACCACCAGCACCTCCCCCTATGCCTCCTCCACCTACACCACCAGCACCTCCTCCAGCGCCATCACCCGCACCTCCTCCAATGCCACCAGCGCCACCACCGCCAACTCCTCCTCCAATACCACCAGCACCTCCTCCGGCGCCACCACCAGCACCTCCCCCAATGCCTTTTCCAGCGCCTCCTCTTGCACCACCACCAGCTCCTCCTCCAATACCACCGGCACTACCAGCACCTCCTCCTGCACCACCGCCAGCTCCTCCTCCAGTGGCACCGGCACCTCCTGCACCTACTCCACCAGGGGCTCCTCCCGTAGTGGTTCGTCCTGCACCACCGGCACCTCCTCTTGCTCCACCATCAATGCCTCCAGCTCCACCGGCACCTCCTCCTCCACCACCTCCACCAGCGGCTCCTCCTGCGCCACCACTAGCAGCAGCTCCTCCTGCTCCAGCACCAGCCCCGCCTCCTATACCACCACCAGCACCTCCTCCTCCTCCACCACCAAATCCCCCGCCACCACCAGCTCCTCCTCCTCCTCCAAATCCACCGCCTGCACCAGCACCTCCACCAATGCCACCACCTGCTCCAAAGCCACCACCAGCGCCTCCTCCAATGCCACCACCAAAACCACCACCTCCACCAACTCCTAATCCCCAACTTTTGTCAAGCCCGCCACCCACTCCAACTCCAAACCCTCCCCCAGCCCCGAACCCACCTCCAAATCCTCCTCCAGCACCAAGCCCTGCCCCAAATCCACCATCTTTAGTAAAAGTATTTAAAGAGTTTTTTTTATCATCAACCTCAAGATTTCTCGCAACAACCAAACTCACCGAAAAAATATTAAAACAAAAGAGTAAAAGAGCACAAACTCTCATACTGATTGTCCCACAAGTCACCATCTCTATCTAAGAATGTTTAGGATTCAGTATATCTGTTCTGTCACTGAACTCTTACTTCACTGATTTACAAAGACCACAAAGGACCCTTATATATATACTACTCAAAGTCATTGATGGTCTCAGTTTCAAAATGTAGCATTTAATGCTAGTCAACAACCAACAGAATTCCACAGATTTACTTGATTGACTGAACTTATTAAGAGGTGGGTTTAGTAAAGACCCTTTTTGTATTCGCTCTTAACAAAGAAACTTTTTCATGCCATCTTTAAAAAACTCTTCAAAATTGGCTAATTTGTCAGTTACATGCACACAGAAGAAACGATGCACGGTTGACAGCTTTTACCATTGGAATGTTGGTTTGAATATTGACTTTGGTTTATAAATGCGAGACGAGTAAAATTTGCCAAAATAGGCACCAACTTACCGCTTTTGGATCGGTAACTCATTCATCTTCAGTTGACTGAACTGGTGAAAAGCGCGAAAGTTCAAATATTTTGGACATCTGTTTGTACGTTTCTTGTTGACCAAGAGATTATTTAGGAGTCTCACATACTGTGATTCAAAGATTTCATTTAGTCAAAGAGAAAATGGAATCATAAATTAACTTCCGAGAATGAAAAAAAGCCAAATTAATTACAAGGACCATGCTCTTTTTATCTTATTGAAATTCAGAAACCGTAAAGAAAAAGGAAAATGGTTCTCCAGTTTTTTTTGTAGTTGTAGTTTTAGTTTTACCAAAAAAGAAGAAGTAAAATTCTCGAGTTAGACTGAACTGCTATTTTCTTCGTCAAAGCTGGTCCTTGTTAGGAGAAATCAGTGTTGCTTTGACCTTATTAGCGCGTTCTCAATCGGCAACATTTATGAAAAATTTCTGTTCACTTTATAGGGCATGGAGCCGGAGTAGCCCAGTTGGAATAATGAACTATTCAAGTGTTTGGAGATTGTTTATTGTGCTTGGGGATTTTTTTTTTTTTTTTTGTAAATAATCGAATTTCAACCGTAGAACTATTTCCAGTAATTCATTTATAAATTGTGTCATAATCAAATACATACAACATCAACACGAAGATGAAGAAAATTAGATATCCATATCCCTCAAATTGGACTTATTTTAGTCAATTTCATTTTATATTTTAAAAAATTTTGATTTTATATTTAATGTTTTGATTTTAGTGTTAATTAATCTAATTGATAAGATTTGATAAATAAATTTGCACTTTCTCGAATAGAGTTCTACAATGAGCACTGTCCCAAGGACGTCATGGACAATGGGGAATGGTGAAAATTGCCTAAATTGAATTCTTAATTTTTGAAAGTATCCCGCCCCTTTTTAATATTAAAGTAGGGCTGGCCATTCCTGTCCGAGTTGGCGTGTTCAGGTTGACGTGTTGGTGGGTTGAAAACTTATAAGTCTAATCCAACCCATTTAATAAAACGTGTTCATAACTCCAACCCTAATCTGACCTGCTTATAAATAGGTCAACCTAATCCAATTCGCGTATCTCGTTTAATTAAATAGGTGAACTACCAACCCGTCAACCCACCAACCCAATTAAATATAAAAACAGTTAACATATCTTTTCTTTCAACATAATCCTTTATTTTTCTATATAACATCCATTTCCTACCATCTTTTGTTCAAGTATAAAAAAATTATAACATTCATCACAACTAAAACATACACTTTTACCTATAACACCAACTAAATTTGAATATATCAAATTCAAATCCATAAACTTAAGTTTAACCATAACATTCTTACACCATCAGCCTAAATTTTCTCAATTTAAAATTGTTAGAAATATTTATGTTGTAGTAGCAAAGATAAGATAATTCAAAGAAATAAATAAATAATGAAACAGTAATTCAATGAGAATTTTTTCTAGGTGTGACAACACTTTCTCAATAAGGATATTTCTACCCTACGAACAAGCAAGGGTTACAAGAAATCCCTTAAGAAAAATTACTAGCTTCTAAAATCCTGACACCTTAAAGGCCATATGTCCATATCTAATCATGAGTGCATCAAAACTTTGCCCCTTTGTTTCTTGAAGCGGCGACACTTTGCACTCATTTAGGTAGATCTCTTTAGAAAAATACATGCTCCTGTGACAAAGTAAACTTTTTAGAGATCTATTAAGTTTAACAACCTTTCTAACATCACAGTTTAACAACTCTACCATTGGGTGATTAATAATTTCAGTTCTACAATCATCATATAAGAGATTTAATCTTATTGAACTTAAGACCCAATGTTTCTTTGAGCGATAAGTTAAGATTCTCTTAAATGTGATTAATCTATGGGCTCCAACCCCATTCCGGTTGCCATCCATCTCACGACTTCTCTAGATAATGCTTTTGTAAAGCAATCCGTTAGATTGAAGTCGGTTCTCACATAAACAACTGTAAGCATACTATTTTCGATGAGTTTATGCACACTACTATGCGTCACTCCAATGTGCCTATTTTTCCCATTATATATTTGACTATAAGCTCTTGAAAAAGCGGACTCACTACCATTATGTATTGTGATAGGTGATATCCAATTTGGTATCAAAGGTATCTCAACTCTGAGATCCCTTAACCACTCAGTTTCCTTACAAGCAGATGCTAAGCCAATAAACTCAGCCATCATAGAAGAATCTGCAATGCAAGTTTACTTCTCAGAAGCCCATGAAATTGCACCTTCCCCATAAAGGAATACCCAACCACTCGTAGATGAATAATCTTCCTTATTAGAGATCCAACTTGCATCGTCATATCCTTCTAAAACTGGAGGAAAGCTACAATACGTCAAACCATAGTCCATGGTTGTCTTTAGTACCTTAGTACACGATTCACTACTTACCGATGTTCTACACTAGGATTGCTAGTGTATCGACTCAATTTGCCTACCGCAAAAGCGATATCCGGCCTAGTACAAGTCATCGCATACATTAAACAACCTATTACCCTAGAATATTTAAGTTCAGACACCGGATTGCCTTTATTAGGCAATAACTTCTCACTTGGGTCCATAGGTATTTTCATAAGAGTAGAACAATCATTCACATTAAACTTTTTAAGGATTTTCTTAATATAATGGGATGGAGTCAATATCAATTTATGATTATCCCTCTTAATCCTTATTCCAAGGATGACATCCGCTTCTCTTATATATTTTATGGAAAATTTAAAAGCAAGAAATGACTTAGTCCATTCCACTTGTTCTAATAAGTTAGTTCCAAAGATTAACATGTCATCAACAATAAGCAAATAATAATACCATTACCGTGATTATCAAATTTGCTATAAACACATTTGTCCATGGTATTCAACATGAATCCATTTGACAAAACAACATCATCAAACTTACGATGCCATTGCTTAGGATGACATCCGCTTCTCTTATATATGTCATGGAAAATTTAAAAGCAAGAAATGACTTAGTCCATACAAAGATTTCACAAGTTTACAGATTTTATGCTCTTAACCTTTTACAATAAACCCTTCGAGTTATTTCATGTAAACCTCTTCTTCAAGATCTCCATATAAGAATGCAGTCTTAACATCCATTTAATGGATAATAAGCTTATGAATAGCCGCTAAGGCTATCAAAAGCCTAATGGTGGAGATTTTAGCTACCGAGGCATAGGTATCAAAATAGTCTATACCTTTCTTTTGAGTAAACCCTCTAGTCACAAAACGGGCTTTGTATTTCTCAATAGATCCATCCGGTCTTTTTTTCCTTTTGAACAACCATTTACCATTTATTGGTTTACATTTAAGAGGTAAGTCCAATAAAACCCAAGTATTATTTCCCTGATGGATTGCATCTCATCATTAATAGCCTATTCCCAAAATAGGGGATCTCGATACGTCAATACCTCATCAAAAGTCAAAGGATCACCTTCTACATTATATATGAAGGAATAACTATTCAAAGTAGTTTCCCTCGACCCTTCAACTAAATAGACATAAAAAATCATAGCCAAAGGATTTTGCTTTCCTTGCTCTCTTGCTCCTACAATGTTGAGAAGAGGTAGAAGGTTCATCTACAGCTACATCTTCATTATCCTGGTTAGGAACAATCTCTAGATGGACAGTATTTTTATAATTGGTGTTTGGAGTCAAATCCTTAAACCTTGGACTTAATGAGAATCTATTCTCATAAAATATTGCATCTCTTAACTCTATAACGAATTAATTGACCATGTGTCATTCTGTTCTATTACATAGAACCTATAAGCTTTGTTATATTGAGCATAGACTATAAAGATGCATTCTACTCCTTTTTCACCCAATTTCTTTCGTTTGGGTTCCGGGACTTTAACAATTGCCCTACACCCCCAAACTTCGAGATAACTCAAGTTTGGTTTCCTTTTGAACCAAAACTCATATGGGGTTCTTACTTCTTTTTTTAAAGTAATTCGATTTAGAACATGACAAGCACGTTAAGATGGCTTCACCTCAAAAACCATCACTAAGACCCGAATAGGACAACATGGAATTAATCATTTCTTGTAAGGTCATATTCTTTCTTTCCGCTACACCGTTTTGTTGTGGTGTATAAGCCGTGGTTGTCTAATGAATTATGCCTATTGATTGGAAATAAGATGGATCATGATATTCACCTCCCCTATCGGCCCTTAGTCTCTTTAACTTGGAGTCTAATTGTAATTCAACTTCAGTTTTGTAAATCTTGAATTTATCAATTGCCTCATTTTTAGAATGCAGCAAATATACGTAACAATAACATGAACAATCATCAATAAATGTTATAATAAACCTCTTGTTCCCTAAAGAGGGAGAACTATGTAAATCACATAGATCACTATGCACTAAGTCAAGCAAATTCGTATTTCTTTTTACATTCTTAGGAAAAGATTTCCTTGTTATCTTTGTAAACATACAAGTTCTACAATTCTCTATACTAGAATTAAATGAAGGAATTAAATCATGCTTAGACATATAAATTAACTTTTTATAATTAACATGACCTAATCTCAAATGCCATAGAGAAGAAGTATCAATTACATTACAAACCACACTATTCAAGTGTTTAGAAATAGACAACTTAAATATACCATCACAAAGATAACCAAGACCTATGAATACACCACCTTTAAACAATATGAACTTATCAGGTTCAAACACTAATTTATTTCCTAATTGATTCAAGATAGCACCGGAAACACGATTCCTTCTTAAATCTGGAGCATACACCACCTCCTTTAACAATAAAGTCTTGTCGGAAGTGAATTCCAATTCTACTTGTCCTACGCCTAGGATTTGTGCCGTAGAATCATTTCCCATGTGGAGAACTTCACCACTCTTTACTTCTTTAAAAGACTTGAATAAGTGTTGTTCCTTACACACATGTCTCTATGCTACCGAATCGATCCACCAAGAATTATCATCCTGTACACAATTTATTTTAGAAATAACATTCACAAAATTCAAACTAGAATCACATGAATAAAGTGTACACATACCTTCTTTGGTATGGGCTTGGCTAGAGTTGTCATTCTCTCGTTTTTCATGCTTCTTGGTCATTTTATTCTTCCAAATGAAACAATCATTCTTCATGTAACCAGATTTGCCACATTCACAACGTTTTCGTTGCTTTCCATCATCATTTCTTGACTTTTTGCCATTTTTAACCATGATGTTGGATGAAGATCGTTTCTTAGTTCTTGAGGACTTAATTGTCTTTTCATTCTCTACCATATTTATGTTAAAAGATTTAGGATTTTCATCCTTTGTAACATATTAAGCCTGGATACCATCTTCAATCCAAAGATGAGTAGCCAATTGCTCAACATTCATATCATCTTTCTTATGCTTAAGATCATTTCTTACTTCTTTCCAAGAATGTGACAATTTATCAATAATAGAAAATACAACAAAGGTCTCATCTATGATGATATTTTGTTGTCTAAGACTCCCTAAGTTTCTTTGGATTTCATGGAGTTGCTCCATTATAGGCTTAGACTCTACCATCTTGTACTTGTTAAAATTACTAACAAGAAACTTCTTTCTAGAAGCATCTTCAACCACGTATTTCTTTTCCAAATCATCCCATAGAGTCTTAGTAGATTCATAAAATTGATAAACATCAAAAAGAGTATCAGACATACTATTGAGTATATGACCTCGACAAATGTAATCATCATTTTCCCACTTGTTCTTTCTTCGAACATCTTCCACAGTCTCGCTCTCATTCTCATTTGGCTTTGGAGTACTTAGAACATATACAACATTGAGAGAAGTGAGAAGGAAGTGCATCTTCTTCTGCCATATTCTAAAACTAATGCCTTCGAACTTGTCTAACGTCTGGAAATTCATTTACATTTCTTTGATAGTATCCATCTCAACAAGAAATATCCTTATTGCAATATTTGAAAGGTTTATGTTGTAGTAACAAAGATAAGATAATTCAAAGAAATAATGAAACAGTAATTCAATGAGAATTTCCTCTAGACGTGACAACACTTTCCCAATAAGGATATTTCTACCCTATAAACAAGCAAGGGTTACAAGAAATCTCTTAACGAGATACAAAGAAGAATAGAGTTTTTGTGCTTGCAACAAAGAACTCTCCAATAGAAACTAGTTTATGAATATGAATAGTTGATGTTAATCACCAAGAGTAAATTCAATCTCTTGGATAACTGTTGCAAAAGAACAGATAAGAGAGACTATTTTCAGATTTTTGTTGTATTTAAAACAAACATAGGATGTTGGTATTTATAGAGGACAAAAAGTTACTTCACTAAGATACACCAATGTTCAAATACTAAGAGACACAAATTCAAACACAAAGAGACACCAATATTCATGCTCAAGAGGTACCAATATTCAAGAGGCATATACTCTAATATATTCTAAATTATCTACATAAATCTTCATAATATAACCAAAATCCAATTTTCTCAAAATTTTCGCTTTCCAACGACCCCAAATTCAAAAGCATAAAGGAATATGTCGAAATTAAAATTTGTTGGTACTTTTACGTGACTCAATTCATTGAGATGATAAGAAATATTTAAAAATGAATAGTCTCCTGTATGAGGTGCTTCAATTGGGAGTAGGAAAGTGGAATGCTCGACTGCTTCGATTGGAAGGAAGAAAGGGGCTGCTCAGCTGCTTCGATTGGAAGGGAGGAAGGAAAGGGCTGCTTGATTGCTTGACTGATATGAGTTAGAGAGAGTTGCTGCCTACAAGGAAAGAAGAAGGCAGCTCGAAAAAAAAAAAGAGTCAATAAGTAACGATTGCTTAGAAATAGATAATGTTTGAAGTGAGAAAATTATAATATATATTATATATAATTAGTTTTTTTTAACGGGTTAGACGGGCCTACCCTAACCCAACCCGCGTTTAAATCGATCAATCTGAACCCAACTTATTTATTATACGTGTTGAAAATCTCAACCTTAACCGATTTTTTTCGTGTCGATTCCGTGTCGGGTTATCGTGACGTGTCAGCAATTTCTAACCCCAATTAAAGGGTCCTCCCATTTTTTTTATTTATCACCATTTTTATTAATATATTTTAATTTAAAAAATAATAAGGTATTTTAATAAAAAAGAGGTAAAATTGTAATTTAGATGACGGGAAATGAGAAAAAAAAGGCTGAATGATAATTTACAAAAGATCAATTTAACAATATATTACATTTAATTTTTACTTTTTTCCATCATTAAAAAAAAAACCCTCTTTGACCCTGACTATTTTTTATAAACATATCAAGACATTCTTACTGCAAAGGCTTAAATAGAGGTATGACTTGAGATGTATTCCTCTTCACCTTGATATTCATTGTCTCATTTTTTTAAAATAATAATTTCTCTCTAATAACAACTCAAGATGATGTATGACATAAAAGTTTTTTAAAAATAGAGAAGAATAAGATAATGAATAAAAGGTGGAGAAAAAACTGTCTTTGCTTTTGATTTATCTCTTACATCATATTTTGAAGGGCTGAATATCAATTACACCCCAAAATTTGATCCATTATCAAAATGCATTTTGAGATTTCAGAAATATTAATTCGACTTGTACTTTTACTCCAACCATCAAAATAGTCTGTCATGAAACTCATGACTGTTTTAAACCTGAAAAAAATATGTGAAAACAAATTTACCCTTCAAAAGAATTTTAACAAATGTGTTTTCTCTAAATTAGCCTTTTCGCTACAAACAACCTCTTTCCAAAAATTGTACTTTCAATTAAATTTCACTAAATTTTGGATGTATTTTTGTAAATTCGTGACTCATATATGTATCTTACAACCAACAACAAAAATGTTAATAATTTGAAAGTTCAGAATGTTAATGGTTTTTAGACATTTTACATATACGGGTGGTTACTCAATAGTCTAACTGGTCATAGGGTTACATTTAATATTTCTAAAGTCTCGAGATTCATCTTGTTTTGATAATCGACTATTTTTAAAGATGTTGCTCAATGGCTTGTACCTTGATTTGTTCAACTCATTTTTTAACTTAAATTTTCTTTAATGTTCAACCTATTTAGATCAATCTCAATTCGAAATGATGGGCGAAATCATAAATGAGTTTGATATTAAGAAGGATTTGAGTCGTAAAATATGTTGAACGTACTATAATTAAGTAAAATGTAGGTTTGACTAACGATTAAATGAATTAAACTTTTATCTCTCTAATTTTTCTGTTAAAAATAATCAAAAATGGCAATAAAAAGATAGAATGAGACTATTTTGATCTTTAAAAATTTAAGAAAGACTAAAAGTGACATAATTTTTATTACAAGAGACAAAAAAAGCATTTAAGCCAAACATAAAATATAGTACGTTCGTATACTTGCACTATATCGTAGTTTAGTATTTTCTAAAAGAAAAAGAGAGATGTCTTCGACTATTATTTTTAAACTGAACATCTTTCCCTTTGTATATAATCTATTGAAACTTTTTTTTTCCCTTATTTTTTGGAGAACAGTGCCACAAACACCCCCCCCCCCCCGGCAAGGCGAGCGTGCTTAATTACCCTATTATTAATTAATTCAAAAAACTATTTTTAAATAATTACAGGGAGCAATGCCTAAGCTTACCCCTACTCTCTTATATGAACCCTTCTAAAAGAACCAGCCCTCCTATATACACCATACAATTACCAATACTCCTTTTAGGAGCCTTATCTAAAAACTATCGAAACCTAATATTAGGAACAAAATTGGAATAGAGAAAAATCAAACCCCTGAGCTCACGAGGATTTGAAGATAAGGAACAATAAGCAATAGAGTTCCCCGCATAACCAAGTCTTGCCAAAAAATTAGCTGGCCTATTACCTTCTTTGTAAATATGAACAAGAAAAGAATTAGAGATTGTAAGGAAAAAATAGACTTCCCGCAAATTGGACAACTCTCTCCAAAGAAACCAGCTAGCTTTTTAGCCATTGAAACAAAAAGAGCTTTGCCAGATATAAATTGAACTTCTCGCATCCTTTTACTCTGATAAAATCTTACAGCAGCCAAAAGACCTCACACTTCTGCTTGAACCGAGCCTGACAAACTTCCTGATTCACCATATACATATTCTCCTAAAATGTTTCGGACTATGAAACCATAGCCTGTTGCACCTTAGGATAGCCTAGAACCAGCGACATTCACAATTATACCTGCCAAACAAGAAGAGCGCCATAGCACTCAAATAACCACAGAAGACCATTCCGTAATCATTTTCCGGCCACAGTCCCAATGTAGGACCTCATGTCAAACTTTACCCAACAACCCTAGAAAATTCGGCTGAACACATTGGAAGAAAAAATCAATTTTCATACGCTATAGCTCCCACAATAATACAGCCAGAAGAAGCCTTGTTAAATCAGATTTTGATGCTTTCCACCATCTCCCAAGCATCTGAAAACCTGCTGCTCTAATTCTTCCAAAACACAAAAAAGGTAAAACTGTTTGTGTATGTGCCCTTATGAGGTCATATATTGATTTTTATCGTTTGATTGATATAATATCAAATGAGTTAATTTCATCAGTTTAATATTCTTGTGCATATATAAATGATGAAATGGTCCATGTACTAAAACATTTGCTTATAAATGAACATTCAGAGTGTCTTAGTTATGAAACCCCTTAAGCCAGAAATGTTCTAAATACAAAACTATCCCTAGTCGGTTATTGATGTGGAAACGTCAATATGATAAGACTAGTACGTGCTTTAGTGATGGTAGAGTTTTACTAGTCATGATGTAGTGACATCAACTAAAGACATAAATGAATATGTTAGGAAACATATCATTGGAACGATTTGCCAAAAATAAACACTCCATGGACTACTTAGATCATGAGTGATTATTTAGAGTAGTACTCGTACTAGAGTCCTTAGACCAAAAATCACTACATGGTCTTAGGTGAAGAGTAGTGTAATTTGACATACGCCTAACGGTACCGTAACAGGTTGCCAAGTACGGGAATAATTAGGTATGCTATGAATCACGCTAAAATATGTTAGTGAAGTGATGTGACTACGAATCTCTCTTAAGTGAGAGATGATATTTTGGCAACTTGATAGTGAACTGAGAAGTGCATGGCAGTGGCCAAAAAATGATAAGTGTTATAATTTACTTGATCAAATTCAATGTCACTATGGGATCAAGTAAGCGTTTAGCTAATAAGGATGATGGTTCCATGCCTTATGCTAAACAAGATATCGTTGTAGGGGATCCTACGTAGTATGCTCTAAAGGTTGTGTTGAATCACTATTCGCCCTCCGTTTTAGAGTAAGTAGTCATTATGTCTTGCTAGAGACCACCAATGACTTATGGATTAATCAATGAGATTGAGTTATCCATTGCTAATATTAGAATGAGCCTACATGATCGCATGTAAGAGAGTTCGATGATACATAATAAATATTCACGCCTGCTCTAAGTATAATTGTTATGCTTAGGTCAATAATGCTTAATTAAAGGGTTTAATTAAGTACTATTGAAAGTTCTGTGGTATTAATCAAGAGCTACTTAAGTACATTGGAATTATTAGGATAGACTGATAAATCAAGGGACCAAATTGCAGTTTTGGTTCTTCTTGACCCCATCAGCTTGATCTATGGGTCACTAGAGTTGATACATGGGTTTCGTAAAATCCAAACCAGTAAAAATAATATTCTAAATTAAGAATATTATCTTGACTGATCTTCTGTTATATATCCTAGGGATATACGTGAGTCAGAATAACAGAAGAAGCAAAAAACCAAAGTTTTCCCAAAAATTCTCTCTGCAGGTGTGAGGGCTAGCGACTTGTTCTGTGAAGACTCTCAATACTTGAGAGTAGAGAATTCTTCCGGAAAGAATTTCTGAAGGTAATCAACAATAATCAAAAGGATCAAGGCGTCGATCAACCGTTTATGTTCAAGGGTAAGATTTACCAAGTTTTGAAACATATTAATTAACACTAAAATCAAAATACGACATAACAAATCGCAAAAGTTTCCGCAGCGATATTCGATAATCCATGCCTTCGATCTGACAGTAATATTAGAGCTAGACTCTATTTAGTGTTATGATTTAAAATTAATTTCGATTAAAACAAATAGTTTGTTTTCGATTATTATTATTATTTTTATTTGGTTGGTGGAAATTGTTTCCAAAAAGAAAAGAAAAAACACTTTGATAAATTAGGATGATAAAAAAGAATTTTCTTTACTAATGTAAAGGACTAAAATGTTCACCGCGAAAATATGAGGACTATTTTACTAAATTAGTGATTAGCTCGAAATTTTAAAAAACCAATTGGATGGCAAATGGGCAAATACTTCATGAGAGAAGGGTTTTATTTAAAGCCTCCCCGCATGACTATTTAAGTAGCGCCTCTTGAGTCTCGTCTCTGGTATTAGCTCTCTCCATTGACTTTTAGAAATTCTTCCTTCCTAACAAACATCCTCTCGTCTCCTCCGTCCACCTCCTTCTCCCACGGCGGAGCCCCCATTCTCCACCCATTCAGAAACTCCAATTTCTACCGTCTTTTATAATTCCGGACGCCCGCTCTTCTCAATCTTCTATTATCGCGCAATACAAATACCAATCCAGAATTATTGTTTAATCTCCTCCTCTCCAGTCGCCGGCTGCAAACTCATCTTTTCCTTATATTTTCCTTTTCTTGGTTTTCTTTTTCCCCCAAATTTTTTCTCTTACCTCACAATAAATGCTCAAGGGCAGAATTTACTATATAACCCCGTTTTCTGATTTGTGAATTTTTACTCCATTTGTGTTCTTACGTGGCATTATCTGATTAGTTTGATTGAAACGAACGGTCGAGATGCGTCATTCGGATCGGGCCGGTTTGAATTTTCCACGATACGGACGAAGGGGAAATAAGCGCAAACAACATGGAGGTGGAGAAGAAGCCGCATTATACAAAAAGCTGCCGTCTGGCGCAGTAACGGCGGTTAATTACAAAGTTCCCACAACGACGTCGTTAAACGATTCAACAGTTCCAAAGAAGGTTCAAGATTATAATCATCCAACGACGTCGTCAAGCTGGGGTGCTGAAACAAATTTGCATGATAATCGACTACTAGCTGGTTACTTGGCTCACGAGTTTCTCTCGAGAGGGACGCTGTTTGGCGAACAATATGATCCTGCTCGAGCCGAAGCTGCGGCTGTTCAGGCAACTGGGAAGCCGGAAGCGGAGCCGAATAGAGGGAAGCCGAAGAAGCTGGACAGCAAGAGTTATGCAGAGGTGGCGAGCTTGTTGCAGAGTGAAGGGACTCACATTCCTGGTATAGTTAATCCGACCCAACTGGCTCGATGGATTCAGCTGTAAAACGTTTTAAACAGTGTTACGATTGGATAACTACTTTTGTTGTGGTTTCTTTGTTTGCTTCGTGTCTTTTTTCCCCTTTCTCTGTGGATGAATGTCATGGTGATTTTCCGGTAAATATTTACATTTGGGAAACGTGAGTTTTTTTGAAGGTTTGTATGATTTCGAAGGAATCTAAATAAGTTGGGGTGCTTGGTGTCAGGTATTTGAAAAAGTCTGATGAGAGTGAAAATGAAACCATTATTAATTGAAGAGTGGGAATGAGTTAAAATGGGAATGAATATGAAGCTTATGCTTTGATTTTCCTATTTAGGGTTTGGATAAAAGTGTCACTATCAAACTCATTTCTATTTTTATTCCCTTAAAATGAGCAAAGCCCCAGAAAGCTGCTCATTGTTCACAGTAAGAGAAGACATGCCATTTCATTCAAGCGCTTGATTTGTACTCAACCAAACCAATTATACTTGACAGTGGCGGAACTAGAAAAATTTGAATGAGGTGTTAGGAGGAGGAGGATGATGAGGAGATTGGGGCCGATGAAGGTGCTTCAGCATCCATCAGCCCCAAGCTAGTTCGGCCGCTGATATAACGAAGGAGGATGTCCTCATAAACATTCCGACTATTCTTCAGTTTGTCATAAGCTCGGAGCATTAAGATTAATATGTTTTGTGAGCGTGTCTTGCATGAGAACCATCATATAGTGTTTATGGAGGAGCATCCCTTCACACAAGTGACATGGTGGTATCGTCCGAAACGTAATGGAGGGACACTCAGACTCACTCTCAGAGGTTTTGTGCGCCCGAAGACGCAACGTGATAGAGCAGCCTCGAAGGTAACAAACTTCTCTACAACGTTATAGAGATGCATGGGATTTATTGGAATCTCCACAAGGCCAAAGAGATTTCTGGTATAAAGAAAGCTCTAGTAGAACATATCAGACCCTTCTTGGAATATTCTTTCTGTACAACATTCTTGGCTAGGTTGTTAATAGCCGAAGCCAAGTGTAAATACATGCTAAGTTCTTTCAGTTGTGCTAGCTTTTAACTATTAGTTGTTTGAGCTGTTACTGCCGCACAATTTGTTAGTCTAAAAGTAAGCCCATGACAAGTGGTACGACTCTACCAAGGTGGTTGAGGTTGAAGTTGAAGGTAGTGATCACACTTCAAGGAAAATTGAACAGACCACAAAAGGAGCTTTAAGGACAAATCTGTTACCTGTGAGATAGATTTAGCTTTTGAGGAGTATTTTGATCATGTTGGGGACTAGGATGATCACCTTGATCAATTTGAGAAAAGACTTGGAACTCTGAACAAGGTCGTTGACGGTTTGTCCAAAACATACGATGAGAAAGTGGCCATAATTAGCACGCTCTAGGGGAGGTGCTCAAGCTTCAAAAGGAATTTAAAGCTACTAAGGTACACATAGCTCGTGGTGGCCTAGGGATACACGGACGAGCGTTGGCTATGATAAAAGACGAGGTTCCAAAGCCCGAGATTTATGTATATTCAACCCATTTAGGGTTTTGATCGTCATTTGAGATTATGAATTGATTTAAACAGGTTGACCATGAGAAATCAAGCTATAAAATAAATTGAAAAAATTATAGTATAGCAATCAAATGATTAATCTGCTACCTTCTAAACTTTTTTTGTAAAAAAAGATTATAATTGTTAAAAAAAATAAGTGAAATTAGTATTGGTGACCAAAATAAAAGGAGGATTGAAACCAAAATTTTAATAGCCAAAAATAAATTTAAGCATTTAGAAAATAATGAAAAAGGAGATAAAGCAACCAATTAAAGCAACATGCAGAAACGGACATTAGCAGCAATGCGGCGTGCCGATGCATGGCCGTAGGTGTCACATGGGCCATGGTTAGTAGTATTATGTCTTGACAGTCGGCAAAGACAATTGATGAAAATTGAAGAATCAAATTCACACACTCGCACACATCCAATTCTGACTCCTTCCCCCTCTCCTCCTCTCCCCTCCCCAATTTTCATCCCAATCCTCCCAATATTTTATATGCTCGTTCCATCATCTTCCAAAAAAAACCCGAACAAAGCAGCAACGATAGGAGTCTGACGAGAATCCACGTCGTTGGAGACAGGCCCGTTGATGGCCCAGTGCAAACAGACCTATTGCACTGGGCCTCCAATTTTAAAGGGCCTCAAAATTTTTTTAAAACTCTAGGCCATCCAGAAAGAAATCATTTAGTCCACATCTAATTTTCTCTTTCCCCTTCACTTCTTCCGCTTTCAATCCTCTTCTGCCCATCCAATTTCCCCCTAGGCCCATCCTCATTCATGGTCCTCCATTTCTCCTTCACTTCTTCCGCTTTCAATCCTCTTCTGCTGAACTCTTCCGCTTTCATCCTCAACAGCCAATTTTTTTTGTGCTACTCAAAGGAACCACTACCGCCCTCCTCTTTCCCATCATCTCATCAGTCATCCTAGCACCACCACCAACCCCTTCGTCAAACACTTATCCACCAGACCCACGTCCATAATCACCACCAACCCCTTTAGTATTTTATTGTAGGCAGAAAATTGAAAATCGGAACTTTTATTGCAGGATTCTTTATTTAAATTGCAGCTCTGGGCCATTTTCTTGATAAAATTATCAGGTTGTTTTGATTCTTTTCTTTTTAGTATTTTTATTTACTTTTTTTTTAAGCAAGTATTTATTTACTTTATCTTGCATTTTTTAATTATGAATCGAATTAGAAAGTTTGAATCTGGTCATGATAAGCGTAAGAAAAAGAAAAGAGAAGAAATGTTAGTTCAATCTCAAAGAGGGGCTATTGATAAATTTATCAAAAAACAACCTCGAGATTTTGTTGAAAATCCTAATACTGACAATGTTACTGTTGAAAATGTGACTGCTTTTGTTGAACCAAATGATAATATGTTGAATGATTATGAGGATCAAAATGTTGATTTTGCACTTGGTGATGATGTGCGTTTAAATAATTATTATAGTGATGATTTTATTGAAAATGATAATGTGAATGAATCACTTGATAATGATATTGATGATGATAATAATGAGTTTGATGGAGAAGTAGATCCATCTCCGAAACCTTATTTGTTTGATATATTTGACCCAAGAAATTGGGATGCCCTTACTGCTAAAATGATTGATGTATTAGCTATAAAGGGTCCTAAGAGAGATGGTACCACTGATAAAGGTCCCAAAGATAAAAATTCTAGGCGATTTACTTCAAAACTTTACACTAGAACTTTACCAAATGGAGAAAAATTAGATAGGGATTGGCTAGTTTATTCAAAAGAACTTGATAGAGTTTTTTGTTTTTGTTGTAAAATTTTTAAGAAAGGAATTGGTAAAGGTCAATTAACAAATGAAGGTTTTGGAAATTGGATACATGTTGGTGAAAGACTAAGAGAGCATGAAACTAGTAGTGAACATGTTAAGAATATGACCACTTGGTATGAATTGCGTCTAAGGTTCCAAAAGAATCAAACTATTGATAAAGTGGCTCAAGAATTAATTGAGAGAGATAAATGTCATTGGAAAAATGTTTTGCTTAGAATTTTTGCAATTGTAAAATTTCTTGCTAAGCATAATTTGGCATTTCGGGGTACTAATGCAAAATTGTTTCAAAATAGCAATGGAAACTTCTTAGGCCTAGTTGAAATGTTGGCTGAATTTGACCCTGTTGTTCAAGAACATGTCAGACGCATTACAAATGATGATCTTCACTTTCATTATCTAGGGCCTATTATTCAAAACGAGTTAATACTTTTGCTATTAAAAGTGAAATTATAAAAAAAAATCAAACAAGCAAAATATTTCTCTATAATACTTGATTGTACCCCTGATGTTAGCCATAAGGAACAAATGTCTCTCATCTTAAGATATGTGACTGTCTCTCATCCTATTGTTGTTGAGGAATCTTTTCTTGGATTTTTGAATGTTAAAGATACAAGTGGCCAAGGACTTTTCAATGTCTTACAAGATGAATTGAAAAATATTGGTCTTGACATACTTGATGTGTGTGGGCAAGGTTATGATAATGGCTCAAACATGAAAGGAAAACATCAAGGAGTGCAAAAAAAACTTTTAAACATAAATCCAAGAGCATTTTATACTCCTTGTGGTTGTCATAGTTTAAATTTGACTTTGTGTGACATGGCAAATACTTGTAGTAAAGCACGAGATTTTTTTGGCATTATTCAACGCATTTATACCATATTTTCACATTCTACTAAAAGATGGCAAATTTTGAAAGATAATGTGAAAGGGTTAACTCTTAAATCATTGTCATCTACTCGTTGGGAGAGTCGTGTTGAGAGTGTTAGAGCAATAAAAACTCAAATAGTTGATGTTCGAGAAGCTTTACTTCAAGTTGCTGAGGATGATAATGATTCTAAAGTAAAAAGTGAAGCCAAATCGTTAGCATATAATGAACTTGGAGATTTTGAGTTTTTGATGTCTATAATTGTTTGGTTTGATATATTAAATGCAATGAATGTGGTTAGTAAATTGTTACAATCTAAAGATATGTTAGTTGATGTTGCTATTGAGAAAATAAAAGGGTTAATTTCTTTTTTTGAGAAGTATAGAGAAACTGGTTTTCAAGATGCATTAGAGAATGCTAAGCAAATTTCTGTGGAATTGGAGATTGATCCAATTTTCCGTAAAAGGCGTGAAATCAAAAGAAAAAGAAATTTTGATGAAATGTCAAATGAACCTTCTGTTTCCCTATCTGCAGAGGAATCATTCAAAGTTGATTTTTTTCTTTGCATTGTTGATCAAGCCATTGTGTCTCTTAATAGTCGATTTGAACAATATCAACAATATGAAAAAATTTTTGGCTTCTTGTTTACTTCTCATAAGTTACAATCATTAGATGACAAAAGTTTGAAGTGTTGTTGTATTATGTTTGAAAATGAATTTAAGCATAACCAAGAATAGATGTCAATGGAGATGAATTATTTGTGGAATTAAAATTATTGAGGGATATCTTACCTAGACAAAAATTGGGTCCTATTGATATTATTGGTCATCTCAAAGACTTAGAGTGTTTTCCTAATGCAATGATTGCATACAGAATTTTGTTAACTACACCTGTTACTGTTGCATCTGCAGAGAGGAGTTTCTCAAAGTTGAAAATCTTGAAATCCTATTTGCGTTCTACGATGCTGCAAGATAGATTGAATGGCCTAACAATGATAGCAATTGAAAATGATCTTTTGGAGAAAGTAAAATATGAAGACTTGGTTGATGAATTTGCTTCTAGAACGGCTAGGAGGACGGTCATTTTCAAGTAGATGGTAATTTTAGTAATTTTTTATTATTTTTTCTTTGTAAATAGTTTGAAGTTTTTGTAATCGTCTCTTTAGTTTTTTTTTTTTTTACATTGAGAAAAAAATGACCTCACTTTCATTTTGGAACAAGGCCTTCATAATGATTGGACGGCACTGGTTGGAGACAACATTTCGTAAGGAGGCAGTTTCGATTTTCGGGAATTTCGGAAGGAATTGGGTCGATCTGAATGAAACACCAACTACCCGTGCTATAATTATTTGATCTCCAAAAAAAAAGGTAAGAACAATTCACTCTCCAAAATAGTAAATCTAGTCTTACTTCTGAATTTGAAATCAATTGATGAAATATATGCCATTTTCAGTTGAATATGAGAAATCTTGTATTCTTGTCTTATTTATTCGTTAGAAAATGTTAATGAAGGTCTGGGTTTAGTTTGTTAAATTTAACTTGTATTTTGAAGTGTTGATTTAATTTTTTAAAATGATGTTGATTGTTGCTGGAAACTAGTAATCGGTTGGACCAGTTGTTCGACCAACCGGTGAAGTCTTTAACATTTGAACTTCTATTATCGAGTCATTGATTTGGTCAATTGGGGCCGGCTAGGTCAATTCTTATGATTTTGTAAAAGGATCGGTGGGGCTAGTGGGGCCAATGCCCCCTATTTGTCTCAAAACTTGATTTTCTCAAGTTCTCGATCAAATTGGAAATGATTAAAATCAATTGAATTTGACTTAGAATTTTTTTTTGGTTAAAAATATACCGTGTGAATTGAAAGTTATAGATGGACTTGACTTTATATGTTTTGATATTGTTACATGGAGATTCCAAAAGTCAAACTTAGATTTTATCCATAGGACTAGATAAGTATTTATTTGATTCTTAAGTTGGCATCCTTCTCATATTGCTTTAAATTTAATTTTGATATTATAACAGGGGTTACTAGTAAAACTTATATTTATAGGATTAAAATGCATGTTTGCTACTATGTCACCTGAAGACTAGACTAGTGGTTGTAACTTATAATAGTCCCTATGTATATATGTTGTGCGACTCACTATGCATATTAAGTATATTATGTAAAAATGGAAAAATAGATTGAGATCAATCTTGATATAAATATATCTCATTTAGAAAATAGTCAATCTACACATGTCAGCATATACTAGACTAGCAATCACATAGTGTTGCTTTATGTTAATCTTAATTTGGATAAAACTAATTATTAATTTTTTGATATATGTAGCATCTTCCTCTATAAACCAACAAAAACTATCACTTTAGGTGCTAAGTGAGGATGAGTTGCACCCGTTGTAGCAAAAAGAATTGTCTTTCTTTGGACGATATTATAGGACGTGATTCAAGTATAGAACTTAAGCAAGTTAAGTGATTGAGAAAGCGCATAGCGTCCATTAAGGCCCAAATTGTAAGGATTATAAAGGTGAGAGAAGAGGACGACCAGAATAGAGAGCTATCGGCTACTATCAGAGATTTGTATCACACACTCCATCAAGATATGAAGAGATTGCATCAGGATATGAAGAGATTGCGAGAGATGGCGAGAGTGCCCTCATCACTGATACCGCATCTTGAAAGAACCCAAATGGAGATTACCAGTTACTTAAGGGATGCTCAAGACACTTATTCAACAAGTGTTTGGAGTATTATGAGTAGGGATGCTAAACTTCCCTATAATGAGGTATGAACAGAAAATCTTCGTAACCATGATGGTAGGCTGGGAACAAGCAACAATAGAGCTAAAAGTAGCTCAAGTGACCTTTGATGACCATATCTAGGGCTGATTCATATGTTTTGTGAATTGTTATTTTTAAATAAATAAACTTATATGGGTTTAATTTACTTCCATAAGTTTTAACTTTCTTTTGCTAAAGAGAGACCATTATGTATTAAAACATTGGCTCTTAATGATGTATATTTCTTGCCTACTTTTGTAAGCAAATGCTTATTTATGTATTTTGAAAAAAAAAAATCTTCTATAGAGCTGTACAGGTGATGGCTTGTATAATCAAACATTTAGTAACCTGAAACTTCGAGAACTTGGGCCTTGAAACAATGTAGATGCCTTATGCAAGGCCTAGGCTTGCGCCATCACAAAAAAGCTATGAGAAAGACAGGGGCGTAAGCATCCCTCAGCAAATTAGCATTGCTTTTTAAGCATGCGTAACGTGAAAACGAGCCATGCCCTACTAATGAATATATGTGGAGACTTGTTTCCCAGGTCAAAAACTCGGCGCCCCTTGGTTTCATTCGGCAAAGATCTGACAATCTCTTCAGAGTTGTGCAGACTTCTCTAGTTGTCTTTTCAATTTTAACTTCTCATCTCCTAAGGACAACAACTAAGACTGGTCGAAATTGAACTAACTGCCTTAAAGATTTAGGCTTTCTATTATATATATATATATTCCTTAATATATATATATATATATATATATAGAGAGAGAGAGGGAGGGATCTATGCTTATTTATTGTTTTCCTGTTTCAAGACAACCCCTATACAACTAGCACACGAGTGGATTAGTTCAATGACTAGTTTGGACTAAACAAACAAAGTAACTAAACAAAGTAACAAAAATCATCTTCTTTTTCCTCTTCCCACCGCCGCCATTCTCAATCTCCCTCCTCTTCTTCTTCTTCTTCTAATTTCGGCTTCTCTGGAGGTTTCTAGTGACAGGGGCGCTTTCGGTGACAGCGGGAGGTTTTCCAACGCTAGCGGCAGTTTCCGGCGATGACTGTGGCGGCGGAAGATAAAGGGCGATGAATAAGAAAAAAAGGGCCGAAGATAAGAAAAATTGGGGTAATTTTGTAAAGGACGGGGCGGAATATAATAAACCCTTTTTCATGTGCTGAATTTTTTAATAATTTTCATCACAATTCAACAGTGTTCTTTTTTAATCCTTTGCTTAATTCAGCAAATACTTTTTGGCCCTTTCGAAATTGAACAAAATTCCAATCAAGAAGTTCCTAAAGATCCCTCAAATAATTAATTAAAGAACTAGATGCTTTGTTATGCTATTATCATTTCTAGGATTCGTGAAGTGTCCAAGTTATATGCAACCTGTAATGAAGAGCAAAGAATAATTCATAGCTTATGCCCCTGAAAGCTTATGAAATTATGGCATTCTTAGACGTGATATTGTTCATCATCCTACGCTAGTGCTCACAAACTAATTAATTAGGTTCAGGGTATGAAAATTCTTGTCGGCATTATCAAACTTACAAGAACAATAATCTGCCTTTCCCCAAATTTGATTCTTTCAAACCTACAACTAAAACAGAATCCTCAAACTAACACTCAAAGGATTAATTGTTCTTTACTTTTGGATTTTTACGCAACTCATGGTAACAACTAACAAGTTAAGGTTTGATTCACTAGAATCTATACTTCTGCCAGAGTTGGAAGGTAAAAAAAGAAAGGTATCCCGTAACTGTTAAGGTATCAAATCCCATTTCCTAAACCGATGCCCCGCAATCGAAATTTTATAACTCAATAATAATTAAAAGAATCCGATTGTCTTTTACTTATTTGGTAAATTAGCAAAACATTCATTAAAGGAATTTGATCGTTTCATTAAAGAAGCAGTAATTGGAGTTATTTTTTCTTTATCTCATTACTTTTTGCCTTGCATCAAACCCACCCTAAGTACATATATCACATGCTAGTCATAATAATTTTTCAGACGTTTGGACAACATGTGTATAAATACATTCCCATCTAAAAATCAATACAACAGATTCACATTTTTTCTTATAGAGCTTCTTGAACTTTTTTTTATTTTTTTTAACTGTGGGGGTGGTTACCTTTTTATTTAAAATATTAAGAACTAAAAGATACCAGGGATATAAACCTCCTACTACAGTGCAAGCTCCAATACAAAACCGAACTGCCATTACACAATACTTGCATAAGAAAACAATTAACTGCTCAATGGCTGTGGTGTTGATGCATCGATCGAGCACCTAACATTTTCTTTGGCTGAGAAGGATAAATATTTGATCACCATCCCAACTATTCAATAGGTCCTAGGCATCCCCTCCCTGAGATACCTGATGGATCGATCAAAAGCGGAGACCCCTGACTCTGTTTAACAAGGGCAGACAACGAGGGGGCGGATGAGGACCGAGGAATTCTTCTACTGCCGGTATGTGGCCTGGGATGTCTTCCAATAATGCACGGACTTCCTTCACTAAAGAGGAAAGTTCTAGGGGCTTTGCCTAAGCTCTGCAGGCCATAAGCTATGGTGGACATAGTTTGGTTTAAAAATCTTTCGGCTAAATTGACTAAATTTGATTGGTTTGCTTGGTTTAAAAATTACTCTCGTGACTGTGACCCGGGATTTAAAAATTTTTTCAACTGTAGTATTGGTTGGTCCAAACATTTTATTTTGGTTAAACTGACCTATATATTATTATAAATATATATAATTTATGAAAATTTAATTCTATAATAAATATATAATTTAGTTTCACAAATTAAATAACACAAGAGACAATTTATATACTACTCTTTACAAGAGATTGAAGAGTATGATAATATAAAAATCAATGTTCTTTATATAATATTTAAATGCATATTTCATACATTTTATTATTTGTGCTAATAAAATATAACTCGTTTTTCTATCTTAGCATTTGTCAACTATCTAAACATTTGGATGAATAATATCGAGTGATAACATGTGTTGAAATATATAAGAAGTAATTGTTTTTTATGTTTTCCTTTTATAATATTAATCCTTTTTTAACTCATATTTTTGTATAATGGTTTACGAGCTTTTGTTTTTAATTTGAAGGTGAAATTTAGTATTGCTGGAAGGATAAGAAAATTACTTTTGAAGATGATAACTTTTGTATATAATCTTCAATCATCATTATGAACTTCTTTAGATATTTTGGGATAATTTCTTTTTATTTTTTTTGATTTGTGAACTTCCATCTATCATTGTTAACTTCAACTTTTTTTTATTATATTTAATGTTTTCGGATGTTTAGTAAGTATATGTCTTATATTTTTTGTATAGTTTATAAATTTTTGATTTTGAATTTTGAATTTGTGAATGCGTTAATGTACAAACCGACTAAACCGTTAAAATATGGTTTGAAAGTTTGGATTAACACATTTATCTAGTTGGTTTAGACTGAAAAATTTTCAAACCATAAATATTAGTTTGATTAACAAATTGTGCATTGTCTGCTCTTGCCTTCTTCTTTTTTCCTTTTCGTGTGTTGTTGAATGTTGATTCTGTGAGCTTGATACAAATATTATATAGGGTTAATATCAACAACCCCTTTGTACTTCACTTATAAATTAAATATCCACCTCACCTATGGTAAATATCAAAAACCCAAATTTAAGTATTAAATTTGACAAAATGACTTAAAAACCCATAAAATTTTAATAAAAAAATAAAAATAAATAATTAACTTTTCTGTCGCCACTGCAAAAGTAAATTTCAGGGGAACCCAGGAGCTATGGCGGCGACGAGCAGCTCCTGTTCGGAGGGAAAAAAGTACAAAACCCCTCCTGCTCAAGATCCAAAATGGGTCTGTGAGCAAAGAGAAAAAATTCATCCACACCATCTCCGTGCCACCTCCGGGGGAAAAATTCATTTGGATATGCTCAAATTAATCCAACTCAATCAAGATTACTAGTTACCGCCCGTACTTTTTCTTTCCGTCCTAATTTAGATTAAAATGTCTCTCATATAATACTTTCTCTTTTCTCCTTTTATGTAAAATGATATTTTTATCAAAACTTATGAACTACCGCCCTAAAAAATATGACGATAACTAGTAACCTCATTCAAAAATCCGGTTTTTTTTTTTTTGGTGGCAAAACAAGAACTCAAACTCCCCGAAAAATGGATATTTTTTATAGATGTTCATCCACAACTTCCTCGGATTCGTCTTTATTCTGGAAGACACCGAGAGATGTCAGCAGGCTGGAGAGGATTAAAGGGAAGTGTCATCAGTAAATAGATTAGGGTTAATGAAAGACAAATTATTTCACCTATTTTTTGAAGTAAAATTTATAAATTACTTTAATGAAGGATAAATTTGTCTAAACACTCTTGTTTTAGTTGAAAAATATTAATATTATTATAATTTAATCCGTTCAGGGGGATTTTGATATTTAATGGACCTCATATGTGTGTTTGATTTATAAATAAAGTTGAGGGGGAATTTTCAATATAACTCTATTATATAATTAACACCTTTGTTGCACATTAAAAATTAATGAAAAATTACACATGAACAACAATTTTATTATTCTTGCATTATGAATTTAGAATGTTCAATTCAAAGTGAATTAATAAAAATGGAAAGACTTATGAAATTTATACATTTAATTTAGGAAGTTTGGTAATCAATGTGGAAGTGTGATTTTACAGTGCACCTTAACTGACTTTAATATCATTTTCAAAGGCAATAAGGTATGAAATTAAGATAAAATTAAATAAAAATTACATAATTAATTCCATGTTTTGGTATCAGTACGGTAGCGGTTTAGGAAATGGGATTTGGTACATTCTTAACTTGAGCGTATAGTCTGACTTAAATCCTTCACTCATGTAACCAAGCACTACTTCTTTGAGTGTGGGAATGAGGCATAAACCGTGTGGAACAGTTTTTAAATTATAACACCAGGACATCTCAAGATGAGAAAGATTGTTCATGGCTCCTTCCTCCACTGTCCACTTCTCTAATTGATGCAAATCATGCAGCACAAGATATCTGAGCTCAGGAAATCCAAATGAATGGCAAACCATTTCTTTTCCCACAAAAGATTTTGTCCAAAGCACAAGTCTTTGCAAGCTTGGAAGATTCTCCAGCGTTTCCATTGGATCTACTTCAAGCATGGAGTTCCACAACATTAATTCCGAAAGGTTTCTAAAGATTTGGGAGTTATATTCAGGTAGCTTGCGCAAACGTCCCCATAGGTCTAGGTATTGGAGATTGCTTCTGAACAATTGCTCCAAAAGTTCTACTTCCCTTTCTTGGCTGCAGCTTTCGGTAACTTCAAACGAGATATCGGCAAGCTTTAGCTGATGCGAAATTGATATGCACTTAATGATTTCTTCAGCAGAATTCGTGTCATCAACACAAAGATGTGCATCTAGTTCGCAAAGATTGCTCAATTCGGATATATGTCTGACATCAACCCTTCCAGGTTCAAGCCCTATCATTACCTCAAGTGTATTTGAGACGTAGATTTCCATTTTGAAATCAGAATGAAAACATGTAACGTACAGATGTCTCAATCGTCTCAACTTCAAGGGCACTTTTTCGGACCAGATTATCTTCCCCCAGGTTAGCTCAAAAGTTTCCAAATGTTCAAGGCTGCTTATAGACAAGGGGGATATGAGCAGTTGAGAATCTCTGAAAATCAGGCATCTCAAGTGAATAAGATTACCTATTGGTAACTTGAAAACATCATCTGGGATCCCACTGCTCCCTGTAATTCTTTCAAGTCCTGGAGTAATCACACCTTCAATAGTCAATGATCTTAGCATCTTCAACTTGTTGAATTGGGAAGCTGCCAATTGTGCTATCAAGTTTCCTCCACCTGTAGCACAAAACACCAGTGTTCTAAGATGTTTAGTTGCTTCCATTTCAGGGGGAACATACTTTTCGGCATCCTTTTCACTTATGTAGATCATCATTCTATGAATATTCCCAGCTGTTGAAGAAGTGGAAACCATACCGTTTTCATGTTCATAATCAATTACCTTCAAAAAATTTTCTTCTCTTGCCTTCGCCAAACATAAGTCTCTCATAAGGTCATGAAGCCGACAGTATTCATACTTTCTAGTTGTTGGCAGCCGTGTCTCCAAATGGACTATGCATCTTTTGGCTAGCTCCTCCAGATATCTTTCAGCAACATCAACCATTGTTTCATCCCCTATCCTATCCTCTGCAAATACCATTCCTTCAGCAATCCACAAATGGTACAATTCGTGTTCGGGGATTTCTTCGTCTTCAGGAAATCCACTCAAGTAAAGAAAGCAAGGCTTCAATTTGTATGGCAAGTCATTGTAACTCAAAGCCAAAATCTTTCGCACTTCTCCCTCATCTTGTTGCATGCTTTTTCCCTTTCCTAAATAAGACTTGATGTTTCGATACACCAGATTCCACTCATGGAAGCTCACTCTAGTTGCAAGAACACCACCAAGAACAACAATTGCTAGTGGAAGACCGCCACAAATGTTGACCATTTCTTTTCCCAGCGATTCTAGCTTACCGATATCACCATAACCTACAAATTAAGCCAAAAGGAATGTAAGGATTGTGCTCAACCCAGTGGTTGAAGTGTAAACAAATCCAACAAAAATTCTTACTGAATCTGTTCGTACATGTGCGAAAGTTTTTCAAAGCTAGATTCAATTAGAGCATGACCCTCGAAATTAATATTCCATGAATTTCCTCAAAAAAAAAAAATATTCCATGAATTTATATAATCTTTCTTAAATAAATTTTTTTCTTACAATTTTTACTTAAGCAAGTATAAAACGTTAATCATTTTGATAAATTAATAATGTAATAAATTTTAAGAAACCCAGTTGTGTAAATAATAAGTTCAAACTCCAAACAATATGAAAAAGCAATAATTCATTAAAATTATTTTGAATAAAATGTAACTGAAGAGTTATAGTAATTTGGGTGGATTTTATCTTTGATTATTCTCACCGTGTGCAAACAAATTTTAACTTAATGAGAAAACATAAACTATATAGGAAGGTTGCATAATATTAAAATATACTATTAGTTTGATTGATTTAATAAAGGTTTTATTTATCGATCTTTTTCTTATTTTTAAAATCGCTTATTTTTTTATTTATCCTCAATTTTCTTATTCACAGTTCCTCTATTATAAATGCCCCTTATTTTTATATTTAAGGCCCGTGCCTGCTCCGCCGCCTTTACTGCCGCCATCATCACCGTCACCGACTGACACTGTCACCATCACCATCCAGCCGCTTGATGTCATCACCACCCAGCTATTCGTGCAGTATGAGCAAGACAGGAGGAGGGAGATCCGGATTCGCTACCACAGGGAAATCGGCATCGGCGACGAAACTGATCGGGTTCTCTTCTTCGGGCTCGATCAACGAGGGTTCGAGCGGGAGGGAGCAGGGAGATCAATGAGGGTTTCGATCCGGATAGAGGAGGGAGATCGACGATGGTTTCTTCTTCTTATGTGCTCAATTGACGAGGGTTTCGATCCAAACGGAAGAGGGAGATCGGGGGCGAGGTTGGGGGGAGGACTCCTGCGGCTGCGGAAGATGAGCGGCAGCGGCGGAACAAGGGAGAGGAAGATCGGGAGGAGGAAGGCCGGAAAGAGGGAGATCAGCGGCGTTGGCGGAGAAGGTGGGCAGAGGGGAGAGAAGGGGGCGGAAAGGAAGAGGGTTTAATGCAGTTATCTAAAAATTAGGGACAATTAGGTAAAAAAGGAGACTGTAAATAAAAATTCTATTTAATTATGTTAACCAACCACATATATGCACCCAAAGAAGATTAAAAATAAAATAGAACTATAGTTATTCACTTATGTAAAAAGAAAGAAGCGAAAGTAATGAAAGAAATCGAGAACCTGTATGAATAGATCCCTGTTTTAGAGCTTTTTTCTGGAGGAGCTCCCAACCTTCATCTTGACTCAACAATCTCGGCTCATGGTGATAGCCATGTGGACCAATATGTATTGCCACATCTTTATTGCGAGTTGTGATCAGTATTTTGTTGCCTTTCTTTCTTACTGGAAATGCAATCTTTATGCATTCCCAAGCATCAGTCGACCAAATGTCATCAAGAACCACCAGGCATTTCTTATTTTGCTGGAGTCGAAGCAATTCCGTGACTATCTCATCATCTATCCATTTTTCAATCTCTTGTCTCCTCTCCGGGAGGAAACTGACCAAAATCCCCTGCAATATATTTCTCGCTTGCCATTGCTGGGATATACAAACCCATGCAAAGGAATTGAAATGATTCTTCACACTAGGGTGTTTGTATACCTTTCTGGCAAGCGTAGTCTTCCCAGAACCTCCCATCCCACTGATTTAAACCACATCATAGTGACCGAAAAAATCATCTTCCTTCACCAATGCTTGCACCAATATCTCAACATCCCTTCCAAATCCCACAAAGTCTTCATCCTCAGCCATAGAGGAATACGAAATCCTCATTTGTTGTTGACTCGAGCTCAAACTTGTTCGTTCTCTCTCGGTTACAGCCCTTATGCCATATTCTTGGAAACGCCTTGTTAGATTAGAAATTCTGGTATTAAGACTCTGAATCTCTAACCCAACATTATGACGAATGTAGCATTCATTCAGGATACAAGCATAGCGTTTCAGTATAGATAATCTACCTTTTTTACTGCTCCTTGATGCAAGCTTGAAAGCATAATCTTCCAACAAGTTCTCTGCTTCATAGGCTACATCTTTGCTTTGTGAAACCCATTCTTTGACAAGTTGGGCCTCATGCTGTTTTTCATCGGCATCTTTTAGCAATGCCCTCATCATTTTTAGCTCTGAATGAAGCTGCTCAGCTTCATCACCCACCCCACTCAAGAACTTCCCTTCTTCCATCAACAATCTGCCTATGGATTCCACAAGAAATGAAACAATGGGCTCGGCCATTTTTCTATGTTTGACCGAAAAAAGTATGGAAGGTTTGCTAAATGATTTTCTTTTGAGCGTTTGAAGTATGAAAATCTGGCTTTCCCATAGCGGCTATATATAAATATCAGGAAGGAATACCAATACCTTTCTTGTGATTTTGACACCTTAACAGTTACGGCATACTCCAGTAACTTAAAGGTGATGCAGTTCATCGATCTATCTCAGAATTGGAATTAAAGGGGTGATTTTGTTTTCTTCGTTGTATAATATTATTTCCTTTACCTTCAACTCTTGCAGAAGTATAGATTCTAGTGAATCAAACCTTAGCTTGTTAGTTGTTACCATGAGTTGCGTAAAAATCCAAAAGTAAAGAACAAATTAATCCTTTGAGTGTTAGTTTGAGGATTCCGTCTTAGTTGTAGGTTTGAAGGAATCCAATTTGGAAAAAAGTTTTACTAATTACCGTCCCACTTCTTACTATTTACCGTATTAATTTGGATTAAAATACCCTCCCCTTACAATACTTTCTCCCTCCAATTTTAAATAAAAGACAATTTTATAAAAACTTATGCACTACCCAAAAAAATTGAGGAGGGAACTAGTAACCCGTTTGGTAAAAGGCATATTATTGTTCCTGTAAGTTTGATAATGCCGACAAGAATTTTCATACTCTAAACGTAATTAATTAGTTTGTGAGCACTAGCGTAGGATGATGAACAATATCACGTCTAAGAATGCCATAATTTCAAAAGCTTTCGGGGGCATAAGCTATGAATTATTCTTTGCTCTTCATTACTGGTTGCATGTAACTTCCACACTTCACGAATCCTAGAAATGATAATAGCATAACAAAGCATCTAGTTCTTTAATTAGTTATTTGAGCCATCTTTAGGAACTTCTTGATTGGAATTTTGTTCAATTTCAAAAGGGCCAAAAAGTATTAACTGAATTAAGCAAAAGATTAAAAAAGAACACTGTTGAATTGTGATTAAAAATATAAATTCAGACATGAAAATGGAGTTATTATATTCCGTCCCTCCTTTTCAAAATTGCCCTATTTTCCTTATTTTTCACCATTTTTTTCTTATTCATTGCCTCTACCTTCCGCCGCCACAGTTGTTAAATTTATTGATTAAACGCAAGCATCCTACCCAAAAATCAATTGGTGATAGGTAGATATGTCTTTTGATTATTTATATTAGGGTGGGTCAACGATGTGAGATTGGGACAATCTTAACAGCAGTCATCGCCAGAACTGCCGCCATCGCCAGAAAACCTCCCGCCGTCGCTGGAATCGCCCCCGTCGCTAGAAACCGCCGAAAAAGCTGAAATCACCGCCACAGCCTTATTTGGATGGATTTGTCTTATAACAAAAACAAATCTTCTTGATATTTGTAGCCTCACACTCTTATTTTTGAAATCATCTAGCCACTAACTATAAATTTTACTAGTTATCGCCAATATTTTTACCTTCTACTGTGGACAATCCCCCTACCCTCTCTCTTCTCCCTTTGAAGAAAAATGACAATTTTATCAAAATTAGGGCGGTAATATTTAAAACTGATGCGGTAACTAAGTAATACTCAATAAGTATACCTAATAGTAGTAAAAGAGATAGATAATAACATTAAATAAATTAAAATAAAATTTAACTAATAATTAATTTAATCCACTATTAATCCTAAAAAATATATAATTAATTAACTCAAACATAATTTTTTTTTTAAGATATAGAGAATAACATTTATTTAATTAATATGATGTGCATAGGAAAGTTTACATTGAAAAATTATTAAGGTAGGCAGACACACAAATGAAAGGCAGTTATCATATCCTTAACACAACATAGAAAGCAGTAGGATCATCAATGGCATCAAATCCGGTGTTCCGTAAGCTTATACCTCAAGTAAAAAGACCATTAGTTCTTGAAGAACAATGCAAATTCAAGCAGCCCTATATTATATTGTTGTGAAGAAGATTACCAGTGACGACTAAATTAGAGATCCCAAGACCCTGAATTCCACTAGCACTCCAAGATCGCAAGTGATTCCTTCCAAAGGTTGCAGAAGTCTCAGTCTTTGTCTCTATTAATGTTATCCTCAAGTTAATTATATATTAGCAAGTTAAGAATAATTCAAAATTTCTAACAGAGTTTTTTTTTTTTTTGGGTAAAAAAAGGGATAATTGTATGCATTGGAAAATAGAGCCGAAGAGGCCATGTACAAACTCTTGGCCCCTATTTTCGCTAAACAACTCCTAAGGACTACCCTTCTGACAATGATGTAACCCAAAGAGCCATTACAAGCTTTTACAGATAAAACTAGCAGGCTACTACACAAAAAAGAAATTCTATCTATTTATACTCGCATCACTGGTATCGATCTTCTTTCTAAGGTAAGAATACCTCGGACTTTCTGCGGAAGCGAGTTAAAAGAATTGTAGACGCTAGTTTGACCCAAGGATGCCAAACTTGCCAAAATATCAGCAAGGCTATTCCCTTCTCTATATACATGAGCTACAACATGCTTGTGCATAATCTCAAATCTTTTAATTTCCTTAACGTTTTGGAAATCCTTCCAAAGAAAAGATTTTTCTCCAAGATGGATCATCTAGACAAGTTGAAAGCAATCAGTGAGAAATCTTACTTGATCGATGTTTCTAGTATTGCAGAATCTCATTGCTCTCAGGAGGGTGATGGTTTCGGCTTGCAGGGGTGAATCAGCTTCAAAAGAAAATAGTTCTGCATAGATAAAATTGCCCTCCTTATTCCTCAATATGAAAGCTCCTCCTGCCCTCCCAGATTGTAGCCAAGATCCATCAATATTTATAACCCAAGACTCATCCTTGACATAGTGTTTCCAGATAATAAGCATGGGGGGAGGTGGGGTGCAAGATGGGAGAACACAGTGGAAGTTTCTGACTAACCAGTACCTTTCCAGCCTAGTTTTTGGTGTTGGTTTGAATCCTTACAGAATTTCCGCCATTTGGCTATGAACCTGTTCAATAAGCTATTTCCTTTGAAAATTTTTTCCATCCCATTTACACCTATTCCTGGCAACCCAAATAGACCAAATCAAAATAGCAGGGAGGATTTTGCACAATTTTTGGGTGACCAGCTTTCCATTGCATGCCTCCCACCAGGACTGAATGAATCCTTTTCCAAGAGTTTGTCTGAATTGAAGATTGAAGAAGTTCATCCAATGATTCCAGCAGTGCCGAATCACTGGGCAGGAGAAGAAAACGTGTTGCATACTTTCTGCCTCCCTTTTGCAAAAATTACACTTTGATGGATGACAACATATCCCAAAAGTTTAGACCGAATCCGGGAAGGGGAGAATAGAATTCCAGAGCCTCCAGACAATCACAGAAAATTTTGGTGGGCACCAAGAATCCCAAAACGACTTCCTGAACTCCTGCAGAATGCCTCTTTTTCTAATGGCCATATATGTGAGCTTGAAACTAAAAGTTCCTGTCGGACTTGGTTTCCAGAATATCTTGTCCACCTCATGTGAGAAGTTTAGTACTGTGGACTGAAGAAAAATGATCCAGTCATCATCCAGCCGATCTGCCAAGGAGAGGAGATAATATTCTTTGTTGTTAAAGAATTCTGAGACAGTAAGCTCAAGAAATGGAGGCCTTCTTTGACCTCTCCAAACACATCCCTTATCACTCCAATTGTCATGCCAAAAGGAGCTAGAACCATTTCCAATATTAATGGAGGAGAGTGAGGCTGCAGTCTCTCGAAGTTTTGAAACTCTAGCCCAAGAGGTCTTCATTCCAGCGGTCAAGGAGAGAGTCTTCATAAACTTTGCCCACATTCCTATCCTATTTCTCCACTTCCACCAGAGCTTTAGAGAATGTGTATCAATCAAGCTGACGGATGCCAAGCCCGTTTTCCTCCACCGGGTAGCGGACACGTTTCCAGGATCTCCAATGCCTTATATTTGGTTCAAGTGAAGAGCCCCAAAGAAAACGGTGGCATTTTTGTTCAAATTGGGAGATAAATCGTTGAGGGCGTTTTAGTGCTGCCATCATATGCATGGGAATAGACTGAAGAACAGACTTAATCAGTGCGAGCCATCCCACAAATCCGAGAAACTTGTTTTTCCAGCTGTTAAGCTTTTTTTCAATAGTTTTCCAACACATGACTGAAATGTGAGGTTGTAGGTCTGCCCTTGAATATTCTGCAACCCAAATATTCCATATGAAGGGACCCTGCCTGGATTTGAAGAATGCTTGTGATTCTGTTCTTTGTTAACCTTCTGGCCTGTTACTTTTTCAAATTCTAGTAAGAAAGCTACCAAGGCTTTTAAGGAACGAATTTTCCCCCTTGTGAAAATCAGAAGATCATCCGCATAGGCGAGATGAGTGATCTTAGAAGACCCTGCAGACATGCCATAGCAAGCAATAGTACCCTGGCCAACCAGGTATTCTAGTCTCCTTGAGAGCACTTCAGAAGCCAAGATAAAAAGGAATGGGAAAATAGGGTCTCTTGTTTGAGACCTCGAAATGCCCGAAAATATCCAACTGGACTGCCATTCATAAGAACTGAGAGCATATTGGACCGAAGAGTATTGAGGATTAGGCAAATAAAACTAGCAGGGAACCCGAATTTCAGCAGAAGGGACTCTAAAAATTTCCAGGAAACTCTATCAAACGCCTTAAGCATATCAACCTTGATGAGAAGATTGTGCCCCTCAGCTTTAGCATCTAGAAAACTAGTGAGGTCTTTTGCCATCAACACATTGTCAATAATGTCTCGCCCCGCTCGGAATTCGGTTTGCTCCTCTGAAATTAAATCGGGCATAAGAGCAGCCATTCGAGTCTTCAAGATGGAGGAGAAGATTTTACAAACGAAGTTAGCCAGGCTGATGGGGCGGAAGTTCGAGAAAGAGTTGATATGCTTTTTCTTTGGAATAAGAACAATCAACGAGCTTGCTATGGCCCTTGGGATTGGCACTCCCGCCATGAATTCCTTGTATGTCGATATAAGATCATCTTTAATAGTCATCCACATTTTCATGAAGAACACCCCTGTAAAGACATCGAGTCCGGCAGCACTATCCGGATCCAAAGAAAAAACCGCCTGGTGAACATCCTCCTCAATTATATCTTTCATTAGGTCCCTTCTTGTAGAATAAGAGAGTTAGCAGAGTTAGCAGTGAAAGAAAAAAGGTAAGTTAAAAAGGCAAATTTCTAACAGAGTTAGCAGTGAAAGAAAAAGGCAAGTTAAAATAAAATCTCAAAAGAGAGAGGAAGATATAAGTTCTTTCCTCCATGCCCAAGCATAACTTCTCGACTCAAATATAATTTAAACTTTTAAAACGAAAATTAATTTCAAAGTTTTTTTTGTTTACATTAGTTAAAAATTTCCTTCCAATCTTGTTATCATCGGTATATGTAGTCAAATGGCAGGATTATGTTGTTTAAAGGGAGAACGATAGCAATTCAGGGGGACCTTCAATACAAAAAGTGATTATAAATTGCTAATATATTCTTGCGAGTTGTCAATGGATTATGTTGCATGATAAGTTGTCAGTTTCTTCCTTTAATATAAAATTCCCTTTTAAATTAAAACACACAATCATAATCATTCTCAGGCGACCATTCATAGTGATTAGTAGTTGGACACTTTATTTAGATGGTGGTCTTTTGTTTTTGGAAAATAAGGCTTAACTTGGTATAGGAGGATTAGATTCGTATCTAATCATAACCCTCCACCATGTAACTTTTTCACTAATCAACAGGCCCGTCTAATTAATATGGGAGACCCTGTTTTAAAATTAAAGTGATGTCTTTTTTCCCAATATAAAAAAATAGACGATCACGAAATTTCAAACTATTTATAAAGGAAAAAAATAAAAAAAATAGTGTTAAAATAAAATAGAAAAAGTTCTAAAGAAAATTTAAAAATTACCATGAACATTTATTTAGGGTGAAAGATAGAAAGAGTTAAAACAATAGGGATAGGGATTAGACCAAAAATTTATTTTTTAAAAAAAATTTTAAAAATTAATTATTTGGGAGTTTATGAGGCCCTCTGCAATAGGTCTCTTTGCACTCCCTCCTCAACGGCCCTCCTAATCAATGGAAAGGGCAATCAGACCGGTTGGTTCTCTTGAGGACTTATTTAATTCAGACATGTCAATATGACTTATCAAACACACGTATTTAGATAAGTGCTGAATCTATTTAGATTAAGGGTTCGTTTGATAAAATTTAATTTGAGGTCTGAAGACTGAAGTCTGAATTTTGAATTAAATAAGTGATTGAATCCAAGTAATACTTAAACCTCAATGACTCAGCGTGTTAAGTGTTCAGTCTTAAGTAATAGGGGAATCACTTAATTTTAAACAGTAAATTTAAACTAAATCATTCAGACGACTTATTTAATTCAGACATGACAATATGACATACTAAACATACGTATTTAGATAAGTACTGAATCTATTTAGATTAAGTACTGAATTTTTTTATCAAACGGACTCTAATTACTGAATTTTTTTATTAAAAAGACCCTAAGGTATATATAGACATTAATATCCTTTATATATAGCTTACCGAGGAATTCAAGAATTGCTCAAGTCCAATTAAATTCATCAACTAATTTGACCACCACCAACATCAAAAACAGACAAATTGATTCTTCTTACTAGCTATTTCATCAGCGTTCAAAGATGGCTGAACCGATTGTTTCATTTCTTATAGAAACAATCGCAAAATTGTTGGTGAAGGAAATTTCTTGCGTGGGGTGAGCGATGAGGCTGAGCGACTTCATTCCCAGCTCAAGATGATGCGAGCACTGCTGAAAGATGCTAATGGAAAGCAGCACGAGACAGCCATTGTCCAGGAGTAGGTTTCACAGAGTAGAAATTTGGCCTACGAAGCCGAAAACGTGCTCGAAGACTATGCTTTCAAGCTTGCATGGAGGAGGAAAAGAAGCACTTTATCAACTGTGACACGCTATGCTCGTTTCCTGAATGAATGCTATATTCGTCATAACATTGGATTAGAGATTCAAAGCCTAAATACTAGAATCTATTATCTAACCCGATGATTTGAGGAATACCGTATAAGGGCTGTAACTGATCAAGGAGATGGATCATCAACTTCTGCAAGGCAACAACAATTGAGAAGGATGACATATTCTTATGTTGCTAATGATGAAGACTTTGTGGGATTTGGTGCCGATGTTGCGAAATTGGTAGATGTTTTAGTTGGTGAAGGCGATTCCCTTACCGGACACCAACACCAGGGAGTCGTTTTCATTTGCGCCATGGGCTGTTTTGGCAAGACAGCACTTGCTAGAAAGGTTTACAATCACCCCAATGTGAAGAGTCATTTTCCAAGGTTCGTGTGGGTTTGCGAATCGCAACAATGGAAAACAATGGATCTATTGCAAGAGATTCTGGTTGGCTTGCTCCCGAAAAAGAGAAAAGAGATTGTGAGGTTGACAGATGGTGAGATAGTTGAGCAACTGGTTCGAATCCAGGAAGAAAATAAGTGTCTAGTGGTTCTTGATGACATTTGGTATACGGAGGCTTGGGAATGCATTAAACATCGCATTTCCAATTAGGAAGAAAGGGAATAAGATATTGATCACAACTCGTAACAAAGATGTGGCCTCGCAAATTGGTCCAAATGGTTACCATCATCAACTGAAATTGCTTAGTAAAGCTGAAAGCTTGGAGCTGCTTATGAAGAAGGCCACCAGATCTGATCTAGGTTTGTTTTTCACTCTCCTCTGCGTACTGAATCTTTTAAACTTTTAAAACATATAGTACATTTGTAAAAAAATCTACAATCAATCTAATGATGTAAACTCCTCAATGACCAAAACCAATCTAATATTGAAGGCCTATTTTCCGCCCCTATTTTATTATTTTACGCCCTTTTTATACTTAAATTATTATTGACAAATTATAAAAATACTAATCATAATATTTAAATATAAAATATAGTAATATATTAAATTACCTAACTACCTTAATCAATTTACTAAAAATACCAAAAAAAATTCATTTATAGTTTCGTTCATCTATGCTACTTTAATCATAATTTTTATAAATTTTTGGTAGATTAAAAAGAAACTTATAAAATTTTTGGTAAATTAATTAAGGGTAGTTAGGTAATCATATGAGGAGCGGAAGATAAACATTAAGCGAATGAAAAATAAGAATTAAGGGGGCAATACTTAACAAAATGAAGGGCTTTTTTGGAAAAAAAGGGCACTCAGTAACAAAAAGGGATACGCGATATAACACTACCCATTCTCAATGAACTATCTTAAAATGTTGTTTTTGGACTATCATTTATGGATTGAATATTTTATGTGTTCTATCTATCAAAACTTTCTAAAATAGTTTTTTTTTTTTTTTCCAAAAAAGTCTCGTGAGAGACCGGTGGGTTTGAGAACCCTATATTAGGAAGAAATAGCTACAACGTTTCATGCACCTTTCCTGCACTATTTTGATACGCAAATATTCTACCAATTAGCTTCCTATTTTTACAATCTCAATCCCGGCACTGCATTCTGATCTAGGCGAATCAGGCCTTGAAGAGGTCTCGGGAGAGAGTCAAAAGAATAGTAAGTATTTCGGTGGCAAAGTGAGGCGTGTTTTGCTAGAAAGTCAGCGGGGGCATTTCCTTCTCTGCAAATGTGATCAAGCAGCAGCTTGGATCGATTCATCATTCTTGTAACATCCTTGAGAGCTTGGAAGTGTTTCTATGAGAAACCTGGTTCCCCCATTTTGATGATGTTCACAACCTGGGAGTTATCACATAACAGAAGTCCTTCCAAGAGGGAGTTAGAGTTACAGAAGGTACAAGCTTCCTGCAGGGCTAGTAATTCACTGTGGATGGCGGAGTCAGCTTGTAGAGTGAAAGATTCTCCATAGAGAAAAATTCCTTCAGTGTTCTTTAGAATGAAACTCCCGCTGGTCTTTCCCGAAAGTTTGTATGAGCCGTCAGTATTAATGATCCACTTAGCACCTCTCAACTAATTAATCCAAACGATTCCTCTGGGGCATGGAGTATTGGGGCTAGACATTGAGTGTCCAAAAAGGTCCCTTATCCAACTCCTTTCCATCCTAGAAGTAGCTTTTGGCTTAAAGGCGATGAGAGTTTCTTTTAGTTTCTTGTGCACCTCTTCAATCAGTCTCCTTCTCTGCAAAATTTCCCCTTCACAGTATGTTTTGTTCCTATAGGTCCAAATTATCCAGCAGGGCGTGATTTTGCAGATTCTACTCAGCGTGGATTTCTTGTTACAAGATTTCCACCACGAAATCAAAAATCCCTTTCCAATAGGCTGTCTGAACTTCAGATTATAGAATGCCTTCCAGAATTTCCAGCATGGCTGAACTTCAGAACAGGAGAAAAAAACATGATGGAAAGCTTCAGAAGCTCTTTCACAAAACCCACATTTCGATGGTTGACTTACCAAAAGCTTCTATAATATCAGGAAAAGGTATAATGGAATTTCAACATCGCCAAACCAGGGATGATACCTTGGGAGGACACCAAGAGTCCCAAACTGCTCTCATGAAAGATTGAGGGTTAGTCGTGGCTCTTAAGGTGTGATAAGCATGCTTGAAATTGAAATTCCCCAAAGGGTTGGGCTTTCAGATTACACGGTCAGCTTCATTGGAGAAAGTAGGGGAGAGAGAGGATAAATGATCAAGTTGGTGTTGGTTTAGAGCTGTTGCGAATTCCTGGAGGTACTTCTCTTTGTCCAGAAAGAATTCAAGAGTGGAGAGTGTCAAGGAGGGTGGTATTTTGGGACCAGACCAAAGCCTTCCAATTTTAGACCAGTTGTCCATCCAGAAGGAGCAAGAGCCATTTCCTATCACTGTTTTTGAGAGGGTGGCAGCCATATTTTCAACTTTTCCAATCCTTTTCCAAGAGGTTTTCTTCCTAGCAGAGAAAGAGAGTGAATTTTGGAATTTTGCCCAAAGACCAAGGTTGTTTCTAACTTTCCACCATAGTTTCATTGAGTGGCAGGTCGCAATCACATCCAATTGCCTTAAACCCAAGCCGTTTTCCTCTACCGGAAGGCACATCCTCTTCCAGGATCTCCAGTGCCTCTTTGTCTGGTCTTGTCCTGAGTTCCAGAGGAATCTTTGGCATTTGCGTTCAATCTCTTTTAGGACTTGTTTTGGCGGCTCCGAAGCTGCAATCGTGTGGGAAGGGATGGCAAAGAGCACTGATTTTATAAGAGCTAGACGACCTCGAAAACTAAGAAGCTTGTTCTGTCATAAGTTCAGCTTGCTATCCAATCTTTCCAGAAGCTGAATGAAGTGAGAAGACTTAGTTTTTCCTTTGAAGACTTGGCAGCCAAGATAGGGCGTGGGGAGATTTGCTTCGATCATGGAGAGGGTGGAAATGAATCGATTTTTGGTAGCTTTAGGAGCTCTCCTTGAGATGAAAAGATTACTTTTGGCTTTATTCACTTTCTGCCCAGAGACAGGTTCATAATCTTCCAGGAAGTCATTTAGTGCTTGCATGGATTTAGCTCTGCCCTTGGTGAAAATAAGAAGGTCGTCCGTGTAGGTGAGGTGTGAGACTTTTAAAGAGCCTGCAGGAGTGCTGAAGTGTTGGATACGACCCTCATCTATGAGGAGATTGAGTCTTCGGGAGAAGGCTTCAGAAGCAAAGTAAAGGGAAGAGAGGATCCCCCTGTTTCAAGCCTCTGGAGGTTGGGAAAAATCCAATTGGACTTCTATTGATCAGAACTGAAATCATGTTGCTTTGAAGGGTGTTCATAATGAGCGAGATGAACTGACGAGGGAAACCAAACTTAACAAGTAGCGAATCTAGGAAAGTCCAAGAGACTCTGTCAAATGCTTTGAGCATGTCCAGTTTGATAATCACATTGTGCCCGACAGCTTTTGAGTCTAGGAAGGCTACCAAATCTTTTGCAAGAAGAACATTGTCTGTAATATCTCTGCCCGCCAAAAAACATGACTGCTCTTCAGATATGAGTGAGTTCATTAGTGGGCAAAGTTGGCCTTTTAGGATGTTGGAGAGGACCTTGCTGACAAAGTTGTAGAGACTAATTGGCCGGAAGTCCGAGAAGGAATTAAAGTCTTTCTTCTTTGGAATTAAGACCAGGAAGGTGCTTGCAAAAGCTCTAGGAATTGGAACCCCCGCAAAAAATTCTTGACAAGCTGCAAACAAATCAGTCTTTATAATATTCCATCCATGCCTAAAGAAAGTACCTAGAAAGTCATCTGGGCCAGCGACACTGTCCGGATTGAGGCTGAAAACTGCGTCTTTTACTTCCTCGATTGTAACATATTTCATCAGATTTTCGACCTCTGTTGGGGAGACTAATGGAGGGATAGATTGAAGGAATGGCTCCACAGTTTGAGCTTGGTTCGAATCTACAGAGAGGAGGTTTTTATAAAAGGAGATTACTGCAGCTTCTATATCTTTGGGCTTTGTCAACCAGGTTCCCTCTCCGTTTTTTATCTTGTGAATATGTTGCCTTTGATCTCTATCCTTCATTGCAGCAGGGAAAAAAACTGAGTTCTTGTCACCCTCAGCAAGCCAATTAATCCTGGATTTTTGTTTAAAGAATTCCTTTTGCTCCAGCAGCATTCTCTGAAGAGTGGCGTGTGCTTTTGACATTTCAGCTCTGCGGAGGGGGGAAGGGTCAAGGTCATAAGCTTTCTCCTTTGTTTCTAACTCCTGCTATGCTCTCATGAGGTTTAAGTGCACGTTTCCAAACTTTTCTTTGTTCCAACATTTCAGGGCTTCTTTGAGTCTACACAGTTTCAAACAAAAAAAGATCATTCCAAAACAACCAGTAAGTTCAGCCCAGCTTTTCTCCACTACTTCCAGGAATTCATCTCTCTTCAACACATCTTCTAGAAGACGAATCTCCTTGGTTTATTTGCATGTGTTGTGCTCGATTGGAACAACAGGGTGTTAGTTTTGAATACATAAAAGCTATGGCATGTATCAAAAACTAATATCCACAGATGACATATCATTTTGTTTCAGTATTAAATTGTTCCATTATATCATAGAACTAGATAACGGGGTGTGTGAAAGACACAGTAGATACCGTTATTGGTTAAACTATTGATATATAAAAAGTATACTCGTAACTGAGATAGTCTGAACATACTATCGATATAGGTTATCTTGTGATTTAGAAATTAGTTTATCTAGACTAGTTTAAATCACGCGAATATGCCCGGGGCATATTGAGCACGACCATGGATAGAATTGACTTATACTGATCGGCGTAGTCACTTCGGTCCTAGTATTCAGTCTCTCAATCCCGAGATTGGGACGAGCGTGAGAGTTGGATATCGTATGCTTTGATTTGCCAAAGAGTGCGGTCAATTGAGGCCTATACCTCGGTAGGTTGGGTATGTGATATTTAGCTTCTTACGTGCCGTTGCTAGTCGGAGGAATCCACGTACCGGTTCGCCGGGTTGATGGTGCTCCCGAGATGAGCTCGTAAGGTCTATTATACTAAACCCAGCCGGTGGACTTTATGTCTGGTATAATAAAAAGGTCGAGTGGTACTAATCTCGGATACCAAGAAGTCGGTGAATTAGTTTGTCAGTAAAGTAATAAACCGATGAGCACTAGATCTTTAATGTGGGGAGATAGAAGAAAAATAGTGGTGCGATGTAAAATCATTTTTGAGCGGTAGTTCCATAGTTAGTCCGATAGTGGTACGACTAATTATGCATTTGACTGATCGACAAAGTGAATTAATTAATCCTAAAAGTTTAATTAATATTTAATTGACAAAGTGGATTAAGGAATTAATTCTATTTGAATTAATTAATTCTAAGGGTTCGATTAAATTAAATTAACAAAGTGGGTTAAGAAATTAATTCGAATGGGTCGATTGGAGTTGATTAGTCTAGGAAAGACTAAGCGGTCAACGAAAGTCAAATTAAAAGGCTCAACTCAAAAGCCCACTAGGTCTCCATTGGAGCTCCCTACAAATAGAAAGCTTATGCCTTAAGAAACTTAAGAAAATCTTGCAAGACATTTTGTCTTCCTTAGAGTGAGAAAGTTCTAGAGAGAAACTCTCTTCCTTTATTGAGTTTTCTTTCAAAACGAACTTAGATTCTCATTTCTCGATTTAGATTAAGCTTGAAAGATTAAACTTTTAGATATCCCATCGATTTTTGGAGTTGCCCACTGCTGAATTTTATAATTTTTGCCCCGAATTCACTGTTCACGTAATTCACTGTTCACGAAATTTACTGTTCACCGTTTTCTTTGTGAGATGGCAGCCACTTCTAATCACTCTGGGGTGCTTGATCCAACTGGGTTTGTGTTGATCTCTTCTTTGGGTTGGTGATTCATAATCCCGGTTGTCCAGATCGTGACCGGAGTTGAAGTGGGTTCGATTTTATTGGCTAGAAAAGTAGTGGACAGCAGTTTTTTGGGTTAAAAGTTTGATTTTTTGGGCAGATTTTATCTAATTGAGGGATTTTCTTAGTGGGTTTCTCGTGGGCTTGATAGTACACCTCGATAGATTATTGCCCACGCAATATTCGAGGCTTCTTGGAGTAATCCATTGGATTTCGGTGGTGATCGCGAATTAAAGATTCGATTTTCTTATTTGCGTTGGACTTCGCTTCAAAGGTATAACCTTTATAGTTTTCGCTTTTAATTAAAGGTTGAATCTTTGCATGTCGATTTACGCTTTAATAAATTAAATAAGTATAAGCCTAGATCCGTTCATGGGAAAATGAATTTGAGCTTGAGCTTTGTCGAAAGTTTCCGATTCTGGAATGCATTGCACGAAAGTGAGATTTTCGAATTAGCCCGGGGCTTGTTCTGTTTTCCTTCACAGGGGACAATGGTCAGAAGCTGCCTTATTAAGGGCGTGAGATACTGAGACCGGTAATCTATCCCTCTATTCATCTGAAATCAGAATCCTGTCCAATTTTTTGGAAACCCAGCCCGAAGATCTGGTGCCACCCCAAGTGCAGGTGCGACCAACAGATGATGGTTCCACTAATTTTAGAGTAGATATACATTCATTGAAATCTCTGATCGGCCCAAGTCTTGGAGTAGAATTACCTTTGTATTCTGCCAATTCTCTGATGACATTGAAGTCTCCGCCAATTGCCCAAGAACTGTCTTTGTTCTTTTCTATAAAATTCAGCAAATCATTCCAAAGTAATTTCCTAGTTCTGGGATCCGAACTGGCATAGATGAAGGAAAAAAATGCAGAGCCACCCAAGGAGTTATGAGACACCTTGCAATTTATCACCTGACCAGTCTAAAGATCCGCTGCCACAGAGTGACGATAAAAAACCCAAATCTTTCCCGAAAGAGAGGGGAAACCATTATCGAAACCAATACTTTTACACACATTAGAGAGTTTATCAGCAGACAATATAGGTTCTAAAACACAAACTAGTGAAAGATTATACATCCTAGCTAGAAAACGAAGGCGACGAATAGATTTGGGGTTGCTAATTCCCCTTATATTCCAAATTAATGTGCCTATCATTTAAAAAGGTGACGGGATCGAACCTTGATTCCTTTTGAATGGCGCGCGGAAACTAACGGATGATCCCAATCCAGCTGCCCTTTTCGACGTCCTCTTCTTCGTTTCACCATGATAAAGCAATCATCAGTGGGTCGATATGCAGGCTCCTCCTCTGATGAGCTTCCTTCTTCCTCCAGATTTTCCATGTCGTTTTCAGAGATCAAATCATAGAAATTTTCCTCCCCAATATCTGGAGGGGGGTTTGGAAATTCCATTATACTATTCCTAGCAAAAGACCAAAAATTTATCTCCAGTGCTCCTTTCAAAGATTCCATAGCTTTCGAGACGTAAATCAGTGGTGAGGGAGTCTTCTTATTTTCTTTTGTGGGCCGGAAGTTGAGGTCCACAGAAAAAGAAGGATTTTTTCCCGACGGCTATTGCAGACGGGTAGTTTTGAGATGCAGAGGCGTCTCCTAGACAGGAGGCAGAGGGGCTTGTCTTTGAACAGTAGCTTTGTTACCATTATTTTGGTTCAACACTTTAAGAGTTCTGACCATCTTGATTTTGAAAGTTTTATTGGTTTTACCGAGAAAAAGTTTTAAAATATTAGAAATTACTAGTTACCGTCCCAGTACTTTCCCTTTCCCTTTATCGCCCCAATTTGGACTAAAATGCCCTCCTACAATATCCTCTCTCTTATCACCTTTATATAAAATGACACTTTTGTCAAAACTTATGGACTACCGTAACTAGTAACCCCCTTCATCTAAATACCTAATTGGATTTCAAACAACAGTACTCTTATAATAAATACATTCCCTGATTTATCAAAACTTTCCAAAAATATTTTTAGAATTAATTACTTGGATAGTTCGTGATCTTGAAGGTTCTATTTGCTTTACCAGAAGAAATGTTTAACCCCATTTGCCTGGTAGAGTACGAAGACATTCCGACTTTAAAGGCTTTAGGCAGAGAAATGGTTAAAAGTTGTGGAGGTCTTCCATTGGCTGTAGTTATCCTTGGAGGAATTCTTGCAACAGAACACAGCTCCACTGAGTGGAGTGAAGTGTATAATTTTTTTTTTTTAAATAGTCCTGCAGGACTGGCGGGTTTGAGACCCTTACTATTGCATAATTAGCATTTTACATGGTGGAGGGTTAAAATTAGACTCATCATAATTTTCTGTACAAAAGCAATGCCCTATTCTCCAAAAAAACAAAAGACCACTAGTAATGTCTAATAACCTGCTGCTAGCTACAAGAGCACTAATCTAATACTAGTGCCAATACATTGCAAGGTGCTATACATGGAAATGGCGAAGTATTTGGACTGAGTCTCTATCTAGTAAAATCAAACCTTGAAGTTCCCTGGGGAGATACTCTAAGTAATCAGAACAGTCAAAAGTCCCCTTTAGCGCTATTCTTGCCATGTGATCGGCAAGGGAGTTACCTTCCCTGAATTTGTGAGCAATAGCAAAGTTTCGAGCTCTCGTTTTCAGCTTAATATCCTCTAGTGCCTCTTGCTCTCTCCACAAATAATCCCCAAATTCCATCATTTGAACAATCACTTTACAATCCGTAAGGAAATGGCAGTCATAGAGGTCAAATATTATTTAGGAAAGGGAGAAAAAATCAAAAAAAATCAGGGGGAAGTGCAGCGAATTTTGCCGTACAGTTTGAAGCCTTGCTTTCTTTACTTCAGTGTTTTCTCTGAAGACGAACGAGTAAATGTGGACAGAGTGTATGATTTGTGGATGGCCGAAGGAATGGTTTTGGAAGAAGACCGAATCGGCCGCGAGGAATCGACGAGAGAAGTTGCTGACCGATACTTGGGAGAGCTGGCAAAGCGATGCATAGTTATAATTAAGGAAAAAATGAATTCTTCTCCTGGAAGGTATTACTCGTGTCACCTTCATGGACCTTATGAGAGATTTTTTGCAGGGCAAAAGCAAGAGAAGAACATTTTTTGCAGGTCTTGGACTATGGAAATATTAATGGAAATGGTATTCATAAGTTGTCAAACGTTGTTCCTAATATTCCCAGAGTCGTGATTTCTTTGAGTGATCCGCAAGATGCCACAAAGCATTCTCCTGTTGAAATGGAAGCCTGCAAATGTCAAAGATGGAAAATGGCATACAAGGACTAAAAGCTCGGGGACTGGAAAATGTCAAAGATGGAAACCAAGTCCCAGATGGCGTCTTCGAGCTACCAATCGGTAAACTCATTCACTTGGGCTGTCTGAGATTGACAAATTCTGAATTGGTATTGTCGCCTTCCTCAATAACCAACCTGGAACACTTGGAACTCCTTGATCTACGGGATTCCAGGATAATGTGGACGAAAAATTTTCCAATCAAAACCAGACAATTAAGACATATGCATCTCCCTGATGAAAGTAATTTTCATATGCAAATCCACGTCCTAAACGATATCGAGGTAATATCTGTCTCAGTTGACAAACATTAGAAATCTGGGTGACATTGTGATTGACGATGAGGCGAAAGGCATATCAGATATCTTTAAGTGCCTATCAAACTCACACCATATGAAACAAGTGATTATGATTGGTCCAATGTTGTCCAGACGAGAAACAGCTTCAGAAGTACTTCTTGGAGAATTGTTGGGTAGTAATGCCCAATATATATTTCTTCACGGAAGAATAGGTTCAAATTACCGGATTATGAGTCCCACTTCTTAAGAAGCCTATTGTCACTGCAATTGGATTTTTCTGGAATAGTAGAAGATCCCATGAAAATACTAGAGAATCTTCCAAATCTGCAAAAACTGGATTTTGGAAGCAATGCTTTTATGGGGAAAAAAATGGTTTGCCACTCAATGGGGCTTCCTCGACTCAGATTTCTTTTGCTCGACATTGCCCATATTGGAAACGTGGGTAGTGGAGAAAGGTGAGATGCCTAATCTTGTGCATCTTGAGCTCATTTGGTGCAAATGTCTACCAATGATTCCAATGGAGTTGAGATTCATCACCTCACTCAAAGAACTAGTGTTTGAAGGCATGCTTGAACCGTTCTTGAAGCTTAGTATTCACAATTTTAGCCATGTCCCTTCTATTGTCATCAGTGGATCCTAACTTTGACTGTTGATCATCTCCCTTGTGTATTATATGTATTTCTCCCATCTTCATTGGATTTCTCTTCATTTTTTTTTTTTTTGAAAATTTCTATACTGAATATAAAAAATTTTTGTATATAGATATAGTACAATGGCTAGGTACACCAACAAATCCAATGTTCTGGCATCCTTATTTTCCTCTATGATTTAGCTTGAGCAATACATTGCAGCAATGCACATCAACATAAATGACTTTATGCTGTGCCTGTTTGCAGAGCTTGCTTTAAGCATGTAAGTTACTGAGAAATGTGATGTTTATAGCTTTGGAGTGGTGGCACTGGAAGTTATGATGGGAAAGCATCCAGGAGAACTTATAACTTGGCTATCATCAACAACAAGAAGATTGTCTAATCCTAATACATTTTTGAAGGATATTCTTGATCCAAGGATTCCATTCCAATGCCATTGGGGCAAGACAGCTGAGGAAGTGGTGTTTACATTCACTTTAGCTTTAGCATGCATCAGGACCTCGGCAGAGGCACGGCCAACCATGCGTTCTGTCGCTCAAGAACTATCTGCTAGCACTCAGGCTTGCCTTGCAGAACTTTTGAGTCCATAACCATTAGGAACCTTACTAATTTTCAGAAATAAGGATGTGCACAACAGTCCAGACTATGTGGTTTGGTAGTTTCCTGTGCAGTAGCTAATGGGCTGTTTATATCTACAAAATTTGAATTTTGCTTTGTGATGTATAGAAACATGCCATTGTTACTAATGGATCATATCTTCTAGTTTTTTACGACTTTGACCGTTGATCGAAACACATGAGATCACTCAATTTATAGCGTTATTAATAGATCATTAAAATTCTTAAAACGTAACATTTCTTTATAGGGGTTCTCAATTTTTTTTTTAATTTGTATACTGAATATCAAAATTTTTGTACATAGATCTAGTATGATTCTTCTTTAAGAAAATAAATTTATATTAATTTAGTGGAAATATCCAGTTGAGAAGACAGGAGAAAATAGGGGCTATGAAATTATATAGCTTCAAAAAATTTACTAATGATTGCTTATCTTAGTGCAGGGGCTCTGCTGCATTTAATAAGATTAAAAATAGCAGGTTGCACCATTGGATTAGTTCCGGACAAGAGATGAACACTCAAAGATGCAAAGGTTGAAATGATAGTATTAAGAAGGCAAGATCATCCTTTTAAATAAAATCAACACATAAAACCAACCTATCCACAGTTCCACATTCGCTCCTTCCACGCGAGCCACAGAGAAATTGAAAAGAAGTTTATAAAGAAGGAAGAACATCATCCTTCATCGGATAGCCCCAGTTCACCAATAGTTAAGATTCAAGAGGATTAAGCACACTGCCCATGAACTGCACCGCTCCAGTCACATCTTCTCTTATGATGAAATGGAATGGACGATCGGCATCAAAGTCTACTTTCTCAATAACACTACCCATACAGCACCCTGCCATCATTCCAATAACAGTTGCAGCAGCGGCTTCTGTACCTTTTTCGTTAACCTCAAGAAAGGATTTGTTTGTGGAAAATTAGAAACACAAAGCTTACGACCAACAACGGGGGGAATCTACCAAATCAGTGAGCCCGACAGGTAAAAACGGCAACACCAGTCCTAGATCTTTTAGAATCGTTGGAGCTTTAAATCCAAAAGATATCTTAAACTTTGGAATGCGGAAGTCACCAACTTCTACTTTCCGATGTGGCAAATGCTGCTCTATGAATCCAGGTTGACAAATGAGTTTGTCTATCAAAATTGACAGTCCATTCTTGGCATCTGGAAGATATAAGTACATGGAGAAGCGACGCTTATCCTCACCATGTTTGTAGGGAAGGCGCAACACTTTGAAACCATCATAAGCACTTATATACTGGTCCTCACAGCTGGTCATGAATGGACCTTTAACTGTGCTGCCATTTAGGAGGTGAAACTTACGCTCCTTTGTCTTTGATGCATCAAACTTCTCATCCCAGGTTCCTTTGAAATATACAGCATTTGCAATAATCAGCCTTGTCAAATCATTGACAGCATGATCTGGAAGAATATCTTTGATGAGGCCATTTGTTTCCATAAGAGCCCATGCATTCACTTCCCCAACCACCTCGGCAGCCTGCAATAAAACCCAAGTCAAAAAATAGAAATATTATCACATATTACAGAATCCATGGACACAACAATGTTCATATACTTTTCGCTTTTGGGTACTTTTCTTCTTTACAAGGGCAAAGGATTACAGAGGAAGGATGCTATCATCCACGACCACAAGAAGAGCTACTGCCTTACTGGCAACTCATATATCAACTGTTGTGACTAAGTGCAAGGAGCAATAAATATGGAAGCCATTCAAATTTCACCAAAGTTTAATTGCCACAGTGATGACATCAAACTTCTAAATTGGTAAACAACTGCAGCTATTTAAAAAGAATTGATGCAATGCATCTAACCTTCAAACACACCATGTTTTCCATATAACAGTTCAGTAGAATTCAGTGCGTCGATCATAAAAACTGCTGATAGGAATTCACATTTGCTACCAGAGAAAAGTTCATAGCAAGTGGTGGAGATTGACATCGAAAATATTTTGATAATCGATTTGATGATAACACATTTATATACCGAGCTTCGGAAAAAACCCAAAAAAATTCATAATCTGAACATTCTAACATATGAATTCATATTGGGAAGTCAAGATCATCATTTGGAAAGAAGCAGCAGGAGAAACCAAGGTATGATACTTCCATTCGAGTTTCAGATATTAAAACAAAATCTGCACAACATATTATAAAACAAAAATGAACGGAGACAAAGAAAATGAAAAGAAGCGCCATATTAGCAATCCACGTCGCTTTCAACAAACCAGAACTCCACCTATCAAATCAAAATGGAGTATTCGTTTAACTCGCCTGATCGACATGGATTTCAGAATTCTACTACCCAGACAAAAGTTTCAGTTAGCAAATTTTGAAACGAAACTGCCAGAAATGCAGTAACTCGGATGATTACAGAATTAATAATTTTACACCCAAAAAAAAACAAAAAAACACAGTACTTTCAACCTTATCTACTAAAACTAACCTTGTTTCTGAAATCAACTTGAGTGGAAGCGGCCTTATAAACATCGTCCATAACATGCTTGAAGTGGGGGTTGAAAGAAAGAGACTGATCTATCCAAACACCGTTAGCAAAGGACACGATAGGGCCACCGGAGTGGCTGCCGTCGGCTAAAACAAAATCGACAGAGTGAGAAGAGATGAAGTTCACTTCATCAATGGACCTGGAGTTGAGGAAAGAGTGTAGCTGTTCTTGAGTTGCGCCGGTTGACCCGGCTGAGACAAGGCCCAAAGCCAGATAGAGGGACAAAGGAGAGAATACACAATTGGCGTTCTTGGCCTCCTCTATGATAATCGGCTTTGCGAGTGCCAGTGCGAAGGCGTTTTGATTGCCGATCAAATTTCGGACATCCTTACTTGGGTCACAATTGGCGTCCTTCGCCTCTTCTATGATAATCGGTAGGTCTCCGGCTTCTGCTTTTTTTCTCTTGAATATGGAGTTTTTATTCTGCTTCTTCGGCTTGCTTGGGTCCTTTGGTGTCAGCTCTGGCTTGGGAAATACGTCAGGGTTCTCTTCTTTCAATCGCCTGCGGGCCAATATCTGGCTCCTCGTGCTCACCATTCTTCAATACTGAAAGCCACACTCGCCGGAGAAGAGAGATGAACCAGGCCGGTTGTGCTGTGAAAAAACTACAGACAAATTATAATGGTGGGAAGAAGTTATAATTGTGGGAAAAAAGTGGGCGTCTTTAACACGCCACTTCCCAACCTGGGCTACTAGTTACGCCTCACTTTTTGACGTGACAGTCTTGTTTAGGGTGATAATCTATAATTATTGATAAAAGTGTCATTTTATATAATATGGAGAAAAAAATAAGGTATTATAAAGAGACAATTTAATCCAAATTGAAGTGATAAAAAAATACTAGAGCGATAATTAATAATTCCTTTACAACATTTACACGATCTGTGACAAGAGAATGTACTCACTAGTTGATCTTGAATTGGATTCATCCATCTATTAAAAAAAAAAAAAAGAAAGAAATTGTAAATATGGTCAAGTTCTACTAATTAGGAAACTAACTCAAATAGAATTAACAAAGAAAATTGTGTAAATATGGTCGAGGGTTCTACTAATTAGGAAATTACTACAATTATAACTCAAATACAATTAAAAAAAAAGAAATTATAACATGCTTAGTTTCTAATTAGCAGATTTCTTTTTCCACAATTAAAATTTGTCATGGTATCATGACAAGAAAAAATTAAATTTAATTTTTTATCCTGTTTGGTGTCGAGTGGAAAAGCAACATAAGTTTGTGTTTATTTTTTGAGTGAATTACAAATTTTGAACCAAAGTAGGATATAAGGTTTGAAAGCCTTATGAGGAGAAGGAAAGAATTGGGGTGAAAGAACTTTTATCTCACTCAAGTAAATATTATTTCATAATTTTGAAAGGTTAATGTTAATCTTGTGTCATTATCAACCCTTGATGACTTTTAGGGATCACAAGTTAACCAGTTATGTTGTCCCTTTTTTACTTTCCCGGATTAATTCTTAGTTAAGATTCACCAACAAAATTCTAACTATCACTGAATGAGTTCTTACCCTTTTAATTTGTTTATAGGCCACTCATTTTGGACTTTTCTTATAACAAAAATAAATTTTAGTGACTTATTTTTTGAAATCATTTGTCAGGTTTTCAAACTCATTTTGGATGAAGGGTTTGTCAATTTCTTAACAAAATGGTAAATAAATATACGTAGTAGTAGTAAAAGACAAAGATTAATTATGTGAGATGAGAGCCTAAATATCTTAATATTATTACTCTTATCCAAATTTTTTAAATTTTGAACCGAAGTATAGATAGGGTAAAGCCTTATATAATTCTTTTGGTTTTTTTTACGGTAACAGCGCAAATTATACACTATACATAGGGTACATGTACCCATTTACTATATAGGGTATAATTTTTGGTTCGCAAATTATATGTTGTACACATGGTACATGTAGCCAGTTACTATACATGCATTGTGTGCATAGGGTATAATTTCTGCAGTAATGGTCCTCCTTGTTGCCCACAAACTCAACTCTTAACAAATATTTTTGAAATAAATTTGTTGACCATTTTCATTTTCTTGTTTTGTTTTTTGTTGCTCGTTTTTATTTTCTTTTGTTCTTTAGTAGATTCACTGGTAGTATATTAGTTGCGGGTTCATTGATGATGTTCGTTGTTATGACGGCAGTTTCGTTGGTAAAATTTGTTGGAATGGTTGCGACAACGCTAACAATGTTCTCTGGTTTGGTCCAAAAAGATTCAATCATCATAGATATAATGTTTTAAAATTTTTATTAGAAAATTATTGATGTATCTTTGTTCGGATTAAAATTTTGCCATATATTCTTTTTCTCAAGTTGTTTGACGTTTTGTAATAAATTAATATATATTTTTTATTTAAAAAAAATAAAGCCTCATAAGGCGAGTAAAGAAGTGTGTGTGTGTGGGGGGGGGGGGGGGGGGGGGCGTTTAAAAGAATTTTTATCCCACGTAAAAAACGTAGTTTGGCAAAGTATGTAATGGACACGAATCGGAACATGAACCGCGAATTAGTCGTATCTTATTTTATAAAACTTATCGATAGAAGAATGGCTGTTAGTTGATATAATAAAATTGGAGATTGCGGCCATAACAAAGTCGGGGTCAATTCTCAAATACCCACAAAGAGCACCCCATCCAAACTTTTGAAGACCCACAAAGAGCACCCCATTCAAATTTTCCTAAGCTCGTCAAGCAAAAATCTTCAATGGAATCCCTGAATTAATCTAAGAAGATACTAAATTCCAACAACTAATAGCCCCTCACAAATTCTCCTTGGTAGGAAAATTCTCATTTGGTCGTCCGAAGATGCACGAGTTGCGAGCTGAATTTGCCAAAGTCCGTTTCAAAGGTGGCTTTCAAATTGGACTAATGAATTCCCCACATATCCTCATTTGCTTCCAGTAGGAGGAGGACTATCAAAGATACTGGTTAAAAGCCCCTTGGTCAATGGCTGGCTTCCAAATAAGGGTTCTCAAATGGACGCCACATTTTATATTCGAAGAAGATCCCCAGAGGTTCCAGTTTGGGTCTCCTTGGAAGGTCTCCCCTTAGAATACATGAACCCTGCTGCAATCTTCTCCATCGATCAGTGGGATGGGAGGTTCTGGGAAGACTACGCTTGCCCGAAAGGTATACAATCACCCTAGTGTGAAGAGTCATTTAGATTCTTTTGCGTGGGTTTGTATAACCCAACAATGGCAAGCTAGAAATATATTGCAAGGGATTTTGGTCAGTTTCCTCCCGGAGAGGAGACAAGAGATTGAAAAATGGATAGATGATGAGATAGTCAGGGAATTGCTTCGACTCCATCAAAATAAGAAATGCCTGGTGGTTCTTGATGACATTTGGTCGGCTGATGCTTGGGAATGCATAAAGATGCATTTCCAGTAAAAAAAGAAAGGCAACAAAATACTGATCACAACTCGCAATAAAGATGTGGGAATACATATTGGTCCACACGGTTATCACCATGAACCAAGATTATTGAGTCAAGATGAAGGTTGGGAGCTGCTCCAGAAAAAAGCACTAAAGCACGGATCCATTCATACAGGTTCTCGATTTCTTCCATTACTTTCGCTTCTTTCTTTTTGCGAATGGGAACATTTATATCTTACTTTTTTAGCACATGTACGAACTGATTCAGTAAGATTTTTGCTGGATTTGCTTACGCTTCAACCACTGGGTTGAGCACAATCCTTACATTCTTTTGGCTTAATTTGTAGGTTATGGTGATATCGGTAAACAAGAAGCGCTGGGAAAAGAAATGGTTAACATTTGTGGCGGTCTTCCACTAGCAATTGTTGTTCTTGGTGGTGTTCTTGCAACTAGAGTGAGCTTCCATGAGTGGAATCTGGTGTATCGAAACATCAAGTCTTATTTAGGAAAGGGAAAAAGCATGCAACAAGATGAGGGAGAAGTGCGAAAGATTTTGGCATTGAGTTACAATGACTTGCCATACAAATTGAAGCCTTGCTTTCTTTACTTAAGTGGATTTCCTGAAGACAAAAAAATCCCCGTACACACATTGAACCATTTGTGGATTGCTGAAGGAATGGTATTTGCAGAGGATAGGATAGGGGATGAAACAATGGTTGATGTTGCTGAAAGATATCTGGAGGAGCTAGTCAAAAGATGCATAGTCCATTTGGAGACACTGCTGCCAACAACTAGAAAGTATGAATCCTGTCGGCTTCATGACCTTATGAGAGACTTATGTTTGGCGAAGGCAAGAGAAGAAAATTTTTTGAAGGTAATTGATTATGAACATGAAAACGGTATGGTTTCCACTTCTTCATCAGCAGGTAATATTCATAGAATGATGATCTACATAAGTGAAAAGGATGCCGAAAAGTTTGTTCCCCCTGAAATGGAAGCAACTAAGCATCTTAGAACACTGGTGTTTTGTGCTACAGGTGGAGGAAACTTGATAGCACAATTGGCAGCTTCCCAATTCAACAAGTTGAAGATGCTAAGATCATTGACCATTGAAGGTGTGATTACTCCAGACGTTGAAAGAATTACAGGGAGCGGTGGCATCCCCGATGATGTTTTCAAGTTACCAATAGGTAATCTTATTCATTTGAGATGCCTGATTTTCAGAAATTCTAAACTTGCCATATCTCCCTTGTCTGTAAGCTTGAACATTTGGAAACTCTTGAGCTAACCAGGGGGAAGATAATCTGGTCCGAAAAAGTGCCCTTGAAGTTGAGACGATTGAGACATCTGTACGTTATGTCTCCTCATAATGATTTCAAAATGCAAATCTACGTCTCAAATACACTTGAGGTAATGATAGGGCTTCAACCTGGGAAGGTTGATGTCAGACATAAATCCGAATTGAGCAATCTTTGCGAACTACAAGCACATCTTTGTGTTGATGACACGAATTCTGCTGAAGAATCATTAAATACATATCAATTTCGCATCAGCTAAAGCTAGCCGATATCTGGTTTCAAGTTACCCAAAGCTGCAGCCAAGAAAGGGAAGCAAAACTTTTGGAGCAATTGTTCAGAAGCAATCTCCAACACCTAAACCTATTTGGACGTTTGCGCAAGCTACCTGAATATAACTCCCAAATCTTTAGAAACCTTTCGGAATTAAGGTTGGCGAACTCCAACCTTGAAGTAGATCCAATGGAAACGCTGGAGAATCTTCCAAGCTTGCAAAAACTTGTGCTTTGTTTCAGTGCTTTTGTGGGAAAAGAAATGGTTTGCCATTCATTCGGATTTCCTGAGCTCAGATATTTTGTGCTGTTTCATTTGCATGAATTAGAGAAGTGGACAGTGGAGGAAGGAGCCATGATCAATCTTTCTCATCTTGAGATGTCCTGGTGTGAAGGTTTAACAACTGTTCCACACGGTTTATGTCTCATTCCCACACTCAAAGAAGTAGTGCTTGGTGACATGAGTCAAGGATTTAAGTCAGACTATATGCTCAAGTTAAGAATGTACCAAATTCCATTTCCTAAACCGCTACCATACATGTAATTAATTATGTAATTTTTATTTAATGTTATCTTAATTTCATACCTTATTGCCTTTGAAAACGATATTAAAGTCAGTTAAGGTGCACTGTAAAATCACACTTCCACATTGATTCCCAAACTTCCTAAATTAAATGTATAAATTTCATAAGTCTTTCCATTTTTATTAATTCACTTTGAATTGAACATTCTAAATTCATAATGCAAGAATAATAAAATTGTTGTTCATGTGTAATTTTTCATTAATTTTTAATGTGCAACAAAGGTGTTAATTATATAATAGAGTTAATATTAAAAATCCCCCCTCAACTTTATTTATAAATCAAACACACATATGAGGTCCATTAAATATCAAAATCCCCCTGAACGATTTAAATTATAATAATCTTAACATTTTTCAACTAAAATAACTGTTTAGACAAATTTATCCTTCATTAAAGTAATTTATAAATTTTACTTTGAAAAATAGCTGAAATAATTTATCTTTCACTAACCCTAATCTGTTTACTGATTACACTTCCCTTTAATCCTCTCCAGCCTGCTGACATCTCTCGGCGTTTTCCAGAATAAAGACGAATCAGAAGAAGTTGTGGATGAACATCTATAAAAAATATCCATTTTCAGGGGAGTTTGAGTTCTTGTTTGCCACCAAAAAAAAAAAAAAAAAACAGATTTTTGAATGAGGTTACTAGTTATCGCCACAATTTTTAGGACGGTAGTTCATAAGTTTTGATAAAAATTTCATTTTACATAAACATGAGGAAAGAGAAAGTATTATATAGGAAATATTTTAATCTAAATTAAGACGGAAAGAAAAAGTATGAACGATAACTAGTAATCTTAATTGAATTCGATTAATTTGAGCATATCCAAAAGAATTTTCCCACAGAAGGTGGCACGGAGATGGTGTGGATGAAATTTTTCTCTTTGCTCACAGACCCATTTTGGATCTTGAGCAGGAGTGGTTTTGTACTTTTTTCCCCTCTTTTCCCTCTGAACAAGAGCTGCTCGCCGACGCCATAGCTCCTGGGTTCCCCTGAAATTTACTTTTGCAGCGGCGACAGAAAAGGTAATTGTTTATTTTTATTTTTTTATTAAAATTTTATGGGTTTTTAAGTTATTTTGTCAAATTTAATAGTTAAAGTTGGGTTTTTATATTTACCATAGGTGAGATGGGTATTTAATTTATAAGTAAAGTACAAAGGGGGGTTTTTGATATTAACTCTATATAATATTTGTATCAAGCTCACATAATCAACATTCAACAACACACGAAAAGGAAAAAAGAAGAAGGCAAGAGCAGAAAATGCACAATTTGTTAATCAAACTAATATTTACGGTTTAAAAATTTTTCAGTCTAAATCAACTAGATAAATGTGTTAATTTAAACTGTCAAACTATATTTTAACGGTTTAATCGATTTGTACATTAACGCATTCACAAATTCAAAATTCAAAATCAAAAGTTTATAAACTATACAAAAAATATAAGACATATACTTACTAAACATCCCAAAACATTAAATATAATAAAAAAAAAGTTGAAGTTAACAATGATAGATGGAAGTTCACAAATCAAAAAAAATAAAAAGAAATTATCCCAAAATATCTAAAGAAGTTCATAATGATGATTGAAGATTATATACAAAATTTATCATCTTCAAAAGTAATTTTCTTATCCTTCCAGCAATACTAAATTTCACCTTCAAATTAAAAACAAAAGTTCGTAAACCATTATATAAAAATATGAGTTAAAAAAGGATTAATATTATAAAAGGAAAACATAAAAAATAATTACTTCTTATATATTTCAACACATGTTATCACTCGATATTATCCATCCAAATGTTTAGATAGTTGACAAATGATAAGATAGAAAAACGAGTTATATTTTATTAACAAAATTAATAAAATGTATGAAATATGCATTTAACTATTATATAAAGAATATTAAATTTTATATTATCATACTCTTCAAACTCTTCAATCTCTTGTAAAGAGTAGTATATAAATTGTCTTTTGTATTATTTAATTTGTGAAACTAAATTATATATTTATTATAGAGTTAAATTTTCATAAATTATATATATTTATAATAATATATAGGCCGGTTTAACCGAAATAAAATGTTTTGACTAACCAATATTAGGATTTAAAAATTTTTTAAACCACCGGTTACAGTCACAGTGACAAGAGTAATTTTTAAACCAAGAAAACCAATCAAATTTAGACAGTTAGCCGAAAGTTTGGCAGGTTTTACTGGCCAAACTATGTCCACCATAGCTTATGCCCTGCAAAGCTTCGCCTAGAACTTTCCTCTTTAGTGAAGGAAGTCCGTGCATTATTTGAAGACATCCCAGGCCACATCCCGGCAGTAGAAGAATTCCTCGTTCCTCATCCGCCCCCTCGTTGTCTGCCCTGGTTAAACAGAGTCAGGGGTCTCCGCTTTTGATCGATCCATCGGATGGAGAGGACCCTGTGGCCCGCTCTCTTTCCGAACCACCCGTCACGTCGGCGTTAAAAGGAAACGACTTGGAGGAAATCAGACACCTGACCGAAGGAAGTTTTTTTTATTTCAAAATTGGGTGAGGAAAACTCGAGTGACCAAGCAGAGGAGTCAAAATCGGATGACCAAGCAGGGGAGCAAACTCAAGGTGGCAAGCTTTTATGTTTGGAGTCAGACGATGAAAATTCTGGAAGTGGAAAATAAATGATCCAAAGCCCAATTTGATCAAAGTTGAGAAAAGGTTTTCTCTAGTTACGGCCGTAAGAAAGGTCAGCCAAAGAAAATGTTAGGTGGCTCGATCGATGCATCAACACCGCAGCCATTGAGCAGTTAATTGTTTTCTTATGCAAGTATTGTGTAATGGCAGTTGGGTTTTGTATTGGAGCTTGCACTGTAGTAGGAGGTTTTTATCCCTGGTATCTTTTAGTTCTTAATATTTTAAATAAAAAGGTAACCACCCCCACAATTAAAAACAACAAAAAAAGCTCCAGAAGCTCTATAGGAAAAAATGTGAATCTGTTGTATTGATTTTTAGATGGGAATGTATTTATACACATGTTGTCCAAACGTCTGAAAAATTATTAAGTTACATTCACTAGCATGTGATATATGTATTTAGGATGGTTTGATGCAAGGCAAAAGGTAATGAGGTAAAGGAAAAATAACTCCGATTGTTATATTTTTAATGAAGCGATCAAATTCTTTTAATGAATGTTTTACTACTTTACCAAATAAGTAAAAGACAATCAGATTCCTTTAATTATTATTGAGTTATAAAATTTCGATTGCCAACGCACGCTTAGGTTTCGGGCATCGGTTTAGGAAATGGGATTTGATACATTCTTAACTTGAGAAAATAATCTGACACAAATTCTACACTCATGTTATCAAGCAGAACTTCTTGGAGTGTAGGAATGAGACATAAACCGTGTGGAACAGTTGTTAAACCTTCACACCAGGACATCTCAAGATGAGAAAGATTGTTCATGGCTCCTTCATCCACTGTCCACTTCCCTAAGCGAGGCAAACAATACAGCACAAGATATCTGAGCTCAGGAAATCCGAATGAATGGCAAACCATTTCTGTTCCCACAAAAGCAAAGATCCAAAGCACAAGTTTTTGCAACCTTGGAAGATTCTCCAGCGTTTCCATTGGATCTACTTGAAGCTGGGAGTTCTCCAACCTTAATTCCGAAAGGTTTCTAAAGATTTGGGAGTTATATTCTGGTAGCTTACGCAAACGTCCCCGTAGGTGTAGGTATTGGAGATTGCTTCTGAACAATTGCTCCAAAAGTTCTGCTTCCCTTTCTTGGCTGCAGCTTTCGGTAACTTCAAACACGATATCGGCTAGCTTTAGCTGATGCGAAATTGATATGTACTTAATGATTTCTTCAGCAGAATTCGTGTCATCAACACGAAGATGTGCCTGTAGTTCGCAAAGATTGCTCAATTCGGATATATGTCTGACATCAACCGTTCCAGGTTTAAGCCCTATCATTACCTCAAGTGTATTTGAGACGTAGATTTGCATTTTGAAATCATTATGAGGAAACATAACGTACAGATATCTCAATCGTCTCAACTTCAAGGGCACTTTTTCGGACCAGATTATCTTCCCCCAGGTTAGCTCAAGAGTTTCCAAATGTTCAAGGCTGCTTACAGACAAGGGAGATATGACAAGGTGAGAATTTCTGAAAATCAGGCATCTCAAGTGAATAAGATTACCTATTGGTAACTTGAAAACATCATCTGGGATCCCACTGCTCCCTGTAATTCTTTCAAGTTCTGGAGTAATCACACCTTCAATAGTCAATGATCTTAGCATCTTCAACTTGTTGAATTGGGAAGCTGCCAATTGTGCTATCAAGTTTCCTCCCCCTGTAGCACAAAACACCAGTGTTCTAAGATGTTTAGTTGCTTCCATTTTAGGGGGAACATACTTTTCGGCATCCTTTTCACTTATGTAGATCATCATTCTATGAATATTCCCCGCTGTTGAAGAAGTGGAAACCATACCGTTTTCATGTTCATAATCAATTACCTTCAAAAAATTTTCTTCTCTTGCCTTCGCCAAACATAAGTCTCTCATAAGGTCATGAAGCCGACAGGATTTATACTTTCTAATTGTTGGCACCCGTGTCTCCAAATGGACTATGCATCTTTTGGCTAGCTCCTCCAGATATCTTTCAGCAACATCAACCATTGTTTCATCCCCTATCCTATCCTCTGCAAATACCATTCCTTCAGCAATCCACAAATGGTACAATTCGTGTTCGGGGATTTCTTCGTCTTCAGGAAATCCACTCAAGTAAAGAAAGCAAGGCTTCAATTTGTATGGCAAGTCATTGTAACTCAATGCCAAAATCTTTCGCACTTCTCCCTCATCTTGTTGCATGCTTTTTCCCTTTCCTAAATAAGACTTGATGTTTCGATACACCAGATTCCACTCATGGAAGCTCACTCTAGTTGCAAGAACACCACCAAGAACAACAATTGCTAGTGGAAGACCGCCACAAATGTTGACCATTTCTTTTCCCAGCGATTCTAGCTTACCGATATCACCATAACCTACAAATTAAGCCAAAGGAATGTAAGGATTGTGCTCAACCCAGTGGTTGAAGTGTAAACAAATCCAACAAAAATTCTTACTGAATCTGTTCGTACATGTGCGAAAGTTATTCAAAACTAGATTCAATTAGAGCATGACCCTCGAAATTAATATTCCATGAATTTCCTCAAAAAAAAAAAAAAAAAAAAAATCCATGAATTTTTATAATCTTTCATAAATAATTTTTTTCTTACAATTTTTACTTAAGCAAGTATAAAACGTTAATCATTTTGATAAATTAATAATGTAATAAATTTTAAGAAACACTGTTGGGTAAATAATAAGTTCAAACTCCAAACAATATGAAAAAGCAATAATTCCTTAAAATTATTTTGAATAAAATGTAACTGAAGAGTTATAGTAATTTGGGTGGGTTTTATCTTTGATTATTCTCACCGTGTGCAAAAAAATTTTAACTTCATGAGAAAACATAAACTATATAGGAAGGTTGCATAATATTAAAATATACTATATACTATTAGTTTGATTGATTTAATAAAAGGTTTTATTTATCGATCTTTTTTTTATTTATTGTAACCTCTTTTTAAAATAGCTTATTTTTTAATTCACCGTTACGCTATTATAAATGCCCCTTATTTTTATATTTAAGGCCAGTGCCTGCTCCGCCGCCTTTACTGGCACCACTCATCACCGTCACCGATTGACACTGTCACCATCCCATCCAGTCGTCGTCGACATCACCATCCAGCCGCTTGATGTCATCACCACCCAGCTATTCGTGCAGTATGAGCAAGACGGGAGGAGGGAGACCCGGATTCGCTACCACAAGGAAATCGGCATCGGCGACGAAACTGATCGGGTTCTCTTCTTCTGAGCTCAATCAACGAGGGTTCGAGCGGGAGGGAGCAGGGAGATCAACGAGGGTTTCGATCCGGATAGAGGAGGGAGATCGACGAGGGTTTCTTCTTCTTATGTGCTCAATCGACGAGGGTTTCGATCCAAACGGAAGAGGGAGATCGGGGGCGAGGTTGGGGGGAGGACTCTTCCGGCTGCAGAAGATGAGCGGCAGCGGCGGAACAAGGGAGAGGGAGATCTGGAGGAGGAAGGCCGGAAGGAGGGAGATCAGCGGCGTTGGCGGAGAAGGAGGGCAGAGGGGAGAGAAGGGGCGGAAAGGAAGAGGTTTTAATGCATTTGTCTAAAAATTAGGGACAATTAGGTATAAAAGGTGACGGTAAATAAAAATTCTATTTAATTATGTAACCAACAACATATATGCTCCCAAAGAAGATTAAAAATACAAAAAAACTATAGTTATTCACTTACGTAAAAAGAAAGAAGCGAAAGTAATGAAAGAAATCGAGAACCTGTATGAATAGATCCCTGTTTTAGAGCTTTTTTCTGGAGCAACTCCCAGCCTTCATCTTGACTCAACAATCTCGGCTCATGGTGATAGCCGTGTGGACCAATATGTATTGCCACATCTTTATTGCGAGTTGTAATCAGTATTTTGTTGCCTTTCTTTCTTACTGGAAATGCAATCTTTATGCATTCCCAAGCATCAGTCGACCAAATGTCATCAAGAACCACTAGGCATTTCTTATTTTGCTGGAGTCGAAGCAATTCCCTGACTATCTCGTCATCTATCCATTTTTCAATCTCTTGTCTCCTCTTCGGGAGGAAACTGACCAAAATCCCCTGCAATATATTTCTGGCTTGCCATTGTTGGGATATACAAACCCATGCAAAGGAATTGAAATGATTCTTCACACTAGGGTGATTGTATACGTTTCTGGCAAGCATAGTCTTCCCAGAACCTCCCATCCCACTGATTGAAACCACATCATAGTGGCCGAAGAAATCATCTTCCTTCACCAATGCCTGCACCAATATCTCGACATCCCATCCAAATCCCACAAAGTCTTCATCCTCAGCAACAGAGGAATATGACATCCTCATTTGTTGTTGACTCGAGCTCGATCTGGTTCGTTCTCTCTCGGTTACAGCCCTTATGCCATAATCTCGGAAATATGTTCTTAGATTAGAAATTCTGGTATTAAGACTTTGAATCTCTAACCCAACATTATGATGAATGTAGCATTCATTCAGGATACAAGCATAGCGTTTCAGTTTAGATAATCTACCTTTTTTACTCCTTCTTGATCCAAGCTTGAAAACATAATCTTCCAACAAGTTCTCTGCTTCATAGGTTACATCTTTGCTCTGTGAAACCCATCCTTTGACAACTTCGGCCTCATGCTGTTTTTCATCGGCATCTTTTAGCAATGCCCTCATCATTTTTAGCTCTGAATGAAGCTTCTCAGCTTCATCCCTCACCCCACTCAAGAACTTCCCTTCATCCATCAACAATCTGCCTATGGATTCCACAAGAAATGAGACAATGGGCTCGGCCATTTTTCTATGTTTGAGCTAAAAAAGTATGGAAGGTTTGCTAAGTGATTTTCTTTTGAGCGTTTGAAGTATGAAAATCTAGCTTTTCCATTGCAGCTATATATAAACATCAGGCGGAATACCAATACCTTTCTTGTGATTTTGAAACCTTAACAGTTACGGCATACTCCAGTAACTTAAAGGTGATGTAGTTCATCGATCTATCTCAGAATTGGAATTAAAGGTGTGATTTTGTTTTCTCTGTTGTACAATATTATTTCCTTTACCTTCCAACTCTGGCAGAAGTATAGATTCTAGTGAATCAAACCTTAACTTGTTAGTTGTTACCATGAGTTGCGTAAAAATCCAAAAGTAAAGAACAATTAATCCTTTGAGTGTTTGAGAATTCTTTTTCAGTTGTAGGTTTGAAAGAATCAAATTTGGGGAAAGGCAGATTATTGTTCTTGTAAGTTTGATAATGCCGACAAGAATAATTAATTAGTTTGTGAGCACAAGCGTAGGATGATGAACAATATCACGTCAAAGAATGCCATAATTTCAAAAGCTTTCGGGGGCGCAAGCTATGAATTATTCTTTGCTCTTCATTACAGGTTGCATATAACTTGGACACTTCACGAATCCTAGAAATGATAATAGCATAACAAAGCATCTAGTTCTTTAATTAATTATTTGAGATAAAGAATAACATTAAATAAATTAAAATAAAATTTAACTAATAATTAATTTAATCCACTATTAATCCTAAAAAATATATAATCAATTAACTCAAACATAATTTTTTTTTAAGAGATAGAGAATAACATTTATTTAATTAATATGATGGTGCATAGGAAATTTTACATTGAAAAATTATTAAGGTAGGCAGACACACAAGTGAAAGACAGTTATCATATCCTTAACACAACATAGAAAGCAGTAGGATCATCAATGGCATCAAATCCGGTGTTCCGTAAGCTTATACCTCAAGTAAAAAGACCATTAGTTCTTGAAGAACAATGCAAATTCAAGCAGCCCTATATTATATTGTTGTGAAGAAGATTACCAGTGACGACTAAATTAGAGATCCCAAGACCCTGAATTCCACTAGTAGTAAGCACTCCAAGATCGCAAGTGATTCCTTCCAAAGGTTGCAGATGTCTCAGTCTTTGTCTTTATTAATGTTATCCTTAAGTTAATTATATATTAGCAAGTTAAAAATAATTCAAAATTTCTAACAGAGTTAGGAGTGAAAGAAAAAGGCAAGTCAAAATAAAGTCTCAAAAGAGAAAGGAAGAGATAAGTTCTTTCCTCCATGCCCAAGCATAACTTCTCGACTCAAATATAATTTAACCTTTTAAAACGCAGATTTATTCAAAGTTTTATTTTTTTATTTTTTTACATTAGTTAAAAATTTCCTTCAAATCTTGTTACCATGGGCATATGTAGTCAAATGGTTGGATTATACTCTTTAAAAGGAGAAACGACGGCAATTTAGGGAACCTTCAATACTAAAAGTGGTTATAAATTGATAATATAATATTGTCATTTGTCAATGAATTATGTTGCATGATAGTCTTAGGACTATCATATAATTTGCCAGTTTCTTACTTTAATATAAAATTCGCTTTTAAATTAAAACACACAATCATAATCATTCTCAGCGTCAATACATAGTGATTAGTAGTTGGACACTTTATTTAGATGGTGGTCTTTTGTTTTTAACTTAGTATAGAAGGATTAGATTTGCATCTAATCACACCATATAACTTTTTCACTAATCAATGGAGAAAGCAATCAGCCTCGTCGGTCCTTGAGGACTGTTTTTGGTTATTAAAAAAAATATCATAATCACAAGGTATATGTAGACATTAATATCCTCTTATATATAGGTTTCCGTGGGATTCAAGAATTGCTCAAGTCCAATTAAATTCATCAACAAATTTGACCACCACCAACATCAAAAACAGACAAATTGATTCTTCTTACTAGCTATTTCATCAGCGTTCAAAGATGGCTGAACCGATTGTTTCATTTCTTATAGAAACAATTGCAAAATGGTTGGTGGATTAAGGAAATTTCTTGCGTGGGTGAGCGATGAGGCTGAGCGACTTCATTCCGAGCTCAAGATGATGCGGGCACTGCTGAAAGATGCAGCACGAGGCAGCCATTGTCCAGGAGTGGGTTTCACAGAGTAGAAATTTGGCCTACGAAGCCGAAAATGTGCTCGAAGACTACGCTTTCAAGCTTGCGTCGAGGAGGAGGAAAAGAAGCACCTTATCAAATGTGACACGCTATGCTCGTTTCCTGAATGAATGCTACATTCGTCATAACGTTGGATTAGAGATTCAAAGCCTATATACTAGAATCTCTTATCTAACCCGATGATTTCTAGAATACGGCATAAGGGCTGTAACTGATCAAGGTGATGGATCATCAACTTCTGCAAGCAGTGGCGGAACTAGCATGGAACTGGAGGGTGCAATAACCCCTCATGCCCTATAGTTCCGTTATTCCCTCTTAGAAATCTCCTCCTTCACTTTTTTCTCCATTATTCATTCCTTCATTCCTTATTTTTCTCTCAAATTAGCACGCTCATTTCAAATTTCTAGGTTCGCCACTGTCTGCAAGGCAACAACAATTGAGAAGGATGACATATTCTTATGTTGCTAATGATGAAGACTTTGTGGAAATTGGTGCCGATGTTGCGAAATTGGTAGATGTTTTAGTGGGTGAAGGCGATTCCCTTACCGGCCACCAACACCAGGGAGCCGTTTTCATTTGCGCCATGGGCGGTTCTGGCAAGACAACACTTGCTAGAAAGGTTTACAATCACCCCAATGTGAAGAGTCATTTCAAAGGTTCGCGTGGGTTTGCGTATCGCAACAATGGCAAACAAGGGATCTATTGCAAGGGATTCTGGTTGGCTTCCTCCCGGAAGAGAGAAAAGAGATTGTGAGGTTGAGAGATGGTGAGATAGTCGAGCAACTGGTTTGAATCCAGGAAGAAAAGAAGTGTCTAGTGGTTCTTGATTACATTTGGTCTACGGAGGCTTGGGAATGCATAAACATTGCATTTCCATTTAGGAAGAAAGGGAATAAGATATTGATCACAACTCGTAACAAAGATGTGGCCTCGCAAATTGGTCCAAATGGTTACCATCATCAACTGAAATTGCTTAGTAAAGCTGAAAGCTTGGAGCTGCTTATGAAAAAGGCTACCAGACCTGATCTAGGTTTGTTTTTCACTCTCCTATGCGTACTGAATCTTTTAAACTTTTAAAACATATAGTACATTTGGAAAAAAAAAAATCTAAAATCAATCTAATGATGTAAACTCCTCAATGACCATAACCAATCTAATATTGAAGGCCTATTTCCAGTCCCTATTTTATTATTTTGCTCCTTTTTTATACTTAAATTATTCATAACAAATTAAAAAAATACTAATCATAATATTTAAATATAAAATATAGTAATATATTAAATTACCTAACTACTCTTAATCAATTTACTAAAAATACCCAAAAAATTCATTTATAGTTCTGCTCATCTATGCTACTTTAATCATAATTTTTATAAATTTTTGGTAGATTAAAAAGGGACTTATAAAATTTTTGGTAAATTAATTAAGGGTAGTTAGGTAATCATATGAGGAGCGGAAGATAAACATTAAGGGGCAAAAAATAAGAATTAAGTGGGCAATACTTAACAAAATGAAGGGCTTCTTTGGAAAAAATGGGCGTTCAGTAACAAAAAGGGATACGCGATATAACACTACCCATTCTCAATGAACTATCTTAAAATGTTGTTTTTGGACTATCATTTATGGATTGAATATTTTATGTGTTCTATCTATCAAAACTTTCTAAAATAGTTTTTTTTTTTTTTTTTCCAAAACAGTCTCGTGAGAGACCGATGGGTTTGAGAACCATATATTAGGAAGAAATAGCTACAACGTTTCATGCACCTTTCCTGCACTATTTTGATACGCAAAAATTCTACCAATTAGCTTCATATTTTTACAATCTCAATCCCGGCACTGCATTCTGATTTAGGCGAATCAGGCCTTGAAGGGGTCTCGGAAGAGAGTCAAAAGAATAGTAAGTATTTCGGTGGCCAAGAGAGGCGTGTTTTGCTAGAAAGTCAGCAGGGGCATTTCCTTCTCTGCAAATGTGATCAAGCAGCAGCTTGGACCGATTCATCATTCTTGTAATATCCTTGAGAGCTTGGAAGTGTTTCCATGCAAAACCTGGTTCCCCCATTTTGATGATGTTCACAACCTGGGAGTTATCACATAACAGAAGTCCTTCCAAGAGGGAGTTAGAGTTGCAGAAGGTACAATCTTCCTGCAGGGCTAGTAATTCACTGTGGATGGCGGTGTCAGCTTGTAGAGTGAAAGATTCTCCGTGTTCCTTAGAATGAAACTCCCACTGGCCTTTCCCGAAAGTTTGTATGAGCCGTCAGTATTAATGATCCACTTAGCACCTCTCAACTGATTAATCCAAACAATTCCTCTGGGGCATGGAGCATTGGGGCTGGACATTGAGTGTCCAAAACCGTCCCTTATCCAACTCCTTTCCATCCTAGAAGTAGCTTTTGGGTTAAAGGCGATGAGTGTTTCTTTTAGTTTCTTGTGCACCTCTTCAATCAGTCTCCTTCTCTGAAAAATTTCCCCTTCCCAGTATGTTTTGTTCCTATAGGTCCAAATTATCCAAATTATCTAGCAGGGCATGATTTTGCAGAGTCTACTCAGCGTGGATTTCTTGTTACAAGATTGCCACCACAAAATAAAAAATCCCTTTCCAATAGGCTGTCTGAACTTCAGATTATAGAACGCCTTCCAGAATTTACAGCACGGTTGAACTTCAGAACAGGAGAAAAAAACATGATGCAAAGATTTAGAAGCTCTTCCACAAAACCCACATTTCAATGGTTGACTGACTATACCAAAAGCTTCTATAATATCAGGAAAAGGTAGAATGGAATTCCAACATCTCCAAACCAGGGATGATACCTTGGGAGGACACCAAGAGTCCCAAACTGCTCTCATGAAAGATTGAGGGTTAGCCGTGGCTCTTAAGGTGTGATAAGTATGCTTGAAATTGAAATTCCCCAAAGGTTTGGCTTCCAGATTACACGGTCAGCTTCATTGAAGAAATTAGGGGAGAGAGGATAAATGATCAAGTTGGTGTTGGTTTAGAGCTGTTGCGAATTCCTGGAGGTACTTCTCTTTGTCCGGAAAGAATTCAAGAGTGGAGAGTGTCGGGGAGGGTGGTATTTCAGGACCAGACCAAAGCCTTCCAATTTCAGACCAGTTGTCCATCCATAAGGAGCAAGAGCTATTTCCTATGACTATTTTTGAGAGGGTGGCAGCCATACTTTCAACTTTTCCAATCCTTTTCCAAGAGGTTTTCTTCCTAGCAGAGAAAGAGAGTGAATTTTGGAATTTTGCCCAAAGACCGAGGTTGTTTCTAACTTTTCCACCATAGCTTCATTGAGTAGCAGGTCGCAATCACATCCAATTGCCTTAAACCCAAGCCATTTTCCTCTACCGGATGGCACATCCTCTTCCAGGATCTCCAGTGCCTCTTTGTCTGGTCTTGTCCTGAGTTCCAGAGGAATCTTTGGCATTTGCGTTCAATCTCTTTTAGGACTTGTTTTGGCGGCTCCGAAGCTGCAATCATGTGGGAAGGGATGGCAAAGAACACTGATTTTATAAGAGCTAGACGACCTCCAAAACTAAGAAGCTTGTTCTGCCATAGGTTCAGCTTGTTATCCAATCTTTCCAGAAGCTGAATGAAGTGAGAAGACTTAGTTTTTCCTTTAAGACTTGGCAGCCAAGATAGGGCGTGGGGAGATTTGCTTCGGTCATGGAGAGGGTGGAAATGATTCGATTCTTGGCAGCTTTAGGAGCTCTCCTTGAGATGAAAAGATTACTGATGGGCGTCAAACCAACAAATATAAAAGACCTACTCTAAAGGGTTTTAGCAGCACAACAGTGAGTAGGATCGTCTCCTCAGGGACTATGTATTAGAACTAACCTCTTTTCTACTATCTAGTCAAGAAGCGGGGGTTTGTGAGAATTGATTAACTAATTAAAGTAACCAGCATAAATAAAAATAAAGAAAATAATAAAATTCCTAACGTAGTACTTAGATAAGAATCCCTCATAAACTATTTAATTTCATAGTGCTTTACACACAAACAGTTAAAGATATTTGGATGCAAATATGCAAATCGAATCAACATGTCATCGTCTCACCAATTAGTAGGCTCAATTCAAATCCATTGAATCCACCGACCTTATTAGTCACTTCATCACATTAATTAATTCAACCTATTTATTGCTACAAACCATTGCCTTATTAGTGTTCTAGGCCTTAAAAGATACCACCTTTTTATCCTCTTCAACTCTAATTAGCAAATTCGTAAGCCTTTACGGATTATCCTAATTGAGATTATATTATATCAAACTTAAAAGCTCTAGGCAAATTATTTGACTGTAATATAAACCAAATAGCATAATTCACAATAAATATCCAAAAATATTTAACACATAATCATACTATGAAATTAAATAATTTATGAGTTCATCCAATCCAAGTACTATTAAACCTAATTAAAATACATAATTGAAATTAAAAGAAAGAAAAGAAAACTTAGCCATAATCCTAAACCAACAAGGTGGCCGCCGCTTCCTGGGTGAAAAACTTCCTGCGTAAAAAACTTTTGTTTCTACTATCTGTACTACTATATATTAACCTAAATAATGCGGCCCACCATCATGCCAACTTAAAACCAAATTAAACATTAAAACTCAATCCTAATTAACTTTGGAAATTCTTTTTCACATAAATTAATTATGGATCTCAATATAAAGCCCAAATCTTTTTGTTTTCTTCCTTTTAATTTCTTCAATCCAGCCCAATTAGATTTTTTTCTTCTCAGCTCGCCACTTCTTCCAAAAATATAGTCAAATTGCGTATTTAGCTCTACCGAAGTCCATCTTCTCCTGCATTACAAATAACGCGCAATTAAGCCATAAACTTCATAAAATTGACCTCCAATTAAAACAAAATAACGCGTTAATTATAGACTTATCAAATCCCCCACACCTAAACAATGCTTGTCCCCAAGCATGACTCAAGACTCATCAAGAAAAAGAAACAAACACAAAACAACAAACGAACACATGGGTCCTTAATATGCAACATACGATCAAGCAAGACTTGCAATCCACATAGGAAATTTTTCATAGTACCAAGCATTTGCAATGACTATACCAAGTTCCTCATAACTCTCCAAAATCAAATAACAAGCAAAAGTGACATCCACCTCTCATGTAATCTCTCATGCACTCAAAAGTGTTTAGGGAATATATAATCACTCAAATTCATCACATAACCTGTTCTTGCCATAAGCTTGCAGATATATCACATCACCGTCACTCAAATGAATCCAAAATACAAATCAAAGGGTCTTATCAAAGGGTTATAATGAGGCTCGGGACAAAAGGGTAGGATAAACAAAAGATAATATCTAGGCTACAGTTACGAAAACAAGCATATACTCAATTGTCAACCTTCCAACATTCTTACCGAGGATGTCCCACGCAAGACACTAGCAACCCATAAAGATTCCAAACCTAGCTCTTTATTCACTTTTTTTTTCTAGCCACACAAATTCAATGGAATTTGTTTATATTGGCTGTTTTTTTTTTTTTTTTCCTTTCTTCATTTTCATTTCTCTTTTTTTTTTCTTTTTTTCAACAACTTTTGTGCCTCTATTTTACACATAGGCAACTTTACACTGTAGAGCACAACTTATTCTTTTATGAGCTACTAATGTCTTGCAATGTCCGCCTTCAAACCACAAACCAAGGTCAACAACCGAGTACACACTCATTTCAATAACTAGGCAAAAAAAAAACAAGCTAAACACAGGCCTTGGTTTTATTTTAATGGCTTTACAATCAAAAAACAAGATCCAAGCTTCAAAAAGGTTCACTAATGGTAACCATAGAAGTTTGGATTTTAAAGCAAGCCAAAAATTGGTTTATCCTAATGCCCTTATCATCTTTGTATATCAAATTCACAAGCAATGGTAACATGCATAACAAAGCAAGTTCTAGAATATGCAAATTATGTATGAAACACTCTGAAGAAAAACAATTGAGCACAAGAAAGAATTATTTGCTCATTAAGGCCCAAAATCTCACATTATCTAGCTTTTTGGATGTCACTCACACAAGTATCCTCATTTGAATTATCATACGGAACAGTTATAGGCATCCAACACATAATACTACTATTATTCCCTACATTTCATTCTTACCTCACCCAATCACATATTGCATATCAATTTTCCCAACACAAAACACATAACATTTACAACTCCCCCACACCTAGACTTTAAACACAATGAAACACAAACCATCGCCAAAACAATAATCATACAAAACAATCCCCCCACACCTAAAACTCTACATTGTCCCCAATGTAGAAAGAAAACTTAGCCATAATCCTAAACCAACAAGGTGGCCGCCGCTTCCTGGGTGAAAAACTTCCTGCGTAAAAAACTTTTGTTTCTACTATCTGTACTACTATATATTAACCTAAATAATGCGGCCCACCATCATGCCAACTTAAAACCAAATTAAACATTAAAACTCAATCCTAATTAACTTTGGAAATTCCCTTTCACATAAATTAATTATGGATCTCAATATAAAGCCCAAATCTTTTTGTTTTCTTCCTTTTAATTTCTTCAATCCAGCCCAATTAGATTTTTTTCTTCTCAGCTCGCCACTTCTTCCAAAAATATAGTCAAATTGCGTATTTAGCTCTACCGAAGTCCATCTTCTCCTGCATTACAAATAACGCGCAATTAAGCCATAAACTTCATAAAATTGACCTCCAATTAAAACAAAATAACGCGTTAATTATAGACTTATCAATTACTTTTGGCTTTATTCACTTTCCACCTAGAGACAATTTCATAATATTCCAGGAAGTCATTTAGTGCTTGTATGGATCTAGCTCTGTCCTTGGTGAAAATAAGAAGGTTGTCTGCGTTTGCGTAGGCGTGGTGTGAGACTTTTAAAGAGCCCGCAGGAGTGCTGAAGTGTTGGATATGGCCCTCGTCCATGAGGAGATTGAGTCTTCGGAAGAAGGCTTCAGAAGCAAGAATAAATAGTAAAGGGGAGAGAGGAACCCCCTGTTTCAAGCCTCTGGAGGTTGGGAAAAATCCAATTGGACTTCCATTGATCAGAACTGAAATCATGTTGCTTTGAAGGGTGTTCATAATGAGCGAGATGAACCGGTGAGGGAAACCAAACTTAACAAGCAGCGAATCTAGGAAAGTCCAAGAGACTCTGTCAAATGCTTTGAGCATGTCCAGTTTGATAATCACATTGTGCCTGACAGCTTTTAAGTCTAGGAAGGCTACCAAATCTTTTGCAAGAAGAACATTGTCTATAATATCTCTACCCGCCAAAAAACCTGACTGCTCTTCAGATATGAGTGAGTTCATTAGTGGGGAAAGTCGGCCTTTTAGGATGTTGGAGAGGACCTTGCTGACAAAGTTGCAGAGACTAATTGGCCGGAAGTCCAAGAAGGAATTAAACTCTTTCTTTTTTGGAATTAAGACCAGGAAGGTGCCTGCAAAAGCTCTAAGAATTGGAACCCCCGCAAAAAATTCTTGACAAGCTGCAAACAAATCAGTCTTTATAATATTCCATGCATGCCTAAAGAAAGTACCTAGAAAGCCATCTAGGCCAGCCACACTGTCTGGATTGAGGCTGAAAACCGTGTCTTTTACTTCCTCGATTGTAACAGATTTCATCAGATTTTCGGCCTCTGTTGGGGAGACTAATGGAGGGATAGATTGAGGGAATGGCTCCACGGTTTGAGCTTGGTTCGAATTTGTAGAGAGCAGGTTTTTATAAATGGAGATTGTTGCAACTTCTATGTCTTTGGGCTCTGTCAACCAGGTTCCCTCTCCGTTTTTTATTTTGTGAATATGTTGCCTTTGATCTCTATCCTTCATTGCAGCATGGAAAAAAACTGAGTTCTTGTCACCCTCAGCAAACCAATTAATCCTGGATTTTTGTTTAAAGAATTCATGTTGCTCCAGCAGCATTCTCGGAAGAGTGGCGTGTGCTTTTGACATTTCAGCTCTGCGGAGGGGGGAAGGGTCAAGGTCATAAGCTTTCTCCTTTGTTTCCAACTCCTGCTCTGCTCTCATGAGGTTTAAGTGCACGTTTCCAAACTTTTCTTTGTTCCAACATTTCAGGGCTTCTTTGAGTCTACGCAGTTTCAAAGAAAATGAGATCATTCCAAAACAACCAGTAGGTTCAGCCCAGCTTTTCTCCACTACTTCAAGGAATTCATCTCTATTTAACCACATCTTCTGGAAGACGAATCTCCTTGGTTTATTTGCATGTGCTGTGCTCGATTGGAACAGCAGGGGACAATGGTCAGAAGCTGCCTTATTAAGGGTGTGAGATACTGAGATAGGTAATCTATCCCTCCATTCATCTGAAATCAGAATACTGTCTAATTTTTTGGAAACCCAGCCCGAAGATCTGGTGCCACCCCAAGTGAAGGTGCGACCAACAAATGATGGTTCCACTAATTTTAGAGCAGAAATACATTCATTGAAATCTCTGATTGGCTCAAGTCTTGGAGTAGAATTACCTTTGTATTCTGCCAATTCTCTGATGACATTGAAGTCTCCGCCAATTGCCCAAGGACTGTCTTTGTTCTGTTCTCTAAAAGTCAGCAAATCATTCCAAAGTAATTTCCTAGTTTTGGGATCAGGACTAGCATAGCTGAAGGAAAAAAATACATAGCCACCCAAGGAGTTATGAGACACCTTGCAATTTATCACTTGACCAGCATCGTTCAAAAGATCCACTGCCACAGAGTGACGATAGAAAACCCAAATCTTTCCCGAAAGAGAGGGGAAACCATTATCGAAACCAATACGTTTACACACATTAAAGAGTTTATCAGCAAACAACATAGGTTCTAAAACACAAATTAGTGAAAGATTATACATCCTAGCTAGAAAACGAAGGCGACGAATAGATTTGGGGTTGCCAATTCCCCTTATATTCCAAATTAATGTGCCTATCATTTAAAAAGGTGGCGGGATTGAACCTTGATTCCTTTTGAACGGCGCGCGAAAACTAACGGACGATCCCAATCCAGCTGCCCTTTTCGACGTCCTCTTCTTCGTTTCACTATGATAAAGCAATCATCAATGGGTCGATATGCAAGGTCCTCCTCTGATGAGCTTCCTTCTTCCTCCATATTTTCCATGTCGTTTTCAGAGAGCAAATCATAGAAATTTTCCTCTCCAATATCTGGAGGGGGGTTTGGAAATTCCATTATACTATTCCTAGCAAAAGACCCAAAATTTATCTCCAGTGCTCCTTTCAAAGATTCCATAGCTTTCGAGACGGAAATCAGTGGTGAGGGAGTCTTCTGGTTTTCTTTTGTGGGCCGGAAGTTGAGGTCCACAGAAGAAAAAGAAGGATTTTTTCCCGGCGACAGTTGTAGACGGGTAATTTTGAGATGCAGAGGCGTCTCCTGGACCGGAGGCAGGGGGCTTGTCTTTGAACAGTAGCTTTGTTACCATTATTTTGGTTCAACACTTCAAGAGTTCTGACCATCTTGATTTTGAAAGTTTTATTGGTTTTACCGAGAAAAAGTTTTAAAATACTAGAAATTACTAGTTACCGTTCCAGTAATTTCCCTTTATCGCCCCAATTTGGACTAAAATGCCCTCTTACAATATCCTCTCTCTTCTCCCCTTTATATAAAATGACACTTTTGTCTAAACCTATTAACTACCGTAACTAGTAACGCCCTTCATCTAAATACCTAATTGGATTTCAAACAACAGTACTCTTATAATAAATACATTCCCTGATTTATCAAAACTTTCCAAAAATATTTTTAGAATTAATTACTTGGATAGTTCGTGATCTTGAAGGTTCTATTTGCTTTACCAGAAGAAATCTTTAAAACCCCATTTTTTGCTAAACCAATTAGTTATAATACAATACTAATGAAGTTGCAATTAACGTTGTTGCCTGGTAGAGTATTAAGACATTCCGACTTTAAAGGCTTTAGGCAGAGAAATGGTTAAAACTTGTGGAGGTCTTCCATTGGCTGTAGTTATCCTTGGAGGAATTCTTGCAACAGAACACAGCTCCACTGAGTGGAGTGAAGTGTATAATTTTTTTTTTTTCTTTTTTGAAACAGTCCGTAGGACTGGCGGGTTTGAGACCCTTACTATTGCATAATTAGCATTTTACATGGTGGAGGGTTGAAATTAGACTCATCCTAATTTTCTGTACAAAAGCAATGCCCTATTCTCCAAAAAACAAAAGACCACTAGTAATGTCTAAGAACCTGCTGCTAGCTACAAGAGTACTAATCTAATATTAGTGCCAATACATTGCAAGGTGCTATACATGGAAATGGCGAAGTATTGGAACTGAGTCCCTATCTAGTAAAATCAAACCTTGAAGTTCCCTGGGGAGATACTCTAAGTAATCAGAACAGTCAAAAGTCCCCTTTAGCGCTTTTCTTGCCATGTGATCGGCAGGAGAGTTACCTTCCCTGAATATGTGAGCAATAGCAAAGTTTCTAGCTCTCGTTTTCAGCTTAATATCCTCTAGTGCCTCTTGCTCCCTCCACAAATAATCCCCAGATTCCATCATTTGAACAATCACTTTACAATCCGTAAGGAAATGGCAGTCATAGAGGTCAAATCTTATTTAGGAGAGGGAGAAAAAATCGAAAAAAATCAGGGGGAAGTGCAGCGAATTTTGCCGTACAGTTTGAAGCCTTGCTTTCTTTATTTCAGTGTTTTCTCTGAAGACGAACGAGTAAATGTGGACAGAGTGTATGATTTGTGGATGGCCGAAGGAATGGTTTTGGAAGAAGACCGAATCGGCCGCAAGGAATCGATGAAAGAAGTTGCTGACCGATACTTGGGAGAGCTGGCAAAGCAATGCATAGTTATAATTAAGGAAAAAATGAATTCTTCTCCTGGAAGGTATTACTCGTGTCACCTTCATGGACCTTATGAGAGATTTTTGCAGGCAAAAGCAAGAGAAGAACATTTTTTGCAGGTCTTGGACTATTGAAATATTAATGGAAATGGTATTCATAAGTTGTCAAACGTTGTTCCTAATGTTCCCAGAGTCGTGATTTCTTTGAGTGATCCGCAGGATGCCACAAAACATTCTCCTGTTGAAATGGAAGCCTGCAAATCTCTGCATTTATTGCTGCAAAATCTGGTGATTTTATAGCAGAATTGGCGCCGTTGCAGATCAACAGGGGCAAGATGCTAAGATCTTTGATCATACAAGGACTAAAAGCTCGGGGACTGGAAAATGACAAAGATGGAAACCAAGTCCCAGATGGCGTCTTCGAGCTACCAATCGGTAAACTCATTCCCTTGGGCTATCTGAGATTGACAAATTCTGAATTGGTATTGTCGCCTTCCTCAATAACCAACCTGGAACACTTGGAACTCCTTGATCTACGGGATTCCAGGATAATGTGGACGAAAAATTTTCCAATCAAAACCAGACAATTAATACATGCATCTCCCTGATGAAAGTAATTTTCATACGCAAATCCACGTCCCAAACGATATCGAGGTAATATCTGTCTCAGTTGACAAACATTAGAAATCTGGGTGACATTGTGATTGACGATGAGGCGAAAGGCATATCAGATATCTTTAAGTGCCTATCAAACTCACACCATATGAAACAAGTGATTATGATTGGTCCAATGTTGTCCAGACGAGAAACAGCTTCAGAAGTACTTCTTGGAGAATTGTTGGGTAGTAATGCCCAATATATATTTCTTCACGGAAGAATAGGTTCAAATTACCGGATTATGAGTCCCACTTCTTAAGAAGCCTATTGTCACTGCAATTGGATTTTTCTGGAATAGTAGAAGATCCCATGAAAATACTAGAGAATCTTCCAAATCTGCAAAAACTGGATTTTGGAAGCAATGCTTTTATGGGGAAAAAAATGGTTTGCCACTCAATGGGGCTTCCTCGAAACAGATTTCTTTTGCTCGACATTGCCCATATTGGAAACGTGGATAGTGGAGAAAGGTGAGATGCCTAATCTTGTGCATCTTGAGCTCATTTGGTGCAAATCTCTACCAATGATTCCAATGGAGTTGAGATTCATCACCTCACTCAAAGAACTAGTGTTTGAAGGCATGCTTGAACCGTTCTTGAAGCTTAGTATTCACAATTTTAGCCATGTCCCTTCTATTGTCATCAGTGGATCGTAACTTTGACTGTTGATCATCTCCCTTGTGTATTATATATATTTCTCCCATTTTTATTGGATTTCTCTTCAATTTTTTTTTGAAAATTTCTATACTGAATATAAAAAATTTTTGTATATAGATATAGTACAATGGCTAGGTACACCAACAAATCCAATGTTCTGGCATCCTTATTTTCCTCTATGATTTAGCATGAGCAATACATTGCAGCAATGCACATCAACATAAATGACTGTTTGCTGTGCCTGTTTGCAGAACTTGCTTTAAGCATGCAAGTTACTGAGAAATGTGATGTTTATAGCTTTGGAGTGGTGGCACTGGAAGTTATGATGGGAAAGCATCCAGGAGAACGTATAACTTGGCTATCATCAACAACAACAAGATTGTATAATCCTAATACATTCTTGAAGGACATTCTTGATCCAAGGATTCCAATGCCATCGGGGCAAGCTGAGGAAGTGGTGTTTACAATCACTTTAGCTTTAGCGTGCATCAGGAACTCGGCAGAGGCACGGCCAACCATGCGTTCTGTCCCTCAAGAACTATCTGCTAGCACTCAGGCTTGCCTTGCAGAACACGTTTGAGTCCATAACCATTAGCAACCTTACTAATTTTCCGAAATAAGGATGTGCACAACAGTCCAGACTATGTGGTTTGGTAGTTTCCTGTGCAGTAGCTAATGGGCTGTTTATATCTACAAAATTTGAATTTTGCTTTGTGATGTATAGAAACATGCCATTGTTACTAATCGATCATATCTTCTAGTTTTTTACAACTTTGGCTATTGATCGAAACACGAGACTGTTAGGAGCAGACAAGAAGGCTACAATTGAGAATGCGATTGACTATGAATTAAAGGACTCCGCCCAGTCTCCCGCTTAGAGTGTAAATTTTGGAAGGAAGAGTTAAAAAGGTGTGAATGAGAATGTTTGGGAAAACGTCGGCCTGATCAACCCGCGTTTTGATTCTCAAAATTAATACAGATGAGGATTCACTCTTTAGTTTTCAATAAGATAACCATGATTATTAATATGCTGGTCTAATCCATTGAAGGATAATGATTAAGTTTTTGGATAATTATCTGGTCTAATCCATTGAAGGATAATGATTAAGTTTTTGGATAATTATCAATGGTGGCAGCAAATTAATTAAAGAAATGGTTGAAATTAAGGTGGCAGATTAATGGATTAACATTGGTATTAATCATATTTATCTGCACACTTGATAAATGAATATTGAAAACTGGTGATGTCTATAAATAGCATTTTATAGATCTGCAGAGAACACACCTCTCTTTGGAAATTCTCCTTCTCTTAGAATCTCTCTTCCCATTAAAAATTCTGCTCCTCTCTCTCTGAAGAAATATTCTCCCAATTTCTTACCAAAAATTTCCTCAAGTGTTCAACAACTGTTCTAGTTCGTTGGTAAGGCGATTTTGTGCAAACCAACTTTACGGTTCCCATTGTATCCTGGGAAACATTTTGCTCACGTAACCTCTTGCACATTCATAGAGGGGGCAAATCTGTTTTAAGGAAATTGGGTGTTACACAAGCCTTGGAATTTTCTTACTACTAGCCTTAATTTTCCTAACAATCTTAAAACAGACTTTTTCTTATTTCTCAATGGCTAGTTCAAGTGATCCCAACTCAAATTCCGAGGGTAATCCTGTTGTCACCCCAAATATGGGTTTGATTTCTACCCTGTCGTGGCTATCCCTAATGTGCCAGGAAACCACTACGAGAAACCCGAAAAGTATTAAGGGTTTTGCAAGATTCTTAAACTAGCCATTGAGAAATAAGAAAAAGTATGTTTTAAGATTGTTAGAAAAATTAAGGCAACAAAAGATGTTATTTTACCTAACGATGTTGGGTTTTGCAAGATTCTTGAAAGAGGATCCCCCCAAAAGTCCTAGAAGGAAATAGTGATGCTTCGATTGTAATTGCCGTTGAGGCATGGGAGCACTCCGATTTCCTCTGTCGCAACTACATTCTGAATGGGTTGCAGGATTCCCTATATTCTGTATATGGGAATTACAAAACGGCAAAGCAGGTATGAGAGGCTTTGGACCGTAAGTACAAAATTGAGGATGCATGCTCAAAGAAATTTGTAGTCGGGCGGTTCCTTGATTTTAAAATGGTTGACTCAAAATCTGTGATGAGTCAAGTGGATGAGTTTTAGCTCATCTTGCACGAGATAAGTGCTGAGGGGATGGTCCTGAGTGAGACTTTCCAAGTGGCATCAATGATTGAAAAATTGCCACCAAGTTGGAAAGATTTCAAAAACTATCTCAAGCACAAACGCAAGGAGATGACATTGGAGGATCTCGTTGTCAGACTTCGGATTGAAAAAAACAACAAAAAGGCCGAGATCAAGTCGGTCAACCCTGCAGGAATGTCTTGGGAAAAGGGTACGCATTCGAGGGGATGTTCAAAATGAATGTAATGATTATTGTCAATAATAATACAAGTATCCCTTCAACTTATTTGATTGAGTCTTCTAGCTTATGGCATGGTAGACTAGGTCACGTAAATTATGATTTGATACGTCGATTAATCAACTTGAACCATATCCCAAGTTTCCAGATTGACCAAAGTCACAAATGTGAAATTTGCGTTAAGGCAAAACTGACAAGGTCTTCTTTCCAAAATGTTGAAAGAAACAATGAATCCCTTGACTTAATACATAGCGATGTGTGTGATTTGAAATCGGTTCAAACACGGGGTGGTAATAAATATTTTATTACCTTTATAGATGATAGCACAAAATATTGCTATGTATATTTGCTTAAAAGCAAAGATGAGGCATTAGAGAAGTTCATTCTCTATTAAACCGAGGTTGAAAATCAACTTGGAAAACGAATCAAGATATTGAGAAGTGATAGAGGTGGAGAGTATGAAGCACCTTTTGGAGACTATTGTGCTAAAAATTGTATAGTTCATGAAGTAACTGCGCCATACTCACCACAATCAAATGGAGTTGCTGAACGTAAAAATCGCACACTAAAAGAAATGATGAATGCGATGTTATTAAGTTCAGGCTTACCTTCTAACATGTGGGGGGATGCTATTTTGTCAAGTAATTACTTACTTAATAGAGTACCTCAAAAGAAAGAAGGAAAAACTCCATATGAACTATGGAAAGGAATTAGGCCATCTTTTAAACACTTATGAGTGTGGGGGTGCCTAGCGAAGGTAGCAGTACCATCTCCATAGAAAATAAAGATAGGTCCTAAAATGGTGGACTGTATCTTTATATGCTACGCACATAACAATACTGCATACCGATTTCTTGTGTATAATTCAAAAATTCCGGATATACACAAGAATACAATCATGGAATCAAGAAATGCATCATTCTTTGAAAATGTATTTTCTTTGATATCAGTTGGGAAAACTAGTTCTAAACAGCCTAGTGAAACCATTGATGAAGAACCACAAAGTCAAGAAGTGGTTGAACTAAGACATAGCAAAAGAGCAAGGGTGGAAAAATCATTTGGTGATGATTTTGAAACTTTTCTCGTTGAGAAAGAACCACAGACTTATGCTGAAGCTGTGCATTCGTCGGAAGCGCCTTTATAGAAGGAAGCCATAAAGAGCGAGATTGATTCTATTTTATAGAATCATACTTGGGAGTTAGTAGAACTCCCACCTGGTTGTAGTCCTTTAGGGTCAAAATGGATTTTCAAACGGAAAATAAAAGCTGATGGCTCTATAGACAAATACAAAGCTAGGCTGGTAATCAAAGGGTATAAGCAGCGTGAAGGCTTAGACTACTTTGATACGTATTCTCCTGTGATGAGAAAAAAGTCCATAAGGATGATACTTGCTATCGCAGCCTTATGAAATTTGGAAATCCATCAAATGGATGTTAAAACAGCTTTCTTAAATGGGGATTTAGATGAAGAAATCTATATGGTGCAACCCGAAGGGTTTAAAGCTCCAGATTCTGATAAGAAAGTTTGTAAATTGGTTAAGTCATTGTATGGTTTGAAACAAGCTCCAAAGAAGTGGCATGAGAAGTTTGACCATGCAATGATAACCAATAGATACAAAATCAATGAGTGTGATAAATGTGTCTATGTCAAAGAGACCGGGGATAATTATGTCATTTTATGTCTATACGTAGACGACATACTCATAGTGGGTAGCAGTGACAATTTGGTCAAATTTACCAAAAACATGTTAAAATCAAAGTTTGACATGAAAGATATGGGACTTGTTGATATGATTCTTGGAATCCGAATCATTAGGTCTCCGAAAGGTCTAATTTTGAGTCAAGCTCATTAT